>CM072779.1:198626148-199876148 GCA_036936925.1 Cenchrus fungigraminus | reverse complement strand
TACTAATCTGAACCAACCTAGATCTATCAGCCATTTGTTTGGTACATGGCTGAATAATCAACATAAAAAGATGAAAGGTTTGATCTGGGTGGGTACAGCTGCGTTGTGTTGGGCTATCTAGCGATGCCGGAATGATGTAATTTTTAAGAAAATGAAAACTAACTCTATTATGCAGGTTATTTTCAGGGGAGCATACTGGCTACGCTCCTGGGCCTAATTACAGCGTGATGAGCAAGCCAAGGACGCCCTCACTCTGATGAGCAAGAAATTAGAGATTATTGCTTTAGAGATATCAAATAGAGGGTGGAAGCACTTATATCGTTTGCTTTAGTCCGATTATCTCTTTTAAAGACTTTGGTTTGCTTTTTATTCACCAAGAATGGTTTGTAATAATTGGCTGTGTACATCCCTGGATGTAGAGGCCGGATTCTATAATCCCTTATCTAAAAAATATCCATCTATCGGCGCCAGAAATTGTCCAGAGCAGAAGGCTGGCCGGCCTACCAGGCTACCACCCTGCATCCGACCACCACCACCCGATCGATCCACCGTCCCGTACCATGAAAAGGAGCAGCGTCCGCGTCTCTACATCATCCGACCACCACCTGGATTTGTTCGGCTTGCTTCTTCTACAGTACTGTTCTCTCAGCACAAATCTGCTCTACAAATCAGCCAATATTACTTTTCTTTCAGAACGAATCTGCCGTACAAATCAACAAAAGATCTGTCGAACAGAGTATGTAGCTAGCGACCAACACGTCGGATGGAAGAGTGAGTTAAGAGAGAGATGAGCATGCAGCTTGTCGCCGCACTACAAGAAACCCTGCGATTTGTGATGGTTCATTTTTGTCACAAATCACTAAAAAACCGTCATAAAGCAATGTCTGTGATGTTCTCGGATAACATCATGTATTGAGCGTCACAGGTTAACTCGCGTGACGTTCACAAAATTTCGTCATAGATCGACCGTATCTATGACGTTCTTGCCCTGTCACGAATTAGCTTAAAGCCCATGTAGTCCAACCCAAGTCCATTGTTAGTGACGAAAATTAACGTCATGAGCATCGTCATGAAATGGTTACATGGATGACAATGTGGCAGCTGACATGGATGATGATGTGGCTGATGACATGGATGATGATGTGGCAGATGACATGGTGGCTGACATGGATGATGACGTGGCAGTTGAGGTGTATGCTGATGTCACTATGACAGCCCAACGAGAAATGGGCCACTAAGTTGGGCCAACTTTTTTTTGGACCGACTAATTTTGAGGCACTTAATTAGGCCAAAAAATTTTGAGCCACTTAGTTCGAAAATTTTTGGGCCACTTTTCAACTTCGCATTCAAATTTGGCCCAAAGATATTTTCAGAATCAAATATTCAGCCCACAAAACATCATAAACCATGACAATGCATATAAAATAAAAAGAACTATCAACATCACATCAAATTCATCACATCAGATCAACTCATCAATAAACATTGGCACAAGTCAATACAGCCAACAATATCAGGCCAACAATCCACCATACAGGTTTTACACCACAAAAGGCAGCCAATCACCAGCAGCAAAAGAACATAGCACCAGCAGCAAAATCATTTCAGCAACAGCTAAGTGTTGCCAGTAGCAAAATCATTTCAGCAACAGCTAAGTTTTGCCAGCAGCAAAATATAAGGTCAGGTTAGGTTCCACCATTCAAACTTCCATCTAGCTTGGTTGACTTTGACATAACAAAGCCTCAAGCTTCGCTTCCATCTCAGCTTGCTTCCTCTTCATCTCTTCCACCTGTGCACGTTGGGAGTCGACAACCAACCGAAGCTCTTCATTTGCTCTCTTTTTCGCTGCCAAATTTGCCTCAACATTCTTCACACTGCATCTAGGCCGCACACTATGGACCCCCACATTCTGAAGGAACTTATTCTTCTTTGTATTCTCAGCAAGCACATCAGCTACCACTTGAGTCACAGAGTTGGGTTGTTCACCTTCCGCTGGTGCAGATAGGTTGTTTTCCATTTGAGTCTACAAAACAAGCAGCAAATAAGGTTTGAGACAACTAAAAATGAGCACATATCAAATAGCACCATCTGAAATCTATACCAATTGAAATCTGTCTTACAATAGCTAGTTGTACAGTAGGTGTGTAGCCTTTCTTTTTCTTGCTGTAGTGACACTCCTTGAATAACTCTAGTGCATCAGGTTCATGATCCTTGTACTTGTCTCCCTGAAAACAGCATTTGTAAGCAGATATACAGTTGTAAGAATGAGAAGGGAATATACATTATCATTTATATTTGCACAGCAAGCAAGAGCAACTTTTCTAAAGAAGTAAGAAATCATATTGGCACCATTTGCTTAAGCATGGTGAAACATGTTCACTTGACCAAAATGTTATGTTGTACACAGCATTAACAGATAGACATTTTACTTCTAGCAAGTGAAAAAATTGACAGTGTATGTAATTCTGGAAGAGAGCATAAGCTATAGAAACAATTGGCTCATAAATGGACTGCACATGGCTAACTTACCAAACTTTCTACAAGAACAGGGTAGCTGCGGGAGACAGTCATTTGATGGAACTTAACATTTCCTCGGTTTTCTTTGTTCTTTTGACAAGTATCCTACACAAAGATAGATTCTGTTTAAGACAGCAGAAATAGTAGAATGTACAAGGCAGGAGCTTTTGGTTTTTAGAAGAAAAAAGTGTACCATCTTTTTGGGAGTCTTCCATGTTTCCACAAGTTTAATCCATTGTTCATTGCTGGTCGATTTGATAGGAGAAGTTCTCCTAACCAAATGTAGTGGAAAGGGATCAAAATATTGTTGCTTCAGATGGTAGCGATGCTGGCGAACAGCAGACTTCATCATCTCTTCACAACCCTTTTTAACAGTCTCATATGTTTTGTCGATGTCAAATTTTGCCTATTCAAATGTATAACATGCATAAGAAATTTAAAATAGCTGAGGAAATGAATAGCTACCAGAAAATGAAGGACACATTTGGATATTGTTGTTTTCACATATCCATTATCCAGAACTTTTTTAAGTTGAACGAAAAAATAACAGTTCATTGCTGTCCATTTAACTTCCTAGGTTAGAACTTAAATAAACAAGTCAATCCAATGAGGCTAGGAAGTAGGAATAATTTAGTTAATTGGCATCACAGAACCTAAATTGCTATCATGATCATCACAAGTGTAGTCAGATTGTGGAGAAATCCATCACACACAACAAGTAGGATCATCATCAACATTATTATCATTGGTAAACAACTGAAATCAGATATCTGTACTTACACTTAGTATTGCCATAAACAGCTCCAAATATGAACGGTCTTTCTTGTATTCCTTCCAGTGTGTGAGCACAGGCAAATGGTTCCTAGCTGCAATGTTGCATTCGGTTGCAAACTTAGCAGCAATAACAGGTACCAGTGGCCTTATATTTCCTTCAGTTATGACCACTGGCAGTTTGCCACGCCGACCTCGGTTCAACCTCTCAAGACCTTTACCCATATTGAGTCCTCATTCCCGCTGCACCTTTCCACCTAGTTGTAAATGCACAACAGAGTTGTATTTCAGAACCCATACAATTGAAACAAAATGCGATATGGCAAACTAAATGAATAACATATCACCTTGATTGGCGATCTGGTTTTGGGCAGCAGGAAGGGCGGTAATATCATCAACTATATCAGCCATGTTGGTGTTGTCAGCGATGTTGGTGTTGTCAGCAATGTTGGTGTTATCATGTTGGGCGGAACCTTCTAAAAATGGTAGGTAGTAAGAATGTGTTCAGCAACCAACCGAAGCTAATAGAATGATGATAAGAAAGCATCACCTTGGTTGGCCATATGGGTGTGCCCATCCGACATGTGAACATCATCACCTCCATCTGAAAAATGGCAGCAACAATGCTATTATAACGACAATAAGTAGAATGGCAACACCTCCAGCACCAATCATTCATAATGGGGTGCTGCTTTTAGAAGTAAGTAGAACTTGCCTTCACCATCAGGTGGTGTGCCATCTCCAAAGTTGCCAACATGTTCAACAGCTTGGCTCACATTAGGATGTGGTGGAGGTGGTACAAATGGTGTCAGACTTGCATCAGGCTGGGCAGTGCTTTTCCTTGGTCTTATCTCTCTAGTAGGTGCTTGTCCTGCATAAGCCCTCTTACGAGATCGAAACTTGACTCCACCAGGAATAGAATCTGAAGGTTGTTTTGCTTTCTTGCAAGTCTTGTTCTTAGATCCTTGCTAGGAAAGGAACCATGGATTAGTGAACAAAGTGTGAAAATAATGAAATAGTAGCAAGCAGACACCAAGTTAAACCCTGACAAGATGTAAAAATTAGCACCTTATCAGTGTTATCAGGAATCAAATCTTCTTCACCATTATCATCTTGTAAAGGATCATAGTCAGATTCAGAATCTTCTCTATCTCTTGCATTTGTCTTCTCTGGAAGAATGGTAGCTGATGATCGACACCTTTTGTCGAAAAGACCATCTGGAAGTCCAAGTTCTTGCAGCCTTGCACTGTTCCTCATACATTGTCTGTAGCGCACCTCTTCATATGGCACTAAGATGAGAAGACATGGACATATTAGTTCCTATCAGCAAGATATCATGTAAAAATGATGGCCATAGAAAACACCAGTACAGAAATGCATTGATAAACAACTTGTCTGACAGGAACATATAGCTTATGCACTGGTGGAGCTAAAGCTTGGTCAAGGGTAGTTGGAGACTAATCATTTGATTGCACATTAGTTTATGAAAAATATTCTTATGTAGTCTGATTTCACTAGCACTAAACTAACAATAATGTAGTACCAAAGACTACATCAGATGCATCATGCCATTTCAATTTAACTTCACACAAACTAAAAGCTTGCAATATGTTGGCATTATGGGAAATGAATAAATTTGCATACATAATGTGCCCTATGAGTTCTAGGGACCAAACAAATCCTTAGGTCAACCATGAAAACATTCTCAATCAAAAATTCCTATAAGCACTACACTCCATTCAGTGCATATACGGATAAAAATTGCTCACATTCGTGAAAAATTGCTCCCATTCAGTGCATATACAGTAGATGGTAATCATCAATAAATTGAACAGATGCAAGAAGGACCAAACCTTCTTCGATACGTCCTTGTGGTTTCTTCTGTCCACCCTTCGTCGGCATCACGGTTCCCTTCGTCGGCATCACAGTGGAGTAGTGGTGGTGCTAGATCTTCAAGCGGGGACGGCCGTCGGGGTGCTGAGGGCGGCGACGGTGGGGGTGTGGTGGTGGTGGATCTTCAAGCGGGGACGACCGTCGGGGTGCTGAGGGCGACGACGGTGGAGGTGTGGTGGTGCAGAATCTTGAAGCAGGGACGGTCGTCGGGCAGATGTCCTTGCAACTGCGAAGGCTTGGTGGTGGAGATGTCGTCAAAGGGCGCTGATGTGGTGACGGAGATGTCCCTCAAGTCGCCCCCCACCGTCGAGCTAGGGTTTGGCCGGCGGGCGTGCTGGAGAGACCGACGCCCTTGCGGTCCTTCAAGCGGCACGCCGCCGACGGTGGCGCTGGAGAAGATTTGGGGGTGGGGAGTGGGATGCGGTGGGGCTGATGGGTGGCGGTGGGAGGAGGGGGGTGACGGGTGGCCGAACTAGGGTTCGGGGAAATGGTGCGGCGGATCTTAATATGTTGTGGATTTCGTGTGGTGCCAAATGACCATGGTACCCTCCAATTGTTGGCCGATGGAAAATGCTGGTGCGTGTAAATGTTGCCAAAGGCAATGGGTAGTACTGTCTATTGGCATGGCAAAATTAGTTGGCCACGCGCGGCAAGGAGGCGCGGGATTCTAACTTTGCATTAGGAAGAGCGCGGGATTCTGACTTTGCATTTGGAAGCTTCCAGACAATGGGTAGTACTGCATAAACATTGCAATAATAATCTAATTTTGATCATAAAATTCAAAAAATTGACAAGATAGACTATTTTTAATCCACAAGCTTGTTATTTAGAACCTAAACAATTTTAGTAAAGTTGGAACATACATTGTTCCCAAAGTATTCATCTCTCACATAGTCTCTTATAACTCAAGTGAAACTTTGAGATTTGAGTAACTTATAATTACCTTAAATTTGTATGCACCTTAAATTTGGACGCAACCTCACGTTACCATTTGTTGACAATGTTGGATCATACATTTTTTACAAAAGGACATGTCTCAAATACTTTACTATAACTCAAGTCAGAGTTTGAGATATGAATAAATCATAACATGTTCGATCTCGTATGGACTTCAAATTTGGACATGATCTTATGTTGAGCATGACATTACAAAATAGAAAGTTACATATAAAAACCAACATATAAGTTATAAACTAGGTGTTTCGAGAATTTTTGGAGTTGCTTTTCCATTTTCTATCATTTAAATGAATTTTCGCATGGTCACCGAAAGAAATTCACAGTTGACCTATGTGTACCTCTAATAAGATTCGAAAAATTGCACAAAATTTGGATTAAGCTCAAATAGTTGATATATAACAATGTTCACAAAATGATACGTCTCTCAACTAGTTTACTATAACTCAAGTCAAAGTTTGAGATTTGAATACATCATAACATGTTCGATCTCGTGTAGACTTATTCAAACTTGGGCATGATCTTCATATGTTGCATTATAGCCCGTTTATTAAAAAAGTAAATAGTTTAGACAATGTTAGATCATACATTGTTCACAAAATGATACATACATCTCCCAAATAGTTTACTATAACTCAACTCAAAGTTTGAGATTTGAACACATCATAACATGTTCGATCTCGTATGGACTTTAAACTTCGGCACGATCTTCATATGTTGCATTATAGCCCGTATATTAAAAAATTAAATAGTTTAGACAATGTCACCTCATACATTGTTCACAAAATGAGTAGTCTCCCAACTAGTTTAATTACTATAACTCAAGTCAAAGTTTAAGATTTAAATACATCATAACATGTTCGATCTAGAATGGACTTCAAACTTGGGCACGATCTTCAAAATTTGTCCCATGTGTTTTCCATAAAAAAATTATATGGTTTTAATAAAAAAAAGGCTAATAAAAAGAGAATTGTGTATGTTGTGTATAAAAGAAAAAAAGGAAAAAAGTTGGGAGGCCCAGAATCGAACCAGCGACCTCAACATTCAAGCCCAACCCGCCTAACCATCCACAGTTATAGAGGATAATCAACTATGTCATTCAAATGCTCACTGTTATAGCAATTCACAGGATCTCTACTTGAAACTTTATATATACACAGCCATTCACAGTTATAGCGCGATGTTAAACCCCAAAAGAACATTGAAATGAAAAGCGAAATCCCTGTTGTGTTTGCAGATTCTGAAGGTGGTGCCGTTTGTGGAATTTCAGAAGTTCAAAAAAGCAAAGGATCACAAGATAGCTGCGCTTAAGGAGGCACTCGCACAAGCGGAACATGAGAAGGCAGCACTCAAACAAGCACTTCTTGCAGCTGACAAGAAAGTAGCTAAGAAGTAGATGGTTCTTTTGATGGTTGGTGTCAATAGGAAGTAGATGGTATGTCGATGGTTGTTGGTTCGAAGTCAGTAGTAATAAGTTGATGGTTCTGTTGATGGTTGAAGTCAGTAGGTTGTGCATCCTTTTGAACTGTATTTGCGCAACCTGATGTTTGACGTGTGGCACTGATGTTGGTGAAAATGAACTTGTGCTACTTGTGAAAATGAACTTGTGCTACTAATGAAAATGAACTTGTGCTACTGGTGAAAATGTACTTGTGCTCTGTTTTTCTCCTCTGCTGTGTTTTTGACTCTGATGCTCAGATCAAAATTAGAACACATGAGTAAATGAGCAAATGAGTTCAACACATAATGTTGCATCCATATAACAGAAATCAAAAGAAATTTAAACTGAATGAATATAACATCCATATAACAGAATGAATATAACATCCATATAACAGTATGAATATGACAGAATGAATATAAGGTGACTTGACAGAAATCAAAAGAAACATGTGACAGAAATCAAAAGAGTATCATCCTCAAAAGAAACATGTGACAAAAATCAAAAGAAACTCTTAACTTGACAGAAATCAAAAGAAACTTGACAGAAACACACATCCTCATAACAGAACATAAGGTGACTTTCCAGTACATTTAAACTAAAGCACAATTCACTAGCAGAACATGTGACAAGGCTCAATTCACTAGCAAGTACATAAGGTACATTACAGAACATGCAAGCTCATTCACTAGAACTACATGACTGCTATTCATCATCACTGTCCACCTCAATTGTGGCACCTTCTTCATCTTCATCACTGCAGTACTCCAAAAGTGTATCATCTTCTTCTTCTTCATTATCCTCACTATGCTTGACTCCCTTGTCAGTTTGTTTCATCAATCTGGCAATTTCAGAAGCTGCAAAAGTAGGGCTTTGTTCATCATCTCTATTTAAAGGCTTGTCATATATAATGTTTGAAACTGATGTTCGCATGCTATCCTCCTCGCAGCACTCATCCTCTTGATATGCAGTAGCAATATATTGTGCAGCCTCAGTTTCGCTTACATTGTAAAGATTGCAGTGGAGGCCGACGGAAAAACTAAAATTAACAAGTGTACACTAATTCGGAAGCTAAATTTAACAAAGGAAGTAAAAGATTGCAGACACACCTTGACCAATAGCTTCCGGTGTGCAATGGCGGCGGCGGTCTCAGATGTGGCGGGTGGCGGTGTCGACAGACTCTGAAGTGGATGCAGTGGAGGCCGGCGGGGCAGTGGTGGCCACTGGCGGTGGTTCCTGAGGCAATGGGGGTGGGGTGGCGCTGGCAGGTGGTGGGGACGCCAGAGACGGCGATGGTGGTCAGCTGCTGGCGGCAGCGGTCTAAGATGTGGCGGCGGCGGCGGACTCTGATGTCACCGTAGTGGAGGCCGGCGGGGGCAGCGGTGGCCACCGGCGGCCGTTCCTTAGGCAGTGGGGGCGGGGTGGCGCTGGCAGGTGGTGGGGACGCCGGAGACGGCGATGGTGGTCACCTTCGAGATCTGGCCGAGCGGCCATCAGCGCGGGGAATGCGATTCTCGCCTGCTATTTTTGTGTTGAGGAAAACGTCTAGACTTGATGATAAATAAGTTAAAGACAGACACCGAACACAACCTAGCAAATGGACTAGTGGTAAAGTAGGGCAAGTGGGGAGCGCCCGGTCTCAGGTTCGAATCCCAGGTTCGACTTGGTTTTTTTTACCCTGCGGCCTGGTGAGTGGCTGACCTGGCGCCGGTCGGTGGGCGCCCGCGGCCGGGTTACGTGGCGCTAGTCGGCCGGTGACCTGGCTTTCTCTGTTGCCATGTGGGCATCCCGGAAGCATCTGTATAAAACATATAAAATGCTGAGAAAAAAACATGACATGAAGTAGCTCAATGGTAGATGAAATATTTCTTTCAACTTGAGGTTCAATGATCAATTCTTAGCTTTGACATTTTTTTTTCATAATATGTCCAACAATAATATGGTGCTCTTTATTTTTTAATGATTTTTCCCTTGATTTTCATTTTACCAACAAAAATATGTTTTATTTTTTATCAAGAATTTTATCAAGGTGTCATGGGCCGGTTTATGACGAACCTAGCAGAACGTCACAGTGTTTTGGGTCGAAATATCCATAGTGCATATCTATGACGAAAAATAAGATATCGTTATGGACACAATCCCAATCGTGACGTTCTCTGACAACGTCACGAGAATTCCGTCATAAATCCCAGGGTTTCATGTAGTGTGCTGTCATCGATGAGCTGAACAGGAGCTCTAAGGCATTTAGAGACCAGGAGCAATAAATGTTGTGAGAGAAGAAAGAGGTTGTAGAGAAGAAAGATAAAACAAAAGTAGTAGATGATGATAAAATAAGAGATAATTGTTGTATGACTTGACTCTTGTATCTTGGCTACAAGCCAAGTGCTTAGCTCAACTATTAACCATGCTCTACTCTAATAGAGCGCCGGCCGGTGACCGCTCTTGGTGCACCGACGTGCGACGTGACGCCGCTGCGATCGCGGTCGCGCGCGTCTCGGTTTGCCGGGGCTTTGCTCTCTTGCGAGTCGCGACACGGGTTTCACGCCCGTCGGCCCGACGTGATATCCGACAAACTATGCGGCCGGCCGACCGGCGAAGAGAGAGATGATGTCAGGATAGGCTGGGGAGGTGGCAGAGGCAGGACCGCGCGTCCAGGGGTCCGGCGGAGCACGGTGAGTCGTGCACCGGAGCCGCTGGTGACTCACGGTGGTCATCGTTATCCCCCATTGATTCATAGAATCACAGTACGCCCACTTGCAGCTTTGCAGGGCGGTGGTCTGGTGGTTGGCGGAGCGACAGCGATCGATCGATACGGGTTGTCGCAAACGGACAAAGCAAGCAACCAACCAACCAATCCCACAGGGCCAACTTGCCGCGGCCGACCCGGGTTGCGCTGCCACGTTGGCGGCTGCAAATATCTCGCTCGCTCGCTGCTCCAAAGGCCATGCTGCATGGATAGCGTAGCCGTGCGTAGGTGGCGTGCAGCCGGGCTCGGAGGATCATCACATCCACACACACGCACATCCGCGTGCAGTGGTAGCTTGTGAGCTTGTCCAGTAGCGCGGGGTGGACGCGAAGGAAGGCAACGCACACGTACGGAAAAGCGCGCAGGGCTTGCGCGGTGTGCGACTGTTGTGTGTGTGTCGCTGTTTGGTGGGTCCGTGGGTGCGTGCGTGCGTGTGTGGATAAGGCTTGTGTGTTGATTTGCATGGGTTTGGGGTGGACAGGTGGTGGGAGTGCTACTGGTACGTTCCAATTTGAACTAACGAATCGAGCCAAATAAGAGTCGGATCATAATTCTATACATATTTGAACTAATAATAAGTTATTTTTTTTGTTTGTGAAGAATGAAATAAAACCATGGCCCATTACCACTCTACCGTACATGCATACACGAAGCAGGGAAGGAGAGAGGATACGCTCATACTCCGAGAGAGGATTCGGGAAAGCGTCAACCAACCCACGGATGTGTTGTGAGGGGGCAGGAGTCAGCGATAATGTGCTCTCGACTTCTGGAGCTGCTGTACTCCAACAGGCACCCGGAGGGATTGTAATGTTTTACAAACCATTTTAACTTTTTATATACGTAGTTTTTGAAATGCAGCTACATACGTACACAACAATAGTTTTTCACGTGCACCTATAGATACATAACAAAAGTAATTTATACAGAAAAGTCAAGACGAATCGTAATTTAGGACCGAGTAAATATCCATAAGAAAAAAGAACTGGAAGAGAGGAGAGGTAGTAAATTAAAAAGTATTTGTGCTCAGTGGTCGTAACTCTCACTTTCGCAAAAAAAAAATCGTACGTAACTCTCAAACCGGTAAGCAGAAGGAATGTCATGAAGGATCCAACTCATTCACGTTTTATATATCCTTTGTCTAGCGGGAGAATCGATCAGAGAGTGTGGTTGAGCTAATAATAAGATGAATTTCGTGCAAGTTGTACGCCGAATTCGTGTCTGGATATTTGCAAACCCCTTTTTGTTCTTCTAAAGCAGCAACATAAATGATCTTTTATCCGAAAACAACTCTCGAGAGTCCGGGCCGGGACTCGATGGTTCCAACCGCATCGGTCAGCCGACGTCAGTTCATGTGTGTGTTTGCCTTGTTGTCTTCTCTGCCGCCGGCCTCCATTCAATCTGTGGTACGCGCACGTCTCCGGACGTCCCCGTTATCCGAACTCGGCCCGGCAAGCCGGCACCAAAGAGAGAGCCGGAATCGCAGTCACATCACACCTGGGGAGCCAGACTTCTCTTGCTACAGTAACAGAACACGTCACATGTTTGTGCCAGTGTCATGCTACAGCTACAGGAGCAACGCTCTACCCTGCCAGTGTCAGTCTGCCACACTACGACAGGTAGGGATGGAAAGTGGTATGCGGTTGTCTGAAATATCCGAATTCGTATCCGCTAAAATGTAAATGTGGTTATCCGAATTCGCGCCCGATTGCTAATATGAACACTGAAATGGATGTATCCGAATTCGTTTTCACTATTTTCCTCTATCCGAATCCATATCCGTATTCGAAATAATTGTGCGTATCCGACAATTATTCGTATCCGACCGTGCTCCACCCCGGTGAACTCATGTATAATATAGTTTTAAAATAAATATATTATTTTTATTTAGTTAGAAAATGATGTATTTGTTAAAATAAATTATTTTCAATATTTTATTTTATTTAATCATTGATGTAAATTATTTTATGTATTGTAATTTTATTTATTTCTTCTAAATAATAATAGATTTATTTGTAATATTATCTATTTATAATTTAATTTATTATTTATATATTTATTTATTAGAATAACTATAGATAAATATGTTCTTGGTTGACAAGCTATCTTTTGTTTACACGTTCGTACTTTAATTTTTATCCCTTTAATGATTTTGTTCTTCTAAAATTATCACTAAAGAAATAAAACCTTGCTATCTGTAAATCGAGTAGATATCCGAATGCGAATTCGAATTCGAACTATTCGTTTTGCATTCGTATTCGATTATATTCGAATCCGAATTCGTATCCGGCAAAAAATGTGGATATCCGACTAAAAATATCCGAATGGCATCCGTATCCGCGCCGTTTCCATCCCTAACGACAGGCAATGGATATGGATCAACAGCTTGTGTATCAGTACTGGGCAACGACAAAATCGATGGTAAACTCGTAGCGTAGTTTTTTAGAGAAAAAGGGCTGCAGCGGGCTACGGCAATATCAACGGCACGAGGGCGTAAACGCTCTTTTGCGCCACAGCTGGCGTAAAGCTTGGCTTACGGCACGAGAAGAAAAAAGCTAGATGTGAAGAAGGGAGATGGGGCCACCAGAGGAGGTGCTTCGTGGCCGCGCCGCCGCTTCATGCCGTGGGCGCCCATGTCACCTCTGGTGAAGGTCCTCGTCGCGCCGCCGTCTGGGCAGATGCGGCTGCCTACGCATCCGCTAGAATCGGAGCAACCGCGCTGCCATCGGGTCGTCGGGGGATCTGCTCGCGCGCGCTGCCGCCGGGATTCGCCGCCGGGTAGAGACAGGATGGGAGAGACGAGCTCCGGGGAGGAACCTTGATTTCGGCGAGCTCCAGAGAAGGAGGGGCCGGCCGGCAAGAGAGGGGCCACCGGAGCTGGAGGTTGCGGCCGGGGTAGGACGAGTAGCGGGCGAAACGGCGGCGGTGGAGGTGATACGGTGGCCCGCACCCGTGCCATGTCTCGTCGACCACCGGCGAATCGACAGCGCGGCCCCTGCGCCCGGTCGTCGGACCTCCCTCTGCACCGCCAGTGCCGAGCGAGATTCAGAGGCGGCGTCACGCCGTGCTGCATCCGCCTGGTACCGCGGCCGGCGGAGCCCGAGCGGAAGGCCGTGAGGGTGGGGGCGCGAGCAGCGGAGCAGGGCGCGCGCGAGCAGCAGCGACTTCTGGGATGAAGAAGGAGGTGGCTAGAAGATAAGGCTGAGGAAAGAGGATGACATGTGGGTCCCACTAGATGATGGAGTAGAAGGTGGATGAATAAAATATATAGGTGTTGGATATAGAGCAAATATGTAGAGTAACATGAGTGCGGGAGAAGCTGATGTAGAGTAAAGATTCTTGCTGACGTGGCTAGAATATTCCTTTTGGAGTAAACTTTTAGAGCAATAGCAGTGCAGATGGTCTTATGCCTGTGGATCTTGTTTAGTGTTTCCAAATTTGAACTCCATTTATGCGACGACGGCCCATGTCGTCAGCCGCGCGCACGACGGCCGGCCCATTTATGCGAAAAACCCACACGCTTATGGGCCCCATCCAGACGTCGCGGATAGGCCCATCTTGCTCCTACGGCCGGAAGCTCGCTCACGGGCTGAAAAAATTACACAAGAGCGGGGGCCGCGCCAGCCCGCCGAACCAAAATTTGGAGGATGATGGATGATCGAGGAATTTGGTCCCGACCCGTCAAAGCCCATGTCACGATCAGCGCGGGTCCACGATCCGTCATCTGTTTATCGAAATCCTTGTTAAATCTAATCCTCTCTCCCTCCCTATCCTATGCTATATCCTCCGTTCTTCATGCGCACAAAGGACTTGCTTGGTTCCAAGTGTTACTTTTTTAACATCTTTTTTGACCGTTAATTAAAAGTATTAAATAAAGTTAATTTACAAAACTAACTCCACAACCCCCGGTTAAATCGCGAGACGAATCTAATGAGGCCTTTGACGCATGATTAGAAAATAATTACTGTAGCATTACTGTAGTAAATCATGAATTAATTAGGCTCATTAGATTCGTCGCGTAAAGTTGCACTCATCTGTGAAAAGGTTCTGTAAATAGACTTCATTTGGTACTCCATGCATGCAAGATTCCCAGGTGTTAGAAAAGTAACACCTGGAACCAAGCAAGGCCAAAGTCATAAACAATTACACGGCTTTTTGTCCTCTTTGGCAGTTTGGAGATCACATACAGATAGACAATGGCGATACTGACGGGCTCCAATCCAGATCAAAATCGGATGAGCCGGGTGGCTGCAATGATGAGCACCAAAACCAGACTGTCACAAAAACTGCAGCACTACAGGGTTATGATCATTCCGGAGTATTCCACAAGCCGTAGCTGAAAGAATCACCATCACCCCCATAAAAAAAATCACCGGTATGGTACTCCGGTGATTTTGTGGTAAAAGCTGATTCTGGAGTACCTCACTAGCTGATTCTGGAGGTGATTTTGTGGTAAAAGTTGTTTCTTCTGTTGGGACCATCTCATGATTCGCTGGAACATGCCACAAGATGCCTGAAGCCGTAAGCTCTCAGCCTCTCACAAAACAAATACATGGAGAGATTAAAAACCTTCACCTATGGGACAGAGTTCCTCCGAAGCTGAGCTTCTTCTCGCAGGTGATGAGCAATCTGGGGAGGGATGGTTCCATCCCGCAGAACACCCACATCATGTACGTGCTTCCACAGCTGCCAAGCGCACAGGAGAATGTAGGTAGGATATATTGCAGCAGGTATGTTGTTGGGATGAGGCAAGTCCCAGAGATCACCCACGGTGACATCACCGGGAATGTAACAGCCTGAGTTGGGCCTCTCGCTCGCATTTAGCCACATTTCGTTTTTTGTTTTAATTAGCAAATGAACTTCTAAATTTGTAAAACTCGAGATGTATGATCCATACAGTGTATATATTTCTTTTTAACTATTTGTACTCCAAACCATGGTGTATGAAATGAGAAATCTAATTTCTAAATAGCCTAAGTATTATTGGATCAACACATCAAATTTGCAAAGTCTGAAAACATAGCAAATTAGTCAACTGTGGACCTACATTTTGAGAAATTTTACACTGAAATCTTAGACATTTAACTATAATTAAATTTGGATGTTCATAGAGAATTTTGGATAGGCTGATGATAAAAAAAGCAAAGAATTTATAGTTTAAAGGAGACTTAAAGTTGAAAAGTTGTGCTGTTTTCTAGTAGAAAACAACACAACTTTCCAACTTTATCTTGCCTCTACCACTACGTGAAGCTGCTCCCCATCTGGAACTTCGTGATCCCCCGGGCAGTGGGGGTGGCCTCCACGTCCTCCTCCTTTGTCCTGAAGAGGAGGAGGATGTGTATTCCACCCACCACTGCCACGGGATCACGAAGCTCCCGATGGCGAGCAGCTTCACGACCAGCCAACCTCGTGCAAGTTGACAAGCTGTCGCCAACCAGTAACAGAGCTAGGATGGTAAGGGTTGAAGGGGCTCATTTATCATGGCGGTAGGGGGCTTGAGCCCCCCCTCCCCCCACACCCATTGCCTCTGTCCCTGCCGCCAACAGATGCACACTAGTGTGCATGATCACTGCGAAGATGGGGGCAAGGATTAGCGCGACGATGGCTAACGCCTCGGAGACGTGATCGTCGCGGTGGCGCTGCAGCCGGCCCCGGTAGACCATGAGAAGCTGCCCAGGAACACCACGGTCAAGAGACCGATGGCTGACGCATCCACGAGGTCTTGGCCGAATTTCGTTATTATGTCACACTGTCACTTACCAGTTTGGTTTGTTGGCACAAGACCGAAAGAGCCTCCGACCGGGGTTATATATATAATCCAACTTCATCCAGCTTGAGCACCCACGGAGAAAGAGACGTGTGGCACCTGTTATTTTTCAAAATCAACCCCCTCCCCCATCCTTTATTCGTTTGAAATCTCTAGGAAGTTTTGGTAGTTGGTTGGTTTGTCCACTAGCGAGCCGGATCGGGATCCGCTGCTTGAGAAGGTACTCCTCCGTCTCAAAATATAAGATCCTAAAGCAGTCAAACTCAAGAAACAACAGTGAAAGGAAATGACCTCTATACCCCTCATTTTACACTATCCACAAACTCTTCACCTACTCACCAACCTCATTTAATTTTGTCATATCCCTCCAGAACTTTATATTTTAGTACAAAATTTGAATCCTTCAGGACCTTATATCTATTGAGACAGAGGGAGTACTAAAGCCGGAGCGTACCGAGCTGCTCGTACGGTCGCACCCCGCCAGCCACGGACGCGTCTAGCGATCGCTTCCGCGACAAAATAACCACCCGTCACGCCGCCAGTGCGGGGACGGGAGGCCGCGGCGTGCGCGGGCCCACGGCCTGGGGCGCGGGAGGGGAGGGAACAGAGAGAAAACTAATCCATTTCAAAAAATAAAAAAGTTATAAATCCTAAACCGTATATTTAAATTAAATTTTGATTTCAAAAATGGATTTCTTGTACTGAGATCTTCAAAATAAGATCCCACTTGACTATGTTTTGACAAAAAATATTTATTCATATTTTTTAATTAAGGTTATTATAGCCAGAATAAAACAAATAAAGTGTCAGAACAACTGTTAGAACAAGATATTATTATAGCCAGAACAAGTTTGTATGTCATTCCGAACAAAATAAATAAAGTGTCAGAACAAATCAGAACAAGTGTCAGAACAAATTATTATAGTCAGAACAAAAATTTACGGCCGAACAAAAATTCACTTAGGCCGAACAAAACATATTCCGTGGGGCGAACAAAAATTCATTTGGACCGAACAAACACATTCACTGGGGCCGAACAAAAAAATCACTTGGGCCGCACAAAAATTCACTGGGGCCGAACAAACATATTCACTAGGACCGAACAAAATTCACTTGGGCCGAACAAAAATTCACCAGGGGCGAACGAAAATTCACTTGGGCGGAACAAAATTTCACCGGGGCCGAACAAACATATTTATTCACTGAGGGCGAAGAAAAATTCACTTGGGCCGAACAAACATTCACTAGGACCGAACCAAAAATTCGCTCGAGCCGAACAAAAATTAACTAGGGTCAACAAACATATTCACTAGGTTGAACAAAAATTACGTACGAAAAAATTATATGAACTGAGGAGGAAAATATGTATGCTAGTGGAACAAATTTTATAAACTACCGGAATAAATTTTACGAACTACCGGAAAAAAATCTCGTGTTGGATCTGGCGGCCGTGGGAGTGAGGGACGTCGGTGAGGTCGTAAGCAGGAGGGAGGCAGGCCGCCGGCGGAGGCGGTGAGGGAGTCGCCAGTCGCGGGAAGTAGAGAGCGCCAAATGTGAGCGGATAGGATGAAAGTGAGTGCGGTGCAGCATTTGTGATTTAGAGATCATGAATATAAGAAATATCACGAAAAAAGAAAAAAATCTTAAAGACTAGGGAAAAAGAAAAAACATGAAAGAAAAAAAATAAAAACTAAGAAATAAAATAATGAAAGGAAAATAAAAATAGAGAAAGAAAAAACAAAGGGATATGATTAAAAATAGAATGAAAAAATAAAATAAATTAAATAGAAAAGAAAAAGAAAAAAAACTCAAAATTACAAAAAAAGAAGAGAAACCGAGTGTTAAAAAGATAGAGAAGGAAAACATATAAAAAAGAAGTAAAGAAAATAATGAAAATAATAGAAAAAGAAAAAATAAAACTCAAAATTACAATAGGGATATGAATTAAAAAAGGAATGAAAAGATAAAATAAAATGAATAGAAAAGAAAAAAGAAAAAAAGGAAAAAACTCAAAATTACAAAAAAGGAGAAGAGAAACCGAGTGTTAAAAAGGTAGAGAAGGAAAACATATAAAAAAGAAGAAAAGAAAACGAAACAGAAAATAATAGAAAAAAAGAAAAACAGAAGAAAAACGGAAGCTCACCATTGCAGCCCACATGCAAACAGTCAAAGAGAGAAGAAAGTTGAGCCACCCCACATGCAATGCAAACAGTCAAAAAAAAAAAGAATATACACTAGGCTGAACATTAAAACCAAAAGAATATATGAAAATAGAAAAAAGTAAAATAGAAATGGAAAATAAATAAAAAAGAGAAATAAAAAGAAACAAGAAAAAATAAAAGAAATAGAATAAAAAGAAAGAAGAACAAAAAGAAAGAAAGAAAAAATGAAATAGAAAAAATAATATTAGAAAAGAAATATAAATAAAAAAAGAAAAAGAAAAAAACAGAAAAAGGATCCATAAAAATATAAATAAAAAGAATAAAGAATAAAGGGAAAAAAGGAAAAGAAAACTCGGAATAAATAAAAAAAATAGAAAAAACGAATAAAACAAACGACCGAGCGAGCCGCGGCCACCCGCGTCCGTACGCGCGGCGCTACAGTTGGTGAAACGCCGCCAGCCACCCGCCAACCCGGCGCCATCCACTCAATTCTTTGCTGAAGCGAGGCTTGCCCCGTCGCCGTCGACTGGCTACGGATTGGCTTCTGCTGGCATCGTCTACCGTCTGCCTCCCGTAGGATTTGAAAGCAAAAGACGAGCAAATAAAGAACTGGGCGTGCGTTCTAGCATGCTAGTTGGACGTCGATTTCAAATTTACCACGAGTTCTTGTGGATCTTTAACTGCAGTGACTCACCGTCTCACTGCATGGTATGGTATCTACTGTATGCTATTCCTATCAATGCTGCAACGACCACCATTATCTGCTGATCGACGTGACCTTTCTAGTTTAACAGGGGTGATGTGTTGGATATGATGAGGGGGCTTTTGGAATGGAGGAGGAAATTGCAACTTTTGGCTGAGTATGAGTTGTGATTAGGGAAAGGTGAGGTCAAATTGAATTATCTGGCCAAGAATTCAGACACAAGGAAGACCAAGATTTTTCAATTATACATCAAGGCATCCTACACCTGACGAGCTGCACTACATTTGGTGGACACTTTGCAGAATCTTGTCTCTTCGTTATGTGGACAATTTACTGACGCGTTTGATAATTCAGAGCACGGAAGCTAGTAATCACGAGAGCGTGCATTTCCACAATTTTGCAAGATTTCGAACCACAAAAAGGTACAGTTTCTGTTTCCAGATGGCAACTCACCCTGGGCATTCGGTATTACCGAACCGATCGGTTCGGTAATTCGGTACTGGGGTAAATTTGGTTCCCGACAACCTCAGCACCGATCGGTTCCTGAAAATGTTCGGTACCGAGGTAAATCGGTTTCGGTACTTTCAGTTCGGTATCGGTAAATACCGAAAAATACCGAACAAGCAAAACAGCAAATTGAACAAGCAAATCAAACAACATTCAGTCAAATCTTGGGGGAGGAAGCAACGGAAGTTGCCGTGGCGGCCGGCAGCGTGACCACATGGGGGATGCCGGGACGACGGCGGCGCAGCAGCAGAGGACCGCCGGGATGACGCCGGACTTGGGGACGACGGCGACGGCGAAGCAGCAGATAGCAGCGAGAGCAGCAGCAGCGGTGCGCTGGGCGGGGCGAGGCGAGGACGCGGCGCGCCGGTCGTCGCGGGGTCACAGTCGGAGGACGCGAGGCGAGGACGCAGCGCGTTGGATCTCGCGGTCGCCGGTCTCGCGGCGCGCTGGATCTCGCGGACTCGCGGCGCGGGGTCGCCGGTCGCGGACCCGGACTCCACTCGCGGCTCGCGGCGGCGCAGGGTCGCGGAGTGCTGCGCGGGGTCGCGGACGACGGGACGAGGCGAGGGAGTGCGGCGCGGAGAGCGGTCTGCGGATGCAGAGTCGTGAGTCGTGACCGAGGGTTTCTTTCTTGGGCCTCTGATGGGCTTCATTGATCTGGTAGCGAAATTACATTGCCTAAGTTCGGTACTTCGGTAAACCAAGGAAAAATACCGAATTTACTCGGTAAATTCGGTTCCTAGGAATTGAGAACCGAATAGGAACCGATTTTCTTCGCTTTGGTATTCTTCGGTTCGGTTTCGGTTCTCGGTATTTCGTGCCCAGGGTGAATGGCAACTGAAACTTTTAGCCAGAAAGTTGATCTCTTCGCGTCGTTCGCGACACAAGGTGCGACTTGCATGCACACAACGTCTGATCATCGAAGCAGTGATCCCCAAGAACATTACATGCGCATCATGTTACGGATCCTACCGCTGCTGCGGTTTGGAAGCTGACGAAGCTATACCAGCGACAAGCTCGGGTTTAGAGGAGGCGGCATGTGTCGGAGCCGGCGCCGCGGGCAGCCGCAGGCCGGGTGGCGGGGAGCGGGTGGAGGCGGCGGCGGCGGCGGCGAGGAGGCGCTTCTTGAGTTTGGTGTTCTAGTAGTTCTTGACGTCGCTGTCCGTCCTCCCCTTCAGCCGCGACGCGATCAGCGACCACCTGCGTGCGCGCGCGCGAGTTGGTCAAAGTAAGGCATGTCGTGGCAAGAAACGATCGAGAAGCTACCTGGAAGCTTTGTCACTCGGTCTACGCGTCGATTTCTTAAGTTTTTTTTAAACACTATCGATTTCTTAGGTGACTAATCAAGGATCGCGCTTGATCATCAGATCAACGCGGGCTGTGTCTGACTGCCATATGCAGTACACAAAGGCTGGAAGAACCTCATGGGCTCAAATTACACAAGGGCTGGAAGCGGACAGGCCCAATATCGATCGGGTGGATATTGGGGCCCGACCCGTCAAAGCCCAGGTCATATCACAATCAGGCCGTCGGTTTGCGCGGGTCCACGATCCCCTTATCTCAGTGGGCCCAAACTTTCGTAAATCTTAATGCTAGCTATCCCCCCCTATCATCATCTGTTTTGTAAACAATTCTACGGGCTTTTGTCCTCTTAAATCTTAATCCTATCCTATTATTATCTGCTTCTTCACAAAGTCATAAACAATTCTACGTCGTTTTGTCCTCTTTGGAGTTTGGAGATCACAGACTGAAGACAATCGTATTGCTGATGGGCTCCAATCAGATGAGCGGGTGCCTGCAATGATAGCACCAAAACTGCAGAGCTACAGGGCTATGATCATTCCGGTGTAGTGTAAAAGGAGGTCTTTCCGATCGGAGTAATCATTTCCCCAAGCCGTAGCTGAAAGAATCACCATGACCCCAATAAAAAAAAAGGTCTGCCTGTCAAGTAGTAAACCTCACGAGCTGATTCTGGATGTGATTCTTTTGCTGAAAGCTGTCTCTTCTGCCGGGACCATCTCATGATTCGCTGGGACATGCAAAAGGATGCATGAAGCCATAAGCTCTTATTAGCCTCTCACAAAATAATAAGTAGATAGATATATTAAAAATCTTCACCTATGCAGTAGCATGGCTTGCTGCAGAGTAGGACGATGAAAATCAGAAATGGCGATCGATCGAAATCCAATTGGTACCGGTAGTATAATCTGTACCAAAATTGTGAAACTCCAGCGGCGTGTTCATGTCTGCAGGAAAGGAAGGATATCTCGGCCTTTGCTTCGAGCAGCGTCTGGCGCTCTGCCATCGCCTGCCGGCCGGGCGAGGCGCAACAACTGAAACTGCAGTCTGCAGGCACGCACTTGGTCACTTGGAGTCTTGGACCGTGCCACGGTCCCCCCCACAAACAATGCATGCAGCACGATGCCTCCCCTTTACCATATCTCCTCCCAAACAAAATTTCACAGTTGCTACCACTTCGCTTGACGTGTGTGTTTGCGTGGCTACTGGTGGCGCAGTGGACAGATGGATTGGTGTCTGTTCCTGCGAGGGATATAGCTCCGTGGAGGTTTGGTGGAACAAAGATATGGCCGGTGCTTCAGGCAAAAAACAGCAGCAACAGAGGGCTTCAATCTTGATTTACACAACTTGGAACATTTGAAAAGAAAGAAATCGAAGAGTTTTTGATGGAATTTCGGCGGCTCCAACAAGAATCTTGCAGCTCATTAAACATGAGATGGCCGTTCGTGCAACGGCGTGTCGTGCTGAAGAGTTCGTTTTTTTCTTCTTAATGTCATCTCGCACAGCGAGTCTTGAGTTTACCGTCATATTTTGTAATCGCAATTTTGTAAACACCCGCATTCTTCTCCTCCTTATATGACATTAGTAGTGCTCCTACTTTTTTTTAAATAAAAACAGTTGCTACCACTTCTCCAACAAAACGGAAGGGAGTTTCAGAGGAATTGATTGTGAAGACCTGAACTATTTGGTTACTACGGCGTCTTGGTGTTTTGTTGAGCCCAGTGAAAAGGGTACGAAAAGTCAAGTTGATCGCCCGCCCCGGCCCTGCACTTGCAACTGCGAAAAAGGGTGGGTGCTGTGAATTTGTGAAAGATGGCAGAAACTGCCCAGACAGGCCGACAAGGTGGGAGAAAGCGAAATCATCTTCGAGATGGGAAACCACGCTGCAGGATCATCAGGTCAGTCCACACGTCTTTTCCCCGACATGCCCTCTCTTCCTTTCAGTTTTCAGTTTCACTTTCACCCCTCGCGTTTGTCCAAGCACCACCATTTTTTAAAGACTCTGCAGCCTGCAGCCTGCAGTCTGAGAACGAGAGAGGCCAAAGCCCAATGCCAACAAATCGCCAATGAAACGAACCGATGCAAGGACATGTACAAGTACTACTACCTGCTCCCAGCACAACAGCCACTCCTCTCCTAGTCATCTTCTTCGCTTGCCGTCTTTTCCACTTGCTCCTGCGCGTAGGGTAGGGGCGGGCCTAGGATAGGAGCAGCACGCGCGCAGAGAGGGTTTGAGTGGTGTGCCCATGGGGAGGACGCCGTGCTGCGACAGGGCGGCCGTGAAGCGGGGGCCGTGGTCGCCGGAGGAGGACGAGGCGCTTCGCACCTACGTCCAGCGCCACGGCAGCGGCGGCAACTGGATCTCCATGCCCAAGAAAGCAGGTGAGCTTCTTCTTCTTCTTCTTCTTCTGTTCCATCCCCATACTGTTAGCGCCATGCACGCGGCGTCGACTGCTGATAGTAATCTTAATTGGCGGATGCCGCAGGGCTCAAGAGGTGCGGCAAGAGCTGCAGGCTGCGCTGGCTCAACTACCTCCGCCCCGACATCCGCCACGGCGGCTTCACCGACGAGGAGGACGCCGTCATCGTCTCCCTCTACACCCAGCTCGGCAGCAAGTGAGTCGCGCGCGCTACCTAGCTCCTCGTCGGCGCAAATGGAGCTTCTCGATCGTTTCTTGTCACGCCAAACGCCGTGCCTTTGACCAACACGCGCGCGCACGCAGGTGGTCGCTGATCGCCTCGCAGCTGGAGGGGAGGACGGACAACGACGTCAAGAACTACTGGAACACCAAGCTCAAGAAACGCCTCCTCGCCGCCGACGCCGTCTCTACCCGCTCCCCGCCATCCCTCCTGCGTCTGCCCGCGGCGCCGGCCCCGACGACACACGCCGCCGCGCACGCCGCGTCGTTGCTGTTCCCGTCGCTCGCCATCCCGACTGTGAAGACCGAGACGTACACCTGCGACGACTTCCTGGCGCCGACCGCGTTCCGGGACGACGACGACTACCCGTTCGCCGCGCCCGGCGGGAGCGCGGACGCCGGCACCACCTCGGCCTCCGCGGCGTCGTCGGCGTCAACCTGGTCGGCGGACAACGGCACTGTGGGCGACGGCGGCGTGGGGTCGTTCCTCCTGGACTTCTGCGCGGGCTCCGGCATCGGCATCGGCGCCGCCGACGACCACCTCCAGCTCCCCGGCGGCTACTACTACCCTCTCGACCCGAGCTTGTCGCTGGTATAGCTTCGTCGTCGGTTTCGAAACCACAGTAGCGGTAGGATCGGTAAGATGCGCGTGTAATGTTCTTGGGATCACTGCTTCGATGATCAGACGCTGCTGCGTTCATGCAAGTCGCGCCTTGTGTCGCCATGAGATCAACTTTCTGGCCTAAAACTTTCAGTTGCCATCTGGAAAACAGAAAACTGTTCTCTGTCGTTCGGGATTTCAAATGCAGTGTGGAAGTACCTGTTCTCGTGATTACTAGTAGCTTCTGTGCTCTGAATTATCGAACGTGTCAGTACATTCTCCACCAAATTAGTGCATCTCGTCAGTTTTAGGGTGCCTTTGATATGCAATTGAAAAATCTTGCTCTTCCTATAGTGTCTGAATTGGTGTCTAGCTAGTTTTGTGAGTGACGGCTTTGCAGAGATGTTTCAGTTTATTCCCAACCAGGCATCATATGCATACCCAAATCAAGTGCTCCCCCACCCAAATCTTGTTGTTTCTGGAAATCTGGAAACTGTGTGCTTAGCAGAAGATTTTTCTTCACACCTCGTGCTGTTGAAGCCGCCTGTCAGTGTCTGACCAAATCACCTGCACTGCATTTGAATCATTTTTTTTTCTCGAAGAACCTCACTATACATTGGACCTTGTTCTCCATACTACTCTTCTGATACTTCGATTTGGAAACCGTGTGCTGCAACACGGATCATTGCTATTGCTATGCTTGTTCAATTTTGTGATTGCACATCTTTTGAATCGGTGAATGGGCCGTGCCGATTCTCTGCACGAAGTTTGCATGTTGGCTCTCCTATACGTACCTAAAGATCACGGTTCATCGTCGGGATGAAAGATTCGCTTTTCCCTCCCTGTGATGATGATGATGATGATGATGATGATGATGATAAGATCACAAGGCGTCTCTCCCTCTGTCCTCTCCTCTCCTTTTTTTTTCTCTCTCTCTCTCGTTTTGATAGGGAAACAGGAAATCAGGAGGGGGGAGGGGACAGGGACGGGCCCACCGGAGAACAAAACCAGATGGATTGGGGAGGTGTGGGGCCCGTGCTAAGGGACAGGACAGACGATCAGACGAAGGGAAGGCATGAAGCACATGAGGTTAATCGATTACACAGGATGGAGACCAGAGGGGGGAGATTATCCTAATTACCCAGGCTTTGGCGTGATCGATCACCATGGAGCCATGTTTATTCGCAATCGATCAGCTGGCATCATCAGAAAGCAAACGGAAATCATTCTCATGTTTGGAGCTTTTGAGTTTTCTTCACTCCATTCTTTACTGAATTCTTCACTCCATTCTTTACTGCATTCGATCAAAACGGAGCCGGCAAAAAGAAAAGGACACAAAGTTCATCACGGAACAAACAAACTTTCATCGACTTGTTGGCCAAATGACGATTCATATCCGAAAGCTCCCCGATCAAGTGATCATCATATCCACTCGAACACATCACCCTGTACGGGGAGGACAGAAACTGCCAAGAGAAGGAGCCGCCTCCGTTTGAATTAGAGAACCTAGTGCTATTATTGCTTAAAATTTAATTAAACTACTACTCCTAGACTGCAAGAGAGACTGACCGGACTCGTTGTTACGCCGACAGCGAGGTTCCACCGCCCGGGCACTTGTCATGACGCCGGCTCTCTGAATATTCCGGCACGAGAAAGCGACCTCACATTTCTTTGGTAGGGAGAGCTGACACGTCAAAGAATCGCCGTACCGAGAGAAAGAGAGATGATCATGGACGACCTCGATTTGCAGCTTGGCGCTCTCGAATTGTCCTTCTAGTGTTCTTCCAGATCAAGGCCTTGCCTTGTTCTGTCCGGAGCCAAAACTGTAAGCTGTAACCGCCTGTGAACCTCAGCTGTGGCACACATCTTCTCAAAAGCAGATAAAAAAGGGGGGTGGAAATCTGATGTTCTAGAAAACCTTAGAAATTTTCTTTTATTTGATCATATTATACTTCATGCAACTTAGCTAGCTTTTTGTTTAAAGGTATGTTATCTTTGTGATGTAGATTAGGATAGACTTGGTGTGCAATGTTTATACAGTAGTATAGCCAAAGGTTATATATCTCCGCCGTGTCATGCCGGCAGGGGGGTAAAAATGAAGGAAAAGAATCTGCACCTTTCATCAGTCAACTCTGATCCTTGTTTTTTTTTTTGGTTCACAAATTAACAATGCAGCTGTCGCGAAAATTTCTCTTTCTTTGTCTTTCATTTTGTTTTGATTCGGTTAAAAGTCTGTCTGTTCATAAGAAGCTGAAAAAGAAGACGTTAAATCAAGTCAATGATGTTGGTGATGGTGATCTAGAACGTTCTTTTTCCGGGAGAATAGATTTAAGTCACCCGGGAGCCTGCTTTTTGGCTTGGCTGTCTGACTTGGCCTCCGATCCGGAAATGATAAGAGACGACGAGAGATAGACGATTTGTTAATCCGATCGCGGATCCATTTTCGCGGTGTCATTATGTGCCCAAGATATAACGCACTGGTGGATATCGATCGCTCGATCGGTAGCGTCTTGCGGCGTGCAACGTGCTACTATATATATATTTGCACAGATTCCAGGCCTGCTTCTGTAGGAGTACTCTATACAGTGCAGTACAAGAAGACGCACAAGTTGAGCTTTGTTAATGCGCGTGTTTATACTGGTTTTCAGGATGATGCTGGATGGATGCATCATCAGTGTAGGTGTAGTTTACTACATGCTAACGATGTGACGTGTTGCTTTGAATTCTGAGTGTCATCAGCTCGGCTGGCTTGTTCCACTTTGTGTGAGTATGATGCAGTTCTCTCAATTCTTTGATGACTTGAGCCAATGATTGAATTTTTGTTAAAGAGATGTGTTTTATGGCCGCTACGCTAATAAACAAGTGAGTCGCCTGCATCTAATGTGAGCAATTTCTATTTTGTGCTTGCAAATGAGTTGAACAAATATGTTGCACGTGTATTAAAAGTACGTGAAAGGTTATGTTTCTAAAAAGAAAGCATGTAAGGAATTAAATGCTTTTGGTAGATTTTAACTACCCATCAACAGAGAAGGCATATGTGTTTCATCTATCTCTACTACTAGAAAGAATGAAAAAGAGATAATATCTTGGTACGTGAATCTGCCCTCCCCTCCGCTCGGCCTCCGCGCCCCTCCCTGTAGATGATTCCACCTGTCGGATCCTCTGACCAATTCCGCGTCGTCCGCCCCTCTCCACCCCAGCCGTTTTTTTCGTATGCGCTCTTCTCGCATCCCCATCCACCCTACCCTCTCCGCCGCCGCCCGCCTCCATCCCCTTCAGGCCTTCACCTGCACGCCCCTCACCGAGGCCGTCGTCGCCCTCGACCCCGCGACGTCGCACTCTACCTCGCTCGCCCCCAGCCCACTCACCCGCATAGCCTTCTCCTGGGACGACCTCACCGTCGCCCTCGCCTCCACTCCCGCCTCCGCCTCCGTCGGGGCCACGCCGAGACTGCACCACTGGATCCACAACAGCCCCCGCCTCCCTTTTTCTTTCCCCTCGATGGGTCTGTCGCACGCCTCCCTTTTTCGGTTTTTCTCGCACATCCTCCCGTCGCCGCCACCCCCCGACCGTCGCGTCGCTCACACGCTCGCCGGGCGCCAACTCCTCCCAGATCGCCTCCCCAGACACAGCTACCGTCCACTGTAGCCACCGCCTCCCCAAATGCCATACAGATGGCGACTGGGGCGAGCTAGGGTTCGCATCCAGACACCTCCGCCTGACCTCCTCGACGCAAAACACGGCAGCCTCTTCTAACGGTTCGGCAGCTTCTCTCTGTTCCCTGGCTGCCTCTCCCGCTTCTCTGGTCGTTGGTGGAGGGAGCGTGAGCACCGAGCAGGCGAGGACAAGGGTGCATGAGTATGATGACACCGAGCAGCCGGCGACCTTCCATCTACAACCACTACGCCAAACTCACCCCAAGCACAGCCCCTGCCAAGGTAAAATTTCCCTCAGATCTGAATGATATGGGTGCTGCATAATTGAAATCCGAACTATGCCATCATGGATGAGTTCTCAAGTTGTTACCGTAAATAGAAATCTGATATTTTAACTATTTTTATTGTCCTAGCATATGGATGAAAGGATTTGTGTTGACAGAGAGTTACAAGTGTATGCTGGCATATGATTTTATTTCATCGTGATGTGTTTGTCTAAAATTATTAGAGAGCTCAAGAGAAGATTGAAAAGCGCTGTAATTTCCCCTCTAGAGATGGCAGTGCAATTGCATCCCCTCTACTATTCTTGCAATCACTGTATCCTGCAAATTTTTTATTACCAAACAACTTCCTCACCGCAATGCGCTATTTGGTTGCAGGGATTGTTCATAAGAAAGATAATTCATTTGCAGTGTGAGGCATGAACGTCTTGATGAGATGGTCCTATATTTTAATCATGAAGCAAAGCTATACAAGTTAGTAAGTTGACGTTTCCCAGGTTGTGTCCAAATTATCTCTGGTAATTGATGCTAATCGTTCTCAGAATCTTTGTGTTCATTCTAATAGACTTGAATTAGGATGTACTGTATCACATTGTTAGGTCGAGCTTTGTAGAGCATGGTTAAGGTTATAGATACTTTTGAGCCTATTTAGCTTCTAAAATATTTAAATTTTCTATGTAACTCCATGAATTAGCTGTTTGATTCATGGCACATTTTGTGCCAAGATTACTGCTATGTCTCTAAAGTTCAAATTAGCTGTTTGAATTCATGGCACATTTTGTACCAAGATTACTGTTGTATCTCTATTAACTGTCACAATTTTTTCTCATTAATGTGTATTACAGACATCACTGAAGCTTTCTCACTGCAAGCCATATATGAACATGTCTAGCTTTGTTGTGTACTCAACTTTGCACATCAAATGTTTTTCTTTAGTATCATGATTAAGCACCTGTAGTATAAACCTCAAAATTTTCTTGCTACTTTTTTTTTATTTTAGTAAAGACCTAGAGATTTCTAATACACTACTTTAACATGCTCTTGGCTATTTGATGATAAAGTCTTTTACTCGTAAGTCAACTAAATCTGTAATTGTAGAACAACTATGCTTGAGCAGTAGAAAGCAAGTTGAAAGTCGTTACTTTTATCTTTTTATTGATTAATTTATTCATGAACAAGAATAAACAATATCTTGCATCTTTTGGAAAATTCTCACATGACATTTGGAACTATATTATACCATTGTTGGCTGCAAGTGGAACTTAAAAAACTGAGGACACCTTAGGACTATGATCTTTGAATGTCTTATCTGTTCAGATCTTCAGACCCACTTCATCAATTTGCATGCACAAATTGTGGTAAAAAATGCAGATGGTCTCATGTTATTAGTAGGAGAAGTTATATATGAGAGATCGGTTTATCCATAAGTTGGACCTACTCATCGACACTGCTAGGTATGTAAAGAAATGATAGCTTTCTTATCAATTTGTGTTTCATTAATCAATAGTAAAGAGTCTTCTGATTTTTAAGGTCACATTAAGTGCTTTATGCTAACATTTTGTTGCAGTGCTCAGTTTTGTACATGCTTGAAGCTGCTGGACAATTTTCTCGCATCCATCCAGGTGTCTCTATTTTTCTAGTTTGCCTGTCTTTTCCAATGATCCTATCATGCGCATGTGTTCTATAGTTCTATTGTATGTTCCTTTTTCGTGCAAATAATCATGTATCTCAACATTTTTTATGCTTCATGTTGGTAGGTAGTTCGCAAACATGATTCAAGTAGTCCAATTTAGGCATTGCATAGCACTGATAGCAACGTACATTAAGGCTTGAAACTGTGATTGAGAGACATGGGTACCCACGAGTCCCCACCGGCCAGGGTCCTAGGAGCCCCTGACAAGTGGACCCGACCTTCTAGAAGACCCGCCGACCTGCCGAGTGGGCCCGATGACCTTATCCACAACGCCGACGACCCTGGGCGACCTGATCAAGATCCCGGAAGATCCGCTGAACTTGGCGTGCAAGCCAAGGCACCAGGACGTAGCGCGCAGTCGCCTGTAGCTCTGAGTATCACGGGATACTCCTTGTAATCCGGGAGATAAGCTTCCCGCAGTTGTAACCGACCCCGACACGGGTCAACCGACCTTGAATGGAAACCCTAGCCCGTCCTCCCCATATTAGGCGGCCTAGGGCTCCATTCAAGGGGACAACTCATCCTCGCATAATCCACCACAACTGGACGTAGGGTTTTACTCTCCGGAGGCCTGAACCAGTCTAAACCCTCTGTCTCCCTATTTTCACCGCCATACTCACCAAGTTCTGAGTTCACCACGTGGACTACCACCTACGCTCTTAGGTCCTGATCCCCCAATAACCTGCAAACCTCTAGGGTAACCCCCTAGCAGATCTGTCCAGGTCTCACCCCCGGACAGTTGGCACGCCAGGTAGGGGCGATCGGGAACTCGCTGTGCAGCATGGTGGCCCGATCTGGCGTCGTCTTCCCGACTAGCATGGGGGCCTTCCTCGCCAACCCCGTGGAGATTTGCTTTGGATCTTTCACGTCGACCTCTCCTGCTCCGGCAGCCGCGACTCCTCCAGCGACCTCGGAGCAGGTCGTCTCGGCGTCTGTCGCCGTCCCCGTCTGACAATGCAGATGTAGAGGAAGACATTGGAGCTGCTGATGACAATACACTTGGTGAAGGCAAGTTCTATTTTTCCAGTCAGTTATGACATCTCTTTTTTCATCTTCCAGAAATTAAATCATTTAACTAAATGCAATTTCTATTTTGTAGGTTCTCAACAGAGACGTCCAAGCAGGCCCAGACCAGCTACTGTTAGAAAACAGCTGGATAGGATGACTAAAGCTATGGGAAGAAGATTGCCCATAGTTGTTGAGGAAGGAAAAAAAAGCCACATGAACCTGTCCAAGCTGCCAAGTTAGCTTCAGAGGCCGGTGTCATCGTTCGGGAAAGCATTCTTGTCCTTCCACATTGGAAGGATTACAAGAAAGACGACAAACACTTCAAGACCTTTGAGGGGCAGCTAGCTGTAAGTGCATAACTGTTCCTATTTGAAACTTTCATACATGCTTAACCTTATTTGTCTAACTAAGTATCGAACTATCATATGCCTAGGGTCGCTTGGCTGTTAACACAAATCATGCCCCAACAAAGGTTGCTATGACCGATTTGATGCGCGTTGCGATAAAGAACCAATGTTATCGCCTCAAGAAGCGATACTTCAATGGTGTACCTGCAAATGAGGTTCGGACAACTTCTCCTGTTGGTTACATGACTGATGCAGAATGGAGGGCACTTGTTGCAAAGTGGTCTGATCCAAAGAATATGGTATGGGTATACTGCAATATATTCTTCATTCACTTATTTTCCAAAGACTCTTAACATTCTGAACTTGTGATATCATCTCACATGTTGAATCTCTTGTAGGAAATATGTGAAAAGAACAAGCACAACCGCAGTCAAGTCAAGTATCATCAGGCTACAGGTTCTCGCTGCTATGTGGCACACTTACATGCATATGTAAGTAAAACATTACCTTCTTCACTTAAATGCACATTGGCACTGAACAAATTCATTTTCATTTCATCTGAGATTACTTTGCTGTGATTTTTAACCACTATACAGAAGAAGAATAGAATCATAGACGACCCCGACCTAGATCAGAATGAAGCAATAGATGCGGTGGAGGCCTTCAAGACTTGCCATACCAGCTCCAAACGTGGCATGAGTGAGCCGGCAAGAGAGGCACTTGTAAGTGCATAGGGTCTATCTCTACTAGTTGATATTTAATTCTAATTGCATTGGTTGTTGGTCTTATCAATTATCATCTTACTGTTGCTAAAGGTATTTACATGTAACTATTTTATGTTCATAAATTTCAGGATAATATGGAAGCTTTGAGGGCTCAACCTATTCCTGAAGATGAGATGCCTGCATCAAGTGTGCAAGTCGTGTCCAAGGTGCTCTCCCAGAACAGCTCCAACCATTTCCTGAAGAGTGTTGGCTTCCAAACACCGCCATCCACCAAGTCAGGTTCATCAAATGACAGTGAGCTTCGGGAACAACTTGCAGCTGAAGCGACGGCAGCTGTTCAAGGTGAACTAGACGACCTCAGGAAGAAAATTCAAGAAGCTGAGGAAGAGCATGGGAAGACACAAAAGGAGCTGGAGGAGTACAAGAAGATTACAGAGAAGAACACCAAAGAGATGGCAGAGACCAATTTGCTCCTCAAGAAGCTCTTGTCCCTCCATGGAAATAGTTCTTCATCCCCATGAACACAACTGCTGCTCAGATCTGCTGTGAACTTGGTTTGGTCGTGTTTGAAACTTTTAGTTATGTTTGGTCTTGATTTCTGAAATGTGATGTCAAGTGGTGTTGGCCACTCAGTTGTATGCACACTTGAATACTACTTTTAATCTTATGGAATGATGTTCCCATTCTAGTATCATCTGCAAATTACAATTCCATTATAAACTGCAATTTATCTGTGACCAAAGTGATGTCACATCTGTGACCATAGTTATGTTATATCTGTGACCAAATCAAGTCCAATCTGTGACCATTTATATGGCAAATTTGTGACCAAATTACTTCAAAGTGTGACGATGGGAAGTAGTATTCTGTGACGATGCGAACATGTATTCAATGACGATTAGAAAATGATGGCGTCACCTGCCATGTCAGCAATGACGTCAGCAATGTCGTCACCTACCACGTCAGCAATGACGTCAGTAATGACGTCACCGCCACATCAGCAATGACGTCAGCTGCCAGCGTGGCATACGCCGTCGCCGCTCCCAAACGGCAGGTTATGACGAAATAAAACGAAGTTCCATGACCAAACTGATCGTCACAAAAAAATAAACGCCGTTAACGGCGCCGTCAGCACGTCAGGCAGACGGCCGATTGTGACGAAAACCGGGATTCATCTGTGACCAAAAGCTTTCGTCATAGATTGAAATCAGTTCTATGACGACGAAAAAATCGTCACAGAATGGAAACACATCTATGACGAAAAATTGTGTTTCGTCACGGATGACCAAATGTGACGCGACCTTTTTGACGAAACCCAAATCGTCACAAAATCGTCACAAATGAACATCAGTGACGATTATGGCATCTTCAGTGACGTTATGTCAACGTCATGGATAACAACATCCCTACTAGTGGACGATCAGATCGTCGACAGCTACAAGAAAGGCATCAAAGATCGCAAGATCTTTGAGAAGATCCATGAGTCTGGCGCCACCAACGTCAAGGAGCTCATGCACGTCGTCAACAAGCTGATGGACCCAGAAGAGGCGCCCCAGAACCAGTTCGATGCTGATGCCCCTGGCTCATCTGGCACCGCAGCAGACAAGCTCCGCAAACGACCTTCCGAGGTCCTAGCGGTCGAAGGGCGCCGAGGTTCGACCTTCAACCAGGAGGAGTTTGACCTGGCGCTTGACAGCGTTTGCGGGTTCCACGAGGGGGCTACCCACACTCTCCGCGAGTGCTCCCAGTTCAAGGGAGCCTTTAGCGCCCCCGTGGACCCCAAGCGACCCCGAAACGACGGCGGGCGCCGCGACAACCGCCCCTACAACAGCAACTACCGCCGCGACGACCGGCGAGATCGACGTGACGACCGGCACGGGGAGCGATATGACGATCGCCGCGAGCCCCCTCGCAGCGACCCACCTCGCAGCGAACCACCTCCGGCGCCTCCTCGCGACGAGACCAACCTGCCTCCTCCACCACCAACAGGCAACCCCAACGGGCCTTTCCAGGCCGCAACCCGCGCGATCAACATGATCGTTGGTGGCATCAAGTCCAGCGCCAGCAAGAGGCGCTACAAGAAGGACAAGCGCGAGGTCCACCTCGTCCACACTCAGCCAACTACGCCTCTGTGTTGGTCTGAGCAGGCGATCACGTTCTCCAGAGCTGATCACTGGGTGCACATCCTAGATCCCGGGTCCTACCCGCTCGTCGTCGAGCCTACGGTACACGGGGCCTTGCTCTCCCAGACCCTGATCGATGGGGGGAGCGGGCTCAACATCATCTTTGTTGAGACCCTCAAGAAGATGGGCTTCGACTTCGACAAGCTCACGGAGTGCGACGAGCCCTTCTACGACATCGTCCCCGGGAAGGCGGCCTATCCCCTGGGTCGGGTCTCCCTCCCCGTCACCTTCGGTACGGAGGCGAACTTCCGCACGGAGTACCTCAGCTTCGAGGTTGCCAACTTCAAGTCCTCCTACCATGCGATCCTAGGTCGCCCGATTCTGGCCAGATTCATGGCCATCCCGCACTACACCTACTTGGTGTTGAAGATGCCGACTCCAAATGGGGTCCTCTCCGTTAAGGGGGACCTCATTATCTCCTTCAAGTGCAACACGAAGGCCCTCGACCTCGCCGCGACCTCCGTCGCCGCCGACGCCTCCGCGGTCTTGGTCGCTGAGGCCAAACAGGTCGACCCGGTTGACCTACCAGTCCCGGAACAGAAGCGCACCGACACCGCCCTGAACGCACTCCCCTCCATGAAGAAGGTCTACCTCGGTCTTGCCGACACAGAGAAGACGGTGGTGATCGGCAACGGGCTCGACCCCAAATAGGAACTCGCGCTCACCAGATTCTTTCGGGATAACGCGGACATATTCGCATGGAGTCCATCGGATATGCCGGGTGTCCCCAGGGAGCTGGCTGAGCACTCCTTGGATGTAAGCAAGACGGCCAAGCCTGTCAAGCAGAGCTTCACCGCTTTGCGAAAGATCGCAAGGACGTCATTAGGGTAGAGTTAATAAAGCTCCTAGCTGCCAGATTCATCCGTGAGTGTAAAAACCCGGTTTGGCTCGCCAACCCGGTCCTTGTACCCAAGAAAACCGGTCAATGGAGAATGTGTATCGACTACACCGACCTCAACAGGCACTGCCCTAAAGACCCCTTCCCTCTTCCGCGCATCGATCAGGTCGTGGATTCCACGGCCGGAAGCGTCCTCCTTTGCTTTCTCGACTGCTACCCAGGGTATCACCAGATAGCCCCGAAGGTCTCTGACCAAGACAAGACGGTGTTCATAACACCCCATGGCATCTACTGCTACACGACCATGACCTTTGGCCTCAAGAATGCCGGCGCGACCTACCAGAAGGCCATCTAGAAGTGCCTCGCAAGCCAGATCGGCCAGAACATAGAAGCTTACGTCGACGACGTGGTCGTCAAGACCACCCATGAGGACAAGCTCACAGCTGACCTCGCGGAGACCTTCGCCAACCTCCGCGTCTATCGCTGGAAACTTAATCCAGAGAAGTGTGTCTTCGGTGTCCCGTCTGGCAAGTTTCTGGGCTTCATAGTCAGTAACCGGGGCATCGAGGCCAACCCCACCAAGGTGGATGCCATCCTCAGGATGAAGCGACCCACAGGGAAGAAGGACGTCATGAAGCTCACCGGCATGATGGTGGCCCTAGGTCGATTCATTAGCAAACTTGGAGAGAAAGGCCTGCCCTTCTTCAAACTGCTAAAAAAGGCCGACAAGTTCGTCTGGACCGAAGAGGCGGACCAAGCCCTGGAGAAACTCAAGGCCTTCCTCACGTCACCCCCGGTGATGGTGCCCCCGGCGCCTGAGGAGCCGTTACTGCTCTACATCTCGGCAACCACCCTGGTGGTCAGTTCGGTTCTGGTGGCTGAGCGACCTGAAGAGGGCTGACCTTACCCTGTCCAGCGACCTATCTACTACGTCAGCGAGGTCCTGTCAGACAGCAAGACCAGGTACAGCCAGCCCCAGAAGATGCTCTATGCGCTACTCATCACCTCTCGCAAGCTCCGGCATTACTTCCAGTCGCACAAGATCAAGGTCGTCTCGGCCTTCCCCCTTGGCGAGATCTTGCGGAGCCGCGACACCACTGGACGCATCGTCAAGTGGTCTGTCGAGCTAGGTGAGTTCGACCTAGAGTTCTGCCCCAGGCAGGCCATCAAGTCACATGTCATCACAGACTTCGTCTCGGAGTGGACAGAGATCCAGCAGCCTTCGCCGTCGGAGCGACCTGAGCACTGGAAAATGTACTTCGATGGTTCCCTGAACCTCGAAGGAGCCGGCGCGGGCGTCCTGTTCATCTCCCCCCAGGGTGACTACCTCAAGTACGTCCTGCAGATCCATTACAAGGCGTCCAACAACAACGCTGAGTACGAGGCCCTCATTCATGGGCTCCGTATCGCTGTCTCCTTGGGGATCAAGCGCCTCATAGCCTACGGCGATTCCAAGGTCGTCATCGACCAAGTTAGTAAGGACTCTGAAGCCAGGAAGGACACGATGGATGCCTACTGTGCTGAGGTCTGCAAGCTTGAGCGTCACTTCGAGGGGCTCGAGTTCCACCACGTTTGTCGCAACAACAACATCGCGGCTGATGTCCTCTCCAAGCTCGGCTCCAAGCGCGCGCTGGTTCCGGCCAGCGTATTTGTTCAGGACCTACGCAAGCCAACTATCAAGCTTCTCCCCAACCCAGAGTCACCGGATGACGAAGCGACCCCACCGAGAGGTCGTGATGTCCTCATGACCGAGGCAGAAGACGACTGGCGCCTTGATTTCATCACCTTCCTCCTCGAGCATCGAGTACCTGAGGACAAGGCGGAGCGCGAAAAGATTACGAGGTGTAGTGCCAACTACGTCGTCGTTGGCAACGAACTCTACCGGAGGTCCGCCTCCACAGGGGTTTTGATGAGGTGCATCCTACGATCTGAGGGCCTCAGGCTCTTAGACGAAATCCATAGTGGTGAGTGTGGCAATCACGCCGCCTCTGCCAACCTTGTGGGCGAGGTCTTCAGATCTGGCTTCTACTGGCCTACGGCCATGGCTGATGCCCAAGAACTTGTACGTCGCTGTAAGGGGTGCCAATTCTTCGCCAAACAGCAGCACGTCCCGGCTCAGGCCCTAAGGACCATCCCTCCGTCTTGGCCCTTCGCAGTGTGGGGCCTCGACTCTGTGGGACCTTTCAAGACCGCCCCTAGCGGCTACAAGCACATCATCGTGGTGGTGAACAAGTTCACCAAGTGGATCGAGGTCTGTCCCGTATCCAGTGTCACCTCGAAAGAGGCGGCCAAGTTCATCGAGGAGATCACCCACCGTTTCGGGGTGCCCAACAGGATCGTCACCGACCTTGGCACGGTCTTCACAAGAGCTGACTTCTGGGACTTCTGCCAAGACAACCTAATCGACGTATACTACTCCTCGGTGGCGCACCCACGGTGCAATGGCCAGGTCGAGCGGGCTAACGGCATGGTCCTACAGGCCATCAAGGACCGCATCTTCGACGGGTCATCGCCCTACGCAACCAGGTGGCTGTCAGAGCTCCCTCACGTCATCTGGGGTCTCAGGACCCAGGTCAGCTCAGCTACAGGGTACTCGCCCTTCTTCTTGGTCTACGGGTCAGAGGCCATCCTCCCCACCGATGTTGCCTTCGGGGCTCCCCGCATCCAGAACTTCGATGAAGGAGAAGTGGAGCAAACACGCAGGCTCGACCTTGACAGTGTCGAGGAACATCGTGTGGCCGCGCTCATGCGCTACACCTGCCACGAGCAGCAGCTACGTCGCTACCATGACCGCAACGTGCGGGAACGTTCTTTCAACGTTGGCGACCTAGTTCTGCGGCGGATCCAAAACACCAAGGACATGCATAAGCTCTCTGCACCTTGAGAAGGCCCCTTCATAGTTAAGGAGGTCATTAGACCGACGACCTATCGCCTCTAATGGGCTGATGGCCAGGGCGTCCCGAACCCCTGGAACATTGAGCACTTACGTCGCTTCTATCCTTAGGAGCCTTTTATCGCAATAAAAGCTATGTACTCTACCCTTTGTAATTCAATATATATAAAGTTTTCCCTCCGACCTACTTTTACGGGTCTCTCTTTACTTTCTGTTTACCCCTCCCCCTCGACACGCTCGGGGGCTTGGTTTAAAACTAGACCCCTCGCGCTCGGGGGCTTGGTTTAAAACTAGACCCCTCACGCTCGGGGGCTTGGCTTTGCCGACCTGAGGGTCGTTCGACCTGTGGGTTTTTACCTTTCTTTTTACCAGTGTTCCCTTACCACAACTTTTTGTGCACTTTATAAGTATTCCTAGGTCGTGTGGCTGCTCGACCTTGGGTCCAGCAACCCCCTCCGCGCGGCGGCTGCATATAAGCCTCCACGCTGAGCTGTGTAGTCGGTAAGCTGTTCCCCCACTGAGTTGGGTTAGCGGGGGGAAAGGGTTCGTGCAGCTCCATTACCTTTGCATTCTTATAAAGAGTACATAAGTCAAATAAGGGGTCACAGTAATTAATTAAACATGCCTTTTTCATTCATGCAAGCCTTATCTTACATCAAAAGGGTCCACGACCCATTAGCGCTAACAGTTTGCTACGTCCTAAGTTACACTTTACAGGTCTATCTTCTTTATGATCTCCTCCGCGACGGCCTGGATATCTTCAAGACCCACCAGTGGGGCCAGGTCGAGCTCCTCCCTGACCTTCTCAAGGTCGAATGTCGGCACATGGTGCCTCACCGTGGCCAGTGCGGTAGCAGCGGCAAGCTTGCCGCTGTCCATCAGTAGGGTCTTCATGCGACCTTCCGCATCTTCCAGTCGCGCGACGAGCTCCTGTGACCCGCCTTCGACCTTGGGGACGTATACGTCCACAAGGTACTCGGTGGCCTCCTTGAGGTCGTCCAACTCCTTCTGAAGATCTGCAGTCATCTCTTGATGATCAATAAGGGTTTGCATCACCCGGTCAAGGTCGATCTCCAGATCCCTGCGAACACCAAATTCATATGCAGCCTTCCGGGTATAGTAATACTCACTGGCGACGACCTCCTTATTCTTCTCCTTGAGGGTCTTCACCTGGTCCTTCGACTCTTTGAGGTCTTTCTTCAAGGCGGACTCCTTCTTCTTGGCCTCTGCAATCAGCAAGGTCAGGGTTGGTTCATCACGACGTAAACTCCAAATACAAAGCATAAGGGCATTCCCAGACATACCCGCAGCGGTGACCTTCAGCTCATCTTCCACCTCCTTTGCCTTCAGCTTGGCGGATTCGAGCTCCTTCTTCAAGGCTGCCATCGCCTTGTCTTTCAAGGCTGCCTCATCCTTGAGGTGCTTGATTTCTTCTGCGGCCTCGATCTTGGTCTGCAGCACGGCCTCCCGGGCCGTAGACAGCTCCACGTGAAGCTTGGCGCCCTCCTTTAGCAGGTCCACCCTGCCTTGCGCCCGCTCAGCGAGAGACTGCATCAATGCACCACAAAAGGTCGTCAAATCAAGTCATCCGAGCAACTGGGAGACCTAACCTTAAAAGCAATAGGGACTCACCATGAGTGTCCTCCCGATCGTTTGCGCTGCTGCCCTGATCGTTGCCTGCACCGCCTTGAAGTCGTCAAGGTCCCGGCCGTCAGCAAGGATATCCTCTTCCCACGGGGTGCCGGAGTAAAGGCACTGGTCTAGGTCGTCGGGCTTGCCCCCTCCTTCGGCCTCCACCTCCCGCGTCTGCGGTAGGCCCGATTCGGGTTGGTCCTCCTGTCAAAGGCCCTCCCCTTGTTGAGCGCTATCAGCAGCGACCTTGGTCACTGCTGACGATGTCGCTCTCACGGTCTCATGGACCTGACTAGTGACATCTCCGCCTGAGGTCGCTGGTGATTGGCCAACCGACGCCTTCTCGAGCTTCTGCCCAAAGGCCTCTTGGCCTGAGGCGTTCTTGTTGTCGCCCGATGCAGCAGGAGTTCCCCTGTCCAAGGCACAGAGTTTGTCAGCACGACATACTCAAAAATCTGCGAAGGCTAGGCAAACACAAAGTCAAGTTCATCGACATACCCGCCGCCAGATTTCAACCGAAGATGCAGTGGCCTGGGTGGCACCCGCCTCGGTTTCTTCTGCGACCCTTGGTCGCTCACACCCTCAACACTTGGCTTCAGGTGTTATTCGTCTATAACCCCAAGCTGGGTTTCATCTTCTCCTGCGGCCGCCGTGTCGCCTGCCCCTGTGCCGACATCACGCGACCTCGCATCATCGTCCTCATCGACGATGACCTCGACGCTGACCGTCACCGTCTCCAACGACGCTGTGGTGTCCTTCCTCGTCCTCTCCTTCTTCTCCGCCTCGACGGTGGCGGAGATGATCTTGGCGGCCTTGTGCACCAGCATCTTGCCAGCGACCCACCGCGAGCCGCGCGTGACCGGTGCGGAACTTCCCGCGGTGGGGTCTTCATCATCACTACCTCCCACCGACGAGTCGGAGAGGTAGTTCTCGACGTACTCTTGCGTCGGAGCCTGGATGTCCTCCGCCGCCCGGACCTTGAAGCTCCGCTCACCCTCGTCAGGGAGGGGAGCCGGGCTCCAGAACACGCCTTCGCGACCCTACATCAGGCGACCTTCGTCTTAGTTCAGGGGAACGAAACGCAGACAACAAACGGAATCAAAGTCAGTTAGCAAACGGGCGACCTACCGCTTCGGTGGACCGCTTAAGGGAAAACGCCTTGGGGCACGTCCGGTTCCGGATCACCCCGCTGAAGAGCTCCCTCACCCGCGCCACCATCTCCTGCTTGGAGACCTTGCGCTGCGCTACGCGGGTCGGGTCGGCCTGGCCCCAGTACTCGGAGGCTGGATGCACTCGATCTTGGATCGGTTGCAGGAGCCTCCGGCTGAAGCTGATGGCCACCGTGCCGCCCGTCAGCCCTCCCGCCTTGAGCACCGCAAGGTCGTCCGGCAACGGCTTGATGGCGTCCATCTCCCGCGACGTCAGCTGGTTGCTCCACTCCGGCACCGGGACTGGTGCGAGCCCCGACCTAGTCACTAGCGCTGGCTTCAGGTTGTTGATGTAGAACCACCCTCACCTCCAGCCCTGGGTGTTGTCCGGTAGCTCCATGTCGATGTACACTGTCTTCATGTGGCGACGCAACATGAAGCCTATGGACCCAATGACGCCCTTCTTTCCCGTCTTCTTCAACTCGAAGAAGTACCGCCACAGGTCGAAGTGTGGCGGTATCCCCAAGTACGCCTCGCACAGGTGGATGAAGGAGGAGATCGTCATGATGGCATTGAGGACGAGATGTACCAGGTCGATCCTGTAGAAGTGGAGCAGCCCGCGGAAGAAGTCGCCCGCGGGAACTCCGAACCCGTGCTCGACGTGCGTGATGAAGGCGACCGTCTCTCCGGTCTCCTTGGAGGGGAAGGCTTCGCCGGCGGCTGGCCTCTAGCCCACCTGCTCCTTGGGCTTCAGCAGCCCGTGCTCCACCAGACCTTGGAGCTGCGCCTCGGTCACCGTCGAGGACTCCCAAACACTCTCTGGGACCGGCGCAATCTCTGGGGCCATCTCTTCTTCTTCGTATCCGGTGGGTCTAGCTCTAAAAACAACCAAGGACTTCTTGTGCATACGGCGGTGCCGGCGAATCTGCACGGACAGTTCTTGGTGGCAGCTCGGAAACCCTAAGGATTGCAGGGAAATGGAAGCGAGTAGGGTCCCCGACCCCTCACTCGACCTTTTATAATTGAGCCGCATCAGTGCGGTGGGCCGCGGCGCCCCAAACGTCTCTTCAGGTCTGGCGACATTCCCGGCGACCCAACTGATACATCGCCCAACGGCTCTTTTCGGCCTAACGGTCACAGGCAGTAACGGCTCGTGCCGTGCGGGAATCCATGCCCGTCGGTTCTCTTATCAACGGCCTGGCGTCCATGGACTCGTTATGCCCTACTTCAAGCCCCTATACCCCAATTTTTCTTCAAGGTCCCTTGACCTCTGACGACCTCCGGGTCCGTGACATCACCTTCACAAGGTCGACCAAAAAGCGCCACTGCTTGATAGGTCGCCTAAGCCTTCAATGGCGGGTTCACACCCCGACTCCTAGGTCCTGCTACCTACTGGATTGCCTTAGCCTTAATGGCTGATTTATACCAACGACCCCGCGCTTAATGGCTCTACTGCCCGTTGGCGACCTCCTGGTCAAGTAGCACCTCCCTGAGGTCGCTAAGGCCCTGCTACCTTCTAGGTCGTATAGACCTATATTTTTCAGGCTGACTACCTGCGTTGTGTCACTGCACAACAGCCATGTCGATTCAGGTCGACACGGGCTCCCCGTCTCTACTTAAGGCCTCCCGAAGGTCGGCGTGCTATCACAACCCCGCTGGGGCCTTGGTAGCCATACCATTGTTGCCCAGGCGCCCCTCCAACTATTTGCAAAGTGACATTTATCATGTAAATGCATATTTACAACTTCATAAGCTACAAGGAGTTTGGCCCTTAGCTAATTACAAGATACAAAGATATTAAAGGCCCTGAATTACCTTCCAAAGTGCTTACGACACAGTCTACACTAATAAGGCGCGTCGCAAGCTTTCTCCTAGCTTCAGGACCTACTTGAAGACCTCTACAGCCACTCTCGATGCAGCTGCCACACAGTCACCTCTACTCGAGCTCCAGCAGGTTTCCTGTGGTACCCAGCATTAAGTCTGAGCTTAACCACAAGATTCCAAGTGGGACGAGCTTTAACACCAGCCTCGCCGGGAGGAGCGTTGTGTTCACCAGCATCACGTCCGGCCTGAGAGTGTCAGGGCCGACGATGCATCTGCTGCTTCATACTCCGCCTGGATTCCTCAGCGGGACCGGGAGAAGAGGTCGATAGAGTTCTTCGAGTTTCGCAAGCATTCTTCTAGCTTCAAGCACGAACTACATCGACTCTGTGCTCTGGTGGACGCACATTAGTCCCTAGCATGGATATATTACTACACAGACTGACCATGTTTCACCTTTGAAGATTGGGTGGTTTGCTTCAAGGTATGGGTGCCTATTTATACTCCCAGTACCTGCCATTTGGTCTTATCCGCAAGCCAGCTTGCGTGGCGTCTTCATCCTCAAGATCCCTGTACCCTCGTGGGGCACGAGGTCACTGTTCGCCCGTGGGAGGCATTAGCGCGCCTTTCCCCAACCTGACCACACTCTGGCACATTTTTGTCACTTGCGGGTGACAGCGACGTGTGCTTCGCCTGGAGGTCGGCCCGTGACCGTACAGTGCACTCGTGACTCTGGCTGTGTCAGTCCTGGTGCTTGATGACTTCTGCAAGATTCTGGAGCTTTTGTCCCATTGGATTGATATCACAAGAGTATCTGTTTCCTAAGCAGAAGGTCGTAGGTTCGGCTATTTATTTATTCTTCTTCTTCGGAGCATCAAACCGACCATTCTGGTCGCTTTACTGCTCGGGGGCTACTACACTAGTACGTCTTGCGACACCCTATTTTCTTCAGGTCGCCTCGACCTAATGGAAGCCTGCTTCCATCACATCTCCGCTCGACCTACCCTTGGTAGGCATGGTGACCTTTTCGAAGGTCGCGACAGTTACTTCATCACACCTAATCCAGGTCAGGTCAGCGGTTCTTCAAAATCTACGCCTCGTCTTCACTTCGACCTTATGGTCCTTCGACCCAGAAGCCCGACGTTCAACTTCGTGCACGCATCGGAGGGGTTTTCCTTTTTGGATCTCCGTGCACCCTTCACGACCTCAACGGTGTCGCACCTTCGCTACTCTTCGACACAACTTCACCTCGGCCGCTACACCTACACGTCGATCGGGGCTTGAGAGACATGGGTACCCACGGGTCCCCACCGGCCAGGGTCCTAGGGGCCCCTGACAAGTGGACCCGACCTTCTAGAAGACCCACCGAGTGGGCCCGACGACCTTATCCACAACGCCGACGACCCTGGGCGACCTGATCAAGATCCCGGAAGATCCGCTGAACTTGGCGTGCAAGCCAAGGCACCAGGACGTAGCGCGCCGCCGCCTGTAGCTCCGAGTATCACGAGATACTCCTTGTAATCCGGGAGATAAGCTTCCCACAGTTGTAACCGACCCCGACACGGGTCAACTGACCTTGAATGGAAACCCTAGCCCGTCCTCCCCATATAAGGCGGCCTAGGGCTCCATTCAAGGGGACAACTCATCCTCGCATAATCCACCACAACTGGACGTAGGGTTTTACTCTCCGGAGGCCTGAACCAGTCTAAACCCTCTGTCTCCCTGTTTTCACCGCCATACTCGCCTAGTTCCGAGTTCACCACGTGGACTACCACCTACGCTCTTAGGTCCTGATCCTCCATTAACCTGCAAACCTCTAGGGTAACCCCCTAGCGGATCTGTCCAGGTCTCACCCCCTGACAGTGATGTTGTGCTGAAAAATGGCCACTTGATGTCTGAAAACATTGATTATTGTAGGATGCTGGTGCAACGATTTCCTCTGTAGTAGTACCATGATCCTGATGAGGTGTAAAAAGGTTTATATACAAATCCTAATATCATATTCATTTTCCTAGCCTTGTGTCAATTAATGTCTGAAGGTTGTAGAGAAATTTGCTTGGTTCTTGATAACCGAATGCTTATCTTGGTCAATAGAAACCTTGCGATTGCTTAGTATAATGATGTGCAGTTGAAACAATTCTTTTTGATCACCCTGGGTTGCTATGGCTCAAAAAGCACTCAGTTTAGTATACAATAAAAACTAAACTACGTACCCTTCTGCCAGTTTGTTATAGAGTCAGAGTTTCAAGACGTGTGTTGTGCTCTGCCTTCTAATGTTGAAGGGACGCTGCTGTGTTTTTGTGATGGTCCTTGCAAAAAAAATTTGTCTGCAGCATTATCAATTGTACTTAATAACCAATATAAAGAAGGATGGCCACATATTACATATAATGGAAATGGAAAAATAATTGTGGGTGCAAAATTGTATAGTTGAAAAATAAATAAACATCCCACCCTCCTTAAAAAATCACTTTCTTTGTGCAGAATTTTCAAAGGGACCAGTTGGCCATGACAGTGGAAGGTTGAGCAACCCCCAAACTTAATTAGTGAGTTATGTTACATTTTAGTGTCTTCTTTTTTTGTTGGTTGACGAGCATTTGGAAAAAAAGGTGTTGAACAATTTATTTGTAAGCCAACTGTGAATAAGCAATCCGAGATCTAAAATGTTACTGTACTATGCAGCTCTACTTGTATTCATTAGTCATGCTTGCTTTTTGTTAGCTGAAGGTCCGAAAGAACAAACAAATCTGGAGCATATTCAGAAATTGAATGTTATGTAACCTGTCCTTTTCTTGCATCAGATTTCAGAGATCGAGGCATAGCAATTTCTGACAAGGCGCACATTGACATTGTGTTCCAGACAAGTAAGATGATTGATTCTATTGATGTCCATCAATGCTTACTAATTGCTTGATCTGTTAGGTATTTGATTTCTGAAAAATAATGATTGAATTTCTTCATATGAGCCGAGTAGCTTCAGTAGTTTGTAAGGTGCTCAAGCAATCATTAGTTTCCTTTTTTTAGATGTACACGACATCTTAGATTAATTTGATCAGTTCATTTTCTTTTTCAGTGAAGATTCTTAAGTTTCTTTTCTTCTGGTAGTATATTGAGTTTCAGAGCTTACATATGTGGGAGTTGTTTCCTTTTTATCTTTGGCCTGCACCGCCGAAGTGAAGAGGAAAGGCATGCAAGAGAGGCGAGGTCAGGAAGCACAGTGAGGCGCCACGGCGGCCGCCATCTTCTCAGGTGCGCACCCACAGATTTCCTCTGCGACCTGAAGTGCATTCCATTTAGGTGAGGTATTTTCTCTCATGTGACAAATTTTCCTTTATGGTTGTCCGTGGAAAAACTCGGATTCATTCTTGTGTTTTCCCTTCCTCCTTGACCATGCAACTAGATATGTAGGTCTGCAATGCAGATTTGGTATGAGCAGTCCAATTTAGCTTATCCTTTTACATTTACACAACCAATTGAATCAATATTTTAGGTTCCTAGGCTATGATTTGACACAGTTGATATTAAATATGATAATCTGGGCAAAAGTTGTCAAGTTCTTGCCTGAGTTCTTATCTGAAGAATACACTTATGATAGCTCAGTTGTACTGTACCTGACATTAAGCTAAGCATCAGTCCCTTGCTGGAGAGGTTACAAAAGTCACCCTGATATTTGACTTTCAATATGCTCTGTGAAATTTGACAAGCTTAGCCTGATATTCTGTTGAACTATGTTCTTTTGCAGGTCAATATATCACTAAATGCTGCTATGGGTCAGCTCAAGCAAACTAGGGAAGAGAGGGACCAATTTGGTGAAGAAAACTAATTAACAAATCATATTTATCTTGAAAAGAGGTGCTGGTATTTACTTTTGTGGTTGAACAATATTCCTATGAACCTCACACAATACTTCAATCAACTTGTGGCTTGTTGATTCTTTTTCCTTGGTAGATTCGAAAATAATATAGTGATGGGGTATCCTAGCCTATCACCCTTTGAAAAAAGGATTGATCTAGATTAGAAAAGATTTTGCTGCACAAATACATCACACAATACTCAGAGTAGCTAACTGATTTATCTTGAAGAACCTACTTGCCTTGGGAATTCACCACCTGCATATTGAAGAGAGATGCAAAGAATTCAGGTATGGACAGAAAAGATGAAACTGGGTTATCATTCTATTATGTATGTGTAGATGTGTGTGAATTAGGCACCCAGATCATGTCGAGATAGGTACAATGTGAATACTTTTAGGGTGGAAATTTGATAGCTCAAACGAGATCCTCCTTTTGTTGTTGAGAACCTAAAAGATATGCACACTTTTGTGTACGGCAACCTTTTTCTGTATGATGATTCAAACTATTGTTTATCCAACTTATGTGATTTATTTATGTAAAAAGAGTGTACAGTCAATTATTGTTACATATCATTCAAAGGTTACTCTCCCAGTGTGTCATTGTTTTATATCTTAATTTCACCTCAAACATTTCGATTGAGATGCATTGGTGGGTCTTAGAGCTTGTGCTTTGAACTTTTTTCTCTAAATGAAACCTTTATTCCAGTAAGACAAACATTATGGCTATATTTTTTCCTCTCTAAAGAAAACCTAATTTGCTGGGTTACTTGATGTTTGTACCTACGTTTGCCCATAGCAACGCACGGGCACATTCCTAGTTAATGATTATAATTCCCCAAATCACGATATGCTGTTTTGAAAGGGGGCTCCTATATGCCTACCTCAAGGTGGATAAGTATTAAAACTTTAAGCCCACCAAAGCTCAACTAAACTTGCTAGCTATTATTTTTCAACCATCACACCTTGTAATTATTAATTGCAAAATGTTGCAACATTTTTCAAAGATGTTACAACATTTGAACCAACATTCTTAAAAAAAGTTATTCCAACATTTATTTAGAGAATATGTTGAACCCAACATTTTTTTCCAAAGTAGTTGCTCCATATTTTTCTAAAAATGTTGATCAACATTTTCTAGAAATGTTTCAACAGTTTTTGAAAATGTTGAAAAATACATTCCTTCTTCTTCCTGGGCTCCAGGTGGCGAGCCCCATGGCCGGCGCGATGGCCGGGGCACAAGCGCGCGCGACGTGGGAAGGCCGGGGAGCCCCGCACGCGGGGGCCATGGCGACGCTCCGGCCGGCGGCAGCGAGCAGCCGGCGAGGAGCACTGGGGGACGCGCGAGCGGGAGGGTGTCGGCGGCGCATGGTGCGGCGGTCGGGGCTCGCGCGGGAGGCGGCGGCGCGCAGGTCACGGGAGGGAGGCTAGGATTTCATTGTACATCAGATGGTTCCTATATATTGTATGAATCTTAAATAGTGGAAGTTTCAATATATGATACTAAAACATGATCCTATCTTACTGAAGATATATAGGATTTCGGATTTCCTGTTTTGAAACCATGTGAACCTTTGTTTGAGGATCAGACAGAAATAGAATTCAAAATTTGCACCCTCGAGGCCTCGACCAGAAAACGTAACGGCCCAACGGCTTACTCATTTCAACAGGGTCTCAAAATGCCAATGCGCACAGCAGTCGCGCAAGCCCATATATAATCTAACTCGGCGGCCTTTATACATCTCAGGCCCGGCCCAACTCCATCTCAACCTACCTCGAAACGGCTCGCGGCCTCGCTCGCACGTGCGTGAGCGGCCCGGCCCGACCCGATCGATCAGCCAGTAGTACAGCAGCCAGCAAGGGCGAGGCGAGGCGAAGGCGACCCCAAGGATTCGACCGTTGCGTTCTCCGCCCAAATCTTAAAAGCCCCCGTGTCCGAGTCCCCCCACATCTCCCCCAGATCGCCCCCAAATTCCAAACTCGCCGCTCCCCTCCCCCCTCCGGCCTCCGCCCCGCTCCGCTCCGCTGCTCCAGGTTCCAGCATGGCGATCGCCACCGAGTCGCGCGGCAGCGAGGACAGGGTACGCGCCGCTCCGCCTCCTCCCTACCCCCATCCCCTCCCTCCCTCCCCGGTCGGATCCGGCTGCGGTCGTCGTGGGATGATTCGGGGTAGGGCGTCTCGTCGCGCGATGTGGGTGGGTTGGGTCGATTCGTGGGGTTCGGCGGGCGATTCGCGTGCTTGGTAGCCTTGGGATGGTCGATTATCGCCGTGTTCGTGGTCGAATTTGGTGGGGATTTAGTCCCCGTCCCGTCAAATCGGTGGGGGATTTTCCCGTCTCTTGCTCCCCTTTTTGGTGGATGCTGTAGGCTGTCGCCGCGACAGGGTCAAGGAGACTTTTCTTATTTTCCTGGGTATATAGTATTCGGTGGAATGCGCATTAGGCTGTCGTTGCTTCATTAGCTGTCTGCTAGTCCATTTTTTAAAAAATTCCTTTTGCGGAGCCATGGTTAGGGTTTGACTTCCATCCGTCCCCTTTGCTTGGTTGGTTACAGCGTCAGTGAAGCTAATAAACCGTTAGATGGGAACCTTAGGTTAGAATTTCTCTGCTTCATTTTGTTCCTGGTCAGTTGGTCCGGTTGTCCCAAAGTCCCGTTCCATTTAGGCGGTTTTGCAAACAAGGATTCATGACTGTTTCAGCTTCTACTGACGGGTTGCTTGTTTAAAATCTGGGCCTCCTGAGTAGTGTGAATCTGTGATAGTGGTTGCTAGCTTTGTATCTGAAACTCCTGCAGGATGGATAACATTCCCTTTTGTTTCCTTTTGCAGGCTTCAGCTCATGCTAATGAGGAGAAGAGGTGGGTTCTGTCTGATTTTGAGGTTGGCAAACCACTAGGGAGGGGCAAGTTCGGACATGTCTACCTGGCCAGAGAGAAGAGGGTAAATAAGATGCTTAAGCTTTCTTCTGTTCACTTGGCACTGTAATCTAGTATTTAATTTTTTTTTTAAAAAAAATGATTTACTGCACGGAGTTGATAAGGGTAGTATTAACATGTTTATATCCACTGACTGCACTTTTTAATAGTGGTATTGTCACTTGTCAGCAAATATTGCCACTGATTAATGTTGCAGTCAGAGTTCATATCTACTTGTTCTAGAGTAGATATGGTGCTGTGACACGTTATTTTGGTTCATAAGCACACAAAAATGTTTATTTACATGCATCAGTTGTTTCATCTGAGTTCAGAAACATAATATTTGCCACCATGAGTTTTATATGTCAATACTTTGCAGTAGAAATTCTGATGTTGTGTAATAAGTACAGATCTAGCAAACATGGTTAATACAACTTTTCATTATGTTGTGTGTGTTTTCCCTTTGAGAAACCATAAGTACTATGGAAATTAATGGCCCTTAATTTGCCAACAGTTAACATGTCGAATGTGAGCACTGGAAATTTGTACTTTAGTATGCTCTACCCATTTAGGTGTGGTTAATCATCGTAGTGAGCAGCTAGGGCTTACACTACTTTCTTTTTAATGGAAACAGAGTAACCAGATTGTAGCTTTGAAAGTTCTTTTTAAGAGCCAGCTCAAACAGTCCCAAGTGGAGCATCAGCTGCGGCGTGAGGTTGAGATACAGTCTCATCTCCGTCACCCAAATATTCTTCGCCTGTATGGATATTTCTATGATCAGGTAAAAAAACATTAACAGTTCTAATATGGAATTACCCATCGCTGCACGTATATGCCAGATTGATCATCATTTATGTGTCCTACTAAATTGGCAGACTCGAGTGTATCTCATCTTGGAATATGCTGCCAAGGGAGAGTTGTACAAGGAGTTGACGAGGTGTAAACATTTTTCTGAGCGACGCTCAGCAACTGTAAGTTGATGTTCCACACATGTACTTGGTGAATTTATCTGCAGCACATCTTTAATCAAATGAATTAGTAATGGAGATTTCCTGTTTTTCAGTACATTGCTTCGCTCGCAAGAGCTCTCATCTACCTTCATGGGAAACATGTTATCCATAGGGACATTAAACCAGAGAACCTTTTGATTGGAGTCCAGGTAAACATTTTATTTTATTGGTCCTACTGATATGAGATGTATGCTTTTGGATACTTAAGTTGCTGTATGTTTCCATTGAGCAGGGTGAGCTAAAAATTGCAGACTTTGGCTGGTCCGTCCACACCTTCAACCGAAGGAGGACAATGTGTGGAACACTAGACTACCTTCCACCTGAAATGGGTACTTTTGCTAACCATTTACTTTCTTTTGTTCCTGATCTCTCTGCGTGAAGGGTAGATGTGCCCTCCGGCCACCCATAATGTTTATCAACCAAGTCATGGTAAAGTGGCATAGCTTGATTTCCTTGGCTCTGAAATCCTGTTCTTGTTTGTTCAGTTGAGAAGACGGAGCATGATTATCATGTTGACATCTGGAGCTTGGGTATACTGTGCTATGAATTTCTTTATGGGGTCCCACCTTTTGAAGCAAAAGAGCATTCAGAGACATATCGAAGGTAACTCCACAACTCTGAATCGAAGTATGCAGTGATTTTGTCACTAACTTATCCATATGTGCCTCTCCCCTAATCCAGTGTTCCTGGTTATTTCTTCCGACCTATGGTAAATACACTATAATTGGTATCAACTTTGCCACCTTAACATATGTTATAAATTAAACTTTGAAGTTACACGTAAATGCTCAAGTACCAAATAGAAGCATTGATCACAACAGTTCCACATGCTTTTAAGATCCATGATTTCTTCTATATATCACTAGCAGTTCTGCAGAAGTCCATGAATTAATTGATCAAAAGCATTTTGTAGCATACTAGTCCTTGACACGTTTGCAACTTGGAGCAACTGCTGTTTCTGATTCTGTCGTATTTACATGGATACAGGATCGTGAAGGTCGACCTTAAGTTCCCATTGAAACCGTTCGTTTCACCTGCAGCTAAGGATCTTATTTCTCAGGTAAATTGTAGTATCAGTTTTTCCCCTATCGATGACGAGCATAAGATGGTTGTATTCTCAGATTCAGATAGCCAGAGAAACCTCTCTCCCCTGGTTCTCACAAAATTTTCTGTGCAGATGCTTGTAAAGAATTCGGCACACCGTCTCCCCCTTCACAAAGTCCTCGAGCACCCGTGGATTGTCCAGAATGCTGACCCCTCCGGCGTGTACAGAGGGTAGAACACCCGGCGGACCGCTGCTGTACTTCCTCAACTCTCCCCAATTCGAGGGGAGTGCCAACTTTTCCAATGGCTTCAGCCCTGCCATTAGGGCTTTTGTCATCCTCTTGCCCACCCCGAGTTGTAGACATCTTGTAGCGCCGTGTAGCTCAGCAGAGATTTCCAAGCGATGTTGATTAATGTGTGTATGTACCATGGTGCCATGATCTCATTCGGCAAATTCCCTGTACTAATGTAGCATTACCTGTTGGACAACCTTCTTACCGTCTATATGAAATTATTATAAACTTATTATCCTCCGAAAATTTAACTTCTGAGCTAAATCATGAACTGAGGATGATTGTTGTTGATGCAAGGATTTGTTGGGGACGATTCATGTGGAGATCTCGAGATATATTTACTTATGATGTTATAATCCAGGGCAAGATGCAAAGCAATTAGCACTTCCACGAACAAAACTGATCTTACTACAGCAAGCAATTAGCATATATTATTACGCAATGCTCACAGTAATTCTATCGTAGTGGTCTCTCTACAACGCCAGCACCCAAAAAGACAAAATCAGAAGAAAAGGTTAAAAGAAGATCATCTATAGTAATTACACATGCTTTATATCCTTGGCGTCCTCGATCTTGTGCCTCCCTCACACCGCCGGTGGTGCCGACCCATTGCACTTGGGTGAGTTCTTCACCGGCGAGCTCTCGCCTTCCAGGAGCTGCGTGTTATGCAGGTGATGCTCATGGTCGTCGTCGTGCTTCATGTTCTCCACGTCCTCGTGGCTCAGGAAGCAGGGCTGGTTCGTCGAGCACAGCACCCGCGCCCACATACGGTCCGTGATCACCACCTTGTTCTGCTTCTCAGTGATCCTCTACAAAAAGAAAAGATTGGTCCAGGTTTCAGGCCACCTGCATCTGCATAGAGTGGTGTTTAGGAGCTGAGCTCAAGTTGGGCAGGAGGCTCTGGACTTACATAGAACGGGATGTAAGCGTGTCTGCCGTTGACCGGAGCGACGGTGAAGCCGGTGTACCCCGCCATGGCGCCATGGAGGGCGCTGTGAGCCAGCAGGGTGCAGTAGACGTTGTCGGATGCGTTTGATTTGACAGCACGGATCATGTAAGTCGGGTCGATGTATTTGAGAGTTATGGGGAAGTTGGGCTTCTTCTTGAAATGATCCTGCATCACAAAGAAAGGATAGGAATTCAGTATTGGAATGAGACCAGACACATCGTTGTTCCAGCTCAAGAAAAGGACAGAGACAAACAAAGACAGCATTCGATTCCATGATTGGTCCATTCCATATTATGTCCAAAACTTGAATTGCCCATTTATGATAGTATATACTTGTATATTTCAATGGATTAATGAGGCAGAGAGCATGTCTGTCCCCACATTGACAAGGAAATGAATTTTGGATCACAAATCTGACCTTTATCTTTTGGGAGAGCCAAAGGCCAACATCCAGAAGCAGCTTATTTCCAGAAGCATCTTGAGTGTCCACGAAATCCATGCTTTCCGCTATGAGATCCTGCCCGGCACCCTCAGCCACAACAATGACCATATGACCATTGTCCTTGAGCCGTCTCTCGATGAACTCAAGGAGCCCTCCCTTCCCTTCAAGGTAGAAGGGTGACTCCGGAATTAAACAGCAATCCTGAGGTAACAAGTAGCATCAAGTGGTCAGCCATTTGACTCAATATTTATTCTCATATTGAATACGAGATAAACTAGCAGACTGATAAGAGCATAACTAGCAGACTGATAAGAGCATACCACGTCACGACTGGCTAAAGTAGCATACATTGCAATAAAACCTGCATCAAAGAATTTAAGCCCCTTAGTTAGTTATAATCAAATGCTGCAAAGTATGCACAGGAACTGACACAAGATGCCGCAGCAAGTTTGCATAGGAAGATTAACATACCACTGTTGCGACCCATTAGCTTCACAACACCAATGCCATTCTCTGCACTTTCAGCCTCGACATGGGCAGCATTGATAGCTCTCTGGGCCTCCTCCACAGCAGTGTCAAATCCAAACGACTTGTCAATCACCTGAGTAAGCAATTAAATATCAAGTTATAAGCAGGCATGAACAATTAATTACTAATTTTTAAAGATTTGGGGCCACTAGAAAGAAGAAAGTACCGCAATGTCATTATCAATGGTCTTCGGGATACCAACAACAGAACATTTGAGACCCCGCCTACGGACTTCCTGAAATCATGTTCCAAAAGTTTTTGAAACTCAATGCATTCGGCATTCGACAAAAGCAATTAACAGAATCATCTGCATGCCTATATTACCTCATAAATTACGGAAGCACCTTTTTGAGTACCATCACCTCCAGTAATATAAACCTGGTTAATGCCACGGTCCTGAAGACAATCGACAATTTTGGCAGTGTCATGCCCTCCTCTTGAAGTTCCAAGGACAGTCCCGCCTCTCTTATGGATGTCATTCACCGATTTCGGTGTCAATGGAATAGTATTTTTAGAATAAAAACCTTTGTACCCACCCTACATATTACACACATGATTAGTCCAGAAAATAAAATAAGACAGATCAAAATATTAATAAGTATTAATTTCATACTATATTACACATGTTGCTAGGTGGTAACTGGAAATGTTTATTATAGTTGTCACTGACAATAATTAAACCTTACCTAAGCCGACGAAATAATAAGCAGTTCAAAAAGGGAACAAATTAGCTAGTAAACATTGTCAGCATCATAACAAAGCAGTTTGATGCACCTAAAAAACTAATTAGGGGCATTGTAACTTCCGCACAAGACAGAACTAAAATGTTTTCACAAGATGATCACTCTAAAGCTCCTCACCTCTATGCCAACAATGCTGGTGACACCATACATATCATACAACCCGCAAACAAGCTCACGGACCACCGTGTTCAGCCCGGGGCAGAGGCCTCCGCAGGTGACAATGGCCGCGTTCACCTCATCGGACTGGAAATAGACCCTCTGCCGCGGCCCAGCACGCCTGAAGTGAGTGCCCCTCGCACTGGTCTTATGAACAACAATCTGCAATCGGTGATGCACACAATTAGCCCCAAGCAAAACCGCTCTGAAGTTTTCAATTCGTTGTTTGCCGCAGAAAAGAAAGCCCCACCTTTTGCGTGACGGTGTCGTCTGGGTTGACGAAATACTGCCTGAAGAACACGTGGTGGGAAGAAAGGTCAGCTTTGGAACATCCGTCTCGGGATGGATAAGAATCAAATTCGGATGGAAGCAATAGAATGGAAGCCCGAAATGAGGTGAATTCTTACTTGACAACCGAGTACGCCGGATTGTCTTGGAGGGGATTTGGGAAAGTCTGCAGATCGATAACACCAAAAATCAGCAATCAGTGAACATGAAAAGCTAAAAGTTCGTATACTGTTTCAGTCTTTCAGATGCTGATTCCCCTACTCTACAAACTCAATCGGACGAACTAATCACTTTAGTATATGATAACTCAAATCCAAACTAGAATCCCCAGGCCCTGAACCAAAGATAGACCAAAAGGAGACAAGAAAAGGCGGAAAAACTATCATTTTTCCCCAAGGAAAAAAATCTCAAAAAAAGCACCGAAAAGAGTCAAGAACTTTACAGTCCACGCCGGGAACTAACCGTCAGGAAACCAACAGACCCCAACATGAGACACCAAGAACATGGGGGACTCTCGCACGCACCGGGAGCTCGGGCAGGTAATCTGTGAGGTGCGGCACATCCTCGAGGACGTACCCCGCGTCGCCGCCCACCAGCTTCTTCTTCATCGCCCACTTCCCCGCCGGGGACGGCTTCGCGCCGTTCGCGGCGGCCCCGGCGGCGCCGGTGCCGCCGTGGAAGGGGTCCTTCAGGTCAAGCAGCTTCTTCTTCACCGGCGCCGCCAGGGGCGCAGGAGCGACGCCAACGGCTTCCATCGCAGGAGGCCCCGTCTTGGTAACCACAAAGCAGGGTTCTTGTCCGCTTAGTCTGCGATCAAAGGATTTCAATCCGATCGCGCGGCTATCTAAAACTTTCTGCGAGTAATCTGTGGCTGTTCTTGGCGTCTGGGGAAGCCGCTCGAGCTTTTATATTGTGCTTGGGGGCTGGATTAGCGGCCACCGCCGCCGTTAAACGTCGCGTTTGACGACGGCGACGGAGGCGGACCGGAGGTGGGGCGCAAGCGCAAAGGCAGCGAACAGAAGGTTCGCGGGTTCGGAACAGGGGCTGTGGTTTCTATTTATTTGCGGATCTGCCATTCCGTTGCGTGCCGTACGGTTTGGAGAGGAAGAAATGCTCCGGCGCCTATAGAAACTGGAATATTCCCAAGACATTACTATGGCGTGCAATTCTTTTTTAAAAAACGTTTTCCTTTCCTATTTTAATTTGTATTAGGATTGATTAGTGGATGATATGAAAGATGAAATGACATGGCACAATACATAATAGGATTGATTATGATGGTAAAAAGTTTTTTTTTTTGAGGAATCTTAGAATGTATATGTGGACTTTTTTTAGAACTAAATGTATATGTGGACTTGAAAAAATGTGGGTTAGCTCGCACTAGGGTGGGAAATAGATGGAAAAAAGGCATGATATATATATTTTTAAAAATCATCGAGAGAGTTGTATTAAAAAAGTAGAACTCATTTTTATAGCTAAATGTGGTAAGAGTGCGATTTCGTACCTAGCCAAAATGCATTGGATATTTTAAACAACATGCCACATAATTGATATCCATTTCCACTCCTAGATCAAACTAGACTTGAGCATAAAAAGTTTGGTTCGGTCCGGGCCAAGCGTTGCGCTTAATTTGTTGGTTTGAAAGAAACCCATTTTTGTCGACATAGATCAACCCGCATTATGCTCAAGTATAAGATCAAACAAGATCATTGAGTCATGAGCAACTAGATTGAATTGAGTTGTACGTTGGTCAGTTTTTTTACAGACGCGGTGAAGTAAGTTTGTGGTGGTGTGTCCAACTTCGAGCTCGATAATCTTGCCAGTTTTTTTTTTCTCCTACACCAACCTTGTCAATGTGAACATGAGAATTGTTTTCACGACAGATCAAAGGCTACGAAATGCCCTAAAAAAAGGCTTATGCAATGCTAGAGGTTTCGGTTGTGTGCTAGAAACTTTATTGAAACTTTTACTTTTACCTGGGAAGGAAAAAGAAACTTGCTTGGTCAATGTGGTTTGGTCTAAGGGTCCGTTCTTTTGGGTGAAAATGAATAGTGAAGTTGCAAATGAATAGTGATGGAATAGTGTTTCTTGTGGGGAAGATGTGATGGATATGACAGATGAATAGTGCTATTCACTGTTCAAATGTGACCAAAAGAACCGACCCTAAAGGTACTATTGCTCTCGCAAGCCTCATCGAGTACGAAAAAAAAAGCATGGGCATGTCGTGCATTCCATTTCCATGCACGGATTTGAAGATTCGTGCCACGACGGCATGACGTTCTCGAAAAATTTTCCACCATCATTTCGCAAACCAGGGGCATAAATGGGAAGGCTGCTAACGTTTGTGCTTGGGTGGAGGAAAAGCGGTTGACCCGCGTGCTCCCCTCTGCTGCACCCAACTAGTTGGAACAGAGGAGGGCAAAACGGTCAGTACGGACTATTGGCGTCAAAGAGAACGGCGGCACGGGTCGTAATTTACGTGCAAAAGCAGGTGCCATTCCAAGTGAACACTCTAGCCAAGAAGAGGTGTCGTGTCACCTAGAAGCATCATCATTCACGGGATTCAACTAATCACAAAGGCAAGCGAGACCACAGGCAGAAAGATATCTAGATCAACACACTGTTAATTGTTGAAGGAAAATCAGTTTCTTCTATATTTTTTCTTGACACGAAAGCAAAAAAAAAAAATCTAGCTAGAGCATGATGATGATTACTACACATTACTACTACTAGCATTCTAAAGATCATGTATAGGAGACGGCAAACAGTGACACAACACCATGTCACACAATTAATGACCTAATCAGATGGAAACATGGAGATTTCTTTCCATCCTCTCCTTTAAAATCCTGTCCTCTGGACGACTCGACCTGCATGCAAATCCTCTCCACCGCCCATCCGCTCGCTGATGTCGACCTCCCAAGTCCAGCCACCTTCTTGTGCAGCGTGTAGATTAGCATCATATCATCAACTTTTGGTTGGAGGCTGCTGTGCTATTGGCCGCAGCATGACGTGGCTGTGGTAGGCTCAGAATCAGAGAGCTTAAACAAAGGAGACATGGTTGCCGTTGCTTTCCGGGTGACGCGTGGCTGCTTGGCTCTGAGCAGCATGGCCGCGTGCCCATGGCCGTCACGGGACGGGCCTGCCTGGCCTTCATAATGCACTTCTTTTTTCTTCTCTCGAATATTATACAATCTTTGATATCTATTTAATATTTAGGACGATGAAAATAATTATTAGTATAGTATAAAAATAATGGATTAGAAAAATAGGTCCGTCCCCTCCCGGCTCCCAAGATGCTCGGAGACCTTCTACATGCTACTAGTGGTGTGATGGTTCCTTAATCTCTGCCAAAATGGAAATATGGGGGTTCACCCTTTTTTTTTGTGCGACATTGTTTTTGACGCATATTTGACCGTGATTAGTGCTAGTTCTGGTTCCCTGATTAAGATCTGCTGTACACTATCTATCGTTGCCCCTTCCCCAATCCACGCGGTTACGTTGTGGATTGCTAGGTGCGCGGCCAACTCTATCTACAAAGTACAAACGACCGTCTTGAGCACCAAGGCATACACACATTATTAAAAAAAATTATGTAAATTATAACACACACCATTTATGTATACCTTAATTATTATATCATATGTCAATATTTAAGCAATAGAAGATTATTTTATAATCATATTTTGATTTGTATTTTTAATATAGGTCATTTGGATTCAATTTTAAAGTTACCTAATGCTATTTTGGTGCAAAATTAAAAGGTTATTAAGTTATTTTAAAGTATCAATGGTGGACAATTTATTTGTAAATTTAGGGAGTTGTATTACATTATTTTTATAATGATAGAAGTGGGCAATTTTGATAAAGATTATGAGGTCATTTTAGTTTATTTTATGTAACGATAGAGGTGGATAATTTAGATATAGGTCTAGCGGGTTACTTTAGACTATTTTGATAACGACATAGGTGGGCAATTTTTTAGAAAACATGATAGATCATATGTGATGATTTGAGTCTGCTTATTGACGGTCATATGTTATATTTTATTTTTTTCAAGAATTTTAGGATTTCTCTCTTTTTCCCAGATTCTACATGGCTTCACGTGGAGGCTTGAAAAGGAGTCTTCAAAATGGTAAGATTTATTTTTTCGGAAGCTCACATTACCATTTATTAACAATAGTTTTGATTTCAATATCGACATCATGTACGACATGAGCAGTACAGAGGGGGAAAAAGTTTCTTTCTTACTCGTTGTGATTGCAAAATTTCCTTGTTGCATGTGAGCTCAAAATTGAAAGTATTAGAGGGGCATTCAACCAATAAAATAAATCAAATTTCCCCTGGTAAAAGTTTCAAGACGTACATTAATTACATCCATCATCACAGTTCAATTTTTCAGCTGATCTGCATGCGCGTACATACCTCCGGCTGCTAAATGCATGTCGATCCAAGAGTATACGGACGAGAGGAGACTTGCTGTTTCGTTCTCTGCACTGCTCACATGACAGCGCGATCGGAAGAACTGAAGAAACCACGGCCGACCACGCATGCTAGTCTAGTCGCCTCCATGTGTCCATGTGATGTGCGATTTTATCTGGAGACTGTGCGATCCGTCTTGGCTTCCTCAACCGCCCACCGAGGCCACATCACATCTGCATTTGCTAAACCTTTCTTTGCTTCCTCCAACGAACATTAAAAAAACATTATATTCTTCTTCTTTTTTCTTTTTGGTCCTAAGCAATCGATCAAGAATAAAACTTTAAAGAAGCAACCACTCATCATAGCATCAAAGAACATTATAATAAAGATGAGTAAAGTATAGAATATTTATTTGGTGATCTGTGGTCAAAACCAGCGGGCTTTTGATAAGCTCTCACATGGTGGGCTTGTGATAAGCTAATCGCTTGCCAGGCCTGCCCCTCGTTTTTCTTCGGCCGCCATCGGTGGTGTCATGCATCATGCAGCAAGTGCAGGCAGGGGCATGATTCCCTGGAAGATGCCCCTGCACGGTGACACTTGATTGGATATTCGGTAATCGGCTATGAAACGAAAGATTAGGTTTGGGGTGATGTGGCTAAAGTATGATAGTAGCATCTATATATACACTAATATGTACTGCTAATTAATATTCTTCTTTGCCGACCGAATCCAAATAAAGCCCATCTTATTTGCTATGACTTTGATGGCTCGCCTTGCGTGTTGTTCATGCGTGTGTTGCTGTTAACCTTTAGGTGAACATATTCGAGGATGAATTGAACCACCTAGCTACCTATCTCATTCATATGAAGAAACTTCATGAGCTTTTGTGGTGAGTTTCCAACATATGATCGGAAATCCCGGCACAAAAAACACATGTGCACGCAGCTGCATGTAGTTGATTGTCATAAAATACAACAAATTAAAATGACCATTCGTGATGGTATTCTTATCTGAAGTTGACTACTAGTATTATATTTCACCTCCACAAACTTGGCGTTAATTGCTGTCCACTTCTTCCCCTTTGGGTTGGCTCATGATTCACGAAAACTACGACATGTCGACATATATTTGATTGAGACAATGGCAACAGAGATCCCAAAAAGAATTTCTCTACGGAAAAGGAAACAAGTTTGAAGAGGATTACATTAATCCAAAGATTGTCCTTGTATTAGGAAATAGATTAAGCTTTTAGCTAGAGGCGAAGTCAAGCTTGGCCAATTCCCTGCTGGCTTACCTTCATCTAACCGGAGTCCCGGGAGCCAATCAGATGGAGAGAGTACGCTACTTTTGGAGGCAAGGTGATCAAGTGGAAGGAGCAGAAACCAACTTGAAAAGTAGCATGCATTTTTTTTATGATTAAGCAGTGATATTGCATTAGGTTTTGCACTTCTACTAGTTAATACTCCATTGGTGACACCCAAGCATGACATTACTTGATAGCTACCTTCATCTATATGATTCATTTGGTCCCTATCCCATTGGTGACAGTTAAAGGCTTGATCTATGTATAAACAACATAAAAAGCTCCGACAGGCCGGTGATGAAGGAAGCGAAAACTACATCCACCTGTATGTAGCACCTTGCATTATCTGTATTTAAAGTATCCGTAGTCATCGAATAGCGTTTGTGCAACATAAGGAAAACGTCTGATTGCTATCTTTTGACGTAGCACTTTTGCATATATAATTAATGTTCAACTTTCTTTCTTTTTGAACGACTGTTGCTCAAAAGCGAAACTTTGATATAGTTAAATGAACGTTCTGTTCATGAGCATAGTTAAATCAACTTTGGTGAAATCTTCTTCTTTTTGGAAGTCATGTATACTGTGTTTTAGGATATGATGCTAATATTGAGATGCATGCACTACTCAGTTTTACACCGAAAAAGTCGAAACTTATGGAGGAAGACGAAGGGTTCACCTTTACCTCAAAATCTAACTTTGTGACGATGTTGTTTCAGTTGGTTGGATGCTGTTTTGGTAATGGAACTAGGTGGCGGGGCCACTATTTTTTATATAATATAAAAAAGGTCACTCCTTTTTTACATTTTACATATTGTGTAACAATCTATGGATACCGAACAGGAGTGATAAGCTTGAGCAGTTATCAGCAGGCTCTTGAAGCCGTGATACCTTGACCCCTTGGCGTCAAGAGAGGGACGCAGGGTCGGCAGGGAGTGGTCGCGAGCTGCGAGGAGCTGAGAAAAAAAATACTGAAACCATGGGGGGCTCTTGGCGCCGCGGAAAAACGCCGGCGCCTCCCGTTCTCCGGCAGGCAGTTTAGCGTTAATGGTAAGGGAACCCAATGGTGTAAACGTGGCCAACGCAGCGCAGCCGAGCTGGATGGCTGCCAGGAGCCAACAAAGACTAGTGGAGCACGTCGGCAGCCAGGACCACCGCGTCGTCGTTTCCTTCCTCCGACGTTGCTTCCCGGCGCCCGCCCGCCCCTTCCCGCCGTCCCGAGCTCGCTGCCCGTCAAAAACGGCGACTCGGGAAAACAAGAGGCACGCCAATGGTGTCGCCATCTGTGGAAGGCTCCGACTCCTTGGGCTGCCGGAATGTGGCCGCTCCCTCGAGTCAAGGAAGGATGGGTGCCGCCGTCCCCTTCACATCTTTTACCACACCTCATGAGTACCCCACCAACTTTTACCATCCCAGTGTAAATATCCACTCATGTGTGTTTGAAACCACATCATCGACTCGATCAAGCTTTGATGCGCTTAATTCCATTCGCTTCGATTAACAGACAAACTTTGAGAACAATCAGAGTCTATGTAGTTGTCAGAAGCTGGAAGCACTTTTGGACTGGCCGGAGACCTGAGAAAACTTGGACCACAGAAATAAGGTACAGAGCGAGGCAGGCGATGAACAATATAGCCTGTTTAGAACACAAGTCGTGCAAAATTTCAGTGTCCAGTAGAATCATTATTCATGAGCTTCGACATTCTCGTCAAAGATTTTACGACAAGAGGAATGCCATTTTGTACACTCTTTTTGGGCTTCGTAAATGAAAGAAGACGCCCGGTATCGGTTAAATTTACAAACACATACTGGTCTATCACCATTCACCAGCAATAATCACCAACTCAAGTGGATGAATGTTTCCGCAAAAGAAAGGGGGAGTGAAAGAGTAATTGGAAAGTGAGCAAAGTTTTAACGAACAAAATTGTACTGAGGTTCCTTATTTTTTTCTGACGAAACTTTGACCAAGAATGATGGCCTAGGCCCTAGGCGTGAAACATACGGGCTGTTAAACTTGTCCAGCAGACGGAGAAAAAGAAGGCCCAACAACTCATTTCGAGCTGAACTTGCCACCGACGGACTCATAGGTTGGCATATTCAGAACTGCACAATGCAGGGGACCAAATCAGAAAACTTCAGCTGATATTGCACTATCTAAAGGTGATGTAGTTATAAGGAAATGCACTCACCGTTTCCATGGGATGCCATTGTTAATGGAGATGAGATGATTTTTTCAGCAACTGCCGTTACGTCTTTCAGGGTAACACCATCAACAGCTTTGAGAAGGTGCTCAACAGGTTTCCTGCAAGGTTTTTATGAAGCCAAGATTAGGTGGACCTGTGAAAGTATAATACAGAAAGATATCCTAATAGGAGAGCATAATGATTCGGTTTATTTTTCACTGACTACGCATAATAATTTGCACAAACTTAACTGATTATGTAAGTGGAGTTTATTGTCTTCTCAACTGCATTACAAGTTTATAACCATGCTCTAGGATAAGTCATTACAGGTCTTGCAAGGAATCATTTTCCCAATAGTCTAGGTAATTTCAGCTAGTACCCTTATACAGAGTACTACAGGACTGAATGCCAAAGATCGACCATGTGCAAACACCTGCTTTCCTCTACTCACTAATATAAACAACATAGAGTCAATGGGCAATGAGTGATCGGCCTTCCACAGTAAGAGCCACATCAAAAGTAAAGGCAACCCTTAAATGTTCTATGGTATCTCATAAAGTTTTATAATTGTAGACTTGTAGTTTGTGCTAAACTATTGTTAGCACATACTAGTTAATCCTACAAGAAGGCCAGCTTCAAGACAAAAAATTCCACAGTACATCCGAAATTCTGAACATCCTTGAACTTATGAAATATTAGAGCCAATCATTTGGTTTATGCGCTTTCTCCGAATCTATATCATAACAGCATTCTGTTGTGACCTTGAAGGAAATAGTCACAGGTAACCGGCGCAACTTTATGGTTTTATCACATCACTATTAACAGTTACAACACAGTACCTTTCACCAAATGCCAGTACTTGGCGCCCCATGTCTTCTGTTAGTGATGCCTGCAAGTTTCAATTATTGGAGTGTTAGTGATGCCTAAGTTTCAATTATTAGATATTTAGAGTGAATCACCAGTGCAGTTCAAGGAATATATAACATTCATACACACCTTCGATTCCAGGTTCACTAATATCGCAGATTTAGCTGATGCTTTAGCACGATCCAGTTGGCTTTGCTCAACTGCAACAAGAAAACAAAAATGAAGTTTCAGGCAAGCAAGTAATCTACAAACAGGAGCGAAGATATGATATACCTTGTCCAGGAGTTGCAAGGGAAATGAGCTCTCTGGCTGCTAGGTCAATAGCTTTAGGAACAAATGATGCATCCTGATTATGAAAACACTTTCATCATGAACTGTACTTAAAATACAAACTATGGAACAGTAACAACAGTTTTAACTCCAATGTCAGTTAAAAACTCAGGGATGGTTTGGGTTATTGAATAGAAAAAACATAAGCTATGATACCAATATCCAATTGACTATTCCCATCAACAGCATGATAGTTACATAAAACAGCCACATTATGCATGACTAACTAATTAGCTTATGCAAGTGTATATAATGCTTACAGTAGATGTGTGAATTCCGAAGATGCCAGTGTTACTGTGAACATCCTTGAAAGCAGAGATTGACTTGATTTGGTCAAATTCATTAACAAGATGATCTGCACGAGCCACAAAGCATGCATCAAATCTAGGCACTAATATGATCCCACTAACTATATAGAAGGCAAGCCAAATATAGATAGATTCTGACTCTTTGGATTTATGAGATTACTTTCAATTATTGGCATCATAGTAACAATCTTGGATAGTTACTGCATGATTGAATAGTAATTATTAAATAAAGAAGTGGAACTACATATTTAACAATTTAGCTTTGCCCTATAATATATTGATAAAGAATAACCAAACCCATGGTTGGAGATTTCAATCTAGTACATCTTTTGACAAATCCCACTTACTTAAACGTGAATGCAATCCCTTTCCCTGCCTTCCCCAAGAAAAGGTGCCACCACCACCCAGAAGTGTCTGAAAAATTGCTGACCACTTGGTGAATCAAACCAGAAAACTACAATGCCAATGATAATCAAAGTGTCTTGTTCAAAAAAATTGTGAAAAGAACGATTACAGTACCTGAAGAATTGATACAGTGGCAAAATCTTTTTCTTTGAGCCAACCACTAGGGACCTCAAATGCCAACGCAACATCTGTGTTCTATTTTGCAAGAAAAAACCAAAGTAAGAACAGAAGAATCTAGATGATGAAAAAGGTTCCATAAATGGCTTGAGTGGACAAAATCATAATGCCTACCGATGAATCTGCAGTTCGTCTATATTCTCCACCAACATAGGTAGATTTTGGCCTTGTGGTTCCAGCAACATTGGGAATGTCGGACAGAAGTGGTCCAGCAATAGATACCAATTCATCATGATCCACACCTGATGCGGCTAGAACAATTCGGGGAGCAGTGTAGTTCTCCTGATACCACGCAATGAAATGTACAGATAGCTTGTCAATAATGATACTTGGACGTATAGAAAAGCAAGCATAAATCTCAGGAACTCACAGCTATGAACTGTTCTAGGACATCTGCATTCAATCTGCTAATTGAAGATTCTGGCGCAATCAGAGGGTTTGCCAAAGCACCAGAATAGCCAGTAGAATGAAGGGCCTCCAAAAGCAATTTTTCAGGGTTACTCGAGGCTTTTGCAAGCTCTGCCTTGAGTTTCAAAATCTGTAAAGTAATCAAGTCAGCTGAGAACATAATCCATTAATCTGGATGACAGATGTGGAAGGGAATGATATTAGATGGAATACCTGTTGCTTGACCTCCCAATCAAGAAAAGCAGGGTTGCGTACACAATCAATAAGCACCTCAACCATTTCAGGCATGTATGTCTTCAGGGCTCCATAAGTGTAGCTCATCATCTCACGGCTAGCAGATGCTTTGGCAATGCCACCAATAGCCTCAATTTCACGCACAACGCGTAATTCACTCCTGTTGGTAGTGGTTGAAAAGGCCAGTGTCTTCAACAGCTGACTGGCACCTGTTGTTTCAGGTGCTTCATAAACAGAACCACAATCAACATAAACTCCAACAGAACAAGAGGGTCCCTGCAGAGGCATCACCAGCTGCCCACAATGACATGGATGAAACTAGTAGTAGCCATATATAAAAATAAAGAGCACATACTGCAGATGTCTCAGAGGCTATTTTTACACCATTGGTGAGTGTTGTGATTTTTGTCTGGCCAGGCTCCACGAGATCAGGTAGTGGAGGAGGAATAGTCACTCCTGGAAGTTCGAAATCTGGAGGAGGTAATGCATTTGAGCGTGCACCAGTCAACCAAGTCCACAAGCCACCTGATGAGCTCCGTGCAACACTTGTGCTGGCAGACCTAATTGCAATATTCATCATTTGAGCATCTGCCCTATGCCTCTGCAATCCAAAGGAAACAATGAAGATTACATTTCAGTTTTCAACGGCCTAACGCTCATGTGACAACTTTAAAATCAAATGAACACCCCAAGAAAATCAAGCTATATCTTTGTTTTGCCAATTATTGTAGTAAAAGTCAGTACTGCAGAGAAACATTCCCGTATAGGGAATGAAGAAGTTTAATACATTGGATCCTGACATACAAAGACTATCCCATCATATATTGTGGTTCTGGATGATTGGATGAAACACTAATCAACACACTGCCTGTTAAGTGTTAACTAATAAAAAACATCAAGACCTTCAAGAGGGTTCCAAGCACATGTACTGAACAGATACAGCATTAGCATGAGGTCATGAGAAGTAAACAGCATGGCTTGAAACGGTTACTATGTTTCAATCAGAACTCAAGGAAAATACCGATAAAGAATGAACCACAAGAGACATAACTAGGCTTAGTTCACTTGAGGTATCCTAAATACATAAGAAAAGGCCAGTGCAAATCAGGAACCAAGCATTAAAATGGAACAGAGTCTGGGATGGATTTAAAGAGTGTCATGTCTATACACTAACACTAACTAAGGGATCAAACAACTAGTATACTAGCGTATCCCTATGGTTTCCGCACGCTAAAAAAAATCTTACATTATTTTGCAACAAGGTAGTAACAATCAGCCAGACCTATCTGAACTCATTCTACAAGAGTTTTGATGCCTTTGCAAACATTCACATATGGATTCTGCAGAACAAATGAACAATCTACACACCACACATCATCCATCTCAAAGCAACACGCTCAACAGGACATGAACTCATTCTACAAGAGTTTTGATGCCTTTGCAAACATTCACATATGGATTCTGCAGAACAAATGAACAATCTACACACCACACATCATCCATCTCAAAGCAACACGCTCAACAGGACAGGGCAAACATTCAAACAACGATTTGCAACGCCATAAATGCCCATATGACATATCTCCCGGAACGATCGTCACTTGCAACGCCAGAAATGCTCCCAACTCCCCACGCTCACGCGCCACTGCATCAGGTCCGCGCGTGCTCGCACGACCGACAGGTTCCCAACAAGGATCCGCCGCCTCGCAACGCGACCACAAGCGGCGGCGTTGCGGATCGGGCGAATCGCCGCGCGGAACGCGCCCAGATCTACCGGAAATGGAAGGAGGGGTAGGGTTCCTTGCGTGACCAGCTAACCTTGATGGCCCGGAGGCCAGAGACGGCACGGTACATGGTCGCCGGCGCCTGCTGCGGAGTGGCTCGACGGGGTCGTCACCGGCGGCGCGGAGGGTGAGGTGGTGGTGGGGGAGATGCGAGAGGGATGGGATGGCGACAGGCCGTGAACAAGTCGAAGGCGACGACGACGAAATCGAGCTCGAGAAAGAGTGTGCATATCGCGAGCAAGAGAGGCCGCGAGTGTGGGCCGGCCCACTTAGTTTAGGCCTCGATCCGTTAGGCCTGTATTGTAGTTCACCTGGGCCAACAGTCCACGTCGTTTGGGGCCCAAACTCTCTCTGTTATTCTCCGACCACCAACCGGGGCGGGGCAGCGTGCACGTCTTCGACGCCGGCGGCGAGGGTCGGCGTACGGCGAGGATGGTCGCGGTTCACTCCGCGAAGCGATTGGTGCTGATCGCCGCCGGGAGTAGTTTGAGGTGCGCAATGGCCCCGCAGGCGCCGAGCAGGTGAGTTGTTTGATCGATTGCCGATTAGGGATTCCGTGGCCTGGTTTTTGGCATCCGCTCTCAGTCTATCGACTTGCCGCAACTTGCTATCTCGTTGCATTTTAAGTTGCGTTTGGCGAGATTGATCCATCAGCGCAGTAGGTTGGTCTCTCCATTGTAGAGAATTGGGGAGTGGCGCCTTCAGGGGGTTCTATTATTTCAGCTAACGAGGAGTGAAAATGGGTCAAAATCATCACGCTAGGCATGCGTACAACTTCGATCACCTGCTCGATGAAATGCCTGTGTCAGTTCATAAATAATAGTTGCAGCATTGCATGTGGCTTGCATTTTTTTTCCTCCCCACCTGAATGAAGAAGATCTGTCTCGCACAAGGCTGTCAGATGGTCCATGCTGCTTGTTGGGCTGTATCTGTATGTGTTGGACTTGGATGGACATCAGCATGATGATATGGGCCAAGTTGCCGTGGACAAAATAGAGGTTTGAACGCGAGTTTGGTGCATGAGTAGTAGGGTTGGTATATGCAGGTGATTGGTCGTTGTGAGCGTAGGTACAGGGTCATTGGTTAATTGAATCGTTCCTCCATGAGAAGTTAGTGCTTTGATCAGATCACAGTATTGTATCCGGACATCTACGCCCTATTCGTCTGGCTTATCAGCCACCAGCCAACAGTATTTTTCTCTCAGAACAAATCAGCCACCAGCTACGAGTCAGCAGTACTTTTCTCTCAGAACAAATCAGCACCAGCCACCTGCCGTCAGCCAGATGAACAGGGCGCTGATGGAAGGCACATATCAGGCATGCTACTGTGCATGATCTAGTGCGTGATAGTCCTCTCTAGCTAGCTTTTTTAGATAAAGGAACAAAGTTCCAGCCTCAACAGTTCATGGAATTGTCTGCGGCCGATCAGTAGCATGGGGCAGCGCCCAGGTCAAAAAAACACTACTCACACACCCATGACAGCACGTAGGCCGTACTAGTTCATACCAATTCAAACAAGCGCTTTTACAAAGCACGACAACAATCAAAGCATACAAACTACACTGCAAAATAAAACTAGTATTCGATACGCTTTAGAGCATTCCACCCAGACTTATGAAATATCTCCAAAGCCACAGCCTCCAGCGCACGGCAACCTTCCTTCAAAATAATTCTCCCGTCTTCTTTAGAGAGGACAGACTAACTCCTGATCCAGAACGTCCCCCTAAACATCACCTGCAAAATAGATTTATATTGTGACTTTTGAAAAACCAAATCATTCCTACTGATCCACAAGGCCCAGCATAACGCCGCCAAACCGATCAGCACAAGGTTCCTTTGCTTACTCGAAAAACTTCTAAGCCAAGAACCAAAAAGATGCTCCACACCCTCCGGTTTTTTAACCTCAAATGTAAAACACACACTTCCCCACATAAGTTGAGCCATAGGACAATCAAAAAAGAGGTGTTGAACTGTTTCTTGCTCTGTACAAAAGCAACACCTCGTACACCCCTTCCAATGCCGTTTTACTAAGTTATCCTTAGTTAACACTACTCCATTCTTAAGATACCAAAGGATGATCTTAATCTTCAAAGGAATCTTAGCTTTCCACGTCCAACAATTAACCGGAGTTCCTGATTTCAAAACTATGTCATTGTACATATTTTTCACCGAGAAATTCTTATTGGCCGTCCAAATGAAGGAGTCCTTGTGATCATTAAGATTCACCATAAGAATGCTCCCCACTAGACCGAGCCAATTGTCCCAATTATCCCCCACTAAGGCACGTCTAAACGATACGTTTAGCGGAGTAGTACTTAGTACTTGGGCAACCGTCACATTTTTCTTCCTCACTATTTTATAAAGATTAGGATATTTTACCATTAAAGGCTCTTTCCCTACCCGCAGATCTTCCCAGAATCGAGTCTGGGTACCGTCTTGTACTTTAAACCTACCCCTCTCAATCACAAGGTTTTTAACCTCCATCAAACCTGACCAGAAATGAGAATCCCTTTTCTTTCTTTCTACTTGCGAAAGCGTTCTTCCTTTAAGATATTTTTTCTTGAGCATTTGCTGTCATATTCCATCTTCATTGACCAATTTGAAAATCCATTTGCTCAACAGGCATTTGTTTTGGATATCCAAATCAATGCCCATCCCCCCGACACTCTTAGGTTTATGAAGAATACTCCACTTGGTCAATCTATACTTCTTTTTGTGCTCATCGCATTGCCAAAAAAATCTTGATTTGTAATAATCTAGTCTCTCCAAAACACCTTTAGGTATCTGAAGAAGGACATCATAAACATTGGCAAACTTGACAAAATCGAGTTAATAAGGACTAGCCTCCCGCCCGATGATAAAAGCTTACCCTTCCAACTACTAAGCTTCTTTTGAAATCTTTCTTCGACCACCCTCCAATCTTTATTAGAGAGTCTACTAGGACTCATAGGGATACCCAAGTATCTGAATGGAAACTCCCCCTCCTTACATCCAAAAAGCTCCACGTACTCCCCAATCTTATCTCTTGTTTCCCCGAAGCAGAATAACTCACTCTTATGGAAGTTGATCTTAAGACCTGACAACTTTTCAAAGGCACTTAGTACCAGTTTCAAGCCTTTGGCCTTTTCTAAATCGTCTTCCAAAAATAGTAACGTATCATCTGCGTATTGCAAAATGGAGAGGCCATCCTCCACTAAGTGAGGAACCAGCCCATCAAAGAAACCCAATCTGTTTGACCTCTCAATCAACACAGCCAACATATCTGCCACCAGGTTGAAAAGAATGGAGGGCAAAGGATCACCCTGTCTCAAACCTTTCTTGGTTTGGAAAAAGTGACCCAATTCATCATTCACTTGAACACATACACTACCCTTTGAGACCACTTTATCCATCTATTGACACCATATATTCGGGAATCCCTTCATCCTAAGGACTTGCTGCAAGAAGTCCCAATTGACTTTATCATACGCCTTCTCAAAATCTAGTTTGAGAATAAGGCCTTTCTGCTTCTTCCTTTTAAGCTCAGGAATAGTTTCATGTAAAACAACCACCCCCTTCAAAATATATCTTCCCGGCAGGAAGGCAGATTGCGAGGGTTTGGTAATCCTACACGCAAACGAGGTGAGTCTGTTAGCCAACACCTTCGTAAAGATCTTGAAACTAACATTAAGCATACAAATGGACCTGTACTGCTGAATTTTTTTAACCTCCTTCTCCTTAGGGAGCAACGTTATTGTGCCAAAGTTGATGCAAAAAAGAGGTAGGTCCCCCAGCATGGAAGTCTCACGACCACCACGGGGTCTGAAGCCCCTGTCTTCCCACGGCCTGGTCGCCATAGCAGGCTGCGACGCCGGCAGACGAAAAACCGGGGAGGGGCGTCGGACGAGCGGCCGGCCGGGGAGGCACACGGCTGTTCACCGAGCAGAGGCCGCGACGCCAAACGAGCGACGGGCGACGACGAACCAGTGGCGACGCGCGATGAGCGACTTGACGGTGGGGAATTGGAAACGATTGGTTTTCCTCCCCTACGGAAAAGAAACCCTATTTCACCAAGTCCACGAAAAACCCTTTCAGTCCGTCCACAGCCCACCACGGCCCACGACCTCTGCCCACACAGCCGAACCTGGATCTGATGCAAGCTTCTTCCCCACCGCCGGCACCTCGGAGCTCGACGGTGGCGAGCTTGTCACGTCACAGTACTCCGTCAGCTTTGAGAAACACCCCCCACCCACCATCACGTCGATCAGTAGCCCCGAAATCCCCTAGGGATATCAACCGGGGTCGTCTCGCCGGCGGGAGGGGGGCCCTCCATGGCTTGCAGGCCGGCCGTTGCCGCCGCACCAACTTAGGATGCGGTTCCAGCACTCTCCCGGTCCTGCCCGGCAACCTGCAAACCGACGCCACCCGTCGTTGCTTTTCGTTTCCACCTGCCACCGGCTCCGCAGTAGGCGTCGAGCATCTTGGTGAAACACGGTGCTCGCCGGTGGAAACCTTCTCATCGCTATGGGTAACTCATCCTCTGGACTCTCGTCATCAGCAAGTGCCCAGAACCTAGAGCCATTACTGGCTTCCAAAAAGCCTGACAAGACCTCCGACGTTGAGCCCACACTCGAACGAGCACGGCTTTCCCTCGACCTGGACGAGTCCTCGCCTCCTGGCTCCTCTGTCCCGTCATTCTCCGCCTCCGAGTCTGCATACACAGCTGCGCTTAACTTTGCCTTCGTCGCGCCTTGCTCCGCAGTAGCCCATGGCCGCGGAGCCAAAGTCAACCGTCACCGCCCCCGCCCGCCGGGCGGCTCCCCAGCGTCGCTCTCCCCTCTCTCACTCATTCATGAATGCGGTGGAGAACACCATGGGGTTGACGGTGTTCGAGATAAAGCCGCTCTCTCTCCCCTCTCTAGCTAGCTAAAGAAGTGTTATGGTTTTGTGGTTGTGATGTAGCAATGTAAAGCAGTACTTGGTAACTGCAGGTTGCTAGTTAGCTAGTCTATTGATCAGGGACGGAGGGGGCTCCCGCCCCCCAGCACAACAATGAAGCTCTCCTTCAATTTCCTTTGAAATTTTCTGATATAAATGAAGGTTTTTTAGTGTCTAGAGGTAGAAGAAGGTGTTCAACCTCCCTACATCTGAATCCTAGATCAGTCACTGCTATTAATGTTAGTACTTTCGTACAATCAATAAAAATATCCTCTGCCAATGGTCAATTGGTGTGTTCAAACAGAACTTTGATCACTTACATCCTAAGTCTGACAAAATGGCACCAAATCGTGCCACTTGGTGGTGAGCTTGTGGAGCAATAGATAGCTATTCATTTCGCTTTGAGCTTTCATGAGTTGTTCTCTCTTTTTCTAAACAGTGTTGGAATCCAAGGTCCAGTGATCTTCATTCATTTAACTGTTAGCTCCTACATATATCCCCCAGTTTCAGAACTCAGGAACACAATGTTCTAAAGTAATTGACATGTATGCCTGCAAAACAGCACACCCAGTTAAATCTGATCGTTTCAGAAAGACAAAATGGGTGGCACTGTTTAATTCTCTCTGTTTTCTCTATAGCTCATGCCTCCTCATGCACTTCTTCCTCATGTAATGTTTGCTTCTTTCGATAAAGCAGTAGCTGTTGCAGTGTGATAAGTATAGATTTCCATCCGGCCCATGGGCCGCCGGCACGGCCCGCAGCACGGACTTTTGGCACGGCCCATGGGCCGGCACGGCACGCAGGCCCCCGTGCCCGTGCCGGCACGGCACGAGGCCCAGTGCCGTGTTTGGGCCGCCGGCCTGGCCCATGGCACGGCACGGGCACGGGCACGGGCACGGGCCAAATGACCCGGCCGGCACGGGCGGCACGGGGAGGCGGGGAGCCCAGCGGCCAGCGCCGGCCGCTATATATAAGCGCCGGCCGCCGGCTAGGGTTCCCCGTTCCCCCCCTTCCCAGTCGCCGCACCGCATCCCAGGCTCTCGATCCGTCGCCGTCGCCGCCTGGATCCTTCATCCTTGAGCTCGCTGCCGGCTCCGGCTCTACTCCGGTGACCTCGCTCCTTTCCCTCCCACCTCCGGCCTCCCTCTCCCCTCTGTCCTAACCTCCTCTCTCTCTCAGACGCATCGTCTTCTTCTAGATCTAGATCCACTCCAGTTCCCTCTCGATCCGTCACCACCTGGATCCTTGAGCTCGCTGCCGGCCCTACTCCGGTGACCTCACTCCTTTCCCTCCCGCCTCCGGCCTCCCTCTCCCCTCTGTCCTCCCTCCGTCTCCGTCCCTCCTTCCCCTCCCGACCTCCCCGGTGACCGTGAACCATGTGAGTTCGTGAATCTGTGAGCTCTTCTGTCTCGCCGTCGATCTAACGGAGTCTATGTCATCCTCTGGTTGGGTCTTGGCTCCCTATCCTCTTCTCCGGCACTGGGCTCCGGTGGAGTAGGTGAGTGGAAACCCTAACCCTAGATCTTGCTCCTCTTGACCTCTTCTTTCTTTGCTTTGTTCTGAGTGGAAACCCTAACCCTAACTTCTTCTTCTTCGCAGGTCGTTGGTGCCTGACGCTGCGTCCTCCTCTTCTGGTGGCGCGATGGCAAGGCCGCCAAAGCGCACTTGCCCACCGTCGAGGGGAGCTGCCGAAGTTGCAGGGAGGGGCCGGGGCCAGCCTTCCCTCCCCACGTCGGCTAGGGTGACCATGCCAGTAGCTGCGGATGAGTACAATCACCGAGCCGACGGCGAGAATCCCGAGCCCATGGAGGAGTTGGAGATCGAGGACGATGACGACGTCCGCGAAGGCGCAGCCGCGATGTTCGGCATCGATCTCGGTGATGGCCCGATCGATGTTGACGCCGGTGACGGTGGGGTGGACGGTTCCGAGGACACAAATGGTGCCTCATCTGGTAAGCTCTCTGCTGCTTGTTGGGAGGATTTCGTTCCGGTCTTCGATGAAAATCATGTTAGAACTCATGCCATCTGCAAACGGTGTGGTAAGAAATATGTTGCTAGGCATTCGATTGGGACTGGAACCTTGAACAGGCACATGCGGGCATGTAGGAAAAAACATGATCAAGATCGTAAGGTCCAGTCCAGGCTTTCTTTGAATGCTGATGGGTTGCATAACTGGGTTTATGATGCTTCTCGTGCTCGTATTGAACTGTGTCGGTTGATTGCTAGGCTTGATCTTCCTTTAGGGATTGGTGAGACACAGGCCTTTGAGGATTACATTAAGCGTGCTCATAACCCTGCATTTGAAAAAGTTTCTAGACAAACCACCACTAGGGATATGCACAAACTGTTTGATGATGACCGTGCTCTGCTTACAAATTCTATTTTGCCTGCTTGTTCATCTGTTTCCTTAACCTCTGACATCTGGTCTGGTAATGCTAAGGAGGACTACATTTCTGTTGTTGCTCATTATGTTGGTTCTGATTGGGAGTTGCATAAAAAAGTGATTGGTTTTAGGCTCATTGAAGCATCACATACTGGTGAAAACATAGCTAACAAGATTGCATGTGTGGTTGAGGAGTTCGGTTTAACTGATAAGGTCTTTGCTGTCACTCTAGATAATGCTTCTGCTAATTCTAAGGCTTTTGATATTTTGCAACCTGTCTTGTTTGGTTACATGGGCTCTTATCCTGCACCTACTAGGGAAGATCCTCACAAAGTTAAGTACTTGCTTGTGCATCAGCGTTGTGCTTGCCATATCATTAACTTGATTGTTAAGGCTGGCTTGAAGGTGTTCAAACCTGTTCTTGAAAATTTTAGAACTGCAATCAACTTTTTGAATTCATCTAATCAAAGAATTGCACTGTTTGCTAATTACTGCAAGGCTCAGGGTGCTAAACCTAGAAAATTTGGCTTGGATATGGATGTTAGATGGAATTCCACTTATTTGATGCTTAAACATCTGTTGCCATACAAAGATGTCTTCTCTGTCTGGCTTAATTCTAATTATGGTGACACATTGTTAACTCCACAGAATTGGGATTGTGCTGAACAGCTTATGAAATTTCTGGAAATGTTTTATGAATGCACTTGTTCTTTGTCTGGTGTTTACTATCCCACTGCTCCACTTGTTCGAGAGCATGTACCTGGATGATGGAAGCGAGGGCAGCGGCGCCGGCGGTTCTACTTCTACTGCTGCTGGCTAGTGGTAATGGCGATGATGGACAACTGGAGTGGTGAGTATACTGAATTACTGATCAACTGTTTCATTTGTTGTTTACATTTTGGCTAAGTAGTGATCACTGATCAGCCAATGCTTGATTTTTGCAGGCACTTTTGGAGTCCAAGGAAGTGGACTGAGTACTGGACTAGTGGACTTCACTTCAGTACTTGATACTTCACTTCACTATGCTGAGTTCTGGTCTGAGTAGAAACTAGAGAGTAGTCAGTAGTGTGAGATGAGTTAATTGTGAACTTTGCCACTCTAGTTGGCTTTTGTAATAGACTTAAAGACATTGACTGAGCTGGCTGTACTCTTTTTTCCTTTCTGGGGTTTCTCACAAGGGTGAGTTTTACCTAGAAAGGTTTTTAATGAGGCAGCATTGCACAAAACAACTCATTTAGTCATTTTGATGATCATTAGTTATTTCCATATGAATTCTTGTGTTTGTATTTGTTTTCTTCCTGAGTTTGTGACTTAGTAGCTGTTATTTCCATATGAATATATGATCATTGTTTGATAGACTGATAGTTGATATTACCTACCGGGTCATGAGCGGCACGGCACGGCCACATTCGCCGTGCCCCATGGGCGGCACGGCACGGATATTCAGCCCGTGTGCCGTGTCGTGGGCCGATGGCCTGGCCCATGGCACGGCCAGGCACGGCACAGCCAGGCACGGCACGGCCAGGCACGGCAACACGGGGAGGCACGGAGGAGTGCCGTGCCAGCACGGCACGCCCGTGCCGCGTGCCGGCACGGTGGCCATATATAGTGATAAGCTAATGATTGTTGCTCCCCTTTTTGTCCAATAGGTATACACTTAAAATAACCATCAAGGGGAAGCATGTGCCAGAAGCTTGCCCTTGATCCTTGATGATGTTTATAAAGTCCTCATGGCGCATGGGAGGGGACCTGTACTGTCTGCGGAGCATGACCACAGCAGGTGCGAGCAGCACGCATGGTTTTTATATATGTGACCTTGGGCATCAGCTGTCGTCTTCGCGTGGCGCGCAGGTTAGCCGGCCGGGCGGCCAGTTGATCAACTGTAAGAACCCCGACGCGCCAACGCTTTGTTCCTGGAGCTGATGGCCGCTTTCATCTTCCTCCTCGATCTCATTTGGTGGCCATCTGTCGTCGCGCGGAATGTGTTGAGATCGGCAACGCGACCTGACTTCAGCTATGTCGTCACACAAGGTGGTGGCGTTTGCGCGAAAGAAGCTATATGCGGTGAACCGTTGAATATATAACACTCACCGGCAAAGACGTCTACTACATGTTCAGGTGAACGGTCAGTTTTCAGAGAGATGGGTGTTCACAAGTCTTACCTGGGAGTGCAGCTGCATCCATCAATCAGTGGAATTCAGCATTATTTTCAGCCCGGGAGATGAATCCTTCTTCAGTATCATCCCAGGCTTGGTTCTCCAGGTACTAGCCTCTCTCTACTTTTACTGATCAGTCAAATGCATACTAATATAATACATTCCGGTAATCAATTAATACATGGATCGTTAGACTTTCTGGACGTTGCTTTCGGTAAAGCAGGGTACTTCGTTCTCTAGTCTGAAAATATATACATATAATATATACCGTACTGGTGTCAGGATACGTATTTGCTGCGACTTCAGCATCAGTGTTTGCGCGCCTACCAAGCAAACCGGGATGGCAATTATAGCGAGGTTGCGACGGATCCGTCGGTTGGCCAACAGAAGTGCGACTCCAAGTGTATGTACGTACACCGGTAGCCTGACCTCTCTCTCCCCCGTGTTGATTTTGATCTTGTGCATAGTCAAACATGATTAGCCATCAGTGATGGTATTTGTGAGCCAGGCCGGCCAAACCAAACCTAACGAGGTGACACTACTGCTACACCACCACTCCATCACTGTGCTGACAATGAGGTCGATGATGACGATGCGGCATGAGTGATCGATCGATCCCTGCCGGGAGTTTTAATTCTCCCCCGCGCGAGACGTCGTGTCGGCATTGGGATCGGGAGGGGTTATCGATCAGGTCATAAATGGCTTGATTTGGCCGTGAGTGAGAGGCACAATGCAACGCACGGGGAGGTGGACTGGTCGGGGAGATCGGTTGGATTCTCATGGGCTGGGCACTGCGCTTGGGCAGCTGGTCCTTTAATTTTTTCCCCCTTCCTTCCCTTTTTGCCCCTCCCCCGTGGATGATGGAGTGAGGCGGAAGGGAAGAAGACCAGCGACCCGGAGGTCGGTCGGTCTGTCTGTCTGGAGCTGCTGCTGGTGTAGTCCAGGTGTGGTTGAACAACCGAACCAGCTTGCCTTTTTCGCGCCTTCTCGGACGACGACGACGACGTCGCCGCCGCCGTCGCGGGGACAAGCGAGCCGCCGGCCTAGTACTCACTCCCTCTGCAGGTGGGGCCAGGGCACCAGCTCGATCTCTGCCTCTGCAGCCGCTGCTGTGGCCAGCGGCCAGGTCCCTATGCTCTGCTCTGGTGTCTGGGGTCGCCGTGACAGCAACGGGATGGGGAGCCACAGGGATTGCTCATCAACTGTGCTGAGCAAGTGGCACCTGGGCCCCAGCTGTGTTCGGACTTTTTTTTTTAATAAAGGAATTACATTCTGGCCTCTGCAGTAACGCACACAGCCTAAAGCCTCTGCGTGACCACACACAGGGTTGATCGTGATTGTGCGCGCTTTATTCCTCTTCCAAATTTTCTTTTCTGTGCTTTGTTGTTCAGCTTGGATTGAATTTTGAGGTTTAGCATTAAAGGCGAGATGGAAGTTGCTTGTGCCACGAATTTTGAGGATAGTGTATTTGGCTTGTAGCCACATACATATTACCCACGCGAAGCCTTTTTATCATCCGGATCCCACGTGTCGTGTCATGTGGACAGGGAGATGTGGCGGGATTCTCGCCGTTGACAGTCCTCGTCTTGGCTTCTGTTTTTTTTTTCTCTTTGCCGAAACTTTGGTAGGTCAGTCAGGCAAAAAAATGTTTAGCAAACTTAGGTCAACCGTACGTCCACGGAAGCAATAATCTCCATTTGTTCCAAACTATATATGTGCTCATTTCAATTGAACGGGTCAAATCGGGATATTTGATGGCTATGACTAACTCGCGGTTTTGAGTTTCTTACTCATTTGCTATGCTTTTACAGTGTTTGAACTTGACTCGTCTAAACGCTTTCACATGATGATGTTTTCGTGACCATTCATTTGATCAATGAATCCTGTGAAATCCCAAATCCCGGGACTTTAGCTGTGCCGGTACGTTCAGAGAATGGGTTTTGGATGTCCAGGATCAATAACGGGATCGGAGCTTGTTGCATTCAGGATCGTGCTTGTAGGAGAAGGATGCTCCTTTCTCCAGGCACGCGATCCAGCACGAGGGTATTTTTTTTATGTCCTCTACTACCTCTACCCAGAGGTTTTAGTAGTATGTGAGCTGTTGGGATCTATCAAGTGTTGTACTGCTCCATTTGCCTTGGGTAGGAAGCAAGCTCTGGGATTCACCCGACCCTCTCTCCCTCTTTCTGCCCAGCATCACGCACTCTCATGGCGAAAAGGATCATCATTCGAGCACAAGGCCTCCTCCATATGCCCATGTGAGACCTCTTATCTCTGCTATTTCTTGCTCCTGCAATTTGCAAACTTCATTATTGTGCAGCGGAAAGAAAATTCCCCTTTCCGGGCATCATCCCCCATGCATGCAACGCAGCGAGAGAAAAAGAAAAATGCAACCGTTTCCCCTTGACCAATACTCAAATGTTTACTTTACGTGCATCCGATCCGTGATTATTAGACCCTTTTCTGGTGTGTACTTAGATAACCTAAGCCGCTTATTAGTTGTTGCTGATGTCAGATTTGCGTGTCTGATATATGCATGCATTGCTGAATGCTGATCCATGCTGCTATACCTTGATGAGTCTACAATGCAATCTCTCTCTCCGCGTGGGAGTGAGTGCAGTGCAGTGTGTGGAATCTGCAGTAACAGCTGTGGTGTGGTGAGGCAGCAGTTCTCTTCACCATGCCTTTTGCTTTTGGTTGTCCTAGCCTGCCAGCCAGACAGTCCCTGAACTTTGAAAGTCTGAAGCCCAATAAAATATAACAGTAGAACGACTAGCAAAGGTAGCATGGCGCGGCACCATCTTACAGGCAGCTTAATTTAGCGTAGATGAAAGGTGTCACATGTCTTGTGTCATGCTTAAGCGATAGAGAGAGAGGGAGAGGCTAGCTGGGGAGGAGCTGAGGGGCCCTTTAACTTTTCCTCAAGGGAGGGTGTGGCTTCAGTTAAAGTAGGCAGGAATTCTGCTCTCTCTTGTATTAAACCGGTGAAAGCAGCTTCCTGCCTGCCTCGATTTTTTTATATGTATGCCTCTCCCTCACTCCTTACTCTCTCCTTTGCACCCCCAGTACTGCTCCTCCTCCTACTTGCGCTCTTCGGTTTGCTTCTGCCTTCTTCTATCTCCTCTCACTCGTTCCGATCTTGTGTTGTTGTTCTTGCTGAATTGTGCCTGATGATGGTCATATGCTTGTTTGATTTACTTTGCAGCGCAGCAAGACATAGGAGAAGAATCCCCCTACTACTCATGCATGTTGAGCACCGCCGCCTCCTCGCGCCGCCGCCGCATATGAATCAGACATGAATAGGGGCCACAGCAGCAGCTCCTCGAAGCTCATCAACGAGAAGCTCGAGGAACACCGGATCTCCACCGCCAAGCACTGCCCCCACTGCGGCGAGAAAATCGACAGCAAGCCGGTATGCATATGTGAAGTTGACAATTTCGCCTTGCCTTTCTACCCCAGAGTCGTCGTTGCATCCCCTCATCAGCATCATCTCATCAGTACTATATGATACTTGGTGCAACTTTCTTTTGATGGAATTAATCGCTATGCGTAACTGCAAAAAAGGATTGGGTGGGGCTACCAGCCGGTGTCAAGTTCGATCCAACTGACCAGGAGCTGATCGAGCACCTCGAGGCCAAAGTGAAGGATGAAGGCTCGAGATCCCACCCTCTCATCGACGAGTTCATACCCACAATAGATGGGGAGGACGGCATATGTTACACCCACCCCGAGAAACTTCCAGGTGAGAGAGCTATATATCTAAGCTATAGACATGAGCAGAAATATTACTGAACCATATACTTATATACAGACATATTCCTGGCTTTTCGAGCTTTGCTTTCCATGGGGTGATATATTGTATGTTGGGATTATATCGCCATGAATTTTGTGCCGTGGTTTGGATTTGGGATATGGCATATATTCCCTTGTTCTCGATGTGCTCTCCCCCCTCTATTCTTAGTGTTTCTCTACATGTGCTCTCGGGTATATGCAAACAGAATTATTGTTTATGGAAAGTTGTGCCTACCCTGATCTACCTCTCAGTCATGATGGTAAGATGCTTCTGAAGTTTCCAAATAGGTTTCTTTCCTTTCTATCTCTTATCTTTTCCAGAGGTTTGTTGCATCTTTCAAGAAGCATAGCCCACCCACCAACTCAGGTTCTAACACAGTTCTTGCATCTATATGCCTTGTGCTGATGATTATCAGGTGTGACCAGGGATGGCCTCAGCAAGCACTTCTTCCACCGGCCATCCAAGGCCTATACCACTGGCACGAGGAAGAGGAGGAAGATACAGACTGAGTGCGACGTCCACAAGGGCGAGACGAGGTGGCACAAGACCGGCAAGACGCGGCCGGTGATGGTGAACGGCCGGCAGAAGGGGTGCAAGAAGATTCTGGTGCTCTACACCAACTTCGGCAAGCACCGCAAGCCGGAGAAGACCAACTGGGTGATGCACCAGTACCACCTCGGCGACCTCGAAGAGGAGAAAGAGGGGGAGCTGGTGGTGTGCAAGATCTTCTACCAGACGCAGCCCAGGCAGTGCAGCTGGTCCTCCGAGCGGGGCGCCGCCGCGGCCGCTGCGGTGGCAGCAACGACAGCGCAGGAGCAGCGTAGGAAGGATAGCGGCAGCGGAAGCTGCTCGTCGAGGGACCACGAGGTGTCGGCGACATCGTTCCCGGCCGGATACACAGTCACCGCCGCCGTCGAGATGCAGCAGCACATGAAGCAGCAGTCAGCAGCCGACCATTTCAGCTTCGTGCCTTTCAGGAAGACCTTTGATCAGGAGGTAACAACCACCATTCTTCTTGATTAGCTCCCTGGAAGTACTACATAGGATAGGACTGTTGCAGGTTTCTGCTCTTAGAGAGGGCTGGTTAGGTTGGGGAGAACATCATGCAGATCGTCCACGATCCATTCCCATGCACCCATGCATGCTCCTGCTTTTTTCTCCCCCTTTTCTTCTGGTGCCGATAGTATTTGCTTTCTGTTCGATTAGATGAGCTAGCAGCTTGTTGTGGGTATTTATGCATGGGCGTTTTGGTAGCTGACCAAATGTGCCAATCCAAAGCAAGAGATGAGTTACACATCACGCAGAGTATGGACCCTTTTAAGTAGTTCGAGTCTCACATCATTTTACTCATATTGCAAGCAACCCTAGGAACCAACCATCCACTGCACCCACCGTGAAAGCAAAAACTACCAATAAATTCCTTTTGAATAATTGATGCGTCCTATTCTCTTATACACACACACACAAAAAAAAAGTTAGCACAGTTATGTAGCAGCTCAACTGAAAGGGAATGCGAAACTAAATATATAAATAATAGAAACTAGCATCAAATATATATCTGTGAATTTAATGTATATGATACGTGTATGTGGACGGAACAGGTTGGTATAGGTGGTGATCAGGTGCCATCTAATCAGCTTGGACGATCAGAACAGCATCCTGCCGGCCAGGAGCAACAGCCACACCGGCCGGTGCTCGCGACCACGGCCGTCCCTGCCACGGCTTTCCTGATCAGTAGACCATCGAACCCTGTCTCGACAATTGTGCCACCTGCGATGCAGCACGCGTCAGTTGTTCTCGACCATGATCAGTTCCATGTGCCAGCAATCCTTCTACATCACCACGATAAATTCCAGGTGATTAGTTAATCTTGGTTCTTTTTGCTTCTTTCATGCATCTGCTTTGTAATTAATTAGATTGTTCTGCACACGAGTATGGGACAACGACTAAATTAGATGCATGCATGTTTTCTTAGCGTGTCTTAGTTGTTGCATCTTGTTTCTTCCCAAGTTCCCATGCACATTCCATCTTTTTTTTCATTCTAAATATTCAAAAATAAATTCAAACCATGCTATAAGGTACCTTTTTCTACTTTAATTCAATGCATGGCAGCACCTATTCCTATTTCTTCTTTTCTTTCTTCTTTTAAGAAACGTATGTTTTGCCACCAAAAAATGGAAAATGTCAAGAGTCTTGGACGAAGTGGCTACCTTTGCTTTCTTGTCTTCACAATCCTAGATAGCACAGTTTTTTTTTTGGTAATATACAAATTAGCACTATTTACTGTTTCATACAAAATTTCTAGATTAATTTTAAGTTGAAGTTCAAATTCAGCCATCACGGTTTTCTTACCACAGATTTTGCTTTAAATCACATCACAAGAATTTTCTTTTCAGTTATTATATTTCCACCAGCTTTATAGATAAATGTGCAATAAAATAATAAATATAATAGCTATTTTTGTGTGTACATTTAGTAAATTTTTCACTTATATCTTTGGTATACCAGCCGCTGCTACATGATACCTTGAAAAATTAAACGTATTCATATATTCCGAAGAAGCGGGGGAGGGCCTTGCAAAATTATATTGAAAATTTTAATTACAAATTTCTCAAGGACTGTATAAAACATATACTGTTTTGCAACCATTATTCATCATAGCATGTTAAACAAGATCTATACATGATGAATAATGACTACATTTTCATATACCTACATGGCCATATACTCTTTCCAATAGTTCATTTGCCTTTTAGCCTCATTCTTTACTGAAACACTACTTTATTTACTGTTTCATTTCAACGTTACTGATAAAAGAACATGCACCAACAGCATCAGCACCAACAGCAACAACCACAACAAAAGCTTGATCGCAGATCTGCTGGATTGGAAGAATTGATAATGGGCTGCACATCAGCCACAAGCACAAAAGGGGTAAGTCAATTCCTTCAGTTATTTAAAACCGTGTACAAGCATGCTGGTAGATCAACATCAACATATAACTGTCTGGGCTCTATGAGTCATATTTTTGTATGTATAAATTTAGAATATCTGCAAACATCTAACAGCAAGTTAATTAAATAACTATTCATTCGCTTGCATATGAATATTTCACTCTGAGCTTATGGTTATAATCCATGTATGACTGGAAAGCGGTATGGTTTCATGCAAGCGAGGTGTGGGATAGCCTAGCTAGCTAGGAAAAGAAAGACTGCACCAGGGGGGTCCTGAGGAAACTTCAGTGTGGGGTCGCGTAGTCTCTTTGTCGTTCTAGCATTCTAAAACAAGCCATCACCATGACAGCTTTTTCTTGCCATTAGGTTCCCTATTTTTTTATTGCTCATTTTAGGTGCTTTTACAGCATGCATGCTAACAAAATTGAGAGAGAGCTGGAGGTACTGCAGTGCGTGTGTTTGTGTAGAGAGAAAGAGGGAGGGAGAGAGATCTAGGGACTGTAGTACTCACAGTGAGATAGAAGAAACATCATGAATATATGCAAACAAGGACCACCCCTTTGCTTTGCTTTTGAGTGCCAAAGGAGAGAGGCCAAAGACCAGCGTAAAAACAAGACCATACTTTCCTTGCTTTCATGACCATATAGGTGAAAACGAGAGCTTTTTCTCCGTGTCGGTAGCCTCCTTGCTTTTCAGACTATAATAGTTTTTTTACTGCTATCTCTTGAGAAAAGAGCCAAGCAAAAGGGGGCAATATCATTTCTGTCTTCTCTTCCACTCTTTTCTATGAATATGGATTCACACGAAAACCATGCATGCACATGCTCTCGTACGTTTTACTGTTTCCCAGCCGGCCGGGTTAGTCTTGTCAAGACTGAAAGACATCAGTTATTTGGGTTGAAACTGCCTTTGATGATTAGTAGAAGGTCAAACAAATATTCCAAAGTTACCCGGCTGTTTAATGTACTATTAACTAAATAAGTTTCATAGAATAAATAGGTCCCCTCTCGAATCTATTTTTCCCTTTGCCTTTGCATTCCAGTTACAGAAAAATAGTAGCAGCTCAATACAGCAAATTTGTTCCTCCCATCTTGAACATAGTACAGAACTAAACAGTTGGTATATCATAAGGACATGCAATGTCATTCTTTTCGCTGCGCGCTAGCATATATGTTGTGATGCCCTCTTTCAACCTGCTGGTCTGCTGCACTCCACTGAAGCAGTGAATTAGCAGATCCTTTTTGACCCCCCTTTTTCATATTCTGTTGCAGGAAACTTCAATTCCTCAGTCCCAAGAGACAGAATGGCCTTACCCTTACTGGCCGCCTGACAACCAAGATCATCATGGATAGTAGCAACAAGGCTGTTAAATAGTGGCGATCAATACCAAAACTAACCACACCACTTTCTATGGAATGGTCTTTGTCTCTCCTTGAATATACTGGTCGTTGCTTTAATTTCTTGGAGAATGTACTGCTGTTGTTGGGAGAAGATAAAGAAAACAGATCTACGCGGATCTCCCTCAAGGGGAAAAAAGGTGATTAAAATTAATTGTGAGCTCTTCAAGGAACAGAGACAAAGCAGTGAAAAAATAGAGAGAGAAAAAGAAAGATCGATGGGAGGAAAGGTATTGCTGTGCTGAAATGAAATCGAAGCATAACTGGCCTAGATGCAACCTGTATTAGTGCAACTTGATCAAGTATAACCACAATCAATCCATGGTTTATCACAGTTTTTTCATTTGTATTAGCTATTTTTCAATTGTAAAAAGTAGTATTGTTTGCATGTACATTAACCTGCCCCCTCTTTGCTTTCTGAATCGATACTTATTTCCCCTTTGTTAATTTGTGCTTCAAATAGGCATCGTTGAGGAATAAACGCAATAAGTTCTTTATTTCGTGTTTCTAGAGTCACCAACATTCTTTATCTTTTGTATGTTAATGTACCTCTTTAGCAAGTAGAATTGTAGCTACATTGTTTGAAAGGTATAAATTGAGCAATGTGATTATTACGGTGCATCACGTACTATGGATATTAAATAGTTACCATTAGGTTATAAGTCTATTATGACACACTTTGCATATATATGATGTGATACTTTGTGGACTTAACTACTCTTGTACTCTCTGTTATGAAATATATGACATTTAGATTAAGATAATTAGTTTTCTAACTCATTAACTCATGGAGAATTAATAATATGTATTTTTAACTCATACATGATTATAACTCTTCCATGCATGCCCATGTGCCATTCTTTTTTAGTTTTACATATTTTCTATATTTCATTAGCCTGTTGCATGAAATTAGTTATACCATGTGAATACTTTTGATGAGTGCATCAAACATTTTATTATATATTATTAAATACAAGCTCATAGACCGACAACTACCTGATCATTTTATGGTGCTTGATCATACCATCCAGCAAATTCAACATTAGTCATTTGACCTTGCATTGCTTTATTAGTTAGATTCTTATGTAAATTCACATGTTTCTATGTATAACCAGGAGTTAGGTTTTTCGTTCATTACTTTTGATCCATAAAGCACCATTTGTCTTCTACTAAAGCATGGCACGAGAGAAACACAACATGTGCACACCTGTTTTAATTAAGGCTGTCGCGCTAGCATAATCATCATTTACATCTGCTATTACCTGAGCACGATAAAATGCATATGTATTTATGCATTTGTCTTGAAGTGATGATTCTAAATTGCATATAAATGTGTGACTAGTAATGGCCAAAATGCTTTGGACGTTCAAACTAAAAGGGAAACCTTTTGCCTAATGGGGACTCCAGTTTTGAATATTATATTTGACACATAAGTGAATCATTTCAAACTTAATAAAGATCTGAACTTTGAAGTTAGTATCTCAAAAGCAACCTGCACAATTTTTTTTCCAATGATGAGAACATTGGGCGAACAGGGGGGAAGATTGGAGTGACACAAATCATATAAGTACACAAACCATATCAAGTGCACTTGGCTGATCTAATTATATTTTCCGATACAAGGCAAGTGCATCGGTTGCCTCACAAATCACAACTAAGTTTCATCAATTGGGTTCGTGTTAAAAAAATTTATGTATATGCATCATTATCACACATATGTGTGGGAACATACCAAGTCTTAAGGTGTGAAATAGTGCCGTTTAAGAGTCACAACATCTTTAGCTTAATTAATTGAAGTAGTTTTTCAAAATCTATCACATGAAAAATTAGCTCAAATAATTTTTTTGAGCGGAATTTGATCAATTAATTGAACTAAGGTTCGGACACCAATAATTATTGGCGCCCCAGAGTCTTTAAAAAAATTATTTGATACTGCGCTCAACAGGGAAGAAACAAGAGAACAGTAGGCGGCAGTATACATTTTCTTGTGGCTCCCGATAATGAGAAGCTAGCGGTTGTGTGTGTGTGAGAGAGAGCGCGCGCATGCATGTACGTATGTTAGGTACGCGGTGGGCTCATGATGCCTTGGTTTTCTTTCTGACTTGTCCATGTATAGATGATCTGTATGCCGCTTCATTGGCTCCAAATTATTATTCATTCTGACTTTCTAGATACATAATTTTTGTTACGTACCTTTTTGATTTTTATAGATACAAAAGTTATGTATCTAAAAAAAGTCAAAATAAATAGTAATTTGAGACACAGACATAAAAATTAATTAGCTAAAGATTTTGAAGCGACTAGAGAACCATAAAACTTATTTCATTAGTTACGGCAATACGAGGAGAACGGTCAAGAGGATCGGAGTCTACGTTCGTTGGAAGCTTCTGTCACATGTACACATATGCAAACTACCTCCGTTTGTTTCGTAAACTTGCCATTCATTACTCATTTGAAATTAAGTGCTAGCTAGACATAAGAATATAAATTATTATATTTATTCGGTTTTTTACAAATCTTTATATTCATCGTTAGTGACATAAAGCTTCTAATATTTGGCATAACCTCTCCATTAAGTTTATATACTCTGTTAAAAAAGACAGTAGAGCTGATATTATTCCTCCTGAAAATTAATTAGTCTATTATTCCGATCCGTAAGTAAGAACATACGAGACAAGCAGCATTATTATCATATATATATTCTAAGCATCCTATCTATCATTAGACAGTGGAGATTATTCTTGGCTTCATCAGACTGATCCTAGACCTAACTAGCTTAGCTAGGTAAAGAAGTTTGATACGTGTGTATGCTTGGAATATATGTGCATGATCTCTTTGTCTAATACAATGCAAACCCTTTCTGTACCATCCCAGCTATGTATCACGGAATTTGATTTGGCCGATGCTCATGCACTTGGTTTGTGTGTGCACGAGCTAATGGGGGTTCTTCTTCTTTCTAGGGTATATTGCTACTTTTACTAGCTGCTGCTGAGAATCCTTGTACTAAGAGGACATATGCCTTGCCTTTTCTCTCAAAACTCTTTAGCATCACCCACCAATGAGTTGGGTAAAGGAAAGGTTCTCCACGGAGCAAACTACTATAGCTCTACTGATGTTTTTATTAGTTCAGTATACTTCATAGTGATTTACAAGGTAGTAGTAGTAGATTAGTGCAAGCTAATTTATAAGATAATCCAGTTACTCAAACAAAATTCAAAACATAATTTCCATTCTGTTGTGTAAGGGAGTCTAACATCTATATATAATTGATTTTTTTTTACTACTTAGCACTAGCAGACATGCGTGCAGCTATATACCTCTGCATATGGTGCATGCAGGTTTTGCAGTTGCTCAAAAAGTTGATCATGTAACCAGTACATGTATGTTTGTCGTATCAATATCACTATATGTGTGGATATAGGCCCCTGGATAGAACAGTGATGCTCATCAGTCATCAGATAAGAGATTTATATGGATCATTCAGACATCAAGCATCAACGTTTGGTAGCAGAGAAAACGCCAATGGCTTCAAGTACATGAAGCACCTGTATTGTGGCGCATCCAGGCCTGTCCCTTTCAACAGGAGATAAAAAGCAAAAAATGAAAGACAAGAAGGGGAAGGGAATGCCGTGTCTCTTGCTCCCTCCCTCCCTCTCCCTCCCTCCGATGCTCTCGTACTACACATGGGAAGGAAAAGCGCTAGCTGCTGTCTCTATATCCCTAATCTTTTTTATCCCATTTTATTTTAATTAGCTAAGGAAAAAATATATAAGATCTCGGATTCCAAAAAAATAGAATAATTAATTAAATAACCACCCATCGATCAATTGGAAACAGAAAGGAATAAAATTAAAGAAACCAGATTGAGTGTACATGTAGTAGTAGCTTAACCCCTTGCTATAGGGCTCCCATGTGTGGTTGATTCGGTCCCAAAAAGATGTTGCAAGGAGAATTTGTGTTAGTGGGATTGAGCATAATCGAACATGGCCTCCTCTCTCTCTCTTTCTCCCTTTTTGGATTCTCTCGCAATGGCACGTTGAGCTAGCTTTAGCATAGCTGATCTTTCCCTTTAAGCGATTGTTCTCTAATCATCATCTCTATATATCATCCTGCTTGAGCTAGCTCAAAGGCAGTTAGTTCATCATGCATGCCCTCCGATGCGATTCCGCCATCTTCTATAACTTAGTGCTTGCGGCAGTGGAAGAACTTGTTACTAATGGAATGAAGCCGAACAGCCGATCAAAAAGCTTTGCGGCAACACTAGCGAGATATACTTATATATAATAAACCAATTGGAGGAAACTGACGATACTCCTATTTATATAAATGCCGTTGCTGCATTATTTAATTTGCTCTTGGCACTTGGGCTCTGGGCATATGCAGATGCGGCCGGTAGTATATCTCGATTCGATATGTGTACGCACCTTGTTTGGAGATCTCCACGAAGATTAAGCCATGCTGGAATTAGCGAACTGCTTGTGGAACTTTTTGCAGGCTTTCCGTACAACTTTGCAGGCTTGTGGAACTTAGCTTACAAATTAATTAGTGCATATGACTTGAAGAACTTGTGTTTAGTGCGCAGGAAGAACGGCTGTGTTCTCTTTTTCGATGGAGATTTTTCTTTTTGGAGGGAACGATGGCGATTAACTGTATTGCATGAACTCTTCTAAGAAAACTCTATTGCATGAGCCGGAAGTACGAGGCCTCTGCTGGGCCGACCGCTCATATACACTATCCAGGACTGGACTGGGCTCGTCATTCTTCTTATGGGCTAGGCCTCTCAGTTTTTTTATGGACTGGGCTCTCATGTACACTTCCCATCCTTGATATGGGCCTGTCCATCCACGCCCGCACGCATTGGCCGCCATCCTTGGTAACTGAGCCGAGAGAGACGGACGGGACGATCCTTGGCCCATGGCCTGCGCGTATTTGTTAAGCCTTTCCCTTTTTTTTTCTTCGTCAGACAGAAATTATTTTCATGGTTCAGGACTTGATAGGTCGGCCAAATGTCTCCGGCTGAATCTGGGAAGGTGACGGCACCGGCCATAGGATCGATCGCCGCGATCTCATCACGCACGCAGCATGCAGCAACCTGTTGGCTACTCGGAGTCGGAGATGACGCCGGATCCGCGTGGAGGCACGGAACAGAAGCATCGAATCGAATCGTGGAAATGCAGTTCAGTTCAGCTATTCAGGAAGTAAACGGGGAGGGATAGAAATAAAAATGCCTGCTTTGTTTTTCACCCACCATGGCGTCACGCAACGCTCGGGACGTGTTGCCTCCACTCCGCAAACTTCAGGCCTTGATATTGTGGCTAAGTGAAGATCGATCAATATACAACTACCAGTGCAATTCAGTGGGTGTTTGGTTCGCAGAGACTTAGAATAAATCTCCTATCAGATGGGATGGAGCTATTAGAAGAACTAAACATAATTTAATTGTAAAATTAGTTGCACAAGTACTAGGCTTTTTCGCGAGACCAATTTAATTAAACATAATTAATTTAGAATTAACACATATTTATTGTAGCATCACATTGTCTATTCATGACCTAATTAAAATTAATAGATTCGCCTCGCAAAAAGTCTTACGATTACTAATACTCCTAAATCTCTGCTTGATCCTCTTTGATCCTGAATTGGTTCTTGTAATCTTAGCCCTTAAGTAATCTTGGAGGAGTGTTTCCAAAAAAAAAAGGTCGGAGGAGGCCATAAGGGCATCCGCACTGTGGTGGAAAAGCGAACTGTGAGCGAGATAAATCGAACAGAGCACACTGTGAGGTTTGACGTGTGGTGTCAGAAACAAAAAATGAACCGAGTTTTGGATGCGAACCGTGAGCCTCGAAGTGAGTCCCACAAAGCAAAAAGGCAGAGAAAACAAGAGACGAGGGACAAAAGCTCGACATTTCTTTGCATTTTTTATTGTTGCTGTGGGTCTCATGAAAACGATTTTGCACTGCAGCCTCCGAACCGTAACCAGCTCATCGAACTTTGTCAGTTCGGTTCGACTGGAAGACTGGAGCTGCCCTAACAGCCCTAGTTGATCGGCCTAGGTGCTCCTTCGTTTTTGACAGGTTCATTGCTTGTTAAAAAGCTTTATCCAAAAATGCTATATTTAGTCTAATTTTGTGCAAAACATAACATCCTTCAAAATCCATTGCATATGTGAAAATGACCGGTTTATGGGGTATGATCAATAGTTTAGGTGTTAAATTCATGTCATTATTGATGATAAACAAGGGTGAAAGTATGTAAATAATGAGCGTCGACGCCAATTTATGATGTTTCGTAAGCATCATAGATACAATGGCGCACCGAATAAGGAACGACACTAGTCGCGGTTTGTGATGCTCGATTAGAGACGAACGCGTTTTGTCATTAAGAGTGTCATAAACCATGTTTTATGACGAAAAAGTGTTTGTGACACTTGTAGGTTCGTCATAGACCACAAGATTTCTTGTAGTGTAAAAATGCACGACTCATTCTACCGCTGGTGCGCCAGTATAGGACCTGAGAGCCAATGTGCACCGGAAAACCAGTAGAAGGTCTTGAAGAGTTTTCCGCAAACTCACCTCAGAACTGATCTTGACAGCCCGACGAAATGAAAAATCAGGACTCGTGGGAAAATGTATAACCTCTACATAGTGTAAAACTACTATAATAGATTTTTTTTACGGGTAACTACTATAATAGATTAACAGTCACACTCACAGTCAACATGCTCATCGCATGGAGAGTAGGGGGGCTTGACTGAGAGGAAGAAAAGGAGCAAGGAGCCCCCTATCGAGCAATAATCAATTGCCCCCCCCCCCCCCCAAAAAAAATAATCCCCTTACTCCCTCCGTTCTAAATTATAGTTCGTTTGACTTGTTTTTCTCAAGTTTGATCACTCGTCTTATTAAAAAAATATGCAAAATATCATATTTTTCGTTGTGGTTTGTCTTATTAATGAAAGTTCTTCAAGAATGACTTAAATTTGACTATATTTGCACAAATTTTTGAATAAGACGAGAGGTCAAACTTGAGATTAAAAAAATCAAATGGAGTATAATTTGGAATGGATGGAGTATCTTTTATGACTCATTAAACTTGTCAAATGGGAAATTTTCATTCTATTTCTTATGCTGATGGATGTGATGACTGGCTTCAACCAAAGCTCAATTTTTTCAAACTATCACCTAGAATTACACAGCACCGTATTGACCAATCGGTCATGGTGCCGGACCCAAAAACCTGCATTTATCTGCAGCCTACGCCTGAGGTATGAAACTGAAGAAAACACGTGCAGGAAGAGAACCAATCTTCATTTTAAGATGAAATCACCAGAATACTTGTCTAAGTATTTGTTTTTTTTGCGGGTATTTGTTGGTCTCAGTTACTTAGATTTTTGCATATTCAAAGGGATAATCTCTGCAGTTAATAGTTTCGACGTCTTGAAATTCATCAAGACCTCTATATATGGATTCCTATATTTGTTTGTTGGGGCGTGGGGTTGTAGTGTACTCCTACTAGCGTTCCAAATGTTTTGTTATGAAACTTCTTCATTCCAGGAACTAGACTGGCAAGAATTTATTTCGAAAGATTTTTTTTCTCCAAAATGGGTTAAGCCCGAATTTCATTACTTTGCAAGCAACAAAATCACAAAGTTTGTCACACAACCTTCCCACCATCCTATCAGTTATTACAATCCAAACTCCGGCCAGATACACAGGATCTGAAACAGGAACAGGATAACCACAGTTCAACCACACAAAGTTCGGAACACACAAAGTTCGGAATAGACTCCAAGAGTTACCGGATAAAACTAACAGGTTCTACCAACAACCCAACCGAAACTTTAGACTAAGCAAGCAAGGCTTCTGCCTACTGAAGAAGTACTACTCCAGTGTCATGAGGTTCAGCTGCTTGGTATTGATGAAAGTGTAGAGCCGCTCCCCTCGTAGCTTCAGCTCCTGCTTCCGGCACTAGTTTGTCCTCCTGTTTGTGAAGATCTGACCAATAAGCAATAAAAGATGAGGCTGTGCAAACAATCTCAGATAGGTGTTTCTTGTGCCAATGATTTAAATATCACCTGTAAACCGTATTGATTTGGGCTCTGTCCCGTGTTTTTTTTACTGTTTGCAGGGACCAGGTGGGGTTACAATCAAGAAGACCAATCTAGCTACCATCATATGTATCTACGAGGAACCAATGGCTCCTGGCCAGTGCAACATGGTTGTGGAGAGGCTTGGTGACTACCTTGTTGATCAGGGCTTCTGAACCTGAAATCTGCATGTAATTTGTGGCAGCCCGGTTTGTGTTTTCTGAAATCTGCCATCCATCCCATAGAATAACTAGCACATATCTACATGGGCACCCAAGACATGCGGTGGTTCCTCATCGTATCAGAATTGCTTCCTGAATTTTATGGGGCTTATACTCCCTTCGTTCTGAAAAAAACTGACATTTAGGACAAGATTTGGGTCAAACATTGGGAATATAAATCATCAATAACTTTTAAGTTGTTGAGCTTGCAAATGTGAAAACTATATGAATAGATTTGTCATGAAAAATACTTTCATAAAAGTATACATACATCACTATTCGATAAATATCTATTATCTTAATACTTCAGTGTTAAAAGAAGCCACCATGTTCGCCGAGAGGGTCTAGAAATTCTCACGTTAATCTAAAAATTAAAAAAGAGAAGAATACGAACCGTTGGATTTTATGAAGATATATTGGTGTAGATTCACTTAAGAGTCCCCATCAAATACAATTAGTAAATAAATAAATTCAGCATTAAAAAAATAAATTAAGCTTGAGCAGTATTGGATGGAAAGCAAATTAACTAAATAAAAGAATCTGTGTCAAAGTTGCCGCGTTGATTCGGTTAAAAAGGAAATTAACATTAGCAGTATAGGAATTGGAAAACAAATTAAATAAATAGAGTATATGTCAAAGTTGCCACGTTTTGACCCGTTAAAAAGAGAAATTAACATTTGTTGTAGCGAAGCCTATATTATAACGATGTGCATTTGAAGTCAAGCTGACAATTACAAAATCCATCGTGGTCATTGAAAAAGCTATAATATACTAGAAAATGAACTTTTCTAATTATCAATAGATAACAAATTTACATATACCATTCTTTAAAAAAAGATATAGTAGTTAAGAAATCATCTTAGTCCTGGGAAAGGATTAAAGGAAAACAAGTGCACGAATTTGTTCCAAGTACATTGATACGTTGGATCATATATATTAGACATATCATATTAGAGCAACTCCAACAAGATACCTAGGGACCAAAGCTAGAAGCAAAGTCAACACTTTCTTCCACACTTTCTTCCACAGGTGGCTACAAAGACCCCTACTTTACAGTTGTGTCCATTTTCTCTTCCAAGTGCAAGTGCCGCCACATCCCCACCCTCTGCGCAAGCACCGCTACGTCCCCTGGTCATTCCCCTACTCCACACACAGGGCCTACCCTTCCCAGCGTTATCGCCTAAACCCGAGATCAGATATCCCGAGTCCAACCTCCCTGACCCACCGATCATGCTCGAGCACGAAAACGAGCAGTAGCAGGAGCCGCTTCCCCCACTGCCACCCAAGGCCAAGCTTCCCGCTACTGCTGGCAGGAGGAAGCAACGAGTAGGAGGAGAGCAAGGGTTGTCAGCAATTCCAAGCTCCCTCGCCACTGCTGTTGCCGCTCATGATTTCAAGCTCCCCTCGCTTCCACCACCCCTCACCTTAGGCGGATCCGAGCCCGCATCGACTCTCGCCACACCTTGCTCATCAAGGAGTCTAGGCAAGGGTAGCCATGCTCATGGATGAGAGAGAAGAAAAGGGTAGGGGAGAGGAAGAGAGCAACATGGGAGAGAGAAGTAGGCGGAGGAGGCTGATGGGAATAAAAATGAGAGGAAATAAGAGTTAAGTCACATGGATCCCACATGTCATGATAATTAAACTAGAGTTGGGCACGAAAAACCAAGCTCAAGAAAGTTAGGACAACCCTACTCAATAAAGTAGGGGCTATTATTGTTGAAGTTTCTCTTAGAATTCTAATTTCCGCAACAGTGGCTCTATGAGGACAAGTATAAATGCGGACACAAAGGATTTAATACCCATAAAAGAGGCAAGAAAAGTGAAATTGAAACCTTAATTGATGATCATGCTGCTAGGATATGGCAACAACTTATTATACATTCAATTCAGGTAGAGGGCTTCCATGGCAACGTCGGAGGTGGTAGGATATATTACAACACAACATGTGAATCTGACTGCGATTGAGGTAAGCAGGTTCAGGTCGGGGCTACAACTGGTAGTGGATTGGTCAATGATGACATTGCCCTTTGTGGGATTGGTGGAGGATGATTATGTTGAGCAAGAAGAAAGTGGTGGCCTATTAATGCATGGGCAAATAGGTAAGTAGGGAAGCCCTATATTAGCATAAGAATAAAACATACCACTAGACCAACTCAACAAACATGCTGGCCGAGGAAGGCAAATTAAAGAAGCAAGGATCACTCAAATAATGTCATGCTCATGGTAGACATGATGTCTAAGGTTATGTACTTTGTGTGACTATTGGTGGAAGGCAAACACTTTATCAGCAACGTGAGACACTTCATCATGCATGGTAAAATATGTTGTACAAAACTAGATTATACTTTTGTTCCTAGAAGAAGAAAATAGTCTAATTTGTTACATGCAAAGTCCATTATAGGGCACATACACTTTTATATTTTTTCTAAATTTCTTCAATAAATTTGATATATGTTCCAATGGATCTAAGTAGTCGATTTGAGATAATGGTGGCATAACTTATGGGGTGTCATGGGAGGTTCTGGAAAAATGAGAATCAAATAATGGAGCGGCAAATAATTATTAGGACAAAGTTTGGAAGACAATATAGGAAGGTAAAGGGTCAAATGGAAGGAACTAGAAGCACATTCATGTGATGTGTCGTCAAAGAACGTGGATGTGAAGCAGACATGTATGCTCAACAAAAGCATGAAGGTGAAACTATTTCGAAATATTATTATGTATACAAAGACCGTAGGAAAAAAAAAGGTGGTACAAGCACACCATGAAAGGTAAGTGATGAGGTAAATCATTTGATGTCTCATTCATAGAGAGCATGAAAGGTCGACAAATTGCTGTGCTTAGTGTATATGAGCAATAGTTACCACGATGAAGACAAACACAGAGAGCATGAAGGACATCGTCACTATATCATCAGACATATCGTAGTCCTTGTCCCCAGCTAGAAAGAGCATGTTTACGAGCCCAAGTATTTTCTCAAGCAATTCCTTGATTTTTGCTTGGGTGTTCTCCAGGACCCACATCATGAATCCAGGTGGAGGAGCAGTAGACCGCCCATCGAGATCAACTTTCTTGGCTGAAACAATTGCATCAGATGAAGATCCATCCGATAGTTCCACATAATAAAATGGAACCGTTCGTGTGTGCATTTTCACATGACAAAGGTTAATCGAAGGGGCTGTTTGTTGCGTAACTTAAAACCCAAATTAATTAACACTAGCTGAAAAGATATTGCATCAGAAGTGATTCGTCCAACATAGCAAGACAGGAACAAAAATCTAATTAAAGGGGGTATTTTGTTTATGCATTTTCACAAGATTCAAAAGGTTGTTTAACTAAGGCCTGCTGACTAGCCTAATGAACATTGTTTACCCATGCCAACCAAAAGACGAAAAAGAATAATCTCACGTACCATCCTTGAACGATTTCTTGAATTCTTGTACCACCTCGTTCTCCATCACAGCATGCCATACAGCCTTATCTTTTGACAAGGTCATAACCATTTTCTACATGAAGGCAACATAATGTTATGGTTCAGATTTCTTCAGACAATATTTCATCAATGTAGTAATGTGTGAATATTTTGTGGCACCAAGTTTAGTTTGCTATACATGAATAACAAAGTAAAGCCACATTAACCTGAACGGAAGGGTCTTCATGCAATAGACGGAGTGCATCCAGTACACCACTGTGTTCCTTTGTCAAAAGAGCACTTGAGTTAAGAATCAGCATAGCAGGTTCAGTCCACTCATATGATCCGACCTCAGATTCAGCAGAATCCAGAGAAAAATGATCAACAATTAATCCACATGAAGCGTGCACAGACATGGGCAGTGCAAGCGCTAGCTCAGGCGAGTCAGAATCCACATCAGAAGGTTTCTCAAACACCCTACAGTGATGAAATAGCCAATTTGCTTAGATGGAATGTGACAGAACCGCCCAAATTAATTCCATATTATTGCCTAAACCAGTCCATTTGGTCATTAAGCAATAACACAGAAGTAACTTGTCGCCTCTGCCGGGTCAAGCCCGGTAAATCACTTTAACCAGGATCGAAGACTTGTACATTAAAACTCACACGACGGCGAGTCCAGAGACAAACATTTCACAAATTATTACATCAAGCTCCATAAGGTTTTAATATTACAAACCAAGTCCTTTGCATAAGGTAAATAGTTCAGAGTTCGAAACACAGCGGAAATAAAATACTAAACGTCATAAGTAACGTCATAGGATGCCATCCATGACGTCCCTAAGCACCGTCGTCCTCCCACTCCACTTCCCAACCGGGTGGGAGAGAACCAGGCCACGGGAACCCTTCATCATTCACATCACCTGAAAACAACATCAAAGCAAGGCTGAGTATACTAATACTCAGTAAGACTTAACCGTCGGGTGATGGAAAATCACCAACTCTCTAGACATGCAAGGCTCTTTGGCTAGTGGGTTGTTTTGCTGAAAAGCAACAAAGAGTATGTCCTTACTTTCAAATTTTAGCTCAAAGTTCTAGTTGATTATCCATTGCTAAGTAAGCAACTATTGCAAGCATAAGTTGTGCAAATAATTAAGCATATATCCAAATTACTTCTCAATTCTATCATTAAGGGACATAGAGTGTATGGTTAAGCAATCTCGGGTAACGGTGAGACCGACGATCGATCGATTAATAACCTTGCAAGGGAAACCTAAACACACGGGAGAATGCACACCCCAAAAATAGCCAACTAGAAACCAACAGGGGGTGGGGTGTGCACCAACCAGGCGGTTCCCAACCGTCCTCGATTCAGGATCCATTTCTACAGTCTTTGGTACAAGGTTTACTGGTCACGGAGACACACGCCGCCCAGCTTCACACATGCACCTCTCTGCTGCAGGCAGAGGGGACTCTCCCCAAGATTAGTGGTCATAGATCCATTACCGGATCAAGAAGGTACTAGGCTTACCGGTCTCATTCCCGGCAAATGTTTAGTACGTTCAAACGCTTAACCACAGACCTACTGGCCGGAGCCGGTCCCATGCTCTTACCACATGAGCATACCATTTTAACAAAATCTTATGATTCCAACATAAGAGACCTATAGCTCGCGAGTGACGAACATCACTCGACTTTTACCGTGTCCTTAGAGCAATGACAACTAGCGACCTATCATGCTAGTATTCGAGCATAGAAGCCTAGGATCATGCATCTAGGGTTTCAATTCAACTCCTGAAACGTAAATGCATAAACATTGCATAACATAAATGTAAGAGTTAGAAAACTGGGTTATGCTCCGGGGCTTGCCTTCACTAGCAAAGTCAGTGGAGAAATCCTCCGAACTTTGGTTCGGGTCTTACTGCACTTCCACCACGTTCACTTCTCCTTCCGCAAGATCTCCCTCGGAGTCCGGCACCAACTCGTAGTTTTCGTCCAGAAGTTCTACACGACATGCATATGCATTAACTTCATGTATTTATAAATGAGGAGTGAGAACATAGCTTAGAAGTGAAGGGTAAACGTGGGGGTTTATGGGTGACCACATTCACCTGGATAAGAATATATCCAGCATACTCTTCCTATCAAAGAAAGGGGTATGCGTGCGTGGTTTAACTCCTTATTTGATGGTGATTGTGTGCACATCTAAATTAATTAATTAATTTTTCATCACCAAATTATGGGGTGCTGTTCATGGTGTGATTTGGTGAAGCTCAACCAAAAGATTTAGAAAGTAAACAAAGGTGATGTCTATTTTTCTTTTAATTCATAGATTAAGCTTGATTTACTTCAAAAATTCATTCTGGAAGAAATATAAACAAGATGACCATGAAACTTTGCAGAGAGGCACATCATACTACACATGATCTATTACCAAAAATTTAGATCAACCCCAGCCATAGATCTAGCATGAAAAATACAACTAGATTCAATCATTAAAAACAAGAATAAATCATAAAAAAATAAATATACCACATATTGAGCTAGAAATTTATTTAGCAGCACAAAACATCTATTCATGGAGAGATATGCACTTACTCAGCAAAGAAAATTTAAATTAATTCAAATTTATGAAGGAAGGTTAAATTTGTGCAAAAATTACTTGACCCTATAAAACATGGTAAAAACATCTCTACTATTTATAATGGATACAAAACCATCAAACAGGACCATAGAAAAAAATATTGGGTCCAAAAGATCAACAGATGAAATTACAAAAATTATAAACAGGAACAATGCTGAAAATCAACTTTAATTTATAACTAAAGATATACTTGATAACTATGTGCCAAAATTTCACCAGAAGACCATCATGACATAGTAAACAACATATCCAAAATTGAGCTTCAGATCATGCATAGAATTTAAATTATTTCAGATCTACCCAAACTGGTAAATTCAAAATTATTCAAAATATACATAGAAATTTGAAAACTTCCTTTGTAGAAAAGCTTCTTCTATTCAAAAGGATCACAACAAAACTAAGTTTGCATTTTTACGATTTTTCTGTGATTTGTTCTCGATTTTACAATATTCAGCAAAACAAAACAAAAGTTGAAGAAACTACTTTGCCGATAGACCCTTGGACTGATTTTTGTTTTCACAGATATGCCCTCGCGTTTACACAGGGGTCCTCGCTTTCACATATTCAACCCTGGAAAGAACTGGGACTTCGCAATGTGGTCCCCGGCGGCGCGGGCAAGCTCACCGGCGGTGAGGTGGGGCCGGGCTTGCTCGGGCAAGCGGCGGGGGAGGACCAGAAGCTCACCAGGGTGCTACTCGGGGCCGACGTCGGGCAGGGGAAGGCTCCGGCGAGGGGGCTCGGCGGTGCCCTGGTTCTCTGGCCGCGGCGGTGTCGCTTCCGGCGAGGTGGGCGGCCGTGCACGGCAATGCGCTACTGGGGAGGCCTCAGTGTAGAAGTGTGGGTGCTCTGGGGTGTTGCAGGACCGGCGGCGTCGAGCTGAGCAGCGAGCTCCACGGCAGCGCGGCAATGGCGGCGGCGGAGCCGGGTGGGAACGGCGCGACGCTGCGGGGCTTTGCCCTTTTTATAGGCGGCGCGCGGGAAGCAGCGCGGTGCGGACTCGGCCTCTAGCACACGCGCGCGCAAGCGGGGTACCGGCTGGGCGCAAGTGCGGGCTAGGCGTGGCGCAGGGCGCGCATGCGGCGCGGCGCGTGGCGCGGCGACCCTCTCTCTTGGCGCGGGCTATCCGGGCCAGTGGCGGCTCGGGAAGGTGTGCCTGGGCGCGACGTGGCCGGTGACGCGGTGGGGCCCAGCGGGCTGCGTGGCACGGACGCCGAGTGGATGGCAGGGCGCGCATGCGGCGCGGCGCGTGTGCCAGAGCGCTGACCCAAATCAATTCGATGAAGCCCGGTTTGACCGAAGCAAACTCAAAATTTTCAAACTGAACTCGAAATTCGCCAAAAACCAAAGTTGTAGATCTCCTATCCAGCTCCAACTTTTGTAAAGGCGGTCCTATGAAAATATTGGTCGATTTTGAAGTTGTTATATGAAAAGTGGAGAACGCGCTAGATCATCGAGGAAAGGTATAGAGCTCTAGGGCTTTGACTTGGGTTTTGGGAGGGTTGACCTAGGATTAGGGGTTTGACCAAGTCAACCAAGTTAAGTACCATGCTTAGCCTCGTTAACGATGATGATTACTGTTGCATAAACATCAAGGATATTACATGGAAGCAATCATGTCACCTGGAGTCCCGGATTGAATTGAATTGGCCAAATAAATATGAAGGTGACATGCTCTAAATAATAAAGGAGGAAAACTTCACTAAACAGGATAAGAAGCTCCAACTAGGCAATGACAAAGCAAACATGTCAAAATCCTATAGAAAAAAAGGTTTTACTTAGAAAAAAGTTTTACTCCTCTTGGCAGAAAAAAATAAAAATATGGTTATCCAAAGGTTTGACGTCGTACAGCACATCTTAGTAGCCAGGCGTACACTCTTGAACAATTTGAAGGATACACGAAAGGAACATAGAGTATTTGGGACACGTTAACTGCCGCTTAACTAATTTGCAATTAAAAACATATGTCCTTGAAAGAAGGTGCAATTCATGGGAAAACTTCTAGCATAATCACTAGGCTAAACTAATAACTAAATTGAACGGGGCAATTTCCGATCTTAAATCATAGTTTTTGAAACTAATCTGATAATCCATCACCCATACCTACGATTATAGGTAAATAGATACTGCTGGAATCTTAAACTAATAACTAAATTAAACGGGCAATTTTCGATCTTAAACCATAGTTTTCCAAACTAATCTGATAATCTATCGACCAAACCCGCGAGGCCACGATTATAGGTAAAAAGATACTGCTGGAATCTTACTGCTTGATGTTGGCCACGGCAGCGCAGACCTCTCTGTCGGTAGGCGCCCCCGCAGCGACGACCTCCTCCCAGTTCTCCTCACCGTCACGGCGCAGCGAGCGAGACTCCCAGGACGCGGTGGAGCCGCGGATGGAAGACGGGGAGGCAGCGACGTGGCACGCAGCGGCCGGCCCCCGGAGCGCGACAGAGAGCGGTTGGCGCCGGAGGGGATGGATTGCGCGACGGCGCGGCTCTCCCACCTCGCCGCTCCCTCGTGTGAACCACGAAAACAACCATGAAATCCGGCGTCGGCTGCCTTCGTTCTCGTCTCTCCTCGAAATTTGTTTTTGTTATATGATGGACTTCTCAACAGGAAGGCTTCGGGTGTTATAGTCCAGTCCAACTTGATGTAACAGATTCAGTTTTATACATATTTTTAGAGATAAAAAAATCTAACTTTTTATAAAAACTGATAACGAGACATGGCTAACATTTGATCTCCAATCTCATAGATGGAATAGTACAAGGGTTTACAAGTTCCCACTTTATTTGAAATTAAGAATCATTTATTTTCCTTACTAAAGTGTATATATATCGTATAAACACATAATCTACTCTCTCCCGTCGGAAATTAAACATTGACACATACACTAGATGCACTTCTTAGTCCGTACATGACTATAAATTTCAAGTATCAAGTTATAATATATCACACATTTTAATCGTGGCAACTATCTCAACTTAACATTTTTCTTGTTTTATATTATAATCCTCTAGATTCTATAATTTAGATTATGGGTCATGTGTACTATGATAAATTTTTTTTTGAATTCACCATGGGACCACAAATAATCTCAAATAATCTAGCTACTCTTGTGTAGATTATTCGGCTACTCTTGTGTAGATTATTCCAGATCATTTGTGGTTCCAAAATGATATTTTACTAGTTTATGAGGAGGAACCCAAAAATATCTTAGTACCCCTTGAGTCTAATCATATCATCCTTTGCCATTGTTCACCCTTAGGAAATCCAGACCATAGCTTTAGCCAATCTTTAATAAGAAAATCCTATACACGTGCACTAGTTTCCACGAATCGTTCATCGATCGTCCGTATAATCCCGGAAACTCGTAGGATAGCCCTCACCTCCTTCTAAACACCTCTATAGGTATTGATTGATGAATTGTTATAATGATTGCTATATTTGATGTACTCGTATAGCCGGTATTACGATCAAGCTCTGCTCGGTAATCGAGGATCCAGAAGGACACCGAGCCAAAGCCGGTTCGACGTAAGAATGGTTAAGGATCTCCGATGAAGGCAAGTCCCAACACATAGCGCATACTTTTATCCTATTGAGTGTGAGAGTTACTTAATACTGCCAACCTAATTTGAGTTGCATTGTCTTTCTTTTAAGATCTATTTCTGTACATACGTGAGGTTAAAGTTGTATCTTAGAGACCGTGTCGCTGTCCTAAATGTCAGTTTTTTCAGGATGGAGGGAGTATATATACGGTTGTGAAATATGAAATGCTGATCAATCTGTCTACAGTATCTCCTTACTGGAGCTTACTATTCTGACGTCATGCTAAAACAGTGCACCTGTAACATCTTTCTCCTTGGCATTCAGAACATTTACCAGGATGTTTCACAGGCTATAACAGCTCATTAACTGCGTGTTTCTGTTGCTCCAGGTACCATGCCGCTTGAATCCTGCGAGCAGAACGAATCAATGGCATCCTTTCCTGGACGGAGTCACAAGAATCGCGTCACTCCCTGGCGCCGCGCTGAGCATTCATTCCTTTGGCAGCCAGCGGCCGGCCACGTTTTGGATTCGAAAACAGGGCGTGAATTCCCTCACTGGGATGGGAAAGCAGTGTCTGAGGCCGCCGCAGCCTGATATTCCCAGACCCAGTTGTGGCGCCCTGATTAACAGTGAACAGACCATGCCCTTCAGGGAAACAGTGAACAGATCGTCATCAGCTCCTCTCTCTCTCTCATTTGAATTCTGACATGTGGGCAACCAACAATAACTGTCAGAACTGCGAATTGAGACATCAGTCGGATGTTGTTCTAGAAATCGAAGGGTTTCCTTTTGCAAATGCGAGCACCTGTTTGTGGTAGCGGTAGCCACGTCCGAGGAAATTTTGCCTTCACCAAAACTTGTTCTTTTTCCATAAAAATCTGTTCTTGCCTTGAGCAAAACTTGTTCCAATCTTCTCCTTTCTTATATAAGAAAACTTGTCCCAATCCTCGGGTCGCATCTTTACAATCCCGACGGGTTCAGGTTTCAGTCCTCCTTGCGAGGACGGGCGTCTACTGCTAGGACCCATCCGGGTGAATCTCTCGATACTTTCGCTCTGAAGAAACGCCTGTCCCCGTTGTTGTCCGCTGCGAGAGCGAGTCCTGAATTCTGAAACTAACTGTAAGCACTCCAGTGCCGCAGCGTACGTGGAATTCACTGAGGACCGCAGCCTAGAGCTCGGCAGCGGCTCATTTCAAATGGCACGCCTTCAGAAAATGAGCAGGCCGTTTGAAACTTTCCCGCGAAATGTTTACCGCTGGCTGCCACTCCTGATTCGCTGAAGAAGGGTGGTCCAGAGGTAAGACAGAAGAGAGCAGATGAGCCAGCCGCGGGTGACGGGGGAGAGCTCTCGAGATTTTAATTGGGAATCAATGTGCCTGACCACAGGCTAGAGCAGTGATGATTGGGGGATTGGCCGGCCCAGATCAGGTGTCCCCCTCCCTCAGAATTCCACCACATGTTTGGGATCTCGCAAGCCGTGGATGGAAGGAGGGGAATCCACAGTCCAGCAGATTTCGCACGGCGGCCTCGGCCTCGGCGCCGGCGCCGGCGTGAAGGTCCCGCCGCGCCGCAAGCTCTCTTGCCGTGCTCTGCCTCTGCGCCGCCGATGACGCGCCCGCTGCAGGAATCCGCTGTCCTCAGCAGAGCATTCAGATTTTGGTCGCCGAGGCCCTGTGCGCTCTGGTGGTCTGCAGTAAGCGTAGAAATCCAGCTGCTGCATCCGATGCCTTTGAAAATGCTCCGTACAACGTCAGGGTTAAATTTTCACTGTCCAGCGTTCCATATTTTACAGGCACAGGCAGAGTACAGTCGATCACCCAAATTTAACCTTCTGAGAAATTCACCGTTCATTACACGAGAGACCTGCTACTTTGCTTGCTCCCAGAAGCAGCTCGCCAATGTCTGCTGCTGATCCAATCTTGCCTCTACAACCAGTAGGTCAACAAACAAATGCAAGCTCCAAGCTTTGGAATCCTCCTCCTCGTCTCCTTAGCTGTGAAGTGTAACGGGAAGTCAACAGGCCTAACCTGAAACCACGGCCGTATCTTCGCAACGGTAACAGGAAATTTCTAGGCCGGCTACTGCCCGTACTAGCCTCACTCATTGGACAGAATCCCGATCAAGAACAAGTGGGCATTTCTGAACTGCTTGTACTAGCTAGCTCTCCCAACAATTCCCAGCTGACCAATGCGGTTTAAGCACAGATTAAACTACTGCTAACACTCTCTGCTGATAGGACTTGTATATTCCTTGAGGTTACTAGGGAGTATCAAATCGATCAGTGGAGACTGGAGAGGATCGATCACCACTGCACTGCTCCAAGAATTCAACCGATGATGGCAGATTTGGCGGCCTGCATTTGACTTAAAGAAATCAGGCAGGGCACGCGTCTCTGATCCACCAAAAGCATTCAAACTTTTTGAAACGAGGGATTAGGGCACAGATAAGGTGGGTGCTTAATGACAAACGGCTACATGAAACTTACGTCAAGACGCGTCTCGTTTGGCGCGCTGATTAAATTGGTGGCGAGGTAGCAGGATTCGCTTGGGTGGGGAGTATTGTATTTTAGGACAGCACATGCGTAGGAGTTTCAAAAATCAAGTGTATGAATTCAAGGCAAGTGTAGTACTCCCTCTGTCCCTAAATATAAGCATTCTTCGATTTCTGTGCATCACGTTTGACCGTCTGTCTTATTCAAAAAATTTATGAAAATTAAAAAATAATAATGATATACTTAAAATATATATGATGATAAAACATGTCATAACAAAATAAATAATATTTTCATAAATTTTTTGAATAAGACGAACGGTCAAACACGGATAGAAAAAGTCAACGAACGCTTATATTTAGAGACGGAGGGAGTAGTAAACTTGCATTCCACATGCTTTTAATTTACCTCTGCCCTATCTTTTCAACTTAAATATACTTAAAAAAAATGGAGGAGAATTGGCACAAATGGAGGAGATTTGTTATCTCGAAATATAATGTAGTTCTGTAAAAGATAGTATAATTAGCAAGTTGGCCCGCGCTAATAGCGCGGCTAGATTTGATAAATTATAGTTTGTAAAATGCTATGTTAACATAGTACATTTTTTATCTCTTATGATTCGTTATTCATCCTTTTGAAATCATTTACACCTCCATTTAGATGTAGATATTAGTGCCCCAAACTCGAAATTGGTTTTGATACACCCGAATTTTGTTATTTTGGTGGTATTGAATTGGTGAATAGAAACCTAAAAGTGAATGACATTCGGCGCTTCACCGCACCATTGCATAAATTGCAAGCTCTGCAACTCTGTTTTGGATTGAAATGGTAGAGAACCCCCTCTCGCATCTCTCGATCCCTCGGCGAATCTCTCTCCACCTTAACAACACCACTTTCTCTCCAACTTTTGTCGAGCGAACTCTTCCTCTCTGATTCCTTGGCTTTTGAGTCTGACTCAGACATCGACCTTGTGTAGAGTATTGGTGCTCCACCTCCCAGCACGTGGATCCAACTCCTCCCGTCAGGCTCGTCGAACCTAGTGGGGATGCCAATTCCAAACCTAGTGGGGATGCCAATTCCAAGAGCGTAGGCGACCTTGAAGGTTTTTCTCGATCTAGGGACTGGCTCGTGTAGCAGTGGCATAGGTCTCTCTCTACCTCGAGAACGCTTCTTTCTCTCCTACTTTTGTCGGGCGAACTCTTCATCTCTGATTTTGTGACTTCTGAGTTTGACTTAGGCATTGACGTTGTGTAGAGTCTCGGTGCTCCACCTCTCAACACGTGGATCAAACTCCTCTCGGCGAGCTCATAGTACTTGGCGGCGGAGCCACTTGCTAATGTAGGCGACCTCGAAGGTTCTTCTCAATCAAGGCACCAGCTCGTGCAGCAGTGGCACATGTCCCTTCTTCCCTCCCCCTCTTTCTGTTGAGGGTCTCTCTCCACCCCGACAATGCTTCTTTCTTCCCTACTTTTTTCAAGTGAACTCTGCCTCTCTGATCCTACGACTTCTGAGTCTGACTCAGGCATTGACCTTGTGTAGAGTCTCGGTGCTCCACCTCCTAGCGTGTGAATCCAACTCCTCCCGATGAGCCGGTGAGGTCATCATACATGGCGGTGATACCAATTGACGGCGTAGGAGACCTTAAGGATTCCTCTTGATCTAGGGACTTGCTCATGCGGTAGCGGCATGGGTCCCTCCCCCCTCTCTCTCTACCTCAAGAACACTTCTTTCCCACTAATTTTGTCAGGCAAACTTTGCCTCTCTGATTCTGTAGCTTTTGAGTCCGACTCAGGGGTTAACTTTGTTTGTAGTCTCGGTGCTCAACCACCCAGCGCATGGATCCAACTCCTCCCGGTGAGGTCATCATACCTGGCGGCAGTGCCAGCTATTGGCGTAGGCGATCTTGAAGGTTCCTCTCGATCTAGGGACTGGCACGTGCAACAGTGGCACATCTTTCTCTCACTCACTCAAGGTTGCTCCTTCTTCCTCCAATCCAGTTGTCCCTTCTTCCTCACGTGCTAAAATGCAGGCCCAACATCGGGTATTTTCCTCGCCCTAGCCTTTTGGCCATGTTTTGTTTTCTATCTCTATCTTGAAAAAATCCAACAGATTTAATCATAATGTTCTTATCATATGTGGTTGGTTCATTAATTGAAGTTATGGTAACTTCCATAAGGCGGAGAGGTTCATATGCATTTTTTGACTTCACATACTCTATTTCATCCAAGTACTAATTAATATAATAGACGAACGTTTTGGCTTTTTGTATTAATATAATAGTTAATAAGGATAAGATTTACAATTATTGACTTCTCTTGTTAAGTTGAATTGAACGAAACATTTGACCGTTCACCAAAACTGGAGAGTGCACCGCTCAAAAATTCGTTGGCGTAACTGATATTTAGAAGTATTTTGAGACCCTAAGAAGATTATTTCTTCTTGATAAAAAATTGTGGGGGCTTTTCACCGCCACCTGATCTAGTTAGACTTGGCCACTTCACATCCTCACAAATATGTGACAACCACCAAAGCATCGCTTTGTATCTACCGCTTATTGTTGCTCCCTCTCTTCATCTAGCACAATGGGCAGTTCCACATGGCGGTTGTATTGTTTATGATCTTAGGGTGACCCAGTTCGCAACCAATAAACCAAATTTTAATGGCACGGATTGGCAAGCGGCAGCAAAAGAAGACAACACAAACACGATAACGAACCAAGCAGTCAACATGGCCAAATGTAGGTGTATCTGGATAAGCTGCCACTAAAGATGATCACTCAATTCAGGAGCTGCCATGAGTCCATGCATGATGCTATATACATCAACTCTTCAATATGTGACCTCAGATTAAATTAGAGTTGGACTTGTTCGGTACTTTTGAGTTAACGTGGATGTGTTTCATGCATATGCATGCAAACTTTCTTGAATAAAATTTGTATTTTATTACTATAATCTTGATTATCATATTTTCTTCACATAATGTGAAGTCGCACGCAAGCTTTCTTTCCTAATAAACAAAAGTATAGTCTATTTATATATATTGATCGTTTGGTTATCATGCATATATATTTTTTAATTCTATCTGACATGGACTCATCTTCATAAAATCCAAACGTGCATGTTTTTTCTTTTCGGATTAATATGGAAATTTCTAAGCTGTTAGATCTTCATAAAATTCAACTATCCATATTGTAAAAGTAATCCAACTGCGCATGTTTTTTTCTTTTCTGATTAATGTGGAAATTTCTAGATCCTCTCGGTGAACGTGCTGACTACTTTTAACTTGCTTGCACACATGCAAAGCACATGAAAATCAATTTTGAGAGGTATGACAACTTCGTGAAACGTGAGTCGACGTTCTCATACACGCATGTACCACTTCTACAAATGTCAGCCACCACCACTGTGACAGTGAAGGAAACGACCAAATGTTACCGGTCCTTCACTGATCTGAGAGGCATGGCAACTTCTTGAAACGTGAGTCGACATTCTCATACACGCATGTACCACTTCTACAAATGCCAGCCACCACCAATGTGACAGTGAAGGAAATGACCAAATGTTACCAGTACCGTGGCTTGCAGCTTGCCATTTTCGCACCAAGATTTGCTTGCATTTTTATCAAGTCCTAATTTTGTTAAGTGCTTCTCATGTCGCATCATGTTCTAATTTGCCAGTGATCTTCGCGTCTTTTCTTTTTATATTTCCTTAATGTATGAAAGAAATTTCATTAAAAAATAATATTTACGTGCAAAGTGATCTCCAAGTTCCTTCTCTTTCAGCTCCTCTACGTAGAAAATTTGTTTATTAGGAAATAATATTTATATATAATATTCAATATTTGGAGTCATAGATAGAGTTGTGTATATGTACGTCACATAATTGTTAGTATGTCGGATTATGTGTTCAATATGACAACTTCGTGAAACGTGAGTCGACTTTCTCATACACGCATGTACCACTTCTACAAACGTCAGCCACCACCACTGTGACAGTGAAGGAAACGTCCAAATGTTACCGGTCCTTCACTGATCTGAGAGGCATGGCAACTTCTTGAAATGTGAGTCGACGTTCTCATACACGCATGTACCACTTCTACAAATGCCAGCCACCACCACTGTGACTGTGAAGGAAACAAACAAATGTTACAAGTACCGTGGCTTGCAGCTTGCCATTTTCGCACCAAGATTTGCTTGCATTTTTATCAAGTCCTAATTTTGTTAAGTGCTTCTCATGTCGCATCATGTTCTAATTTGCCAGTGATCTTCGCGTCTTTTCTTTTTATATTTCCTCAATGTATGAAAGAAATTTCAGTAAAAAAATAATATTTACGTGCAAAGTGATCTCCAAGTTCCTTCTCTTTGAGCTCCTCTACGTAGAAAATTTGTTTATTAGGAAATAATATTTATATATAATATTCAATATTTGGAGTCATAGATAGAGTTGTGTATATGTACGTCACATAATTGTTAGTATGTTGGATTATGTGTTCAATATGACAACTTCGTGAAACGTGAGTCGACGTTCTCATACACACATGTACCACTTCTACAAACGTCAGCCACCACCACTGTGACAGTGAAGGAAACGACCAAATGTTACCGGTCCTTCACTGATCTGAGAGGCATGGCAACTTCTTGAAACGTGAGTTGACGTTCTCATACACGCATGTACCACTTCTACAAATGCCAGCCACTACCACTGTGACTGTGAAGGAAACGACCAAATGTTACCAGTACCGTGGCTTGCAGCTTGCCATTTTCGCACCAAGATTTGCTTGCATTTTTATCAAGTCCTAATTTTGTTAAGTGCTTCTCATGTCGCATCATGTTCTAATTTGCCAGTGATCTTCGCGTCTTTTCTTTTTATATTTCCTCAATGTATGAAAGAAATTTCATTAAAAAAATAATATTTACGTGCAAAGTGATCTCCAAGTTCCTTCTCTTTCAGCTCCTCTACGTAGAAAATTTGTTTATTAGGAAATAATATTTATATATAATATTCAATATTTGGAGTCATAGATAGAGTTGTGTATATGTACGTCACATAATTGTTAGTATGTCAGATTATGTGTTCAATACTCACGGTTCAACTTTTTGTCTTTCTAATTTTGTTATTATGATTTTTTTCTATTTATTAGTTGTGTAAGATATGGACTCTTATAATTAATGTGGACATTTAGATCATCATAAAATCCAACGATCCATATTCTTCTTTTTTTTGGATTAACGTGGGAATTTCTAGACCCTCTCGGCGAACGTGGTGACTTCTTTTAACACTCAAGTATAAATATAACTAGCAAGTTGGCCCGCGCTAATAGCGCGGCTAGATTTGATAAATTATAGTTTGTAAAATGTTATGTTAACATAGTACATTTTTTATCTCTTATGATTCGTTATTCATCCTTTTGAAATCATTTACACCTCCATTTAGATGTAGATATTGGTGCCCCAAACTCGAAATTGGTTTTGATACACCCGAATTTTGTTATTTTGGTGGTATTGAATTGGTGAATGGAAACCTAAAAGTGAATGACATTCGGCGCTTCACCGCACCATTGCATAAATTGCAAGCTCTGCAACTCTGTTTTGGATTGAAATGGTAGAGAACCCCCTCTCGCATCTCTCGATCCCTCGGCGAATCTCTCTCTCCACCCTAACAACACCACTTTCTCTCCAACTTTTGTCGAGCGAACTCTTCCTCTCTGATTCCTTGGCTTTTGAGTCTGACTCAGACATGGACCTTGTGTAGAATATCGGTGCTCCACCTTCCAGCACGTGGATCCAACTCCTCCCGTCAGGCTCGTCGAACCTAGTGGGGATGCCAATTCCAAGAGCGTAGGCGACCTTGAAGGTTTTTCTCGATCTAGGGACTGGCTCGTGTAGCAGTGGCATAGGTCTCTCTCTACCTCGAGAATGCTTCTTTCTCCCCTACTTTTGTCGGGCGAACTCTTCATCTCTGATTTCGTGACTTCTGAGTTTGACTTAGGCATTGACGTTGTGTAGAGTCTCGGTGCTCCAACTCTCAACGTGTGGATCAAACTCCTCTCGGTGAGCTCATAGTACTTGGCGGCGGTGCCACTTGCTAATGTAGGCGACCTCGAAGGTTCTTCTCAATCAAGGCACCAGCTCGTGCAGCGGTGGCACAGGTCCCTTCTTCCCTCCCCCTCTTTCTGTTGAGGGTCTCTCTCCACCCTGACAATGCTTCTTTCTTCCCTACTTTTTTCAAGTGAACTCTGCCTCTCTGATCCTACGATTTCTGAGTCCGACTCATGCATTGACCTTGTGTAGAGTCTCGGTGCTCCACCTCCTAGCGCGTGAATCCAACTCCTCTCGATGAGCTGGTGAGGTCATCATACATGGCGGTGATACCATTTGACGGCGTAGGAGACCTTAAGGATTCCTCTTGATCTAGGGACTTCCTCATGCGGTAGTGGCATGGGTCCCTCCCCCCTCTCTCTCTACCTCAAGAACACTTCTTTCCCACTAATTTTGTCAGGCAAACTTTGCCTCTCTGATTCTGTAGCTTTTGAGTCTGACTCAGGGGTTAACTTTGTTTGTAGTCTCGGTGCTCAACCACCCAGCGCATGGATCCAACTCCTCCCGGTGAGGTCATCATACCTGGCAGCAGTGCAACTATTGGCGTAGGCGATCTTGAAGGTTCCTCTCGATCTAGGGACTGGCACGTGCAATAGTGGCACATCTTTCTCTCGCTCACTCAAGGTGGCTCCTTCTTCCTCCAATCCAGTTGTCCCTTCTTCCTCACGTGCTAAAATGCAGGCCCAACATCGGGTATTTTACTCGCCCTAGCCTTTTGGCCATGTTTTGTTTTCTATCTCTATCTTGAAAAAATCCAACAGATTTAATCATAATGTTCTTATCATATGTGGTTGGTTCATTAATTGAAGTTATGGTAACTTCCATAAGGTGGAGAGGTCCATATGGATTTTTTGACTTCACGTACTCTATTTCATCCAAGTACTAATTAATATAATAGACGAATGTGGTGGCTTTTTGTATTAATATAATAGTTAATAATGATAGGATTTACAATTATTGACTTCTCTTGTTAAGTTGAATTGAACGAAACATTTGACCGTTCACCAAAACTGGAGAGTGCACCGCTCAAAAATTCGTTGGCGTAACTGATATTTAGAAGTATTTTGAGACCCTAAGAAGATTATTTCTTCTTGATAAAAAATTGTGGGGCTTTTCACCACCACCTGGTCTAGTTAGACTTGGCGACTTCACATCCTCACAAATATGTGACAACCACCAAAGCATCGCTTTGTATCTACCGCTTATTGTTGCTCCCTCTCTTCATCTAGCACAATGGGCAGTTCCACATGGCGGTTGTATTATTTATGATCTTAGGGTGACCCAGTTCGCAACCAATAAACCAAATTTTAATGGCACGGATTGGCAGGCGGCAGAAAAAGAAGACAACACAAACATGATAACGGACCAAGCAGTCAACATGGCCAAATGTAGGTGTATCTGGATAAGCTGCCACTAAAGATGATCACTCAATTTAGGAGCTGCCATGAGTCCATGCATGATGCTATATACATCGACTCTTCAATATGTGACCTCAGATTAAATTAGAGTTGGACTTGTTCGGTACTTTTGAGTTAACGTGGATGTGTTTCATGCATATGCATGCAAACTTTCTTGAATAAAATTTGTATTTTATTACTATAATCTTGATTATCATATTTTCTTCACATAATGTGAAGTCGCACGCAAGCTTTCTTTCCTAATAAACAAAAGTATAGTCTATTTATATATATTGATCGTTTGGTTATCATGCATATATATTTTTTAATTCTATCTGACATGGACTCATCTTCATAAAATCCAAACGTGCATGTTTTTTCTTTTTGGATTAATATGGAAATTTCTAAGCTATTAGATCTTCATAAAATTCAACTATCCATATTGTAAAAGGAATCCAACTGCGCATGTTTTTTCTTTTCTGATTAATGTGGAAATTTCTAGATCCTCTCGGTGAACGTGCTGACTACTTTTAACTTGCTTGCACACATGCAAAGCACATGAAAATCAATTTTGAGAGGTATGACAACTTTGTGAAACGTGAGTCGACGTTCTCATACACGCATGTACCACTTCTACAAATGTCAGCCACCACCACTGTGACAGTGAAGGAAACGACCAAATGTTACCGGTCCTTCACTGATCTGAGAGGCATGGCAACTTCTTGAAATGTGAGTCGATGTTCTCATACACGCATGTACCACTTCTACAAATGCCAGCCACCACCACTGTGACAGTGAAGGAAACGACCAAATGTTACCAGTACCGTGGCTTGCAGCTTGCCATTTTCGCACCAAGATTTGCTTGCATTTTTATCAAGTCCTAATTTTGTTAAGTGCTTCTCATGTCGCATCATGTTCTAATTTACTAGTGATCTTCGCGTCTTTTCTTGTTATATTTCCTCAATGTATGAAAGAAATTTCATTAAGAAAATAATATTTACGTGCAAAGTGATCTCCAAGTTCCTTCTCTTTCAGCTCCTCTACGTAGAAAATTTGTTTATTAGGAAATAATATTTATATATAATATTCAATATTTGGAGTCATAGATAGAGTTGTGTATATGTACGTCACATAATTGTTAGTATGTCGGATTATGTGTTCAATACTCACGGTTCAACTTTTTTTCTTTCTAATTTTGTTATTATGATTTTTTTCTATTTATTAGTTGTGTAAGATATGGACTCTTATAATTAATGTGGACAGTTAGATCATCATAAAATCCAACGATCCATATTCTTCTTCTTTTGGATTAACGTGGGAGTTTCTAGATCCTCTCGGCGAACGTGGTGACTTCTTTTAACACTCAAGTATTAATATAATAGATAGATTTTGGGCAAAGACATCCTTCTAGCCGACTGTCTTTTTATCGGACTGCACAGCCGCATACAAGCACGATTCATTATCGTGGCTGGTCACCTACTCATCTGTCTTTGCAAACCTTATCCTTTCCCAGAACTCAAGCGTCGCACACACCGCATCTCTGCCTCTCGATGACTTTTCCTTATCCGCCTCCTCCAATTCCTTCGGCCAGCTTCCCGGCGGCAGCGGTGAGGGCCCGCACGGCGGCGGCCCCCAGCGGAGGCCCAGAGATGTTCTCCAGGGTGCGCATGGCAACGGCCTGCGGCGCCCTCCATGTCGCGCGTAGCGGTGCCCCCCGGCAAGGACCTGCGGAGGTCCGCGCGGCAACCTCGGCGAAGGAGCAGCACCAGGCGTGCATGCCCATGCGCACGGCGCCCCCGCAACCGAAGCCTCACCACCGGTGGGGCGGTGGGCGCGCGGTACTAGTGTCCCCGTCGTCGATGCCTTACCTCCACGATTCCCCATTCCCCTCGTCTCTCGAAGCCCTCTCTCAGATTGGGCGGATGGGGAATGGTGGCGGGAGGAGAGCGTCCCCTTCTCCCCGATGCACGTGGTGACCGGCGACGATAGCGGCATGTGGTGCGGCAGGCATCAGTCGCGCGGTGCGGAGAGGGCGGAGGATCCATTGCAACAGCAACTCCTCCCAAGCGGTCAACAGTGAGCTGTGCATCGTCCTCTAATCCTACCTTGCACATCAGCATGGATCTTCCTCGGCGGTGCCGCCGCAGCTGAGACGGTCTCCTCACTACCAATTTCAGCATGGTTTGGGGACATCCTGCTTCCATGGTGTCGAAGAGAGCATCGGCAGAAGCTGCAATCGGATGCTCAACCCCCGCGGGATCCATGGGTATTGATGCCCCTACTGCTGGCCGTCTTGTACATCTCTCTCCGACTGGGTTTGATTTGGTTCCCATCCGTGTCATACTAATTTCCCCCAAATTGATTTTTGATCTGACTGCTCTGAATTGTGCTTGCTCTAACAGAGTAGGGTGCACTAGTTTAGTAAATATGGAACCTAAGCAAATTGATTAGCTTCTAGCACGTCTGACAAAGAATCTTTTGTCATGCCACAATTTAGGATTTGAGGTGGGATTGGAATTAAATCAATTGATTATTTTAGGATCTGAAATAAGGTTTGAGTTAATATGGCTGGTGTTAAGTTTCCATTAAGTTGACATTGAATGGTATAGTGGAGAGTTTGAGATGTTCTTTCGGTTCGTTAACCATGGTAGTACAAACAGTCATTTGCATTGCACTCTTAAGCCCTATTCCTCAGGGGCAAGATTATCTTTCTTTTTTTCCCTATATACACCATGCATAGCCTATTTCAGCAAAAAAAACAAAGTTAATTAATGGTGCACATTAGCATCACGCTTTTTCGGGATATTTCTTGGACTTGGTAGCTCAGCTCAAAATTGGAGATGGAGCAGCAGCGGAGCACATTGAGGTGCTTACTGTTTTCACATCATGGAGATCCATTTCTTACCACTTTTGTGCAATGTCTGAACATTTTACTTTTTTTCTGTCAGAAAGGGGGAATTATATTCTACACTAGAAATGATGACAAGGTGCAAAGGGTAGTGAGGGGGATCACTGATCATAAACTCAAATAATGCCTAGACGGAAGAAGTAGGAACCTGGCGTCTAGGTCGACGATCAGGGACAGATGTGGTACGTTTTTTTTTCTACACTCCTCAGTAGTAGCTCACTTCAGGCTAACTCAATTAGAGCCTTTTCAGCACTAGCTCAGTACATCCTGAACTGATGTTTAAATACACATAATTGAATAATTTCTGTATAGACAGACCCCAGCTGTTATTTTGTGATGCATGTTAATATAGTAGTGTAATGTGTGGGTTTTGCCTTTTGTTTGGATGCATCTACCACGTTTAATTTAGTTGAACAGAAGCAGTATGAACATGTATGTTTTTTTTACTTTCCAGATTGGCTGTCAAATTGACACTACAACTTAGCATTATTGAGTAACAAAATTAGCACCATTTAGGCGCAAATTTATTTGATCGCAAAAACCAACTTAATCCATACATATACTATATAGATCTATTAATTTGTTGCATGTCTAGGCAGAAATATTTTTGTGACATTTGTTGATAGAGTAGAGGTTTGGATGCATCTATCACATTTGATTTAGCTGAACACAAGCAATATGAGCATGTCTTTTTTTTCAACTTTCGAGACTGGCTCTCAAATCACTACAACTTAGCATTTTTGAGTACCCAAATTAGGACCATTTAGGTGCCAGTTTAGCTGATCACAAAAAACAACTTAATCCATACTTATAGTACATAGATCTATTAATTTTGCTGTATGTCTACACAAATTTTTTATGGCATTTGTTGATAGAATAGAGGTTTGGATGCATGTACCACATTTAATTTAGTTGAACACAAGCGGCATGAACATGGTTTTTTTTTAATTTCCAGACTGGTCTCGAATTAGTTGTACAACTTAGCATTATTGAGTACCCAAATTATCACTATTTAGGCGTCTGTTTAGCTTATCACAAAAACAACTTAATTCATACTTATACTGCATAGATTTATTAATTTTGCTACATGTCTAGGTAGAATTTTTTTGGGGGCGTTTGTTGATAGAGTAGAGGTTTGCATGCATCTACCACTTTTATTTAGCTGAACACAAGTAGTATGCATATGGCTTTTTTTCAACTTTCCAGATTGCTGTCAAATTAGCACTACAACTTAGCATTATTGTGTACCCAAATTAGCACCATTTATGCGCCAATTTAGCTGATCTCAAAAAACAACTTAACCCATACATATACTGCTGCATATCAGAATGGGATTTCATCCCAATGTCAATAGTATATACTCCATATATATTAGGCACTCAATCGCTACTCATGCATTTGGTGGTGGACAACGTAGCAGCACCAACTTAACGAATGCATGCATCATCGATCCTTGTGTTAGAGATGTTTTTTGCCCAATGCTTTCACCTGAATCCTTTTTCTGTATCCACTCTTTGCTTTTCTCGCTCGCGTCGCCAGGGAAGAAAGGAAAGAAGGAAAAAAAAGGCACAAGAACCAAAAAAGAAAGGATGGAGTTGTTTAATTTTGTCCACTTGTCAAATTAGGGGAGGCTGTCCTGTAAAACTATATGACAGCCGACTGTCATATAGCCAAGTAATATTCATGTTAGTCCGGAATCTGGTAAGCCATTCCTAGTTTCCATATATCAAAGTTAGTGAATAGTGGACATTGCAACCCAAAAAATGAAAGTAAACTAATCTGGATATATATAACCATTACAGTGAACCAACTACACTCTTTTTTAGAATGAAAATAAAGTCTTGTTTCACCTAGGCATGCAAAATATATTATATTCATCTATATTGTCCTTTTCTTCCTAGCATTAATTGTTGTGTCCAGAATATAAATTCCAGAAGAATGTTCTAGTTCTTGTCATAAAAATTGTGATTATGTGCGGTGGTGTTCAACAACAACTGAGCCACCACACATTTTCTAAAGTTGCCCCTCATGTTTGTTAGCTCTAATGTAGTGATGTACTATCACATATGTTTGTCACCTATGTTTATGTGTTGATTACACATGTGTTTGTCCCTACCTTCCTACATGGTATCAGACGCCTAGGTTTTAGGTCCTGTTGACCTAGCCGCGCCGCCGCTTCCGCTGCATCCCGCGCGCCCCCGGGGAGGTCGAGATCGATCTCTGCCGGGGGTAGCACCCTCCTAGGATGCGCTGTGGATCCCTCTGATCCGCGCCACCGTCGTCGTCCAGGAGCAGAAGGGCGCACCTCTTCCCGTCGCCGTGGTCGTGTCGCTCGTCGATGTCGCCATGGCCCCACCATGGGCCGCCGCCGCCTCCGCGCCGTCGTCCCCGGGACTGCCTCGCGCTACCCCACCCCTCCGGCCAGCCTCCCCCCACCCAGTGTCGCCGCCGCCGCAGCGGCCGCTGAGGAGGGAGGAGCCCCTCCCATCGCCGCCGCATTCGTGCGCGGCTGGAGGGGAGAGCCAGACTGCGCCTCGGGCGGACGGGCCGAGCACCGCCGTCGACTTCGCCGCCGGGCCGCATCGCCGTGGGCTCCGACCCCGTCGCCCTCCCTCGTCGCCTCTCTCCTCCGTGCCGTCAGGCTGACCTGCCGCGCCGGAGCAGAGGAGCCGCTCGGGTCTCGTCTCTCCCTCCGATCTATTTTCTCGGTCCCGTGTTGACCCACGCAGGGAAGACGGAAGATAAGGAGGGGAAGAGGAAACTGCTATGCACACCCGAAATTGTACCCGGAGGTCTCCCTGCTGCTACCTGTGTGATTTTTCTTAGTTTTTCCCGATTCGCTATCGGGTTTGCGTCGCCCTGCCGTTCGTCGTCGTTCATCAACGACACTCCCGAAGGACGAGGTTGTTGCTGCGCCTTCCAGGCTGCAGCGACGATGCTCGTGGTCAAGCCACCCTACCGGTGTCGCCGCCTCCTAGGCGGAGGCACCACTCGCCGCCGGTCTTCGTCAAGCAGGCGCTCGATCCGCCTCCGCGCCTCCAGTCGTTCTCGTGTGGACATCGCCGCCGATGTTCCTGAAGGAAGACGTCGTCGCCACCCCTGATCTGAGCGCGACATTTGCTGCAACGTGCGCCGTCGCCACCCCTGTCCTGAGTGTGACCTAAGTCGCAAACCGCGCCGTGTACCATCGTCATCCTCCGCACTGTCCTACTGCTGTCCTCGGCAAAGAAGCTGCTGAGTTTGTGTACTCGAGCACCTCGACGACGCTTCGACCCGCGCCCCATCCACAGCTTCAACCACGTCCACCTCGACTTCGGCTACTACGGCACTAAAGGGCTACCATCTGCTTGAGCTCCAGTCGCAGCATTCGCATCAGCGTTCCGACTGCAGGGGGGATACGTCTCCATTGTTTTCCAGTCTGTTCGTTCGTGTTGCTACCGCTGCGACTGCGGGAGGATGTTAGAGTATAGATGGTAGGTTAGGATAGAATCCCGGACTACCATATGTATCTACGGAGGTGCCTTGCCCTCCAAGACTCTGTACTCTCATATATACCGCCCTAAGGGCTCAATGCAATACAATCGACCACGGTATACACGCATCCTACCTCGCTTACACTACTGCCATTTTCTAATTATAGCATGTGTCACATTTTTAGTTAAAGCTAAGCAGATTATTGATCATTCATTATCAATTTAGCAATTGATCTTAGGCAGTTATTTTTAACTAATGATTCTTAAGTAGGCAATAATTGGTTTTGGTAGGTAGTATTCATTGCTATAAGCAATCAACTTTAGTGCATCAAAATGGTAGTATTTGTTGTCCCCTCAGCACTCACTAACACTGAGTATCTACATTAACCATTTGATACTAAGTCATTTATACCAATTGACTAAGCAACTTAACATTTGGATTCAACCAATTTAGTTGTCGATCACCAGTAATTTTTACATTAAACCATGCTGTAAAATCATGTAATATATTAGGAAAATATGCTACTGGGGTAGGCAAACCAATATACTTTAGTAGGCAATAATAGGGTTCTGAATTAGCAAGAACATGTTATATGTTCTGCATTCATTCTATATTAGACAAAAATATTGTTCTACTAGGTTGTTCTTGCTTCAAGCAATCTATACTTCTATTACTAAATGTAATCAGCCATGTTGATATTTTAATACTGATATTAATTATACTTGCTATTCTTTCACTCATCTATTCTTCCTTTTTCCTAACTGAAGCCTCGGACTTTCTATCTTTGTAGCTCGGTAAATTATTCTCTGATTTGATTTCCAGCCACAACTTGTGTTGTTTTTGTATTTCAGTTCGTGCAGGTAAGCAACAAATGAGGTGTGGCTTTGCTTATCAGGTATATATGGTGTTGTTTTCAGTAATTAATGATCCAACTTATGCATTATACCTAAGCAATCGCTATTACATACTCTGCTACACAATAGCTCTGATTAGCTCTTTACTAAAAGTATCACAAAGATGGATTGAGGCCCTGAGCAGAATTGACTCACCCCCATACATTAGTGGCTTGAGCAGGATTCACTCATCCCCATACATTTGTGGCATGTGTTGGATTGTCCAATGTTTGCATAATATTTCCCTTAATGAAACGTTTCTGTGTTTCAATTATCTGATGTGCCCATTCTAATTTAATTACGCTGATGAGCATCAGATTACAAAGAATGATTTACGAGCTTAGTTGAAATAATCAAAACTTGAGTATGATCATTTGATCTTAAACTATGCATGCCATTTTATTGTCTCTCTGTACTACCGGTTTCGTAAGCAATTATATAGCTCACATCATACAATTGTTTGTTATGAATCGAGCAAAACAATGCAAGTGTCAAGAAATTTTGTATGACCCTTTCTATTGAGTGATTGTTAATTATTAGCATATGCAAGCTAGTGCTTCAGCTCATCCAGTTACTCGTACTGTGCTTGCTTTTCTTATTATGGAATACATGCTAATTGATTTGAGCTCCTTTTTTCATTTTACTGCAGTTCATGAAAGGAGATTATCTGTTCATGGAAGGAGATTATCAGTCACACAAGTATAAAGCACAACGATGCGCATTTTGTGGTCGGGATACCCGTGCAATTGCCTATGAATTATGGGCAATTTTATTTGTGTAAATAGCCTATTGTAGACCCTAAGTTTTGAAAATTAGGTTGGGAGAAAATCTGTGATATGGTGCTTGTGCCGTTCTTCATATTTTTCCTGATATTATTATTTTTTCGGTGGTTCAGTTTTGTATGCATTAGCAGTGTGCAGTGATATGTGAGAAAAATTGAGTGAGAGACACAGCATGCAGTGCATAGCCGCAAGGCTCTGCGCGTGCCAGAACTGTCTGGTGGGTCTTCTCCCAGAAAAAGAAAGTTGCGCGCTTTTGACTTTTGTCTTCTTTCCAAAAAACACTAGGCCACAAACGATTTGTGCTGACCCTTGCAAATTAGTGTGCTGGCGGGTGCAATTGGCAACCGCCAGCACTGTGGTTTGCAGGGGCGCCGGTTCATCACCCGCCAGCGGTACAATAACAGTGCTGGCGGGCAACATAAGGAACCGCCAGCAGAAATGGCTGCTGGCGGTTGCCATATGTTGCCCGCCAGCACTGTGGCCCTCAATAAAACCCGACAGCTTCTTCTTCCCCAGCTACCTTCCATTGGAGCTTTGCCCGAGAGGAGCTCGGGAAAAGCTCCAAAAACACCCAATCTATGGGGGGGAGGTTTTGCACTTGATTTCCTTGGAGGAGGTGGCTATATAAGGTGAGTTTGTGCTATTCCAACCTTCTTTTTTACCTTTTATCCATCATTTCTAGCTTCATTATAGATTCAACTCTCTAGATCTAAGGTTTGCTAGCTAGGGGAGAGAGAGGAGTGAAGAGTGAGAAAATTAGTTGTAGATTATTTTTTTAAGTAGATTGTTATGCAAATTTATTGTAGATTCGCTATGCTTGTCATTAATATAATTTGGTTCATTAAATAAAAAAGAGAGAAGTGAAAAGAGAGAAAATTTATTGTAGATTTTTTAAGTATAGTGTTATGCAGATTAATTGTAGATTCGCTATGTTTCTCATTAATATAATTAGTTTCATTAAATAAAAAGTAGAATTGAGTTTTTAATTATTGTGACTCATTTATTACTACTATATGATTAAATTAGTTTCTGAAATGTAGAATTTTTTCATAGGTTGTTTAACATGGATCACAGAGCATGGATGTATGGCGTACAGAGACATTCTTCTACATTCATGACAGAGTTATCAAAGTTTCTCGAGGTTGCGAAGAAGCACGCTCACATTTGCAAGTCAAAGCAAATACGTTGTCTGTGTACTGATTGTTGCAACAAACTTGTATGGGAGGATACTAATGACATCAAGATGCATTTGATACAACGAGGTTTTATGAAAGGATACACAACTTGGTCCCACCATGGTGAGACAGTGTCTACTTTCAACAATGTAGACATTGGCACCGGGTATGATGAAGTGGGTGACGAAGATGAAAATGATCATGTCATGATGAATGATGCTTTTGATTGTGGAGATGAAAATGGTAATGAAACAGATGCACCACAAGTGGACGATGAATGTGATGTTTATATGGAGGAAATGTTGCGCCACATTGAACCGGAGGTGTTGGTAGGGACTGCTAAAGGGTTAGAAAATTTTGAGACACTTAAGAAGGCAGCAAAGGAACGTATGTATGAGGGTTGTGGGAAGGAGTGGACAGTGTTGCGTTTCATCCTCAATCTTCTGATTGTTAAGGCTAAATTCGGATGGTTTGACAATAGTTTTAACGAACTCCTTACTTTGTTGGCCAACCTGCTCTCGAAGCCTAACCTTGTGCCAAAAAACACATATGAAGCAAAGAAGATCATCAACCCATTGAAGATGCGGGTGCAAAGAATACACGCATGCAGGAACCATTGCATATTGTACCGCGGTGACTATGCAGAAATGAAGAAGTGTCCTAATTGTGAGGCTAGTCGTTACAAAAGTAATGCTGATTTCGACACAGAATGTGTCGCTAGCACAAAAGGCGGAAAGAGGAAGAAGGGTGGAAAGAAAAGTGTAGGTGCTCAAGTGGGGGATGAGTCTAGTATTGGTACCACTGACATGACTAGTCAACGTAAAGTCCCTGCCTTGGTGATGTGGTATTTGCCGGTGGAGGACCGTCTAAAGCGATTGTTCTCGAACCCAAAGACCGCCAAACTAATGACTTGGCATGCCGATTGCCCAGAGAAGTCCGATGGGAAGCTTAGACATCCTTCTGATGCTCGCCAGTGGAGGACCTTTGATTCCAAGCATAAAGACTTTAGAGATGAAAAAAGAAATATACAGTTCGCGTTAAGTACAGATGGCATGAATCCATTTGGTGAAAGAAGCAGCACGCACAGCACATGGCCAGTGCTGATGACCATATACAACCTTCCCCCTGGCTATGTCACAAGAGAAAGTTCCTTTTGCTAACCATTCTAATCCAAGGGCCGAAGCAACCTGGTATTGACATAGATGTTTTCCTGGAGCCATTGATGGAAGATATGGAGAAGTTTTGGAAATATGGGGTTGAGATGTGGGATGAGTACAGACAGGAGAAATTCACACTTTATGCAATTATCTTTGTTACCATTAATGATTACCCTGCCCTATTTTCTGTGTTGGGTCAGATAAAAGGAAAGACAACTTGTGTAGTTTGCGTTAATGGTACAATATCTGTCTACCTAAAAGGATCTATGAAGATAGTGTATATGGGGGCCAGACGCTGGCTACTGAGGAGTCACAAGTACCGGAAGATGGCGGACTATTTTGATGGAACGATTAAGGGAAATTCTGCCCCACAACCGGCCACGAGTAAAACCGTATTTGAAATGTGTCAGAAGGTCAAGTTCAAACTCGGTAAGAAGTCAAAAGATAAAGATGGTGTTGGAAGGAAGGAGGCTGAAGCTACAGAGAATGTCAATGATGTGCCTTTCAAGAAGATATCGATATTCGTTAAGTATTTGCCATACTGGAAAGACCTGGCGGTGCGCCATGCCATTGATGGGGTGCATCTTTAGAAGAATGTGTTTAATAGCACAATCGGATTCTTAGGCTTAACGAGCAAGGTAAGGGACGGACTGAAGTCACGTAAGGATCTTGTTGACCTAAAAATCAGGCCAGAGCTCCACCCGCAAGAACGTCCTAATGGTAAGCAATACCTCCCCCCTGCTAGCTACAACTTAACACAAGATGAGAGGTTGGCTATCTGCAAGTGCTTGCGCGGGCTGAAAGTGCCTACCGGATTCTCATCGAACATCCGTTCACTAGTCTCGTTGAAGGACATGACGCTTACTGATTATAACTCTCATGATTACCATGTGATGATCACTATTTTTCTTGCGATTGCGATCCGAGCTGTCAAACCAATATTCCTTAAGATGGTTATCACAAGGATGCGCTACTTTTTCAACTTCATTTCGCAGAAAGTCATCGATTCAGTAGAATTGGCAAGGCTTCAGCTTTTTATGTCAGAAACTCAAGCGCAGCTCGAGATGTGCTTCCCTCCGTCCTTTTTTGATATCATGGAACATCTAATGGTCCACATGGTCGAGCAAATTACTGAACTAGGACCTATGTACTTCCATGAGATGTGGACGTACGGACGGTTCATGTCACTTCTCAATGGATGGATGAAAAACAAGGCATTTCCGGAGGGCAGCATGATTGAGAGCTACCATACTGAAGAGAGTGTTGATTGTTGCATAGATTACATAAAAGATAAGAAAGCGGTCGGTTTACCAGAATCTCGACACGAAGGGAGATTGTCGGGGCAAGGTACCAATGGAAGGAAAAGATTCATTGACGAGGACAACCAACAATTGGAGAAAGCACATGCAAGTGCTCTACAACAACTTGCAATAGTGGAGCCATTCATTGAGCAACTGGAAAATGACATTCGTGTGGAAAATAATGATCGGGACGAGGATTGGGTCATCAAACAGCAAAAGCGTTGTTTCCCCTCATGGTTAAAAGAACATGGACATCTATTTGAAGGGAACTCCATACACTACGCAACATTGAGCAGGTTGGCGGCTGGTCCATCAAGCAATGTCACCTCATGGCAAGCATATGAAATTAATGGGTACACCTTCTATACCAAGGCAAAAGACAACAAGAGTGTCACTTACCAAAATAGTGGTGTTCGCTATGATGCAATTGATGCTCACGGAAACAACAACACTTTCTACGGTTTCATTGAGGAAATATGGGAACTTGACTATGGAGCAAATATTCGGATCCCCTTGTTTCGGTGCCAATGGGTCAAACACCTGAAGGGCGTTACAAATGACAACTATGGGCTGACACTTGTAGACCTTGCCAATGTAGCTTACAAAGATGACCCATGGGTACTCGCTGAGCGTGTTGCACAAGTTTTCTACATAGCTGATCCTATGAATTTAAAGAAGCACATTGTTGTCTCCAGAAAACAAAGAATTCTTGGAGTTGAAGGTGTAGATGACGTTGAGGATTACAATCAGTATGACGAATTAGTCTTGTTCAAAGATCATAAAAAAAGAATCAAGAAAATTGAAAGCAGCATTCCTAAATCGGAGAAGCCATGGTTACGTACAGACTGCGAAGGAAGAATTATCAAAGGATAAACTAGCATTTTTTACTAGTCTGGCTTGATGATGTATCTCTTGTAATTCTTTATTAATCAATGTCGTTGTAAGACTTTAAATTAAGTCACATTTTCCACTCATTATTATATTACATTCGGTTCTATTTCACGTCATTAAAAACTCACAAGTAAAACCATACTAATACAACAACGTATGATTAATACATCAGTACTTTAGTCTTAGCAAAGACTACAAGTTCAAATGCATAGAATTAAAAGGGTACATATTTCATACTTAATTAAAATCTAGGATCGTTCACATCATGACCGTGAATCATCGCGACGTACAAAGTATGATTAATATCGATGATGTTGATTCCTAAGAACCTATCAACATAATCCAGCGCATATATGTATGCACTATCTCTGGCCATGTAGGGTGTCATGAATATCTCTCCAAATATTTGCACCGAATTCGTAAATGATGATAGGGTAATGCCAGCTTGCCAACCACCGCGTACTGGACTTGGGTACGGTGTCGTGAATGTCCATCCAATGTTATGTAATACTTGACGTAAGACCTCATGCATACCTTGATCAGCGTGCATGAAACTGTTATACAATGCGTCCTGATTCAATTAGCAAGCAAAACATAACGTGTAAGTAGACAGTTCTTAAGAAAACAAATTCCGAAAATAACGAGTAAGTTTTAGTTACATACAATGGGCGATTCATACGATGGTGATATCCGTTTAGGCATTTCAGTGACAGCCATGTTGTTGTGTTCTAAGGCTTTAATCTTGAAGTAACTATAGTCTGGGATTACATGTCTTGTTTGAGCTTCTATTTCGATAAGTGCCTTCCTCACGGCATCAGAAGCGGCAACATGTGGTTGTAGTGCAGCAAAAGAATTGACATGGATAATAACTGTATCACCAAGTGTTTGCTCTCGCATGCCCGCAGCGTTAATTGATAGAGAAACAATAAATCTTCCTCGTGATGAAGTCGTTTGTTCATGTCTCACCATTGGAGCTTGTCCAGTCACACAATATATAACTCGATCTAACCATTGCATTGGTGAAACCAGCTTCATTATAATGCAAATAATACACATTATTATCATTGTAAAAATAATGACAAAATCAAAAAATAGAATATCTAAGTACATACCACATTTTCGCGTAACTCTTGTTGGGTAATGGGCATGGGCTCTTGACCGACGGGGAAGGAAGCACCAACAGGCTGCCCTGGGGGTGGTGGCGGAGGCTCTGGGATAGGGGGACCACTACGGACAGGACGACGACCACCTCCACGGCCGCCATCACGATTAAAAAATTCAAAGCGACTTGTCATCGTTATCCCTAAAATATGCATGATATTTTATTAAAATTTTCTAAATATTCACAAGTCTAACAAAATTTTGCTTATAAAATTTTTACACATTCTCTAATCTACACATAATCTAAACACGTTCAATTTTTACAAAATCTCTAATCTACACAAAAATCAAACATTATTGAATTGCAATATGAGATTAAATTAATTTATACCAAACCGAGAGGAGGCACGACGCCGGCGAAGTTCGGGCCCGTGAGGCGCTGCGCGGCGATGTAGGGCAGGGGAGGAGGCAGCGGCCGGAGGAGGAGGAGGCAGGCAAGGGAAGTTCGTTCGGCGCGCCGTCGGTAGGGGCGCGGCCCGGGAGGCAGGGGCGCGCGCAGCCCGTGGAGGAGGCACCTAGCACGGCCGGCGCGCTGGCGGGGCTCGATCAGGCAGGGTGGTGCGGCGGCGCTCGGCCTGGGGCGCGGCGGCGCTCGGCCTGGGGGTGGTGCGGCGGCGCTCGGGCAGCCTGCCGGCATCGATCGATCCAAACCGTCTGCATTGACTTTTGTTGCCACAACCACAGCACTGACGGGCGCTTATGAGGCCCGCTAGCAGTAACTGTCTGCGCTGGCGGGCCCTTATGACGCCCGCCAGCAGTGATCGTCACCGCTGGCGGGCGCTTATGATGCCCGCCAGCATACAGTATTTAGATGGTTTTTAAAATTCCACTACTACAATTAGTTTTTAAAATTTCTCTACTGCAATAAAATAGTATCAAATTGAAGATATCACAACCGAATATATTATTGTATCAAATTGAAGATATCACAACCGAATATATCACAAGTAATAACCACTCAAGACATAAAAGGGTACATCGATAGTTCAAACAGGGTACATTACATAAGTTCACAAATATCACAAGTTCACAACCTTCAGAAGTGAAGTTCACAACAACAGTTCACAAGCAAGCTCACAGCGTCACAAAACGTAGTTTTCCACAGATACAAATACATTGATAATGGATTCGAAGTGAACAACTGAAGCTCAAATCTCGGTGCTAGCATCATCCTCAAGTGCACCAATGCAGCCAGATACAATATCGACAGATGTTGACATGTCCTCTCTAGTTGGAGTAGAACCATCGTGATCAATGGATGGACTGTTGGTAGATGTTGACATGTCCTCTCTAGTTTGATCAATTGAACCATCGTTTGATGAATCGACGGGTGCAGCTTCCAGAAATAGAACTACAACACATGAAAGTTTCATCACTTTAATTTGCAAATGCCAACTTACTTAATACATCACAACCGAATATATCACAGCTTCAAACATGGTCAGAAGTAATAATCTACCTAGATCATGTGACGTTGGTACTCCAAACATGTCTTAGGTAATTTAGAAAACAATTACAACATTCCTAATCTAATCGCTTGAGAACTGGCCGGAGAGCAGAGAGCCAAAAGAGCTTCCGGAGTCCTGCGACGACATGTAGTAGTACTCTCGCTGGGTTGAAGGTGCAGACGATGTATGGGCTGCTTGTATCATACCTGCATGCTGACAACCTCCACTAGCTTGACCTCCTTGTGCGGCGGAAGGTCCCGAACCGTTGCCACCTCTGGCTGGAGGATATAATATGAACTGACGCCGTTGGTTGCGGTTATCTACAGTCAGAGTGATAATTGTTAGAGGGAACAATGTACAATTATCAGAGTAAGGTTTTGCTGCAGAATGAAATCAAATAGGTCACATGTTCAGAATGATATTATCATTGCCCAAAGCACTTCTCTGTCCATCATCGGGTGGTGCAGCTGATTTTGCTTCAATCCAAATACCCCACACGTTCAGAATGGTATCACCGTTTGTTGCTCTTCTGCGGATGCCTACACTTGCATCTTCAGGTATAGATGATGGGCTTGCATATGTGGTAAACAGCATAGCGAGATCGGACCTCCTCCTCTGCACAGCGTTAACCTGACATATATTCTGGAAGACTCTTCCACAGAAATTAGGAATGTTCCAAAATATTGGTGGCACTCCAAGCAAGGTGATCCTCAGTGGTTGCGCAAATTGTGGTGGGTGTGGGACTGGAGCCGGTGGCGTCGCGGTGACGGGTATTGTGGAATCAAGAGAAAATTTAGCTGAACCATAAAATGGTGTCATTGGCCAGATCTGGAGCTTATATCCATCAACTCGAAGCAATCTATGGTCCAAGATTTGTTCCAAGTCAGCCGCTGAAGTGGTCACAGCCACATAATCATTAAGGAAGTGCCAGATATTTTCTAGTGAAACCGCCACACCCATCAAATCATGAATGGCTGTCTGTATCTTCATGCGACCGATGTTATCAAATTTACATCCGGTCCTAAAAAGTACCATGATGCCAAGGTAGTGTGCATCATACGCATTGACCTCTTCCTCCTCAAAGAGAACGAGGTTTGGACGGTGGAAACTCCCCGCCATCAGCTCTGAGGGCCTCTACTCCTGTAAAATAATAGTCGAGTGTATTAGGGTACAGTAACAATCAAACTTGACATTTGTATTAGGGCAGAGTAACGATCATAGAACGATTGCACTGAGTTGCATGTGTTCGAACTCACCTTCTGTGAGGAGCCGGTGGCGGAAGCAAGACGGGGGCCTCCAAGGCAACGGCAACGCCTACTTCTCCTTCCCTGCCAAAATAAACCAATGCTTATTGTATATTCAAAATTTTCGAAACACCTCCCCTGTACGGTGAGGTTTCCAGAAATCTGCAAGTAAAGGCCACGACACAAACGGCGGGCCACACAAAAATTTTCTAGTTCAACCAAAAAACTAAACAAAATTTTGATCCAGCATCACTAATTCATCAAAAACTAAACAAAATTTTGATCCAACATCACTAATTGATCACTACGTGTAACTAAAAAACTGAAATCTTGAGGAGGCTCTCAAACCACTCACCACAGGTGCAGTCGAATGGAGGACGGCGCCGGCCAGACCACACCCCTCCTATTCACCCTTGGCCGTCTCCTACCCCTCCCCCTCGGCCTCCTCCATCTCCTTCTCCACGGGCCTCCTTCCTCGCCTCCTCCTTCACTTCCTCTCCCCTGGCCGGTGGCGGCGGCGTTGGCGGGAGCTGCGGCGGCGCGGCGGAGGGAGGGGCAGCCGGCGGTGGAGGTGGCGGTGGCGACGGCGGGAGGGAGCGTTAGGGTGGCGGAGGGAGGGAGCTGCGGCGACGCGGCGGAGGGAGGAAGCTGCGGCGCGGCGGCAGGGGGATCTATGCTTGAAGATGGATGGATCTGCGCGGCGGAGGATGGAGCTGCGGCAGTGCGGGAAGGAGCTACGGGCGGCGGCGGGAGGGAGCTGCAGCGGCGGCGGAGGGAGCTGCGGCGGCGGCGGAGGGAGCTGTTGCGGCGCCGGAGGGAGCTGCGGCGCGCGGCGGAGGAGCTGCGGTGGGGAGAAATTTCGGCAGCCTAACGGTGTAGCTTCGAGGTCTCGCCAACACTTAGAAATTTTTCAGGTGCTCGGCGAGCTAAATAGAAGAATTAAACTACTGGCGGGCACTAAGACCGCCCGCCAGCGCTCTAAGTGTCTGCTGGCGGGCTCTAAGGCCGCCCGCCAGCGCTCCCCTTCACTGCTAGCGGGCACTAAGGCCGCACGCCAGCGCTAAGGCCCCCGGAGGCACATACATGCCCCGTGCTACCTTATCCTCGGCCGCTCCCTAGATCGAGCTGCTGCTCCCGCCACCCGCGCTTAGAGTCTTGCCGAGCTGCTGCTCCCGCCGACTGCGCCTAAACCTCGCCGAGCTTCTGCTCCCGCCGCGCGCGCCTAGAGCCTTACCGAGCTTCCCCGCCCTAGAGTTGTGTTGCTCCCACCGCTTCGGCCCGGCGGCCAGATGGCTCGAGGAAGGAGGCACAGGAGCACGCCAAGGCACGGGATGGAGGGAAGAACTAGCCACGATGATGAATCGGATCACCGGCTTCTAGAGATGGGGGTGAGGCATCCATTCAACCACAAATTTGGTGTTTGAATCAATATTGTTCTTGTTTGCGTCTTATGATGATAAATTCTTTGGTTAATGCCAGCTCGAGTGGTTGCTGGAACAACACTCAGAAGAAGGCATGGTGGTAAGGACGGGGCTTACATGCCGCCGTGGACAGTGCCCACGGTTGGCTTGCTGCTGGTCTGGAGTGGATGCAGGGAGAAGGTTCTTGCAATGCTCAAATGTAGAAAATCCTTGTGATTTCAAGTACTGGCTTGACCCTGAATTTTCTGGGAGAGCAAATCAAGTGATTCAGGACCTGGTGTCTATGAATGGAAGTTTGTCAGAGCTTGTGCAACATTTTCATGGGCAATGGGACGTTTTGCTTGGTTCTAGACATGAGACAAGACAAGAATGTCACAAATTGAAAGCCATTTGTAATGAACAACTTAGTTGCATATGTATCCTGTTGTGTATTTCTGTTGTAATGGCATGCTTCCTTTCAATGGTTTTGTAAGCATGTATGCAATGTTGGTAATGAAATTGAGTATGCTAAATTTGAATTAATGTCAAATTTCCTTCACTACAGTGTTTGAAACATCTACAAGTTTACTGAAATGTACTTTAAATCATTTTACAATAATTCTGGAAATTTGGGACTAAATTGAACACATTTTGGGCTGTTTTCAATTTTTCTGAATTTTTTGGAAATGCACAGTGCTGGCGGTCTCTTAAGACGACCGCCAGCACTGTGCTTTTCCCCAAAAATAAAAAAAAGAAAGTGTGCCTAAACTAATTCAAAATTGTTCGAAACTTCTACAAGTTTACTGAAATGTTAAATAGTAACTATGAAAATTATTATTTGACACATAACACTAAATATTTTTCAAAGTTAGTTCAAATGTGACTCTTGGGTGAAACAGTGTTTCACCCAAGAGACTCATTTGAATTAAAATTTTGAAACTAAAACTTTTCTATGAGAAAAAACCTTTCCTAATTTACTTTGAATCATTTTGCAATAGTTCTGGAAATTTGGGACTAAATTGAACACATTTTGGGCGGTTTTCAATTTTTCTGAATTTTTTTGGAAATGCACAGTGCTGGCGGTCTCTTAAGACGACCGCCAGCACTGTGCTTTTCCCCAAAAATAAAAAAAAATGAAAGTGTGCCTAAACTAATTCAAAATTGTTCAAAACTTCTACAAGTTTACTGAAATGTTAAATAGTAACTATGAAAATTATTATTTGACACATAACACTAAATATTTTTCAAAGTTAGTTCAAATGTGACTCCTGGGTGAAACAACCCAAGAGTTAGAGGGTGTTTCACCCAAGAGACTCATTTGAACTAAAATTTTGAAACTAAAACTTTTCTATTAGCAAAAAACATTTCCTAATTTACTTTGAATCATTTTACAATAGTTCTGGAAATTTGGGACTAAATTGAACACATTTTGGGCGGTTTTCAATTTTTTTGAATTTTTTGGAAATGGACAGTGCTGGCGGTATCTTAAGACGACCGCCAGCACTGTGCTTTTCCCCAAAAATAAAAAAAAATAAAAGTGTGCCTAAACTAATTCAAAATTGTTCGAAACTTCTACAAGTTTACTGAAATGTTAAATAGTAACTATGAAAATTATTATTTGACACATAACACTAAATATTTTTCAAAGTTAGTTCGAATGTGACTCCTGGGTGAAACAACTCAAGAGTTAGAGGGTGTTTCACCCAAGAGACTCATTTGAACTAAAATTTTGAAACTAAAACTTTTCTATGAAGAAAAAACCTTTCCTAATTTACTTTGAATCATTTTACAATAGTTCTGGAAATTTGGGACTAAATTGAACACATTTTGGGCTGTTTTCAATTTTTCTGAATTTTTTAGAAATGCACAGTGCTGGTGGTCTCTTAAGACGACCACCAGCACTGTGCTTTTCCCCAAAAATAAAAAAAATGAAAGTGTGCCTAAACTAATTCAAAATTGTTCGAAACTTCTACAAGTTTACTGAAATGTTAAATAGTAACTATGAAAATTTTTATTTGACACATAATACTAAATATTTTTCAAAGTTAGTTCGAATGTGACTCCTGGGTGAAACAACCCAAGAGTTACAGGGTGTTTCACCCAAGAGACTCATTTGAACTAAAATTTTGAAACTAAAACTTTTCTATGAGGAAAAAACCTTTCCTAATTTACTTTGAATCATTTTACAATAGTTCTGAAAATTTGGGACTAAATTGAACACATTTTAAGCTGTTTTCATTTTTTCTGAATTTTTTGGAAATGCACAGTGCTGGCGGTCTCTTAAGACGACCGCCAGCACTGTGCTTTTCCCCAAAAATAAAAAAAAATGAAAGTGTGCCTAAACTAATTCAAAATTATTCAAAACTTCTACAAGTTTACTGAAATGTTAAATAGTAACTATGAAAATTATTATTTGACACATAACACTAAATATTTTTCAAAGTTAGTTCAAATGTGACTCCTAGGTGAAACAACCCAAGAGTTAGAGGGTGTTTCACCCAAGAGACTCATTTGAACTAAAATTTTGAAACTAAAACTTTTCTATGAGTAAAAAATATTTCCTAATTTACTTTGAATCATTTTACAATAGTTCTGGAAATTTGGCACTAAATTGAACACATTTTGGGCTGTTTTCATTTTTTTTGAATTTTTTGGAAATGCACAGTGCTGGCGGTCGCGTAAGACGACCGCCAGCACAGAAGCTCAGTGCTGGCGGGCGCTTTATACCACCCGCCAATGGTGCTACGGACCATATAGCGGCCCGCGGGGCTGAAAATTTTCTAAGTCCCGGCGCGAAAACGAAAAGACGCCGTGAGGCTGCTGAAATTTGGCGCCGGCCTCACCGCCGTCCTCCCCGAGCGCCACCGCGTCGCCGTCCTCCTCCCCCAGCACCGCCGTGCCGACGCGCCGCCACTCCTCGCCGCACGCCCTTGCAGCACCGCCGCCTCCCGCCGTCTTCCTCCCCGAGCCGCGCCGCCGCCGAAGATGCCGGCCGCCGCATCCATCCCAAGCACCGCGGTCTCCTCCGCCCCCCAAGACCCGCCATTGTCTGCGGATGGAGAACCCGGCACTGCTGACAACACCACCCCGCGCGCGCCGTCGTCCCTGCGCGCCGCCGCCGACAATACCTCTCCGCCGCCCGCCGGCCCCGCGCCGTCGTCCACGCTGCGCGACGCCGCCGCCGGTGAGGTCCCGCAGCCGTCGTCCACGCGGCGCGACGCCACCGCCGGCGAGGGCCCGCCGCCGTCCTCCTCTCCGCGCGCCGCCGCCGCCGGCGAGGGCCCGCTGCCGACGTCCTCCCTTCACCGGCCGGATCCGGATGGGTGGGGGTTTTTTTGAATTTTTTTTGCAGATGTATTATTAGAAATGCTTAATTTGTGGTTAAATGTGTTATTATAACTGTTTATAAATGCTTAATTTGTATTTACATGTCTCAATTAAGTGTGAAAAAAATTGTGTATGGTGTAGATTTTGATATACTTATCTATTAAGTGTGAAAAAATGTGTGTGTATTAAATATTAGTTATCTTTATTAATTGACAAAATTAGAAATGTTTATCTATTATGTGTGAAATTTTGATATGGTTTATGGTCTATTTTTTGTAAAAAATGTATAAATAATAACGTGTACACTGGAATTTGGAATAGATTTGAGGATTATTAGATAAAATAGTTATTGCTGGATATTATTTAGATTTTTTAAATTATAACTTGTACACCGGTCAGTCATGAATCCTCTGAGGACGAATACGAAGAAGGATTTCAAGAAGACTATTTAACTCCAGATGAGTACGAACCCTGCGTACCACGGCCTCGTAGGTGTGCAGATGACGATGACGTTGATTACAATCCTAGCCTAGATGAACAGGTTTGCATACACATTCATATGTTGTTGATGTGTTTGTTGTTCACATTCAGATATATTAAATATAATTTGTATGTGTGTAGAACGATGATCAATCCCCGCCACGTCACCGTAGAGCATTGACTAATTCTGCACAGGAGATAGAAGGTTCAGGACCACTACCTTCGACTACTACTACTACTACTACTAGTAACCCCAAGAAGGGATGTGGAAAACGCAAACGAAACCAGATCCCTGAAAGAGGACAATATGTGATAGAACAACTTGGTGCCAAAGACGAGCCCGTCCTTCCTGAAGGGATAAATGCTCGATTTCGGAACATCGCAGGTGCAATTGTCAGGGATCAATTGGGGAACTGGATCACAACAACTAACTGGAAGAAAGTGCCGATGTCAACAAAGGATGTATTGTGGGCCAAACTGAAGGAAAGGTTTGTTTTTCCGGAAGGGACCGAGCGACAGGCTAGACGTTTTGCTGAGGGCCTCCTTGGAAGATGTTTACGGACTTGGAGGTCTACGCTTAATACAGAATTTGTTCAGAAAGGGAAGGATGCTAGGGTAGTGTATGGTAACATCCCGCTAGCGGTGTGGCAAGAATTCAAAGAACAGAAGACAACAGAGAAAGCAATAGCTGAGAGTAAAGAATATATAGAGAAGGCTAAGAAAGCTGCTGAGAACCCCCATCACCTGGGTTCGGGAGGATATGCTGCCAAGCTACAAAAATGGAGGCAAATGGAAGAACAGAGGAGGGTAGCTGGTTTACCAGAATTGTTTGAAGGCATGGATGAGCGTAGCAAGAATTGGTGCCTTGCTCGAATTCGGACAATAACACCTGACGGCAAGGTTAGATTCAAGAAACCCACAACAGAACAGATTTACGAGAAGTTAGAAGAACTCGCTGATTTGCAAAAGCACGGCCTTTTCAAGCCCGATAGGGAGAAAGATATGCTAACCACCGCGATCGGAACCCCTGAGCACATTGGCCGTGTTCGAGGGATGTCATCTACCTTACCTTGGGGTAAAGCATTTCCTGAAGATAGAGGAAGGTATAAGAAGCGCGACCGTTATAAGAAAAATCTTGAAAACAAGATGAGAGAAATTGCCAAACAAGAGCTGGTACAGTTCTTCATAACCCAACAACAGGCCACCGGATCAGCTGCAACCGATGCTCATGGACATGGAGTATTACCAAACCTGCTACTTGCCCAGAGTGGATCTGTCGTCGTTCCTCCAAGTAGTGCTGGGTCTATTGTCAATGCCAAGTATCCTGTTGATGACATAACAGAGGATACCCCATGCAAGTTGGTTATACCTTACGGAAGGAAACAAGATAAGTTTCGCGAGGTTGCAACGGCCATGGCACCCGTGGGTCATACGTTTCCGAATCCACCCCCACCAGAGTATGCATGGGTGCAAGTTGTCTCGGTGTCTGATGAGGCGTGCGAGATTGATATCCCTACCGATGAGGGGATCGAGCTCCTTGGTGATGCGAGGAACCAATACATACTATGACATCGCCGAGATATCATTCTTAATGTATCGCCAAATCCCTCACAACAGCCTGTAGTCGAGAACACAGAAGCACGAACAACTATGGATGTTGGGTAGGGAGGTACCGATGAGACCGAGCAGACGACTATGGATGTTGTGCAGGGAGGTAACAATGAGACCGAGGAGCAGACGACTATGGATGTTGGGCAGGGAGGTAACAATGAGACCGAGCAGTCAGTGCTATCACCTATCCATGAAATTGTCCATGACGATGAAGAAAGGGATGCAGATGTGGATAATTTTGAAGTTAATTTACCAAATTCACCTTCCCCCCCACCAGCTTCACCTACCAAGAGGGTACCCCGTATGATAACCTCATACGCACCAAAAAAGAAAACACCACAAGTTGACACCTTCTTACATGCACTGAAGGCGAAAAAAGGTGCAGCCATGAGTGATAAAATTGCAACTCGCTCCTCTGTTCGAAAGAAAAAGCAAGAACTCAATTTATTTGATTTGGAAGAGGTGCCCCAGGTTTTTGTGCATGGCAAACCATTCTGTTATACGTGGCAACTGTTGGAGGGGCTGCCGGAACTGAATAAGCTTCATGGATGGATCATGTTGGCCATGAAGCAAGGCATTCATACTATTACCGCTAATGTCCCAACGTGGGTGTTCGGTAGCCCGATACCGCGAAAGTTGGTAATTGATCTCCAGGATTTGCACGTGATGTTCCGTCGTGAACGCCTTGACGTGAATCTCGTCACCGTTTGGTGCATGTAAGTCAACATGCATGTACCCCATACCAATTTTCAAATCCATATGTGTAGTTTTACTTTGGTATAACCATCCTAAGCGATCTATATATTTTGTAGGATGCAAGCCTTGGATGAAAGGAAGACCGGCGGGAGGTGGAAGGTAGCATACCTTGACCCGCAACAAGTGAGCGAGCCGGCGCACACGTACATAATCAGGGAAGCATTTGAAAAACAAATCGAACAAGAAACAAAGACAGAAGAGGAGAAACAAGCTGTAATACAGAAAGTACATGCTGCTAGACAACATGAAGTGACTGTATACATTGCAAAGATAATGAAGAAAAGGATGAAGCAGAAGAGTCACATCATGTGTGCTTACAATTTTAAGTAAGCTATTTCTAATTACTATAGATAAATATATTTAATATGTGGTTTATTTATATTAATTATTGGAACATAATTATTTTCAGAGACCATTTCATTGTCTTATGTATCTGTCCAAAGCTTGGAGAAGCAGGGATCTTCGACTCATTACACTACAAAGAGAACGTTTACGGGGATTTCATTAAAATTCTAAAAAAGTAAGAAAACCCATTGTAGTACTTTAATAATGCATGTAAACACTAGAAATTGTATAACTAACTTCTGTCTTTGTATCCTCAAAACGCGTATCGGCTATACATAATAAATGGTGGGGAGCACACTGCAGATAGGGAAAAGATGTTAATACAACATGCCAAATACGTAAGAACATAACAAATTGATATTATTCATAGTTGTTCAGTTCGTTAATAATTTCTCATCACTTTTTATTTTTTTGCAGTGCTACAAGCAACCTCCTGGCAGTATCTTATGTGGATATTACGCGTGTGAGATGTTGAGAAATAATGGAAGGTATCGGACGAATCCTGAAGACGTAAGCCTCTGATACACAACCATGTGCTAATTTACTTTCTAATGATTATGCATAATAATCTTCAATTATTGTGCGTATGTGCAGCTCCCTACTATAGATACTTCGTGGGGGAACCTGAGAGACAAGGACATCGAGAACATTTGTGCGGATCTGACGAGGTTCCTCCAACGTGAGATTTGCCACGAGCTGGGAGAATTCTTCGATAACGAAGGAGTGTTGATTCTAGAAGAGCACGAAAAGTTACGTCGATGGGTGTAGTAGAGGATTATCTATTTTAAATGTGGATTAATATGTGAGACTTATGTACTATTAAATGCTAGTTTGGATTATGTGGTTGATAGACACATTTGAATTTGTGGGACAAATACAAATAAATACAGGTGAATTTGGCCTATAAATACGAATACTATTGAATACGGGTGAAATTGACGGATAAATACAAATAATAAACAAATGCAGCAAAAACTAATGAGAAATGGAAAAAAGTAGTTCCTGGCGGGCGGCTTAACCACCCGCCAGCACAGAAATGCTCTGTGCTGGCGGGTAGCATAACGTCACCGCTAGCAGAGAAAACCTCAGTGCTGGCGGGTGTGTTAAGTAGGCCGCCAGCATAGAGGTCCTCTGTGCTGGCGGTTGGTTTAAGGCGCCCGTCAGCACTGAGGTCCTCTGTGCTGGCGGTTGATGTATGTCGCCCGCCAGCACTGAGGTCCCGCCAGCACTGAGGGCCATTTGTGCTGACTGTAAGTTGCTGGCGGGTGCTGCGCCCGCCAGCATAGATGCGTTTTAGCCGTCAGCACAAATCGTTTGTGGCCTAGTGAAATAGTGCGGCTGTACATGAGGTTAATTTACAGCTGGTTGTAAATTAGCAGCGTCCTAGATTTTGCTATCTTTTGCAAACATTTGCAGAAGTAATCAGTACAGCGTTTTGGATACCACACATTGATGTCCAGAAGATTACGTAATTTTTACTACAGATACCAGCAGTACATTATTACTAGGACTAGACTGGCGACGTCGTTTAACCTGAATTTAAATATCAGAAGTGCGTTGCAATGCAAGTCGATTTCAATAACCAAATGCGACCAAACGGTTGCACTGCGCGCCGACACAGGAAACTAAACTGCTGCCGGCATTGCTGGGCTCGATGCAACATATATACGGCTCTCGCTGACATCGCTGAGAACATTTGTCCGTGTGTTTCGTCGTTTGAAAGCTCTGTTCATCGCTTATCAACCACCAGTCAGCAGTACTTTTCTCTCAGAACAAATCAGTCATCAGCTACCAGCCAACGGTACTTTTCTCTCAGAACAAATCAGTATCAGCCACCAGTCGCCAGCCAGGCGAACAGGGTGTCTACTAGCCAAATGTTGATTGAAATCCACTCAAACTCTCAGGCGTCAGGTCATTAGTAGGTGTGTGTAAACATTTGCCCCTTTGGCAATAATGGAAAGCACCAAAAGATATACTTAATTTTATTCATATACACAGGACACGAGAAGCAAATCTCAAAAAAAAAAAGGACACGAGAAGCAAGCTAAGGGCCAATACGACGAAGTGAAGCAACAAGAGGACACGGCCGAATTGGACCTGATGACCAATCATAGATTATTCAATAACAACACAAACTGATGTCCTCTCAAAAAAAATATTTTTAACTGTAGCAGTATTGGGAGGTACTAATAATATATCAACCCTTTAAAAAAAGGGATTATAGACAGACATGCATGCGATCGATCTCTGCGTAATTTGGCGTTGTTGCAAGGATTACCATCGGAAAAGGCACACTAGCAGATCGAGCTACCGCTAGGCAGACAAGTGGTGGTGGCCTGCGGATCCGTGTGTGGCCAATTGGTAAGACTGTCCACAGCGGGTGCCGCATCGCACCCCGCTAGCGCAAAATGCAGATAAAAATGCTACTGTACACCCTCCAGCGGTCGCCCCATCCGTGTCTGCATACTGCGGCGACGGGCTTCTTCCCCCCAGGAATAGAGATTCTCTCTCCTTTCCCTTCACAATTGTTTACTCGTTTTCTCAACCACCGGCTACCGCGGCGGCCTTCTCCCTCCTCGCGCTCCTCCGCCCCGGGCCCCTCCGACGAGCTCCCTCCATCCCGCGTTGCTGCCGCGCCTCCCTGTCCCTGGAGCAGGAGCGCGGAGCTCCGGCGGGCCGCCCCTGCTCGAGCTCTGACGGCGAACTCCGACGCGGAGGAGGATGAGGCGGAGGGCCTCGACCTCCACCAGGCCGGCGTGGCCTCCCTCCCTCCCTCCAGGCCGGCGCAGATGCAGGCCGGCGCGGTCTCCCTCCACCCCCGCCGGATCTCGCGGGAGCAGGCGCGAAGGCAGATGAGGCGGAGGGGCCGGCGCGGAGGCTGAGGATGGCTTCGGCGGTGGCCTCTCCTCCGCCGAGCCGTGGACCTGCCGCCGAGCAAGGACGTCGACGGCCACGCGGCTGCGCCGGTGGAGCCGCTCCACCCCGCCGTCGCCTCCTTGCGCTCCCTCTTCCTCGAGCAGCCGCGACGGAGAGGAGCTTCGGCCGCTGGTGGAGGAGCTCCCGCCCGCTGGTGGAGGCCGCCTCGCCGCACCGTCGCTCGATCCGGGAGAGCCCCGAGCTGCTCGAGCTCCGCCGCACGCCGGCTCGCCCGCGGCCCCCCTCTCTCCCCCTCCTCGCGGTCGCGGGAACCAACTGTCGGCGTGGATGCGCGAGGGGATCCGGCAAGCCGCTGGAACGCCCGCGGCCCCCCTCTCCCCCTCTCTTCTCTCTCTTTTCTGCAGAAGCCAATTTTTGCAGATGCAGATCGGCAACCTGCTGGAGTTAGTCTAACCTGTAACCCCAAAACGGAAGGTTCTGGCGCTGCGAGCTGTGCGCGCACGGCATGCATGTGACGTCGCCACGCCGAGTGCGGATCTCGAGGCGATCCGGCCGGCATCTCCTGTAAGTAGGGATGGAACCGGATACCAATTCGAATAGCATTTTTTAGCTGTTTTTTTTTATTTTAGCTAAATTAGGCATAATATTTTGTATCTAAAAATTTATATTCTTGTTCTTGGCATTGTGCTTGTTAAGATTCATACAAAATAAACCCCAAATGTGTGCTATATTTTGATCAAATGATGAAAAGAAATTCGGATTCGGATTCGGATACGGATGTTTTTTCACCTTTTTCTCTATCGAAAGCAAATAATCCATAAAAAATTGTAGCTAATTTTTTTTTATTTTTTCCAGTAATTAGCTGGTTATAATGCATAAAAAATTAGCACCAAATTTATTTTATTGTGATCTAAAAAAATCAATCTATTACACAATTCGGATGTTTTGATTCCATCCCTACCTGTAAGTGCATTCTTCATCGTCATCTTTGCAGGAGCTCCAGAGTGTTTTTTTCTGCCGTACGTTCCCTTCGTCTTTCCTTTGCGTTTGCTTTTTGAAATTTGAAGTGGAAGAGGTTACACGAAGGCGACTGTAGTTGCGTCGCTCGAGCTCTCAGCTCTGCCCCGTGGACGGTACCGTTAGAACGAAAACACACATGTACTACAGTCGGAGGGACAAGATGCTGCAGCAGATAAAAGGCCCTCTTCTTGTTTTATGATACCGATGGGAATACACAGGACGGGGATAGAATATGCCCATCATGTCGTCGTCGCCGCCGCAGCGTACCTTCCATCCTCTACTCCTCCTCTAGTATCTATCTATTATCTTAATACTTGAGTGTTCAAAGAAGTCATCACGTTCACCGAGAGGAGCTAGAAATTCTCACGTTAATCTAAAAAAGAGAAGAAGGTACACCGTCGGATTTTATGAAGATCTAACGGTTCGTATTACTTTATGAATCTATGTGAAATATTTGTTAATTTTATAATTTCCTTTTGATATTTCCTAACAGTCCGTGACCGTATAGACTTATTTTAAGGAAATAAAAAATATTTTCTAACAGTCCATACGCTGTATACATATGAATAGCTTTTAATTTCCTAAACATGGTGATAAGCTATTTGAGGCTTCCGTCATTTAATGGGCCGTGAAGTCCTTTTTCTTATGTCATCGTGAATACTAATAAAAAAACGCACTACCAAAAAAACACTAACTCATCCGTATCTTCTTAATAATGTTTTATGATGAATTAAAAAGAAAAATAAGTATACCGTATAGACTTATTTTAAGGAAATAAAAAAATATTTTCTAACAATCCATGCGCTGTATACATATGAATAGCTTTTAATTTCCTAAACATGGTGATAAGCTATTTGAGGCTTCCGTCATTTAATGGGCCGTGAAGTCCTTTTTCTTATGTCATCGTGAATACTAATAAAAAAACGCACTACCAAAAAAACACTAACTCATCCGTATCTTCTTAATAATGTTTTATGATGAATTAAAAACAAAAATAAGTATAATAAAAAAGTGTTGCACCACGGAAAAAATACTTATCTTCCGCATAAGATTAAGCCAATAATCTCACTGACACCATGTTTACGGTTGTTCATCCCCACGTTGTCACCGACATTACTCCTATAGTGTATATGCAAAACAATATTGTTGCGATCAAGAACAACCTCGCTACTAACGACGTGTCACTAGAATGAACATCGTATCAAATAAAAGAAAAGTAATATTGCTTTAGTCCGTTTGCCAATAATACCGAGCTTGAACCCTCCAATTGCTTGCGGACAATCACTATTCCTCTCGATTCCTCACGCCTCATGTTCCTCATCACGCTGCCAATTATTGCCTATCCTCACATTTTTCTTCTTTCCTTGCAAAAGTGTGCAAATGTCACCACCGGTCTTTCCGATCTATCTCTCCTTTCTTTGCCACTTCTTCCTTCAACCAATTTTCATGAATTGCCTTGATCCCTGACCTGTTCACCCCTCACTGATATGACATGGTGCGGTCGTCACCAATGAAATCTAGGAGAGCCGCCAACACTGAGCTAGAAATCCAACACGTAACCGTCCTAGGAAATCGTCGTTGATCACCATCCATGTAATAAATTTTGTGTTGTGCCACAGATGCCTCTCTAGGTCACCAAAGGTGAAAACCCCATCCAAAGAGCATTTCGTTTTGCCTAAAACTGTATTTTTTAAAGGAAAGTAGCACTCATGACTCATGAGAGCTATTAATACTTCGCAGGTATATTAGCAGACCATTTTTATTCCAAGTGCTAATTGAGAAGCTAAGTCTTTTAGAACTAATGGGCACAAATGCCACTTAGACGAAGTTAGGTCTTTTCCGGTTTACTAAACAAATATCACACAAATTGGTTTTGTTGTCAAACTTTATTTTTTTACCAGACACCATAAAATGCAAAAGCTTAAATACATGCATACTCATTAAATAAATACGTCCATAGAAGAAACACCGAGAAACTGAGATAGAGTTTGATGGTCTTGTGCTTGACAAAGTCATCATAGGTGCATGACTATTGATGAGCATATGCTTACCATCAAAATAATATAGCCTTTAATTTCAAAAATAAAGTCTAACTCCTTTCTTTCCCACTTCTCCCTTCGACCAATTTTCGTCTTTTAGAACTAATGGGCACAAATGTCACTTAGACAAAGTTAGGTCTTTTCTGGTTTACTAAACAAATATCACACAAATTGGTTTTGTTGTCAAGAGACTCATTATTTTTTTACTAGACACCATAAAATGCAAAAGCTTAAATACATGCATAGTCATTAAATAAATACGTCCATAGAAGAAACACCGAGAAACTGAGATTGACAAAGTCATCATAGGTGCTTGACTATCGATGGGCATATGCTTACCATCAAAATAATAGAGCCTTTAATTTCAAAAATAAAGTCTAAGACATAACATGAGCACATGTCGCAAGTCAAGAACTCAAGCGGAATAACAGATCTAACCAATCGTGCTACACTCAGTGCGTACCTCTCAAGGTGCTCAATCCCTACATTGAACAACATTTAAAGGATGTTGGGTAGGGCAAAGCTTCTTCATCGACGACAACAACGGACTACCACCGCCAACGAGGGAAGGCCACCTCAAGACCTCGGTGGATCCAACACAATGTACAAGGGATCTAGAAACCGACATATAGTAGAGTTTTGTCTTTGATCCCTTCCTTGAGCATTTTACTTTGCTGAGAGAGAGAGAGAGAGAGAGAGAGAGAGAGAGAGAGAGAGAGAGAGAGAGAGAGAGAGATGGATAAGAGCAAGTATAATAAGGTGACGTAGGCGGGCTGAATGCAGTGCCATGTCACTTTGTTTCTTAGTTTGAGGAGAGAGGAGAGAGAGAGAGAAGGAAAGCAGGCTGCAAGCTTGCAGCCTGCTCTCAGCTGGTTGCTACACATATTTCTATAAATTTAGTGAGAGAATGAGAGAGGAGATATACACCAAGCATTAATGATGTAGCATAAACATATAGCCAACTATTATATGAGTGGGATGTTAAGTTGGCTTAGAATGACATGGCAAGATCATATAGCCAGCAACGGGCTAAATCATTAGCCTTGAGAGAGAGAGAATGCTGGATAGCCCTGCTAGCACAAAAGAGAGAGTGATGGATAACCCTGCTAGCACGGGAGAGAGTAAATCTACATTATTACATCATCAATGGGTAGATGCTAGATTGTAAGGAGAGAACGATAGCACGAGAAAGAGGGGAGGGAGAAAGGGAGAGAGAGTTCGCATATGAACATGTCAGCCATTGTGCTAGCTGCTACTGATTTGCGGCACCGTTGGTGAGTAGAGCTAGATGTTAAAGCTAGACTAATGACAGGAAACCAACACCTGCCTCATGGACTTTTGATCATAAAACTCAACATGTATCCATAGTTGTCGCTGACTATTTGGAGGTAATTTGGCGAGATGAAACACCTAAGAGCGATAGGGCCTAACAATATGCACAGACACTAAAGTGCGATGGACGATCAATGGATGCCTCAATACAACAAGAAGTGCTTGGAAGCGTCAATGTTGGAATTGTCATCTATTCGGAATCATGATAACGATAAGAATGCAAATTGAGTTTGATCGTGGAAACCATGAACACAAGTCATAAAGAATCCCGACCACGCAAGCATTTACCGATGAGTCAGGAAAGTCACACAGAAGATCGATGCCGTGAGAATACTCCAGTATGAGACATGATTCTACCTTCATACGAAGCAATTGAAAAGGCGGCAATTGAAAAGGCGACAAGCCTATGAAATTATGTTTTAAATAAATTTGTAAATACAATCTAAAATAAAACAACATACTTATGGTTCAGTTGTTTACATGTGAATTTAGTTTGTATAGTCTATTAGTATAAAAATATTATATTTAAGTTGTTTTCATACAACCGGTTCGACCACTTCGTAAGAAATTAAATCAAAAGGTACCATAATAGTATTAAATCTAGCCGCGCTATTTGCGCGGGCCATCTTGCTAGTACTGTACACAGTAGAGCTGAACGTACGGAGTAACCTGTACAGTATGTAGGCTGTACTACTAGCCCAGGAGCCATCGTATCGAAATGTCCGCGTGCATGCCAGCAGCTAGCACGCGCGTGTGTACGGTGCAATGCACATTGATGCCCCCTGCATCCTGAATTCCTGATGCTGATCTGCATGCATGCATATATGCATGGATACTGTTGGTCCATGACTAGCGTACGTCTAGTTAGCGAGGCCGGGCGGCAGATTGTTTGGTACGATGACGTGTCAAAGATCACTGTAGTATACCGGTAAAAATGTTTCTACGGTATTACTATGTGTACATGTACCACCAGGACACGGCGGCAGGACCAGAGTGTGCGCACTGTAGCCTGTAGGCGTGCAGGCCGCGAACGAGAAGGCGGAGGGAGCACGATCGTCTCCGGCGTGCGCGCCGGCCGGTAGCTGCAGGCGGGTGAGCGCGCGCGACGCGAGAGCCCAAAGTGACAAGTCACGAGTGGCACGGCGAGGCCGCCAGGGGGGAAAACAACTGTTTGTAGCCTCCCTCTCCGCGCTCGCTCGCTGATCCATCACTCACTGATTGCTGCTGGCTGGATCGAGGCCGGCCGGCCTGCCTGCGCTAGCTGCTGCCGTTGTTGCATGCATGCGTCGCCTGAGACGCCGGGGAATAAGAGCATGGCTAATGGTTTCGCCCACAGCCGGCTGCAACGCCTTCTGACCTGGCGTTCGGTGCTGATGGATCCTGCTAGCATTTATTGCAAGGTAGCAAGCTCAGCCAATAGCAGTTGCCGCAGCTCCTCTTCGCCGGCTTCTAGCCGGCGTGTGGCGAGACGCCCATCCCATTCTCTCTCTCCCACGTCGGATTTCGCCAGCATCCCGCCTATTACTATACTTTATACTTGCTCTAACGCGCTCGGCTCGGCTCCACCACATTTTGCATGGGTCTGAGCGTCTGAGTCACAGCGGGCGCCGCTGCCGACCTGCCGTCCGTCTCCGCCGCGCCGGCCATATGCATGCATGCATACAGGCATGCAGCATGCCCATCCCTTCAGGTCCGCCATGGCCTCGCCCTTTCTCTCAGCTAGCGCATCCTGTTGCTGCTTGGCCAGTAGCGATCGATGCCTGCCTTCCCCCACTCGCTCGTTCTGGTGGGCGGGCGACGACGGGGCTCGAGAGGCGAGCCGCAGCTCTAGGACGACGTGCGGTACGCTTACAACTTTTCATGCACAAGACGAGCATGATCAGCTGATGCAAGCATGCATGCATCGCATGCAGAGAGGGACTGACCAAAAAGCCAGCTGCTGCGCCCAAGTCAGAGGCAGGGCTCCCCTACCTACTCCTACTAGCAGTAGTATTTTTTATTTTTTTTGCGAAACGGGGTAGATTATATTAATGAAGCACAGTACATCCCCTGTTACATAAAGGACCCTGAAAGAAGTAGAAATTACAACGAGGTCCTTGACAACATCTTCTCCGATGAGCAGCCGTCTGCTCAGATCGGAGCCAAATCCACCCGTCGCCATCACCGGAGACTCCAAACTTTTGGTCTCCCGCAAGATCCAGCGCCCCAGACCCGCTAGGACGCATCTTCCTCCACTGAACGAACGTCGGCGATCTCCACACCATGGGCGACGGAGGAACCGAATCCGACGCCGACACGCCGGAAAGGGAGTCCGGGACAGCCGACGACAAGGCCGGCGGCCAACCAGACAAAGACCCCAACAAGGGGGAAGACCACAACTCCACCCCGCACGCTAGAAGGTAGAGGAGATCTAACCTCGCACCCTGCACTCCAGGGATGACGACGCCACCGGCGACGCCAACAGAGACCGCAAGGAGGAGGAAGGGGCTCCTGCGTCCCTCGCCGGAGATGACACCGACACCGCCGCTGCCGCCGCCGGAGAAGCACAGGAGAAAGATCACCAAAGACGACGACCTGCACGCCATCGCCGGTAGCTACAAGCTAGTAGATGTAAAACTACAGCTATACAAGTCCCTCACGCCAAGGTGCCGGGCTCCCCTACCCACTCTGCCGCCCGGAGGCCGCCGGAGAGGAGGGGGCCGGCGGATCGACGGGGGAAGAAGGAAGCTCCCTCGAAATCGCCTGTCCCTACTGTAGCTTGGGGAAAGAGAGGTCGAGAAGCAAACTCAATATTGTCTACTAGCAGTACTAGTCTACTAAAGATGATCGAGTTTGTCCTAAATCAAACTAGATCAAGGTTATAAGTAGGAGTATGTAGGCAAATAGAAAATAACAATAATACTAGTACCAAACGAGTATCATTAGATCCGTTGCAATATATTGTTTTTTCATGGCATGTCCCAGCACATATTTTTCTTCAAATTACAAGATATACTTTGATTGCTTCTTTCATGTGACAATTGTATTTCCTTAGGCCCTGTTTGGTTTCCCATAAGTAGGATGACTTAAAGTGCAAATAGGGTCATGACAAGGGTCTTATTTCCAAGGGGCAATTACAAAGCTCAGGATTTGAAGTTTGATCACTCATGACAAACGAAAAAACTACGCGTGGAGCATAGGCCACTTGTTGCTTTCCTCCAATCCAACACACATACACACAAAAACATTCAAATTTACTCGTAGCAGCGTCATGACAAGGCAACGTCTTTCTCGCGGCTGCAAGAGTCGTCTGTCGATCGACGGCCGGAGTGGTGCTCGATCAAGGCGCTAGCGAGCCCTACACTGAGCACTGGGCCCTCGATCTGGCTCCCCGGCCGGCCGGCCTGCTGACGCGATCGAGTGCCCTGGTGGTCACCCACCCATCAAATCAGAGGCTAATCATTGCGGAAAGCGAAAGCTACTGCTCGTAGACCGCGCCGGAAAAAGAGCTGAGCAGAGGCGCGCGGTGCCATGCCGTGCCGTGGCACCACCAGCGCACCAGGTCAGGCGTCCTGTGGGCTGGCCAGCTGCTACTCATGCTCATGCAGCTCCGGTAGCAGGACGCGCGACGACCCATCATCATCCATCCCCTGCAGCGGTAGGCTTCCTTCCTTCTCTGGGCGCGGCTCGATGCATGCATGCCTCGATCACATGCAAAAAAAAACTCGTATGCAATACAAGGGATTCCATCGCCGTGGTACGCAGCGTAGTTTGTACGTATTCCAGTACGGACGGGCCGGGGACGAACCGACGAAGAGTACGTATCTAGCTACGTACCGATCGACCTCTGATAACTTACGTGCACGTCGTCAGAATTACCGCGGCTGATCGATGTCGATGTTCGTTTGAGAGGTTTTCTTCGGGACACAATACGTTCCAACGGTCGTATTGTCGGTTTCTTCGGTTTTTGCTTTAAGGGTAAAATGGTAATTTGGTTGATATATGTTTTAGAAAAAAAATTCCCCGCTACCCACCCGATCCACCCGTGCACACCTCCTCCCTCCGTTTTTATATATTACAAAAATGACATTTTACATTTCCGATAATACCCTTTAACTATCGGTACGACCTTTGAATACTACCGTTCGACAGCTAAAAAACCGGTCGTATAGAATTAATCTCAACCGTCCGATCCTTACATATAGGTCCTTTTCTGTTACATACGAGTCCTTTTTCAACTGGTCGTACATGTCGTATTGTGTACAGAAGAAAACCTCTCGTTGTTTGATGATGGATTGATCATGCGACGGCCGGCAAAGGCAGGTCTAGCTAGGAGCAATAGACTATAGAGTAGCTCTCTCAGCCAGAATGACTTTGTTTCCATTGAAAAGAATTGTTTAACTGTCGCATCTGATGTTTGAACATACGAAGTACTACTATGCATATGATGTTTGAACATATGTATTAAATGCAAAAGAAAATATAATTAGGTGCACATGTTGCAATAATTTATTAACGAATTCGTGATTTGACATTGTCGTGCTAAAGTAAATATGCTGATGACACATATTAACTAGACTTCAAAAATTCAATCTCGTGATTTTCATGAAACATCCTTTTTTTTCCCTCTGTGAACTGGCCGGTTCGCTGGGCTGGTGGCTCATACTGATTTGTTCCGAGAGAAAAATACCGTTGAGTTGACTAGCTGGTGGTGGTTGGTGATATGTGCTAATTTGTTCCGAGAGAAAAGTACCGTTATGCTTCCCGGGAACAAGTGCAATGTGTATTAGGGGGGAAAACTGACTCCAGCAGCAGGATTTTCTCAGCCGTTTCATTTTTGGTCGTTCCAATTTTCAATTGACCTCGTGTGAAAATTATGTTAATACCATCTTTCAAAAAAAAAGGCATTACCGTCTCAATTGTGGGTTTTTTTTTTGAGCAACTTTGGTAGGTGCTCTACCTTTTCATTGAAGAAGAAACAGCAAGTGTTTTGTAGTTACAAGCCCGGAAGGACCAGGCTGTGGAAATGCTACTCAAATCGTACAACGGATGTATGCCTCGCAGCGATACTATTCAACTACTCTGTAAGCTGCTCTGTACGAGAGGACATCTTGTTTCGTCAACTCCGCTAACTAGTCCGCGTTGATTGCAACATTTTGGAAAACCCTCCGGCATCTTTCCTTCCAAACATTCCAGATCGTGTAGATGGTCACCTGTAAGTGATTGTTTCTGTCCGCAGCACCTTGCTGGAGCACCGATCTCCACCACCGTCGCAGTGTTCTGACCACTTGCGGCAGCACCTGAATGTTGAAAGAGGTAGCAATGGACTGACATACTGCCCTTGTGTAGGAGCACTTTGCGGCCATATGTAGGTGTTTTTCTGAACTCGTGCGGCACAGTGTGCAAATTGGGTTGGCCTGTCCACCATTTTTTATTACTCGGTCCGCTGTCGGCAACTTGGACTGCAGCAGCAACCACATGAAGAACCGGCATTTGTTCTCCACCTTAGCCTTCCAAATTAAGCTCCAGGGTCCATCCTTGATCGCCCCTAGAAACTGCACATTATAAGCCGATTTGGCTGAGTACTTACCATCAGCCGTGAACCTCCAACTGATTGCATCTTCCTCGGATGTCAGCTGCACTTGCGATATTTGGGACCAGAGGTCGACGAACTGCCGCATCCCGTCCTCCGAGTCCAGCCTCCGCAGCCCTCGTAACCATCTTCTAGAGTGTAATGCTGCAGCCACCGTTTGATTCTTGCGCCATGCCAACTTGAAGCACTCAGGAGCAATGTCCTGCGGTGCAGAACCATTCAACCATTTATCTTTCCAGAAGCTTGTCTTTGCTCCGTTCCCAATTGAGATCGCAGTGCATAATCTGAATAGATCACATTCAGCATTAGTAAGCTTGAGTTGCAATGCTGCCCATGGCTTGGTCGGCTCGGTCCACTTCAGCCATGGCCACCGTAGGCGCATCGCCCTGTTGAAACACGACAGTTCCTTGATGCTTAACCCGCCCAGCTTCTTAGAGCAACTCCAAGAGACTAGCAAAATTTTACTCTCTATATTCTCATTTAGCTAGCCAATTAGTCAACATTCACTCTCTAAATGAAGGTCAATTCCAACAGACTACCCAAATTAGACCAATCTCTATACGTAGTACTGGATGGACCCCACATGTCATCCTCTGTGTGTTTCTTCCTCCCGTCTCCCACGCGCCTCGACTCCGGCCAGCCGCTCCGCCTCCTCTGATCCCTCCTCTGGCTCCTACCCGCACGCCGCACTCCATCCATCGATCCCTCCGCCGCCGTCAGAAGGTTCTGCAACATGAAAACGTCGATCTACATTCAAGAACAACAGCTCTCTACTCCTCCTTTTCGATCTGTTGTATGCCTACCTCATCCCAAGCTCTGAGCACCAAATTCATCGAATCCACCAAGCTGGTGTCCAATATTGGCTACAGATCCACCACCAACACCTCACTTTTCTCTCTCCAGCACACACGGCAAAGCAGCAGCAAGCAGATCAGCAAGCAATGCTGCGCACTGCGAGGGAGGCGCAGCTGCGGCGCGAGAGCGGAATCATGGCCTTGGCCTCCCTCTGCTCACCGCACATGCTCCCCTGCCTGGGCTTCTGTGCCGTCACAGACAGGGAGTTCCAGCTCCTCGAGTTCGCGTCCAACGGGAGACCGTCGTGCGGGTGTACACGGCGGACGTGGCCTGGGCATCGCCTACCTCCGGCGCCGCAAGGTCCGCCGCTGCGAGCTCGGGAGCTCCGCTCCGCCGCGCCAGCGATCCTTCCTCCCTTCTCCGCAAGCTCCGACGACCCTCCCTGCGGGTGGCACGAGAGGACGGGAGGACCCGAAAGGTGCGTGCGGGACCACAAGAGTTGGATGGCGAGCCGCGCCCGCTCGTCAAAGAAAGCTAGCAGAGGGAGCAGGATAACGAGCCAAGATACCAAGTACGAGATTTGAAGAGACTGTTGGATGCGATGTTTATCAGAATTTTGCTATTTTTAGCTAGTCAACTTGATTTACAGAGGCTGTTGGAGTTGCTCTTATCCCTGCACGCTCGGGTCCAATTGACCGGGCAATGACCCTTCCTCGGGTCATTGTTTCCTTTCCAAAGGAAATTCCGACGGATACGATCAATCTTTTTTACCGCCCATTTGGACAGCGGAAAGGATGTCATATGATAAACGGGTATGGATGAGAGGACGGAATTCAGCAGCGCAAGCCTCCCTACCCGGTTCAGTAGGCGTCCTTTCCATCCCGGTAGCCGGGCACCGATCTTGTCAATTAAAGCTTGCTCATCTGCCCTCCTGGTTTTTCCGATATGCAGCGGCAAACCCAGTTATTTGGTTGGGAGGTCTCCTACCGTTCCTCTGAAGTTTGCAGACAGTGCCTCAGTATCCATGTAGGTTGTCTGGATCATGTACATGGCAGATTTCTGCATGTTGGTGTGTAATCCAGTTGCCGCGCCAAAAGCTTGTAGAAGTTGTTGCACATGTTGGATGTCAGGCACGGTCGGTCTGATGAACAAGGCAGCATCATCAGCGTAGAGGCTTGTTCGCATTCTGATTAGATCAGCACCAATAGGGCATAAGAGGCCATGTTCAGTGGCTTTGTCCAATAATCGCTGCAAAGGATCCATCGCCAGGATAAACAACATCGGAGAAAGGGGGTCCCTTGCCGGAGCCCACGACTGTGTTTGATCGGTCTACCCGGCGTGCCATTTAACAGTATTCTTGATGTTGTGTTAGCCCACAGTATGCAGATTAAGTCCCTCTATCTCTGGCCAAAACCCAAACGCTGCATGACCTCTAGCATACACTCCCATCTGACGCTGTCAAAAGCTTTGGTGATGTCCAATTTGAGGAAGAGCATCGGTGTCTTAGAGCGATGGAAGTGATTGATCGCCCCCTGTATATATTGGAAGTTGTCTTGTATACTGCGCCCCTTGATGAATGCACTCTGACAGGGAGAGACCAGCGCCGGTAGGCGGGGCGCCAGCCTATTTGCTAGCACCTTGGTTAGGATTTTAGCGACGCTATGCATTAGGCTGATCGGCCGGAAATCAGATGGGCTCATGGCAGACTCAGTCTTGGGCAGGAGAACAACATTGGCCGAATTGACGAGTGAGCATGTGTTGCCTCTCAGGTTGTATAATTGTTGAATGGCTTGCAATAAACCCTCCTTTATTGTGTGCCATGTGATCTTGTAGAAAAGGCTGGTGTATCCATCCGGGCCCGGCGCCTTCTCTGCCGGTGCCGCGAAGATAGCTACCCTCACTTCCACTTCTGTAATCTGCTCGTCCAATACACTGAGGTCATGCTGCTGAATCTGTAGAAGGTCCCAATTGAGTGCTGCTTCACGGTTTGATCTGGTTCCAAAGAGGGATGAGAAGTGATTGAATAGTTGTGTGGCTTTGTCATGGTGGCTCGTGAATGTCCTTGTCTGTATAGTGAGCGAAGGAATGAAATTCTTCCGACGCCTTGAATTTGCTCTCAAGTGGAACAACCGTGTGTTTGCGTCTCCAAGCTTGATCCAAGTTAGTCTGGAATATTGTCGTATCTTAATTCTTCGCAGTGCTGTGAAGCCTAGGATGCGGGCCTTGATGAGCTTCCTTAATGATATTTCCTCAGCAGACAATAAGCAGGACTCTTGCGCCTGGTCCAGCAGTGCTACCACCTCGGTAGCAATTTCGACCTTTAACTTAAGGGCCATAACATGCTGCTTGCTCCACTTCTTCAATGCTTTTGCCAGCCGAGACAACTTGATGTGCAGTACTCGAACCTTGTCCCTGGACCGGACCACCTTATTCCAGGATTGCTGCACTACATCCATAAAGTTTGGGAGCTGTGGCCAGTATGATTCAAACCTGAAAATCTTTTGTCGTCGCTGGGTCAGTATGGAGGACAGTAGTAGCGGGCAATGGTCTGACATGGATGATGACAGCGCCTGGAGGTAACAGTCCGGATGATCCATCTCCCACTGTTCAGTGTAAAACATGTGATCAATTTTGGTTAACGTTGGGTCATTCGTTCCGCTGGACCAGGTGAATCGACGACTGTGTAGTCGTAGCTCACGAAGTTCTAGGTTGTCCAGAGTGTTCTTGAACCTGTTCATCATCCTAAAGTTGATGCGGGAGTTGTTCTTCTGTGATGCTTTGTAAATGAGGTTGAAATCACCCATGACGATCCACTGTGGCAGGAGTGACTGCCGCACCGCCTGCAATTCAGCAAGGAATTCCTCTTTCTCTGAATCCAATTGCGGTCCATAAACCCCTGTTAGGCTGAAAGAGTTCCCATTGGCCCTGCACCTTATGTTAGCCGAGACCATGTACTTGCCCACCAAAATATTGTCCAAGATGTAATCCTGTACTGAACATGCAACGATTACACCTCCGCATACTCCTACCGCCGGCAGAACCGCGTAGCCCCCTGGTGACCGAGGGTTTCTGTGATGGTGAAATCAGTGACTGTTTGAAGCTTGGTTTCCTGTAGGCATACAATTTGTGCATGGTGATCATCAGACATATCCCGTACCACTTGCCTTCTAGCCCCAGCATTGAGCCCTCTGACATTCCAATTGAGAATGGTGTAGTTGTTTTCATTCATTGATAACAAGTGATACAACTACTAGGCCTTTGCACAGGCTAACTGATCGTAGGATACAGGTACTCGAACTAATAATCCCAGTACGGTAGCGGTAGCACACCATCCATTCCATCTTCCTACTGAAATACCACCCTACTACATCGCGATGATTCGAAGATTGAGTACACATGGGAACTGATTGACTACTGTTGCAGGACTGCAATCCATCACACGGCCGCAGCCTTCGGCCCGGGGTTACCATCAGTCAGCAGGTCCTCCACCGCCGCAATGGCCTGTGGCGGCATGGTGTCGCTGAACAGACTAACAAGACGCCTCTTGTGCTCTTCCTTCGGGGTGTGACTCTCCGGCAGGATGTCGAGCTTCTTCATGAGAACGGTCTGGCAGCGGAGTAGAGAGTGGAGCTTGGCCGTTGGCTTGTCCGCGAGTCTGGTGCTTGTGCGTCGGTTGTCATGACCCGGGGCAGACACCTCCCACTGGACGCCATGTTCCGCCACCGGCGTAGGCGGAATCACCGGCGGCTGCAGCAGGGGCTCCGCAGGCTAAACGATGGTCAGCTACAGGAACCCGTTGATGGCGGACTGTTCCTCCTCCGGCACGGCAGGAGACTGTGCTCCGTCCGGCACGGTCCCCAGGTGTTGGGCCCGCGGTGGAGACTCAGGCGGAGAGTCAAACAGGCCAGCAGGCAGCAGCCCAGCGAGGTCCGCCGGATTGACACCCGCGTCGTCGTGTGCGTTGCCCATGGAGGCCCAGGCGGCAATGTTAGCGGACCCAGGGGAGGAACCCACCCAAGACGGTCCACCTGGCCCAGTCGGCCCGGTGAGGAGGTCTGGAGAGTGCATCATAAGAGACTCCTGCTGGGCCGGCTCCACGGTCCAGACCCCCCGTTATCGAAGAGAGGTGAGCCCGAGTGCCCCAGTAGGCGGCCCGGCTGTGTTGGTGTGGACGCCGCGCCGCCAGTCTTCAACTTCACGGGCGCCTCCGTCCGCGGCGTGCTGTCAGGGACAGCACGCGAGACAGAGGATGCTCCCTTCGCCTGCACCTGTTCCTGCAGAAGCACAGGCATGGCGGGGACAGGCACAGTGTCGTCGTCGCCCGCCCTGGAGTCTGGCAGCATGCTTGCTTGCGGCGCAAGCCCTGCGTTCACGGTGCCCACCTGGCCACGTGAGCAGGACCCGCTGCCGCCCGCGACGTGCCCGCCGTTGCCGGTTTCGGAGTCCGCGCCGCCACCCGCGCTGGAAGCACGGACGTCGTGGACACCGCCACCCGCCGGGCGATACGCAGAGGTCGCCGTATCCTGCGCGGAGCCCGAACTGCCGTCCGGCGGCGGCGAGCGGCCCTGCCTGAAGATGAAGCGATCCCGAGGCAGCATACCGAACGGAATGGGTCCGTCGTCGCCATCGTGCACTCCCCTCTGCCAGTGGAGCTGGTACACCATCGGCCAGTACCCCTCAGCGACCGGGCGACACGCCGACGGGGGACGGTAATCAACAGTGTAGTCAAGGTGGAGCAGCACGGGGAAGGAGAGCAGACCGATAGGACCCCGCCGCTCGCGGCGGCCACGCGGACGACCCAGCCCGTCGAGGCGCCAATGGTTCTCCGGGCGGCTGGCGATTCACTCCAGCCGCAGCAGGCCGAAGGTGGAGATGGATGTAGGGTCGTGCGTCCAGGCGATGATGGAGAAGCACCCGCGTTCGCGCTCCTCGTCAGGGTTGTTGTCGATGCGCTCGAGGAGCGTCTCCGGCGGGAGGAGGTGTCCCACCGTGGCGAGCTGGCGACCGTGCAGGGGAACGCCCTCGAAGCAGACGTGGACCTTGAAACACAGGGAAGCTGACGTCGCCTCCGCCGACGCCTGCCTCCACGACATGAGGTGATGGCGGCGGTTTCCAATGCGGATACCGCCCGGCCACCCGAGCGCTACCGCTCGGTGCTCAGCCGACGGCAGCTCGATGATGAAGCAGTTGGGAACATAGGGCGAGACGATGAGGAGTGCAGGATCAAGGGCGAGCGCGGCACCGAACGCCCGGGCCACCGCCATGCGAGAGGGCAGCTCCCCCTCCCCCATGGCCACCGCCACCACGGCGCGGTCCTGGAGGTCGCAAGCCCGGTCGAGCATCTCCAGCGTAGCAGGGACACAAGCCAGGACGATGGACGGGTGCTCTGCTAGGTCGACCGGGAAGGACGGCATCGCGGACGACGACTGCTTCTGGGTAGCGGTCACCACGGGGGTCTGCACCGCTAGCGGGAAAGGACGTGGAAGTTGAGGTATCGGCTGTGTGTGGGGTTTGGGCTGAGGTGATGGCGGAGGCGGCGGCGGTGGTGGGTTGGGTGAAGCTCCGCAGTGGCGGGCGCGGTGACCGGAGCGGAAACAGGAGATGCAGCGCGGGGGGTCGCGGCACTGATGCACCTTGTGGTCGGGAGCAAGACACTTGAAACACCGGTCGGCAGTGCGCTCAAGGAAGAGGGATTGGAAGGGTTTTGTAGCCGGCGGCGAGCGACCAAGACGGCGGAAAACGGATACCCGCTGGGTGAGTAGCCGTTGCTTGGCCGCCTCCTTCCGTTGGCGCTTGGATCTGTACTCCTCCCAGCCATGATGGGCCTCTGTTTCACTGCGGCCACCGGCAGGCAGCGGCACAGAGGTGGTTGCCGGGAAGATGAGGCGAGAGGCGACGGGGCCTCTGGCCGCAGTCGGAAAGGAAGCCTGAGAGTTACCTTGGTTAGGAGCAACAACTATGGACTTGAGCCGCGGCCGCCCCTCCGCCCATGACGCCACCCTCGAGTCCCCCGCCCGCGCAGGCATGGCCGCGGAAGGGAGTCGCCGCCCAGTAAGGTTGTCGTCGTGGGATGCCGGTCGGGGAGCAGGGTCGTTGCCATCCTGGGGTGGGCGGTCGTCGCGCATGGGCGTGGAGAGAAGCGCCTCCTTGAAGGTCTTCAGCGTCTTGTCTTGTTGCGGTTGGATTGGCTCACCTCCGCCTCCATCTGGCTTGGGGGAAGGCTCCGGGCTTAGGGAGAACGAGAAATCCACCAGCTCAGGCGGCGGGGATGAATGCCGAGGCGTGTAGGGTGGGGGGCGCCGGTTGCCGGAGTGGTCTGCCGGCGGGGTTGGGCTGGGGGAGCGTGGGGAGCTGGGGGTGCGGGGCTCTCCCATCTTCACCTCACGGCTTGAGGCGTACATGGAGTACTTCTCCGCTAGTGAGTACTCTCTCAATTGTGGGTATACAATATGCTGGAGTGTGTATACGACGTCATGGGCAGACGCAGACTCGCTAGCTCCGGGCGAGGGCACTGTGCCGCTGTGCGGTGGCGGCCCTGTCCGCCGGCCGCTGCGCCCAGGACTTTGAATGGGATGACCCTTGCCTGATGCGTGCGCGCAGTTGGGGGACGAGCAGCTTGCAGGTTCGGGGGGGGGAGGGCGTTAGGGAACAGTGGAACCCCGTCACTTGCTTGTTGCTTGTGTTCATCACCTCGCCGCACAGTCGACAGTTTCCAGGACTTGCTCTTCCCCCTCCCCCCATCCCCCCGCCCCCGGTCCCTCCTCCGGATACCCGTAAATACGCACATACTTTCTGTCTCTTACTCCCTCTGTTCTGAAAAAACTGACGTTTATGATAAGATTTGAGTCAAACACTACGAATATAAATCATCAATAATTTTTAAGTTGTTGAGTTTGCAAATGTGAAAACTATATAAATAGTTTCGTCTTGAAAAATATTTTTATAAAAATATACATACATCACTATTTAATAAATATTTTTATAATAATAAGAGGTCAAAATTATATTTTGGAGACCGTATCACTGTTCTAAATGTCAGTTTTTTAGAACATAGGGAGTACTAATTCACAGGGATCCAAATCCGTCGCTGGACCACGGCACCCCCTGTTCCGTACGTGTTGGCATCGTTTTATTTGAAATGAGATCATGGCGGTACATGGTCATCAACTCATTATTTCAATTTGGCTAGTAGTTACGTCCTGATCCACGAAACGCGCGTTCCAGCAGAGTAGGGAGACAAGATGTGGCCGCACAGATCGGGGCGGAGCAGAGAGGGGGAGGCGGCACACCGGAGAAACTATTCCGGCGTGGCCCGCCGGGAGCGCCCAGGCCGCCGGGGCCGGACGCGATCGGATGTGTCGCCTCCACAGTGCGCGGTGTTCTCTTTGGCCCCGGCCACCCACATGGCCACATGGGCACATGCGCGCCACTCCCCCCCATGCTCTCATCTCGCGTCGATCAAAAACCGCCGGGCGTGGCTCTTTCCTTGCTCTTTTTGGAGTTTTATGTCGGACACCACACCAGTCCTACCGCCTACGTGCTTTCCGGTTCGAAAACGTCCTAAGATTCCCTCCGGAATTCTTTACGGACGAAGATCGAATCCGTCGGTCGCTGTCAATCATCCAACGCGCCAGGAAAAAAAAACCCTACACGACCGTTTGAAAATTTAAAATGCTGGGGGTGTCCTCAGAACCTGATTCGAAACGAAACAATAGTTTCCTTGATCGATCGATAGGGGATGATACTGGAATGTACATCTGGTCCGAGTGCGCTACTATGAAGAAAAAAAAAACGAAGATGAAAAATGAAATCTCCCTACTTGCCACACACTTTGTAAGCAAGAACAGTAGAGAGAGAACAAGGGTCGCTAAGGGCGAGAAGATGGCAAGGAATTAATGAGAATCTAATCCCTATTAGCAGCAGCAGCAGCACCGATCACCCATTTTGCCATGGACACAGGACACAGGACACATCACCACCTCCTCTGCAAGAACACGTCGCTGTCCGGCGGCCGCTCGAAGCGGCTGACGACGGCGGCGCGGAAGTCGAACGCCGCCTCCTGCTGCTGCACCGCGCGTCCGCCGCACGGCTTGTGCACGCCCACGGCGGCGCCGCTCAGGCTCGCGCGCGGCTCCAGGACCACCTCGCTCAGCGGCACGCGCTTCCGCGGCTGCTGCTGCTCCGGCCGCTGCTTCGGCGCGCTCTGCGACCGGGACGACGACGACTTGGCCTCCGACGACTGCGTGCTCGACATGTACCCGGGGCAGTTGGGCGACGCGCCGTAGTTCCCGGAGGCGGCACCGCCGAAGCCGCACACGCTCTTGGCGGGGGTCGGCGGCGCGAGGAACGGGGCGGCGGCGCAGCGTGGCGTGCACTGCGCCGTCGCCGGCCGGGGCTTCTCCGGCGCGCACCACTCGTAGTCCGGGAAGTGGCGGGAGCTCGGCACCGCGATGCGCGGGGGCGCCGCGCCGCGGCCGCCGCCGCACGGAAGCAGCGGCGAGGAGACCGACTGCGAAGCCCACCACTCGTCGTCGACCGTGCGCAGCGACGACGCGCGAGACGACCGCGGCCGACCGGTGTCCATCTCCACGATCTTGGGGCTCCGGTCGTACCCCCCGCCGCCGCCGTAGGACACCGACTCGATGCTCGCCGACAGGCGCCGGCTGTACGCCGCCGCCACGCCGTGCTCGCTCCGCGTGTCGTCCGCGTACCGCTCTTGCTGCCGACACAAGGAACCGGCAAGGATTTCGTTAGAGGACTTGCACAAGACAAGCACCATGCTTTGCTTGCTTGCTTCAACAGAAAGCGAAAAGGATTGCTGCCAATTGACTTACCAGCGAGAAGCGCGGCCGGACGGGAAGGTGGCTGTGGAGCGGCGGGAGCTGAGGCACGGCGACGGCGCGGCCGCGCGCAGCAGCGGCGGCGGCGCGGACGGCGGCCTGCGCGCGGACGAGCGCGTGCATGCTCTGCAGCGCGGCCGCCGCCTGCTTCCGCACAAGGTAGCCACGCACCAGCGCCTGCAGCTTCACCAGCGCCTTGAGCGCCCGCAGCGCCTTCTTCGCCTGCACGGACGGACGGACGGATTCGTGTCAACACACAAGAGGATTTAGCGATTGGGTTTAGCGCTTTGCGCGAATTCCGATATTTTTCCTGTGCAAAAGATAGGTACAAGAATGTACATGAACCCAAAAGAAGGAATTTAAAAGAATCTTTGAATGAACAGTGTACAGTAATCTGAACCAGGCTGACTGTCGCATGGATGGTCCCCTGTGTTCGAGTGGTGACTCCCAAAGAAGGCAGACGAAAACGGGATCACGAAGGGATGCAATGCAAAGGAGAAGAAGGAGTCCTTTCGGTAGCCAGCCAACTCACCAGGAAGCCACGGAATGCCGTCTGGATCTTGACGGCGGCTCCGGCGCGGCCGCGTGGGTCGAGAACGGCGCCACAGCCGCCGAAGCCGGGGCCCTGGCTGGTGAGGCGGACGACCTCGACGGCGGCCTGCGCGGCGGCCACGGCCGCGTCCGCCGCCGCCGCGGTGGCCGCGGCGACCGCGATGGCGTGCTTGCTCTGCTCCCGCTCCGTTTCGTTGTACAGCGACTTGAGCCACGCCGCCTCCGCCTCCCGCGCGATCGCCACGCTGCCGCCGCCTCCCCTCACGGACCGCTCCTCTGTCGCCTTCGCCGCCGGCGCCTCCGCCGAGTCACGTGACGACCTCGCGAAGCTCCAGCGCTTCCTGTCGGCGGGCGGCGGCGCCGGAGCCGTGGACGCCCGCCTCTGCTGGTCCTTCCCCTGCTCCTTCCTCCCTCCTCCCCCGCCGCCGCCCAGCAAGCTGCGGAACCACCTCGCCGCCTTGCCCATATCCCTCAGAATTCGCAGCCACCCCACGCGCCCGCGCCCGCGCCCGCCTGGGAAGAGAGAGACCTGACGACCTCGCTCCGCGGCGGCGCGCGCTCCAAGCGGAGCAGAGCAGAGAGAGCAGTGGTAACTGAAGCAAAGAAGAAGTGTGAGGTGCGCGACGCGAGGGTCGGGGAGCGGCGGCGTGGGGGCAGCTCTCAAGTTTGAATAAGAGAGGGAAACGGGAGAGCGTGGGTGGGTCTCTGTCCAAGGGCGCGGGTTGGGAATAAAAAGAAGGAGAGGGGGGTATCAGCAGTAGCGGACAAAAGACACGGTGCCCCCGGCCGGAAAAGATGCAAGAATTGAAAGGGGCCCCTCGAAGCACATGAGTTAGCAAAAAAATAGGGATGCCAACCAAGTAGCACATGAGTTAGCAAAAAATTCTTTCGTCCATAGGACCTCTTGTACTTGGGCCGATGAGCCACCTAGTTTTCTCATTGCTACGATGGCTAATGATGTAACCATATTCCATAATTAATAAAGCTAGCCATGATGGCATTCCCTCAAAAAAAAAAAGAAAGGGGGCCCCTCGATCTCACACTAGCAACTGAATATTGCTGGGTTTTTTTTGGTTGGACTTGCAACTGATGGTTGCACAAACGCTGGAGTTGCATCGTTTTTTGTTTAAAAAAACTGCTCGAGGATTAAACAATCGCGGTGCGATCCAAATCCAAGAGAGCGGCAGGATCAGCAGTTCAAAAAGGAGGCGAGGAAGCTGCGCAGCCGCCGGGGGGTGTATTGTACAATAATCTAGTGGCTGTAGTGACGTCGTCGATCGCAGTGCGCGCCACTCACACCAGCAGGGAGCAGGACACACTACCCCAGCTGCATGTGATGGACGTAAAGAAAAGGGAACACATGACTAAATCCAATAGTACATACTCGTAAGCGATCGGGAACTGCTGTCGTCATTGTGCGCTGTCATCGTGCGAGAGTACTTAAGAACTGCAAAAGATACAAAAGTGCATCCGCGTGTGATTTGCACGTACGCCTGTCGTGTGATTTGGGCATGCAAACGCAAACGCAAACGCCTGTCACTGTCACGTGTCGTGCGCAAAGGAACGGACGACGACGGAGATGGTCCGTGGCACGAGGGGCAGGGACGGTGAAAACACCTCGCGTACTGCATGTCCGTCCGTCCCTTTATTTTGCTCTCATCTTTTTCGCGGTGCGCGCGGCAACTTTGGTAGCCCACCACCGCGATCCGATATTCCGATGCATGCATGCGATCCTCCCTGCCGGCGGGCGCCCGTAGCACGCTGCACGCCATGGCCCTGCAAAGTGCAAATTAACCTAGGAACGAGACAAGGCGCCTGTGTACTAACGAAAACTTTTGCATGGAAGAGGCTAGGCAGAGAGGGAGGAGCGCTTGATGGGTGCACGTGCACGTGTGTGTACGCCAGCCACTACGTACCGTGCGGGTACTGCACGGTTTGTGCATCGGTAACTTAATCAAACGGCCCACGAGGAGGGCATCCGTCCGATCCTCTCCGTGAAAGTTGAGCACCTACTCCTACAGCCGGTGACACAGCACTAGAGTCTACAGACTACAGGAAAGCAGCTTTGTTTCAAAGCGTACGTATACCCGGCCGGCTGCATGCTCTCGTGAGCGCCATTTGACTTTGTAGCAGCATGCAGGTGGGTGAGGTCCGTTCAAAAAAGGACCAATGCATGGCCAGCAGTGGGCATGCATGCATCCCGCCGATGAGTCCTCGTCGCGTCGTCCCTCCCTCGGGTGGTGGCCTCTGGCCAGCCACCACCATGTAAAGCAAAAGCCGGAGCTGCGCGCGCCAAAGGATCTTTGGCTTCTTTGCGAGGACGACGTACACGCCAAAGGGCGCCGTCGCACGGTGGGGTCGTACGTATGGGACTCGTTCACTCGCAGCAGCACAGCAGGTGTGCTGTGGCATGCATGCACCATGATAAGATTCGGAGGGACCTCGATCGCACGCACATGTGTTCGGAGGGGGCTTTGCATTTGCATTGCATGCCGCGCGCACGACCGATTGTTCGCTGGCTGCCACCTAGCGGGATAATCATGTACTGTACGTAGTGCATCCATTGTTCGTTCGTTCGAATCGGCCGGCAGTGCTCATGCATCAAACTGTTGAGCGATGCCGATGCAGTGCCGGCCGTCTGTCAGCGAACAATACCCCCATTCAAAATCCCAGCGTCCGCTACGCATCGTTTTCCCTCCCTTTTTTTCATTTTCACCGCACGCAGATCGTCAAGCGTGGCTTAATGGTCGTCGGCTTCCCCAGAAACCCTCGTCAAATTCGGGGGCGCCAATGGAGCAAGCTCGTCGTCTGTCCCGTGCGTTCGTGCACAGGGAAGATCGCGTCCGCTCGGGGAGGCACTTTAGTAACGGCCATGCCGGATGCCGGGGAGGTGGAAGAAGGACTCAAGGAGCAAGTGGCGATGGCTGCGCGGGGCCGGAGCCCGAAGCATGCTGAGGCAAGCATGACCGTCGCCGGCCCGCCGGGCAGGCCGGCCGCGTGGATCGGCGCGCCCGTCGTCCTCGAAGGCCACACACGTGCACCACCGCACCGCAGTGCGTGCAGAAACCACGATCATCAGGTTCAGGCCTCTGCGCACGCAGTCACACAAACCACGCGCACTGTTGCCGCTGTGCCTTTTGATTTGAACATGACATGCAGTGCAGAAGACAACCGCTGTAGATCGAGTCCACGCCGCATGCATGCAGCAGGAGTCGTCAGGCAAGGACTCCGTGCTGTGCTGCACCTCACCTGATCGATCATGACGCGGCGGCCGGCCCGGCAAGCAGGGCGCAGGAGATTCATCGTACAGGCGGGGTGCACGGTGCGAGCATCTGTGTGTGTGGTGCGGGGCAGATGGCGATGGCTCAAGTCAACTCAGCCGCTGTTCCTGCATGCGCCTGTGTGACACTACTGTGTGCGCATCCGTGCTGCTGACTCTTTATGGAGTGCGCGGCGTGCATATGAAATGCATGATCGCCTCCCATTTAGGAGTACGTTTGACCGTGCCTGCTCGGTGCTCCCCATTCTCGAGTCGTGGTGGCAGGCACGGGTAACAATCAATCCGCGGAGTTTACCGCTGGCTCCTCTCATCCCGAGCTCGTCGCGGTGACTCGGGGCATGCAGATTTTTTTAAAAAAAACGCCGTTTCCCCAGGACATGAACCCTTGACTCGCCAGGTCCGTTCAGACTTTCAGGAGCCACACAGTGCCGCTAGGAGCGAGCGGGTCTTTGATTAGGTTTTGGCAGGTACGTGTGCGCTGGACTTGCACACACACACGGCGGGCACTCCGACGTGCCAGTGCCACCACCGTCCGTCCGTCGAGACGCCCTGCACCTGCACGATGCGCCGTGCTGATTGGATGCGATAATACTTGTTCCAGGAGGAGGGAGGGGAGCGTCGAGCGCGTCGCGCGCGCCGCAGTGTTTCTGATCACAGCTCGTTTTGTCTTGTTTCAGAGCGGCGCGGCGAAAAGAGCACGAGGATCATCAGTGTGCTGTGATGATCACCTTTTGGCACCTCTCGGGTTGTCACGTAGTACCGGTACGAATCCTGGGGTTTGAACAGAAAAGAACGGAAGGGAAAGAGGCCAAAGCCCAACCCAATCATGCGAGTTTGAACCTCCCCTGCTGCTGCTACGGGGTTGCAAGTTGGAACCCATGAGATTTCGCACCACCAACCACTGCACGGACCACACACGCGCGCACACACACACACACCCTGGCTAAAGGTTAACCCAAAAAAGCAGCAGTGCGCCACCACGTGCGTGCGCCCGCCCGCCGGAGCCTGCATGCGGCCATGCTCGCCGCGCCACCAATCGCCGGCCCGGTCAACCTGGATCGAGCTGCGTGCACGGAAGCGCCCCGTCCCCTCCAAATCAAAAGCTACCACCCCACGCATCGGCGCATCCATCCATCCGCGCTCGCAGCCGACGCTGCCGGCGCCTTTTGCTTCGCTTCGTGCCGTCGCGTACGTGATGGCGGCCAGGACGGCGCGGCTGAAATCCTGGAGCACGCAGCGGCAGCCGGCAGGGAATCGCCGCCGCGTCTCTCCGGGTCAACACCACAGCTGCGTCGCCAGGTTGTCGCTGTCGCCGCGCCGACTCCTCCAGCAGCCTGCTCGACGGGCGCATCTCTGCCCCGCCGTGCCAGAGCCATGACCTCGCAGTCGCACCCTTCGTCGTCATCGGCTCGGTAGCTGGGTAGCGTGGCGTGACGCGGAGGGAGTCGTGGATGTCCAGGCGACGGGTGCATGACACCAACGTAACGTGAGGAGAGCCGGCGGCGCCGGCAAGCAAGCAGGCGAGCAGCTGTCCATGGCAGTAACTGAACCACATTTTGCTTGAAAACCTACACTGTCCTTCGATGATTTCTCCCCAAATCTGAACTCCAAATCACCTTGAGTTTTTAATCAAGATTAAAGTCGATTTAATAAGCTACAACCTATAGATAGGAGTTTTGTTGCAGTAGTCAACGTATTTGGAGATAATTGTCTCTGAACCTTGGCAAAAAACTCAAGCTCTTTCGGAACCTTCGGAAACTGTTCGCCAGTTAACATGCTGAGCCAAAATTAGTATGGAGTTCAATCTTCGAGCTCAATTTAAAATATCCAATTTCACTTTTCTTGGTCCAATAGCTACTGAAACTTGCTAACCCTATATTATAGATTCCATTTTGCATGATCCCATATAAAGTGTTAATGGAAAATTGCTCACAATCATAACTCAAAGTGGGCTACTCAAATCGAAAATAATCGAAAATCATTTTAGTGTCAGCCACTTGGAGAATTGTAGCAGGTGGGTATTGTAGCTTGGGGGGAAATACCGGCCCAAGGGTAATATAAACTATTCACATCAATTCTTACCAATTATGAAGCTGGAGTTTACACCATTAGCCAAAAAGGTATATAGCTATCTATTTTTGTGGAGTTGATTGAGTGGTGTTATAAAAAGGTGGAGCTGATTTTTTTTTGGAGCAGAGTAGTCCAAAAAACTTTAGTAGAAAAATATATATTCTTAGCCAGCTCAAGAAGTTATTATTGCGAGAATTTTTAGTAGAAAAATATTAAATTACAAATCTTTTATGAACATTCCAAGTGAAGGAAGGTAATTATGCCATGTGTTAGATTTTTATTATTGAATAATTTTAATGTAACTAAAAATAGCATTTATTATATACATATTTGCTATAAAATAAAATTATAATATTTTCCACTGTGTTTTTAAAACACGTGCGTGCCGCAAGTGCATCTATGCTATGCTAGTATTGATAGAAGCGCCAAGCAAAAGGGAGAGAACCCATGTGAGGACCCGGAAATCTTCAAGTTCTGCTCCCGCCGGCTGGACACCGCGATCGTCAGCTCCACATCTTAGCTGGGCTTCCACTGAAGCCGCAGCAATTTTTTATGGTACACAGTACTACCTTGTACCACCGGTTGAAAAGGACTCGTATGTAATATATAAGGATCCGACGGTTGAGATTAATTCTGTACCACCAGTTTTTTTTGTGTGGTATGGGTGGTATTCATAGGTGGTATGGGTAGTATACGGGTATTATCGGAAATGCAAAATGATATTGTTGTAATATATGAAATGATTTAGGTATTGTAGGTGGGTTTTTTTCTAAATAATATACATTGAGCAAATTACCATTTTACCCATAGTAAAAAAAACCGAAAAAACCCGATAATACCACCGTACTACCACTGAGTGGTATTGTGTACCGAAGCCGCAGGGCCCTGCATCAACTTCATGCTGCTCATATTTCACCGGCGGGAGCACATCGACAGATAACTTGAGAGCATTGTCCTTGCCAGACGGCGCGATGCCGATGGAGTAAGACTACCCGCACCGGTCGACGGGATCCCCCCGCTATCCCTTTTACCGTCGCCTTTTCGAGGAAAGTGGCCCGCAGCGGGGGACGGGAAAAGCGACGCGGTTTTCCCGTCGCCCCCCGATTCCTCTGTATCCAGAGGAATCGCGGCCCTCCGCTAGGCTGCCACCGTGGTGCGGGACCCACGCCGCAACGCCTCCCGCCCGCCCTCGGAACCTCCGTCCGGTCGCCGCTGCTGCTCGATGGCGGAGAGGAAGAGAGAAAGGGATGGCCGGTGGAGGAGAGGGAGGAGGCCGCCGGGGAGGCAACACTGCTCCTTCGCACCGCCACTGCCTGTGCCCGCGTCGCTGCATCCTAGAGCTCCGCGCCACTGCAACCCCGTGCGCGCCGAGGACGGGAAGATGGGGGAGGAGCCGGAGATGGGGAGGAGGGCATCCGGTGCCGTCGCCGTTGGGGAACAAGTGGTGGGCGTCGGCCGGCCGTCGCCGACGTGGTGAAGCGCCGACCTCGGGATGAGTCCGCCACGGGGAGTCGCACTCAATATGCCTGCGCGCCGTCGAGGCCGTCGAAGAGGCGAGGCAAGCCACCTACTCCAGCCACCGACCAGAGATCGAGCCCTTCTACAACTCCACCAGCTACCGGGACGAGCTCGTTTGGGGCGCCGCCTGGCTGTACTACGCCACCGGCAACGCCAGCTACCTCGCCGCCGCAACCAGTCCGGGCCTCGCCGAAGACGCCAACGCCTTCGATGATGTCCCCGACCTCTCCGTGTTCAGCTGGGACAACAAGCTCCCCAGCACCGGTATGCTCCAACCGATGCGGGAGGAAGGAGGCCGGGGCACGACCGCCATGGCGGAGAGTCGTCTGCCCGAGCTCCACCCGCCCGAGGTCGGTCGACTGCGACAAGGAGTGGGAGCGCGCGGCGGTTGGCGCCTCTGCTGCGCGCCCCTGCTCCGCCGCGTTGGGCTGCCCCTGCTCCGCCCTTGGCCGCGCCCCTGCCTCGCAGCGCCGGACCGCCCCTGCTTCGCCACGACCGGCGGGGATGGAGACGCGTCAGAGAAGAGGCTCCACCCAGCCTCCGCGCTCGCCGCGCCGGCCATGGAGGAGGGGCGCGAGGCTCGTTGGCTCGACGCCGGCAAGGAAGTGGAGGAAGACGGAGGATGCGAGGGGAGGCGCTGAGGCGGACTGGCCGGGGAGAAATAAAAGAAAAAAGAGGGTGAGAGAGAGGCGGGAGGAGTAGACGAGTAGTGAGAGTGACATGTGGGTCCCGGTGCGGTTAGTTGGGATGGAGGAATATTTATAAAGGAACATGGATACGGGAGGAGTGAATATGAAAGAGAGAATCTCGATGACCAGGATGGAATATTCCGTTTTGAAGGAGGAAATGAAGGGAGATGAGTGTGGATGGTTATGGCCGGCGCGTTCTCCTTTGGAACTCTCGAAGCGGAAGGGATCAGCAGCGTCCGGTGATGGCGGCGGCAGATTCCTACTCAGAAGATTCCTGTAGTTTTTTTAGATTGAGATTCCTGTAAATTTTTTAGATTGAGATTCCTGTAGTTGGTTGGTGATGCCGCCGTTTGCCGCCGTTCAAGTGTTCAACCTCGAAAGACCGTGCCCATTTCCATATGTGGGCTTGAAAGATTACGTCTTGTTCCCGGGCTTGAAAAGTTTGGTGGGTTTGACTGGACTCATTTATGGGCCTAAACAACTTCGGGCCGTCATTCTTCCGGCCCAACTCATTTTGGCCCTGAACATCGCCGAAGCCAACGTACATGTGTGCATGCAGTGCGTGCGTAGACGTAGACAGACAGCGTTTGGTAATGATTCGGCGTGCACGACACATGTTTTTGTACTCTGACGATCCCTCGTTCCCCGTTTCCACCAAGTGGGACACGGGGCCAAGTTAAGCGCCACGTGTCCTCGCCCTCTGTCCACGTTTCACCTCTTCTTCCAGGAAGCCTCCCAGAAATCTCTCACCCTTCTCTCTCGGAGGAAGCAGTAACCTCCTCACTAGTCCTCCTCACTATCACTTCGTCACGAAGGCTAGAGCTCCACTCCAGCACGTCTCCCACACGGCCACACCACAAAATCCACCGAGCCGAGCTCGCTCGCACACGCCGCGGCAGAGCAGAGAGCCTCCTCCTCCACACTCCACAATTGCTTCCACTCATCATCCCAAGTCAGGTGGCGCCACAGGGCCATAAACCGCCGCGAGTGAGGGTGAGGGTGAGGGCGACCATTCCCTCCCGGCCAACTTCTCCTTTCACCTCCACGCCGACCTGACGCGGAAAACTCCATGTGATCCCCAACCCGATCCGCCTGCCTCAGTGCCTCACCCCCTGGATGGAATCTATTCCTCGAGAGCGCCACTGCGCATCCCGCTCTGCAGGTCCCGAGAAGGTATAGTAGCAACAACACGCACCCACACAGGAGCACACGCGGCGCCGCCGTCCTTTTCCTGCCTTTTCCCTCTCCGTCCAGCACTCCCAGATGAGATGATCAATCAGTCGCGGAAAAGGTTGCCGGATTTCACGTGTCTCGCTGTCTTTTGATGAGGATCCCATCCATCCTAGAATCGCTGTTCCGAACCCCAATATTCCACGCTTTCACAGTTTAACCCCGCCCAAGAAAATCCCGCGAGGATCTTCTCCTAACTTTCGCTTGCTGCTAGCTTTTCCCCCCTCTTCCCGCGATCGAGCTATTCTGGCCTCTTTGATGTGATGTCCTACCATTTCTCCCCAGTTTCTTGAGCATTTCCCTAGGGTTCTCCAGTGTAAAAAATCCCGCCTTTTGTGCCCTTCTTGCCACCTCCCCTTGCCTTTTGTGGCCTTCTTGCCACCTCCTCTGTTCCAGTCCCCCCGGATCCAAGATCCTAGATTGGCGAGAGTTGGTTGTTGAGGGGTCATGGCGACAGCCGAGGCGGTGGCGAATGCGGAGCAGGTGGTGGCGGACCTCCGGGAGAGGTGTGAGACGCCGCCGGAGCTGCTGCGCGAGGTGGCGTCGGCGATGGCCCACGAGATGGCCGCGGGGCTGGAGAAGGAAGGCGGGAGCAGGGTCAAGATGCTTCTCTCCTACGTCGATAAGCTGCCCACAGGGTTAGTGTCTCTGTTTGCTTGTCTGATTAGAGATTCAGAGGAAGCTTTGGTGTTCTGTTGCAGGTTTTGTTTCTGGGACGATCTGCTATAACTCTTGCGTGCTCATCAAAAACAAAGTACCAAATTGTTGCTGATAAAATTGTTACAGCAGAATATAATAAAGTGCACCTAATAATGTTGCAAGTTGCAACTAGTAAAAAAATACCTTCTCATGGAGTCATGGTTAATCTCTCGTGCAGCATCAAAGGTTGACTCGACTCATACAATATTTTATCTAGCTTCAAGGTAGCTGATAGACATAGTATAATCTAAGGGTGGTTGGCAGAGATTGCAGATTTCAACGCAAATTTATCCCCATCATAGTACAATTGCTTACTACTGAATTCAGGAGAGAGGAAGGATTGTTCTATGGATTGGACCTTGGAGGAACAAATTTCCGCGTCTTGAGTGTGCAGTTGGGTGGAAATGAGAAGCATGTCGTTAACCCTCCCAAGTCCAGAGAAGTCAGTATTCCTCCGAAGTTGATGTCAGGGAGCTCCTCGGTAAGTATAGATGTTCAGACTTCAGTTGCTGCTGTTGATTTGGATCTCACATCATGTGTTTTCAACATTCTAGGAGCTTTTTGGTTTCATTGCTTCCAAATTGGCCGAGTTTGTTGCTGATGAGAAGTGCGCTAACGTGTTATCAAATGGAAAGAAGCGCGAGCTAGGGTTCACATTTTCATTCCCAGTGAAGCAACACTCAGTTGCTTCGGGTACCCTTGTCAAGTGGACAAAGGCATTTTCCATTGATGATGCTGTAAGTCTTCATGCGCCCATGAGCTCAACTCATCTTTGTTCTGTGTAACAATTGTGTCTACTGAAGCGCCTTAGAAATCCTGTGTTGGTGCTAATCTATGATCGTAATGATTTTTTTTCTATTCTGAAGCTAGTTTAGTAACTGTGTTTGTTGGATCAATTATCTACAGTGGAAGTTATGAACTTGATTGTTTATTGAAAACCTACCATTGCATTAATTTCTCTGAAATCAGGTAGGTGAAGATGTAGTGGCTGAATTGCAAACAGCTATGGAGAAGCAAGGTCTTGACATGCATGTAGCTGCACTGGTAAGTATCAATAGTTTTTCTATATTGGACTGACTTCAATAAATCAAATAACTACAATGGTTATTTTGATGAAGCAGATTAATGATGCTGTTGGGACTCTGGCTGGAGCAAGATACTATGACAAAGATGTTGTTGCTGGCGTGATATTTGGAACTGGCACAAATGCAGCATATGTTGAGAAGGCAAATGCCATTCCAAAATGGGAAGGTGAATTGCCCATTTCAGGGGATATGGTAAGGTTTAAGGCCATTATTTGCACTAAACTAATAGTACCTAGATAACATATATTTGTTGGATTGTGCTACTTTCATAAAAGTAAATTTGCAAATAACTTATTTACTGTTTTTCCTGTGTTTTTAGGTCATCAACATGGAATGGGGTGACTTCTTTTCATCCCATCTTCCTGTTACCAAATATGATGAAGAGTTAGATAAGGAGAGCTTAAATCCGGGAGAGCAGGCAAGTCTATCTGTATAGATGATGAAGTCTGCCTTTTCATACTTGTTGGTTTCTCATGTAGCTGTCTTGCTTTCATCTTCTTTCAGATCTACGAGAAGTTAATGTCAGGAATGTATTTAGGCGAAATTGTAAGGAGGGTGCTCCTTAAAATATCACTGCAATCCTCAATTTTCGGCAATATTGATCACACTAAGCTCAAAACCCATTTCCTTTTGCGGTATGTTGTCTGCTTGTCTTCTATGTAGTTTATGTTGATGTTATAATCAGGAATTGGGGATGCAAAACATTGATTCTAGATGCATTTTTCTGTTGGCACTTCAGCAAATTTGATGTTCTACTTGAACAGACCATCAAATTCAATTCAACCTTGTCTTGTGCTAATAAATGTTGGTACATGTGGTTCACACACAGGACTCCACATATTTCTGCAATGCACCATGATGAAACGCCTGATCTCAAGATTGTGGCTGAAAAACTGGAAGAAAACCTAGAGGTATGTTGACTTGGTGATTGTTGTGCCACAGTTTTGTTATGTGCCTTCTGTAACAGAATTAATCAACGTAATATATGCATATTCGCAGATAACAGGCACATCCTTAGAGACTCGAAAACTGGTTGTCGAAATTTGTGACATCGTCGCTAGAAGGGCAGCCCGGCTTGCTGCTGCTGGGCTTGCAGGGATCCTCAAGAAACTTGGGAGAGATGGCAATGCCCAGGAGCAACGATCAGTCATCGCCATTGATGGAGGACTGTTCCAGCACTACACCAAATTCCGCGAATGCTTGGAGATCACACTGGGCGAGTTGCTCGGAGAGGAGGCATCCAAATCAGTGGCCATCAAGCATGCTGATGACGGTTCAGGAATAGGTGCTGCCCTGATTGCAGCTTCGCAATCTCAGTACAGAAATGTTGAGTGATGTAGTAATAGCCGGCAAAAATATTTGCCATACTTGTAGGGAAGATTAACTAGCAAGTAGCTGGAATTTCTTACCCACATCTTAACAGTCCAGTATGTGCAGTTCACAATGCTGGAGCTGGAAGCAATCTGTAACCGAAACAATGCTGGAGCTGGAAGGAATCTATAATCGAAACCAATAACAGCAGAGTTGCAGAGATTTTCAATCAAATCATATAATTCCATAACTTTTGACCTTTTAATCATTTCTTTTATGCATGACCCATCAACTGTGAAATTGTTGAACAAGATGATTCCCACCTCCTTTCTCATTCTTATATATCAAAGCTCCACAAACACACCCGTGCAAAAGCTGGCAAATGTACCAGGAATTTTTTTTTACAAAAAAGTGCTCAAAATGCCATACGCGTTAGTCCAGCGACTGCAAGAAAAGTAGAAGGGATTCCTGCATTGCTCAAGTTCCCTCTAAACATACTAGTCTAGCCACAGATGTAGAATCGTCTTATCACCATACATGGTTACTTGATCATTCTTCCATAGCATCATCGACGGTAACCTCACCGTTTTGTTTCAATGTAGTGATCTTCGCCGACAGTACCTCTGCAAGCAAGAGAGAACGGGCTATACTTCTCACAGCCTTAAGTTTTTTTTTCGAGAATATGGGGGGGGGGGGGGGGGGGGAGCCCCACCTACTATATTATCATAGCATCAGTAATACCATCTATTTACACAAGCCTAGGACTGTTGATGCTGCGTTATCTTTGGCTCTCATGCAGGAGGAGATTCTGGAGGCATCCCAAAGAAGACAGTTCCCAAGATATACAAGAACTACTGGGAGAAACTTTGACAGAGGGTTCTTTTCTGCTGCAAATCCTACACCAGCCACACATCAGAAAGCTGGAGTGTTGGCAAGCCAACCAGCAGAAGCACCCCCCCCAAGAAGAATCCCAAGGATGACAAGTTGGCAGCCCTTATGAGAAGGAAGCTGGGATTATGCATGAAATGTGGTGGAAAATGGGGAAGAAACCATACCTGTCCTACATAGGTTCCTCTGCACATCATGGAGGAGCTGTTGGAGGTAATTCAAATTGAGGACAAAGAGTAAGATGACAGCTCTAGCAACACCAGTGATGAGGAGTTACTATCTCTGTCTGTGGCTGCTGCAGAAGGGTTCATGGGGAGGAAAACAATCAAACTTCAAGGCATCATCAACAAGCAGGAGATCCTTGTCCTCATAGATTCTGGAGGCTCTAGTACCTTCATCAGTTCTGCAATGACACAGAAATTGGGATTGCCAATGCAAGAAGCACCACCAGTTCAAGTAACCATTGCCAATGGAGGAAAAATACAATGCTCCAAACTGGTGCCTAAGGTAACTTGGTTGACTCAGGGGCATACCTTTTCTGCTGATGCAAGAGTTTTGGACATCAAGTGTTATGATCTGATATTGGGAATGGACTGGCTTGAGCAGTACAACCCCATGTGGGTGCACTGGAAAAGAAAGAAAACGACTTTCACTCACAAGGGCAGCAGAATCACATTGAGGGGGGTAAAAGACTGCACCTCCAATTGTCTCAGAATCAAAGTTAACATGCTCAAAGGCCTCATTAAGAAGAGTGCCATTGCTCAAGTGGTCCACCTTACACCATTGCAGTCAGAACCCAACAACACCACAATCCCTGAGCAAGTTCAAAAATTGATTGAGGATAATGATGCACTATTTCAGGAGCCCACTGAACTACCTCCAGTAAGGGATTTTGACCACTCCATACCACTCATCCCAGGAGTAAAGCCAGTCAATGTGAAGCCTTACAGACACTCCTCCTCTCAAAAGGATGAGATAGAAAGGCAGGTGAAAGAGATGTTGATCAATGGCATCATCCAACCTAGCAATAACCCCTTTTCATCACCTGTACTCTTGGTCAAGAAAAAAGATGGATCATTGAGGCTTTGCATAGACTACAGGCAACTCAAATCCGTCACTGTGAAGAACAAATACCCCTTGCCAATTGTTGATGAGCTATTGGATGAGCTAAAAGGTCTTAAATTGACTCGGTGATGGCTGCACCAGGCGGTCCGAATGAACATTTATAGGCCCACTGGTCAATGTCATGTGGATTGATTATAAAAAAGGTGATGATTTTTTCAAAAAATAATGACAGTGGTAGGAAGAAAAAATGTAACTTGGCTCATCCATCACTAGTGGGACTCCGGACCCCCCTGGACGCGGGCTGGCCGGTTCACCAGGTCACCATGGGAATTTCAGTTTCTTTGTTTCTATCGTTTTTTCTTAGAAGACTCGGTTTTCACTTAGGACTCCGATTTTTACCGAATTTTTACCGTGCGCGAGTGGAAGTTTACGTGACGTGCGAAAAAGTTTGGCAGACAGTCGAAATTTTATGAGGCAGAACTCATGAAGGATTTGTTCCTTGCTTTAATATTAGGTATAGACTAGACATAAGATTAGGGTATCACCAGATAAGGGTGCAACCTCAAGATGTGTGCCAAAAACTGCATTTAAGACCCATAATGGGCACTAGGAATTCAAGGTCATGCCTTTTGGGAAGCAATGAACTCAATCTTGGAACCACTGCTCAGGAAGTGTGTCTTGGTTTTTGTAGATGACATACTGATCTATAGCCCCACTCTGGAAGACTACCTCAACCACCTCACTCAAGTCCTCAGCATACTGCAGCAACACAAGTTTCTCCTCAAGAAATCCAAGTGCTCATTTGCTCAACAACAACTGGAATACCTGGGCCACATCATAAGTGCTCAAGGTGTGGCAACAAATCCCAAAAAGATTCAAGCTGTAGCTGACTAGCCCACACCCACTGATCCCAAGCAGCTGAGAGGATTCTTGGGGCTATCTGGTTACTACAGGAAGTTCATAAAGAACTATGGGGTTCTCAGTAGACCTTTGACTGATTTGCTCAAAAAGGGAATCAGCTTTGTGTGGACACCACGACATCAAGAGTCCTTTGACACACTGAAACAGGCCCTGATTTCTGCACCAGTTCTAGCCCTACCTGACTTTACTAAGTCATTCACTGTAGAGACAGATGCCTCTGCTACTGGGATTGGAGCAGTCCTCATGCAAAACAATCACCCCATTGCTTATCTGAGCAAGGCACTAGGGAAGATGGTCCGGGCACTATCCACATATGAGGAGTGCTTAGCCCTGATCATGGCAGTCACTAAGTGGAAAAGCTATTTGCAGCACAAGGAATTCTCTATTATGACAGATCAGAAAAGCCTCATACATTTGGGAGATCAGAAGATACATGAGGGTATGCAGCAAAAAGCATTCATCAAATTGCTTGGGCTGCAATACAAATTGGTCTAAAAAAGGGCTTGAGAACAAGGCAGCAGATGCTCTCTCTAGGCAACATCACACTGAAGAGGTTCTCGCTATTTCCAGCAGTACACCCAAGTGGTTGGAGACAGTGGTGGAACATTACACACAAGACCCAAAAGCAAAAGAACTTCTCACTAAGCTAAGTCTGACAGGAGCTCATGACAAGGATTACACCTTGGTGGATGGGTACAAGAACAAAAAATATTTGGGAGCTCACACAGAGGCCCATCAGGCCATCATGCAAGCACTCCACTCCAGTGGCATTGGGGGTCATTCAGGTAACAACCACTTACCACAAAAACAAAAAGCTATTTGCATGGCCCAACACGAAATTAGACATTCAAAACTACATATCCAAATGCACCACATGCCAACAAGCCAAGCCTGAGCACTGTAAGTTACCTGGTCTCCTTCAACCTTCGGATATTCCTTCACAAGCTTGGGAAATAGTATGCATGGACTTTGTAGAGGGTCTTCCAAAATCCAAATCCCACAACACCATCCTAGTGATCATTGATAAGCTCACAAAAAATGGACACTTCTTACCCATGACACATCTATACACAACTCTGACTGTGGCACAAACATTCATGGATAACATCTATAAGCTGCATGGTATGCCTAAGAAAATAGTCTCTGATAGGGATAAAGTCTTCACAAGCACCCTGTGGAAAGAACTATTCAGACTCTCTGACACCATCTTCAACATGAGTTCTGCACACCACCCTCAAACAGATGGGCAAACTGAGAGACTCAATCAATGTCTGGAAACCTATTCGAGATGTATGGTGCACTCTTGTCCTTCCAAATGGTCTTCTTGGCTTTCCCTTGCAGAATATTGGTTCAACACAACCTTTCATTCAGCTCTGGGAGTCACTCCATTCTAGGCTTTGTATGGCTATCCACCAAGCCATTTTGGTATTGTTTCTAGTGATGCTTGCTCTGTGCCTAACCTGCAGCAGTGGTTGAATGAAAGAGCATCTTTGACTCAATTGATCCAACACAACCTAGCGCGAGCTCAGCAAAGAATGAAGCATCAGGAAGACAAGCACAAGCAAGAAAGAGTGTTCCAAGTGGGTGATTGGGTCTACATCAAACTGCAACCCTACATCCAACAATCTGTGCAACGCAGAAGCAATCACAAATTAAGCTTCAAGTACTTTGGGCCATATCTGGTGTTACAGCGCATTGGTCAAGTGGCTTACAAGATTCAGCTACCAGCAAGCAGTAGAGTTCACCTAGTATTCCATGTTTCTCAGCTCAAGAAAGCGCTACCCCCAGACCAGGAGGTCTCTACTGATGCTCAACTGCATTATATTGACATCAATGCTGCTACAACTTCATACCAGGTACTCGACTCCTGCTTTCGCAAAATTGGCCATTCTGTTTCCCCTCATGTACTCGTGCAGTGGGAGGGGTGGCCTCAGAGTTGGGCAACCTGGGAGCGGCTTCACTGTCTAAAGCCTGCTGTTACATCTACTAAGGCATCTATAGTCTGAAGCATTTAAGCATCCACTGTCTGCTGCATCTACTGAAGCATATGCTGGTCTGCATCTACTTCTCTGCATCTTGAGGACAAGCTGCAACTCAAGGAGGTGGAATGCCACGGGCTCACTCCCTACCTGGGCCCATAAGTCGGCTTGCGTGCCGCTGGGCTTGTAATGGGCGAGGCCCATTAACCGTACTCTGTGTATGACTTGCCGTGTGGGTGGCTGGGCGGAGGCAAGCATGAACAAACAACATAAACTAAACCTATCCTTCACTTCTCCTGCTCTGGGGCGGCGCCGCCGTGCCCTCCTGCCGTGCGACTCGCCGACGACCTCCCTACCCGTCACGGGTTCGTGACACTATGTCCTCACATCGTGAAGCTCGGCCCAGAGCACGGAGTACACACACGAGGAGCGACGGCTTCACCTCGCCACCTCGTGTGGGTTGTACCAGGCGGCATGGGCCTCGGCGGATGCACTCCCACACCGCCACACGTGTTGATCTGGGCTAGAACCTAGAGGCTGTGAGTCCGTCGCGGCGCATGTTCGTGCGTCGTGATCTCGTCTCGAACATGCTATCGTCCAAGGTATATGCCGAGCTCCGCAATATAGTCCATCCGATCCTATCATCCGTTGACAGAGCTTTGATTTGTGGCTTAGGGAGGTCGAGGCGGATTTTGTTGGATCAAGAGATGGAAAAATAGACGGTGAAATTCGTGTTCCTCACAAATTCTATTCCCCACCCCCCGTTCTCCGACTGCTGGTACGTAGCAAATCAGAACCTCGATGTAGGACGTGGGCGGCGGACAGGACCGAGTCACTGACAGACACCGTGGACCCACTTGTCAATGTCATAAAGTTGGACCAAACCAAAAAGTGAGCAGAAGCGGTCCTCACATTAATAATACTAGCCATTGTGCCCGTGCGTTGCAACATGAGAAAATATTGCTCGTATCGTTGTCGTTCACCCTAGTTGTATCGTCATTCTGCCGCCCTACAGCTCCCTGACCTCACTGTCGTGCCCATTGCACCTATGCCAGCCTAAACTCGCCCATCGTTGTCTGCACCACCTGAACCTCACCGTTGTCTGCCCGACTCACCTTCCCTAACCGTGGCATCATTTCCATCGCGCATGCGCTATCCTAACCTAGGTTGTTGACGTCTACGTCTTCCCATCCTCTCGGTCATCCGTCCCGAGTCCCTACCATGCCAGTAGCCTAAGCCTCACTGTCGCACATGCACCACCCCGATCACGCTGCTACCTCGACGCCCTGCACCTCCCTAACTCAGCCTAACCGTTGGCTCCCCGGTAGCGGTTTCATCCTGCATCCAACCTCACCATCATACCTGTGACAACCCCACCCGAGATAATTCCGTACTATCGCCTAAACCATTCCATTTGGTCCTTAAGCGATAATAAGGAACCATCACGTTGAGTGTTGCCGGGTCAAAGCCCGGTAAATCACTTGTACAACACATAGAGGATCGAACACGCAAACATTAAAACTCCCACAAAGGAGAGTCCAGAGTACCTGACAAATTAAAACTAATCTTCCCCGTAGGGTCAATTATTACAAATCATGGTTCATAACATGATAAACAAAGGTTCAGAGTTTTAAACAGCGGAAATAAACTAAGTAACGTGATTATCATCAGAGGAGGCCGTCCATGATGATTTTACTCAGCGTCGGACACCCACTGCAGCTCCCAGTCGTGGGGTACCTCAGCAGGCCAAACAACTTCACCTGAAAACAACATATATAGCAAGACTGAGTATACTAATACTCAGCAAGGCTTACCCGTCTAAAATAAAAGACTTAACCTATAATCATGCAAGGCTTTTGGATAGTGGGTTTGTTTTGCCAAAAAGCTACTAAGGAGTTAATCCTTACTTTCAATATTTTAGCTCAAGTTCTAGTAGATTAATTCATTACTAGATAAGCAACTATTGCAAGCATGAGTTGTGCAATACAATTTAATCAAACATCAAGTTTGTCAATATTCCATCATCAAAGGATCACAATGGCCAGATGATTAAGCACTCTCGGATAATGGTGAGAGGCCGACGATCGATTGATTAATAACCTTGCAAGGTGGACTTAAACACACGGAAGAATGCATACCCAAGAAGGTCAACTAAAAGCGAAAGGGGGTACACACCGACCAGGCGGTTCCCGTCAATCTTCAGTTCGGGATTGGAACCTACATCACTTGATACAAGGCTTACTGGATCGCTCCCACATGAACGTCCAGACTCACATAGGTACCACACTGTTGCAAGCAGGGGGACACGTCACTGTGCCCCGGGGTAGTAGGGAAAGGTTCCCTTGCCACGTCAATCGGGTACTAGGCTTATCGGTCTCATTCCCGACAAATGTTTAGTACATTCAAAAGCTTAATCTCATAATCACTGGACCGGAGCCCAGAATACCATGCTCTTACCATGTGAGCAATCCAATTTATCAAATCTTATGATTCCAACATAAGGACCTATTCTCACGAGTGACGAACATCACTCGACTTGTACCGGGTCCTTAGTGCATAGCAACTAGCGACCTAGCATTCTAGTAAGAGAACATAGGTACTTAAGGATCATGCAACTAGGGTTCCAATTCAACTCCTGAACGTAAATGCACATAGATAATCAAAGATAAATTCAGAAGTTTAAAAAAGAAACACATAGGTCAATGATAAACCGGGGCTTGCCTTCACTAGTAAAGTTAGTAGGAAAGTCTTCCGAACTTTGGTCCGGGTCTTGCTGCACTTCCACGCAGTTCACTTCTACCTCGAACGGTCCGTCACCTCGTTCCGAAATGAGCTCGCTGCTACCGTCAGAAGGTTTTACACAGAGATGCACATGCAAGAATTAAGTGGTGAAATTATTTTAATCAATTACAGAATAACACATGACCAACATGGAGTGCATGGTTGGTCACATTCACCTAGATAAACATATATTTAGCATACACTTCCCAAGAAAAGGAGAAAGGCAAACAACCCTTTATTAAACCTTCGTTTTGATGGTGATTGTGTGCACATCTATACAAATAAAATAAAATTACTTCACAACAGTAAATAAACTTTCACACATACACTGAAATTTATTATCAAGCCACTGAATTAAATATGCCAAGATCAACATGCACATAACACACATTATTAAGCATTTTATAGCTATTCAAACTACTCTTAAGCATATAAAAATAAATATAGCTCCTCTGGTCCTGATTTTCTCATTCAGCAGGATGACCACAAAACATGATCTCACACCAAAAATCATGCATAGGAAAATCTAGATTAAATCTAACAAAAATAACAACACCAGCCTAGTAAAATAAACACAAATTAATCTAGGCAAAACTACTCATGCAAAGGACCTCACCAATTTTACCAGATTAAACTACTCAAAATTTTACCAGAATACAACCTCACCAAAACAAAGGCCTACACCAAGATTCAAAGCCTAATTATACACATAACTTCAAAAATACACATAGGTCCCTCTAGTATGCATAAATCAAAAACCTATTTTAACATGGTAAAACCAGCATACAAAAATTACCAGAGTCTCAACTCATCATAAACAGCTCAAGGTGTAAAAAGTAGCTAGAGACCAACTCTATACAGTGCTAGGAAAAAAATGAAACTACTACTAGCATAAAGGCTAAATAAATCATAACTCAAAATCTACTCAGTAACTTTGTGCAAAACTTTATCCAGAGCTCATGAACATCATGGTGCACAACATAACCAAATTTCAAGTCAAACTCACATCTAGAATTTAAACTACAACAAAAACAGTTCAAACTGATTTTCAAATTTATTCAAAAACTATTTAGAAAAACCATATACATGCTTTCTAGGAAATACATTACTCCTCACAAGGATTCCAAAAAGTTATCATTTGCATTTTTCTGATTTTTTTGCCGAGAGATATGGATTTTGGAAGTTACTGGACCTAGTTGAAAGAAAACTAAGATAACGATTATTGCAGACAGGTCCCTAGTTCGCATATCTGCCCCTGGAAAGAACTCAGACCTTGCAATTGAGTCCTTGGGCGCAGCCAGCAGTGGGGATCACCGGAATCCAGCCACGGGAGGGCCGGGATTGGCCGGGGAAGGGCGTGGGAAAGGTCTAGGCTCACCTAGGGTTCGATTCCGAGGGTTGGAAACGTCGGAGAGTACTCCGGCGAGGGAGCTTGGCGACGCCGGGCGGCGGCCGCCGCTGGAATGATGGTTCCGGCGTGGTGGCGACTCGGCCGGGTCAGGCGGCGGTCTAGGGAGCTCCAGTAGGTGCTGGTGGAGGCGGAGGCAGGTTCGAGCGGTGGTGGTGAGGATCGGAAGGTGGAGCTCGTCGTGGGGGGTCCAATGGCGGACGGTGGTCGTCCACCGCGATGACGCCGTGCAGTGCACGCGTGGGGGAGCTCGGGAGCCTTTTATACGGGGCATGGGTGATGACTTGGAGATCACGACGGTCGTGGCATGGGCAGTGTACAGCGGCATGGGCGAATGACGTGGGGTGGTGTACGACGGCGACATGGTTCATTGGGCGGTGCGACGCGGCACGGGACTGGGCGAGTGGGAGGAAGTGGGGTCGGTCGGCGCCGTCCAAATGCCCCTGCCTCGCCAGGTGGCTGCGGCGAATCTCGGCGTCCGGGCCCAGTAGGGCCACGACGCGAACGACGTGCGGTGCCAGCACGGTCGGCGCTCTAGAGCCCGCAGGCGCAGAAACATCCCCAACCATGCCATGTATGACCCATGATTTCTCCAATTTTTGCAACTAAAGTGCATGATGAGGTTTGTACCAAAGTTGTAGCCCACATAACCCTCTACAACTTCTACAAAGGCACCCAAGTGTTTTGATCAAACGATTTGGCACAAAAAGCATGCCAAGTTCAGGTTTTTCTCGGCGCCTGGTAGAAACAAGTCTACCTTTGACCATGTTTTTGAGCAACTTCCACTCAAAATTTGAATGTCTGCCAATTATGAAAGTTGTGTTCTCGGAGATAACGAACAACTTTTGTATTGGCCGATTTTGAAGTGTTTAAGAAAAAAATTGGAGAACGCAGCAACAGTTCTAGAGAGGGTCGGTGCACTAGGAGTTTGACTAAGGTTTTCGAGGGTTTGACCAAGGTCAACTTTGATGATTAGCCACTAATGATCATGGGTAAGCCACTAATGATCATGGTTAGTGTATTTAAAAACCTGGGGTGTTACAGCCTACCCCCTTAAACAGAATCTCATCCCGAGATTCGAATTTAAAAGATAGGCGGGAAAAAGTACTTACGATGTTGGCTTCGAAGAAAACCCAGATACTTAGGGTTTAAGAATTTCTCGGTCTCCCACGTAGCTTCTTTTACGGTGTGGTGACTCCATTGTATCTTGTACATCTTCACCGTTTGTCTTCTAGTTTGTCTTTCTTTTTGATCCAACACTTTCATTGGGTATTCTACCAGTGAGAGGTCGGGTTCTATCTCTGCATTGGTCTTGGTGATTATTTGTGCTTCTGGTATTTGGTCACATGTCTTCAACTGGGAGACGTGAAACACGTCGTGCACTACAGAGAGTCTGTCTGGAAGTTTAATACGATATGCAACCGTACCGAACTTCTTGGTGACTTCATAAGGTCGATATAGCGTGGGGCTAACTTCCCTTTTACTTCGAATCTTTGTACACCTTTGGTCGGTGATACCTTTAAGTACACATAATCACCAACTTCAAATTCTCTGGGTGCCTTAGCTTTGTCATGGTAGCTATTTTTGTCTCATCTTAGCAGCTTTCAAATTTTCTCTAATCACTTCCACCTTTTCTTCTGCTTCTTGTACTAGCTTAGGACTGAATAATGTTCTCTCACCCGCTTGTGACCAATTCAAGGGGGTGTGACATCTTCGTCCATACAAGGCTTCGAAAGGAGTCATTTTCAAACTAGCTTGGTAGCTATTGTTATAAGCAAACTCTGCCAAAACTAAGCATTTGTCCCAAGTCTTGTCAAAGTGAATAACACAAGCTCTCACCATATCTTCCACTATTTGATTTACTCTTTCTGTCTGACCATCAGTCTTGGGGTGATAGCTAGAGCTATGGATCAATTTGGTACCCAAAGATTTATGCACTTGTGCCCAAAAGCGAGCAACAAATTGGGTGCCTCTGTCGGATAGGATAGTTTTTGGAACACCGTGTAAGCGCACGATGAGGTCAACATAGATTTCTGCGTATCGCTCCGCTGAGTAGGTAGTGTGGACAGTGATGAAATGAGCGGTCTTGGTAAGTCGGTCCACTATAACCCAGATGGAATCATGCTTTCGGAAAGTAAGGGGAAAACCTACAATGAAATCTATGCTTATGTCATCCCACTTCCATGCGGGTATAGACAAAGGTTGCATTTGACCTACGGTCCTCAAGTGACTAGCCTTGATCCTTTGACATGTATCACATCCGGACACATACTTGGCTATTTCACCAGTCATGTTTGACCACCAGAAATTTTCCCTAAGGTCTCGGTACATCTTGGTACTACCTGGATGAATGGTGAATTTAGAGAGGTGAGCCTCATCTAAAATCTCCTTCTTTATTTCTGGATCCTGGGGAATGACCAATCTTTGATCAAACCATATTACTGTCGACCGGGCATCCCTGGGCCCACCAACACATTGTGGGCCATACCCGGGAGATGAGTTCCTGTACACCTGGACTACTCGACTAGTGGGCCACGGTGCTGGTACCGTGGACCACAAGGCAAGACAAGGCGGACAAGGACTTGTACTAAGACTAGGATAGCTTTCCATACCATGTATAGGCTACTCCGGGTCCTACTCGAATAGTACCCTTGTACCAATCCGACTTGTAATCCTGCGTCCTGTGGCATATAAGGCGAGGCAGGGACCCCTCTCAAAACATACACAATCAATACAGAGCCACACAGCATACAGGACATAGGGTATTACGCACATTGCGGCCCGAACCTGTCTAATTGTGTGCCCCGTGTCTCACCATCATGTTCCTGATCTTGGCGAGCCCCACCGCACAATTTACTACTTCGGGTACCCCGTCGTAGGCTCGGTGTCTAAAACACTGACAGCTGGCGCGCCAGGTAGGGGATCTCGTCGTTGATCCACTGGCGAACTCGATGGCTCTCGTCACCATCAAGCCGATCGTCGCTTTCCAGCAAGGCGAAACCTTCATTTTTGGCTCCTGGGTTTGTGTTGCTGATGGCGCTGGATCGTTCCTGCGTTTCCTAGTGCCGACTCCGGAGTCAAAGCTCATGTCCTCGACGCTTACGCAAGCTTCGATGGAGAATCTCGTCGAAAATTTTGGCAAAATTTCGATCTCTGACCCGTTCAGAGACCTCGAGTCGGAGTCTGAGTACAACTCGACTTCGCCTTCCATCCAACCTAAGTTGCTTCCATCAGCTTCACAGCTTGCACTCATCCTGGATAACATTCAAGCACCACCTCTCTTCGGTCATCGCCATGTCAGTGCTGCCTACCAAGCCGCATTGAAGCGCCTCATGTGCCCTGGCCCGAAGATCGTGCTCGAGTACTTTTCAGATTCGGACGACAACTTCGACTACTCTTTGAATTCTTCTGAGTTCGAGTTCGACTACGGTTCGGATTCTGTTGAAGTACAACAACTGTCTGGCCCTGCTCATGGACTGGTGATCACATCAACACCTGAGGGTAGATTCGTCTACTGGCCTGAGCATGTGCCTGCTGATCTCACACTGGATGATCAGGAGCGCTTTATCGCTTGTCTCGACAACTTGCCTTTTCAGGAAGGCGTCAAGCTTGTTGATTATGACACCGATACTGAGGTCATTCAGAGTACGGGTACTTACTCATCACATCGAGAAGTGTTCATCGTTGATGCATCTACTCCGCAAGGGCACCGCTCCAGGCATGAACTACATCACCTCTACATTCTGGTGGGCGAACACAAGCCCACGGTGAGGCAATATTACTACACTGGGTCATCCTGGATCCCCTCTGAAGATTGGTGTGGCTTGCTTCATGCCTTGGCCACCTATTTATACCGGCAGGCATCCGCATCAAGTCTCACTTGCAAAGCCACCCTGCGTGGCATCCTTATCCTCGACGACATTGTACCCTCGTGGAGCACGAGGTTACTGTTCGCTTGTGAAAGGCATCAGCGCACCTGATCCTTACCTGACTGTACACTGAGGCAGCTTTGTCTTCTACGGGTGACAGTGACTCATGCTTCACGAGTTTGCTAGCCTGTGACTGTACAGTGCACCCGTGCCTTTGGTTGTGACAGACCTGTCGCCTACTACCAGATTCTGGAGTTCTAACGGTTCAACCTGGTGACCCTTTGTATTCAACAGATTGGTTTCACATAGGCAAATATTTGGCTAAGTCAGAGGATTCAAATCCAAGACCTGCTCGGCTCTATCTCGGGGGCTCGACTACTCGACGGAATTGGATTTCATTCAGCTACAGTTCACTGAATTCAGGCCACTATTCTACAGTCAGATTGGATCCTTCAATTCGAGAAAGTACTCGACTCAAGGCTCGGGGGCTCCGTGCCACGTGTCCTTCAGTTTTTCTCAGGATTTTTGCGAGATTATTTGACGAAGACTACTGATTGACCCTCAGCTTGAATTGTCAATTCGAACTAAGGCTCGGGGGCTACATCCATATAGGATGCGATTTTTTGCAAATCGCATTCCTATATTATTTCTTCGGATTGTCTACGGATTTTTTCGGAGCAAGATCAAAGAGTTCAAGATTGACCCTCAGCTTGAATCCTGGATTCGACCTAAGGCTCGGGGGCTACATTCCATATGGAATGCGATTTTAGTAATCGCATTTCCATATGTTTCTTTGATGCAAAGATTTCAAGAACGAAGCGGGTATTATTGAAGACCTTCAAGGGAAGTACTCGGGGACGCTTGGGAACAACTCGAGAAGACTTCAAGACTACTCGTGGAGTTAGCTGGAGTACCTTCCAGCCTCGTGATGATTCAAGTACTATTGAAGATTGAAGCTTGTAGAACTCGGGGACGCTTGGGAACTACTCGTGGAGACCTTCAAGACTACTTGGAGCATTGCACTCGACTACAAAGTACTCAGGGGCTTGTCGACCGGGCATCCCTGGGCCCACCAACACATTGTGGGCCATACCCGGGAGATGAGTTCCTGTACACCTGGACTACTCGACTAGTGGGCCACGGTACTGGTACCGTGGACCACAAGGCAAGACAAGGCAGACAAGGACTTGTACTAAGACTAGGATAGCTTTCCATACCATGTATAGGCTACTCCGGGTCCTACTCGAATAGTACCCTTGTACCAATCCGACTTGTAACCCTGCCTCCCGTGGCATATAAGGCGAGGCAGGGACCCCTCTCAAAACATACACAATCAATATAGAGCCACGCAGCATACAGGACGTAAGGTATTACGCACATTGCGGCCCGAACCTGTCTAATTGTGTGCCCCGTGTCTCACCATCGTGTTCCTGATCTCGGCGAGCCCCACTGCACAATCTACTACTTTGGGTACCCCGTCGTAGGCTTGGTGTCTAAAACACTGACAATTACTCCTTGTTCATCCTTCCGGAAACAATTGTACTTGGGTCTCCCTCAGATAATTTCTGTTTGATTAACTGAACACCTTCATCAGTGAGTTGAGCTAAAGCAATTCTCTCATGGGGAGGAGATTCTGTGGAGATGGCATATAGATTTCCGTGCTCGACCACTTCTAGGTTAAGCTTCCTCATCTCTTCACATAAAGTCTCATTATACGGCTCTACCGTCATGCAGTTGCAATGCTTGCAGCTAAGCGCATCTGCAACCACGTTGGCTTTGCCGGGGTGATATTGGACTTCCAGATCATAATCCTTTATCAATTCCAACCACCTTCTTTGCCTCATATTCAGATCCGATTGGGTGAAAATATGTTTAAGAGTCTTGTGATCGGTGAAAATATTGCAGCGATTTCCCATCAAATAATGCTACCAAATTTTTTAGGCGTGAACAACCGCTGCTAGCTCAAGATCATGGGTAGGATAATTCTTCTCATGAGGTCGAAGTGCTCGTGACGAATAGGCAATAACTCGGTTTTCTTGCATAAGCACGCAACAAAGGCTAGTGCCTGAAGGGTCACAATACACCTTAAATGGTTTCATCGTATCTGGCTGTGCTAGCACAAGGGCTGATGTTAAGTGTTCTCTCAAGGTGTGGAAGGCCTTGTCACAAGCTTCATCCCACACAAACTTAACCCCTTTCTTCAACAGTTAAGTCATGGGCTTAGCTATTCTGGAGAACTCCGGAATAAATCGACGACAATAGCCAGCTAGACCCAGAAAACTGCGGATTTGATGCACAGACTTGAGTGGCTTCCAATCCATGACCTCCTGCACTTTGCTAGGATCCACGGAGATACCATCCTTGGAAATAGTGTGACCCAAAAATTTCACACTATCCAACCAGAATTCACATTTGGAGAATTTAGAGTATAGCTTATGATCTCTGAAATGCTGCAAAACTATCTGAAGATGTTCCGCATGTTCTTCTTCATTTTGGAATAAATTAGAATATCATCAATGAAGACCACTACGAACTTGTCCAATTCAGTCATGAAGACGAAGTTCATAAGGTACATGAAATAGGCGGGTGCATTTGTGAGACCAAAGGACATCACCAGAAATTCATAAAGACCATATCTAGTGGAGATGGCTGTTTTCGGAATATCACTTGGTCGAATCTTGGTTTGATGATAACCAGATCGAAGGTCAATCTTAGAAAAGACTTTGGCACCAGCCAATTGATCGAAGAGAACATAAATGCGGGGTAAAGGATATTTATTCTTGATTGTCACCACATTGAGAGGACGATAGTCAACGCACATCCGCAAACTACCATCTTTCTTCTTCACAAAAAGAGCGGGACATCCCCAAGGAGAAGAACTTGGGCGAATATACCCCTTATCAAGCAATTCTTGCAATTGAGTTTTCAACTCGGCTAACTCTTTAGGTGGCATACGGTAAGGTCTTTTTGAGATAGGTGCAGTGCCAGGTTGGAGCTCTATCAGGAATCAATGTCCCTGTTTAGTGGCATGCCAGGCAAGTCATCGGGAAACACAACCAGATATTCACAAACCATTGTAATATCTTCTAGGTGAGAAGTGATCACCACGTAAGAACAAGGGTTTACACCCTCTTTAAAAGGTAAGTACAGAGTCGTGGCTCCAACAACTGGTGAATTGATTTCTATCCTTTGTTCAGAAATATCCAGGATAACCTTATGCCGATCCATCCAATCCATCCCTAGGATGACATCCATGCCTTCCAAACCCAGAATGATAAGGTCTGTGTCCACTGTTCTGCTACCTAATTCCAATGGTACCCCTCTGGTCACCAGCTTGGAAGAGATTTTTCCTCCAGCCGTCTTTATCAGAAACGCCTTATTGGTGTTGCAAGGATTTAGTCCCAATTTGCTTAGTGTCTTCCCATTCATGAAACTATGCGTAGCACTAGAATCAAACAAGATCTTGATAGGTTTGCCTCGAATAGAGAATGTGCCCATCAACACTGGTGTTCCTTCTGTAATATCCACCATAGAAGTGAAATTGAGTCTGCTCTGCTTGACTTGGGCAATCTGCTTCTTGCCCTTGTTGCTAGGTTTGGAATCTTATCTCTGGTTCGGCTGATTTGGCTTGTTATGTTTATGGTTCTGGCGAAGATGTGGGCATTTCTTAGCAAAGTGTTCTGGACTACCACATTTGAAACAACTATGCCCATTGCTAACACTATGAGGTGTAGGTATAGGAGGCTTTGGGGACTGCTGCGGGGGATTTGGGAAAAGAAACTTCTCCTGAAGTCGGTCTTGGGATTGCTTAACCACCACCTTTCCGACTGTGAAGTTAACCGGAAATCTAGTGAGGGCTTCTGCATCATGCGAAACTTCCGAATCTGCGCATTATTAGGCATGAAGTTAGTCTTCCTCTTCCTCTCAGCTTGAGCCCTATTCATGGCATCTTCCTGCGAGATAGCCTTATTCACCATCTCATGATAGTTGTCGAGCTCTACCAGATTCAACCGTTCATATAAATCACTATTCAGGCCATCACGGAAACACTCCTTCTTAGCATCAGTATCCACATGATATCCTCCATATTGGCATACGTTGCTGAACTTCTGTGCATATTGGTACACTGTATCTGACCCTTACTTGAGAGCCAGCAACTCTCTCATTTTCCTGTCTGTGAGCGCTTTAGGGATATGATGGTCTCTGAACGCCTTTTTGAACTCAGACCAGGTCATTTCATGCCCGGACTGCTGCATGGACTTGTAGTGTTCCCACCACATCAAGGCAGGACCATGCAGCTGCAATGCCGCAAAGCTGGCCTTGCGTTCTTCTGAGCACGGTAAAGTGAACACCGTGAACATGGCTTCAATGGCCCGGACCCAAGCATCCACATCAAGGGGTTCTTCCACCTTAGTGAACTGCGGTGGCTTCATGGTCCGAAAGTGCTCATACGTTGCCACTTGATGTGGTGCATCATTTTGATTTACCTGGGGCTGCTGCTGCTGTAGATGTAGAAGAATTTGGCGTAGCCACTCAGCTTGAGTAGCAAAGAACGTCTCCGAAAGGTTTATGTTTGGTGGTGTTGGGGTTTGGTTACTACCACAAGAATCACCGAAACTACCAGGAGTGCTGCGGGTTGAGCCCACCATCTGAAAAAGGGTTGAGCTTTCATTAAACGCATATTTGTAAGCTTGTTCATACGAAGGTAAACAAGTAGAACATGCACGACGAAAACTCAAACAGCCGAATTTGCAGCATATGATCATGACTCGAGAACCACAACAATTTGGGTACTGGGGTTTGGCTTTGACGGTTGCAAACAAAAATTCACAACTCAAAAACTAGAGCCCCAAAAATCTCCAAATTTTTCTGGCAACTCAGTAAGATTTTTATGCACATTTTTGGTATTCAAAGTAGATCTAGATAAGATAGGAACATGCTTGAAGAAATCTATCTTCAAAGTGAGGTTAACCAGGAACAACAGCAAGACAGAGGTTCACTATTTTGAGCATAACTCTAGATTAAGAAATCCTAAAATAGTTGAAAATTCACAGCAGATGCTTGAATTGATGAGGAACAACTTTTGTAAAAGTTGCCTAGCCAAAAACATCCTAGAATTGGCTCTAAAAATTCATAAGCCGACAGCAGCAAGACTTCACAGAAAACTACTTATGATCAAAGTGAGAGAAAACCCTCCTAAGAGGAGCAATATTTTTAGAAGCATAGCACAAGAGTAGAACAGCAAATTTTAGGTTTAACAAAATTTTATCATGATGCACACGTCTTAAACGACCTCACAAAAAATGGATCTAAAAAGATGTAGTTAGGGCCGGTGGCAAGCTTATAATCGACTCTCCCTATAATAACTAGTCGGAGCTACACGTCGTTCATAACGATCGTACGAAACGTGGTTAGTGTACCTGTAAGAAAAAAACCTTCTGTGCCAGCACGTCACGAAAGTGTCCACAAACATTACCATTCACTATAGGAATGATACCCATGCATTTTGCACCGCATGGACAGCGTCCAACCTGAGACACGCCCCATTTGAATGGAGGGTGTCCCCCTTCACATGTTCGTAATGCGGAATCATACACACGTCTGGCAAAACATGGCGACATCACAACCCATGACATGTTCATCTTGAATAGAACATGCCATCCTTCGCATGACTTGCATACGGAAAGCACACATATAAAACACGTGAGCATCCAACCGAGAAGATAGGATTTGTGGAATGGATTGCCCTATCAACCCTCGCATACTCGTGATGCGGCACAACACACGTATGAAACACGTGGGTTAAGAAGTGCAGGAAGTTAGTATAAATAAACCATAGATACTTAGCCACCTTAAAGAACCAAAAATTCCCTCTAGGGCCTCTCAGTCTAAATCATTCCTTAACGATCCAACGTATTTTCAAAATCCAATCAATCTTGGCAAGTTTTATTATAAAACATATGATTAGTGTTAATCTAATAACTCTGGTGTATACGGATGCTCTGGTACCAACTATGACAACCCCACCTGAGATAATTCCGTACTATCGCTTAAACCATTCAATTTGGTCCTTAAGCGGTAATAAGGAACCATCACGTTGAGTGTTACTGGGTCAAAGCCTGGTAAATCAACACACAGAGGATCGAACACGCATACATTAAAACTCCCACGAAGGAGAGTCCAGAGTACCTGACAAATTAAAACCAATCTTCCCCGTAGGGTCAATTATTACAAATCATGGTTCATAACATGATAAACAAAGGTTCAGAGTTTTAAACAGCGGAAATAAACTAAGTAACATGATTATCATCAGAGGAGGCCGTCCATGATGATTTTACTCAGCGTCCGACACCCACTATAGCTCCCAGCCGTGGGGTATCTCACCAGGCCAAACAACTTCACCTGAAAACAACATATATAGCAAGGCTGAGTATACTAATACTTAGCAAGGCTTACCCGTCTAAAATAAAAGACTTAACCTCTAATCATGCAAGGCTTTTGGCCCGTGGGTTTGTTTTGCCAAAAAGCTACTAAGGAGTTAATCCTTACTTTCAATATTTTAGCTCAAGTTCTAGTAGATTAATTCATTACTAGATAAGCAACTATTGCAAGTATGAGTTGTGCAATACAATTTAATCAAACATCAAGTTTATCAATATTCCATCATAAAGGGATCACAATGGCCAGATGATTAAGCACTCTCGGATAATGGTAAGAGGCTGACGATCGATCGATTAATAATCTTGCAAGGTGGACCTAAACACACGGAAGAATGCATACCCCAAGAAGGTCAAATAAAAGCGAAACAGGGTACACATCGACCAGGCGGTTCCCGTCAATCTTCAGTTCGGGATCGGAACCTACATCACTTGATACAAGGCTTACTAGATCGCTCCCACACGAACGTCCAGACTCACACAGGTACCACACTGTTGCAAGCAGGGGGACATGTCACTGTGCCCCAGGGTAGTAGGGAAAGGTTCCCTTGCCGCGTCAATCGGGTACTAGCCTTACCGGTCCCATTCTCGACAAATATTTAGTACGTTCAAAAGCTTAATCTCATAACCACTAGACCGGAGTCTAGAATCCCATGCTCTTACCACGTGAGCAATCCAATTTATCAAATCTTATGATTCCAACATAAGGACCTATTCTTGCGAGTGACGGACATCACTCGACTTGTACCAGGTCATTAGTGCATAGCAACTAGCGACCTAGCATTCTAGTAAGAGAACATAGGTACTTAAGGATCATGCAACTAGGGTTCCAATTCAACTCCTGAACATAAATGCACATAGATAATCAAAGATAAATTCAGAAGTTTAAAAAAGAAACACATAGGTCAATGATAAACCGGGGCTTGCCTTCACTAGCAAAGTTAGTAGGAAAGTCTTCCGAACTTTGGTCCGGGTCTTGCTGCACTTCCACACAGTTCACTTCTACCTCGAACGGTCCATCACCTCGTTCCGAAATGAGCTCGCTGCTACCGTCAGAAGGTTTTACACAGAGATGCACATGCAAGAATTAAGTGGTGAAATTATTTTAATCAATTACAGAATAACACATGACCAACATGGAGTGCATGGTTGGTCACATTCACCTAGATAAACATATGTTTAGCATACACTTCCCAAGAAAAGGAGAAAGGCAAACAACCCTTTATTAAACCTTCGTTTTGATGGTGATTGTGTGCACATCTATACAAATAAAATAAAATTACTTCACAACAGTAAATAAACTTTCACACATACACTAAAATTTATTATCAAGCCACTGAATTAAATATGCCAAGATCAACATGCACATAACACACATTATCAAGCATTTTATAGCTATTCAAACTACTCTTAAGCATATAAAAATAAATATAGCTCCTCTGGTCCTGATTTTTCTCATTTAGCAGGATGAATGACCACAAAACATGATCTCACACTAAAAATCATACATAGGAAAAATCTAGATTAAATCTAACAAAAATAACAACACCAGCCTAGTAAAATAAACACAAATTAATCTAGGCAGAACTACTCATGCAAAGGACCTCAAAATTTTACCAGAAGACAACCTCACTAAAACAAAGGCCTACACCAAGATTCAAAGCCTAATTCTACACATAACTTCAAATATACACATAGGTCCCTTTAGCATGCATAAATCAAAAACCTATTTTAACATGGTAAAACCAGCATACAAAAATTACCAGAGTCTCAACTCATCATAAACAACTCAAGGTGTAGAAAGTAGCCAGAGAGCAGCCCTATACAGTGCAAGGAAAAAAGATGAAACTACTACTAGCATAAAGGCTAAATAAAGAATAACTCAAAATCTACTAAGTAACTTTGTGCAAAACTTTATCCAGAGCTCATGAACATCATGGTGCACAACATAACCAAATTTCAAGTCAAACTCACATCTAGAATTTAAACTACAACAAAAACATTTCAAACTGGTTTTTCAAATTTATTCAAAAACTATTTAGAAAAACCATATCCATGTTTTATAGGAAATACAATACTCCTCACAAGGATTCCAAAAAGTTATCATTTGCATTTTTCTGAATTTTCTGCCGAGAGATATGGATTTTGGAAGTTGCTGGACCTAGTTGAAAGAAAACTAAGATAACGATTATTGCAGACAGGTCCCTAGTTCGCACATCTGCCCCTGGAAAGAACTCAGACCTTGCAATTGGGTCCCTGGACGCGGCCAGCGGCGGGGATCGCTGGAATCCGGCCACGGGAGGGCCGGGATTGGCCGGGGAAGGGCGTGGGAAAGGTCTAGGCTCACCTAGGGTTCAATTCTGAGGGTTGGAGATGTCGGAGAGTACTCCGGCGAGGGAGCTTGGCGATGCCGGGCGGCGGTGGCCGCTGGAACGACGGTTCCGGCGTGGTGGCGACTCGGCCGGGTCAGGCGGCGGTCTGGGGAGCTCCAGTAGGTGCTGGTGGAGGCAGAGAAGGTTCGAGCGACGGTGGTGAGGATCAGAAGGTGGAGCTCGTCGTGGGGGGTCCAATGGTGGACGGCTGTGGTCCACCGTGATGACGCCGTGTAGTGCACGCGTGGGGGAGCTCGGGAGCCTTTTATAGGGGGCTTGGGCGATGACTTGGAGATCACGACGGTCATGGCATGGGCGGTGTAGAGCGGCATGGGCGAACGACGTGGGGTGGTGTACGGCGGTGACATGGTTCGTCGGGCGGCGCGGCGCGGCACGAGACTGGGCGAGGGGGAGGAAGTGGGGTCGGTCGGCGCCATCCAAATGCCCCTGCCTCGCCACGTGGCCGCGACGAATCTCGGCGTCCGAGCCTAGTGGGGCCACGACGTGAACGACGCGCGGTGCCAGCGGTCGGCGCTCTAGAGCGCGCAGGCGCAGAAACATCCCCAACCATGCCCTGTTTGACCCACAATTTCTCCAATTTTTGCAACTAAAGTGCATGATGAGGTTAATACCAAAGTTGTAGCCCACATAACCCTCTACAACTTCTACAAAGACACCCAGGTGTTTTGATCAAAGGATTTGGCACAAAAAGCATGCCAAGTTCAGGTTTTTCTCGACGCCTGGCAGAAACAAAGTCTGCCTTTGACCATGTTTTTGAGCAACTTCCACTCAAAATTTGAATGTCCACCAATTATGAAAGTTGTGTTCCCGGAGATAAGTATTGGCCGATTTTGAAGTGTTTAAAAAAAAATTGGAGAACGCGGCAAAAGTTCTAGAGAGGGTCGGTGCACTGGGAGTTTGACTAAGGTTTTCGAGGGGTTGACCAAGGTCAACTTTGATGATTAGCCACTAATGATCATGGGTAAGCCACTAATGATCATGGTTAGTGTATTTAAAAACCTGGGGTGTTACAATACCCGCACCACCCTGACTTCGTTTGTCCTAGCCGCGTCGTCATCCACTATATCCATGCGCCTCCCAACATAAATGAACCGATATAGTTGTGCCTATCAATGTGACACATCGAATGCTTATAATGTAATGCTGCTTGAGGGACCCACCTATAGATGTCAATGTAGCCCGCGACCCGACAGCCCGTCTGGAGCTCGTATTCTTTGGCCCGACCCAAGCACGACATCTTACGTGCCCATGTTGGCCCAGCCCGACCTTCGCGTCTGAGCGTGGGACACCACCCCAGCACGCTGGCCCAGCCCGGTACACCCTTAGCAGGCCGGTCTGATAGAGGCTCATATATCTACTAAAACCTTCACAGCATCTTCCTCTTCCCCACCATTTGGCCCATAGGCCATAGCTCATCTTATCATCATTTCTCACTACCATTTCTATGTTATCCTCTCGGCATCTTGCATCTCCCCTCAGCCTCATCATCTCAGTCGTGGTGAGAGCGGAGGCGGCAACGCTGGGCGGGGTTGTGACCTCGAGCTCAGCTCCTGGTTGTCGGTGAGATGGGACCACAAACGAGTGTTGCGACGAAGACCTCCATTTAGAGAGTAGTGCGGACTTCATCAGGCCGCCTGAGCGCGTGCGTAGGACCAGTCTATTGTGGGCTGCCCTAGCATGAAATAGGCTTGTGGGCTCATGCTTTGGCCATCGCTGCAGCCCGTGGGCTGGCCTGGCACGACATGTTGTGACATAGTGTCGGGGCAGGCTTGACTCGGTGATGGCTGGACTGGGCGGTCCGAATGAACGTTTATAGGCCCACTGGTCAATGTCATGTGGATTGATTATAAAAAAGGTGATGATTTTTTTTCAAAAAATAACGACAGTGGTAGGAAGAAAAAATGTAACTTGGCTCATGTGAGAATTTTTCTCTTTGGTTTTGATGAGGTACGTTCAAAATCCCACTTCGTCAGTTTTTTTTCTTTGTGGATCGCCACACACACGCGGGCTGGCCGGTACACCATCACTAGTGGGACTCCGGACCCCCCTAGACGCGGGCTGGCCGGTTCGCCAGGTCACCAGGGGAACTTCAGTTTCTTTGTTTCTATCGGTTTTTTTCTTGGAAGACTCGGTTTTCACTTAGGACTCCTGTTTTTACCGAATTTTTACCGTGCACGAGTCGGTTTACGTGACGTACGAAAAAGTTTGACAGACAATCGAAATTTTATGAGGTAGAACTCATGAAGGATTTGTTCCTTGCTTTAATATTAGATATAGATAATAGGTAAGATTTAGTTACATAGGGGTGGGCACTTTGTACCCGAAATTAGAAAGACGAACCGAACCGAACTCAAAATGTCCGAATAGCAGGTCTATTCAGGTTTTCGGGTTCGATCCAGAGACCAATTTTAATTTGGGGTTCGGGTTCATTTCGGTTTCTGTGCTCCAAAATCAGAATAGACCGAATATCCCGAAGTTCATAGATTTGCATGTTTAAATTTGGAGTATAAAGGTTGTAGCTTGGTGCTTTTAGTTATAATTAATTTGTCTTCTATGAACATGTTAGTTATTTGCTTCATAGAGTAGTTCTTGAACTCACAGATCTGAAACGAGTCGTGAATTTTGAATTGCTACCTCAGAGTTTTTGAGGGGTGACAAGGGCACCCTTGAAGTTCGATCTATTTGGTGAACCGAATAGACCAACCCAAAATAATCGGTGTATTCGTGTCTGATTTTTAATTTTCTTTTACATTTTCGGTTCTTATTTTTTGAAACTGAAATTCTCGACTACCAAATAGACCAAACCGATATGACCCAATAGACCAAAACTTTTTTTTAAAGAATGGTGCCTACCTTTCGAACTTCTCAGATCACGCAATCCTGTATATTCTTTGGTGGGCCAGGGCAAGGCGAATCATGGCTCAGTTTGCTGGGGAACCCGTGGGCGGGGCTCATAATACAAGGAAATACTGTATATCTTCCGGAAGGTGGGAAGAGACGTAAACTTTCAATGTTTGAGATCATGCAAACACTTACAACTGTAGATGTCCATCACAGAAACCACCTGAGGTGCTCCCTTCCCTTGCTCGCGCCGCCACCCCACACGAGCCCGTGTCGTCGGAGCGCCGTCGCGTCTGCAACCTCCCCGCGGCCGGCTGGAGCGCCGCCCCGGCCTACCCTGCGTGCCGCGGAGGCCTCCCCACATGCCGCTCACCGCCAAGGCCCGCTCCTCCTCCACCGCCTCGGTCGGCGCCTGTCGTGGCCAACTCGCCAGCCGTCGCAAGCGTTCATCCGTCGCCCCCCATCCCCTGCTGCCCGGTGTCGCTACCAGGGCCGCGTGCGAGCTCGTCGGCCATCGCTGCCCCGCGCGCGAGCTGGCACGGTCGTCGTGCCTTCTGCGCCTGCGTGTTGGTGGGCTGCTGGCCGGTGCGCCGCTAGCCGCCAGAGGGGGGAGAGAACAAAAATGTTTTTAAAAAATTCCAAAAAATATTATAAAATTTTATCAACATTTCATAAAATGTTGGTGAAAACATTTTGGAAAAATGTCGGATCTAACATTTGGTCCGAATAAATGTTAGTGCAACTCTTTCCGAAAATTTTTGTTCGACTTTTTATGTAAAATGTTGGTTCATCATTTTGTTTGAAAAATGTTGTAATATTTTTAAAAAAATATTACATCATTTTGTAATTAATATTCATAAGACGGATCGGTGGGAAACTAATAACTAGCAATGTTAGAAGAGCCTTGGTGAGTTAATAAAAATTTAAACGGTAATGCTAGTCATAGGACGTCCGATGTATCGGACACCCACCGCCCGTCCGTGTCACCCGTCCATTCTGCTTTCTTATCTCATCAATACATGTTGCGTGCAACATGCTCTAATGTTGCGACGGGAATTTCGCAACATGCCCTAATGTTGCGGTGCGGTGGAAATGTCTGATGTTACGTGCAACATGCTCTAATGTTACGACGGGAATTTCGCAACATGCCCTAATATTGCAGTGCGGCGGAAACATCTGAACTGTATATGTTGCATGCAACACGCCTTAATGTTGCGACGGGGATTTTCGCAACATGACCCTAACACACTGATATTTGGATGTTGCACGCAACATCGCTCGCAACATGTATATTGTGTCGGGGGAGGAGGGAGAGGAACGTTGAGTTTTAATGTTGGTCGCAACATGCTTCACAACAAGGTAACATTGTTCGTAACATGTTTCGCAACATTAACACCAGCATTTTTCGATCCGACGGCTGAGAGCATTCCTGATTCGAATCGGATGATCGGGGAGGTGTTCGATGCTAGCACCCGGAACGGACGTCCGGGCGCTAGCAGCTCCGAAGAATAAATGGTAATGCTACCGTTCGGGTGTCCGGAAGCATCGGACGTGGCCAACAAATATCTACGTGTGGGATCCATAATCACCACAGTCACACAAATCTTTCTCCAACTTTTCTTCTTTCCATCATTCGGACGCTCGCGACCAGGAGCATCTTCCCGTGCAAGCAGCTCTGCGCGGATGCGAGAGCCCAGAGCTCCACCGTGCACGGCCTGGGGAGTGCAGCGGGTGTGGGGTTCCTCCCGGCGCACGGGTATGCTAACCGCGGAGCTCGCCGGCAACGCCGGCTGCTGCTCCATCGTCAGCCTGCCGCGAGCGAGCGTGGGCTTCCTCCAGGTGCAGGAGCCTGCTGGCCACAGAGCTCGCCGCTGATGTGAGCTGCTCCTCCCCACGGCCAGGGGCGATGCGACCGAGGGAGCCGTGAAGCTCGCCGACAGCACAGGGAGAGCGGCGCGGCAAGGCCGTGGAGGATGAGCAGGGACGTGGCGAGACCATGAAGGATGAGCAGGGGCGCGGCGAGACCATGCCCCGACTAGGGCGCGGCGCGCGGCTCCTGCGACGACCCTCGCGCGGGCTCCTGTGGCGGCCCTCACGCGCGGAGCTCACAGCACGCAGCAGCGTGCGGCTCTTGCGGCGGCGCCCCCGCACGGAGCTCGACAGGAGGCCGCGAAGGAGCTCGCGGCGCGTGGCTCCCTCAGCGAAGCTCGCCCGAGGCTGCGGCGCGGGCTGAGGACGGCAGCGGACGCCGGACGGGCTCGAGGGCGGCAGCGACCCTGCTCCTCTCCACCGCTCCCCTGTTCGCGGCGGTCGTGGGGGCACGACGACGGTCCCCGGAGCTACTGCAACATGCAACAGCGGCAGCGTGCGGTAGGGTTTGGTGCATGTTGCAAGCGTGTGTTCCACGTGTTTCAGAAGGATGTTGCAAGTGTTTCGAGCGGATGTTGTAAAAGTAAATCTAGATGTTTTAATGTTGCAGACGTTGATTCTTCTCAATGCAACGTTTGATTTCTCGATGTTGCAAATGTTGATTCTTCTCACTGCAACGTTTGATTTCTCGATGTTGCAAATATTGATTTTGTATGTTGTAGATGTTGTTTTTTAATGTTGCGGAAATGTGATGTTGGGTGTTGTGTCGAGGGGGAGGAGGGAGGAGGGCTCCTGATGTTGGATGTTGCACGCAACACGGGTCGTAACATAGGTCGTTGAGGTATTGTGTTGGATGTTGGATGTTGCAAGCAACATAGCTCGCAACATGCCCCCAACACGGTGATCCTTGGATGTTGGTCGCAACATGCTCGCCACAAGCTCGCAACATGATCACCACATGCTCGCAACATCGCCGGATCGCTCGGGCAGGAGGGAGAGGGCTCCGAGGTTGAATGTTGGTCGCAACATGGTTCGCAATATTTCAAAACCGTTCGCAACATGCTTCGCAACATCAAAACGGTTCGCAACACGATCCGACGGTTGATTCGCAATCGTGCGGCTGGGGACCCGTCCGACGCTAGCGCCCGGAACAGACGTCCGGGCGCTAGCAGGAGGACCGAATTTAAACTCTTATCCATCTCCACAAGAGCCCACCGTAATACAGCCCTGCCAAGCCCAATACGATCCATAGGCCCAGTCCGAAATAGGGCATCGCAAGAGTAGTCCGAAATAGGGCTACCAGCTGCCGCTGTGTCGACTGCGTCGAGGGTACCAATCAAACTTCGCCGAACCAAACCCTAGCTTCCGCCGTCCCCGAGGAAGACGTAGATGGCGCCCAAGAGGAAGCCGCCTAGCGATGGCGAGATGGAATCACGAGAAGATTCCGCGGAGCCGGAGGATGGCACGATGGAATTTCCAGCAGATTTCGCCGAACCTGTTTACCTTGTGGCGGCGCGGGAGGACGAGCAAGCGGCCTACACCGTTCTCAAGATCGACGTCGCTGCCTCTTCCAGCGGCAACACGCCTCAGCGCGCCCAATTCGTTGCCGGGCTATCCGGCACCGACCATGGTATGTCCTTTGTCGCTGCGCATTCGAACCATGGCTCCTGGATTGTCGCCGTCGGCGGTGGTCTAACATCGGGCACCATCATCTTCGACCCGAGCACGTTGAGAACCTACCAGGGGCCGCGGCTCCTGCAACCGAAGAACGAGCCTGTCCTGATCTCACACGGCGGTGAGGTATACGCTATCTCACGCCGCCCCCGACTTGTGCCCCAACACGACTACTATCCATGGTTCGAAACTCTCAGCTTCAACCAGGGTGTCCCCTCCGTCGACCGCGGGCTTGTCTGCTGGAGTCCCCTGCCTCCGCCACCATTTTTTCCTTTAACCGTAGACCCCTATGAATATCGCAATCCACCCGAAATATCAGTCTCATCCTATGCTGCCGTTGGCTCATACATCTTGATTTCCCCACAGCCAGAACTAATGTTGGGCACTTACGCGTTTCATGTGGTGAACAAAACGTGGGAGAAGGTCTACAACAAGAACCTGCCTTTTGTTGGTCAGGCTGTGCCTGTTGGCCACAGCCTCTATGCTGCCTGCCTCATATCCGACAAGGCCGTTACTGGCTCTGCCTCGTTGTTCTACATGTCCATCAATACCTCTCTTTCCACCCCTGTTGCAGAGGGGAGCACTGCCTCATTATCGATCCAAGAGTTCCCAGTGATAGCATCAATGCCCAAAGTTCCCCGGCCGCTCTTCTGCTCCCTCGGAAAGGGCAGGTTCTGTTCCATCAGGTTGGGGCCCTTTTCCCGAAGCCGCAAGAAAGCCAACCTCTTGAAGGAGCTCCAGGTTGTCTTGACTGACTTTCAGACTGATAATATGGATGCTATCCTGAGTGCCTGTCAGTCCAAGAGTTCCAAGGCTAATAATCTGCGAGTTGCAGTAAATGTGAAGGAACAGAGTCATTCATACAACTCCAAGGGTCGATCTCGTGTTCTGTATTCTGATTCTGACATGCCATTGGTTGCTGCCCTGTCCATGTAAGCACCTGAGGAATGCCGTTCTCTTTTACTTAGGCTATACCTATCATTTACATTTCTGCTCCAACTACAGATTAAATCTTCTGCGTAAACAATAGCAAGTGAACTGATGTGTATTGTTGTTCTGTTTTCTAAACGTTCTGATTTACTTGTACAGTTCTATACTTAGGAATTAGGATAGTGGCTGCACATAATTTGGATTTTTGATTGATGCCAATTAAAATTTCTGGCATGCTTATTCCATTATCAGGAAGTATTGCACGTGCAAGTGGCCAAGTGTGCACTTGTGTGTAACATTAGCAATGGACTAGAATGCAAAAACAGAGTCAGGTAGTTCTGACAGTATTTGCACATCTATACAATATAATATGCATATGATTAGTCATCCACCACCTAAACATATCTATACAATATGCATATATTCAGCAGTAGGTACTTTCATACAATGTTTAGTTTCCTTACTTTTGGAATCTGGTTCTGTTGAACCATGCACCGAGTAAATTGTACATGAGTGTGGGTGTTCTCAGTTTTGCATTGAATTCATGAGGAGCGAGTAAAGTAGGTTGAGATTCTTGGTACTAAACTTTTCTTATGTCAGAGTTTCTCTGCATTTTTGTGAGGTTGATCACATGTATAAAAGCCACAATATTATGCTTTTGCATCCTCGCAGTCTGTAGGGTTTCTGCAACAATGGTTTGTGCACCATAGTTGATTATTTGAGACAGAGCCCAAGCAAGCACCTTATTTTGCACTTGTAGAGAAATTCAGCAAATCCTCATTATTTTTATGATGAACTTACTTTTATCCTTACTTAGCTGTTATGTGGAATTCCATCACTCTATCGCTCCAATGTACCGGTTAATTGGTATATTGGAGTAAGCATAACCAGTGGCAGGGGAAAAACTGAGTAAGGTTAGTTATGCATGAGTTGCCTGTTCTTTTTTTTTGGAAGGGACATTAGTAGACAGTGTAATTATAGTATATCATCCTAGTTTATGATGAATTGCCCGATTAGTAAGAACTTGTGAAGCGAATCAATTACTTGTTCATTTTTTTTCAAATGAACCTTATTAGACAAAGTAATTATACTTATTTGTCATGGGCGTCATCTTGCACTTACATTTAGTTACAATTTTAATGCAACTTTCATACAATATAAACATGACTATACTGTCTAATTGTTGGTCAAAACGACTTTTTATTTCATTGCACGGCTTACATTGATAGACGGGAGTACATCTTGCCTAGAATTGTGGAAGTTGTAATCGAAATTCCTGGCTTATTGTTGTTTTGGATCCATTTACCGTTGGAATAATAATTCCTTTCACTTCTAGTTTGGATTGAATTGGCCATTTAACTTTGACTACTGATCATGACAACTGCGCTCACCAATGATGGCTTGCACAATGAGCCATCTTCTTATGCACTAGCCACATTATATCCTCACCATGTGGACTTTGCCTTCATTTTGGGAGCTAGCTAGCCACCATTCAGCTAGTCTTCCCTTTGTTGCTCACTGAGCACATCTGCCCTATTTTCTGCTTAGCTGTGATGAGATCTAGGCTGACCCAGCATGTCGTGTACATCATCAAATAAGCTCCAAGGATCGCTTCCCCTGCAGCTGCAATACCTCTGTCGTCTCTTGCCCAAAAGCAACATGCTAGTACAAGGAAATTTCTTGGTCCTGATTCTACCTGATAGGTTCTATTACTGCCAAAATATTAGAATACTTCTTGGAATGAGGTCTGGGAATAGTTCGACGTAGTGAACTCATATCTGAGCTCCAAACTCATTAGATTATTTTGCTCAGTTGATAGATTTTTGTTATCCTGGTTCAGGTTCAATTGAAGCATGCACAAAAAATTGCTAGAGCAAGAAAGAGGCTCTAGGCCGTCTTTCTACCTGAGCATTCAGGTCTGCTCTTGCCACAAAGGAGCCTTGTAGCCTACTTTTTCTTTTATATAGGTTTGGCTGTGTGAAATTTGCAGTACATTTTTTACTTAATAGAATAGTAAACCGATCAGTGCCTTTTATCAACTGCAGATGCACATTGTGTTGTGATGGTTTTCTGACTCTTGGTATTACATTGAATGTCCCTTGTTTGTGCCATGGTGGTCATTTTATCTTCTTTAATGCTTATATTGTACTTAATAGAACAGTAGACCTGTGTCTGGGAAACCTATCAGTGCCTTTTATCAACTGCAGATGCACATTGTGTTGCGATGGTTTTCTGACTCTTGGTATACATTGAATGTTCCTTGTCTGTGCCATGGTGGTCATTTTATCTTCTTTATTAATGCTTATATTGTACTACAGAATCTGATTTTGAGAACCATTAGTATAATGCCATGTTACTACCATACCATCAGTATGTCTATGCTTTGAACCATTAGCAATTTAGCATTTTGGATTTTGGCTGAATATTGACTGTTCTTATGATTATGATGCCCAGGAACACAGAAAATATTGATGTATTTGAGCAGGGAGCAGTGGAGATAAGAGGAAACCAAAGCACCACTATCGTTGAAGCACCAGTAGTGCGTGGTTTTTATGCTAACAAGAACTTTGAGAGTTTAATTATTGTCCTTAGCTGTGACGAACCTTGAGAGTTGAGAGTTCAACTTTTGTGCTAAACTGCTGTATCTATGCCTCATGATGACTGTAATAGAACGTTTTGGCAGATCTGTAAATCAAGTTCAAATCGATATGAATGTTACTATTGAGCATCACTTGTACCTTATATATTACTAATATTATTACCTCCTGTACCAAAATGTTGCTGTTTTTATGCCTCGCAGTCCATTTTGTTCTGTTGCTCAGTACCAAAGAGTATTCAGAAAGCCGTTGCCAAAAAAATTTGGCAAAAAAATTGATAAAAAATTATGGGCAACATGTGCAAGGCCTATTAGAAGTATTAGATATAGACTAATTATAAAACTAATTACACGAATGGACAGAAAATCATGAAGCCTAATCAATTTTTCATTAGAGATTGTATATAGTAGCACAACACTATCTAATCATGGTATATTAGATTCATTAGAGTTTCGCAATTTTACCCAATAGCTATAGAATGAGTTTTGTCATTAATATATATTTCATATTCCTAATTAACATGTTTACATTTGATGTGACGGTGGTGATTAATAAACTTTTGGGGAACTAAACGAGGCATAAAGTCCGTGCTCATCTCCTTGATCACCGTTGGACAGACTTCAATCATGACCCCTATTAAGACAATAGAAAAGACGTGGCCAACGATAGAAAATAAATGTGCTAGTGCTTTTTTTGACAATTTGCAATATGAGATATTTGGTTATCATTCAGCATGTTTCCTGGGCTTGTGGTTGATAAGCCAGACGAATAGAGCGACTATCACCATAAACTTCTCGGTAGCAGCTCACGGAACCCACATTTGCAAATCTTTAATGTTAAACTAAGATTTAAATATCACCAGAACATTTGGCGCACTATGCACGCCCTGTCTCTGTGATAGAACAAATGATTTAAATATTATTAAAGCATATCGATAATGAAAGAGAGGTATAAGTCGATCTAAATTGACTTAGATCGAGTTTGTTAAAAGAGATCATAAAAAGTGGAATGTCAAGAAATTAGCTATGGAATATCAAGGAATTAGCTTGGATCGAGTCGCTTGTGACTGGCAATAAACGTGGTGTGTCCTTATTTCTTATTCTGTTTATTCATACCTTTTGTGGTGTGTTCTTTTTGTGTTTATATTATCCTTGTTTCTTTTGAATTTCATATCAAACCTACCTCAACTTGTTTGGGATAAAAGATTATGTTGTGGTTGTTGATAATTTTTTCACAAGGTTTTTCTTTACAGGATTCAGATTTCTACAGCGATGCAAAATTGATGCATGATCAACTGGAAAAGGATCCACACATAATTCTAACTACGAATCAAAAGTTGGATTTGAAGTGAAAATATAGGCACGGTAAAAAAGACTAAAACACCAAAGAATTTTGTTAACACAACAACGATCTATCAGAGCCGGGATTAGTATAGTTTGAGCTCGTTCCTTTCTCACTATGCACGATAATGTGCGCATGTGTCAGCTGGATCGCACCTACGTATCTCACCGTGGCATTTCGCACATTCGTGCATTAAGCGATAGTTGATAAGCTTCTAAAAACAATTCTAGTGGATTACAGCCGACAGGCAGGCAGTTTGGCCAGCCTTGATCGCTCACCATCTTTATAAAGTAACCACAGCGATGTCCCCAGGCTAATACGAGCGATTCAGACTCAAACAAATTAATACTATTGAACTTCTCATTTCATCTGGCACGATAACCCAACCAATCAAAGCAATCTCTAAGTGTTTTAGAACACGAGTGACAAAGTGATTAAATGTCTTAGGAAACTACAAAACGGCACACAATTTTATTTTGCCCTATGAAGTGCTTGATGTCCCCAAAACAAGGAGGTGAATGAAATATGCTTTAGCCTGTTTCCCATCTCAACACAGATGCCTTGCCTGCATAAAAATGGATACAATAAATAAAATTGACGAGATTAACGAGTACAATAAAAATTACTCAGTGTAACAAATGAGTATATATCAGGCAAGCTCTTTATGTACTCCAGATTCAGACACAGACCTTAAGAAAATGAATTAATCACAAACCATGTTGCTGTTTGCCTAGCAGTATGAATTATTATGGAATATTCTAATTATCTCCAAAATTTCCACGTCTATTCAAATTTGGGTCACTGAAAACTTGCATTTTGGGAGCAAGACTTTGATAGTTTTTTGTTGGGAAAAACAGACAAACCAGGCTTAACCCTTCAATCCTACCCATCAGCACCGTTCATATTGAAGTTTGCATCCTTATGTTACAATAAAGCATGAGGGGAAGTGAAGAACAAAGACTATCAATATTGCAAGCTGTTCACACCATCCTAACATAATTAACCCCAATAGTAGCAACATAATCAGGGATCATCAACATATCTGCATTGAAAAAGGTTTTCAGCCTTTTGAAGGCAAATTTTAAGTATCCAAGATATCCTAACCCTGATTCCCTAAAAAAGGTCAACAAAAATGCTTCTACTATCTTATTTAAATTATAAAAACATGTATGGGTGTGGTAAGAATAGTGGGTGAACAATGTTAGAATGCAAAAGAAAAAACTAACATAATTAAGCATGCCCAAACAAATAAATTAAGCCATCATAGGAAATGTCACATTGACGATCTTACAAGCAAGAAAAACATCCTGTGAGAAACAAACAGCCATGCAAGTGGGTACTCATTTAGCAGAGCGAATTAAGGGACTTATACTGATAGAAGACTGAAGGCAAAGGGAGAGAACCCATGTGAACTGGAAATCTTTAAGCACTGTTCCCAGTGGCTGGAAACTGCAATCGTTTTCTTCACAGCTTGCAGTGCTTCATTTGATGCCTCTTGGATCGAACTGTTCTCAATTCGATAGGTTGTCAAGTTTACAAGCGCTTCTTTGGGATACAACTCATTGTCTTTGTTTAAAGTCAAGCTGAGGCTGTCAAGAGAAACACTCAATGAGCAGAAGTGTTCCTTGTCCAGGGAAACAAAACAGGGCAATGCTTGAGCTTCATGTTCATCATATTTCACTGGGAGTACATTGATAGATAACTTAAGAGCATTGTCCTTGCCAGAAGGCATGATGCATATGGAATAAGCATTAAGGGGCCCGTCCTCCTTAGACGAGGCAAGGAAGATACAACCATGCCTGACAGCACATCCGATGAAAGGCAGCCTGTTGTCATGAACCTTGTGCCACTTGTGCGAACCTGTGTCAAGTGCATGAGTCCCCCAAGCATGATTGAACGATACTACTATGTAGTGTCCGACCACCGCATACGACCAAAGTTTCACAAAAGGCAGAATGTTGTACTGTATCGGATGAAGCTTCCAAGGCAAGCAGGCCGGAATTGGCACCTCGCTCCAGCAGCAATCCTCAAGGTAAGAGCGGTCACCATCAGTAGCGACTCTGGATTTAGAAAGATCCAGTACCTCAAACCAGGGTGGGAAATCCGGATCGGACTTCCATGAGGGAATCTTAGACATAGCATACACCCTGTCCCCCACGGTCATCAGGACAGGGCACCACTTCGCAGACTTAAGCTTCGGGCCGTAAATGACATCATTCGTCTTGGTGTCGAAGATAACAGTGTCCCCATTTTTGCCACCGACGCCGACGATCCACGCACGGTGCCTTGACCGCACGGAGGTAAAGACCTTCCCGCCCGCTTCAGTCTCCAGGCTTCTGAGCCGGTGCAAGCGCTTCCGGTCCGTAGATGAACGAGAGGACGCTTCAGGTGGTGCAAAGTCCATCTTGTACACGCTGTAGGGCTTGCAAGAAGTAGACCAGTCCCAGTGGCACGCCACAAAGTAGAGCGACGGATCACACCCCTCATCCGTGTCGACCCCCTTCTGATTGCTCTCGTCCGCGTCGACCCCCTTCTGACTGCTCTCGTCCGGGTCGATCCCCTTCTGACTGCTCTTCTTCGGATTGGCCCCTAGAATAGGCTGATCCCCGTTGCCCTCTTCTCTAGCCTTTTCATCTGTTTCTTCAATCAGTTGACAGTCGCTAGCGATTTCTATATCCGAAACCTAAATTCGCCCCAGATCTGTATGTGGCTTACCTGGGGGTACATTGGCCCTTCTCCCTCCATGACGGTCCCGCGTCTCCGTCTTCCTCTTCCTCTTCTCACGCCCCGTCCCTCCTGTGTCCCTCGATGACGGTCCCGCGTCCGCGTCTTCCTCATCCCTCCTATGGTCTCTCTCTACAGCCGCCGCCATCTTCCGACGCCCCATCTCTCTCTACCGCCGCCAAGAAGACGGAGAAGGGTAGGGTTTGGAATTTTCGAATTGGTAGAAATTGGTACGGCAACAAGTCAAGCCAAGAACGGACGGCCTGCCGACTGCCGTTCGATTCGATTCGACCGATCTTGCAGGACCGAATCTAATTGTGGGCTGGACCTAGAAAGCACCTTCCCCTTCTCTTCATGGGCTCATGAGAGCAGACTCATTTCTGGGCCTAAAACATCGGGAATCCTATACATCTTTCAGAAGGTAGAAACGAAGTTATCTATAAATGTTCCAAGATTCGTGCGCATGATATCAACCGTCGGATGAGCTTCTTCTTCCTCTCACCATCCCCTCTCAGTTGTCGCTTCCCATTCGCGTCGCCGAGCGTGCGCTCACGCGGGAAAACGAGGAGGGTGGGCGGTGGGGGCAGCGGCCGGCGACGAGGTCGCCGCCGGCTGGGGTTGTGGTCGAGGCGGTGGCGGGTTAGGGTTCGGGGTTGCGGGATAGGAGATCCAATTTCTAGAGAAGAAGAACAGGCGGACGGTGGGGGGAACGGCCGGCGGGGGTGGTGGTGGAGGCGGCAGCACTTAGGGTTAGGGTTTCGGGGGGTTCGGGGTCTGGGTTTCCGGGGAGCTCCATGTCCGGCAGACCTAGAAAGGGGGAGGCGGACGACCGGCGGTGGTGGCGGTTCAGCCGGCGGGGGCGAGGCGGCGCGGTAGCGCCGCCGGCCGGCCGGGGTTGGATGGTCGGTGGGCGGGAGACCGACGGCGGGGGCGCGAGGACGAGGTGGCGGGTGTCAGTGTTTTAGTCACCGAGCCTACGACGGGGTACCCGAAGTAGTAGATTGTGCGGTGGGGCTCGCCGAGATCAGGAACACGATGGTGAGACACGGGGCACGATTTAGACAGGTTCGGGCCGCAATGTGCGTAATACCCTACGTCCTGTATGCCGCGTGGCTCTGTATTGATTGCGTATGTTTTGAGAGGGGTCCCTGCCTCGCCTTATATATCACGGGAGGCAGGGTTACAAGTCGGATTGTTTACAAGGGTACTAGTCGAGTAGAACCCGGAGTAGCCTATACAAGGTATGGAAAGCTATCCTAGTCTTAGTACAAGTCCTTGTCCGTCTTGTCTTGCCTTGTGGTCCACGGTACCAGCACCGTGGCCCACTAGTCGAGTAGTCCAGGTGTACAGGAACTCATCTCCCGGGTATGGCCCACAATGTGTTGGTGGGCCCAGGGATGCCCGGTCGACAAGCCCCCGAGTACTTTGTAGTCGAGTGTAATGCTCCTAGTAGTCTTGAAGGTCTTCACGAGTAGTTCCCGAGCGTCCCCGAGTTCTACAAGCTTCAATCTTCAATAGTACTTGAATCATCACAAGGCTGGAAGGTACTCCAGCTAACTCCACGAGTAGTCTTGAAGTCTTCTCGAGTCGTTCCCAAGCGTCCCCGAGTTCTTCCCTTGAAGGTCTTCAATAATACCCGCTTCGTTCTTGAAATCTTTGCATCAAAGATCCATATGGAAATGCGATTTCTAAAATCGCATTCCATATGGAATGTAGCCTCCGAGCCTTAGGTCGAATCTCGGATTCAAGCTGAGGGTCAATCTTGAACTCTTTGATCTTGTTCCGAAAAATCCGTGGACAAATCCGAAGAAATATTATAGGAATGCGATTTGTAAAAATCGCATCCTATAAGGATGTAGCCCCCGAGCCTTAGTTCGAATTGGCAATTCAAGCTGAGGGTCAATTAATAGTCTTCGTCAAATAATCCCGCAAAATTCTGAGAAAAACTGAAGGACACGTGGCACGGAGCCCCCGAGCCTTGAGTCGAGTACTTTCTCGAGTTGAAGGATCTAATCTGACTGTAGAAAAGTGGCCTGAATTCAGTGAATTGTAGCTGTGTGAAATCCAATTCCGTCGAGTTGTCGAGCCCCCGAGATAGAGCCGAGCAGGTCTTGGATTTAAGTCCTCTGACTTAGCCAAATTTTTTACCCGTGTGAAACCAATCTTGTTGAATACGAAAGGTCACCAGGTCGAACCGTTAGGATTTTGGTTTTATAAATACCCGAGGGGGTATCCCTTAGGGTTTCATTGCTTCCAATCGCCCTCAGATCTAGAACGCCTTAGCATCATTAGCCTCCATAAAGCTCGAGCGCCTTGAGATCCAAGAGTTTGGGGTCTCCATCCCTTTGCCTTCCTCCGGTCAATGCGATAGAAGACCCTCGTCACAGGAAGGATGAAGCCAACTTCGTCCAAGGGACAGAAAAAGAAATCTGGCCGCGGCAAGAAAGAGTTGCCGGAGCCCAAGTACAAAACTGTGGTCGTCACGAAGCCCCCGAGCCAGGCGGTGTCTTGGAAGAAATCCAAGATGAGGGAGGAGGACCTCCAAGCCCTTGAAGCCGGCGGGTTGCTGCGCGAGAAGGCCATCGTCGGTTGGAGGTCCGCCGCCGGTGATGCTTGGCCAATGGAGAAGAGCTCAGACGAGATCCCGATGTTCGGGCACTTCGTCGAGCGCGGATTGACGCTTCCGGCTTCGGATTTCTTTCGCGGCTTCCTCGACTTCTTCAAGCTGGAGCATGTACACCTCAATCCCAATAGCATTTTTCAGATTGCGGTGTATGTGCATTTTTGTGAAGCCTTCCTCGGTATACGCCCCCACTGGGCCTTGTTTAGGAAGATATTCCGGTTGAAGCCACAGCCCAACGCCAATTTCCCAGTAGTAGTCGGTGGGGCCGGAGTTCAGATGCGGCAGAAGGCACAGGAGTTGTACTTTAAGTACGACTTGATAGACTCCAATCAGGATTGGAAGAACAAGTGGTTCTATATTGACAATGCTCCGCCTCAACTGCCGAAACCGAGCATGTTCGCGCCAGTATATGATAGGCTCTGGAAGGATGAGCCCTCGATGCAAGAGTGCATCCAGATTCCAAAACTGCTGGCGAAGATTGCGCAGAAGAAGGCGCAAGGTTTGACGGCGGAGCGAGTAGCCTTCAGCTTTATGAAGCGGAGGATACAACCCTTGATGCAGCGAGAGCATCTTGGGTTCGAGTACACTGGAGCGGATGACGGCTCCAGGTTATCTTCTGAGGAGATCAGTGATGATCTCGTGATGGAGCAGCTGCAGAAGATCTTCAAAAATCTTCACAGAATTCCTGCAGCTGTCCCTGAATTTGACGCAAACAACCCTCCTCGTCTGGTAAGTCTTCAAGTACTTAGCCCTCGAGTACTTTTATTCGGAAGTAGTCGAGTAACTAATCTTTTGCCTTGTGCTTTGTAGGAGGATGTTGAGAAATTTGTGTCTATTCCTCCTCCTCGTCCCGAGGACCCACACCGAGCACCGGAAGAAGGCGCAGCAGGGTCGGAGCCTGAAGCCCCCGAGGGTAGTCTGGCTGCCCAAGAAGAAGAAGAAGAAGTCTTGGTGGAGGACGCCTCCTCAAACGATGATGACGGCTTGACACTTCAACAGCGTTATGAAGTGAAAAGTCGGTATGGGTACTCTGGGGCGCCTCTCCCCAGTGGTCTTGCCGTGGGGTCGTCAAAAAGACCGGCATCGTCTCTCGCGGATGATGTGTCCTTGCCGCCACGGAAGAAGAGGACCACCTTGGGGAAACGGGCCGTGAAGAAGATTGGCGGCCCTCCCCCCATTACAGTAAGTGTTTGCAAGTAGTCGTTATTGAATGAGTACTTGTTTTCTGGTGTAATGCCTTGGTTTTTGACTTGTGCAGGTTATCGAGAGTGCATCGCATGTACCCTCGAGGAGCCCTCCAAGAGCAACAGAACCCGAGGTGGTTTCAGCGTCCACCGTAGAAACGGCAGCGCAAGTGCAGCAAGAAGTCGCGGTACCAGAGAATGTGGTGCCGGTGGAAAGTGTTCCAGAGGTGCCGGCAGCGCCTTCTTTCTTTGACCTGCTGGGACCCAGGGTCTCCGTGCCTCATGCTGCGCTGTGAGTAGATGAGTACTCGAGCATTTTATATGATTGTGTACTCTGCTTTTGCTAATCGTCTTGTGAATGTAGGAAATCCACTGACGTGAAGTGGGGCGCTTCCGGAAGTGTTGGTGAAGGAGACCGGGCTCCTGAAGGGCAACAAGAAGAAATGCTTCCGGAACACCAAGAAGTACCCGCTGGAGCTGAAGCTGCTGAAGCGTTGCACACTCTTTTGGGTGATGTGACCGATCCTGCGGTTGAAGCCTTTTCCAGCCCCACAGCATAAAGACTTGAAGAAATTGAAGCCGTGGTTAATGAGGTCCTGGAAGAAGACCCGGAGGCATACTGCGGCGTGAAGAGGTCCCGGCTGCGGAAGCCCTCGTGTCTCATGTTGGTGTGCATCTGGTGCTGGGGAGTCAGCCAGAGAATCGCCTAGTACCGCATGAGCCACAGATTGAAGACCCGGCTCCTCTGCGAAGTGCTGCGAGATATTCAGCGGTCAGCTCGAGTACCCAATCCATGGCAGAGAACATGATGCTGTATGATGACTCCTGCCTGGACGAGGATAACTTGAACGCGCACGCTGAGATGTTCCGCGGCGTAGAGAAGTTCCTTGCGGTGAGTAGTCTCTTGTAGAGTACTTTTTGATCACAGATATCTTGTCTCTGACCCATGTGTTGTTTTTGCTTTTCGCAGGAGGTAGTCAAGCAGTCGAAACGCAAGACTCGGCTGCTTGAGGAACATGCGCCTGACATTGAAGAAGTCTCGCGACTCAGAGAGGAATTGAAGCAACAGAAAGCTTTATCTCTGAAGCTGCAAGAGAGACTTGATTCCAACGCCGCCGAATACCATAATGAGATCCAGAAGCTGACGGCGAAGAAGGATGAAGTTGTTGGTAAGAACAAGTCCTTGCGCCATAAGAATAAAGGTAATCTCCCTTCTGAAAGTCATCATTGAGTACTTTTGTTGTCGCATAGCATGTTTAATGAGTAGCCTTGATCTTTTGCAGAACTGTCGGAAGAAGTCGACAAGTTCAAGAACAAAGCGCTGGACTGGTAGCTGGCCTTCAATCGCGAAGAAGCCGCGCACATGGATCTGCAGGAAGATTATAAGGTGCGGTGCTTCGAACTTGAACGCGAGATGAACATGCGTGCTGCCGACTGGACTGACTTGCTGCGCTGCATGCAGTCGCTCAAGGAGAAGATTGAAGAAGCCGAGGGCCTGCGCTCAGAGTTGAAGGCTTTGACGGAAGCAGCTGAGCCAGTGGCCAATTTATTTGAGCCCAGGATTGCTGGGGTTCAGCCTCGTCCACTCATGGAGAGGTTGAAGGACACCCCAAAGAAGATCCTGGAGTACGCTCAGCGGCTGGCTTGCTCAATTCCCAATCAAGTCCTGAGCTTCATCAAGTCTTTTGATACTGAAGCGGATCTCTCAGTCATCATGAACGGCAGATCTGGGGACTGCACCGATGATCGCCTCAAAGAGTTGATGGAACAGACTTCTCCGATCGCGGAAGCAATTTCCAAGTTTATCGATCTTCGTTAGATGTACCTGTAGAGTAGAAACACTAGGAGAAAACAGGTGTAATCTCGAACAAGTGTTTATGTAATATAATTGAAAGCTTTTGAAGAAATCAATTATCTGGATCCCTTGTTTGCATTTGTGTTGGCCGAGTACTTGAGTTAGTACTGAATGAGTATGGCTGCAAAAAAGAGATACGATACACGAGTAGGAGTACTCAAGCGTATAGATGTTCCGAAGAACGTAGGCTTAAAACATGATGAATTGAACACCTTAGCTGTAGCAGCGTAATGAAGGTGTTGTCATGAGTTAAGCTACGAGTAGTAACAAGTCGATACAGAGTAGCGGCTTGCACTAAACACATTGTACAGAGTTGACAATGTCTTGAGTACTTCAGCATTGAGTACTCGAAAAGAAACTTATTCATAACGAGTTGAAGACCTCAACTGTAGCAGCGTAATGGAGGCTTTGTTATGAATAAGAAAAACAAGTCGGTATAGAGTAGCGGCTTGTATTAGACACATTGTACAGAGTTGACAATGTCTTGAGTACCTCTGAGGTTGATCAGGCCCCGAGATAGTATTCGAGAAGAATTTTGTTCATAACGAGTTGAACACCTTAGCTATAGCAGCGTAATGAAGGCTTTGTTATGAACAAGTATGAGTCAGTAATAAGTTGGTATAGAGTAGCAACTTTATTACTGAAAATCATTATACAGTGTTGACAATGACATGAGTACTTCAGAGTTGAGTACTCGTAAGATTACATTGTACAGTGTTGACAATGCCTTAAGCACTCTGAGGCTATGAGCCTAGTGAAAGAGTACTCGATGAATGTTCCGAAGAACGAGTAAGACCGTAGGGGACAGTGTGATGAACTACTTCTTGCTGTAGCATCAACTTGTATGAGAGTTCCACTGAGACCCTACAGCGAGGTGTTACTCTGAGCCGCAACCCTTGAAAAAATAGGGACATGGACAACATGTGCCACATACTGCCCTATACGATACAGGATCGCTGGAGAGAGCTATGATTTGTCCATATCTCCCTACGAGGTCGCAGAATGAGACTGCCTGGAGAGGGTTGACGAAGCCCCCTGCGAGTGCTCGCAGCTTGAAGCCGTGAGAGGATACAGCCGAAACTGTCTGGAGAGGATTGGATCCCCTACGAGTGGTGACAACCGTAGCTGTCTGTTGAGTGATTACAACCGAAGTTGTCTGGAAAGGGTTGTTGGAACCCAATACAAATCGTCATACAGCCAAAGCTGTCTGGAGAGGGTTGCTGAGACCCCCTACGGGTAGAAGCGACAAAGCTGGTCGATGTTCCAAGAGTTGTCGACTTCCTCGCCTTCAAGAGTTTGGAGACGATATGAGCCTGGTCCGGTAACCTTTGCAATAGTGAAGGGACCTTCCCATGGTGAGTTGAGCTTGTGTAGTCCTGCCGTATTCTGGATGCGACGAAGGACTAAATCACCAACGTTGAAGGAACGTTCCTTAACATTGCGGTCATGGTAGCGGCGAATCCTCTCAAGATATCGAGCGGATTGAACAAGTGCGTTGCAGTGAGCTTCCTCGAGACTGTCGACATCTGTCTGTCTTGTTTCTTCAGCTACGCCTTCTTCGTACTGGTCAACCGTCGGAGAGCGCCACATGACATCAGCAGGCAACACGGCTTCAGAGCCGTAGACCAGGAAGTAAGGTGATTGCCTTGTGGGGGTAGTAGGCTGAGTACGCAGCCCCTAGAGTGCATTGGGTAGTTCCTTGATCCACTTGCCGCCTTTGGTGTTTGCAGCATCGTACAGTCGCTTTTTGAGAGCATCGAGTATCATCCCATTGGCGCGTTCCACTTGGCTGTTGGCACGTGGGTGAGCAACGGAAACGTACCGGACGTCGATTCCACTGTTCTCGTAGTACTCCCAGAACTGGTGATTGTTGAAATTCGAACCCAGGTCTGTGATGATGCGGTTAGGAAAGCCATAGCGATGTACGATTTCATCCAAGAAGTCGAGGACACGATCAGCCTTGGGGCAGGCAACAGGCTTGACCTCAATCCACTTGGTGAATTTGTCGATAGCCACCAGAACTCTGTTGAATCCTCCTGGCGTATTTGGGAGAGGACCAATCATATCCAGCCCCCAGCAAGCGAAAGGCCAAGTTGGTGGTATCGTGATGAGTTTGTAGGCAGGAACATGTTGTTGCTTGGCGAAGAATTGGCATCCTTGGCACTTCTTGACTAGTTCTTCTACGTCAGCCAAAGCTGTAGGCTAGTAGAAAGCACGTCTGAACACTTTTCCCACCAAGGTGCGGGAAGAAGCGTGATTGCCACAGATTCCTTTGTGTGTCTCCTCCAAGATTTCCTTACCTTCTTCACGAGAAACGCATTTCATGAGTATATCAGAACTTGCGCCTCGCTTGTAGAGTTGATCTCCGACTAGAGCGTAAGCCTTGACACGGCGTGAAAGGCACTCTGTTTCTGCTTTGTCTTCTGGAATCAACTGATGTTTAATGTAGTCGATGAAGGGAGATCTCCAATCGACATCAATCATAAGCACTTCTCGATCAGGTTGAACTGAAGTAGTCGTGGGTGCAGATGGTTGCTCCGGAATTGATGGTTTGTGGAGTTCGTGGACGAAGATTCCAGCTGGCACTTGAGCTCGTGTAGATCCCAGCTTCGACAAGACATCCGCAGCAACGTTGTTGTCGCGGACTACATGATGGAACTCGAGACCATGGAATTTGTTCTCAAGTTTGCGTACCTCCTGACAGTACGCATCCATGTTTTTAGCATTACGATCCCATGAATCGTTGACTTGATTGATGACCACCAAAGAATCACCATAGACAAGTAGTCGTGTTATGCCGAGAGAGACTGCAAGGTGAAGACCATGCAGTAGAGCTTCATATTCAGCTTCGTTGTTTGAGACCTTCCAGAAGATCTGCAAGACGTATTTGAGTTGCTCGCCCTTGGGGGAAATCAAAAGTACCCCGGCACCAGCGCCTTCCAATTTGAGGGAACTGTCAAAGTACATGACCCAATGTTCTGGACGCTCAATTGGAGTTGGGACTTGATTTTCCCTCCACTCAGCCATGAAATCAACCAAGGCTTGAGACTTGATAGCAGTGCGAGATTTGAACTCGAGCGATAGAGCGCCAAGCTCTACAGCCCATTTAGAAATCCTTCCTGTGGAGTCCCGGTTGTGCAATATCTCGCCAAGCGGGTAGCTAGTGACCACAGAAATCTTGTACTCGTCGAAGTAGTGGCGAAGCTTCCGTGAAGTGATCAGAACTGCATAGAGTAGCTTCTGTACCGGCGAGTAGCGAGCCTTTGATTCTGAAAGTACTTCACTGACAAAGTAGACAGGCCTCTGGATAGGGTAGCCATGGCCTTCTTCCTGCCGCTCAACGACAATAGCAGTACTAACGACATTAGTAGTCGCGGCAATGTAGAGCAAGAGCTCTTCATTGGGCAGAGGAGCTGTGAGGACTGGAGGCTTGGATAAGAACTCCTTGAGCTGAGAAAGAGCTTGATCAGCTTCAGTTGTCCATATAAACTTCTCTTGCCGCTTGAGTAGCTTGAAGAAAGGTAGACCCCGTTCTCCAAGACGTGAGATGAAGTGATTGAGTGACGCCATGCAACCTGTAAGCTTCTGGACATCCTTGATAGTAGTCAGAGCTTGCATGTTGGAGATGGCAGTAATCTTCTCGGGGTTTGCTTCGATGCCACGATGGCTGATGATGAACCCGAGTAGTTTTCCTGAAGACACGCCAAAGACGCACTTATTGGGGTTGAGCTTCCATTGGTACTCGCGTAGCGAGGCGAAAGTTTCCTCAAGATCTGTGATAAGCATGTCTGGATCCCTAGTCTTGACAACGACGTCATCCACGTATGCTTCCACGTTCTTGTGAAGCTGCCTCTTGAAGCACGCTTGGATAGCCCTCTGATAAGTAGCGCCAGCATTTTTCAACCCGAAGGACATTGTTGTGTAACAATAGGCACCAAACGGGGTGATAAACGCAGTCTTCTCTTGATCAGATTCCTTGATTGCAATTTGATGATAACCAGAGTAGCAATCCAGGAAACAGAGTAGAGCACAGCCCGCCGTAGAGTCAATGACTTGATCAATCCTTGGCAACCCGAAAGGGTCCTTGGGGCAATGCTTGTTAAGATCAGTGTAGTCGACACACATCCTTCAGTCGTTAGAGTTCTTCTTTCTGACAAGCACAGGGTTAGCGAGCCACTGCGGGTGGAAAACTTCCTTAATGAAGCCAGCCGCGAGTAGTTTAGTGAGCTCTTTTTTGATGGCAGCCCTGCGGTCATCAGCGAAGCAATGAAGGTGTTGTCTCTTGGGGGTAGCATTAGGATCGACATTGAGTGAGTGCTCGATCAACCTCCTGGGCACACCTGGCATGTCAGATGGCTTCCATGCAAAGATATCACGGTTAGCCCGAAGGAAGTTGACGAGCGTGTCTTCCTATTTAGGATCAAGCTGTGCACTGATCATGGTCGTCTTGCTACTGTCACCAGTACCAAGGTCAATGGCTTTGAGCAGGACGTCACCAGATGGTACAGGCTTGTTGTTGTTGTCAGTCTTCTCAGGAACCTCCAGCTCGCTCGGAGCAAGCTTCTTGGCGGCGGTGAAGACTTCCATCATTGCATTGGGTACTTGAGTAGTCGAGGCAAGTTCCACGGCTTCTGTGTCGCAGTCGTAAGAACGCTTCAGATCCCCTTGCAATGAAAGAACACCTCTGGGGCTTGGCATTTTGAGGACCAAGTAGACATAGTGAGGGATAGCCATGAACTTAGCGAGACCGGGCCTGCCGATGATGGCATGGTAAGAGGTCTCGAAGTCAGCGACCTCGAACTTGATGTACTCGGTACGGTAGTGATCCTTAGTCCCAAAGGTAACGGGTAGTACAACTGAACCCAGGGGAATAGCTGCGTTGCCCGGGATGATACCATAGAATGGTGAGTTGGTCTTGGTAAGCATATTGGTGATATCCAGGCCCATCTTCTTCAAAGTCTTGGCAAACAGGACATTGAGTCCGCTGCCACCATCAATGAGAACCTTGGTAAGTCTGGAGCCTGCCACCACTGGATCCAGAACGAGAGGATATCGTCCTGGCTCAGAGAAACTAGTCCATTGATCCGCCCTTGAGAAGGTAATGGGGGTTTCAGACCACTTAAGATAAGTGGGAGCTGCTGGTTGGATGGACATGATCTCCCTGAGAGCTAGCTTCTGCATGCGCTTGGTTGGAATCCCACCAAATATGACATTGACAGTATTGGATGGGTTCTGGAACCCAGTGTCTTTGTCTGCGTTAGCCTTCTTCTTGTTCTTGCGATACTGTGAGTTTGGGTGCGTTGGTTTAGGTGTGTTTTCCAACGCACGGCGAAGTTGGTAACACTGCTCAGTAGTATGATCGCCCTCTGGGTGCCATGAGCATTTCTGCTTGGTCAAAGTTGCCCAGTGAGGATCGTCTTCAGGCTTAGCGGTAGTTTCCATGGCTGCAAAAGTGTTCTCGGGCTTGCGCTTGCGATTGGGATTACTCGAGTAGTTATTCCCTTGGCGGTTTCCCTGCTGTTGCTTGCCGTTGCCACTTCCACCAGCATTGTTGTTATTGTTCTGGTTGTTGCGAAGATGCTTGAAACGATTCCGAGCCTTGTCTTCCTCGTCTGCCCAGTGAGTGATCATCTCCTTGAGTTTGGTGATGTTGGCTGGGCGAGCACGACCAAAGTCTTGGAATAGCCTGTCATCATAGAAACCATCCTGGAAGGTGTCTATGACTTCTTTTTCAGTGACATCAACAACCGTAGCCCTTTTCTCGAAGAAGCGGCGCATGTACTCGCGGAGAGTCTCGCCTTGTTTTTGTTTGATCAGGGCAAGGTCCATCCTGGTGCCATGTCGGCCCAAAGAACCCGCAAAGTTGCTGGTGAAGCGTTGCTTGAGTTGTCCCCAGTTGTCGATGGAGCCGCGTTTGAGGGACTCAAACCATGTGAGGGGCTCTTGCTCAAGGACAAAAGGGAAGTAGATACACTTGGTATCATCATTGCCCCCGGCGTTGGAGATGGACAGAGCATAGCAGCGCAACCACTGCCTTGGATCTTGCTTGCCATCATACTTTGATATGCCGTAAGGCTTGAATTTCTCCGGAAGATACAGATCTTGAAGTCGAGCGGAGAAAGCAGGGAAAGAATCAGAATCATTATCCTTGTGCTTCTCACGTTCAGCGCGTCTGGCGTTGATGGTCGTGCGAGCGTCGTAGTGAGAGTCTCCCGACTTGCTGTTGACACTATCATCATCGCCTTTGCCCTTGTTGCTAGCTTCCGGACGTGTACGATTAGGTGTGGGAGTAGTACGATGAGCACCCCCACTGCTTCCATGGTGACTAGGAGCACTGGTATTCTGCCGTAGCATGGTATAGGCCAGTTCAGCCAGCTTGGCGACTTCAGCAGTAGCCCTGTCACGAGGCATAGAGCGACCGAGTAGATTGATCGCATTAATGGCTTCTTCTGGAGTACGGTACTCGCGAGTAGCAACTGCATCCAGAGCCTCTTGAAGATTACGGGTAGGTAAAGCTTCCGCGAGTTCTCGACGAAGAGTTGCACGATCAGCATTGCGTTGGCGACGTGCGGTTTTGGCCTCCGCGGTTTCATCAGCAGGAGCATTAGCCGAGAGTTCATCATCAGACACATCATCCTGGTAACGATAATTGGAGCAGCGCCCTTGTGGAGTAGATGCGTCAACGACGAACACTTCTCGATGTGATGAGTAAGTACCCGTACTCTGAATTAGCTCAGTATCGGTGTCGTAATCGACGAGCTTGACGCCTTCCTGGAAAGGCAAGTTGTCGAGACAAGCGATAAAGCGCTCCTGATCATCCAATGCAAGATCAGCAGGCACATGCTCAGGCCAGTAGACGAATCTACCCTCAGGTGTCGATGTGATCACCAGTCCATGAGCAGGGCCAGAGAGTTGTTGTATCTCAATAGAATCCGAACCGTAGTCGAACTCGAACTCAGAAGAATCCGAAGAGTAGTCGAAGTTGTCGTCCGTATCTGAAGAGTACTCGAGCACGATCTTCGGGCCAGGGCACATGAGGCGCTTCAATGCAGCTTGGTAGGCAGCACTGACATGGCGATGACCGAAGAGAGGTGGTGCTGGAATGTTGTCCAGGCTGATTGCAAGCTGTGAAGCTGATGAAGGCAACTCAGGCTGGATGGGAGGCGAAGTCGAGTTGTACTCGGACTCCGACTCGAGTTCTCTGATTGGGTCAGAGATCGAAATTTTGCCGAAATTTTCGACAAAATTCTTCATCGAAGCTTGCGTAAGCATCGAAGACTTGAGTTTTGACTCTGGAGTTGGCGCTAGGAAACGCAGGAATGATCCGGCGCCATCAGCAACGCAAACCCAGGAGCTGAAAACAAAGATGTCGCCTTGCTGGAAAGCGACGATCGGCTTGATGGTGACGGGAGCCATCGAATTCGCCAGTGGATCAATGGCAAGATCCCCTACCTGGCGCGCCAGCTGTCAGTGTTTTAGTCACCGAGCCTACGACGGGGTACCCGAAGTAGTAGATTGTGCGGTGGGGCTCGCCGAGATCAGGAACACGATGGTGAGACACGGAGCACGATTTAGACAGGTTCGGGCCGCAATGTGCGTAATACCCTACGTCCTGTATGTTGCGTGGCTCTGTATTGATTGCGTATGTTTTGAGAGGGGTCCCTGCCTCGCCTTATATATCACGGGAGGCAGGGTTACAAGTCGGATTGTTTACAAGGGTACTAGTCGAGTAGAACCCGGAGTAGCCTATACAATGCATGGAAAGCTATCCTAGTCTTAGTACAAGTCCTTGTCCGTCTTGTCTTGCCTTGTGGTCCACGGTACCAGCACCGTGGCCCACTAGTCGAGTAGTCCAGGTGTACAGGAACTCATCTCCCTGGTATGGCCCACAATGTATTGGTGGGCCCAGGGATGCCCAGTCGACAGCGGGGGCTGTGGCCGGCCAGAGCATAGGAAGAAAGAGTGGAGGGAGAAGGAGTTTAATAGGCCGCTGATGGGCTGGAAGTTACTTTCCTTATCCATCTTCTGGAAGTGATATAGGACCCGCCCCCCAACATCTGCTCAATAACCTACCGGCCCGCACACAAGAGATCAACTGGGGGCTACTATACTACACAAGAGCGAATGGGCTTGTAGTCCAATACTAGGATAGATGCTACCCACCAGGGTTCAAATCCTGGTGCTCGCACCTTTTCCTGGATTTATTCCGGGATTTTCCGGTGTTATGCATTAAGTGGTAAGCGACGTTCTCGTCGACGACGAGGCGCCAGTGGTGACTTCGGGAATCTAGTGCTCAATCCTTCGGAGGTGCTCATAGGGGTAGGGTTTGCATACATGTGTTCATGAGGTGAGTGTGCGAGCGTGTTGTGAGCGTCTGCGTTGTACTGTGTAATCCTTACAAAAAACTACACAAGAGATAAGCAATGAAACTATAAACCCACTTAGCTCACTAAAGACAACCCACCAAAGCTACGAGCATACCAATAATATTCGGTCCATAAAAAAATATTTTAACATTTTAAAAATTAGAAAATGTTGATCGACATTTTTATAAAATTGTCGAACCAACATTTGTTTTGAAATGTTGAATCAATAACTTTTCAACAATTTTCAGAAAATGTTGAGCAAACATTTTTTCAGAAAATGTAGACCAAATTTTTCAACATACATTACGACATTTTTTAGAACAATTTGAGGCAACATTTTTCAGAAAATGGCAGAACAACATTTTTTTCAACATTTTTCAGAAAATATTGACAATATTTTTTTTAGGAAATGTCGTAATGGCATAATAACATTTTTTCAACATTTTTCAGAAAAATATTGAACCAATATTTTCAACATTTTTGAAAAAATGTTGGACAACATATTTTCAAGAAATGTTAGATCGATAATTTATCAATATTTTTCATAAAATGTTGGACCGATAATTTTTCAACATTTTTCGTTTTTCTCATAAAAATGGTGGGATCTCCCTCTCTAGCTCCGGCGAAGGCAGCCCCAGACGACAGCACGGGGAGGCCTGCCAGCCCCAGCGGCGCACGGAGGTCGGTCGCACCTCATCCCGACGGCATGTGGAGGTCGGTCGTAGCTCACTAGGCTTGGGCGGTGTCGGGGTTTGTTACCGCCGGCAAGTAAATTTATACGAGGGGGCGTGTTCTGATCCGCACGGTAGCACAGGAGACACTCGGAGTTATACTGGTTCGGGCCTCCGGAGAGTAATACCCTACGTCCAGTCTGAGAAGGGGTGTTCCTTATGCTCAGGGGTTTGCAACAGGGAGTACAAACAGGTCGGGAGAGGATGCGGAGCCCCAAGTCCCTGGTGTGCAAGTGGTTCAAGTAGCAGGAGCCTGCGTACGTGTGTGCGTGGTTGTATGAGATGGGATATCGATGCTAAGTGCGTGTGTGGGTGGAGACGAACATGTCTTGAGGGTGCCCTTGCCTCTCCCTTTTATAGTCGCAAGGGAGGAGCCCAGGGCGATTACATCGAGTGCATATGAGCTAATCTACAGTGCGAGGCGTCCTTCTCTGCTTCGGGTTGTCAAACGACAGGGGTGGCGAAGCACTGTTACGGGGCCTTGAGCGACGGTGCAGATCCCGTACGTCTCAAGGGTCCATCCCGGGGCCCCCCGTTCCCTCCTCCGAGTAGTTAGTCGGGTACAGGAGACAGTGTACGTGCCCTGACCCCGTCAGTGGATCAGGGGCTTGTATTTTCTTGATGTTGTAGGGCAGGGGTAGCCTATTCCACGGATAGGTGATGGCTTGCACTGTGCCGTTGGTGGCACAGCGTTTCCCGTGCCCTCCGTGGTACGATGCGTACCGCCTCAGCTGGGGGACGGCAGGAGGATCCGTCCCCTAACACAGGATCGACCTGGTCAGGGCAGACCCGTGTAGGAAAGCCAACACGTGGCGAACCGCTTACCAGGGTATCACGGTGCACCTACGGGGCCTGTGTACCTGCGGCCTTGACGGCCAAGCTTTGAATTGGTCGGAGACTGGAAACCACTCGGGTGAGTGGGCGGTCTACACCACGTCTTCCAATGCTTAGGGCGTAGTGTGTACTGTATCGTACACCGCCCAGCATCCATTACGCCGCCCACGGTACGGCGGCCACTGTGCTGATGGTGGCAGGGTTTGACGAATCCGTCCCCTGGCACCGAATCGGCCTGGCCCGGGCGGGCCGCTGCTGCGGGGCAGACGCGTGGCGGTGCGTGGGGGAGCGTGCGCGGAGATCCCGGGATCTCGATCTGGTGGGCCCGCGCGCCCCGTACCTTCTTCGCGAAGCCCGCTCGAGCGGGTGACGGAAAACTACTCGTGCGAACGAGTAGTCGCTACGGCGTGACGGAAACTACTCGTACGAGTGGGTTTCCGCGACCGTGAGGCGGAGACTACTCGTGCGAGTCGAGTTGTTGGGCGCTGGGGCGGAAACTTGTCGTACGAGTCGCTGTGTACTCGGGGAAGAAGTATGGGCAACTGTGGGCCCCAGGTACCCTGGCCCATGGCGGAAACTAGTCGTACGGGTCCCCTCGTACTCGAGAAACGTAACACTCGTTGTGTTAGCTGCCGGAGCATGCCGTACGTGGGCCCGTGCTGCGTTTTTTAGGGGCCTTGGTGGGCCCTGGTCCATGGCCTCGTCAGTAGCCCCCGAGCCTGGTGGGGGAGTCGTAGACTCGCTCCCAGGATCAACTGTCACGGAGACGAGGAGATTTTTGCTGTGTCTTCTCTGGTGGGGACACGCGAGCGGACCCGCGGGTAGTAGTCCCCGAGCCCACAGGCAAGTCGGAGACTTGTGCGTGGGGTTAAATGTTGGGGTCTTGAACAAGTAGGTGGCTTCTGTTTGGGAGACTGATGCTCTTGTAGGATCGACGCTAGAGGACAAGAGCTCCAGAACCTTGCAGAGGTTAGCAGGCGGCAGGTCTGTCATGACGAGAGTCACAGGTGCACTGTACGGTCACGGGCCAGCATACTTATGAAGCACGGGTTACTGCCACCTGCAAAAGACGAAGATGCCTCAGTGTGCTGTCAGGTCGGGGTCAGGTGCGCCGATGCCTTTCACAGGCGAACTGTGACCTCGCGCCCCACGAGGGTACAGTGTCGTCGAGGATAAGGATGCCACGTCAGTCGGCCTTGTGAGTAGGACCGAACGCAGACACCTGTTGGTATAAATAGGTGCCCAAGGCTTGAAGCAAACCGCACCCACCTTCAGAGGGGATCCAAGATGACCCAGTGTAGTAATATTGCCACTCCGTGGGCTTCTATCCGCCCACCAGAGCGTAGAGGTGATGCAGTTCATGCTTGGAGCTAGAAGAATGCTTGCGAGGCTCGAAGAGCTCGATTGGCCTCTTCTCCCAGTCTCGCCGGGGAGCCCAGGAGGAGAATGAAGCTGCAGCTACATCGTCGGTCCTGACACTTTCGGGCCTGAGGTGATGCTGGTGAGCGCTGCGCTCCGCCCGGTGAGGTTGGTGTTAAAGCTCGGACCTTCTGCGATCTCACGGCGCAGCCCAGACTTGATGCTGGGTGCTGCAGGAGACCGGTTGGTGCGCGAGTAGAGGTGGCTGTGTGACAGCTGCCTCCACCGTAGTTGTACAGGTCGTCGAGTAGGTCCTGAAGCTAGAAGAAAGTTTGCGACAAGCTTTATTAGTGTAGACTGAGTCGTAAGCACTTCGGCAGGTAATTCAGGACCTTTAAGATCTTTGTATCTTGTAATTTGGCCAAGGGCCAAACTCCTTGTAGCTTATGACGCTGTACATATAGTTTTGTATGAGCAGTGTCACGACTTTGGTGGTTTGTGAGCCGGATGTTTGTGGCAGGCTCCGAGGGTTAAGAGCCTGTCTTTGTTTCAAGTTTTAAGCATTTTGAATTGTTTGTTGCCCTTTTCTCGAGTAGTTAGAGGACTTGTGCGCCGAGTAGAGTCACTTAAAACTTTTGCTGACGGTGTCTTGCTCCGTAGCTGCGGAGGCGTAGGAACCAGGCGACTCGACCGAGCTTAGTTTAGGAGCGTTACTACTCGAGCGGGCAGCCCCCGAGTACCTCGACGAAAGATGGATGTGTGTACATATTTTTGCAAATAAGAAAACTCTTGAGAGTTTGAAATGGTTGCTCGGAGTCCCTTGGAAGGGGCGAGTGACCGACAACTCGAGATCACAAACTTTGCTTGTGGGTCTTTGTACCGTAGCCGCGGGGGCGTAAGTACTCGGGGCCCGGACGAGCGCAGGTTCGTGACCGTCGGGATCATCGTTCATCTCCCTTTAAGGAAAGTGAGCGTTCCGCGGCGATCATACGAGAAACCATGAACGGTTTTTGATCGAAAAAAGGTTTTGCAACGATCAGGGTAGGGGGCCGTAGCCCCCGAGTAGCCCCCGAGCCCATGGACAAGTCAGAGACTTGCCCATGGGATAAGACAAGCATAAAGACATTTTACTTGAGTAGAAGATGTACGCTTGTGAAAAGATGTCATTTCATGAAGAAAAAGTAGCTCAGAGCTCTTGCATTATCATAAAATGAAAGCAAAGTAAATGCTTAAGGGTAAAAATGGCGTAGCTGCTCTATGTTCCAGGCGTTGGAGATGACCCTGCCGTCCTCGTACTTGAGCTTGAAGGTTCCCGGGTGGAGTACTTGGTCGACAATGTATGGCCCCTCCCACGGAGGTGAAAGCTTGTGTCGCCCTTCATTGCTCTGAACTCGTCGGAGGACGAGGTCGCCGACCTGGAACTCGCGCTCCCGTATATTGTGTTCATGGTAGCGGTGTAAGGCTTGCTAGTACTGTGCTGAGTGGAGGAGGGCGACGCTGCGCGCCTCATCCAACTAGTCAATGGCGTCTTCGAGGGCGACCTGGTTGCCCTCTTCCGTGTAGGCCTAAACCCGTGGGCTGCCGTAATCGATGTCTGTTGGAAGGATTGCTTCCGACCCGTGGACAAGGAAAAAAGGCGTGCAGCCGGTAGCCCGACTTGGCGTGGTGCGCAGGCTCCACAGGACGAACGGGAGCTCGGCGGCCCACGTCGCCCGAAACTTCTCGAGACGCTTGAATATCCGCGGCTTCAGACCTTGCAAGATCATGTCGTTGGCCCTCTCGACTTGTCCGTTGGTTCTTGGATGGCTGACAGCGGCCCAATCCACACGGATGTGGTTGTCATCGCAGAACTTGAGGAATTTTTTACCGGTGAACTGCGTGCCATTGTCGGTGATGATGGAGTTCGGGATCCCGAACCGATAAACGATATCGGTGAAGAATGCGACAGCTTCCTCGGAGCGGACATTCATTATGGCCTTATGGGCCTGGCATCGATCCATTTCGAGAACTTGTCGATGGCGACGAGCAGGTGGGTGAAGCCCCCGGGTGCTTTTCTGAATGGCCCAACCATGTCTAGACCCCAGACCGCAAAAGGCCAGGTGACAGGTATGGTCTGCAGCGCCTGCGCCGGGAGATGGGTTTGTCATGCGTAGAACTGGCAGCCTTCGCAGCTGCACATGATCCGAGTCGCGTCGACCATCACGGTGGGCTAGTAGAAACCTTGTCGGAAAGCCTTTCCGACAATGGTCTTGGGGCCGGTGTGATGGCCGCAGGTGCCCGTGTGGATTTCTTGTAGGAGTTCCTTGCCCTGGTCGGCCAGGATGCACTGCATGAACATGCCTTTGGCGCCCTTTCGACGGAGCTCACCGCCGACCAGTTTGTATGACTTGGCCATGCGGGCGATGCGTCGAGCCGTCTCCTTGTCGGGTGGCAGTTTTCCTTCCACCATCCACTATAGGATCGGGATTCTCCAGTCAGGGTCTTCGAGGTTGGGCTCTTGCGCCCCGTCAATCTCCATGACCTCTTGTGTCGATGGTCCTGGCGTCTTGTCTTCTTCAGGGCGAACAGACGGTTCGTACTGGTCGCTGGCGAAGACCCCGTGCGGAACGGGCTTTTGATTTGACGCCGCCTTCGCGGGGGTGTCTACCGCCTTGTTGTACTCGCGTAGCACATGATTGAGCTCGAGCCCGTGGAACTTGTCCTCCAGTGTGCGCACCGCCCGGCAGTAGGCGGCCATCTTTGGATTTATGCAGTTTTTCTCTTTCATGACCTGTCCTACCACCAAGTCGGAGTCTCCCCTAACATCGAGGCGTCGAATCCCCAACTCGAGGGTGATCCAGAGACCGTTGACGAGCGTCTCATATTCAGCGACGTTGTTGGAGGTCGCGAAGTGTAGTCGGACCATGAATTCCATCCGTACGCCCAGAGGCGAGATGAACACAAGTCTGACTCCGGCTCCTTCCTTCATGAGAGACCCGTCGAAGTACATTAGCCACGTCTCGTGCTCGATGGGAGCAGGGGGCGTCTGGATCTCCGTCCATTCCGCAACGAAATCGACCAACGCCTGCGACTTGATGGCGGTGCGCGGCACGTACTCGATGTTTTGTCCCATCAACTCGAGGGCCCACTTGGCGATTCTGCCTTCCGCCTCTGGGCTCTGTATGATTTCACCGAGTGGGAACTTGGACACTACCGTGATGCGGTGTGAGTCGAAGTAATGCCGGAGCTTTCGCTTAGTGATGAGGACAGCGTAGATCAGCTTTTGTATTTGTCGGTATCGTGTCTTGGAGTCTGATAAAACTTCGCTCACGAAGTAGACCGGACGTTGTACTTTCTGCGTCTTGTCGGGCTCGTCTCGCTCGACTACCAGCGCTGCGCTCACGACTTGAGTTGTTGCGGCGATGTACAGAAGCATCGGCTCCTCCTCGGCCGGGGCGGTGAGCACCGGTGTGCTCTCGAGTGATTTCTTGAGCGAGTCGAGCGCTTCCTGAGCTTCTGGCGTCCACTGGAAGTGCTCCGACTTCTTCATGAGCTGGTACAGCGGCAGACTGCGCTCTCCCAGATGAGCGATGAATCTGCTGAGAGTAGCGAGGCATCCGGTGACACGCTGCACTCCATTTAGGTTCTTGACAGGGCCCATGCCCGTGATCGCGGAGATCTTCTCGGGATTCGCCTCGATGCCACGCTCTGATACGACGAAACCGAGCAGCATGCCTCTGGGGACCCCAGACACATTTTTCGGGGTTCAGCTTTACGCCGTGCTCCCTTAGCTTCTCGAAGACCGCAATCAGATCGGGTATCAGGTCGCCTACCTTCTTCGATTTGACCATGATGTCATCGACGTAGGCCTCGATCAGCCCTCCGATGAGGTCTCCAAAGACGTGATGCATGCATCTCTGGAATGTGGCCCCTGCGTTCTTCAACCCGAAGGGCATGGAAACGTAATAGTACGTGCCAAACAGGGTGATGAACGAGGTGGCGAGCTGGTCAATCAGATCCATCGCGATCTGATGATATCCCGAATAAGCGTCGAGGAAACAGAGGGTTTCGCACCCAGCCGTCGAGTCGACCACTTGATCTATGTGCGGTAAAGGAAATGGATCCTTCGGACATGCCTTGTTCAGGCTCGTGTAATCAACGCACATCCTCCATTTTCCATTCTTCTTCTTAACGAGTACAGGGTTTGCTAGCCACTCGGGGTGGTAGACTTCACGGATGAACCCTGCACTAATGAGCTTCTTGATTTCTTCTCCGATAGCCTTGCATTTGTCAGAGTTGAAGCGGCGCAGACGCTGCTTGATCAGCTTCGAGCTGGGCTTAATGTTAAGTTTGTGCTCGGCGACCTCCCTTGGAATCCCCGGCATGTTGTTAACCTTCGAGCCCGTCTATCCTCGTATTTATCTTTTTCCTTTTTTTCTTCTACCTTCACCCCCGTTACCCTTTTTGAGATATCCATTTTTGTTTTCTTTACTTCTACCTCTACCCCCGCTACCCATGGAAGGTTATCCTTGTAAACACCTTCCGCCTTCGAGGAGTGAACCCTCAGAGCCATCTTCGTCAAGATCCACTCTTACATCTGGCTTATGGATTTGCCCCTCTCATGAAGCTAATTTAGGACCTATCCTTCTCGGGGTTAAGTCATGAGAACCCCTTTGATCATGTGAGAGACTACGAGCGTCTGATTGAAACTCAGGGTAAAACCGGAGAATCACTGGATGCTTGGAAAAGAGAGTGTTTCCCGCTATCCCTCTCCGGGGAAGCTCGGGATTGGTACCGTTGTTTTGGTAGAGACTACCTTACTTGGGAAAGGTTGAGAGCATCTTTTTGCTCCCACTTCTTCCCGATATGACGTGTCATTTCGTTAAGGGCAAAGATTCTTTGTTTCAAGCAATGTGATGAGGAATCACTAGGAATGGCATGGAATCGTTTCGCCTCCACGGTGGAAGATTGCCCAGTCCTCTACATTCCCGACTGGATGTTGCTTCAGCACTTCTGGTTTGGATTGCGGAAGGATGATGTCATAAGGCTTAATGCTTTCTCCGGAGGATCCTTTGTGCACCTAGATGCTGTCGAGGGAAAAGAGATCGTGGATAATCTTCGAGATTTCAGCTCCCCTTGCATCCCAGTCAATGAGGCACCCACCAGAGGAAATGTTAAGCCACCTAGATCCATCGTCAGCCGAGTCTGAGATTTCATATCTACTCTTTCTGAGCTCTGGCTGAAGATGTCATTCCTGAATAGCAGGAGTCTAAGGGAAGGACTTCGTGGCGCGAGATCTACCCTTGGGTTCCCCTCTCGTGCATCTTCTTAGACCTCCTCCCGAGACTTTGTCTCGTGGGAGGACGGAGAGAGTAGTTCGGAGAGAACGACCATTCCCGGTCAGGATGACTTGTTCGATCCTCACTACTATCTCCTAAGGAGGGTATGAGAGGCCTATTGTGTTTCTACGTCGAGGTTTGAGCTGAAGTGCTTTGCACTGAAGTTTCGTATAAACCAAGACATCGGTCTCTGCTTTATAATCCATTGGATTCATCCATCAGACCGAAGGAGCACGATCATTTACCGATCGAGTGGAGTGCATTCACTTTTATCTCAAGCACATCGATCGATGCCGATCAGTCAGGAGAAGCTTGCACTTCGTATCTTATGCCTGACTTGATCGATGCCCAATGGGAGGTGCACTTTCTAGTTTATCCATAACCCCCCATTGGAAGCTTAGGCCAGACTTGGGAATGTTTTCGTCACTTTGATGAGAACATCGAACCCTCTGCCTAAGGTAAGAGTGAGTAAATCTTGCTCTTTGTCCAAACTCCAGTTCCTGATCGTACACCGGCCTCTAGAAGTCCATGCTCTATCCTCTTAAAGGCCGAGTGTCTTTCCGAGCTTGAGTTCACTCGGAGATCGGTGCATATTGGTGAAGCACTAGCCTCAGTGCTCGATCTTTTCATCTCCGAGTTCCACGACCCCAGTGCTATAGTCCTCGAGTCCCATGACCACCTCAGGAAAGGCCTCGGCCTCTCTGGGATGATCATGCTTGCTCTCAGTCTCGATATACCTTTTTGGGCTCGAGTTCGTATACACACTACTCTTGCAGAGTAGAGCTTATCGTCATATCAACATCATCTACAAGGAGACGGTCATAAGTTGAGACAGGAGATCACAAGACACCCACACCCTAGGTACTCCTGGGACTCATCTCGTTTCCCCAGGACGAATTATCCTTCGGGTATCTTATGGACCGTGGTCATGCAGGAGAAAGAAATTACCAAGATTAAGAGGAGTAGCAAAAGGTCCACAGGAAGGCAGCACTATTGTGGCGACACGGACGCTTCGTGACTATCGTCAGAGGTGCCTACACTTTTGACCGAATATGTCGCCAAGGTGATCTCCCCCAGATTTTCTTTGGATATATCATGGTTTGCCCAAGGTTGGTATATAGTGGAGGATGAATTTTCGACCTCAACCTTGTCTTAGCCTTAAGCCTAAGCCAACCTTTCCATATCGGTGAATCCACCTGGGCCGTCGATCCTGAGACTTGTTAGAGCCCACACGAGAAGAGGGAGGACCAGAGGGGCCCACAGGGGGCCGGCCGAACCCAGGTTCGGCCAAAACCCTGGTGCCGCCTCTCCACTTCTTCTTTCGCGTGTGCGTCTCATTCTCCTCCAGAAATCTTCTCCCTTCCGCCCGACGAGTTTTTGCATCGTGAATTCCATCTCCTCCACCTCACCATCCTCAGCATCGCCGCATCCATGGCCGGCCACGGTTTCGCTCGGCTCCGTAGGGAGGCCTCGCCCTCACTTCAGGGGGAGGGAACCCCTCACATCTCATCGACCTCAGCAACTTGGATGAGGTGATGGGGTCGCCGGAGGCCATGACCCCCGAGAGAGGCAGGAGTGTAGAGAGCACTCGCAGGATGCGCACCGACTCTCCGGTGCAGTCGTCCCGGCGAGGCTCCTCCTCCCCGCCTTCGTTCCCGGCCAGGATGGCCACCATGGGGAACGAGACCGCTGCCAAGCGCGTCTTGTTTGATGATCCCCCTAGGCCACCCTTGAAGCCAGGAGAGCGCTACGTTGGGTCTGACTTCAACAGCTACGGAGAAGCCTTCTGCCATACTTATGAGCAGGATGTGTGGGACGAGTTCCCGCTTCCACAGACCTGGTGCAAGATCTTCAGAGTGAAGACATCCACTGGAGGCTAGGGTACACCCTACCATAAGCCTCCTCAGTGAGAGCGGATCCTCATCAAGATCATTGCAGACATCCGGGCAAATGGCGCCAAGAAGACCCCGGCCCTAGCGAAGCTGGCAGATAGACTAGCTGAACTGTTCTTAGAACATGAGAAGCTAGTTGAGGAGCTGGCTAAGCAAAGGGACAAGTACCATGAGCTTAGGCTTGAGTACCGCCAGCTGGAGGAGGTCTTTACCGCCTTAGTCTGCGGCGGTAGGTTCCTACCACCGCGTCAAACGGCGGCAGGTGTCCAACCGCTGTGACAAATGACGGTTCGAGATGATTTGTGCAAATGTTGAATCCGACTATTTATTTTCGTAAAATCGAAGAAAAAATATAAAAAAAATCTCTTTTCACCCTGAAACGGGCCCTCAGCGACGAGCCCACATATAACCGCGCCCAGGGCCAGCCACCACAAAACCCTAACTTTCCCGTGGCAGGCGATAAGGCGAGAAGCCCTTCGACGGCTTTGACCTCGCCGCTGCACCGTGAGCTGTGCCCGTAGCCGCGCCTGCGCCAATCCAGATCTGAGTTCTTCCCTCCGTCCGTCGAAGGTATATATTCTTCCGCCGCGCGTCTTCGCTTAGTGGCTCCTGGATTTGCATTGGGTGCTCGATGTTGTAGACGTTTTTTTGTTGCCGTTGTAAGGATCCATGATATACCGATCTTGCTGCATCCTAGCTGGATCTTTTGATTTGTTGAGGTAGTCAACAGCACCCCATGAACAAATATTTCCTTGCTGCGAGGCAATTTTGTTTTGTGCCCACTAATACCCCTGTTTGAGTGTAAGCTGAACTGAATGGATGGATTTTGTTTCTGATTATGTTCACATGCTTGGCATAAACTACCTTGGTTACCCTATTCGAGGAAAAGAGGACCAGCTAGGGTTTACCTAGGTGAGCTGCTTGCGCAGGCATGGTCTATTAGGACATCTGAGTCAGTTTCCCTCCTTTGTTTCTTATGATTCCCCAAGCTATTCTATTCTTTAATATTATTATGCTTATTTTGTTGTGCTCTTTCGAGCTGCACCAGAAAAGGATGGCACTGGATCTCAGTTCATTGGAGATGGTGGCGATGCTGGAGACACCAACTGGTTTCGCTTTCTTCAATGTCTGCGATAAGTTATGCAACAAACCAGAGGTATGTATACGCCCATTTCAAACTGCCCTTGCAGAATAATTACTTCAATTTAACTTATGATCCTTCATTGTGTTCCTGCAGAATCTGTGGTCATGGTTTGTCCTGAAATAAGTCTCTGATGATGTTTGTATTTCTGATTCCACCTTGCTTTCAATAGCACTTGATTTGCCTTCTCTTATTTGTGTTGCACCCAGGATTGACCATAAGCTATTTTTTTATCACTTTACCTTGGCTGTCATTGACATTAGTTCGTGACTTGTCATAAAGAATAATGAAGTAATCTGTTGGAGTACAATGCAGTGACCATCTTACACTGTAAAAAAAATAATGATGAAGTAATCTGTTGGATAGATGCAGGGATACTGTGTTTCATGTGTGAGTGAACTCCATAACTTTTCTATCTAATATCATCCAGCTTTTCTTACCAGGTTATGTTTTTGCTTGAGTTCATAAGGTTTGACGACAAGTCTGTTGCGTGGCAAAGTGATGGTCCTGGTTTGAGGCTTACTTATGCAATCAGGAAATACTGTGGCAGAACAAGACAGTTGATTGTTGGGGATGAAAAGCTTAGAGCTGTTATCTAGTCCAATGTGGTCAGTAGAGGTTTTTTAGTTGTTTGTTTATGTCTTTCCATGGATATTCCTGTTTATAACTCGGTAATATTTTCTTGCTAGAATGTCATCTGCTATGAAAACAAGGTTGTTATTGGTGAACTGATGTGGGGGTTAAAGAATGTTCTGCATGATTATGTATACCAAGAAAGAGGCAACATCACTCCCGAGTATCTTCGCCCATTATGTCAAGGATTTATAGACTGCATACGTAAATATGAAATCAATATTCCTACATCTGCAGTAAGAACTGAACTTTCTGGCAGTTGACCAGTTGTACCCTTATGTAGCGTATACAGTTTTTTTTCTTTTTGTGCTTACTGCTGTGCCCTGTTGTTATGCCTTCTTTATAGATGTATGCGGTGACCCAATAGGCACTACTCTCCTTAAATATGTAACATTTAGGACAAGCAAATTAGTTCTTTTGAATATACGGACGTCATATATTTAAGGATGGAGGTAGTATTTAGTAGTTACACCACTCGTTCAAACTAATAAAAAATGTCATATATTGGAGCTATAGTGTTTAGCTAATTACCTCATGCTCCTTTTGAAATTAAATTTAGTTCAGTTCAAATGAGAGTTTTTTGGGTGACTAGACCTGAAGAAAACATATTATCTTGCATCTCAACTACATTGTTAAGGATTTTAATTTGTATTGTAAATGCTCGTTTATCTTGTTTTGTGTTGGATACTGTTGCTTTGAATTAACATTTTCCTAGCTCCTAACTTTTGATCATGTTCATGTTAGGCTCTCTCTTTTTGATCATGTTCATGTTGATTCAATCCAGGTTGATAGAGATCTTATAGGCTGGGCTAGTGCATTGCATCGATGTGATCTACTGGTACATCATTACACCAAGACGCTGCGTGCAATATGTGATCCGCTAGTCCCTGGTATTGGTGGAATTGTCAATGATGACATTCTCTATGCAGAAGTTATGGCAAAGATTCTGATCCCTCAACTGGCCCAAGATTGGAATCCCTTCGAGGTAGATGAATTCATATCTGCAATATTGTTTTTTTGCAACAATTTATATTGAATATTGTCGATTAGTGGTATTGACGAAATAAAATGTTTATGGGATTTGATACAGCGTCTTTCAGATGATGTGGTAGAGAAGATAAAGGCTATAGATGCTGCAGCAGGTGATGCAAGAAAAATGGTTGATTCTGAATTGTCTGGTCGTATATATTTCATCGCTCGTGATGTTAGGAAATTTCTTCGAAATAGAGGGCCTGTGCTGCAGAAACTCTTGTCTTTGGTTGATAAACTTTCTGGTCGGCAAAAGAGGAGCCACACTGAGGATGTTGAAGGGACAAATGACCAAGATGGGGACAATGCTGTTGAAGGGACAAATGACCAAGATGGGGACAATGCTGCAGCTGATGCTGGTGGGGGTGGGGGGGTGGGTGGGTGGGAAGAAAGCGAGGGTTGTTGAGGGGAAGGGTGGTGGCGGGGGGGGGGTAAGAAGTGAGGGGAGGTGAAGCAGGAGCGCATATTGCTGCGAATTCTGGTGACCGGCAAGGAAAAGTTATGTATGCTGTCATCGTGTTGCTAGTCTTTTAGCTCAGCTAGTTTCTTCCTTCCCAAATTATGCATACAAACATTTATAAAATGACTTATAATTTGGGTTGGAGTCCTGGTACAAATAAATGTATTATCAGATGGTTATGTTAATGCTACATCCTTCAACTCGTCGGTCGGTACTATTTGTACTGTCACCTAACGTGTTAATGTTACACAACTTCTGTCGGTAATATACGCATTATTTGCTTGATAGAACGTGTTAGGTGTTTGATCCTTGGGTTAATGTTTAACAAATGTCATTTCGAACTAAATATGAGTTGATTGTAAAATTAATTACATAGAAGGTTAATTTGCAAAATTAATCTGTTAAGTCTAATTAATATGTTACACATATAAGGTGCAAACCACACCAACTTCTTCGTGTAGATTTGCAAACTTCCAATCCGAACCACATGATGTTGATTTAAGAGAGGGCATGAGAAAGTGGGAGTGGGAGGAGTGATATGCAAAAGTGTGATTATGAGACAGACGTTTTAGTGTAAAATTACCTAATCCTGGTTCAGATTTAAAGTTTACAAGGTTGCATGATGAGATAAGGTTGCACGATGAGATTGGTTTACACTTACGTTGCTGTGCACTTCTAATAGTGTTTATGTTTGTGCTTAATGATTAAAGCAAAAGAGGCTCTTAATGATTAAAGTTTAACGGGAAACCAAACAGGCTCTAAATGTCTGGTTTTGCACGGTTGGAAACCTTGCATAACTTTGATTAAAGGCAGTCCCATTTGCTCTCGTTGTATTTCGATCGGTTTTTAGGAATCACACTTTAGTTGATAAACCCTCCAATTAAAATTTATTTCTAAGTGAAAAATACAGTATCGTTGTTCTTTTTACAGACAACCCCACGTCAATTTTTCAAGCACCCCTTCGGCTCTTCCCACCACCCCAACTCCTCGCTCTCTGTTCGTGCGCCATCCCCCACTGTCCACTGCACATCCACCCAACGCCGCCCACGCCGTCTCCCCGCTCATCGGCGGCCTCCTCCGCCGTGGCGTCCCCCTCCATCACAGCCGCCGCCTCCTTGCCGTCACCGCGGTGGCCCCGGAAGTGTCGACACCTACCCCCGCGCCAGCCCAGCCTCCGTCGTCCCCGACTCCCCGTCCTCGGCTCCGCCCCGAAAGGGCTACTCCCCGAAGCGCGGCGAGACCGTCGATCTCACCTGCAAGGCATTCGCCTTCAAGGGCAAGGGCGTCTGCAAGGTTGAGGGCTCCACTTCGTCCTGCTCTGCGATGGCGCACTTCCCGACGAGCGCCTCGTCGCCCGCGACGCCTTCACCGAGGCCGCTAATGGTTTTGTTCCGAAGCAAAGATATCAGCGGAGGCCGGTTCGTTCGTCCTATTCTGATATTCAAGACCAAGAGGTCCTAAATTCTCTTTCACATAAGTCCCGAAAGGAGGAGAGAAGCTGAAATACCAACGTACATCTGTCTATTCTCTAATTCACCCGATCTGATAAGTGGAATTTTTTTATATTTTTTTCTCTATTTTGCAAAAATAAATGATCCGCCAGAAATTTAGCAAAACTATACATCTGCCGCTGTGGCCCACGGCCAGGCGTGGGCCCGTAGCGTGCGACGGACATACCGCCGTACCCCACGGCGGTAGGGACATACCGCTGTGGGCTACGGCGGCAGGTCCTAGCGCCGTAGGGCGCGGCGGCAGCAGGCCAGGTACCGCCGTGCTCCACGGCGCTAGGAACTGCTACCTATATAAGGCCGAAATTCAGCCGAAAATGTCATAATAATTCGAAAAAAAGAAAGAGAGGGGGGAGAGGAGGAGGTGACGAAGGTGCGAAGCTCTGCCGGTTTTTCGTCTCGTTAGAGGTAAATACTCTAGTACTTAATATTTTGAACTGTGATAATTCATATTTTGAAGTACTGTTTTAGTGTAGATCTGCTTAGTAAAAATATAGTTTTAGTGTAGATCTGCTTAGTAAAAATATAGTTTTAGTGTAGACCTGCATAGTAAAATTATAGTTTTAGTGTAGATCGATTAGTAAAATTATAGTCGTAGTGTAGCTCTGAGTAGATATATTTTGTAGTTACAGATCCACTTGTTAATAGCGTTTTTTTTCATGCTGTCAGACATGTCGGATGCAGTTACTGTCAAGTTGTATTTCGGTAATGGGCAGATTAGATATGGTGAACATGGAGTTGACTTGTCAGAATTTAATTCGGTTGACCATGTGATTAGAAGAGCAGCCGAAAGAACTTGGGGGTCCATTACCAACTTTTTTTATAGGGCATTCCATGTAGATGCAGAGCAACATGACTTGTCCATTATGACTCTAATCTACAGGAGTGAGACAGTATATTGGGAGCTTATGCCACTTCAAGGCACTGAACATTGGAGGAGTTATATCAAAACATCATGTCAAATTGGTTTGCCTGTGATGTTGTTTATCCAAGTTGTTCATAAGGCTGGGTCTAGTAGTCAAGTGCATGAGGAGGGTAGTGCTGCTCACCAGGGTGAGGCTGAACTACAAGCAGAAGATGGTCCTGCAACTGAGCCAAAAGAAGGAGATGGTGCTGCCACTGAGGCAGAAGAAGGAGATGGTGACACACCCTTTGAGGCCCGTGGTGAAATTGACGAGGGGGAAGTTAATGAAAAAGTACTCAGGCAGTACGAAATGGAGGCCGATGAGGATGAACGTGGGTTGTAAGAGGACTCCTCAGATGATGAGGATGACCCACTAGTGCCAAGGGACTGAGACAGTTACAATTTCTCACAGCTATCTGTCAATCCTGGTGAGAATGTGTCCTAGGAGTATAGAGAGAATCAGATTTCTGTTGGCGCCATGTATAAGAGTGCAGTAGATGTGAAGGATGCAGTGAAGAGGTGGGCCACCCTTACTCTGCAGAGAGAGTTCAGGGTAGTGAAGAGTTCTCCACACATATATGATGTACAATGTGTGAAGCCCAACTGTCCTTTTCGAGTGTATGCTTCCAAGGGTAAGTGGAAAAATTACTGGGAGGTCAGGTCTGTTGTGGATCACACTTGTGTACTTGACCAGCTAGATGCAAGCCATCGTAATTTGTCGGCCGGTTTTGTGGCCAGCCAGATGTTTGCTAAGATTGTGGAAAATCCTGCTTATGAGCCCAAGTCCATTATCTTGGCAATTCAGGAGAAATTTAGGTACCTGATAAGTTATGGTAAGGCATACATGGCGAAGAAGAAGGTATTGGAGATGAGGTGGGGTACTTACGAAGCATCCTACGACAATCTGCCTCGATTGCTGAACACAATTGCCACGCTCAATCCTGGTAGTTATTATGATATCAAGACTTATAATCTTGTATCAAGGCCAGGGAAGCAAGTCTTGCAGCGGGCATTCTTAGCATTGGGTCCAACTATTGCTGCCTTCAAACAGTGTCGACCTGTCATTTGCATAGATGGCACATTCCTAACAGGAAAATACAAGGGCACAATCCTTATAGCTGTGGCTGCAGATGACAACAATCAGTTGTTGCCATTGGCAATTGCTTTTGCAGAGGGAGATAATGGTGACAGTTGGTATTGGTTTCTGGAGAGATTGAAGCAGATGGTGGTGGAAGATGTGTCAAACGTGTGTGTGATACACGATAGACACAAAGGTATTTTGCAGGCCATTAATGACATCAAAGAAGGTAGTGAAGAACGTCACAGAGCAGCACAATGGCCAGATGTGCATAGCAGGTGGTGCATGAGGCATATGGGAGCTAACTTTCATAGCCAGTTCAAGAACAAAGAACTTTCACAATTGTTCAAGCGGTTATGCAAAACGAATCAGGAGAAAAAGTTCTACGAGCTATGGCAAAAATTAGATGATCTGACGAAGAAAGCATCAGAAGAGATAGCTAAGAAGCCAATAAGTACTGAACCCGGGGAAGAGCCAGTTTCTCTGGAGGATGTGGGGCTAGATGCTCCAAATGTCAGAAGGAGAAGGAGACGTGCTGTGAAGACCTTTAGCCAGTGGATTCAGAATGAGCCTAAGGAGAAATGGTGTCTCCTGTTTGATAAGGGAGGTGTGAGGCATGGGATAATGACAATAAATTTTGCTGATGCCTACAACGCGGTTTTGCGTGGTGCCAGAGCTCTCCCTCTTGTTGGTATCATTGAGTTCTTCTTGTACCGCACAATGAAGTACTTTCTTGAGCATGCTACTGCAGCACATGCAGCTATGCAGGACTGTCAAAAGGTGTATTCAGCACTATGGAGCCAGCAAGATCCAGAGTTCAACAACAATTTTTCAGTCTTAGATAAGAGAGATTTCAAATCCATGCGTGATGTTAGAAAGTACGCACCAAATCAAACGGTGAACTGGCCAAGGTGTGCACACGGTGAGTTCTGTGTGATGCAGGTTTACCAGGGATGGAACAACTCTGGTTGACGCTTCTGGCATTGCTCACGAGCATGGGTAAGCAAAACTCCTTGACCTCTGTCCTTCATCATTTTATGATTTACTAATGTAATCACGGTTTCTGCAGTATTCCGACCAACCAGATAACTACGGTTTCGTGCAATGGGTGGATCCCCCAGCTATTGACCCGTATCAATAGTACATCAACTACCTCGAGGATGTTGTAATCTTCAACCTGAGGCAAGAACTCGCGTCGGCATTGGCTTCTCCAGATCCGACATCTACCAATGACGACGACGGACCGGTGACCGGACCAATGGTGGTGAAGACGAACACCGGGTGTGAGAACGAGTTCTGCTGCTGTCTGTGTCATGAGAAGAAGGACAACACTCCACCAGTAACTCCACCCCTGCCACCGTATGATCCAACTCCACCCCCGTCGGGGTACGGGTACTACATGCCCTCCCAGCACTCCAGCGGGTCTATGATGTCCGGGTTCTCCGAGTACTACTCGTACAACTAGACTACAAATATTGTAATCGTTTATCTAAATTCCCTAAGGCACGTTAGGACTAGCAGCGGCACAAAGTTAGGGTATTTGTGTTGTACGTGCCATTGCTTGTTTCTGTGATTCGTCGTTAAGTATCAATGGTTCGTCGTTAAGTATCAATGCTTCAAAAAATTGAAATTTACCAAAAAAACTACCGCCGTAGGGCACGACGGTAGGTCCATACGTACCGCCGTGGCCTACGGCGGTACCTGGAGGCCACGCTGCCGCCTGGCGGTAGGCTCCTACTGCCGTGCCGCACGGCGGTAGGCCCCTACCGCCGTGTGGCACGGCGGTATGTGCCATTGCCAGTGGGCCACGACCCCTGCCGCCGTGCCGCACGGCGGGCGGCAGATGTATAGTTTTGCTAAATTTCTGGCGGACCATTTATTTTTGCAAAATAGAGAAAAAAATATAAAAAAAAATCTGATAAGTGACTGAATGGGTAAGTCCCGCTGAAGAAGGATCGGGCTCACTTTGGTGGACAAAACCGGACATATTGATGGGCCAGAAGGCTGAAAGCCCAGACCAACAAAGGGCCCACTGGGACCAAACTGACCACTTTCCTCGCCTCTATCCCGCACCATCTCCGCCGTCCATTGCCCATCCACCCAACGCCGTCCGCATGGCCGCCCACGCCGTCTCCCCGCTCACCGGCGGCCTCCTCCGCCGCGGCGTCCCCCTCCACCACAGCGCCGCCTCCTCGCCGTCGCTGCGGTGGCCCCGGAAGCGCTGGCTCCTACCCCCGCACCGGCTCAGCCTCCGCCGTCCCCGGCTCCGCCCCGAAAGGGCTACTTCCCGAAGCGCGGCGAGACCGTCGAGCTTACCTGCGAGGCGCTCGCCTTCAAGGGCAAGGGCGTATGCAAAGTAGAGGGTTCCACCTTCGTCCTGCTCTGCGACGGCGCGCTTCCCGGCGAGCGCCTCATCGCCCGCGTCCGCCGCCTCCGCCGCGGCACCTTCGCCGAGGCGGCCAAGCTCAAGATCCTCGAGCCGCACCACGACGCCGTCGAGGCGCCCTGCCCCCTCGCGGCCGCCTGCGGAGGCTGCAAGACCCAGGCCCTCGCGTACGCCGCGCAGATCCGGCACAAGCACCTCCAGGTCCGCGACTTGCTCGGGAACGTCGGCAAGTTCGATCTCAAGCGGCTGGAGAGCTCGGAGCCGGATGCCATCCTCAAGCCCATGGTGCCGTGCGACGAGATATTTCGATACAGGAACAAGGTGAGGTTTGGGGTACGGGGTTTTGGATGGGTTTTGGTTGCAAATTGTAACGCATTGTTTGGTTTTGTGTTTCCATTCCCCAGCTGGAGTTCTCGTTTGGGACGAAGAGATGGATGCAAAGGGAGTGGAAGGAGAAGGAGGAGGTGGTGGTGAAGGAGGAAGCGAACGAGGTTGATAGATATGCACTTGGATTGCATGCACCAGGTTTCTTCGACAAGGTGCTGCATGTTGAGAAATGTTTTCTACAGAGTGAACCTGCTGATAAGGTGATGAATTGGTTATATACGATGTATTTAGTGTTCTTCATTCCAAAATTGATGATGTTGATGTTCTGAATCTAGTGTGTGAGTTTTAGTAATATGCCAAGCTATGCCTAGCACTGTATGTTGTTGGCAGTTCGCACTGGCAAATGAAGTCGTACCTTGCTGTTAAACATCACACATCAGAGAATTTCTGTTGCATTCTCTCAAAGCAAGAATGTTTAAGCCACATTGCGTTGCTACTTGCTAGTGCTCTGTAAGAGTTCATTGATGTGTTTCTGTGTAAACATGGTGGAGGACTGGAGGTATTACATATTATTTGTTTGTTCAAAACCTTGTGTGATCATGTACTTTACTATCGTTGATTAGTAGGTGGCTAGCAAGATTGGTTACGCCACATTGCATTGCTAGTGCTCTGTAATACTAGAGTAAACAGGGTGGAGGTGAACCGGAAGGTATGGCATGTCATCTTGTGTTTTCCACATGTTCTACCGGTGATGTGTTTTATATCTCATTTTCCAGGTTGAAACCTTTTCATTGTAATGTCACGTATTTGATATCTTCTATTTGGCGCATGCTTTTATGTCATTTTTATGCATACATTTTAAGTACTAGAATTTAACTATGAAAGATGTTTATGCAAGGCTCACTCTATTAAACAAATATAGCATTATAAGTTGAACTCATTATAAGTTCGACGCATATTTCTATCATCTTCATTGAGACAATGTGGTTTGATATCTAAATGTTTAATCAAGTTAGTGTTTTGGCTTTGTTAGCTGCTTATATTTCTATCTTGAAAAATGTTCTGTCACATTTTTCTTTTTAAAGGCAATACTGATAAGGGGTGTCATTATTTCCATGTAAACTAGTGTTGAGCCTTTTCTTGCCCATTGAGCAAATCATTTGTGTGATTACCTTTAAATATTCCTTTTTTTTTCAGAAATGTCAGCACTGGAACTCCTGAAGTCATGGTCAATTTTGTGACATCATGTTATGAACCTAATCTGTTGATGCCTCTCGTTGACAATATCACAAAAATATCTGAAGTGGTATGTAATTGGTGCCTTCTTGTTCTGATGATACTGTAATAAGGATAACAAGATTCTGTATCTGCTTGATTTTCTGATCATATATTATAATCAGTGTAGAGGTCTTTTATGTAAGGACTACCAAATCTTAGGGATTTGGATCCCAAAACTACCTTTCCGAACAGACCCTAAATAGTTTGGTTTCCATGTTTAGCCCTCCAGTATTGATATTCCTGTACTGTTTATGCAGGTCAGCGTTATAAATAATGCAAACACATCTGTTGGCAATACATCTGTGGGTGAACAAGAATACACCTTGTATGGGAAGCCAAACATTACAGAGATGTTGAGAGGACTTACATTCCAGATATCTGCCAACTCCTTTTTCCAGACTAATACAAAACAGGTTTGTTTTTGTCGAATAATGAATTGAGGTTTTGTTACATATATTCTTGTCACTACTGCAACCATCGTGGTGTTTCTCCAATCATCCTGTTTATTTTTGTCACGGGCAGGGAAATTGGTGGAAGGATTGTGGCGGAGATTGTATTCAAAGGAAGTCGCAGGACGCGGCCCTGGACCTCGTCGGCGCGCCGGAGCCGTGATGAAGCTCGACGTCGCACCGAGGAGGCAGGGCGGCGGCTACAGATGAGTACAATCTTAAGCCTAACTAATTTCTCTCAATCTCCCGGTTTATATAATCACCGGATACAATCTCCTAACTTAACTCTCAAGCTAACAAACCAAACCAATTCTAACTTATCTCTAACAAACTTATCCCTACTGCTACTTCTCCTGGGCGCCTGGGACTTCCTGGCTTGGCTTGCGCCGCCGGCCATAAGCCAAGCCCCACATGACATCTCTCCCTCCCTGGACAATCAGCTTGTCCTCGAGCTGATACTCCGGAAATTGCTGCACGAATTCTTCTACGGGCACCCAAGACGTCTCAGCTGCTGGAGCTCCTTTCCAGCGCACCAACAACTCATGTCTTCCCCTTGCTAGTCGCCCCTTCAGAACCTCAGCAGGCTCCACCAGAACGCGTCCATGCTGAATTGGTGGGAAATCCGGCGCCGGAACGGGGGGTCTTCAAATTACGGGTCTTTAGCGACCCGGTACGCACCACCTGGGGGTGCAGTCTGGGTTGACGCCGTGACGATCTCGACTAGCTGGTCGAACTTGGAGGATAGCTGCTCCATCATCCGCCTCTGCTCCTGTACCTGTTCTTCTAGAGTCATAGGTGGAGGGGGGCGTCTGGGCGATTCCACACCACGCCTTGCGCTAGGCTCAGGCTGCCCATCAACCGCCATGTGTGCCGGTGCGGCATTGGCGACATCAGGACGTTCGTCCCCATCCGAAGGGATGGACGCGACGAGGTCGTCGTAGGGTGGCGGATGCTCGTGTACCTCCAGCGATGAGGAGTCGGAGTCGCTTGCCGTCACTCCATCCTGTGGGTATTCAGCCTTCCTGTCACCTTCGACCTGTTGCTTCTGCAGCTTCTGGGTGGCGATGGACTTGAGCCGTGTGCTAGCTCCCTCGCGATCTGCCATGTACTGGAGGTCTTCGGGGTGTTGGGGAAGCCGAGTCTCGATGCCAACGTAGCGTCGTGGGGATGTGTCCGACGCCAACACCTTGTCGCCATCGGAGAGGGATCCTCTACCTGCAGTGATAGGAAGGCAAGGAGCTGAAGTCCGTGCCTTGTCTTGTGTCGAAGTCGTGCCGGAGCCTCGTGCCTCTCCCGCACCCTTGAACCACGAGCGCACGTGACCTAGTCGGGGTAGGAGGCTTTTCTTGAAGTTCGCCTTCGGGTTTGGCATGATCTCCTCATCCGAAGGGTAACTAAATTCGTGAGTCACCTGAGGGGGAACCCACTCTGTCTCGGATTCGTCTCCTGAGCGTGCTACCAAGTTGGTGCACATGACGGTATTTTTCTGATCCTCCTCCATCTTCTGCTTCTCATCTCGAAGAGAAGCTTGAATGGTTGGCTCAACCTCATGGGGGCCAACGGGAATTGCACGCGACACCGCACTGGGGGTGGCATCGACCTTCGCTTGGGGAAGCACCTTCCTGTCCGGCAAGGCTGATGACTGCTCGACTCCCTCCATGGGTGTTGGCGACGGCGACATCTCTCCCGAACTTCCAGAGGAAGTCATGCTTGGTGAAGCTTGTCCTTCCCCTGTTTCGCGCTTGAGGATGACCGGAGTGCGTCCATCGCAAGGCGCCGCCTTCTTTGCTTCAGCGTCATCGGTCTTGACACGCCGCGGCTTGGGTGTCAACCTGTTGAGGAGATAGTTGTACCTCTCATCGGCTTCAAGGTCGGGGGAGATGCGGAACCTGATGCGGTTGTTTTCTTGGTGGACTTCTCCATCAGCTTGAATCTGGACCTGTGTGTGCTTAAGCACCAAGTCCTCGAGCTCGCGGTACAGTGCATGGCGGTTCCTCCGGCGTCTCTCCCGCTTGCGCTGGTTCTCAGTGGGCGCATGCTGGGCCGGTGGTGGAGCTTGTCGTGCTGGCGCAGCTTGTTGTGCTGCCGGAATAGGCGCGTTGCCTTCACGCCGCCTTTGGTCTTGAACCTCACGTCGTGGGGGAGGCGGCGCTTGGGGAGGCCTCCTCCCTTGCGAAGAGTCGCGAGCTCGCCATTGTTGTGTCGGGCGAGGACGCGCATCGTGGTCTTCACGCCTTGACCACTGATTCCATCGTGGAGGCAAGGTGGTTTGCCTCCTTTGGGTGGAACGTGGTGGTGGAGATCGACGACGCGGTGCCAAGGTCGCGCGGTCGTGCTGTGGACGGTGGCTTGGACCGGTTCGCTCCGCGTAGCTTCTCGACCGAGCTCCCGAAGCTTGCGGCGCCTCCTGCTCTTGGAGTCTCCTCCCGAGTTGGGCCACCTGGTCTTGGAGTCGACGGAGCTCTTGTTGTACGCCTCCATCTTGGGCCGCATGTCGATCTCCATCGGCCTGCAAAACGGCAAACCTGTTGGTGGGCGTTGCAGCGGAGTCTTCCGTCGCCGTCACGTGGAAGCACGACACCCATCCGGTAGGGCGGATTGGCACTTCATTGCTGAAGGAGACAGTGGGTCCTTGTTGACGGTCAATATTTGCCATTTTCGAGGCCGTCAACTCCTGCAAATTTGAGCATGAAGTGAACATCTACACTAGAATAGGTGCTTAAACTTACACTTTCCACCAGTGTCGATGTCTATTTGAATGCAGGTATTTAGCATAGGAAATGAGAAGAATTCATGCACATTCACTCCACTCCAATCCAAGGCACTTAAATGCTGGCCAATCTGGGGCTGCCACATGGATTCTCCTGGATCCATGATGTCACCAATCCATGTGAAGGACTTTCGACGAATCACACACTGTCACGTTAGCATCACATGGATCCATGGGCCCACATTACCAACTAAACCGCCAGGAAACGTGCCATGCACGGAGGAGAGGCATCAGGGCCCACATGGAAGTGAGCCAGAGGAAGCACACCACAAATGGAGGGGAGAAGGTGTCGGCCGACCCTAGGATCGGCCGAACCGACCTAGGGTCGGTTGATCCTCCCCCTCCACTTGTCACTTGCTCATTGGCTCTTGGCTGCATTCCCGGGTGTTTAGGGGCACTTTGAGCCCCAGAGCAAGCCTCCTCCTTGTCCATAAATAAGAGGGGAGGGGCTCCATTTCTCACACACCACCTAGCTCTCAAGTTTCACTTTCTCTTGTGTAGCTCTCTCTCCCTCTCCCCAATTCTGCCCATGAGAGGTGATTCTCACCTCTTTGTGGTAGAATGGTGATGAGGAGGGATCTAGATTAGGATGAGTGTGAGGTAGAGGAGGGGTAAGGAGTGAGTTGATGTCCTCGTGGATGCTTGTTCTTCATTTAGATCAAAGTGAGTATTTCAGCATTTCTTATTTAGACTATAGTGGACATCATGCATGGTTGCTTTGTTCTTGTGTTCTTGGCTCGTTCATAAGTTAGAGCTTGTGTTCTTCGTGACACAAGGCTCTGATCCTTTAGAGCTAGAACCATAGTTCATTTACCTGTTTAGCATGCTCTGATCCTGTTTAGTTAAATAAGTTTGTTGTATCTCGTTCAGCTGCATCCATAGCTTCCTTTCTGCTCCCAGTTCAATGATATGATCTGCTTTGGATTTTTCCCTTGTTCGTAGGGCCGTATTTATACGGTTGCTATAGTGTAGTTAGCGGGCTAGCATACGCCGCACTATAGTATTTATCTGGGGTACAGACGTGGTGTCTGGGCCTTGGGTTTCCTACGGAGACCACGTACGATCGTAGCGTAGAGGTAGGCCGCAGTGGTGACAGACTGTTGGACCCTTTGTAACCCACTACGTCGCGTACGCGAGTTGGGCTCGCAGGACATCACCTCTGAGTATTGTCGCCCCGCGGGAACAACTGAGATCTGACAGGAATACATCTTGAGAGCTAAGTTCCTTGAGGAAGTGCTTCTTGTATCCTGACCTATCCCAGCGAAAGCTGGTGTCCTTGGATAGACTCTCTCTGGTTACTCTCCGTCCTTGGATACGAAACCCGTAGGGAGTACTCATTCTCCTAGGGAGAAGTGCTGCAGCGGTATTTCCGTGCGCTTGCGGTATACCCGGTTGTTCGTATACGCTCCCTCTAGGTGTTCAACTAGTGGTGAGGATAAAAAACGCCAACAAGCATTTCTAGCGCCGTTACCGGGGACGGCTGTTGTTAACCTTCGAGCCCGTCTATCCTCGTATTTATCTTTTTCCTTTTTATTCTACCTTTACCCCCGTTACCCTTTTTGAACTATTCCTTTTTGTTTTCTTTCTACCTCTACCCCCGCTACCCATGGAAGGTTATCCTTGTAAACACCTTCCGCCTTCGAGGAGTGAACCCTCAGAGCCATCTTCGTCAAGATCCACTATTACATCTGGCTTATGGATTCGCCCCTCATGAAGCTAATTCAGGACCTATCCTTCTCGGGGTTAAATCATGAGAACCCCTTTGATCATGTGAGAGACTACGAGCGTCTGATTGAAACTCAGGGTAAAACCGGAGAATCACTAGATGCACGGAAAAGAAAGTTTTTCCCGCTATCCCTCTCTGGGGAAGCTCGGGATTGGCACCGTTGTTTTGGTAAGGACTACCTTACTTGGGAAATGTTGAGAGCAGCTTTTTGCTCCCGCTTCTTCCCAACACAACGTGTCATCTCGTTATGGGCAAAGATTCTTTGTTTCAAGCGATGTGAGGAGGAATCACTAGGAATGGTATGGAATCGTTTCGCCTCCGCGGTGGAAGATTGCCCAGTCCTCCGCATTCCCGATTGGATGCTGCTTCAGCACTTCTGGTTTGGATTATGGAAGGATGATGCCATGATGCTTAATGCTCTCTCCGGAGGATCCTTTGTGCACCTGAGTGTTGTCAAGGGGAAAGAGATCCTGGATAATCTCCGAGATTTCAGCTCCCCTTGCATCCCGGTCAATGAGGCACCCACCAGAGAAATTGTTGAGCCACTTAGATTCATCGTCAGCCGAGTCCGAGACTTCATGTCCACTCTTTCTGCGCTCTGGCTGAAGATGTCATTCCTGATTAGCAGGAGTCTAAGGGAAATATTTCGTTGCACGAGATCTACCCTTGGGTTCCCCTCTCGTGCATCTTCTTAGACCTTCTCACTGAGACTTTGTCTCGTGGGAGGACGAAGAGAGTAGTTCGGAAAGAACGACCATTCCCGGCCAGGATGACTTGTTCAATCCTCACTACTATCTTCTGAGAAAGGAATGAGAGGCCCATCGTGTTTCTACGTCAAGGTTTGAGCTGAAGTGCCTTGCACTGAAGTTTCGTATAAACCGAGACATCGGCCCCTGCCTTATAATCTATTGGATTCATCTGTCAGACCGAAGGAGCACGATCATTTACCGATCGAATGGAGTGCACTCACTTTTCATATCTAGCACATCGATCGATGCCGATCAATCAGGAGAAGCTTGCACTATGTATCCTATGCCTGATTTGATCGATGCCCAATGAGAGGTGCGCTTTCTAGTTTATCCATAATCCCCCATTGGAAGCTTAGGCCAGACTTGGGAATGTTTTCGTCACTTTGATGGGAACATCGAACCCTCTGCCTAAGGTAAAAGTGAGTAAATCTTGCTCTTCACCCGAACTCTAGTTCTTGATCGTACACCGGCCTCTGGAAGTCCACGCTTTATCCTTCGAGAGTCGGGTGTCCTTCTGAGCTTGAGTTCACTCGGAGATCGGTACCTATTGGTGAAGCACTACCTCAGTGCTCGATCTTTTCATCTCCGAGTTTCACGACCCCAGTGCTATAGTCCTCGAGTCCCATGACCACCTCAGAGAAGGCCTCAGCCTCTCTGGGATGATCATGCTTGCTCTCAGCCTCGATATACCTTTCAGGGCTCGAGTTCGTATACGCACTATCCCTTGCAGAGCAGAGTTTATCGTCATTTCAACACCATCTGCAAGGAGACATCATAACTTGAGATAGGAGATCACAAGATGCCCACATCCTGAGTACTCCGGGGACTCGTCTCGTTTTCCCCGAACGAATTATCCTTCGGGTATCTTGTGGACCGTGGTCCTACTGGAGAAAGATTAAGAGGAGAAGGCAAAGGTCCAAAGGAAGGCAGCACCTTTGTGGTGACACGGACACTTCGTGACTACCGCCGGAAGTGCTTACACTTCTGACAAATCCAGTGTGTCGCCAAGGTGATTTCCCCCAGATTCTTTTGGACATATCATGGTTTGGCCAAGGTTGGTATAAAGTTGAAGGTGGAACTTTCAACCTCAACCTTATCTTAGCCTTAAGCCTAAGCCAACCTTTCCATCTTGGGGAATCCACCTGGGCCGTCGATCCTGAGACCTGCTTGAGCCCACACGAGAATGGGGAGGACCAGAGGGGCCCACCGAGGGCCGGCCGAACCCTGGTTCGGCCGAAACCCTGGAGCCTCCTCTCCCCTTCTTCTTTCTCGTGTGCGCCTCGTTCTCCTCCAGAACCCGTCTCTCTGCCGCCCGACGAGTTTTCGTATCGCGAGACCTATCTCCTCCACCTCAACTCCTCAGCATCGCTGCATCATGGCCGGTCACGGTTTCGCTCGGCTCCGTAGGGAGGCCTCGCCCCTCACTCCGAGAGGAGGGAGTCCCTCTCATCTCATCGACCTCAGCAACCTGGATGAGGTGATGGGGTCGCCGGAGGCCATGACCCCCGAGCGAGGCAGGAGTATGGAGAGCACTCGTAGGATGCGCACCGACTCTCCGGTGCAGTCGTCCCGGCGAGGCTCCTCCTCTCCGCCTTCGTTCCTGGCTAGGATGGCTACCATGGGGGACAAGACCGCTGCCAAGCGCGTCTTGTTTGACGATCCCCCTGGGAAACCCTTGAAGCCAGGGGAGCGTTACGTCGGATCCGACTTCAACAGCTTCGGAGAAGCCTTCTGCCATACTTATGAGCAGGATGTGTGGGATGAGTTCCTGCTTCCACAGACCCGGTGCAAGACCTTCGGGGTGAAGACAGCCACTGGAGGCTATGGTACACCCTACCATAAGCCCCCTCAGTGGGAGCGGATCCTCATCAAGATCATGGCAGATATCCGGGCAAATGGCGCCAAGAAGACCCCGGCCCTAGCAAAGCTGGTAGACAGGCTAGCTGAACTGTTCTTAGAACATGAGAAGCTAGCCTAGGAGTTGGCTAAGCAACGGGACGAGTACCATGAGCTTAGACTTGAGTACCGCCAGCTAGAGGAGGACATGACCCAGAAGCTGCAGAGGCTGGCAGTTGCGGAGGGAGAGGAGCAGATCCTCTCCGAGTAGTGGGGATTAGCCCCAGCTTTAGTTCTTTAGGCGCTAGTCTAGGTCTAGGTTGTTTTCCCTTTGTTTCCCTTTGTTTTCATTTATTTCTTTTGCATGTGTGTAAGCGCCTAATCTTTTTGCTTAAAAACATTTGGATTTGAATAAAGTGGCTCACCGGTCATGTAACCCGGTTTAGCCACCTTTTGTGTTGTTACTTTGGTCTCTGTGATCTAGAAGACATCTAGGTTCGAGACAGTGTGGGGGAAGAGCCACGACTCTCCCAATGCAAGAGCAACGTTTTCGTACGTACCCACTGCGAGCACTCCGCGCTAGCCGACCGATCACCTACCGAGAACCTGAACGGGACCCACACGAGTTCACTCCTGTGGAGAGCCTCTCACGGTTCATCTTCTATGCATAGCGCCGGTTTGCATCTCGACAACTCACTCTCTTTCATTCCTGAGTTTTATAAGCTTTATCTGTCTACCTCTAAACTAAAACTCGAATGATGATGCTAAATATCACCCAGCTCATGCGTATCTGAGTAGACTTACATATGTTTTATTCCTTGTTATCTGCCTGATGCTTGTGAACCAAAATCTTCTTAAGGACACGCATGTTCACCTAAGTAATTGATTAGTATGATATAGCTGGATGATATGATCTTTTGCTCTGATGACTAACTCTCTTGGGGAATTTATTTTTGAAAACTCAAAACCTCCTGGAAAGGCTCCTCTTTGATATGCCTCCGTCCCATTAGAGTCATATGATCTCTGTAGGTAAAAGCTCTTGATTCATATGCTGCTTGTCATTACTTTGAGCTTTGTCAAATTCTGTGACCCTTGTGAGAATTCCTTTCATTACTATCATGATCAAGATCTATGTGCACCCCACCTATTTCCCCTTGCTATGCTTCTGAGGAGATCCCGCCCTGTATCCGTCCCTTTGTGGACGCAGACGCTGGTTAACTAATAAAGCTTTCCTTTTCGAAAAAAAAGAGGTTAGCATTGTATCATTTACCCATTTTATAAAAATAAAACTCCATATGTGGTGTGACATCTCTCTCCAGAAGTGTCCTTCAGAAAGAGACATGGGTTATGAAAAAAAATACAAAAATACATGCTCAAGGCATGATGAAAAAAAAAGAGAAAAAATAGCCCATGTCCAAAATAAAGGAGGAATAGGGGAGAGATAGATCACGCAAAAAGGAGTTCCATATCATAGATGGTAATAACTAGTGTCCATTCTGGGGCTAGTGTCCACCTTACCATCAATCCACATTCTTACCTTATATATGTATGGTAATATCTAGCACCCATTCCGGGCCTAATATACACCTTACCATACACACCATAGCCATACCGGTGCACATCTTGATCTGATAGCATGATTTGATTTTCTTGTGGATCAAGTCTTTGACTTTGCAAAATATGTGATGCAAGTATGCTTTCTCTTTATCCTACCCTGAGCTCCACATATAGCCATCATTAGAAGTAGGATGAAGAAAGGCAAAATGCCTTAGTGAGGACATATACATATTGAGCGATTTGAGAGAATCAAATGAGGAAGTCACCAAGAATTTTGTTTATGAAAACCTTGCAAAACCCCCAAGGTGTTTATCATCAGGTGCATAAGTGATCTGATTCACAGCTGTTCTACCTTTAAATCACCCAAGGGAACATGACAGCCACTACACAGAGGTTCACAGGAGCAAGATATGACTTGGAATATCTCTTATGTCTGTCTTACTTTTTGGTATTTATGACCCGCTTGGCTTTGTTTCCCCTTCACTCGGGACGAGCAAAGGTCAAGTGTGGGGGTGTTGTTGACGGTCAATATTTGCTATTTTCGAGGCCGTCAACTCCTGCAAATTTGAGCATGAAGTGAACATCCACACTAGAATAGGTGCTTAAACTTACACTTTCCACCAGTGTCGATGTCTATTTGAATGCAGGTATTTAGCATAGGAAATGAGAAGAATTCATGCACATTCACTTCACTCCAATCCAAGGCACTTAAATGCTGGCCAATCAGGGGCTGCCACATGGATTCTCCTGGATCCATGATGTCACCAATCCATGTGAAAGACTTTCGACGAATCACACGCTACCACGTCAGCATCACATGGATCCATGGGCCCACATTACCAACTAAACCGCCAGGAAACGTGCCATGCACGGAGGAGAGGCATCAGGATCCACATGAAAGTGAGCCAGAGGAAGCACAACACAAATGGAGGGGAGAAGGTGTCGGCCGACCCTAGGATAGGCCGAACCGACCTAGGGTCGGTTGATCCTCCCCCTCCACTTGTCACTTGCTCATTGGCTCTTGACTGCATTCCCGGGTGTTTAGGGGCACTTTGAGCCCCAGAGCAAGCCTCCTCCTTGTCTATAAATAGGAGGGGAGGGGCTCCATTTCTCACACACCACCTAGCTTTCAAGTTTCACTTTCTCTTGTGTATCTCTCTCTCCCTCCAATTCTGCCCATGAAAGGTGATTCTCACCTCTTTGTGGTAGAATGGTGATGAGGAGGGATCTAGATTAGGATGAGTGTGAGGTAGAGGAGGGGTAAGGAGTGAGTTGATATCCTCGTGGATGCTTGTTCTTCATTTAGATCAAAGTGAGTATTTCAGCATTTCTTATTTAGACTATAGTGGACATCATGCATGGTTGCTTTGTTCTTGTGTTCTTGGCTCGTTCATAAGTTAGAGCTTGTGTTCTTCGTGACACAAGGCTCTGATCCTTTAGAGCTAGAACCATAGTTCATTTACTTGTTTAGCATGCTCTGATCCTGTTTAGTTAAGTAAGTTTGTTGTATCTCGTTCAGCTGCATCCATAGCTTCCTTTCTGCTCCCAGTTCAATGATATGATCTGCTTCGGATCTTTCTCTTGTTCGTAGGGCCATATTTATACGGTTGCTATAGTGTAGTTAGCGGGTTAGCATACGCCGCACTATAGTATTTATCTGGGGTACAGACGTGGTGTCTGGGCCTTGGGTTTCCTACGGAGACCACGTACGATCGTAGCGTAGAGGTAGGCCGCAGTGGTGACAGCCTGTTAGACCCTTTGTAACCCACTACGTCGCGTACGCGAGTTGGGCTCGCAGGACAGCACCTCTGAGTGTTGTCGCCCCGCGCGGGCGACTGAGATATGACAGGAATACATCTTGAGAGCTAAGTCCCTTAAGGAAGTGCTTCTTGTATCCCGACCTATCCCAGCGAAAGCTGGTGTCCTTGGATAGACTCTCTCTGGTTACTCTCCGTCCTTGGATACGAAACCCGTAGGGAGTACTCATTCTCCTAGGGAGAAGTGCTGCAGCGGTATTTCCGTGCGCTTGCGGTATACCCGGTTGTTCTTATACGCTCCCTCTAGGTGTTCAACTAGTGGTGAGGATAAGAAACGTCAACAGTCCTGGAAGCGGGGGCTGCTTGCTTGAGCGCCTCTTCTTCCAGTACTCGCGCATGATCGTGCGCCGCACCAAGTCCTTGACCTTGGCTGGCTCGCGCGCCCATTCGTCGGGGAAGACGTCGTATGGCGCCTCCAGTGTACTGGGGTAGGTAAACACCTTGTCGAGGAGGATGTTGGTGTCGAGCGACCAGTCCTCCTGCGGGACTGTGCTTTGAGCCATGCTGGTGGAGTCGTTGCACCTTGCGGTACTTCCTTCGGTAGTTGCGAAGAGGGTGAGGGCTGGAAGCGTGTCGGGCGTAAGACATGTGTCGCCGCAAGTTGCTAGACACCGCCTCTAGAGCCTCTAGCAGCTCGACCTCTGTGCGCTCCACTGTTGGCGCAACCACCTCTTCAGCGCACGTCGTCGGGGCACGGATAGTCGCGGCTCCCGTGCGTGTGTTGGTCGCCTTGGCGCGCAGTCGTTGTGCAGCCTGTACGTCTCCCTTCATGTCAGCTACCACAGACTTCTTGAGGAGAGCCCGTGCTTCAAGCATTAAGCTACGGTGCTCACGCTTGGCCTTGGCAGCAGCTCGCTTCTGAGCTTTCTTGGTCTACAGCTTCTGGAACTGCACCGGGTCTTGCGTCGAGTGGACGTAGACCTTGTTGCCGTGCTCGAAGATGGCCACCGGGAACTGGCCAAAGTTGAGCAGCAGCGGAACCTGAGTGTTGATGGCGACGGAAGGTCCTGTAGTTGGGGTGGACGCTGTCGCAGTGGGAAGCTGCCCGTGCTGAACTACGGATGGCACCTGGGTGTTGACGGCAAGTCCTCCGGCTTCCTCGGGGATCGGCACCGGCTCGTTGGTCCCGAACTGGATCATGCGGCGCGTCGCGGTCTTGACAACTTCAGACGATCCTCCTGCAATAAGAGGGCCTCTCGTCAGGACGGCTCCACGTCGAGGGACATCATGCGGCATGCTGTGTTGTTGGAGAACGGCGAAGACGAATCCGACGACCACGGCATGACGGAGATGGGAGGAGAACCAGGTCCCACTGGGCGTGCCAGTTTGTTTGAGGAGAAAAATCACACGGGGATTTCTCCGCCTTGGAAAAGTAACTGCGGGCGTGCCAGTGTACTAAGTACACAAAAGAGAAGGAGGAACAAGTTTCTTTATTAATCTTTACAGAAAAATAAGTACAAGTTCCTGTGCGCTCCATAGCCTGATGACGGCGATCTTGTCTTGGGCGATGTGGTCTTCTGGTCCCTAGGGCCTCGGAAAGCTCCTAGTTAATTACCTTCGCAAGTCTAGCTTGCCGGAGCACCTCCGATTCCGCCGCCGTGGTCATCTTCTTCGGTCTTCGCTTCCTGTTCTCCATGCATGTGTGGTGTTGGTGTAGGTGTGGCGTCAACATCATCCATGGCCTTGTCGGTCCATGAGCCTAGCGCAGCTGGGACATCAGCTTCGCTCGCCCGCGTCGTCTGTCCTCGTCGGCAACAAACGGCGCGTAGTCGTAGTAGTGGTTGATCGCATGCATGAGTCGTTGCAGCAGGGACCGAAGAGACGTCGCGGCAGGGACGTCGAGGTGGTGAGGATCTTCACGTCAGGATCTTGGCAGGGACGGCACGGGGACGAGCTTCGCTCCTGCATTACTTGGTCGGGGACGCTGAGTGCACAAGCATGCATGTGCGCGCACACGTACATGCATGAGTACACGGCTGCATGGCCCTGGTCTCCTTGCTTGCATCTGGATGGACACCGGTGCTTGCATGGACCTGTGCACCGTACGTAAAGGAGCATGCACGGCTTGCGCTTTGGGCCTCTCCTTGCTTCCTTCCTGGACCTATACACCCCGCGAGGAGCATCTTATCTTCTTGCTTGCTTCCTGGAGGTACGCCGGGATCTGCTCGCCGGAACGCCTGCGGACATCGGCCTTCTACCTGTTCGCCGGATCGCCTGCGGCCACCAGCTTCCGAGACGCTGTTCCCCACGGCCGTCGTACTTCCGGCTTCACAACACGACGCTACTTCCTGTACTTCACCGGGTATTCGGCAACTGGACGGCGAGGCGGGCGGGCGACGGTGGCGAGCTATGCATATGCATCTGTAACAAAGACATAGATGCAGAACATGGATCAACCTGCGGCGTCGAAAGTGAAGAGCGGGGCCATGGCCTTCTCCTGCGCCCGGCTGCTTGACGTTCTCGCTAGCTTCACGTCGACTCCGGCGTGGTCGTCGGTCGTCGGTCTTGCTGCGACGGCGGACGACGGAAGTTGATGTCGAGGTGATCGGGTCGGTGTAGATCGCCGGCCTCGATGCACGAGAGACGAAGGCTCCTTCTATCCGGCGCAGGCAGCAGCTCCCCTTGGCGACGCCTCTGGTGAACGAGACGAATCACGGCACCCTTGCGACTTCTCCCTGGATGAAAGCCAATTAGCCTTGACGTGAGGCATTAGGGGGCTTTATATAGGCAGAGGGTTAGGGTACGTAGGGGCCAGGAGCTCCCTTCGGCGCCGCCGAGTTTGTTGGCGAGAGATATCCGGAGGTCGTTGCCTCACGTGACGGCTTGATGAATAAGTTTGATCGATGTTTATCCAGTCAAGACTCTTATCCAATCCATTCTGGTCACGTGTACGCGACCATCTCGCTGTGATTTATTTAGCTTATGGATCCCCCGGACTTCGAGCACGGCGAGAGCTCTTAGGCCTCTCGGCCGGCGGAAGCTTCCGGATGCTTCTAGATGACGCCGCCTGCTGTATGGGCCCGACCGTCCCTGGGTATGCCTTCAGAGCCTGTTTAGATCCCAATTTTTTTTCCCAACTACCCGTCACATTAATCTTCGGACACTGATTAGGAGTATTAAATGTGGATTAATGACAAAATCCATTCCATAACCCCTACCTAATTTTTCGATATGAATCTAACGAGCCTAATTATGTCATGATTAGACAACATCATGCTACAGTAAACAATCTCTAATGATGGATTAATTAGGCTTAATGGATTCATCTCGCGATTTTCCGTCCATTCGTGTAATTAGTTTTGTAATTAGTTTACGTTTTTTACCCTTAATAGACCTTCGAAGGGGCTGCCAAAAATTTTGCCCAAAAATTTTGGCGAACTAAACATGCTCTCAGGTGCTAGAACTTCAAATACTTGCGCTAGCTACCCAACGAGACTTGCACGTACGTGCATACGGTCCCATGTATGTGCACGTATGGAGTTGTCTCTTACCGAGTTGATTTTCCTTGGTCTGTTGTGGGCCGAAGCAATTCATGATCGCTTTGGTCATTGGCCCATGTAAGATCGTATGACGTATTTCGGCTTGCCCGTTTATCCGCCGCATACGCACATGCATGAGCTTGGATACGGCCGCTACGAATACGCCGCGTACCGGACTCTGGACGCCTCTTGCGACGGCAGTCCTGATCTCGTACTTCACGTAGGATATAGCCCTATCCAACAACCTGTGGTCACGTACGTGAATAGGACCATGCAGCTTATTAGCTTCTTTTATTTTCTTATATCTCCTTATCTCTACGTGCTTGCATACTTGGCTCAAAATAAATACTTCAATCCAAAATTATGTCGAACAGTGACATCAGCATGGATGGTGCTGACGTCTGTTCGAGCGAAGTTGCAAAAGGAAAAGAGGAGGAAATCTTGATCTTGATCTAAGGACACAACTCTGAGGATAGGTGACGAGGGCCTGGATTAGGGCCCCCTAAGCAACAAGATGATCAACTTGAAGATGGAGTCCTCTCACACCATTGACAATGTGAAGGCTAAGATCCAGGACAAGGAGGGATGCAGATCTTTGTTAAGACCCTCACTGACAAGACTTCCACACTTCCGAGTATCTTCCGCCTCGCACGAGTACGCCCCGGCTCCGAGTACTCACCGCCTCGCACGAGTACTCTCCGCCCCGCACGAGGACGCTCCGTCTCCGAGTACACTCCGTCTCGCCTCCGACTACCTGTTCGCACGAGTAACCTCCGTCTCCGACTAAGGCGGAGTCCACACGGGGAGCCGGAGCATGGGCCTGGGATCCCACACGAACGTGGCGCCACCCCAGCCCCCCAAGCTTCTCCGCAGCGACACGTGACACCGTTTTCCATGCCATGCAAAGACCGCAGCTGGCGCGACGGGAGGACGACCGGGTCTGACAAGGGCCGTAATGGCGCACAGTGCACCCCCACGACCTTCGACACGCCGTCACATCCAATGCCAGCTGCACGCCACCCCGTCAGAGCACGCACTCGATTACTTTCTACTGGCGCTTAGGCCATAACGTGGCAGGCCTAAGCCGTACTCAAGAAGGCTGAGTCATCGCGTGAACTACTCGGAAGAGGTGCCAAGTACCCAGAATAAACAGTGACGACAGCACACGCGGCGGCCTCCGACGACACCACACGCGGCGGCCTCCGACGACACCACAGCTCAGCATCAGGGAGGTCAAGCTGGCCCCAAGATTATGATCTTCTTGAAGCAGTTAACCAGATTATCTTCTGAGAGTGCTTGCTAGCATCAGGGAGGTCAAGCTGGCCCCAAGATTTTCATGTCAACTGACATTATGTCTCACCCTATGCACAGATAGTCAGTTCCAAAGTTGCCTGCAGAAACTCCTAATCCATGTGCCACAATCGGAGTTTTATTTTCAGCTGTCACGATTGTTTCAGATATGCGCACCTTTGTGCGAGGTGACTGTCCTTTTCCACGCTGAATCAGCTGATGCAGTCCGTCAAGGTGCAATGTCGATTTGTATGCAAAGGTTTGCAGGGATCAGATGGCAATGGGGTACTTGGATGTAATCCTGCATCTATACATTACTTGTAGGCTATTTTGAGTTTGATACATTCTGTTATTGGCCGTGAGAGTCTAATTACTACCTTTGGTTCACATAAACCATTTTGCTATTACAATAAACCTTCTTATGACAATCATTTTCCGTAAACACTCTTCTGCTTGACTCAGGGCAAAGCATGTTTATGGATATGAAGTGGTCCCTGAAGCCATTGCAGATGCTCGAAAGAATGCCAAGTTGAATGGTATCGATAATGCAACATTTGTTCAGGGAGACCTCAATAAAATCAATGAATCATTCGGAAAGGAATTCCCAAAGCCTGACATAATCATTTCAGGTTTGTATTGGTCAATTCAACGCTGCTGTTCTTGGGCACTCAAATTTAATTATGCCATTATGTTTCCTAGATAAAAATTTGAGAGGAAGCGACAGCTCTTTTTGAATTTGCCTTAATTAGTATTTTGCCTAGCTACTTACAGGTGACAACAGATGTTGTATGAAGCCTGATGAGTTTCACTTTTCATGAGATGAAACATCAAACTTTAGGAAGCTATGCTGGATCAGTCGTAATTCTAGTCTGCTTTGTAACCCAACTGTCAATTATAACTTTCACAGATCCTAATCGGCCAGGGATGCACATGAAGTTGATCAAGTGGCTGCTAGAAGTCAAAGTTCCTCGAATAGTGCACGTCTCATGTAACCCAGCTACTTGTGCACGGGATTTGGACTACCTATGTCATTGCGTGGTATGCTTTGTCCTACTACTGGCAGCTATCAAATACCTTTTGATGTTTTAGCTCGCTTGTGATACTCAGTTGCTGCTTCAATAATTTGACTGCAGGAAGAGAAAGATTTGAGTGGATGCTATGAGCTGAAGAGTGTAATTCCTGTGGATATGTTTCCCCATACTCCTCATATTGAGTGTGTCTGCTTATTGGAGCTGCGTTGATTTTCCTGGTTTTGACAGGTAAACCCACTTGCAGGTTTTCGACGGCTTTAAGTTGTCCAAATATATTCCATGACAACAATGTTATATTTCATGCCTTCTATTGACAGTGTGTCCCATGTTGTAGAAATTGTTCATGTTTTCTGAAAAGAGGAAGACTCATTCGCTATTGACAGCATGAATGCCATGGCGAGATACTTGATCTTATACTTTTTCATTACTGGGTACACTTTCCATGAAATGAGGAACTCTCGTATCTTGTTTTTGGACTGGCAGTTTAGGACTTCCGATACAAGCCAAAAGCCATGATATGTCTTGCATAACATTGGGAAGTTACTGGACAACTGATCCGAAAACCCCAGCATGGGCTTTGTTGAAACACTTCTGATGGGTATGCAGTTTTTTTTTTCTACATATGCATGAAGCAGAACCTAAGAAGCTTGGTTCGCTCAAGTAAACGAACTTAGCAGAGGCGCCCTGGACCATAGTGTACGGTTAACTATTTTACTGGATGGTCGTCAATGGTTGGAGCTGACCTTGCGTTATAACTTCTACTTGTACGGAGAAGTGTATACATAGGAGACAAAGACCAAGTTACAAAGGGTTTTTTTTTCAAGCAATGTCATAGATTGTTGCAAACAATTGAGGCAGGTTGTATAAGTTGATTAGTTTGTCCTATATTTCTGAGTTGGTGTTAAGAACTTAAGATTGTCTCTGGTAAATGTTGTTGTTTTTAGTGTGGAATAATTGGATTGCCCAGCAGGGGGGCTACTGGACACTTGTGCTGATTGGCGAAGCCTGTGATTCTGTCCTTCCATGAACACTCTCCTTTGATCAAACAATTTATATCTGCCCGGCCGGCGCTGTCTCCACCCATCATGCGTTAGTTTCTTACTGGTCGCAGGTCAATGCGAAATTTGCAACAAAATGAACGAAATAGGTGACCAGCTAAGGTGAACGATTGAACAAATGACTTGAATTCCACGAATGAATCAGCTTGGACTACTTGTCGCCGTGGAAAAAACCTTGGACTTTACAACAATAGAATCAAATCTCCGGCAACAAGGACCAGGCTACTGCTAAGTTCGTGGCCACGCTGACATGGCCAAACCCATCCATCTGCTGCTGCCAGCCCTCACCACGCTTGTTTCGTTTTCGTCCCTGCCAACGTCAGGCGCACCACACGGCCACCTTGACCGCCCTCTCCACCTCCGCAGCCTCGCCGTCGGCGTCTGGCTCGCCACCGCGCCCAACGTCACGGTCGCGTGGACGGCCTACCCGTCCCCGGCCACGGGCGGCGCGCTCCGGATCACGAGGGACGGACGCCTGGTCTGGGACGGCGACAAGAGTAGCCTCGCCGTGCCGCCGCAGCCGGCCGTCGAGGCGGCCATGCGCGACGACGGCAGCTTCGTGCTCTACGGCGTGAACGGGACCGTCGTGTGGTCCACCTTCGCGGCACCCACGGACACCCTGCTCTCTGTCGGCCTTGCTCAGGAACGCACGTTCCGGCAACTAGCCCCTCACCTCTCTCACCACAGCTCGCACACACGCAGGGAACTCGAGGAGGAAGATGAACAGTAACTTTGGCCGGCGAACGCCGCGGAGCCGCTAGCTCCTGTATCTTGGCACTTCCACTGGCAAAACGAGATGGAGGAATACAGGGGCCTCGTATAGGCCGGGGACACGACTCACACACCGGCCGCGGCGCCATGATCTCCGCGGAACGCGCGCAGCCGTGGGCACGAGCCAGTGCTCGTAACAGCCACGACGGCATCCTCCGCGGGATCCGCGCACGAGCACACGCACATCACGTACTCCTTCCTAATCTCCTACGACTCCTATACCTAGGACTCGGTCACACTACGCACGGGGCGGAGCCAGACCCTCCAGCGCACCGGCATGGACCCAGGACGCGTCGTACTCGCGCCGGACTGCGCCGCAGCTTGCCTGCTAGCGCCCACACGCACGAACGCGACACATTCGACACACACGGACTCACGCACGCCCGGGACAAACCATGGCGTGGTTTATTCCTAACAATCTCCCCCTAAAACACGACATGGAGGAGACGATCTTCACAGGAGCGTCGGCTCCTCGTCGACGCCGGCGAGCAGGGCCTTCTCCTTCTTCTTTGGGCACTCCCTTGCCATGTGCCCGCGAGCGCCACAATCGAAACACCGGCCTCGGTAGCGGCTCCCCCTGCGCCCGGAACTCGTGCTGCTCGCGTCGTCGTCGTCGTCGTACCCGCCGCCACGAACGCCGCCGCCGTGGCGCTTGCCGCCTCCACGCCTCGAACGCGCCTCCCACTCGGCCTTGGTCAGCAGCAGTTGGTCACCGCCCCCGGGCTTGGCCGCCTGCTCGTCCTCAGCATCCGCCTCCTCAGCGACCTGCAGCTGGCCGACGAGTTCGTCCAACGTCATGGCGTTGAGGTCGCCGTGGATCTCGATGGAGACCGCCACTTGCTTGAGCTTCCTTGGGACGGCGCGCAGGACCTTCCGGACCACCTTGGAGTCACCCAGTACCTCGCCGTGGTCACGCAGACGTGCAGTCAAGCGATCAACCCTCACGGCGAAGTCACCCACCGTCTCGCCGTCGTTGAAGCACAAGTTCTCAAACTCCTTCATGAGCCGCTGTACATTAGCCGCCTTCACACGTTCATCGCCGCCGCGCATCTTCTTCACGGAGTCCCAGGCCTCCTTCGCCGACTTCTTCACGGCGAGCCCGACCCTCATCTCCGGCGGAACGCCACGGAGGATCGCGGCCAGCGCGCGCCGATCCTTGGCGCGGTCCTTGCCCTCCGCCTCGACAACTTCCCAGAGCTCCAGCGCCTCCAGGGACACCTGCATCACGAGGGACCACTCCTGGTAGCTCCCCTTGGTTAGCAGCGGCAGCTCCACCACGCCGGAGTTGGGCGCGCCGCGCACCACGACGCCGTCCGAGCTCGAACTGTCACCGACTTCGCCCTTCACCATCGCGACCAGGCTCTGATGCCAAATGTCGGCCTTGCTCAGGAACGCACGTTCCGGCAACTAGCCCCTCACCTCTCTCACCACAGCTCGCACACACGCAGGGAACTCGAGGAGGAAGATGAACAGTAACTTTGGCCGGCGAACGCCGCGGAGCCGCTAGCTCCTGTATCTTGGCACTTCCACTGGCAAAACGAGATGGAGGAATACAGGGGCCTCATATAGGCCGGGGACACGACTCACACACCGGCCGCGGCGCCATGATCTCCGCGGAACGCGCGCAGCCGTGGGCACGAGCCAGTGCTCGTAACAGCCACGACGGCATCCTCCGCGGGATCCGCGCACGAGCACACGCACATCACGTACTCCTTCCTAATCTCCTACGACTCCTATACCTAGGACTCGGTCACACTACGCACGGGGCGGAGCCAGACCCTCCAGCGCACCGGCATGGACCCAGGACGCGTCGTACTCGTGCCGGACTGCGCCGCAGCTTGCCTGCTAGCGCCCACACGCACGAACGCGACACATTCGACACACACGGACTCACGCACGCCCGGGACAAACCATGGCGTGGTTTATTCCTAACACTCTCCAGGCAGGACCTCCTGCCTAGCGCGCAGCTCTTCTCCAGCGTCTCCGACACCAGCAGGGACACTGGGAGCTGCCGCCTGGCCAACCAGTTGGTAGAAGGCAACCTCGTCATGTACCCTGTGCAAACGCAGAAGAACGCGTCCTCCTCGTACTGGAACACCGGCACGTTGAGAAACGGGTTCCTCGTCACCCTGCGCCTCGACGCCTCGTGGCAACTACATCAAGAACCTGACCATGCCCGGAGTTCCGAGTTCAGGTGGCGAGCGGCAGGTCCTGTACCGCGTCAGGATCGATCCCGACGGGGTCCTGCCGTCCTGCGCCGGTACCGCCACGCCGTGGCGTCCAGCGGCGAGTGGAGGACTGACGTCGAGTGGATCGGGCCGAGCGACCGGTGCCAGGTCAAAGGCGTGTGCGGGCTCAACAGCTACTGCGTCCTCGACCGCGACGCGCAGCCCAGCTGTACGTGCCCGCCGGGTTTCGACTTCATCGACGCCACCAACACGGCAACACCGCGCTCGGGTGCAACAAGTCCACGGCCGCCGGTGACTGCACGGCCGCAGCCGCAGCAGGTCTGACCATGGTGGCGATGCAGGACATGTTGTGGGTGAACACACCTTACCGCAGATTTATGGCCGTGGCCGATTGCCAGGCCGCGTGCTCGGCCGATTGCAACTGCGACGCCGTGCTGCTCGACCGCAACGACGGTACGTGCACCATGCAGAAGCTCCCGCTCCGGTACGGCCGCGCCGGCGGCGAGTACACGCTTTTCGTCAAGAACGCCGCGGCGGTTACGAGCTTACGGCGGACCCGGCGCTCGGCAGCCCCGGCAGGGGTCACCGCCTGCGGCACGCGGCCACCATCGCGTTGGTCTGCGTCGGGCTCCTGACGTGCGTGTCGCTGGCCGCGCTCGTAGCGGCGGCGCGTCTGGCCTGGGCGAACCGGAGGGCCGTGCAGCACAGGCGCGTGACGGACGCGGACGACGACGAGGAGGCGGCCCTGAGCCTGAGGTCGTACAGCTACCAGGAGCTGGAGGACGCGACGGGCGGCTTCCGGGAGGCGGTGGGGCGCGGCGCGTTCGGCATGGTGTTCAGGGGCACGCTGCCCGACGGCGACGGCGAGAGAGCCATCGCCGTGAAGCGGCTGGAGAAGGTGGTGGAGGAGGGCGAGCGCGAGTTCCAGCGGGAGGTGCGCGCCATCGGGCGGACGAGCCACCGGAACCTGGTCCGGCTGCTGGGGTTCTGCCACGAGGGCGCCCACCGGCTGCTGGTGTACGAGTACGTGAGCAACGGCTCCCTGGCGGCGCGGCTGTTCGTCAACAAGCCGTGCCCGTCGTGGTGCGAGCGCGTGAGCATCGCGCTGGACGTCGCGCGCGGCCTGCACTACCTCCACGACGAGCTGGAGAGCCGCGTGATCCACTGCGACGTGGAGCCGCAGAACATCCTGATGGACGCGTCGGGGACGGCCAAGATCGGCGACTTCGGGCTCGCCAAGCTGCTGCTCCCGGACCAGACGCGGATCTTCACGGGGAGGCTGCGGAGGTGGAGAGGGCGTTCAAGGTGGCCGTGTGGTGCGCGCAGGCAGAGCCGCAGGCGAGGCTGGCCATGAGGAGCGTCATCCTTATGCTGGAAGGGCACGTGGAGGTGCCGTTCCCGCTGCCGCCGGCCTCGTCCCGATGGATCCCGACCAGGTGGTGATATTCCTGCACGACGGCGATCGAATTACCGGAGACAATTTTAGTTACATCTTCATCTGAAAGAAGGTCCATCAAGAACACGGAGGCCCGGAATGCTGTAGACGATCTACTATTGACAACACCGCAGCGTCTGCAGCAACTCTGCATTTCACTTTGTCTTCAACTTCGGCATCGTCCTCGTCTGGTCTTTTAGCAGCGACAAAGCCCATGGCAGAGAACGCCGTTTCCTTCACATCTTCATCTCATTTCATTCTCCGAATCTCCGTCGTCTGCAGCCTTGACGGACTTCAGCCTTCCTGATCCGCCGGACCGGGCGGACACGGAACACCGAGAACATCCACAGAAGAAAGCAGAAGCAATCACCATATGTCCGCCGCCGGCGACCCCCTGGAGTCCCTCCCGGTGGCGGTCCTCGTCAAGGTCCTCGGCCGCTCCGCGGACGCCGGCGACATCGCCCCACGCCGGTGGAGGTAGTGCAGCCCGCGATGGCGACCCGGCCGCCAGGAGCGCGCCCAGAGACAAACATGTCAGGAATCCCCATAACAGCATGTTGGGGAATCGACTCTTGTCGAGGAAACACAGTTTTTCTATAACTAATATGCATGCATGAGTAATCCTATTTATGACTGTAGAAGGTTAAGTAATCAGCGGTAGCAACATCAAGGTAAGCAGAATAGTCGAGAGGTCTCAATCTCCGAGGAGATCCACACCTCCGAGGACAACACCTCTGGGGTCGACACCTCAACAAGAAAAGAAACACCAAACGCTGGATCTCCACCAAGATACAGCATCCCACACTCATCTGCGACGTGGGGTCTCCAACTCCTATCCCCACGTCTCAACGGCACGAAGCCGGGCTCACAACACACAGGGGAGAGAAAGCAGCACAAGAAGAGTCTAGCCAAGTGAGAGATCGAAAGGCCTGTCCATACCAGTGGACACGGACTATAGCTATAGGTTTAACACTCTGCAGAGATTGTACAACTGGACCCGCCGAGTAGAACAGAATCAGATGCCTCCGATCCACCTCTCTACCTAACGGCCGGAGACCTAGCAGTGGATGACACTCTCCTGCCTCTCCGAGCCTGATTCGTCCTGACTGGGGCGCGAAACTTGCCAGCAGGGCCTCGAAGCTGTGAAACCATCCCCGGAGGAGCCGGGGCGACGTCTACTCGGGGGGTATAACCCGTCTCCCTCACACGACCACACCAGTCCGCCTACAGGCTGGATGCCATCCACCTACTAGTTCTCGGACCGAACCCCGCCCATAACAAGGCGAACGGTTTGTACGAAAATAGCCCAAAGATCAAGATCACACAGACGATCGGTCCTTAATTGCGGGAGCAAGCACTCACCAACTCCATCCGTCCGACACGCCGCTAGGGCGAGAGGCCAGGTCGCATCTCCCCTAGACAGGCGTTCACAAGTAACCAAAGCGGCTCGCTCCCGCGGTAACACGTCAAGGATACACACTCACCCAAAACACACGCAAGAGTTCCGAAGTATCCCAACCTCGGTCCAAACCTGAGATTCATCCATAACTAAGGGTAAAATATATGGATGAAATAGTACCGGGAACTAGCTAGGGGTCTGTAGCTAGTTCCAAAAGTAGGTATTCCAAGCACAAGGTAAACAATTCCAAGGCACGGCTAATCAATTGTCTATGCAATTTTAAAATATGCATCAAAAGTAATTAAGCACTAGCAACTATAGCAAGCATATGATCTATATGGTTGGGAGTGACATGACACCTGGCTGGCGTCCGAAGTCCTGGTCTGGGTAGTAGTCGGGGTCGTAGGCCTCCTCCTGGTCGTTGCTCGGGTCTGTGCAGCACGAGATACGAGACGCTAAGATACCGACAAACAACTATGCAATAAATCCAAAGAAATCCAATTTTAGAAAATCCAAACAGAACCATACTACCTACAAACAGCACCGTCTCATTTTTAGAAAAATATAGAAACTGGTTTCATATTTTTCGGAGTTATAAATAATTAGTTATGATTTTTCAAAGGTTAAAGGTTTTATAAATTAATTTCCAAAATCATTTTTAAAACAGTGTGTCTCCTTGTCAAATGTTTGAGAATAAGATTTTTCTCTATCACTTTTTTTTCAGCCTTAGATCTTGGATCCAACGGTACTTAACTTTGTACTAAATAAAAATGTGATTGATTTTTACTTTTTCATCAATCACTTTTCCAATTTCAATCACATTCCAGTAACAGCAGAACCTGCGGCCCGTTTTGGGTTTTGTCGAACCCGCTAGAACCTGCGGCCCGTTTAAGGTCATTTTTTTACAGGCTCGTTTGTTTTTTTTGGTGGGCCCAAAAATGCACAGATTAGGGGCTTTAAAAAACAAAAAAAGGCCAAATGCACAGATTAGGGGCTTTCACCTTTTGTGTCTGTTGGCCTAAAAAAATTGTGTCTGCTAAACACTTCATCAGACTTACAATATTGAAACCTCAGGCACTGCCCAGTCTTTTATGTACAAATATTACACATATTTGTGGCACATAAAAAGTTTACAAAAAAAAGTCATGTCTCAGTGTGTAAATGCAATTTTTTTGACTCGTTTACACATTATACATGTAGCACAAATTTCACATGACACAGGTACAAAACAATGCAGTAGGCCTTGAGGCAAAAAACATGATGGTTCCTTTCTCTTTTTTTTCTTCAAAAGTTACCTTCATGCTCAACATTGTCTTTCTTGGCAAAATCAGACCCTCCTGTATGCAAAAAACATGGATTTCAAAATAAAGACGAGCACATGAAAGAAATACACTCTTATAGTAAATTTTCTATCTACTTCTTAAATACAGTAGCATGCTTTTGTATAAAATAATATTTGTTGAACACCACGACTTAAAGCTAAGTTGCACAAATAGTGAATATTTGTCAGTGCAATTTTTTGTCGTGCATGGCTAAACATTATTAAAGTAGGCTACGCCATGGCCATGTAAATATACGCATATAAAAAGCAAAAAGAATATGTAAGTTTACACAATCAAATATTGTACATGTGGCTTACAACTACAAGTTAGAGATACAAAGGAATCAGAACAGAGCACTAGAAAAGAACTCACCAGGGAGAAGCTACAACACTAAATAAGCTCAAAGAAAGAGTTTGTTTCATTTATCGGAGTAGGAAATAAAAAAAATGTAAACACTAACTATAATTTAGCGCAACATGTTTCGACTTCGATAACTAAAATCAAAAGCACTTATGGAGTGCAATAAATTTGGAAGGTTACAAACCTTTGTTGCCTTTCTATAAGCATGGATGGATATATCTCTTAAAGGGAAGAGTGACACTAGTGATTGGTATAGACAGCTGCAATTTCTGGCAACCTCCTAATGAGAAAAAAAAGCTGGCAAACATATAATAAAGGTTGAGTTTACATGCTTTCATGTCTACTTCAGCACGAACAAAATATAGGAAGATATTTGATCACAAAATCGTCAAAAAATGCTTGTAAACAATAGTACGCTAATGTCAAATGCCAAGAAATAATAGTGTAAAAATTTGAACAAGCTAAACTACGAAACCAGAAAATGGAAAAATAATTTGAACAAAATTAGATCAATAGTCTCTATGATGACAGATGTTCCCTAACATCGCAATGCAATTGTGAAAAACGTAAGTACGATGACCACAAGCTCCATGTTCAAGATTTTCCAGTAGATTAGTAGGGTGGCATGCACCAAAAATTTGTGCAGGAATATGGTAAAAAATGTCAGATTTCAGTGATTGAATGTTGTGCGGAATTCATAAATACTGAAGAGGGGGCATTAATTTACATCTGGCTCATATAAAAAGCCTATGCTAAATTAAGGAATGCTGAGGAGGCCTATAAATGAAATATATGTACATGAAAAACTAGAATTGTCATAAACTGATTCTAGATGACATCCGTAATAAACTCCGCATCATAAAAAGCCCAAAACTAATACTTGATTTGCTTTGAGGAATACAAATGGAAAATGATAAATCTAGGGTTTATGGTAGAAAATTTATACTGACAGAAAAAGGTAACATCTTACCTATGCAAGGCTTCACAGATAACAATATCGCCATGCAAAAATTAGATGCGGGGCCACATACATGCATAAGTAACTACATGTCTAAAAATCTGACACTAGCGGAAGTTCAGAAATGACTTCTATCACACACAAAAAAAGTTCATAACAGAGAGTATAATTATTCCAACTCCGAACTAACTACATGGACTAAATCATCTGCAGAATCCCTCACAGAACCTAGACCCCAAATAGACCATTATTCCAATTGCTCAAACCTTAGAAAAAACTAATCAGGTGGCACAAGGTTATAAGCATTATTCATAACCTTAGGGAGACAAATTAAAATAGGGAGACAAACAAAGAGCATAGATGATTAAAAGTGTGCTGGTGATCATAGGTGGACGGATGCTATGTTCTATAATAAGTTTTCTAAAATGCATTGTTGGCTAGCAGTTGTATCTAGTTATTAATTTTGTATCCTATTAATTCACAGTTGCTGGGACTAAAGGGGTATAGGACAGAGCAAACTGTAACATGTGGAGCTAAGTAGATAGATAGCACAAGGTGAGTGAATATAGCACCAGCAGAAGGGTTTAGTCCCAGAGGATCTGGGCCTGATATTGACAGACAGTTGGTGCCAGTTAAAGTACTAAAAAAAGGCCAAAAATACCAACGGACAAAATGTTACAAGTAAAATTTTGAAGCAGCAGTGAAAAAGTGGCTGCAAGTTTAAAAAATACACTATCGCACTGACTTTCTGCACAGCAAATTTACTATCAGTTGGATTATTGTATTGTAGCTAAATCTAAGGCCAAGCACTCCAATATGGCAATATGAGAGACACATTTTTTTTAAAAACCTAGAGATTCACTGTATTAAAAACTACAGCAAAACAGAAATATCAGCAAAAAAAATACAAAGTATGGACATATTCAACCCCTTCTAAAATTGATACTGCACAATAGTAATTTTAAATGCTTCCCATGTCCCTCTTCCCTCTAAGAGCTCTAAAGTGGAACTGTAATATACCTGAATCAAACATAATCGACCGCCAAAAAAAGACATACATGTAACCATGAACTACCACAAAGAATAATGCGAAACATGCATAAACTATGTTATCTTTTCATAGAATGAGATCAGAATGTTATCAGGACACTGCAAGAATCGTTTCCAACCAGTATGTTATTAGGACAGAACACATACAAAAATGGCATAGAAAACTCAAAAGTAGACCAGGGGAGGTAAAAAAAAGAGCTAGATTTATCAAAACAACTCAAAGGATGCTTTAGAGCATAGAACATGAAGCATCGGAAAAAGCAAACATGAGCACATGTTGTGTTTGGACCATTTGATGTAAACACCTGAAAAAGAAGAATCTAGAAATCAAGTGAAGGGATGAAAAATGGGAGTATGCTATTTTCAGTGAGAATGTGAAGTTATCCAATATTTTTAATGGTTATAGGTAAATATTTTTAATGGTTATAGGTAAAAGAGCAAGTAACAACTCTTTATGAAGGACACTTAAAGGAATCGAGCAATGACAGAAAAGATCACAAGAAAACCCCTTAACGATGATATCTCAATAACATTGCCATTTTCAAATCCACTTATCGCCGAATCAGACATAAATTCAAGGATGAGAGGTTAAATTAGATAAAGGCTAGGACCAGACATTAAATTCAAGGAACTTGATATGAAACAAATTAAAGCTTGTGATCAATAGAATGAGTAGCAAGAGCGCACATACACTACCATGACCCTCGCGCGCACAAAAAGAAAAACTTGCAATCTGTTACATGAGTACCCTATCTCCGAGAGGTATCAACTTTCAACAATCAGCTACACATAATATACTTATAAGCGTAAGATGACTAGCTGTATCAAACAAAGATGATGCTAGTATAACAGCTACACATAATACATGTACTGCTACTGCTATTGCAACACTTATCTACTAGCAGCCCCTGCTACTAACAGAAACAATTAATAAACTCAAATCAAATGTCACAAACAGAGTAGCAGTTTGGTGCTTACTTGTTCCTTCCTAAAAATGCTTAGAAGACCCTGAAGCAAATGAGAAAGCATTTCCACCTTAATTAGCCACTGCCTCCATGATTGCTAGATGAACAACAGCAGCAAAAAAAAATCTCAAAAGAAAAAAGAAAACGCTACGAAAGGTGAAATGGGCCACGCGTACCTCAAATTCCCAAAATCCAACACATCCTGATCTAAAATCCTCAAATTGGCACTCACAGATCCCAAAATCCAACCTGATAGGCCACAGATAGGGCATGAACGAATTAAACTACGAAATGAGCCAAAAAAAACAACGTATATTGTGCTATCTGAAGAAAAAAAGGGGAAATACAGCAAGGGGGCTGCGGTCGCTGTACCGACGGGTACGCTGCCCTCGTCAGGAGATCAGGGGTCCAGTGGATGAGTACTCGTGTGCACCTCCCGGGTTCGCCACCCTCGCCCGGGACGTCACGCGCCGGGCAGCACGGCTCCAGTCCGTCGTGATGTCGGCCGCCTCGCTCCCTTGGGCTCCACCGCCGCACACCATGGCACCAGACGGCAGAGACGATACTCCAATCGCTCTCTCCGCCAAGCGGCAGTGCTGAAGCCGCGACCGACGGGAAATGAATGCGCCCTCTGTTCGGTGTGGATTGTGGAACCGCGTAAAGCAACAGAAGCGAGCCTGAAGCAAGATGAACCGTGCGATGCAGATCAGGTGGGTCAGACAAAAGTGATTGAGAGAAAACTAAAAATCAAGTATTTGATGGCTAGCAAATCTGTTTCTATAAATCTAGTTTTCTTCCGGAAAATAGGTAAAAAGCTTTGATAAAATACCAGTTTATCAAGGAAATGAGCAGGATTTTCATCAAGCGAAGTTTATGGAGCACATTCTCTTACAATTGTGAAGTTCGGTCTTTGTAAAATAAATGTTTTCATGAGAAGTAGGAGTGTCAAACAAAGGTTTATGAAAAACAGGAGTTACCACAAAAAGACTCTTCATCCACTTTTGCAGGAATCGAAGTTGGTGAAAAGAACAAGATTGGCAGAACATGATCTCAGAAGTGGGAGTTTGAACGAAGAATACTTCGAAGCCGAAGATTTTACGAAATACGCAGATTCAACCGAAGTGACATCAGCATGGATGGTGCTGACGTCTGTCCGAGCGAAGTTGCAAAAGGAAAAGAGGAGGAAATCTTGATCTAAGGACACAACTCTGAGGATAGGTGACGAGGGCCTGGATTAGGGCCCCCTAAGCAACAAGATGATCAACTTGAAGATGGAGTCCTCTGACACCACTGACAATGTGAAGGCTAAGATCCAGGACAGGGAGGGATGTAGATCTTTGTCAAGACCCTCACTGACAAGACTTCCCCACTTCCGAGTATCTTCCGCCTCGCACGAGTACGCCCCGACTCCGAGTACTCACCGCCTCGCACGAGTACTCTCCGCCCCGCACGAGGACGCTCCGTCTCCAAGTACACTCCGTCTCACCTCCAACTACCTGTTCGCACGAGTAACCTCTGTCTCCGACTAAGGCGGAGTCCACACGAGGAGCCGGAGCGTGGGCCTGGGGTCCCACACGAACGTGGCGCCACCCCAGCCCCCCAAGCTTCTCCGCAGCGACACATGTGAATCCGTTTTCCACGCCATGCAAAGACCGCAGCTGGCGCGACGGGAGGACGACCGGGTCTGACAAGGGCCGTAATGGCGCACAGTGCACCCCCACAACCTCCAACACACCGTCACATCCAATGCCAGCTGCACGCCACCCCGTCAGAGCACGCACTTGATTACTGTCTACTGGCGCTTAGGCCATAACGTGGCAGGCCTAAGCCGCACTCAAGAAGGCTGAGTCATCGCGTGAACTACTCGGAGGAGGTGCCAAGTGCCCATAATAAACAGTAACGACAGCACACGCGGCGGCCTCCGACGACACCACAGCTCAGCGCCTTCCCACGCCGCCTGACGGACATCAATGACGGAAAAGACTTCACAACACCATAGCACTGTAGCTTATTTTTGTTTTCCCTCTTTGCCCCTCGCCCTTGTGTCTATAAAAGGGGGAGGAGTGCAACCGACGGAGGGGCTGACCGATCACCAAGTTTGTAACCCCTACTACAGACATTTCCAGCATAGGAACACGAGTACTCGGAACTAGACGTAGGGTATTACTCCTCGGAGGCCCGAACTAGTATAAAACCCTTGTGTCTCCCGTGTCAACCATCCGGATCCGACACATGATTCGATACAAATCTACTGCCGACGGTTGAGAACCCCGACAATAGGATAGGTAGAAAGGATCTGGTTGATAGGGCACAGAGTCTTGCACGGTCTCTCTGGTATGAGCACTCGCATCAGGCGCCAACCCACCCCTAGCTTTTAAAGGTCTAAGTGTGGTCTAGCCTGGGGGCCCTACTCGGTATCCGGGCGCGGAGAATTTCAAAGGGTCCAACAGGCTGTCACCACTGCGGCCTACCTCTATCGTTACGCGAAGATATGTGGTATTCGAAGGATAATCTGTAGTAGTCTAGACACCACGTCTACACCACTGACTACTACTATAGCCTGACTCCATCTGACTTCTCGGTAGCCCTACTATAGCACTCCGTATAAATACGGAACTACGAATCTGCGAGGGAGATACTGACACTAGCTCAAGATATCCACTATCACTTATGCAAGATCACAGATGCACTTTGGTCTAATTAGAGCTATGCAAGAGCATCAACTTTATTCTAATAGACAAGCTAACACACAAACAGAATGCAAACTTATGATCCAGTTCAACTAGATCAAAAGGGTTGTGTTCGAAGAACACAAGCCTCTAAATTAGAACGAACGAAGAACACAAGAACAATTCACCTATGCATGCATACGACTTTAGTCTAAATAGAAAATGTCGAAATACTCACTTTACTCTAAATGAAGAACAGAGGCACCGCTGAGGATCGTTCTTGGGGAAGATGTCATGAACATAGCATGGACCCAAGCATTCCTCCTCACTTCCTAGCACTAATCCTATACAAAAAGCTCTCCTCTCCTAAGGAGAGAGGCCTCCAGCCAAAATGAAAGAGGAGGAGGAGAAGTGTGTGTCCAAGAATGAGGCCCCTTCCCTTCTATTTATAGGCAAGGGACAGGGTTGTTTCGGATGCCAAATGTAACCAAAACACCCTGGAATGCAACAAGTGACCAATCATGAAGCAACACGTGGAGGGTGGAGATCAGCCGAGCCAAAGGCGGTTCGGCCGATCCTAGGATCGGACGACCAGCCCGGGCCTCCTCCCTCGGTGTGTTTTCTCTAGGTGGCTGGCAGGCAGGCCCCATGATCTCTCCCCCGTGCATGCCAAGTTTCCTGGCGGTTTGGGGTCCTTGGTGGGCCCATGAATCCATGTGAAGTTGATGTGGTATCACGTGATTCGTCGAGGGTGTTTCACATGGATTGGTGACGTCATTGATCCAGGGGGATCCTATGTGGCAACCCCTCATTGGCTGAGCTTGAAGTACTTTGATCAAAGACATGTGCTTTTGCTCCCCTTTCTAGTGCTATGCCTGTATTCAAATAAACACCAACACTTGTGGAAATGATTTGTTTAAGCCCTATTCTAGTGTTGATGATCATTTCTCATGCCAAAATGTAAGTGTTGACGGGTAAAAAATGAGTGGATAATAGCCGTCAACAAATACCCCCACACTCGACCTTTGCTCATCCCGAGTGAAGGGAAGAACAAGATTATGGTGAGTCATGATATCTATAGGTATGAAGCGACAATAAGAGATATTCCAAACTATACCTTGTACCTGTGAACTCTGTGGATTGTCTATCATGCCATCTTGGGTAGTTGAGGAATGAAACGGTCATGAGTCAAATCACTCCTGCTCCTGGAGCGAGCCCAGTGATCCCACGGGGGAGTCCATCGGCGATGGCTTGGTGAAGGCTTTCGTCGAAACGGATGATGAGAGGGCCGTGCAGACCCTAAAAAGAACGTCGAAAACACGCGAAGGCCCCTACCTGGCGCGCTAACTGTCGGGGTTTGTTACCGCCGGCAAGTAAATTTATATGAGGGAGCGTGTTCTGATCCACACGGTAGCACAAGAGACACTCGGGGTTATACTGGTTCGGGCCTCCAGAGAGTAACACCCTACGTCCAGTCTGAGAAGGGGTGTTCTTTATGCTCGGGGGTTTGCAGTAGGGAATACAAACAGGTCGGGAGAGGGTGTCGAGCCCAAGTCCCTGGTGTGCGAGTGGTTCAAGTAGCAGGAGTCTGCGTACGTGTGTGTGTGGTTGTATGAGATGAAATATCGATACTAAGTGCGTGTGGGGGTGAAAACGAATGTGTCTTGTGAGTGCCTCTGTTTCTCCCTTTTATAGTCGCAAGGGAAGAGCCCAGGGCGGTTACATCGAGTATGTGAGCTGGTCTACAGTGCGAGACGTCCTTCTCTGCATCGGGTTGTCAGACAGCAGCAGCAGCGGCAAAGCACTGTTACGGGACCTTGGGTGACGGTGGAGATCCCGTGCGTCCCAAGGAGCCGTTCCGGGGCCCCCTGCGCCCTTCTCTGAGTAGTTAGTCGGGTACAGGAGACAGAGTACGTGCCTTGATTCCGTCAGTGGATCAGGGGCTTGTCTTTTCTAGGCACTGTGGGAACGGAGTAGTCTACACCACAGCGATCGAGGGATAGGCGACGGCTTGCACTGTGCCGTTGGTGGCACAGCATTTCCCGTGCCCTTCGTGGTACGGTGCGTACCGTCCCTGCTAGGAAGCGGTAGGAGGATCCGTCTCCTAACACAGGATCGACCTGGTCAGGGCGGACCCGCGTAGGGAGGCTAACACGTGGCGGACCGCGTACCAGGGTATCACGGGACGCCAACGAGGCCTGTGTACCAGCGGCCTTGACGGCCAAGTCTTGAACTGGTCGGAGACGGGAAACTACTCGTGTGAGTAGGTGATCTACGCCGCGTCTCCCGATGCTTAGGGTGTAGTGTGTACTGTACCGTACGCTGTCCAGCGTCCATTACGCCGTCCACGGTACGATGGCCACTGTGCCGTTCGTGGCAGGGTTTGACGAATCCGTCCCCTGACACCTAATCGGTCTGGCCCGGGTGGACCGCGGCAGTAGAGCAGACACGTAGCGTTGCACATGGGAGTGTACGCGGAGATCCCGGGATCTCGATCTGGTAGGCCCACGCACCCCTTGCCTTCTCTGCGAAGCCCGCACGGGCTGGTGACGGAGACTACTCGTGTGAACGAGTAGTCGTAGCAGCGGGGCGGAAACTACTCGTGCGAGCGAGTAGCCGCGGCCGTGCGACGGAAACTACTTGTGCGAGCGAGTAGTCGGGAGTGGAGGCAGAAACTTGTCGTACGGGCCGCCACGTGCCCGGGGGAGAGGCCGCGGGTGGCCGTGGGCCGCCTGCCCTCTGTCCCATGATGGAAACTGGTCGTACGAGCCTTCTCGTGTTTGGACAGCGTAACACTCGTTGTGTTAGCTTTCGATGCGTGCCAAACGTGGGTTCGTACTACGTTTTTCAGGGGTCTTGGTGGGCCCTGGTCCATGGCCTCGTCAACCCCGTCCGCCCAAATCGAGCGGACGGGTTGGTCCCTTTTCGGACGTCGTCGCCTGCCGCCTGTGGTGGTGCCCCTCCGGAGACCGAGCTCCCTCAGCAGACGGCGGTGGTGCCCCTCCTCACGCGAGCTTCAGCGGTGGCCCCTCGGCCAAACCGCAGCTCAGCCGCCGCTTCCGCTTGCCGCCACACCCGCTGCCGGCCGCCGCCGACCCTTCCTCGTTGTCTGACACCATGCCGCTACCGCCCCCGTCCTGGTGCGGATCCACGCGCGGCCATGACGCCGTCGAAGTCGTGGAGGAAGGGGCTGACGAGGGCGCCTGCAAGCTCGAGCTCTGTGGTAGCCGGCCCTCGGCGGCACCAGAGCTGGCGAGCTCGGCCAGTTCCACCGCAGCCGCGCGCGCGAGAGCTCTGCCACGACCAGCCATCGGGCGGCACCGGAGTGGGCGAGCTGGACGAGATGGTCGGCGGCAAGAGGCAGGAGGCGAGCTGGAGGAGACAGACCGGCAGCGGTGCTGCGATCCCTGCGGGAGGGAGCTCGAGGGGGTGAGGATGGTGGGGATAAGGTTGAGGGGAAAAGAGGATGACATTCGGGTCCCACGGATGACATGCGGGTCCCACTCAACCAGTAACTAACGGTGTCAATTTCTCCATCCATCCCCTGATTTTCAATCCTTCGTACCAAACACAAAACTGGGATGAACCTATCTCTCTCAACCAAACATGAAATGGAACCGTCCCATTCCTAAAAACATGGACGGGATCATCCCATCCCACCATGTCTCCCAATCAAGCACATGCTTAGCGACCGGAAGGGGGGCCGGCCCGTCAGGCTTAGGTGCTCCCTTAGCGACACCGCCCCCGAGCCGGCGGCCGGAGGACGCGATCGCCATCCACGAGAGCCCCTCACGTACCCCACCAACCACACGAGGGCTGCACAGAGGGCGGCAGCGGCGGCGGCGAGGAGGGAGCACCAGGGCCCGCCACGACCGACGAAGCGCGGTCGTATTTAGATTTGTTTTTTTTGACACTTGTCGTGTAAACTATTTTTGTTTTGTATAATTCATTTATGTATTTTTTTATTTATTTCGGTGTTATTTCGTATTTATAATTTCAAGGAAAACCAAATGAAAAACAAAAAAACAAGAAAAAACAAACAAAAACAACAAAAAAAACAAACTACTGGTTGGACCGGCGGTTGGCTCCACCCAGCCGCCGTTTCAAATGGCGGCTGCTGCCAGCCAGCCAGCCACCACCCAACCGCCTGCCGCCACTGTTGCAAACCTGCCGTCCTATGCTGCGACGGCAGGACATGACCCAATAGCTGCAGAGGTTGGCAGTTGCTGAGGGAGAGGAGCAGATCCTCTTCGAGTAGTGGGGATTAGCCCCAGCTTTAGTTCATTAGGCGCTAGTCTAGGTCTAGGTTTGATTTCCCTTTGTTTCCCTTTATTTCATTTATTTCTTTTGCATGTGTGTAAGCGCCTAATCATTTTGCTTAAAACATTTGGATTTGAATAAAGTGGCTCACCGGTCATGTAACCCGGTGTAGCCACCCTTTGTGTTGTTACTTTGGTCTCTTTGATTTAGAAGACATCTAGGTTCGAGACAGTGTGAGGGAAGAGCCACGACTCTCCCAATGCATGCACGACGTTTTCGTATGTACCCACTGCGAGCACTCCGCGCTAGCCGATCGATCACCTACCGAGAACCTGAATGGGACCCGCACGAGTTCACTCCTGTGGAGAGCCTCTCACGGTTCATCTTCCATGCATAGCGCCGGTTTGCATCTCAACAACTCACTCTCTTTCATTCCTGAGTTTTATAAGCTATACCTGTCTATCTCTAAACTAAAACTCGAATGATGATGCTAAAAATCACCCAGCTCATTTGTACCTGAGTAGACTTACATATGTTTTATTCCTTGTTACCTGCCTGATGCTTGTGAACCATAATCTTCTTAAGGACAAACATGTTCGCCTAAGTAATTGATGAGTATGATATGGCTGGATGATATGATCTTTTGCTCTGATGACTGACTCTCTTGGGGAATTTATTTTTGAAAACTCAAAACCTCTTGGAAAGGCTCCTCTTTGATATGCCTCCGTCCCATTAGAGCCATATGATCTCTGTAGGTAAAAACCTTCGATTCATATGCTGCTTGTTATTACTTTGAGCTTTGTCAAATTCTGTGACCCTTGTGAGAATTCGTTTCATTACTTTCATGATCAAGATTTATGTGCACCCTACCTATTTCTCCTTGCTATGCTTCTACCCTGGAAGTTAGCATTGCATCATCTATCCATTTCATAAAAATAAAGCTCCATATGTGGTGTGACATCTCTCTCTAGAAGTGTCATTCAAAAAGAGACATGGGCTATGGAAAAAAACACAAATATACATGCTCAAGGCATGATGAAAAAAAAGAGAAAAGAATGGCCCATGTCCAAAATAAAGGAGGAATAGGAGAGAGATGAGATCATGTAAAAAGGAGTTCCATATAATGTATGGTAATATCTAGCACCCATTCCAGGCCTAGTATCCACCTTACCATACACACCATAACCATACCGGTGCACATCTTGATCTGATGGTATGATTTGATTTTCTCTGTGGATCCAGTCTTTGACTTTGCAAAATATGTGATGCAAGTATGCTTTCTCTTTATCCTACCCCAAGCTCCACATATAGCCATCATTAGAAGTAGGATGAAGAAAGGCAAAATGCCTTAGTGAGGACATATACACATTGAGCGATTTGAGAGAATCAAATGAGGAAGCCACCAAGAGTTTTGTTTATGAAAACCTTGCAAAACCCCAAGGTGTTTATCATCAGGTGCATAAGTGACTTGATTCACAGCTGTTCTACTTTTCAATCACTCAAGGGAACATGATAGCCACTACACATAGGTTCACAAGAGTAAGGTATGACTCGGAATATCTCTTATGTCTGTCTTACTTTTCGGTATTTATGACCCGCTTGGCTTTGTTTCCCCTTTACTCGGGACAAGCAAAGGTCAAGTGTGGGGGTGTTGTTGACGGTCAATATTTGCCATTTTCAAGGCTGTCAACTCCTGCAAATTGAACATGAATTGTGCATCCACACTAGAATAGATGCTTAAACTCATACTTTCCATCAGTGTCGATGTCTATTCAAATGCAGGTACTTAGCATAAGAAATGGGAGAAATCCATGCACATTCACTCCACTCCAATCCAAGGCACTCAAATGCTGGCCAATCAGGGGCTGCCACATGGATTCTCCTGGATCCATGAAGTCAGCAATCCATGTGAAGGACTTTCGACGAATCACACACTGCCATGTCAGCATCACATGGATCCATGGGCCCACTTTACCAACTAAACCGCTAGGAAACGTGCCACGCACGGAGGAGAGGCATCAGGGCCCATATGGAAGCGAGCCAGAGGAAGCACGGGCCAGGGGTCCACCCGAGGGGGCCGGCCTGTAAGTGCAATCAAGCCTTAAGTGGGTTTTGGTGATGTTGACCACCCAATTAAAGGTCTAATGAGCTTCTAAGTATGTATTTCAGGCAAATGGTTTGTGTAAGGTGCAAAGGAACAAAAGGAGACCCCTACTTCAAAAAGGAAGACTTGCCCTTGTCAAAGGGTGGTAGTTTAAATTTATTTTCATTTTGAAATTGAGTATAGGACAAGCCATACTATCAAGAGGGATACTAATAGTGGTTTTGGGATAGATCCAAGTGCATTAAGTTCTTTACAAACCTACAAATCATCCCAGCCACAAATGACCTATCAGCAGCAGCTCTGTTTCTCTGTCTCCGGAACCTCCGAGTTTTTCCCGAAAGTTCCGAACTGCTTTGTGTCTGCTAGCTGAAGTCGTCCTAATCTCGGAAGTTCCGAGATTTTCCCGGAGGTTCCGGGATTTCAAAAAGAGCCGTTACAGTTTCAGATCTGAGGGTATTTATACCTCTCTGCCCCCAACGGTTCTCGGCTTCCTCCCTGCGCCGAAACAGTAACATTTGCCCCCCTTCTCACTTCTAGCATTCACTCCCACCTACTTGAATCCAAATTCTATCCTTAGCATTCAAGTCTTGGGTGATTCCTTGTGAGAAGAAGCAAATCCATCTACTCTCTTGAAGATTTAGTGCACTTGGTGAAACCCTAGCTTACTTGGTGGATCTATTACTCTTGGAGTTCTACTCCTAGATGGCTAGAGGTTACTTGGGAGCTTCCTAGATTTGTGTGGCTGCTCCAAGTGGTTTGTATTAACCTTTGTGACTAGTGGAGCACTCCATCTATTACCTTGGTGATAGGTGTGAGAGAGGAGTGGATCTAGAGAGATCCCAAAGCCTTTGTGGCTTACCTCAACAACGTGGATGTAGGCTAACCTTTGTGGTGAGCTGAACCACGGGTTAAATCTGTGTCCCTTGTGCTTTACTCTCTTTACATTCTTTGCTTGCTTGTTCTTTTTGCTCTCAACTAGATCTATTAGGGTTTGCTCTAGATCTACAAGTTCTTGTTGTCCTAAGGTTGTTTGGTAGCTTATACTTCAAATTCATAAGTTCAAATATCTGCATCTAGACTGTGATATCAGCTTTTAGCTCTTTAATCCGTGCAGGCTTGAAAAATCAGAAGCTCCAGGAAAATTCACTGTCTGTGAATTTTCCCGAAGGTTCCGGACTTTGACAGAATTTGGTAGAAAACTTTGAATTTTTTTTGTAGGCCCATTCACCCCCCTCTAGGACACTTGCATTGATCATTTCAATTGGTATCAGAGCTAGGATCCTCAGTTTGCACTTAACCGTGTGAGGAAATGACAAGTGGAAATGAGAAGCCCGAAGGGGACAAAGAAAAAGAAGTTGGTGAACCCACCAACAAGGAAGGAGCCGTAGCAGCTGAAGCTTCGGGAGTAGATGGTGACTCATCATCTGCTCATGAGAAGCTTGAGAAGCTCAAGAAGGCTATGAAGGAAGACAGCAAGAGAGAAAAAGAAAAGAAGAAAAAGGAAGAGAAGAAGTAGGAAAAGAAGAAGAAGAAGAAGAAGAAGAAGAAGAAGACAGATCCTTCACCTCCGAGACTTTCTTCAGTGCAGTCGGCATAAAGTGACGTAAAGGATTGTTAAGCCAATCATGTTGCCACAGGTGGCACCATATTTTCGGGCACGCGTAAAGGTGCGGAGAAACCTTCGAGGGTAGTACCGTCATTTTACAACCGCGGTCTATTGGGTTCCTTGCACACAGCCACCGTGTTTATCCCCGCTCCCCGGAGAAGAGAGCTGGTACGGTGCAAAATGCCATGGATTACGCACCACACCGGTGAGTTACGCATCAACGAAGGAGCTTCAGAAGGGTTAGGTTGGTGGTCGGGCGCCGCCGCCGGAGAGTTACGCATCATTTTTACTCTCAATAGCATTGGTTACGTCGTCGGTCTCGTGCCTTACGTGCGTAAATAATGGTTATGGTAGGAATCACATGTGTGCATGTGGAACAGATGATCCAAAATTCTTGGTTACACGAAAACACTGATGGCTTACGTATACAATGCGTAATCCATTGGGAAAGTGAATGATACAAGACCTCATCACAGAATATCCAAAATTACTAGGTTACACGAAAACTCTACTGGTTACATACGACGTCGTTGAAACAAATTCCTAGCATATGAGCACAGAAGATCTCCTGTGTCGTAATTGTATACGTCATTAGTAAATCAAGTGATAATATGATGGGCCTGGGCCATCTAGTACGGGCCACGTAGTTGGCACATGTATTTGGTGTCTGTATTACTAATGAGCCCTTTGTACTGATAATAATTAGGTATACAGTTAAAAATGGTTTTAGTGGTATGACCTCCTTCTTCTTAATAAATACACGAACTTACATACTATTTGACTTGGTACCAGTATAATTTCTCGAAATAACTTTCGTATCCTCTGCCGCTGAGGCCGTCAAAAACTACATTGTTTTAGGAAAAGAGTCCTCCCAAAACTCACACGGATGGAGGTGGCGGGGACGCACTCCCACACCGCAACGAATTCTTCCCCTACCGCTCGCCATGACCATGAGGCACAGAGGAAGGTCGCGCACATTTAAGAGCACCGGAGATGATGAGGACATCCCAGCCGTACGTAACCCATCTCCCTTGGTTATACAAGATGCATCACAAATTACACCAAGTCCACCTTGGGTTACGCATGAAGATTGAAGAATCAAACGCAAGCGGTTAGGCAGGAACAAGCATTAGATACACAAGCACATGTGTATGAAGGACAGGTTACAAGTAGCCATGCTAAGAAACTCCAACAAGAGGTTAATCAGTGAATGCTTTAAGTTCCTCTCTGTGTTACATTGCAATACTGATGAGAGTCATATACTACCTTACTAGTCTTGTACTTTACTCCTAGTCAGGTTTACAAGAGTTACATAGAAGACACATAGGGTTACATGGAGGACACCACCTAAGCTGAGAAGGATTAATCACACAAGACTCTGGGTTACATAAGAAGCTTCACGTCCAACTCTGTACCATCATATTGCTGAAATACTTCTTGAAATCTGGAATTTATGTCGGAAAATTCCTGTACATCTAACAAGTTGTGTCGTGGAGTAGTTTGAAGCTCCTTCAAGTCAATATTCCAATGCAACAAACAGTGCATCATTTGGACTTTCGAGCTAGGAGTTATGGCAAAATTACTTAAGGGTGTGCAGAAGATGGAAAACACGCGTGAACTGAGGTATAAACTAACCAGCGACCAAAAACCGATCCGAAGTACCCTTACAAAAACCGGAATGCCGATCCAAAAAAGTCAAAATACACGACCGAAAAATGTTCCCTGGTCTTTTCGGGTTTCCACGCCCCGACCCATCAGATTGTTGGGTCGGGTCAGCCTCGGTATTTCGAGATTCGGGACAAAACTCCGACCCGTCACGTGGCTGGGTCGGGTCAGGCTTGTCGGGTTGTTTGGGTCATGAATACCGATGACGATGCCCGCGCGTCAAGCGCCTCGGAGTCTATCTGGTCCTGTGTATTCTTTTCTTTTTCTTTTTTTTTGCAAATTGTGGGATTGGAGCATGGTCGCTGTCGCTGTGTAGAATTGGGGGTGGTAGATAGCTATGCTACAATGCAATATTAGCATCAGAAGTTTGACGCTAAAAATATAGGGGCTGTTTGGTGGCCAGCCACAACTGGCCACGCCACAGACACCCGCGCCACAGGTTGTGGCGAGCCTTTTAGGCGCCACACGCCACGGGGTGCTCCTTCGTTTACTGTGCTGTGGTAGCACTGTAGCGAGGCGTGTTGTACTGTAGCGTGGTGACCTGTGGTCGCAAACCAAACACCCCCATAGAATCACCGTTGAACTGTTGATCTTGTGGAAGAATTTTGTATTCCTGTCTGCTTGAGGCACCCATTGCTTCTTGTATCTTTGCTTGTGCTATTCAGTTTGCTTTTGGAGTAGGTGATGGTGTTGGAGGGTGAGATTTTGTTCTTGAGAATTGTTTCTTGTCTACCTCCTGCGTAACAGACTAGGCACAGGTTACGCAGGGCAGTGCGTAATAACCAAATTTGTGTTGCAGGAGCCATGCAAAATGGATAGTGCGTAACCGAGGACGTGGCTAACCGAGCGCGTGCGTGCAGGTTACGTGCATAATTGACTCTGGATCATCCTACCATCGTATTACAAACAAACAAACATGCATCCATTCACTATAGAGCGGCATTGGAAATTAGGACTTGAGCTCTATGCCATTGGTTGTATTTTTTGATGTGCTCTATGCCATTTGTTGCATTTTTCGAACACTTGTCATTAAATAAATACTTTTTTAGATGTATCATTAAGTAAACACTTATGTACTCATTTATTATAGAAATAGCTATCTGGGTTTTGTACTGGGCCTGCGTGCCTAACTCCTTGTTGGGTTGAGCCCATGTAGGCATCGATGAATCATTCAGTGTTAGTTCTTCTTTTATTTGACCATGGTTAAGCAGCTGGGCCGTCCTAGGGGGGTGGGCCCATGAAAGAGGGGGCCCATGGTGTATGTATTTGTAGAGTGTTTACTATATGTATTCTGCTCATTGCGATGAATATTCAAAAGCTCATATATATGCATGTTGTCCCTTTCCAAGGATTAGCTTGTTGTCGCCTCCTATTTCAGTATTTAGCTATTCTCTTTTGCTTTCAAAATATGCCGCAAGTTAACTCTTTCGTTGTACCATAAACTTTAATCGTCATATTTCAGACTTGTTTGGCATGATTCTTGCAATGAAGCGAAGCCACCAGCTTGCAACGACGCAGTGCCGGCCACTCGAAGTAGGCGGCCTTGACGTGCATCATAGCACTACCCCTGCCAGTTGAAACCGCAGCACCAAACCCAAGAGATAAGCCTACCACTGGGCCTCCGGCGAACATTGTTGCGCTTATAACTCAGCCACCACCACCATCTCTACTTGCTTAGCACAGTGCATGGGGAAGAGAAGAAGATGTGGTTGATGGAATATTAGCAGCAGGTAGTAGGGAAGGGATTGGAGAAGGGAATCAGAGGGGAAACAGCAGGAAACTGAGATCAGGAAGAAGACAGAAGGGGAATCGAGAGGAGAACGGCGCAGGAGCACCAGGAGGAACAAGAACAGTTCAACTGTTTGATATTATATGTTGATAAATAAATGCCTATGCCTCCTACGGATCTGGCCAGTAGGCCGAACAGCGTTCACAAGCCCAACGGCCCACGGCGGCACACAGGCCTGCTACCCTATTACAGGCCTAATAACAGCCTAGTCCTAACATGGAATCGAGGGGATCCAACGACAAAGTCCAAATCTGATGGATCCATCGAAATAGCATGCGTTTGGAATGGAATAACAAAACAAAACAAATCCAAAATACATAATCTCTAAATTAGACACGTAACACTATTATAGCAAGTTCATTATAACAAAGTACGAAATTAAGATACATAAAGTATGGATCGAAATTACATATAGTGAAAATAGTAAACCTAGATAGATTAAGATAAAGGGCAACCCTGCCCTAGTACGGACACCGCTGGAGCATCCTTCCGCGCATCTCACTATCAGTGAGCCGCAGCCTACCAGCCGGTGCCTGGACGACGCTTGTCGCCAGGGAGATGGTAAGCCGCCATGCGCTATGAGAAGAGGAAGACAAAGTTTAAAATGGGTAAAGCATTTCGAATGTAAAGTGCAACGCGTTGTGCGAATAAAGAAAGAATCAAAACCTTGCTCTTGCGCTTCGCCGCCTTCGCCCGGTTGGCCGCATGGATGCGGTCCCTCTCTGCCTGCACGGCGAGGTTGCCACCGCAGTCACCAACGCGACCGATCTTGCGCTCGCGGGCCAGTTCGCTGCTGTAGAGGATGTAGTCAGTGAGCGCCTTGTGCTGTGGCCCCTTGAGGCCATTGCCTCTGGTGGACAACCTGGTGGTGTGGTTGAGCAACTCGAGGAGGCTCCAGTTGCGCTGCATCCGACCGGGACAGAAGGTACAACGATAGTACCCTCCGACACGACGGATGCGGCGCTGAATAGAGGCGAACTCGTTGGCCATCTCGGTGACCATCTGGGCGAACTCCTCCTCGCCGTTGTAGGAGTTGCAGTCGTCGGAGTCGCTGCTGTTGGACATCTTCTCAATGGCGAACGGGAGAAATGAACAGATGAAATGGAGAACAGAGCAGAATGGAAGAGGAATGTGAGATGCTATGGAGTATGGACACGCCATGCCTTGCCTGCTGTACTTAAGAAGGGGCACGGGGGCTGGACGGCGAGATCTGAGGCGCACGCGGTTCGAGTCGTCCGTGTGAACGGTGACGTTTCAGAATTCACAGAGAGACGCGTTGGGCACCTGCGTAACCGCGAGCCATGTTGCTCCACGCATCCATCATGGTTCCTCGTGCGTAACCTGCCGGGCGCTGCCACCAAAAGGTATCGGTTACGCAGGTCCGACACGAGGTTGCACCATGCGTAACCGACACTGTGCAGATTACGCATTCCACTTCACCTGCCGTCTCTTGATGTGCGGGCCTGACACGGTGCAACACATTTCATTGATATAGCAGCAAATACAAGACTACGATCCTGGGAGATGATCACAGTAGGTAGGAAAAAGAAAGAAAAGGAAAAACAACAAACTATATCATTGATATAGCTGCAAAGTTAATTACTTCATTGCATCTTCATGTCTTCTGTTGCATACCATTGTCAGCTTGCATGACCCTCCTGAAAACAGCTTCACATCGCAGGTCGATTCTTCTTCTAGTTCCTCATGCACTATGATCCTCTTGATACTGATAAGCTTCGCAAATTACTCCCTTTGCCAATAGTACTTAGGGAATCTATCAGGAGCCTACAAATGGCAGCAAGCCGCGTAACCTAGGAGTAGGCTGAAGCAGAGCGTGTGCGTTGTGGCTTGTGCATAACCCACCGGGTCTAGCTTACTCCTCCTCAGGGCGGGCGGTGCTGTGGCTGTGGACGACACGACGGGACGGGAGCGGAGGCGCCTACAGGCCCATCCCGTCCCGTCAAGGCTGTACACAGTTTGCTTCTCCCCGAAGCGAAGCCCATGCCGGGGAGGCTGCTGACACGTCGTCCATGGAATTCTCTAGTGCGCATCCCACTGAATGGCACCTGCGTAACCGAGACCTTGTAGGTTACACGCTTAGTCGACACCACCCGCCGTGTCCCGCGGCAACCGCGATGCTGGCGTGCGTAACCCAGTCGGTGATGCACGTGCCATGGGATGGCGTGTCGCCGAACCGTGCGTAACCGAGCTGGAGCAGGTGACGTGTAGAATCGACACGACCGGATGCAGCCTGGATTTTGTGCAACCAATCAGTGCGTAAGCCAGTCAGTGTTGAGCCATGCAGCGTGGATTTTGCAGAGTGGATGCAGTACGCGTGTGCGTCATGGATTGTGCGTAACCCAGTCAGTGTTGTGCCATGCAGCGTGGATTTTGCAGAGTGGATGCAGTGTTCGTGTGCGTCATGGGTTGTGCGTAACCCAGCGTGTCCAGCTTACTCCTCGGGGTGGGTGGTGCTGTTGTGGCTGTGGACGACACGACGGGACGGGAGCGGAGGTGCTTGCAACAGCAGTCCCGTCCCGTCCCGTCAGTGATATACACACGACACGACACAGTGACCATGCGTAACCCTTGGCTTGGCAGCAAGCCGCGTAACCTAGGCTGAAGCACCGCGTGTGCGTCATGGATTGTGCGTAACCCAGCGGGTCCAGCTTAATTGATCATCGTCGCGATGTCACAGACTAGGTAGGAGTAACTAATAACTAGTAGGTTATGTCAAATGTGCATTAAACTTGTCTGCTCTCAAATTGACTCGCGGAAGGCATTCATTTCATCTCCATCGAAACAATTAGTTCGAGCATGGTCTACTCAAGGTTTAGTAGTACATTCATCCCTGCAAAGTTAATTACTTCATTGCATCGACAAAAACAAATTCGGATGTATCCACTTTACTATCACATTTGAATTCGAATACGGATACGGATATCCATATTTATGTTTTAGCAGATACAGATGTCGGATAATTCGGATTCCGTCTCCATATTTCCATCCCTACTTCTGTGTTTCCATCCCTCCATTTTGTTACTCGAGTGAGAGTGATCCTATCGTTGCCCACCTTTTCCTATCAGCTTAAGCTGTTGGGAGTTTCATTCATGACTTGTTTGTTCCTGTATGCCAGTTACATCAGTACGATGGGGATGCACAAAAATTGCAAACTGTCGCGTGCCGCTGTGAGACTGAGAAACGTGACGAACTTGCCGACGTGACAAGGCCAAAACGCAATATACATGTCGGAATTGAAAAGGCATTGCCGCATAGAAGGGGTGTGTCGAATGACTATTTGGGAACGACACTCCCACAAGTTCATCCACGTCAGGACCATTGTGAACTGCAGTTAAGTAAGAACTGGTACGGTTTTCAGGACTGGTAACCGGGCGCTCATGACCCGAACGTGTGCACACCTGCACTGAAGGGATGCGTCCGTTCAGTGTACTGGGTAATATATAAGTACTTGGTAACTCATGTCCATGAACGGTTGTCATTTCGGAACGGCACATGCACTCCCACAATAAAAGGAGGCAGTTTACCCACGAGTCAATCATTGCCGCCATTTGCGATCATGGCTCTAGACACTAACATGTCTCCTTCCAAGCAAGTCAACTTCTCAGTCTCAAGCGAGGAAGCGAAAGCAGAAGGAACCGCGGGGCAGTACAAGGAATCCGGTACATTCATGGTTGGAGGCCATCAATGGAGGCTACGTTGCTATCCTACAGGCCGTATGACTGATCATCAGTGGATGGGTGTACTAGATGGCATTGCCGTCCTCCTCGTTCCTATGAACATAGCCCAAAAGGTAGGTTTCTCGTTGTTATGAATACACACATTCACACATGCATATATGCTCTAACTGTTGTAGAGCCTGTGACGACACTGCATGGTTCCATGCATAGGTGCGAGTATTGTTGCGAGCGGTGGCTGGATACCCCACCGATGACAATGATACGTTTCGAGTTCAAACTACAAAAGATGTTGAATTCAGGAATGAGGATCTAGGACAACGAGGATTCGAATGCCTGGTGGAGCATCGTGACATTGAGCGCGTGAGCTCCAACGGAGGTTGCATAAACATATCGTGTGTTGTTACAATACTTGAGGACGATCGCATTGATGTTCCTCCTCTGTCAGTACGCAGAAGCATATGCGCAACACTTGCAGCCCAAGCCCCTGTGGACGTTGTCTTCGACATAGGCAGCCGGGTGATACGAGCGATACATGCCGATGTGGCCGCAGTATCTTGTGTGATGAAGGCAATGCTCTACGGTGGTGGAGTGGAGTCAAACTCTGAAACTGTTCAAATTCAAGACACACACCCTGATGGCTTCTCGCTTCTGATCAAATATGCCAGTGAAGGATCACTCCCGGAGGAGGCTGATTTATGGGACACCCCTGCCAACGCCTGGCCTGTGTTACTCTCAGTCGCCGACATGTACCGCGTCGAAAGGTTGAAGCTGCACTGTGCGTTAAGGATGTGGGACATGGCAAGCGAGCAAATTGTGAGCGCATTTCTACGATGGGCAATTGAGACTAACTGCACCCAATTGCAGGAGAAGTGCATGTCTCTCTTAGAGTGAATCTGGCCGCACGGAATACTCACAACGGATTTTGTGTTCGTATGCTTTCACCATCCCCATGTTATGCACGATCTCCATAGTAGATTACACGAAGGCATGTACCAGGGTCCCTGCTTGTAGTCTGTAGTTTTAATGTTTTAGTTACTATATATAGGATCGTGCCCTTGCGTTGCTACGGACAACACATCATTTACATTGCAATACACATTGATATATATGTGCAATACATATTGTTGTTGATATGGATTCATATGTGCATTCAGGATGTGTATAATAATGTGTCCCTTTGAGCAGCACATAACAAAGGCATTTCACTGTTTGTACTTGTATACAATCCATTTTCGTAGACCATGCTGGAACTTATTGTTTCGATGGAGATGAAATGAATGCCTTCCGTGACAAGTTTAATGCACATTTCACTCCGAAACTAAACTGAATTGTGGTTTCCACCCAATTATCTATAACCCTACAAGTGCTCGTCACCCTGCTGTTGCCCGTCGAGGCGGTTGCCGACGAGCTGCGAAGAGCGCCACAGCGCCGGCACCGCGGACGGAGCTCGTCGATACTCGATAGTGAACCCTTGGTGACTCATCGACGATAGCCGTCAGGAACACGAAGAGGCAAGCTCCATGGCAGCGACGTGCGGTGTCGACGTGGTCGGAGACTGGGACGATCGAGGGAGACGACGACAGACGAGGGCACGAGGCATCGAGCTTGAAGGAATTGCCCATGCAACCATTCAGAACCAAACCAAGTCCGCCCAAACCTATCTCAGCTATCAACCAGATCTAACCGCACTGTTTCTCTAGACTAATCGCTTCCCACCAGACTAATTACTCCCTTTGCCAATAGTACTCAGGGCATCTATCAGGAGCCTACAAATGGCAGCAAGCCGCGTAACCTAGGCTGAAGCAGAGCGTGTGCATCGTGGATTGTGCATAACCCAACGGGTCGGGGCGGGAGAGGAGCGGAACACATGTGTTAGTTTGGTGTTAGTTGGAACTAACACCCCCAAAAAACTAACACCTCCAAGAGGTCAAAATTGGTGTTACTTTGGTGGACCCCACCCCTTTTCTCTCTCCCTCTCCTTTTTCAAATGATTGGAAAAGTTACTTTAAATGCAAACTAACACCTCCATCCAAACATCCAAGGTGTTAGTTTTTTATGTGTTAGTTTGGAGGTATTAAAAACTACCACTAACACTAACACTAACATCTACCATCCAAACACGGCCAGTGTTGCACCATGCAGCCAACCGTCTTAAAGGTGCGTAACCTAGTCCGTGCTTAATCGAGTCGTTGTTGCTGCTCAAGCAGCACATACGGAGCGTAACCTGCGCAGCTTACGTGCTGATTTGACACGAGACAGTCGGTGGCGTTGCATCAAGCAGCACGGACTGTTGCGCACAGATTCGAGACGACCGGATGTAGCGTGGATTTTGCGTAACCTTATCGGCTCAAGGTTACGCGATGAAACGACATGACAGAGGATACAACGTGGTTTTTGCGTCAAGGTATGTTACAGAATCCTGGGAGTGGGAGACGATCCATGCTGCGTCCTACACGATTTGGAAGGAGGGGGGCTGATTTTCCTGCACCTTCTCTTCATCCATGGCTGAAAATTTTAGAGGAGCTTCAGGATGCTCCAATGGACCCCCAGCACCCACGCTGGATACGCCCCGGACAGCAGGTCGTATCTAATCTGCCTAAACCTCTAATCTCCAACATCGTCCGGACATGCTTCGCCATTCATAAAATATTATTGTTATTATAGAGCAGATGAAGTGCAAGCAATTGAAATAATATAACAGATTAACAGTAGTTCATACTAGTTTGCAATATTTGTGATTTAACTGGCATACAGGAACTGGCAAGTCATGGAACTCCCAACATTTCGGCTCGACACTCATTGCCCGGAAATTTACAAGTCAGGATATTGAGTTGCATGCACCAACGAGTTCGACCCAACAGCTTAAGCTGATAGGAAAAGGTGGGCAACGATAGGACAAAATGGAGGGGTGGAAACACGGCAGCATTGGAGATGTTTCTGCATGTTACTCCAAAAACCATGAAATTAGAGCAACTGAAAAGGTGTTTGATTTTAATTAATGGACAATAGGAAACAGAGGGTATCATCGAAGTAACGTTAGAGCACATAGCCTAATTCTACAGATATAGCTCCTGTCTCCATTCTTGAAACATCAAAATTGACCAGTAATTTGGGACGAAGGGAATGCCTCACAGGGCACCATTTCAGTGCTTATTACCAAGGGCCAATGTCTCCGCATAGTAGGGAACTAATGGGAAAATATACTGAGGGCCCACCCCTAGAGTGCAGAGAGTGTACACCTCCTTGCTATTCATGTCATATGATTTCAGTTTCTGGTCCCAGTCAAGAAAGAAAAAGATCAAATTGCGATCTGGGTGAATGGCAACCACAGTGTATTTAAATTCAACTCCGCAATTCATTCTTTCAAACAGCTTGAAAAATTCCACACTGTGCTTCAGAACCCATTCTTCTGCATCATAGTCCAGAAAGACCCAAATGGACAGTTCAGTCATCTGACGAGTGTTGTCTTTATGTTCACTCACGCAATGCACAAGTCCTTGGGATTCACCAACAAAAACAACATCCAAAAGCTTCACGGCCCCCCAGAGGCTCCTACAAACATTCCCTTCCCCATCAACTGCAAGTATTAGGTCCTGGAGTGTACCATTATGTGAGCCGAAGGCACTGAGATGCAGCATGCCGTTAACAAAGGTGCCTCCTGCGAAGAATGATGTGATGTGATATGAAGAAGACCAATCGCAGTCACACCATACCCCAATTTCAGACGAGTATGCATTCACTTCTTCCACGGTTGTGCCATGATCAGAAATGAACTCAACCAACTGAAAGTGCAAGGACACATCAGGGTTGAAAATAAAAAAGGTGAAAATATGTTCGTCGTTATCAAGTTCCAGGCCCTCATCAGTCTCGCTAGTGGAAAGAGGTTCGAAGCCGGAGCTGGGCACGGCCACCCATTGCTCAGTGGCGGGGTTGCAGACGACATAGCCCAGTGAAGGGTAGGTGTCTCTAGCCCTGCGGTGCCCGAAGAGGAGGAGCCTGTTGCAGGAATCCAAGAGGTGACATTCCTCAATGCCTGGCTGGTTCCACAAGAAGGTGTAGGAAGCGAGGGGAATGTATCTACCAAACGTGTTGATGAAGTGCCCGACGACGCCATCTGAGCCGTCACCATCACGGTCAATATCGGGCACAAGGTCGGTGTTGACGAAGAAACCTTCGAGGGTTTGGGGGAGCTTCTTGCAGTGGAGGCGGTCGGCGATGAGGTCGCGCCAGGCCCGGGAGACGCACTTTAAACGGCAGAGGGATTTGGCGGGGATGCGGGAGAGGATCTCTACCAGGACGTCGTCGGGCAGCAGAGGAACCACCGACGCGCTCCTCTGTCTCTTGCCGCTGCGAACGGATGGGAGGAGTAGGAGGTGAGGGGATGAGCCGTGAGCGTGAGGTAGGAGTGCGGCGCCCGCGGATCTGGGGAAGCTTACCGGTCACCGGGGAGGATGATGGGGATCGCAGGGCGCAACCGGCCCGACGTTGCTGCCTTGTTGCTGAGCATCTCGATAGGCCTAGCTCCGGCGAGGTGTGCTAACGACGACCGCCGGCGACGAATGGGCAAGGGCGACGGGGACTGAACGGGGGGTTGCACACGTGGCGCGATGGAATCACGTGGCGGGAGTGGTGGTGGCAGCGCGGGGAGGCACGACGCAAGGGTAGGGGTGATGCGCGAGGAGCTACGAGGTCAATTGGATCTGAGAAGGTAGCATAATAAGAGGATTAGGATCTAATATAATATTTTCTAACAAAGGCCCTCCTCAGTGCGATCCACGGCTCCTCCTGATTAGGATCTAATATAATATTTTCTAACAAAGGCCCTCCTCAGTGTGATCCACGGCTCCTCACACGTTTTTGTTGGCCGTCGGATCCGCGATGTGTGGCTGTTTGTGATCCCAGCGCCTCAGCTGTCATTCTGAGTATGACATATGGGACCCAGTTGTCAGCATTTGATTTTTGGGATTCGCGCCGCGTTATCCTTTCGGCTTCCTCGACTCCTCTGCTTCATTTCTCATCTCGCTCTGTTCCCTGCTGCGCGCCGGCGATTTGGCGGCGACTGGCGGCGATTCCTGTGCTCCGACCGCCGTGGTGAGTTTGGTGTCTATGGATCTAGCATATTCTTCCCCGTCTCCTCGTTGGATCATGTTTTTGATGTGGGATTCATGTTTGTCTTTCTCAATCGCATGATTTTGTCTGTTGGCGAGGCGATTCTAGGGTTCGTCGACCACCGCAGTTTTCGATATCCATGGATCTATACTGTTTTCGAGCTCCCCTCTTGACGCGGAAGTTCTGATTAGTTGATTTTGTTGTTTGTCTCAATGTCATTTGGCTTTTCTCCGGCGTCGAGCGTTGATTCCAGTTGGTTCCGACGGCTACGGTGAGTTCGATTTCTATGGATCTAGTCTATTCCCCCAATTGTTCGTGTATTATCTGATTCGCAATTTGTCTTTTACGTTTTCATGTGGTTCGTGGGGCCAAATTGGTGGGCCGTGGTGATCTGGATGTGCTTCGACGACCGGGCTACTTTTCCCTACGGATCCCTGATGGTGTTTGGTGATTCTAGTTTTCTCAGACGAGCACGGTGAGTATATTGTTGCTGATTCAACTGTTAGGTGTGTCGCAAATGTTTAGAGTTTGATTGTGTTAATCCCAATTCCTTGCTAGACTATTAGAAGTTATTTTGTTGATCCAGTTAGGTGCTTCTCTTTTGGTCGCTATGAATTGATTTGAATTGTTCTATTTAGAATTTTTTTCTGTATATCCCTAGGTTTCAGATTCTGTGTCAAAATGTTTAGCAGCAGACCTCTATGGATTGTAGTTGATACTATAGTTTCATAGTATCAGGATGATTATGTAGTTTTACAGTATCTGATGATTTCTATCTGTGCAAAATATTGAATTTTACTTCATTCAAGTTTTTTTTCTTTCTATATTACTAATATATTATATTATATTAGTATAACCTTAAATTCTCTATGCATTCTTAAGGTATGCTACATTACTATCTGATGCAATGTATATATTTTTTTATTTATTAGTTTGCTTTTTTTTACAGGGAAACATGTTGAATCTTAGGGGCAGGCTCTATGAGGGCAATGTCATTGTTAACAATGCCACTGCTACCTATCTGAATTTGGAACAAGGACCAACTGACACTTTGGTGCATGCTGCTGTTGAGAAATAATATGATGGAGAAGATATGTTGTTCAAAGTTATTGAAGTTTGCCATCATTTGCAGAAGCATGGCAATTTCAAAGCTGGTCAGCTTCATCTAATGGGGGAGTTCATCGTTCAATGCTCATCCGCAGCTGATGCTGATCTGCTTGATGGTGAAGTTAGGATTTGTGTCCGCTCTCCAGTTGGCTTTAGGAAAATGACTCGAGTTTTTATCAAAGAGATTAGTGATCATACTCATACCATCCCTATCCGTGACGCCAAGCCTGATGAGTTCACAGACGGCATCATCCCTGATTACTATAAGAAGAAACAGTTTAGGATCGAAGCTGTTGTGAAGAGGGCAGAGGCCAACCTCCCTATCTGGGAGAAAAAAGATGATGCTGAAGCTGGTGGTTCTAAGAAGAGAAAAATATGATCCTAGTATGTTCAGATTCATGTTCTCATTTTCTACATTTTTGGTTTTACAATGTATCTTCATTTTTTTCCAAGCAGCTTGATGTGTTGTCCTTTTCTATGTTGTAATATATGTTTTTTCAGCTTTATGCAGATCATATGACTTCCAATTCAATCAGCATCTAAGTCCCTATATTTTGGAACAGCACCATCATCAGTTACAGTTACCATAAATGCTATCAGCTATATGTACCTAAACTTTAGTTTATCATCATTATCAGGCTTTTTTTAAACAAGGGGTGTAATGTATCTTTTTAGTTTCTGTCAGTTTGTTATGTGAACCTTTCTGGTATTATCAAAATTACCCTGTTATGTTTTTTTTCTAAGTGACCTTTTGTTAGATTCTTTCTGATCCATTTTTCTGTTGAAATCTGCTTGCCTGTATATCTCTATCTTATAATATGCATGTTCTATTGGGTTGTGTTTGTAAGTGTGTTATGAATTACCCTTATAGAATAATCTGTGTTTGGGTGTTTCCCTCTCACACCAAAAAATTATAGACTATGTTCTCATTATATAGGAACTTCATGATATCAGAACTGCATTTTTTGGTTGTTGCTCACATTTTTTATGCCCGAGATGAATTTTTTTTCACGCCTATGATGATACAAAAATGTTTGATATGACCTTGTTAGATACAAAAATGTTCACCTAATTTTTTTCTTCTCATGATTGTCATCAAAACATCTGATCCATCCATTCCCTTGCCACAACGGCTAGGGATGGGTGTGTCAGATGTTTCCACGACTTGCATGAACTGTTATTTTTTTCATTTGTTTGGTTTTAAAAAAATTATTATGACCTAAGGTCAAGAGTGTTACATGATTTTGTCAAACTATCCGAGGCATAATTTGGTCCCTCATTTGCAAACTATTTGAGGGCAAAGGCAATCTATCAGAATCAAACTGTCTATCTGGATATGCTGTTTGTGGCATTTGTTGAATTTGATATTTGCCATCTTTTGTTCAATATGCCATTTGGTACTTTGGGGTTATTTGCTAAGTCGGTCATTTGAGGGATTTAAATGTGTCATTAGGGGATTTAATTTTGCATTAGGTATTTTTGGATTTATGATCAGTATACCTCACTTTTGGGTTAGTTGTTAGCTCATATTCATTTAATTACGTACAAAGTACACTTTCTGTTTCGGTTGTAGTGTATCTGGATCTAGTTGCACTGTTCCATCTTCGTTTTTGTGTTAACCTGTAGCCATAGTGAATTTCATTATTTTTAGTATATTTTGGTGGTTTTGTGTTAATTTGCAGTCAGTGTGTTTCATTAATTTTCACAACAATTTTTTATCAGATCTGATGGATGGCATTACAGTGTTCATGCATCTTTCTATCTGTGTGTTATAAATTTTCTATGAAATGATTTTTTAGTGCATTGTAGTATACATATGCACCTGTTATAGCATAAATTATCATTCAGGGAACTGATGTTTACAAATTGTACTATGATCAATATACCATTCTCCTATTTTTACTTTACTCTGCTTGATCTAGGTTTATGTTACTAATTAATATACATTGCTGGTAGTTTCTTTTTACCACAATTAGACCGTTGTAATTTATTTAATCAGTATATGTAATTTTTTGAGTTCATAGGTGTAAGTTTTTTCGACATGAATTTTGTGTTTATCTATGTAATTTTTGGGTTTTTTCTGTGAAAATGTGATTTGGTATTTTCTGAAATGTGTTTTGTATTATTAGAATTTGTGTGACAGACTGCCAAAAATCACACAGATTTTGTTTCTGTGTGATAGTTTTCCAAATCTGTGTGATTTGGGTTTTTCCAAAATCTGTGTGATGGAAGCCCCCAAATCACACATATTAAGACCCACACCAGATTCGTGTGATTTGAGGGCTCAAATCACACATGTGACAGAAGCCCCAAATCACACGGGTGAGGGGTACACAGACCCAAATGGTTAGCTAAATTGAAATATGAAGAGTGAGATTTGGCTACTCTCTTGGAGTTGCTCTAATAAGTAGTAACCCAATCTGCATTGGATATTTACATGGCAGCATACCATATAACCGAATGGGTGCAGCTATTATATATAATTAACTACGCTTCCGCTTGAGCCTATGTGATTGTCTCATGACGAACTGGACGACTTCCTTCAGGGTTGCTTCCCGGACCTCCTTGTAGTTCCACAACAATTGTACTGGGTAGCGGCCACTCGCATTGTGCTCGTTAACCTGAAGCAGGGCCTTTGTTACCAAGGCAAAGATCTCTTGACCATGCTCTCCTCTTAGCTCCTGGAGCTTACTATCGGCTTCGTCAATAACATCCTGCAAAAGATCACTTGCCCCACGATTAGACTGGATGGACATGGAAACTCACAGAACATAATCCGTCAGTAATAAATGAAAATAATCAATAAAAAGGTGCACACCATCTCTCTGCCGTCAACCATGTCAACCCTAAAAGGATGCCAATTTGGATCTGATATCTCAACCTCCCATTTTGAACAGATAAGTGCTGCTTCGTAATCCGATAACCCACCAGTGTCTGCGATCGCCTTGCGATCAACGACGCCCATCCTCTTGACACCTATGTTGGCTCGGCCAGTTCCGCCATCCGGCAATCCCTGCAGATCATGTGTATTAACTAGTTGATACCCCGTGTGTTGCTGCAGCAATTTTTTAAAACAAATTTCTAAGGTGAAAAAAATGAAATTCGAAAAACTACGATGATTCCATGGCAACATTCTATGAAATTTGAAAGTATAAGGTGATTGCGTGACAACATTCTTTTGCAAACAATATTACATGAAAACATGTTCATTTTGTTGAAAGAGACTGACTATTAAATGAGCACAAAATGTAATGTCCATGGTCACTCATAGAAAGACAAAGCACCACATCAATTAATTTCTGATACTTCCCAAGAAACAACAACATGATACTATATCACCAGCAGCTGAAATGTACTAAAAGTATATTCACAGTCAATTGCAGCACAAGGATGATTTCTTACCTTGATTAACTTTTTCCGAAGCTCCTGCAACTCGGTATTTTTGTTAAATTCATTGACGGCCAAAACAGTGCACCGAGACTGCAAATCATGGAGATGATCCCTTAACTCTTGCATCTCCTGAGCAAATTTGTCCTTTAATTTTGATTCCAGTTCCTGCAACTTATGCTTCAGTACTAAACTGCTCTCAGAAATGCTGGTAGCTTCTGCTGTAGGTGCCTCCAGGTTCCCTACGCTCAAGGTTTGGCTATTGTTCATTGCACCAGCGGCATAGTGCACAAATCCTTCGCCCGCACCATCATCGGACATGACTATGGTGGTCGTCACTTTTCAACCTCTAGGCAAGGTTAAACAGTTCAAATTACCATGTGTGGCACTTTCATATGTACAATTGAAATTAGAATAGTATCAGGGTGCATAAGATTTTCCAGACCAGAAAAAAAAACTAAACCATACGTATGATCAGAGTACAAATGAAAGTCAGGTTCATGGTTCCAGTGTCAGAAAATCCCATGTTCTTATACCAGGAGTATTTGTTATGATCTAACGGATTACTCCGTATATTCTTAGGCTCAATTAATTAACGATAAGTTATGATAATAAAATAATTATGATCCAATCAATCGAAATTACTATGAAATGAAGTCTACTCTAAATAATATGCCAAGCTAAGCAGAAAATATGCACAACAGTCAACTCTAAATAACAGAATCGCTTAAAATTGAGTGTAGAATATAATCCCAAAGGATTCAAGACTACCGTGGCTCCCCGCCTACTGTTTCTCTTTCCCGTCCCTTCTTCCGTCCAGTAGCAATGCACAACAACGGCCCACCTCCGCCAGCCTATACCACTGCCCGCTGCGAGCGGCAATCGCGGCGACCACCGCCGCCACTGCGCCATTGGTCACCAGGGCGGCTCAGCTTGTAAACTCTTAAATGCCGTATGGATGATTAACAAAAAGAACTCATCGAAGACGATCTCAACCTCGTCGCCGTTGAATAAACCAGCACTGGAGGAAAGCCGCGGCCGTAAACAAGAATAGCAGCAGCAGAACGCGCTAGAATCAGGCAAAATTAGTCCAGACCAGCAATGCCATGAACACGGAATTGAAGAGGAAGACGAAGGGGGAACATGCACACTTACGGAATGAATCTGCCTCACCTATTAAGAGATTTTGACAATCTGAATTAAGAGAGTGGTTTTAAAAGGCACAGAGAATGGGGCCTTGACTTTTCCTTTTCCTTTTTTTATATAATGTGTGTGTCTGTGAGAGAGAGAGAGAGGAATTTAAAATGATCCGTGAACCAACCTAGCAGACTGATCCCAACGTACAAATGGCAGCAAGCCGCGTAACCTCGGCTGAAGCAGCGCGTGTGCGTCGTGGATTGTGCGTAACCCAGCGGGTCGGGGCGGGCGCCCCTGTGGCTGTGGACGACACGACGGGAAGGGAGCGAAGGCGCTTGCAGGCCCGTCCCGTCCCGTCAAGGCTGTACACACGACACGACACGACACAACACAACACAGGGATCGTGCGTAACCCTGTCTTTGCAGCAAGCCGCGTAACCAGGGCTGAAGCAGCGCGTGGCACCCCGTCCCGTCGTCCATCGTAATAGCTCGTTCGGCTGATCTTGGCACGGCTTATCTCGGCTTATTTTCTCTCACACAACACTATTCAATCTATCAGTCGAACACTATTCAATCTGCCAGCCGAACAGACCAGCACGGGCACGCGATGCCCGCGGGCCCATAGCGGCCTGCCCTCGCCGCAGTTTGCTTCTCCTCGAACTCGAAGCGAAGCCTGCCCTGTCATGCTACACTAGCTATCATCTCCAAGAGCTCTTGTTTATATGAGTAGCTAAAATCCTAATTTAACTGTATTATGTAAAATGAAAGATGATGAAATCCAACAGCTCCTCTAAATAGAAAACAGGATAGCTAGCTGAGTAAAATACAAAGTCTGTTGGATCCGAGTTTTGATAAAATTCTTTTTTTAGCTAACTCGTCACATATACAAGATTACAAGAGCTCGGATAGTCCTAATAGATTTGTCTCGCTATTTTCCATCCATCCGTGTAATTAGTTTTACAATTAAATCATGTTTAGTCCTCCTAATCTTCGATTTACAATTGCTATATGGTAGTTTTTCACAAATTTCATGACGGTGCGTAACCTTCTCAGGGTACGCGCTGATTCGACACGACCCAGTCGGTGTTGCACGCGCCGTGCAGAACGGATGGTGAGTAGCCAAACCGTGCGTAACCGAGCTGAGGTGACGCGTTACCTGCACCCGCTCGGTTACACACCATCCGTGCGTGGATGGTGCTCATGTTCTCGGTTACACACCATCAGTTAATGCACGTTCTTGGTGTTTTTCCTTTTATAAATAATTGGGCATTCAGTTTCAAAAAAAAAGAAGTAGGTGGAAGAGCAAACTACTTTCTGTAGGAGGGAGACTAGTTTTAATAAACTCAGTTCTTTCTAGCCTGCCAATGTATATAATGTGTGTGTGTGTGTCTGTGAGAGAGAGAGAGAGAGAGAGAGAGAAAGGAATTTAAAATGATCCGTGAACCAACCGAGCAGACTGATCCCAACGTACAAATGGCAGCAAGCCGCGTAACCTCGGCTGAAGCAACGCGTGTGCGTCGTGGATTGTGCGTAACCTAGCGGGTCGGGGCGGGCACCCCTGTGGCTATGGACGACACGATGGGAGGGAAGCGGAGGCGCCTACAGGCCCGTCCAGTCCCGTCTGTAGGAGGGAGACTAGTTTTAATAAACTCAGTTCTTTCTAGCTTGCCAATGTATATGATGTCTTTTTCTAGAATTCCTAAAGGAGAGTGCTAAAAAAGTTGGATAATTTTAGATCAAGGTTCTTTTGGCAATGCGATGAACACAAGAAGAAGAAGAAGAAGAATCATGACAAGAGTGGGGAAGAAGATCTAGATGGGTTTGGCAACTACAAGTGGCGTTTCGGTTCCAGAGGGATTGATTACTCACGGGAATCCAGGGAGTACCGGCCTCAGCGGCCCCACACACACCACCACCACCCCGGTCTGAACATGCCACATTGAATCTGAAGTGGCCCGACCCAGTTTTAAGTGTGAAGCGTCTTCCATTTGCCTGCGCGTATTCCAAGCGTGGTGGGGCCGGGGAGGCGAACTGCTAAACCCACCACCCTAGATAACCCCTGGCTTTCAACTCCTACGTATATATAACTACTACTACATTGCGAAAGGTTCACTTCACCTTTGCCATCATATCGGCTACCCTTCCTTCTCCAAGCCTCAGATCCTCACGCACCTGCATCAATATTCACCCTCTTAGTAGCCACCGCGCACCATGAGCTCTGTCGGCGAGCCCTCTCCGAAACGCGCACGGGTTGGCGATGAAGCCATGCCCGTGGTTGAGCCACCACACGCCATGAGCTCCATGGGCGAGCCCTCTGTGCAACGCGCACCGGTTGGCGATGAAGCCGTGACCGTGGTTGAGCCACCGCGCGCCATGAGCTCCGCGGGCGAGCCCACTCCGGAACGTGCACCGGTTGGCGATGAAGTCGTGCCCGTGGTTGTGGCAGCTCTGATCAATGAAAGCATTGCCCGTGACGCGCGATGGGCTGTAAGCATCATGCGGCCCGCCTTCATCAAGATCAATGCTCTGCTTCATGACCTAGATCTGGGCACCGTCAACAAGCCGCTGGAGGAAACAGTGCAGCATTATGCCTATGCATTTGACCGTCTCGCCGAAGTCCTAGACAAATTGCCGGACTACCTCACGGCCCGCTCGAAGGAGGACAGACGCACCAGCGCTGTTGCCACAGCGGAATACATCATGGCCTGCTACAAGAGCCGTCTGATTGATGGCTTTGACCCCAGCGTCGCGCTTCTGGGAATCAGCACTGCCGGCGACATCGACCAGGATCAATGGCGCGAGATGGTTCGTGACGATGCTTAGGGTGTGGCCAACCTCCTCGTCGCTGACATGGAAGGTGATGCCGAATAATAAGAGCGAGGGACTGAGGGAGGAGTGCACATGCCGCATGCCGGAGACTACGACGAAATGAAGTAGAGGGGGTTGTGCCGGACTACCGGTGATCTCAGTACGTATGTAGCTAGCTACTAGTTTCTACTTGCTTGGTCGCCGTCTTATTAAGCACTCGTATGTATTTCACCTGCACCCAGCCGAGGGTTACGCACCATCCCTGCTGCATCCGGTCCTGTCGATCCTGCGAGTAACCTACACCCGTTCGGTTACGCACTATCAGTGCTGCCTGCACCTGCGAGACGGTGTTGCATGCAGCATGGATGGTGCGTAACCTAGAGGGTGCGTAACCGTCACCGTGAGTAACGCAGTCAGTGTTGCACTTGCACCATGCAGCCAGCCATCTTAAAGGTGCGTAACCTAGTCCGTGCTTAATCGAGTCAGTGTTGCTGCTCAAGCAGCACGTACGGAGCGTAACCTGTGCAGCTTACGCGTTGATTCGACACGAGATAGTCGGTGGTGTTGCATCAATGTCACACCCGATTTTCCGAAGAAAATCGAATGCATCTAATATGTGTGCCAGGATCTCAATTTACCCCTGCAACCCCGATCCCCCTCTGCTCCTTTCGGATAAGGTCATCAGTACATTCACACACCTAATTAATTGGCTAAGCCAGAGCCATATGGACTGTGGTTGCACTGTTTTCCTGGGTGGTTCTCCATGTTCCGATTATAACATATGATCTTGTTATCAACCATAAACATCATCTTCACCATAGATACCATGATTAACATTCATCATTTTGCAAAGATTCCTTTGAACCATCCCAAGTTATAGCAACTAAGCATTTCTACCCAAAACATTAATTTAAAAGGGTTGTTCAAGGTATAGGAGATAAAAATCTAGTCATATCCTTAAAAAGGTAATTTTCCCATCAATTTATGCATAACAACAAATAAAAGTAAATATTAATTTAATATGCATACGATAGACATAATGAGTGTAATAACAGTTAATAAACCTCTTTTTGTACGTTTTTGAGCATTGTTTCTGTTATTACACTCATTATGTCTATCGTATGTGTGAAATTGAGATCCTGGCACACATATGAGATGCATTCGGTTTTCTTCGGAAAATCGGGTGTGACAATCAAGCAGCACGGACGGCGCGTAGCCTGCAAAGGTTACGCGTAGATTCGAGACGACCGGATGCAGCGTGGATTTTGCGTAACTTTATCGGCTCAAGGTTACGCGATGAAATGACACGACAGAGGATACAGCATGGTTTTTGCGTAATCGACACTCTGCGTAACACAGTCAGTGTTCCACCATGCAACCAAGTCGGTGTCGCATCAAGTGGCACGGACGGTGCGTAACCGACACCGTGCGTAACCAAGTCAGTGTTGCACGTGCCATGTAGAACGGATGGTGCATCACCGAACCGTGCGTCACCGAAGCTGGTGCAGGTGACGCGCATGCGCAGGATAGACACGAAGGGATGCAGGTTGCGCGATGAAACGACACCACCCAGTCGGTGTTGCAGCATGAAGGTGCGTAACAGAGTCTGTGCGTGTCCGAGCAGGTTCAGGTTTGAAGGACCGGATTGGCGACCAGAGAGGGGGGGGAGTGAATGGGAGCCGATAAAAATTCTTCTCCAAGAACTCGGCCTATACCCCAAATCACTTCCAAAGAATCTCGCACACACTTGCCAAGATCACGTAGTCACAACGGACCTACTGACCCTAGGAACAAGTTAGATCAAGCCTAGGAACAAAGCGGAAGCAAGCACAAAAAGAACCGAGAGAAAAAGCTAGCGCGAGGCAAACTGCAGCAGAAATTGTCGGTACTACCGGTCCTAGGTCGGTACTACCGATATGGGCTTACTGGCACCTAAAAACCAGGTTATCGGTACTTCCGGCACTAGGTCGGGACTTCCGACTATCGGTACTACCGACCTCGGGTCGGTACTACCGATAAAGACTTTCTGGCAGCTGAAAATCAGGTTATCGGTATTACCTGCACAGGGTCGGTAGTACCCCCCCCCCCAAAATTCAGCCCGCGAAACAGCCCCAAACTTTCGATCGATGGATCTCCCAAACTACTTGGAGTCTTGAGACGAAATTTTGGGGAGATGATGAACACCCCAAGGAGATGATATGCCCCAAAAATTACGGTCTCAAACTCCCTACAACTCCCGGAATCGCGAAACCTTGCCAAGAACACTATGAACTAGGGTTCATCTGAAAATCAACGAATCGAAGGCCAAATCCGGTGTTTGAGGGGTCAAGATCATCCACAAAGAGGCACAAGGCACTCACCCATGATCCCCTCAAAGAAATCCGAAGAGAAACGCCCTCAAATCGACGAATCGAGTGACGAACGAAAATCCCAAGAAAAGTACTAAAAAGACCCACGGGAATCACAACGCCGAATCTTCTATACATATCATGAATGATTCACAAGGTCTAGCATGCCGCCCTAGCATCCATCCCTCTCAACAAATCTCTCATGAAGCTCTCATGCTAGCCTAGAGAAAATGGAAGGGAAAATGTCTACCGAAAAAGAGAAAGCAAAGGGGGGAAATGAAACCCTAGAGTCGCAGAGAGAGAGCTCATCCACCAACACCCTTGGCTTATATATCGGGTCCCGCCGGTGTGGTAAATGACTCGACTACCCCTTACAATTCAACTGGCGATACAACCCGTGTAGGGGTATTTAGGTAAATATGTGGGTCTTGCCATCGGACGGCCACGCCTTCGCCGCACCCCGCGTCCTCCAGACGCAAGCCATGCGATCCCGCCACGTGTCCTCCGCTTCGAAGCTTCCCGACGCGCCCGGATCCCGTCTCCATCGCGTTGGGCCCTCGGACTTGGTTTTGAGGCCCAAACCAAGAAACCGTCCACCGATGGTTTTCTGGGCAAACCACCAAACCCCGCGCGCTCGGCACGGCCTCCCGCCAAGCCCCTTGACTCGGCCGCCATCGTGCACCGGCTCGATCGTCCTTGACTTCGTCTTGCTCGTCTCGCCACCATGTGACCCGCACCTAGCCCCGCTGTCCATCGGGTCCCTCGAACCGAGCCTACTTGTCTCTCCATCTCACGGAGGCCCCTCAAGGCTGATGACCTTTCGCGCCCGTTCTTCACCTGCAACAAGACGAACTAGGCCGCAGCCTACACCTGCAACACTGAGCCAAGAGTCAGTCCAACACCTGTTGTCAATCACTCATCACTGAGGGGCGGCCATCCATCGACCCTCGGACGCTCCTGGTCCTCAATCTCCCCCTTGATGAGTGCATTGACAACACACAACGCGAATGAAATTCAGATAAGGAAAAATAAGAAGAAAGAAAGCAAAGAAGCGCAACCTTATGACCAAAACCAAAGAAAGGCAAAGAAAGGTCACAAGCCGAGCAAAGCCCAAACTCAAGCAAACCACACTGAAACCAACAAGAAAGCTCCCCCTGAACAAATGCAAGCTCCCCCTGAACATGTGGATGCAATCTTCCAAATTTTAGATGCATTTTTCTGAATTTTTCATTAAACTCACCTCTTCTCCCCCTTGTTGACAATGTATGAATCAAGGTGAAAATGCACAATGTAAGACAAAGCATCTACTCGAGCTTCTCAAATAGGTCAAATCTAGTGTCAAAAGCTATAAATGAGACAAAGAGCACTCACATGGATCATAGCATAGTCAAAGCATTGCCACAAAGAATATATTGAAACTTAAGCATGTGACAAAGCAAATTTTCAGATTTAGGCATTTTTATCAAAAGATGGCTCACCACAAATGTAAAAGCCTATCCATGTCATATTCTAGCCTGAGCATGCATATCATCCAGAGATCATACAAGAATACCAAATTCTTAGCAAAAGATCATTGCAAACGCCCATATAGCAAAACATGTCATGTCAAAGCTCATGAGCCATGTGTCCACTTCGGGGAGACTTCTCCACTGGTGAACATCATGCAACATGTTTGCACCCATATGTGAAAGATGAAGCATTTTAAGCACAAACATGATGGATGGAGCATTTTTAATATATTTCAAAGCATTCACACTTCATTTTCAAGATTAATTCATTTCATGGTACATGAAGTGCCTTTGCAGCAAAAAGAAGCTTATGCTCCTCCATGGATGCAACATAGGCTAAACATTCACAATGATATCGGCCTTTGGCCCAAATGCAAGAAAGAGGCATCCAAGCACAATCTAAGAACAAAAAGCACATCTAGACCAAAAAGTGACATGGATACACTACTACACATGGGTGGAGCACATTTCATAGAAATTAAGTCAAGATTAGCATTTCATTCCAAAAGGGGCTATCTCACAACACATATATCTCAAATCTCCCAAGAGCATAGCCTCACATTACCATTTCTCCACAAAAGTGACCACAATCTCACAAATAGCCAATGATACTCAAATAAGGCATATAGGAGAAGCTCATAATCCTAAAATGCAATATGATACAAATGCAACATGATATGGAACAAAATGGCTATCCTACCAGGTTTTATACATCAAGCAAAGCATGTATGTACATCAAAGTAAAAACATGGTATGATACATATGCTACAAAGACAACTCCCCCAAGAACCAACTAAAACGGGCAACAAACCCCAAGTTCCCCCCGCAAGCGCACAAATGTAGCTTGGTCGAGAGGCTTTGTAAAGATGTCGGCTAGCTAATCTTGGGTAGGCACATGGCTCAACACTATGGTTCCCTTCTCCACATTGTCTCTCAGGAAATGATACCTCACCTCTATGTGTTTGATTCGTGAATGAAGCACTGGGTTTTTGGCTACGCTTATGGCACTGGTGCTATCACAAAGAAGTGGGATCTGGGTGCACTCCTCACCAAAGTCTCTCAAAGTGTATGAAATCCACAATAGCTGGGAACAACAACTCGCGGCTGCAACATACTCTGCCTCGGTGGTAGACTGAGCTACACTTGACTGCTTGCGGGAAGACCAAGAAACCAACGAAGACCCCAAAACTGGCAAGTACCAGAAGTAGACTTCCTCTCGACTCGGCAACCAGCAAAATCCGCATCCGAAAAACCATGAAGCGAAAGAGTCGAGGAGGACGAATACCAAAGGCCAAGACCAGGGGCAGACTGCAAGTACCTGAAGATCCTCTTGACGGCCTGTCGATGTGATGTTCTTGGCGAAGCCTGAAAACGAGCACACAGACACACGCTGAACTATATGTCTGGCCTCGTCACCGTCAGGTAGAGGAGGGAGCCGATCATGCTCCGGTACTCCCGCTGGTCCACTGGTTCTCCGTCCTCGTCCGCGTCCAAAGTAGCCGTACTACCCATCGGTGTCGACATGGGCTTCACATCTTGCATCTGGAACTTCCTCAGCATGTCCTTCGTGTACTTAGTTTGATGCACGAATGTCCCATCCTTCACTTGCTTGATCTGCAGTCCGAGAAAGTACTGCAGCTCGCCCATCATGCTCATCTCGAATTCCCTGCTCATCTCATCTGCAAACTTGGCAACAAGGTTATGTGACGAGCCACCAAAGACAATATCATCCACGTAGATCTGCACAACCAATAAGTCATTCCCATGCTTGAGGAGAAACAAGGTTTTATCCACGGTACCCATCACAAACCCTCTGCTCAACAGAAAACCTCTCAATCTCCCATACCAAGCCCGGGGCGCCTGTTTCAACCCATACAACACCCTTTTCAACTTGTACACTCTATGTGGATGTTTCTCACTCTCAAACCCCGGTGGCTGCTTCACATACACCTCCTCCTCTATGACCCCATTCAGGAAAGCACTCTTCACATCCATCTGGTACAACTTGAATCCTTTAGCCACGGCAAAGGCTAGAAGGATCCGAATTGCCTCAACACGGGCCACAGGAGCAAAGGTCTCCTCATAATCGATCCCCTCCTTCTGACTGTACCCCTGAGCAACAAGTCTGGACTTGTTCCTCATAACCATCCCGTTCTCACCCTCTTTGTTTTTCCAAACCCACTTGGTTCCTATAGGATGGCAATTTGGAGGTGGTTCAACTAACTCCCACCCTTGGTTCCTCTCAAAGTTCTCCAACTCCTCATGCATGGAATTAACCCAGTTTGCGTCAGATAAAGCATGTCCAATGTCCTTGGGCTCAATGGAGGCAACAAATGCAGCATGAGCGAAATGAGAGGAATTCCTGGACCTTGACCGTGTAGTGCGCTCGTCGATGTTCCCGATGATCTTCGACAGTGGGTGCACTTCTTGAACTCGCCGGGGAGCCTCTCACCTTGAGACTGCCTCCCCCTCAACACCAGCTTCTCTCACTTCATCTTCCTGCCGAAGCGTCGTCGTCCATGATGTAGACGGTCCACCATCTGTCGTGGTCGTCAGGGAAGTAGCAGGTACACGCTCAGCCACGGGCACTACACCGCCATCTTCATCATCTCCATGTTCATGCTCCTCCTCCTGGAAGATCTCCTCGCCAAGTTCGTCGTCACCTACACACTCAAAGACAAGCTGACTACGTGGCTGTGTCTCGTCGAAGGTTACCTCGCAAGTCTCCACGATTTGGTTAGTTTCAAGATTGAGCACACGATATGCTCTAGAATGAGATGCGTAACCAAAGAAAATGCAATCGACAGACCTAGCCTCGAACTTATCCAACTTCTTCCCTTTCTTCAGAATGAAGCATTTACAACCAAAGACATGGAAGTGACTCACCTTGGGTGTGCGACGGTGCATCAACTCGTAACAGGTTTTCTTCTTGTGAACCCTGAGGTAGATCCTGTTCGACACATAGCACGCGGTATTGACCGCCTCAGCCCAGAACCTTCTCGGAGTCCTATGCTCATCGAGCATCGTCCGAGCCATCTCGCACAAGGTTCTGTTTTTCCTTTCCACCACACCATTCTGGGGAGGTGTATACGGACTCGAATACTGGTGTTTAAGACCCAAGTCATTGCAAAAGGTTTCGAAGCGAGAGTTTCTGAATTCCGAGCCATTGTCACTGCGGATCACTCGTATGGCATCTCCGTGCCTCTCATTTCTTAACCTCAAGACAAGATCTCGAACAAAACCAAACGTCTCCCCGTTCTCTTCAAGAAAGAACACCCACACATACTGAGAGTAGTCGTCCACCACAACAAGGACGTACCACTTCCCACCCGCAGATCGCACACGAGCTGGGCCAACAAGGTCCATATGGAGCAGCTCGCATGGATGCTCAGTCATCACATCGGTGAGAGGCGGGTGAGAAGAGGCTACCATCTTGGCATGCCTACACGGCGCACAAACCAACTCTTTCTCAAACTTCAACTGTGGCAATCCTCGGACCAAATTGAGTTTACTCAAGCGAGACAAAAGGTCAAAGCTCAAGTGACCCAACTTCCTATGCCACTTCCACAACTCACTCGAAGAACCAGCCATCAAACAACGAGCAGGACCAGAAAAACGAGAGAAATCAGCCCTGAAAATCTGACCCTCGGGAATGATCATACAGACAAGATCACCTCGAGAATCCAACAAACGAGACTCACCAGACTTGAAATGCACTTCAAAACCCTCATCGAGCAACTGGGAAACCGAAAGCAAATTGAAGCCCAAAGACTTCACAAGAGCAACTCGCTTCAAAGTTACCTTGTCACACACTTGCACTACACCCTCAGAAATCACCTTTCCTCGTCCGTTGTCCCCAAACGTGATGTAGATCTTCTCCTTCACGGGGGTGAGGCTGGAGAACCACCGCTTATCTCCGGTCATGTGTCGGGAACATCCGGAGTCGATCAACCAAATGTTCTCCAAGCCTCCTGCCTGTAGTCAGAAATAAGAACGAGAATGAGCCAACGACTCGACACTGGGGTTAGCACAAAGAAAGTTAAACCAGTGTCGATCCATCTGCTCAAAAGAGGGGTTAGCAAACATCATCATCCCTTTGCCACCAGACTTCCCATGTCCCATGGGAGGAATACGAACACCACGAGGGGGAAAACGTGGTCCGTAGTTCCTCTGGAACCCAAAGCTATGATCATCTCCCTTGAACCCGTACTGAGGACGAGTAGGGGGACGTCCAGCAAAACCACCACGAGCCTGACCAAACCTCTCACCAGCACGCACACCACCATCTCTCTGATCAAACCGCTCACCACCAATTCTCTGTGGGAACCGACCACTCTGAACCCCAACCCGACCAACACTCCTCACACTTCCCACACCCCGTGGAAGTGGCTCTCGAGGCTCAGGCACACCATAAGACCGGCGGTACCTGTCCTGGTTCGCTTGCTCCCTAGCAAGCCTCTCATCCCTCTTCCTCTTGTAGCAAAACTCCGCAAGGTGCCTCTCCTTGCCACAATACTCACACTTGAAAGGGATGGGTTTTGGCTTTGGCTCTGGCTTCTCACTAGATCTCACACTCTTCTTACTCACAAACTTCACTGGTTTCTGGAAGTCATTGGCCTTGGATGGAAATTTGGGTGGATCTTGGGTTGTGTCAAGCTTGTTGCAAAGGTGGTTTGGCTTTGGTGTAAATGAGTTCTTGGGTGCTTTTGGGAGTGGAACTTGAATGTCTCCAATCATCTCAAACTTGGGAGTGGACTCAACACACTTCTCATACACACTCTCCCCACTGTTCTCTCCTACTTTCTCACCCAACTTCTCAAAACCCAAACCACGACCATCGGCTCTCTTGAACTCCTCAATCATGATACGCAATTGAGGTTCACGCCCAGACAACCAACCCAACACCTTCCTCAGATAATCATTTTCCTCATATATGACATCCAAGCGAGAAGTAAGCTCAATATTGCACACACTAACATCATCACAGCTAGAACATGCATTCACCACAGGCGATTTCAAAGATGCTTCCAAGGAGCTAATGGTAGAACGAGCATCAACAAGCTTAGCATGCAAAGTAGGACATGATTTACAAGCACCAAGTAGAGTGGGTCTAGCCTTAAGCTCATCATACTCAGTCCTAAGAGCATCTAGTTTAGACATAGTGGATGCATGTTTCTCATTAAGCACTTTGATCTCATTCAACCAAGCATCACATTCAGAGCATTCAACTTCATCCGAAACAGTAGGAATAAGTTTTAAAGAGTCATTTTCAAGTTTTAGTTCAACTAATTTAGACTCTAACTCTCCTACTTTCTCACTAGCTTCCTCAAGTTGAGACCTAAGATCTTTCCTCATCCTCTTAGCATCTCTAAGCACACTATCACGGTTATCAATCAATCCATTCAACCTAGTGATCTCAGCAAGCAAAGAGTCGGGGTCACGGTTTACCTCATCCTCGGAGTCGGAGTCGGAGTCTTCCTTCTCGCTCTTCTTGCTACTTGAGCTAAGTGCCATGCCACAAAAGCCCTCAAGTGCAACGCAGCTCAACCCGCTGAGGTTCTGGCTCACATTCTTCTTGCCCTTGCGCCGCCCGGCGTCTTCATCTTCACTGCTCGAGCTTGATTGTGCGTCGCTTGAACTTGTGTCGACGTCGCTTGCACCGGCCACCATGGCTCTTGCCTTGTCCTTCTTGTGGCCGCCGCCCTTGCTCGACCTTCGCTTGTCCTTGTCCTTGCTCTTGGACTTGCCGTAGTGCTTGCTCTTCGAGGAGTACTTGTTTTCACGCCTTGGATGCGCCTTGTACTCACTCGTCTTGTACTTGTTCTCCTCCGCCTCAGGGCACTCGGCGATGAAGTGGCCACGCTTGCCACACTTGAAGCACGTCCCCGAACTTCGCCTTGCATTCCTCCGGTTCTCATGCAACCGCTCGAACCTCCTTGATAGCAAGGCGAGATCATCCTCACCCAACACGTCGAACTCCTCATCTGGAATGGTCATGAGAGAAGACAAGGAAAACTGTCGAAAGGAGGGGTTAGTGTTAGCTTTGGACTTTGATCCGCCCACAAGAGCAAGACTATGTGAATCAGTCGTGCCCTCATGCTTAGATTGCAACCTCCTATCGACCTTAGAAAAGAGATCATCCAACTCAATGGTCAAGTATTGCCCGGATTCCTTGATTGCCTCAACCTTAGCACCCCAAACATTTTGATCCAAAATATGCAAAAGTTTCAAAGCTTGATCATGCTCGGTGTAAGGAAAATCCTCAACATTGGCCTTCATGTTGTTCACAATGGCGGTGAATCTCTGAAACATAGCATCAATGTCCTCACCGGGAAGTTGAGTAAAGTTCTCATATTGCATCCGGTAAGAGACAAAGAGGCGAGCCTTCACATGGTTATCACCACCGTGAGCAACCAACAACTTCTCCCAAATTTGCTAAGCAAGATTCAAATGACGAACACGCTCAAACTCGGGATCACACAAGCTTCGGACCAAGTGATCAATGGCTTTTGCAATCGCCTCATACTTGGCCTTTGCATTGGAATCGGTCACCATAAGAGTATGGATCTCAGGAGGAATCACATAAGTCTTGTCAAGAACAATGAAATCCAACAACTTGCCACGAAGAAAGATCATCATATGAGCCGCCCACTTGTGGTAACTCTTCCCATCGACACCAAGACTTGTTAAAGTCACAAAGAATCCGGCACCAAGCTCTGATACCAATTGAAGGACCGGATTGGCGACCAGAGAGGGGGGGGGAGTGAATGGGAGCTGATAAAAATTCTTCTCCAAGAACTCGGCCTATACCCCAAATCACTTCCAAAGAATCTCGCACACACTTGCCAAGATCACATAGTCACAACGGACCTATTGACCCTAGGAACAAGTTAGATCAAGCCTAGGAACAAAGCGGAAGCAAGCACAAAAAGAACCGAGAGAAAAAAGCTAGCGCGAGGCAAACTGCAGTAGAAATTGTCGGTACTACCGGTCCTAGGTCGGTACTACCGATATGGGCTTACTGGCACCTAAAAACCAGGTTATCGGTACTTCCGGCACTAGGTCGGTACTTCCGACTATCGGTACTACCGACCTCGGGTCGGTACTACGGATAAAGACTTTCTGGCAGCTGAAAATCAGGTTATCGGTATTACCTGCACAGGGTCGGTAGTACCGCCCCCCCCCCCCCCAAAATTCAGCCCGCGAAACAGCCCCAAACTTTCGATCGATGGATCTCCCAAACTACTTGGAGTCTTGAGACGAAATTTTGGGGAGATGATGAACACCCCAAGGAGAGGATATGCCCCAAAAAGTACGGTCTCAAACTCCCTACAACTCCCGGAATCGCGAAACCTTGCCAAGAACACTATGAACTAGGGTTCATCCGAAAATCAACGAATCGAAGGCCAAATACGGTGTTTGAGGGGTCAAGATCATCCACAAAGAGGCACAAGGCACTCACCCATGATCCCCTCAAAGAAATCCGGAGAGAAACGCCCTCAAATCGACGAATCGAGTGACGAACAAAAATCCCAAGAAAAGTACTAAAAAGACCCACGGGAATCACAACGCCGAATCTTCTATACATACCATGAATGATTCACAAGGTCTAGCATGCCGCCCTAGCATCCATCCCTCTCAACAAATCTCTCATGAAGCTCTCATGCTAGCCTAGAGAAAATGGAAGGGAAAATGTCTACCGAAAAAGAGAAAGCAAAGGGGGGAAATGAAACCCTAGAGTCGCAGAGAGAGAGCTCATCCACCAACACCCTTGGCTTATATATCGGGTCCCGCCGGTGTGGTAAATGACTCGACTACCCCTTACAATTCAACTAGCGATACAACCCGTGTATGGGTATTTAGGTAAATATGTGGGTCTTGCCATCGGACGGCCACGCCTTCGCCGCACCCCGCGTCCTCCAGACGCAACCCATGCGATCCCGCCACGTGTCCTCCGCTTCGAAGGTTCCCGACGCGCCCGGATCCCGTCTCCGTCGCGTTGGGCCCTCGGACTTGGTTTTGAGGCCCAAACCAAGAAAACGTCCACCGATGGTTTTGTGGGCAAACCACCAAACCCCACGCGCTCGGCACGGCCTCCCGCCAAGCCCCTTGACTCGGCCGCCACCGTGCACCGGCTCGATCGTCCTTGACTTCGTCTTGCTCGTCTCGCCACCATGTGACCCGCACCTAGCCCCGCTGTCCATCGGGTCCCTCGAACCGAGCCTACTTGTCTCTCCATCTTCCCGAGGCCCCTCAAGGCTGAAGACCTTTCGCGCCCGTTCTTCACCTGCAACAACACGAACTAGGCCGCAGCCTACACCTGCAACACTGAGCCAAGAGTCAGTCCAACACCCGTTGTCAATCACTCATCACTGAGGGGCGGCCATCCATCGACCCTCGGACGCTCCTGGTCCTCAACGTTACACATACATCTGGAGCCTATAGGTGCACGTGCGTATTCCAGGCAGTTGCAGCCTGGATGGTGCGTAACCGAGCAGCTGGTGCAAGTAACGCGTAGAATCGACACCACCGGATGCAGCATGGGTCAGGTTACGCAGTCGGTGTTGCAGGAACAATGCAGCCTGGCTGCGTGCTACCTAGTAGGGCAACTTACAGAGCCTGGTTGCAGGAACAAACAATACAGAGGCTTGGTGCAACCTGGGTTTTACATGCGTAACATGTGGTTACGCGCGGGCCATGGTGCGTATTAGTGTATTGCAACCTCCCCGGGATAAGCGGACTTTGAAGGGCATGCGTAACCTGTTCGGTATCGGGCTACGTTATGAATGGTGTTGCCCGATACCTGCGAGACGGTGTTGCCTGCACCGTGAAGCCTGAGTGGTACGTAACCATGGTGATGCGAGACTGTGAACAGTATGCCGTGAAGCACTAGAAAGGTCAGGTACCTGGAGGTGAAGGGTGGTTCCTCCCGCCAAAAACAACAAATTCTATGGGTTCTGAATTGGGATGTTGAGCAGGAGCTTCTAATCACTTTGTATTGGAAAGACGTTGGACAAGACGCGGCTCTGATCCGCAGAGCCCCACAATCTAACAAAAAGCCCAACTGAAAACAGAGTAAAAACCTGAACACGAGTTTATTCCTAACACCCATCTTGATCCTTGTTTCCCAGGGCTTTGGTTACCACATCTTCCTGGTTTGGCCAAGGACACCGTCTCTGTGAATGTTCAGAGGAAACTTACGCTGCAAGGGTACAATATGTTGTTAGTAACTTGCTTATAAGTACTGGTTAATGAACAACATTAGTGTGTCATTTTGTTATCTTACAGTGCGCTGGAGCACCTCCTCGTACCTAGGGTTTTTGGATACGGTTTCACCTATAGCTGGAGGTGTGGTATCTTCCCACCTCACTTGTACCCGACTACTCTGCTCTTTGCTACAGTTCTAAAATTCTTCTGACTTCTTTGCCTGAACAAAGCTGTTCCAATCTACTTCTGTAATAATACCTCGTAATATTGTAGAGGCGATACACCCTTGTTGACAACTTTTTTGATTAAGTCGGATTTTAATTTAATTTTTCTTCAGTGCTGCAGCCTTCATAGCTTTCTTTGAAGGCTCTGGTATCTTAAACCTAGGCTTCAAAGGAAGCTGTGAAGGCTTAGAAGCCTAAGTTTAAGATACTAGAGGATTCGAAGGAAGCTGTGAAGGCTGTAGTGCTAAAGAAAATTAAATTCAAACACAACTTAATCAAAAAAATTGTCAAGAAGGGCATATCGCCACTACAATATTATGAGGGTATTATTACAGAAGCAGATTGGATTTGGAATAGCTTTGTAGAGGCAAAGAAGTCAAGAAGATTTGTCATTGTACTTTGAGCTTCTCCGCGCCCGATCTCGATGGGATTGAGAGGGCAGAGGAGAGAGGTCGCGCCGCTGTTCCTCCCGCCTCACCTCGCACCCCTGCTCCGCCCGTCGGGGACGGATCTCGCCTCGCGCCCTCTCCGGGGAGGCTGCCTCCTGCTCCGCCGCGGTCCCCACCACCCCGAGGGAGAGGCCGCCACGCGCCGGATCCAGGCCTGCCGAGGGGAGAGGGAGGTCGCCGGTGGCGGGGGCGGAGGAGGTGGGGGGGGATCGAGTTGGCGACGGCGGCCCCTCCGTTCCTTTATATAAGCATTCCAAGGGTTCAAACTCAACAAATAACTGTGGAAGGAAATGACATCTATACCCCTCATTTTACACTACCCACCAACTCTCTACCTACCCACCAACCCCATTTAATTTTTTTCCTATCCCTAGGAATGCTTATATTTAGACACAAATTTTGAACCTTAGAAATGCTTATATAAAGGAACGGAGGAAGTATTAAATAAAGTCAGTTTGCAAAACTATTTTCACAACTCTGTGCAAAATCACGACACGAAATTTACTACTCCATGCAGGAAAGATTCCCTGAACGAAATTTTTTCCATGCAGCTTGATGCAACACCGACTCTGCAGTTGAGCACGCACTAGGTTACACACCTTCATGACGGGGTGTGTCATGTGTACCGACGTGGTGCTGATTTCTGTGATAACCGCCTGGGTTACGCACGCAGCATCGCAGTTGCCGCGCAACACGGCGGGTCGTGTCGTGTCGAGCCCCAATTCATTTGGCTCCTACCCCCGGTCAGCAGGGTTACGCACCATCTATTCTGCGTGGCTCCTGCAACACCGACTGGGTTACGCACGTAGACCTGGTTACGCACCATCCATGATGTGCATCCGGTCCTGTCAATTCTGCGAGTAACCTACACCCGTTCGGTTACGCACCAACCATGCTGCACGGCTCCTGCTCCTGCAACACCACCGACACCGACTGGGTTGTGTCGAACCTGCGTAACCCTTGCTTAGGCGGTTACGCACGAGCCATGGTGTCTACGGAGTACGGAGGGAGTACAAGTAGCGTGTAACCAAACCACAGGTCGGCTAAAGTATACTCCGTATGGGGTAGACGATGGTGGTAGATTGTGTGGAGGGGCCGGGTAGTGGAATCAAGAGCAAGATGGTAACGCAGGACCACAAAGACACAAGGATTTATACAGGTTCGGGCCATCAGATTGATGCTTCATCCTCTCTCGCCCTTGGCCATACTACCCTAAACGCCGTCGTCCCCCCGTGATCTGGTTCTCCGATCCCCGACGATCGACCAACGTCCTGGTGGTTTCGGTGAGTTCTCGCCTCGAGTACCCGCTCTCTGTCAATGTGATCAATTCCCAACCATCGATCCCTTTAAATTTGTAATCACTACTGTATTGTTGCACTTTTGGATATGGATCTGCTTCACCTGTATGTCGTTCCCTTTCCAGCACAGCCCTGTTCGTTTGGCTAATCAGCCAGCAGTACTATTCTCTCAGAACAAATCAGCCACCAGCTACCAGCCCGTGGTACTTTTCTCTCAGAACAAATCAGCGCTGCAGCGGTCCAAGAAATCACACAATACCTAGCGGTTTCTCCTCTTTGAAATTGCCCCACTATCCAACTAGGAGATGATTGAGGAATTTCGTCTAGAGCTACTAGAAAAACTCCTCTCGCATCAAAGTAATGCACTGTTATTCCTGAGCAGATTAAAAAATATCTCCCATGAGACCACTGAGGCACAGCTATGGATGGCAATGGTTTGGGTTCGGAGCAGATATACGCGGATTTTGGGTCCCTGGGTTGTGGGTTTGCTTCAGATTTTCGCCCACAGGTTCACGAATTCGGATATCCGCAACGCTTTGGGTTTGAGGCAGATTTTAGATTTCGCCCACGGATGCCCATTGGAGCTCCGCAAATTTGCGACTCTTTTTATTTCACAGGGTGAAGATGATTCCACCATAATTGATGAATGATAAATTGTCTGTTGTTATTCATTTGGAGGACTATATATGGATGTTGATTTGTATTTTCCACTTTTATTGAACTTGTAGTGTGCTGAATTGTATTGTTGCATACTTCTGAAACAATTTGGACAGTGTGTGATGTACTGATGTATTATGTGCTCTTGTTTTTTATGAAGTTTTTTTTTCTGGATTTTGGATTATCCATTGGGTTATCCTTGCACAGCAGCACACGGAAGGCAACGCCATGCACATATGGCTAAAAAAATAGCTCATGGTGATGATATTATGTGGTTGCTGGCTGATGACTCATCTAAACTTCAACATATACGACACATAAAAAAATCATCTCCAACATTATCTATATTTTGATCCTACTTTATATATTTTTTCAACATAATCATATATGCACCATTTATTTGATTTATCTTATATTTATTTTTAGCTTACATCAAACACAACAAGCTACTTTAGGGGTCCAAGAACAAGAACGAGAAGAAAATTACCAAGTTCTGCCCGATCAAAGGAATATTAAAAAATTCCAATGCATGACGGGGAAAAGGGGGAGCGGACCCAGTCTTCACCGGGCTGACCAAATGGAATTGGGGCAAAAAGGCAACGCCTCCTGTCACACCTGTTTTTCTAAAGAAAACCAAGTGCAAATCTATATGCATGCCAGGATCAAGTTTCATGCATATAGTTGACATAAGTGAATAACAGAAACAATATCACGTAAAAGAACATAAACAAACTTACAAATCTATCAGAGTTAAGCAGCTCAATCCTGGAATTGAAGCACCAAACTTCACAGGCACTCGACTGGGGGCTGCGTACGCCTAGCATCATCATCTTCAATAGCTTCACACATCTTCTCCTTCTGAGCAGTAGTTTAGCAAGGTTGAGTACACTTATGGTTGGTACTCAGCAAGGCCACAAGAAATAACCAGAAAGTGATTTAATTCCATCTTTAAGTATATTAATCATGTGAGGGTCCAGGCCGCTCCATGACCGAGGGCATGGCTAATCGATTAGATTTACACTCTGCAGAGGTTGTACACTTTACCCACAAGTCGTGTCCCCCATATATGCCCGGGTTTGCAAAGCCCTTAAACACTTCCGAGGTGAGTGGCATGGGTTTCACTACAAGGCCTTTACAAAGATTCCCTAATGTGGGTTGTTCGCTAGGATACATGACAGCGTAATGCATAACCCTCTCTCAACCTGCGAAGCTACCATAGAGCAGATCAGATTGAGGGCCGGGCTATACACCAACTACCGGCACCCCTTCGCCCTTATCAGGTAAAGCATACCACACACTAAAGTTTCTAATTAATCAGCCAAGACAGAGCCATATGTCTTGTGGTTGCACCTGGTTCCTGGGTGGTTCTCCATGTTCCAATTATAACATGGTAATCTTGTAAATTAAGCATAGGTAGAAGGATGGTTAGGGACACTTGCCTCTCTCCAACGAAAAGCTACTCTTACCGCTCTTCAGCTCTTGTTTTCTTGGAACTCTTTATCTTCAAGCAAACAAACAACGATCCTTCTTCTACTCGAAGCAAACATCAGGCACAAACATACAAGGGAAACAAACAAGTACAACTAATAACAAGGCACCAATCAAAAGAAAAGCATTAAAAGAATGCACTAAAGGATAGGCTTGAATCTATGGTTACACAAACGCAAGGAACGCTGAAAACGAAACTACGGTCGAAAAGACAAAGCTATCGAGAGATTATTATCAAACAACAAGAGACTAGGTGCTGGATTTATTTTAATGAGAAATCATGTGAAAAGAATATTTCAGAGAAATACTCTATGTTACAATTAAACAAGTTACATTTAATTATAAAAACATGATAAGCCTAATCATATTTTATTTGTAAATATTTAAGTACAAGTTATGCCAAATTAACAGTTACTTTAGAAACACGAAGCATGAATAAACATCTAATCGAATAACTTTGTATGACGTGTTCAACTAAGCATATTAACATTAAAAAGGCATTTATAGTAACATTAAGCATATTAACTTTATTATGAAAACCATTGTATCTAACATCTTTTATTTAACAAAAACTAGTTATAAATAAGAATTAACCCGTTTACATCATAATTAAAGAAAACCGGAATAGAACCTAATCACTTTTATTTTAAAAAAACAATGGAATGAGAATTAGTCAAGATTAACATGCAACTTTAGTGTTAAAACAAGTAACAGGTGATACACATGCTAACGTACAAGTTAAGGTGAGACGAACTAGAACGGTAGCAACGAACTATCAAGCACACAAGAAACCTTAAGCAAGGGTCTATCAGGAGAACTAGGTTGTAGGGAGATCAACTAGATGGTAGAGATACCTAACAAGATTGATCTAAGAAAGATAGCTGCACATGATTGGATCACAAGTAACTGAAAGACTCAAAAGAAGACAAGTATGACATCATAGATATGAAACCGAGACAACTGAAATGGATAGAAGTACATGTTGATAAACAGGATTCTAAGATAAACATGATAGGATTACTTGATAGGCAAATGAGCAGTGCGAACTACCTACACAAACAAAGCTATTAATCAGAACAGGAACTCTAAGGATGGGTTAGCTTTATTGAAGACACTAGGTTTGAGCACGAACTAGAACTGAAAGAGTATATCTGACTTACAAAAAGACAACTATGAGAGGGTGACATGAACTACGGTCGGAAAGATCTAGAGCTTGAAAGAAGACTAGCTCTACAACAGAGACACACTGAGACAAAGCTTGATAAAGAACGACTAACGAACAATTTGCATATATGAGAGAACAAACTATGAGCTAGGTTTATTTTAATTAGGAAAAACATGTGAATGATTTTCATAAGAAGATATCCTAAATTGGAATTAATGCAGCATTACATTTTATTTGCAAATGACCGAAGTAAAGAACTAGTCAAATTTTATTTATAAAGATTCATATATAAATTATACCAATTAAACCTTTAATTTAGAAAAGGTAAACTATATGAATCCTCTAAACGTAACTTTGTGATTCGAGTAAACTAATAAAGTTATAATTAAAAACTCATTTACGTTGCTATTTAAACAAATTAACATTTATTTATAAAAGCCGGTGTAAAAGCCTATCAACTTTTAATTAGAAAAGTTTAATTAAATATTAATCAAATTAACATTTGGTTTATGAAAAACCAGGTAAAAGATCTAATTAGATTTTATTTATGAAAGCATGTGAAATAGTCATTAATCAAATTAATATAAATTATGAAAAACGGTGTACAACACTATATTGCTTTTATTTATAAAAGGCATGTATAACTAAGCATTAATCAAAATTAATATTAAATTTATTTTTCAGAAGACAAACATGATGAAAACTCACCACTAACGTGTACTTTACATCATTATGAACCTAACGCAACTTGAACGGATAAAAACGGAGCCAAAACATAGATTCTATGGAGAAAACAAGATGGAAAGGACCTAGTTGTGAAAACTGCAGATTTCAGGGGCTAACAGTGAAGATTCCTGACACACAATGAATAGTGCTCGTGAAAAGAATAAAGGACAGGGTTAGATCTATAAAAGGTTCGGGTGGGCCTTATGTGTGAAAGGTGGGATCTTTCTAAGGGGTTTTCTGGAAAACTTGCAAGACACAAGATTGGACTAAACATTACATCTTTCACTAGGGGCCTAACTGCAAAACAGACATCTCATCTCCTACCTCTGGTTCGTGGACGGACAGGACTGCTTCTATGGCCGAGAGCATTAGACGACGGGCGACGATGCTCTATCGAGCTGGCCGGCGTGATATATTCTTACTATACTGGTCCGTGCGAGTGCGACTCACCTCCTTGCACGAACGAGGAAGGCCAGGCTCTCCACGTGTGACCCGCCAGCCCACCAATTCTTGCCATGCATGGCGCTCGGTCGACGTGAGATAGACCGGAACAGAAGAGAAAGAGAAAGAGAGGGTGAAGGGGATTCGATGAGGACGACCACGAAATTGTAGATTGAACGGCAAAACGGAAAGGAAACGACGAGATGAACGCGATGGTGTGCTCACCTTCGGCCAAAGATGAATGATGGCGACGGAAGGGCTCGCCGGAGTTGGAGAGGAGTCTCCGGAGTTAGGAAAGATGACGGAGTCGACGTCGGAATCGAGCAATCCACCACACCACGACGTAGAGCTCGACGATAGAAACTCCATGGTGGTGTCCGTTCGCACCAAAAGTCCACGGTTTCGCCGGAAAAGCTCGCCGGAAAGTTCGCCGGAATTTAGTAGATGCGAACGTTCGGCGGCGGTTTGTGGGAGCTAAGGTTATCAAAACGGGATGAGGTTGGCGGCGTTGGAAAGAGAACGTGAAGGAGATCACCGGCAACTATTTATTGGCCGAGATAGAGTCCGATTTATTTCCCTTCTTTTTCTAATTTCGGGAATTAATTTCGGATTAAAAACAATTCTAGGAAATTCTGAAATCATAATTAAATCAAAAAATACTCCGAAAGCTCAGAAAATATTAGGAAAATTACTAGAGATGATTTGGGACACGAGGAATCCAAATAAAATACTTGGAGCTCACGAAAAGGGATTTTAGAGCATTCTAATAAATAGAAATAGCTCACGAAAAATGAGAATGAATTCCAGAAAAAGCTGAAAATTTCTCTAAAGGTTTTGGTCAGCACCTAAGCGCATTTTAAAAACCTTTTACACTTATAAACACCGAGATGCATCGGCATGAATGCAACACTCACACATAACCATTTATTAATTCAGAAAAACAAACAAAGGCTTTTTTTCCTATACTATATTTCCTGTAAATAAAATAAATGTTGGAAAAATTTTAAAATTGAGTGAAACTCGTTGCTTAATTATTCTTTCTATTCACATCCTGAAATTGAGAAATTTCAGGGTGTGACACATCCAGCGATGGAAGCTACACCGACGGTGCAGCCGTTGCCGGCACCGACCGAGGTCGTGCAAGGCTTTCGCCAAACCCCAAGACCAACTCCTCGCCGGCGATCTTTAGGCTTGGGCAGCAGGCACACCGATGGAAAAGCAGCCAGAGCACCGAGGCGACAGCAACAAAGCACCGGCAGGCCGGCAGACCACGACCCACGCAAACGGCGCAGACGGCAGACAGGACCGATCCACGGCAACACAGACAACGACGGCGTAGGACCGGCGGCTGGGGCCGCCAAGGAGGAGAGCAGCACGAGCGGCGACGAGGAAGAGGGGGGTGCTGAAGGAGCGGCGACGCGTCGGAGACGGGGAGAAGGGCACCAACGGTCGGGCGCCGCCGCGGCCAAGGGGAGGGGCGAAGATGAGAAGCCCCGAACATTATCTATATTTTGGTCCTACTTTATATATTTTTTCAACATAATCATATATGCACCATTTATTTGATTTATTTTATATTTATTTTTAGCATAAAGATGGCAACGGGCAAACATAATCATATATGCACCATTTATTTTCAACATAATCAGCCTACACCTCTACGCCGCCGCGGCCACTGTTCCAGCATAAAGATGGCAACGGGCAAACAGCCTGCGGAGACCCAAGTATCGTGGCAAGCCCCTAAAGCCGAGAGATTGTGCAACCCTGCAACAGTGCTCATGTAACCCAAGTTCCATAGGTCCATTACCGTCTTGCAGAAAGATGGTGTAACCCTGGAAGTTCGCAACACATCGCGCAAGCACATGCACTTGCACTGCTCAACACCTTACCTGTCACTTATTAAGGCGCTCGTTTCTGCGTAACCCTATATACAGTGTTTGGGCATTACAACTCCGTTGGACCATGCCATATATATACTAGGTACTGCGGCAGCGGCGAACCGGCTCCTCACCCGCACCGTCTCCAAGGGCGAGGTGTTCGTCTTCCCACGCGGCCTCCTGCACTTCCAGCGCAGCGTCGGGGCGGCGCTCGTCGTGGTGGTGTCGGCGTTCGACAGCCAGATGCCCGGCACACAGACGGCCACCGCAGCGCTGTTCGGCGCCATGCCGGTGGTGCCCACCGACGTGCTGGCGCGGGCGTTCCGGACCGGCGCCGGGGTGGTGGAGTGCATCAAGTCCATGTTCCCGCCGCCGCCCAAGTGGTCAATCACGCAGGACCGATCTGCAAGGACGGACGTGACTTGAACAAGGGTGGCGCTAGCGCGGTGTGCGAGGTAGCCGGCGCGGCCCCTCCTGGCGTCGCGCGAGGCCGTCACCGCCGCCGACTCTGGGCTGCTGCCGGGTCCCCTCTTGGGCTGGGTGGGCCGCCGTCAGTGTCCGCCCCTCCCTCCGCACCGCCCCCGTCGGTGTCCGCTGCCTCCCTCAACCTGGGCCCAACCCACCGCTGCCGGCCGCCGCAGCTGTGAACGCTCCCCGACGACACGACTACCTGACGGAAGATCGGGCACCCCCGTTCCCATCATATGCAATTATGCATGGGGCTCGACGTGGACAATGGTGAAGACACCAAGTCCGGGAGGTGCCAGAATAGCGTGGTCAGGGTGATGACATGTCGGGGCGGCACGGGCGCGACTATGAGGCCGGGAAGGTGGGGATGACAGTGAGGTCGAGAGACGCAGAGGACGGCGAGCGATGTCGGGGTGACGTGTGCGCGATGAGAACGATGGTGCGACCGGAGAAGGCGAGGTCGGTCAGACGGCGGTAAGGTTCGAAAGGCACAGACGAGAACGTTGGCGGAGCGTTGAGGTTGGGAAGGGGTGACGGTGTGGCCGAATAGACGACGAGATGAGCATTGTTTTCTCCCGTTACTGCATGGTGCGAGGCTTATTATGTATGCGTAACCTGCACTGGGTCTGTTACGCACCGTCCATGCTGCACTGCTGCACCGGTCGTGTCCGCGTTACCTGCACCCGCTCGGTTACGCACCATGCCATATATATACTAGGCAGCATATGAACAGACAGATCTGAAAGTAAGAAACACGAGTGCCGTGCAAAAAGAGCGGCGGCAGATCTGCGGTTGTCGCGTCCGGTGGCAGACGGTCGTGGCGCTGCAGATCATAGCGGCGCACAAGGGACGTCCTGCGCTGGCAGAAGGTAATCTGGGTATGCAAATCTGTGCCTCTATTGCTGGTTTGATTTCTAATGTTTTCGTTGGGGGTGGGGAATTGGGGATTCTGAAACCGGACTTTGCGAAAATCTCCAAGTTTCGTAGTCAGATTCATATCGATCAAATTGATTGATTTGAAATGGTTGGTATTAAGTCTAAGAAATAGTGTATCATTATATATCTATATTGCCTAACCATTCATCGTGCCAAGCCATGCAACCGCAAGGAAGTCGCCGGCGCCCAGAGGAAGGCGACGGAGGGGTCGACTGGATCAGCAGCCTTCCTGACGAGCTGCTTCTCAAGATACTTGGCCATCTATTCGACCTACGTGAAGCTGCCCGTACCACCGCCATTTCCCGCCGTTGGTGTAACCTCTGGAAGCGGCTTTCCAATTTGGATTTCAATGATGTCGACCCAGATTATGTCGAAACCGTGCTCGCACAGGTCACCAGCCCCGTTTTGGACAGGCTCGGCGTCTCCTTCAGCACCCCAGGGGCCTCCCAGCGCGTCACTTCACTTCTCCACGCTGCTGTGATTCTGGCGCCTGAGAGTTTCTCAATCCGCGCGGTGGTCCATTTAGAGGGAGATAATGTCATCAGGCTGCCTTGCTATAACCAAACTGTTTCCTTGAAGCTTCACGCGGAGAATTTATGCTTTGGGCCACCATGATCCGGCCAATTTACCATGCTCAAGAACCTGTCCATGGTCGGGGGCTGCATGGACCCTGCTTCTATGCTCCCCATATGCCCATGGCTTCGTGTGCTCGAGATCAATGACTGCTGGGCGCTTGATATAGTGAAAGTTCACTCAGAGTCGCTAGAGGTGCTCTCTTTGCACACCACAACAGATTTAGAGACCATCAACCGTATCGACATTGATGCCCCCATGCTTAAAGACGTGAAGGTGCGCATTAACACGGATTACAATTTCAGCATATCTTTCTTAGCTCCTGCAGTAAAGAATTTTTCCTGGGAATGCTATGGTAAAGCTTGGTTTGGTGATTTGTGGGTCCTCGAGACCATACGTGAGCACAAGCTTCATGCTTGCTACGTCTTATCTTTGACAATTTTTTGCCGGGTGAGTCTCCTGCTCTTCTTAATCTTATGTTTATTTTCTATATGGTGCCAAACTGTTATGCATGTAACTTGATATTGCTTGTTTAAATGGCATTCAAACATTCATTTTTTTCATGTGCAGTGTTCGTCCCCACACTATGATCCTCGTGGTGGTTGGAGCTTTGTGCAAGAGATAGAGTTACTTCCAGCAACCAACTTTTCCATTTTGGACTTGGATCTAGAAACAGAGGGACACGCTTATGGTCCATTGGTATTGCACCTGCTTTGGATTCAACCAGTTATACAAAGGCTTAAGGTGACCCTATCAGTAAGCAAGGTATCCATTGCGATCATCAGTGTCATGTAAACCTTCTTAATAATTTAATTAAGTCTATCATGTTAAATTTACTTTCAGGTGGGAGAATCATGTGAAACAAACTGCCCCCGCGAACAACCTAATAACAAATGGATACATGATAGTGTTGCTTTGACTGATCTTGAAGAGGTAGAGATTGTGGGCTTCAAAGCAAAAGATCATGAAATTGATTTCCTTAAACTATTATTCCAATGTGCAACAATGCTCAGGAGGGTGACTTTGAAAGTGACAGGCAAGATATTGCTAAGTAGTGATGGATATAATAAAACCTACAACATCCATAAGGAGTATCCCCATGTGGTATTTTATGTTGTCGGGATCCCCATTGTTGTCGGGGCTGAGGGCGTGGTGGTAACTGGAGCTGCTCTTGCTGGGTCAATGGATCCCCATACCCAGCTGCACTACGAGGTGTTCACCTTGTTGAAACAATCCCTGCATGACCGCTTTGATTCCTTGCACGCCCAAACTAGCCAACAGATATCACTGGTCCATGCGCTGCGCGGGCGTGGGACTGAGCTGTCGGCAGAAGTGTAGGCGACACTGGTGGACGCCCACGCTATCCTCATGGACGCCAGGGAGCAGTTCACGGAAGCTTTGGAGACAATGTGCCACTCCTTTCCTCAGATCGGTAGTCAGCTGGTGAATATTTGCCTTGTTGCTGATGCCTTGGATAGGTTGCTAGACGTCCTTGTAGCAGGGGAATGCATCCTGGACTGCGTTGTTGCATATTGTGGCTACTCCTGCTAGGATGCTGGTGGTGGTGCCGGCTAGTCCGACTACCAACGATGGAAGGAGCGGGCGCACCGACGCTGTTCAAATGCGTAACAAAGTTTCAGTGGGTTTTCTTTTTTCTTTCTTTTTTTGTTGTTGAGAATAAAGTTCCATCGAAAGGAGCATCTATGTATTATTATAATACAAAAGTATATAATACAAAAGTATTAGGAGTCACCACGTTAAGTTCCTCCCCTAGAGGGTGTTGCTTATAACCTATTATAATACATAAGTATTAGGAGTCACCACGTTCCTCCCCTAGAGGGTGTTGCTTAACCTAGTCGGTACGGTGTTGCATCAAGCTGCACGGATGGTGTGTAACCTTTTAGGTTACGTATTCGCAAAAAGAAACCTTTTAGGTTACGCGCTGAATCGACACGACGTAGTGGGTGTTGCACGCGCCATGCAGAACGGATGGTGTGTACTGCGTTGTGCGTAGCCGAACCGTGCGTAACTGAGCTGGTGCAGGTGACGCGCAGAATCGACACGACCGGATGCAGCGTGCATTTTGCGTAACCGACACCGTGCATAACCCATGTCGCAAGTTTTTTTTAGAATACCCATGTCGCAAGTTGGTAATTACCAGTTAGTTTAAGTACAGTATTACTAGTTGATACCCCGTGAGTTACTGCGGAAATTTCTTAAAAGACACTAAGCTGAATAATTGCATGCCATGCGTTCAAATGAGAATAGACACTGGCGCAAATATGGTAGTAGTCTCGTAAAGAAAAGGCATATCGAAGAACAGCACGTCTCTGTTCCATCCATTACACAATCGCTTACAATGCCATATAAGGCCTCAGCCAATGCAAGTCATTCTCATGAAACAAGACTTGTAGACAGTTATAATCGACGCCGACCCAAGTGTTCCTTCAATGATTTTGGGAGCTCTACACGGTTTAGTGTATGCGTGATCATTTGCTACAGCAACCTTTCATGATAGTTGGTGGCCCATTCCTGTCGGTACGAAAATATTGTAAACACAGCATGCCAACATTTGCAAGAATGAATATTAGTACGGTTTTGAGTATTGCTATATATACACATCAACAAACTCACCGAATTAGTAATATTAGATCCGTCCCAGTTGGTCATGAAGTGTAGGATGTATAGTCCACAAGCATTAGTAGCCTCCTCATGCCTTGGGACATCTCCATACACTATCAGTTCCTTGGTCCAGTCGATATTCAGTTCAGGACATATACCCCTGACACATTGTGTCATCCTGCTGGCAATTCTATCACATTTGGTTTTCTTGTGCAGCCTCCAGTTCTATTGGTCTTCTCGTTTGACCGGGTCCAGTATAGTGACTCTGATCCCAACCTCCTCGTTCATCCCAAAGGAGTATAATGTCCAATTATCATCATTATCATCAAATACTGGCAGGAGCAGCTGTTTAAACATGGCCTAGTTAATAAACATGTATTGATAAATGCTGCTTCCACATTTACAGTTGAGGTAACATATAGTAAGCATTACCAAACTGCATAGCTCCAGGGAATACGACGTTACCACACTTCTAATCTTCTCAGTGAAATTTGATATATTGTCTTCCCATGTGGAAGCGTCTACATTTACCAAAGACCGCTAAAAAAAGGATCAGAAAACAAATTTCAAAGCAATTACAAGTAACAATGCACCACAAGAAATTATATATTGAATCCTGGAAGAACCAACCGAAATTGAAGCAGGTATTATTATCTTCCAACCAGCATGACTTTCCTTAGACTCATCATGTGAGATTATTTTTATTCCCCGATCAATAAGACGAATGGTCTGGCGACCAGTTTCCTTGAAACATGGAATCAATTCGTGGGCACTGATCCTATAACTTGAATCCTCTGAACGAATTATTGTTGAACTGCACAAATTTTCATGCAATGGTTATAGACTTGAATTAGAAAGAAAATTCATGTACTTATCGACATCTTTTTCTAAGATAATCATCGCCTACCTTTGGTTGTCAAGTTTCATAATAGCATTGAAGAGATTGACATGATCTTTAGTGTTCTGATGCAATTTTTTAATTGTCCTCTCTCGTTGGCTTTTTCGCTGGAAATTGAAACTGTTTTCTTTTCCGTCCTCTTTGCCTCCGCTCACCATATTCACCTTGTCAGCGTGAAGTGGCAATGATGACGTCGTAGGAACCTTACTAAATTGGCAAGATACACCCTTGCACGCAGTCATTGTTACAACTTCTTCCACCAGCTTTGGATCTTCCAGGGGCTGTAATGATCACGAAGATTTTTCCATAAGTACATCAACCTTTCAAGAACAATGGAGTACAATGAGCATTAAAAATTTAAAAACTATGACTATGGAATATCACTGAACTGAATTGAACAGAAATGCACGATGTATTGTAGATCATGAAGATATTATATTAACCATATTACCTATGTGAGTTGTAAGTTTTGAATGTTCCCAAAGAATGACCAGTTTCCTGAAATGTAAATATTTCAATCTACAATTGTCAGTGTTGTGTTATCAACATTAAATGCTTGAGATTTATGGGTACCAAAATGTAGCTAATCTATTAAAATCCAAATAATCTTGTACAGTAGAGTATCACGGTGCAGGGGTGGACATAGGTTATAGTAATTGCCCAATGAGTTTTGTATTGTATAAACATTCATACTGTACCAATTCACACGGCAATTGCAACAGCAATTTCCCCTTGGGCTATTCAGATGATAGACAAGCGTCGGAGGGCCTTTCTCTGGAAAGGAACGACCTCTGTATCGGGCGGACAATGCCTACTTGCTTGGCCTCTGTAGAGCTCTCCGCATGGATTACGGCAGGCTATGCTAGCCTTCAGGTCCTACAACAAGAGGAGGCCGATACAATCTTGGGTCGCCAAGCTGTGTTGCTCACTTGATATGTTTTAGCTCTGCTCTGGTTTTGTTGTTTCTTATGTCAGGTTGTTTCTTTTTTTCAGTGTTTCTCTACCAGTTATCCTTAGTCCCCTTGATCAGCCAAGTGCTGTTTGGCTGCATCAGGAACTGTTTGTAACTGCTTTCCTCTTAATGAAATACATGCCAAGGCACGGTCGCGAAAAAAAATACTGCAGAGTGATGACACCAAAAGAATTGTTTGTTTGTTGATCTAGAATCTTACCACATCACCATTGGTGCTTGATGTGCCCACAATACTTGGATCTGGTGCCATTTCAGGTTTTGTAGAACAAATAGTGTGCATCACCATGTCTCCATTCACAAGATCTTTTCCTCTATGCTGTGACAGAGAACACAAAAAGATTATGTATGTACCTATCATGAAAGACAACAATAACATCCGGCACCATCATTCTACTAGTGTCATCACTGTATGATGAGGTCGATTCATCTTGTGAAAGTGGGTGTTGTTCCTTTGACAATTCCATATGGAAAATTGGGTTATCAACACTCACGGATATTTGTCGCTAAATGAAATGTCCTAGGAATCCAAATCTGAAATTCAAAATTCATAGAAGGGAAAAATTGTGAATATTGTACCTCCATTTGTTGTTCAGAATAAAGTTTTAAGGTATCTGATGATGTGCTTTCTGTAAGAGAGTTGTGTTGCATGTTCTCACAATCCACACAGTCAGTTGCTTTCGGGGACATGAAGTTTTCTATGTTACCGTCACCATGTTTTATTGGTAATGTACCCTGAAAAATAATTTAAAATTTATTAGAAAGATATGATATAATTTAATTTAAAAAAATGGTTCAAAAATCTTTGTTATTCTTGCATGAACCTGGCTCAGCATGTTGGACTGTTCTCTGGTCATAGCTGAGTCAGAACGAGTATCACTCTGCTTGAGAATTGCAAAGGCACCAGCCAGTCTACAGGCATGTTGAATACTGTCGCATTCAGTTTCCTCTAGCAATTCAGTAGGCTGGGAGATATTTGCAGTTCCATCAGGCACAACAGATGTCATCAAGGACCTTTTTTTCATCTTCCTGCTTATGTGGATACATTGGATTAATTGTCAGTACTTACATCGGCTGGTGACAAGATTTGCATTGATTAGAGAAAAATGTTGGCTGTTACTTTTTCCTTCTTGTTGGTTACAAAAATGAGTGTCTGATCTGGAATGTGTGTGGTAGAAATTTGTAAGAACCACTTTCATTAACAAAATATATGTTCTGTACCATATTCATGTCACTATACAAAGTAAAAGATCCATGGATTGCCAAAAGAAATAATGCATAATCCATCACCTCATTTGCTATTTTGATACCCTGGAATGCCTTTAGAAATGTATCACACACCCCATCCGTCTTCCTCTCGGAAGCTACTGTTGTTTCGCCAAAATCGTTTGCATAACAAGTTTCCTTAATGTTTCATATCTGCAATATTAAAACAGGAACAATGTTAACAAACAATAAATGGTGCCTAATATATAAATATATAGGCACTAAAGTTACCGGCAGGTGTTCACAGGATGCTTCTACTTGGAGTAGCTGTGCTTCACTCCAAAGTACAAACCGAGGTTCACCAACTGGAGGTGTGATAGTACTACACTACATCCAGTCAAGGCAGTACAACTGCTCATTATAAGTTAAAATCAATTAGCACAGATCTATCACCAAAAGTAAAATTGATCAGACTGCAACAAAGATTGTGTGAATATATCTTATTCCAAGGAGATATGTTGATCCAGGGATATAGTTGGCACCCATATGTACATTCTTATTATGTAATGCCTCTTTACCAAGTTTAAAATTATCGATGATGCAGCCAACCAATCATAGGTCTTTCAATTATATACGTCAAGGCACACATTCAAATACCTCGTACTGATGTTATTGCCAGTATGTGGGACAATGATCTTGTCAACAATAAGCAGAGTCCAACAGGTGATAAAAATGTCATCAGCGGCACCTTCTTTAATTTTCGCCTGCAGTGCTCCGGTAGAGATTCTACGCCTCCCAAATTTATCAGGAAGCATAGCTAGTTTATTTTGAAATTCAGTTGTTCTTTTATCTGTACGACATCATGCAACACCGTCTCGTAGGTTACGCACCATCCATGCTGCATGCAACACCGTCTCGCAGGTGTGCAGGCAGCACTGATAGTGCGTAACCGAACGGGTGTACTCTAGGTTACTCGCAGGATCGACAGGACCGGATGCAGCAGGGATGGTGTGTAACCCTCGGCAGGGTGCAGGTGCCCTGGATGCCGGCTTCTTGGCAACGCACCCCGAAGGCCCCAAAACAGATCAACTTTATATGGCACTCCCTCCATTCTCTTTTGATAGGAATACTCCGTATTTCCAAAAATCAGATTTTTACAAATGATAGTCCTTTTTGCCATTGGTGTGGGCCATGGCAATAAATGGCACAGATAACAATGAGTATCATGAGTAGAATGCCATTTGACAGAAGAGAAGTTTAAGACTACTGGGCTACTGGCTGCATGGTGCAACACTGGCTGGGTTACGCACGGGGTCTGTTACGCAAATCGGTCGTGTCGATCCTGCGCGTCACCTGCATCCGGTCGTGTCGGTTCTGCGCATCACCTCAGCTCGGTTACACACGATTCGGCTATGCACCATCCGTTCTTCATAGCGCGTGCAACACCAACTGCGTTGTGTTGATTCAGCGTGTAACCTGTACAGGTTATGCACCGTCCGTGCTTATTGATGCAACACCGACTGGGTCGTGTCGATTCAGCGCATACGCATCGTCCGTGCTGCTTGATGCAACACCACCGGTTCCAGATGTATGCGTAACCTGAACCCGCTCGTACACGCACGAACTCGGTTACGCACCTTGATGCTGCAACACCGACTGGGTGGTGCCGATTCGGCGCGTAATCTGCATCTGGTCGTGTTGATCCTGCGCGTCACCTGCACCAGCTTCGGTTACGCGCGATTCGGCTACGCACCATCCGTTCTTCATGGCGCATGAAACACCGACTGTGTTGTGTCGATTCAGCGCATAACCTGTACAGGTTACGCACCGTCTGTGCTTATTGATGCAACACCGACTGGGTCGTGTCGATTCAGCGCGTACGCACCGTCTGTGCTGCTTGATGCAACACCACCGGTTCCAGATGTATGCGTAACCTGAACCTGCTCGTACCTGCACGGACTCGGTTACGCACCTTGATGCTGCACACCGACTAGGTGGTGCCAATTCGGTGTGTAACCTGCATCCGGTCGTGTTGATCCTGCGTGTCACCTGCACTGCACCAGCTCCCATTACGCACAATTCGGCTACGCACCATCCGTTCTTCATGGCGCGTGCAACACCGACTGCGTTGTGTCGATTCAGCGCATAACCTGTACAGGTTACGCACCGTCCGTGCTTATTGATGCAACACCGACTGGGTCATGTCGATTCAGCGTGTACGCACCGTCCGTTCTGCTTGATGCAACACCACCGGTTCGGCGGTTCCAGATGTATGCGTAACCTGAACCCGCTCGTACCCGCACGGACTCGGTTACGCACCTTGATGCTGCAACACCAACTGGGTGGTGCCGATTCGGCGCGTAACCTGCATCCGGTCGTGTTGATCCTGCGCGTCACCTGCACCAGCTTCGGTTACGCGCGATTCGGCTACGCACTATCCTTTCTTCTTGGCGCGTGCAACACCGACTGCGTTGTGTCAATTCAGCACGTAACCTGTACAGGTTACGCACAGTCCGTGCTTATTGATGCAACACCGACTGGGTCGTGTCGATTCAGCGCGTACGCACCGTCCGTGCTGCTTGATGCAACACCACCGGTTCCAGATGTATGCGTAACCTGAACCCGCTCGTACCCGCACAGACTCGGTTACACACCTTGATGCTGCAACACCGACTGGGTGGTGCCGATTCGGCGCGTAACCTGCATCCGGTCGTGTTGCTCCTGCGCATCACCTGCACCAGCTTCGGTTACGTGCGATTCGGCTACGCACCATCCGTTCTTCATGGCGCGTGCAACACCGACTGCGTTGTGTCGATTCAGCGTGTAACCTGTACAGGTTACGCACCGTCCGTGCTTATTGATGCGACACCGACTAGGTCGTGTCGATTCAGCACGTACGCACCGTCCGTTCTGCTTGATGCAACACCACCGGTTCGGCGGTTCTAGATGTATGCGTAACCTGAACCCGCTCGTACCTGCACGGACTCGGTTACGCACCTTGATGCTGTAACACTGACTGGGTGATGCCGATTCGGCGCGTAACCTGCATCCGGTCGTGTTGCTCCTGCGCGTCACCAGCACCAGCTTCGGTTACGCGTGATTCGACTACGCACCATCCGTTCTTCATGGCGCGTGCAACACCGACTGCGTTGTGTCGATTCAGCGCGTAACCTGTACAGGTTACGCACCGTCCGTGCTTATTGATGCAACATCGACTGGGTCGTGTCGATTCAACACGTACGCACCGTTCGTGCTGCTTGATGCAACACCACCGGTTCCAGATGTATGCGTAACCTGAACCCGCTCGTACCCGCACAGACTCGGTTACGCACCTTGATGCTACAACACCGACTGGGTGGTGCCGATTATTGGTTCGACTATTGGTTACCTCCTCTCTTGTCTCGTCCAGATGGCCGCCGAACTACGTAACCTTCTGTAAATCGGTAACTACGCACGAGACATCAAGGCATATTAGGTTACCACCACCATTCGTACATATAATGGTGATGAATGGACCTAATTGTGAGCACCGATGATAGGATCAAGCACGGATGCAAAAGATTTCATCATGTTCAGAGATTTTTGGGACCAATCACGTTCAGAGAGGTCATCCGATCCGCATAGCTTTGAACCACCCCCCACCCCACAAACAAACCGTTCCTGGACTCCAAGCCCATCAAGCCCATGTACATCCGAATCAATCAGCCTGCTGTAGGACGTTCCACGCTGGCGGCGTCTTCGGAGAAGCCTGTCGCCAAGCTCGCCGCAACGCTAGCAGGTATCCCCGTTGTGGTCTTGTACATAAAGACTACGGAGACGCAGCATGGATCATCTATGACATGGACTCATTTGATTGTGAGTTCTTCATTCCTGACGTGGAGAAACTACAAATGCGTGGTGACAACATAGTTCTGCCTGAAGATGTTGCTGAGAAGTTGGAGGAGATTGAGAAGAAGAACATTGCAAAGTACAAAAAAAAGAAGTGGACTACTTATCGCTTCGTCTAGCAATGAAGCTTGACAAGGGATTTGCAGTGGCAACCTATCTTCCCTCTATAGTATTTGCTTGTTCAAGTGTGGAATCTTTATATTGTTGCAACCTTTAACCTTCATTTCTTCCTTCATCAGAATTTGTAATGTTCTATTTGCTTTCCATGGACTGTACTCAAAAAATGTCTGATGGAATTAAATCTTTCAATGTCTTACCATTTTGTAACGGAAATAAATCTTTTACCTGATGCACTACTGGAATTAATTCTTTCAATGTCTTAGCATTTTTCCCACCTTGGAGTAGTTGAGAGTTTGAAGTGAAACCAATAGGATTGCAAATTAGGGCATGTTTAGTTCCCTAAAATTTTGGGGCCAAAATTTTTTGGGTCTCTTTCGGGGTCTATTAGAGGTAGTAAACATAGACTAATTATAAAACTAATTACACGAATGGACGGGAAATTTCGAGACGAATCCATTAAGTCTAATTAATCCGTCATTAGAGATTGTTTATTGTAGCACGACATTGTCTAATCATGACATAATTAGGCTCGTTAGATTCATCTCGAAAATTAAGGTAGGGGTTGTGAAATGGGTTTTGTCATTAATCCACATTTAATACTCCAAATTAGTGTTCGAAGTTTGATGTGATGGGTGGTTGGTGAAATTTTGGTGAACTAAACAGGGCCTTAGTTAATACTCCCTCCATCCCTAAATATAAGCATTCTTCGATTTCTGTGCATCACGTTTGACCGTCCGTCTTATTCAAAAAATTATGAAAACACTTAAAATATATACGATGATAAAACATGTCATAACAAAATAAATAATATTTTCATAAGTTTTTTAATAAGACGAACAGTCATATATATGAACATAAAAAGTCAAGGAATGCTTACATTTGGAGACGGAGGGAGTAGTTTTTAATCAAACCAATAAGATGCGGCATGCACAGGAAGTGGATTCAGTAAGTACACAAGTGACGCATGTCGTTCACACATCTGCAATCGTGTGTCTGTCGAGGGAACCCCACCGTGCTATACCCCACACATCATCGACCGAAATGGAGGGGCATGGATGTCACAGTAACGTCTTTCCTGTCAATGGTAGTCAAAAGGGTAGAGTCCCAAGACATGGCGACTGGCATTGGTCATGAAAGCCTCCCTTATACTAGAAGCTACTCCCATCAGTAGGTACCCAGGCATCACCAGGTCTGTGGCTCTTGTGTCAATCGTCTCCTCTCTCATCTATCTCTGACAGTCCGCGCAGGGTAGGCCAAGAACAGGCAATGGCAGATTTGAACTTCGAACAACTAGAGTTTTTCAAGATTCTTCTTCCTGGCATGTACCACACCCTGGTAAGTGATCGAATCGCATACTTTGTTTAGGTTGCGAATCTGATCCGTCCGCTTTGGGAGCAAGAGATTTCGCTGACACATATCAATCTTGCTACTTTCAGAAGCTACCGAATAAGTTCGTTCAGGAGCTTGGAGATGCCAAGATCTTGAAGATGCGGCTAGCCGGTGAGGGGATGCCACTGTGGAACGTGGAGATCTTGGGCGACGCCAAGAGCGGTGCCATGTGCCTCACGCACGGTTGGGACAAGTTCGCACACGCCCACGAACTTCTGGACGGCTACGTTCACTTGTTCCGCTACGACAGCATCGCTGCTACGCTCGCCATCACGGTCTTCGACCTGAGTGCTTGCCGCAAGATGTACGCTCACGGCGGCACAGCCAGTATGTCCCGCTCCATGCATTTAGGTAGCTTTTGGATGTTGGCATTGGAGTGTAGAACTAGGATTTGGAATCTAGGGACACCAATTCGGTTGTTTGGACGTCCTATGAATCGGAAACTCAAACAATGATCCAATATCACGCGGCATCAGCTTCACTTGCGTGGCGTCCTACGCGGCTGGGTGGAGGAACGACTGGCGGCGGCGTCGCGTGCGCGGTTGGCAGGTAGTGTCCTGCGCACGCCTAGGTTGTGCGCAGTAAGTGTCGGCGTCCTTCACGCCACTGAGTGGATCGTCGACCGGTGACATCCCACGCGTAGGAGGCGAGCGCCGCCACATAGCTCCCTTCCGCCCCAAAATCTGGCACCCCTCCTCTCCACACCGCGACCCTCCCTTCTTGCAAACCTACACCAGTGACACGTGTGGTCGATCCTCTCCGTCGGCAAGCCATCCGGCGGCGAGCTCCGCGACTTTCCACCGGCGAGTGCCTCGCCTACTGACCTCTGGTGCTGTGGAAGAACGATCTAATACCAATACCATGCTTCTGTACACCCAACCAGCAATTGTATCTGATTGCTTATTACAATTCAAAAAGAGAATACAATAGTCACCCAAACAATAGCATTTGAATTGCTTTTAATTTCAATACTTTTGTGTAACTTGTACTGAACTTAATCGAACACTAAACCCTTAGTCTTGGGAAAATTAGATTTGTATACCATCAAAAGATGCAGATTTTGGAAAAATAGCATGGAAAGATTAAACTCTAGAAAAATAGCATCGAAAGTTTACTCAGTTATGGATTTTTACCATTCACGTTAGCTCACTGTTACCAGCTGCCTTCCTCTCCCTGTGACACATAGACCCCACTCGTCATCCCTAACCTGCCCTCGTCCGCGCACATGCCCTCGTCCGCTGGCTGCCCCACGCAGTAGCGTCTCCCACCGACCGGACCCACACGCCGGCAGCCCCGCGCACCAGCTGTGGTCGGGCAATCTGTGTTCGCCATTGCCGTCAGCCCAGAGCGGGCGCCGCCGGTGAACTTCCCGTCCCGGCCACCTCTTCCCCTAAAGACCAGTTCATTTAATAGTACACATCTAATTTTCCCTTTAGTCCTTTGCTGCATGCATGTCATTGACGACATAGCATGACATTCTCTGTTATTGTACGCAGACAACGCGTTCGAGTTCTACAAGATCTTGCTTCCTGGGATGTACCAGGAATCGCTGGTAACTGCTGCTTCTAATTAAAAGCGATATCCGGGTGTTGTCCTTACAAATTAACTGTTGATCAGCATTTTCGACCGTGGTGTGCAGGTGCTGCCACCTAAGTTCGTGCAGCAGCTCGGAGGTCGCCGAAGGCTGAACCTGCAAGTCGACGGCGCAGGCTTGGGTACGTGGGGCGTCAGCATCTCCTTCGGTGACAACATCGGCTCCATGTACCTAGCCGAAGGTTGGGAGGAGTTTTATCGCACACACGACCTGTGTGACTGCCAGCTGCTCGTGTTTCGGTACGACCGTGCCACGGCCACGCTCGATGTAACTGTCTTTGACACGTCCGCCTGCCGCCATCGATACCTGCAGGCCAACATCGTCTCGCACGGAGGGAACACCGGCGCCAGGTTGCTGCCCGTGGCTGAGCCCTCTCAATTTATCGTGTGCCCGAAGGCGTGCAACTTGCGGTCAAGGGAGTCCTAATACTTGGTGAGTTGCCATCGCTGCAAGTTTTTTCTTTACTGCATTATGCAGTGCATCCACATCTAACTCGCGTGTCGTCTCGGCGATGCCGTCGCAGAACGTGCCATTGCACTTCCAGGAGGCGCATGGGTATGCTCGACGGCGGCTCGTGGAACTGCGGATGCGCGGTCAGTCATGGACAGTGAGCTTGAACCACGCGCAGGGGGCGAGAGGGGTCAGAGTGCGCTTCAAGTACGGTTGGTACCACTTCGTTCAGGACAACCAACTCAAGGTCGGCGACACCTGCTTCTTCAAAGCCATCCGCGAGGGCGAGTGCGTCGACGACGATGACGAGTGGGAGGACCAGTCGGAAGACGACAACCACATGCAGCAGGTGGAAGTGCGAAAGCTGGACGGTACCATGATTATGTGATGACATGTATTTGGTATATGTGGCTAAACTTTATCCGGTCCAAAGTTACAAGTCTGGCCACTAATTACGGGAATTAGACGAACTCAGTTTTAAAACTATCATCACAAACACGAGCTAATTTGCGAGAATAATCTTACTGCAGCAAAATCGTAGATTAATTATGCTCATTAGATTTCATCACGCAAAGTTTCACAGGTTTAGCAAATAAACTTCGTTTAGTACATCATGCATATAAGAGACGTTGAGACTAAAACTATGTTAGTATAGAACATACACGGCAATTACAAATGTCGCTGTGAAAGTTCACAAATGACACTGAAAATTCATAGCAACCCATCTCTATAAGATCGTTTATTTGTTCAAAGAAGGAATCCTAAAAAACTGGAAAGTCGACCGCTCACACATACGCCCACGGCCCATCTCTATAAGATCGTTTATTTGTTTACAAAACCATACGCCTATGAAAGCCCAGCCTGCCTGCCTAACGGGACGGGCCGGGCCACGGGGGTGAGCATTAATTACTATTAACCAATGAATGAGAGAACCAAACGAAGTAAACCTGACGAAAACTGAAAAAGCCATTCCGAAAAGTCGTCCACCGTTCGAAATAACAGGCCCATCGAAAAGTTCCTGGTCGGTGGGTCGGATCCTTCGGGTTACCACGCCCGACCCATCAGTTTCGGGCAAACAATCCGACCCGTCACATGGTTTGGGTCGGGCGGGTCTGGTGTCTCGGCTCCACGCTGGGCTCTTGGAGCATCTCCTGCTTCGACGCCCGCCCGGTTGGCACTCCAGAGTCTGCAGGACCAATGTGTGGTCCTTTCTATGTGCCCTACCTTCACTTGTTGGGCGTCCCCTCCGGAGGTTACATGATCTTCTACTTCTACCTTGGTCTTTAGCACCGAGTCACACAGTTGTTTTTGGGTTTTTTTTAGGGATACACAGTTGTTTTTGGGTGCTTCAGTGCTTCATTGTTATCACTACAGGAAGGTACCGATGTATGCACACATATTTTCATGCAGTATAAATTCATATGTATGTACACTCATTTATATATACTACATGAAATGATGTGTGTGCACCTGAAGCTGTGTAACAACTAGTGATCACGTTCCGCATCTACTATATGATTGCTTCCGCGAAATTTTTTGATTTGCAGGCCTAGCAGCGGATCAGATGTGTTCATCATACCGTGGTGCGTTCGATGCAGTTGCATCACTCTACTACCTCAACTCAACCAAAACAAAACAAAACACACGTATACAACACGGATCTACCACAGTACCACTCCATACCACGACTTGCGGCCACCACCGGCCGGCACCGCCGCACCGTCGTCATTACACTCGAATAGTCGATGTCCCAAACTGAGCAACACACTACAACATGAGAAGGAGCGGTAGTTGTGCCGCCGCCATTGGACATTTATTGACACGCTTTCATAAACACATGTGAGCTATTGTGTCTATCTACCTCTCTCTCTATGATCTTCGTAACCTGGACCACTCAGTTTCGCACGAGCCATGTACTCTACTGAGGCATGCGCGTAACCTATCACTTGGTTCGACTATTGGTTACCTCCTCTCTTGTCTCGTCCAGATGGCCGCCGAACTGCGTAACCTTCTGTAAATCGGTCACTACGCATGAGACATCAAGGCAGATTGGGTTACCACCACCGTTCGTACGTATAATGGTGATGAATGGACCTAATTGTGAGCACTGATGATAGGATCAAGCACGGATGCAAAAGATTTCATCATGTTCAGAGATTTTTGGGACCAATCACGTTCAGAGAAGTAATCCGATCTGCATAGCTTTGAACACCCCCCCACCCCACAAACAAACCGTTCCTGGACTCCAAGCCCATGTACATCCGAATCAATCAGCCTGCCTCAAAAAAAAGTGGAAGGATATATTAAAATAAATACTTTGGCCTTGGATCCTTATTTTTCGAAACAATGAGGTCAATACAGTAAAAACGTGATCCAACATATACTGAATTATAGTGTACGCTAAGGGCTCATGAACAAAAGGGGCACCGTATACGGTAGACAAGGCCGCCAAGATGCAACATTGTAGCTCAATGATTAATTTGGGCCTTAATCGTGTTGGCCCACACGCACGGCAAGAACCCATGATCGTAACCTTTACGGAATTATGGTGGATCTTCTGTGGTTATATGTCAATATTTCATACATATCTGATGTACGTAACCCACGATATTACGACTTGTCAAAAGAGTAAATGGATCATTGAAGATCTTCTATGACCACTTGCACAGATGGTGCGGGGTAACTGCTACGTAACGGATACGCAAATAATGTAAAGGGATCCTCTGTGCAGCATGTTGCGGTGGAATAGATAGCACGGCATCTAATCCTGAGAAAACGTTATGCGTAACTCACCGGCCTAGTGCATAATCCATGGCACTTTGCACCAGCTCTCTTCTCCGGGGATAAACATAATGTAAAGGGATCCTCTGTGCAGCATATTGCGGTGGAACAGATAATCTAATCGTGAGAAAACGTTATGCATAACTCACTGGCGTGGTGCGTAATCCATGGCACTTTGCACTAGCACTCTTCTCCGGGGATAAACACGGTGGCTATGCATGGAACCCAATCGTGAAAAAACGTTTTGCGTAACTCACCGAAATCGTGCGTAATCCATGGCACGGCGACAGTTTGCGTAACTCACCGGAATCGTACGTAATCCATGGCACGGTGACAGTTTGCGTAGCTGACCGGAATCATGCGTAATCCATGGCACGACGACAGTATCCTTCGGTATCGGGTTATGCTATGGATAAATGACCGCGTTGCCCCTGCGTAAAGCTTTATGCAGCAGAATAAAGTATTTACGAGAGGGAGCCGGAGGAGGCTCCGTAATGTTGTTTTTGGGGGACATGTGGCAGACTGTGGATACCCAAGCGCACTGTAGAATCCGTGTTCACCTCCACCTTCCTCATCATCCTCTTCAGCACCCTAATCCTCATCAAGTGAGAATGGAGATGATGATGATGAGTACTATGGTGCAAGGATGCCCAAGAGAACACTCAAGCCGAAGACCAAGCCCAAGAAGAGCTATGGAAGCATATCCTTTAACTATGATTGCTTGACTACTTCTAAAGATAACATGTCTATTCCCGTTGGCAAATTGCCTCAATTTGATGGCACTAACTATGCCAAATGGAAACATCTAATGAAAGCCTACCTTACGAGCTTGCAATTGGATTTGTGGAACATTGTGTGTGTAGGTTTTGAAGATCCCGAAGATGAAGAAAAGCTTACACAACAAGATTGTTGTAACATAAGAAGAAATGCCCAAGCCACCTCTATTCTCCTTAGTGCTTTGAATGGACAAGAGTACAATAGAGTAAATGCTTTAGAGATTGCTAAAGAAATATGGAACACTCTCCATATTGCTCATGAAGGTGTTGACAAAGTGAAGAAATCCAAGATAAACATCTAAGGGTATTTATACCTCTCTGCCCCCCAACGGTTCTCGGCTTCCTCCCTGCGCCGAAATAGTAACATTTGCCCCCTTCTCACTTCTAGCATTCACTCTCACCTACTTGAATCCAAATTCCATCCTTAGCATTCAAGTCTTGGGTGATTCCTTGTGAGAAGAAGGAAACCCATCTACTCTCTTGAAGATTTAGTGCACTTGGTGAAACCCTAGCTTACTTGGTGGATCTATTACTCTTGGAGTTCTACTCCTAGATGGCTAGAGGTTACTTGGGAGCTTCCTAGATTTGTGTGGCTGCCCCCAAGTGGTTTGTATTACCCTTTGTGACTAGTGGAGCACTCCATCTACTCCCTCCGGTCTCGATTACAAGGCGTGCGACGCCGCAGCACAAAGACCAAGGGTGTACATGAGCAACATGCGCTGGCTTTAAATTGCTACCTCGATAGATTCATTGACCAATGGCCGCATGGAAACACTCCTGCATGGCCGCATGCAAGGCTCCTACATGCCCGCATGCAAGGCTTCCTTAACTCCTGGGAGCCAATTAATGCGAAATTTTGCTGCTTTACGAAACAGCACGCCTTGTAAATAGGAAAAACCCAAAAACTAGCGTACGCCTTGTAAACGAGACCGGAGGGAGTATTACCTTGGTGATAGGTGTGAGAGAGGAGTGGATCTAGAGAGATCCCAAAGCCTTTGTGGCTTACCTCAACAACGTGGATGTAGGCTAACCTTTGTGATGCGCTGAACCACGGGTTAAATCTGTGTCCCTTGTGCTTTACTCTCTTTACATTCTTTGCTTCCTTGTTCTTTTTGCTCTCAACTAGATCTATTAGGGTTTGCTCTAGATCTACAAGTTCTTATTGCCCTAAGGTTGTTTGGTAGCTTATGCTTCAAATTCATAAGTTCAAATATCTGCATCTAGCCCGTGATATCAGCTTTTAGCTCTTTAATCCGTGCAGGCTTGAAAAATCAGAAGCTCCAGGAAAATTCAATGTCTGTGAATTTTCCCGGAGGTTCCGGGCTTTGACAGAATTTGGCATAAAACTTTGAATTTGTTTTACAGTCCTATTCACCCCCCCCCTCTAGGCCACTTGCATTGATCCTTTCACCGGCCGACCCTAGGTTCGGCCGAACCGACCTAGGGTCGGTTCATCCTGGCCCTCCACGTGTTGTCCTCCCATTGGCTCCCTGCTGCATTCCCGGGTGTCTAGGGGCACTTTGAGCCCCGGAGCAAGCCTCCTCCTTGTCTATAAATAGGAGGGGAGGGGCTCCATTTCTCACACACCACCAAGCTCTCAAGTTCCACTCTCTCTTGTGTAGCTCTCTCTCCCTCTCTCCAATTCTGCCCATGAGAGGTGATTCTCACCTCTTTGTGGTAGAATGGTGATGACGACAGATCTAGACTAGGATTAGTGAGAGGTAGAGGAGGGGTAAGGAGTGAGTTGATGTCCTCGTGGATGCTTGTTCTTCATTTAGATCAAAGTGAGTATTTCAGCATTTCTTATTTAGACTATAGTGGACATCATGCATGATTGATTTGTTCTCGTGTTCGTGGCTCGTTCATAAGTTAGAGGCTTGTGTTCTTCATGACACAAGGCTTCGATCCTTTAGAGCCAGAGCCGTAGTTCATTTACATGTTTGCATGCTCTGATCCTGTTTAGTTAAGTGAGTTTGCTGTATCTCGTTCAGCTGCATCCATAGCTTCCTTTCTGCTCCCAGTTCAATGATATGATCTAACTCCGATCTTTCCCTTGTTCGTGGGACTGTATTTATACAGTTGCTATAGTGTAGATAGCGGGCTAGCATACGCCGCACTATAGTATTTATCTGGGGTACAGACGTGGTGTCTGGGCCTTGGTTTTCCTACGGAGACCACGTACGATCGTAGCGTAGAGGTAGGCCGCAGTGGTGACAGCCTTTTGGACCCTTTGTCAACCCTCTTACGTCGCGTACCAAGTTGGGCTCGCTTGCCAGCACATTGGAGTGTTGTCGCCCCGCGGGGATGACTAAGATCTGACAGGAATACATCTTGAGAGCTAAGTCCCTTAAGGAAGTGCTTCTTGTATCCCAACCTATCCCAGCGAAAGCTGGTGTCCTTGGATAGATCCTCTCTGGTTACTCTCCGTCCTTAGGGAATCAAACCCGACGGGAATACTCATTCCCCTAGGGAGAAGAGCTACAACGGTGTATCCGTGCGCTGGCGGATTCGTTCGCACTCGTCAGTGTACCCGGGAATTTCTTACACGCTCACGCTGCCCACGGCGCCTAGTGTTGAGGTTAAGAAACGCCAACAGCGTACGTGCTTCTAACTCTTATTTTCAACATTTGTATGCATTTTAAACGAATGTGTCGATGGACCTTTGTGTGTGTGCAGGCTGACTACATGGCAGACGAGGCCGACGACCAGACGTCGAACAGGTTTCTGGAGGTCTACCTGCTCTGGCTGTTCGGGTGGGTGATGTTCTGCGAGTCAGCGGGAGACTCAGTGTCGAGGTACCTGCTCCCCTGGGCTCAGAGGATCGTCGACTCCCCCTCGACGAGTTGCCCCAGATCAGCTGGGGCAGCCCTGTTCTGGCCACTACCTACAGGGGGTTGTGTTCGGGCGTGGCGAAGCCGGCGAGTAGGGAGGGGATCCTCCTGGGTTGTCCTCTCCTGCTGCAGATGTGGATCCACGAGCGGTTTGACACCGGTTGGCCCAAGGCCGACCTCTCGGAGTACGACCCGCTGCCAGCTAACACCGACCCAGCGGACCTCCCCACCATGAGTTCTCTGTGGTGCCTCCGGAAGGTAATGACCTCTCTTATCGTTTTCTTTGCTTAATGAGTTCTTTAGTTCGATTCAATTAACTTTTCATGTTCTATGCAGCACGTTTGGGCTGGGGAGTAGGCGAAGAAGGTGTACAAGGACTTCGTGGGTCAGATCAACCGGATGGTCGATGCCCATGTCCGGTGGACGCCGTACACTCCTGCCATGGTCGCTGCTCGCGCACCACAGGGCCTCTCGTCGCTGTGCTTCCGAGACCAGGCGTACTGGATGACGCGGTGACGATTGGTGTTCGACGTCTACGTCGAGGAGTACGCGGTCCACCAGGTGATGAGGCAGAACGGCCTCTACCAAGAGTCGTCTGTACCTGTTGCGTCACGTCTGCCGCCCACAGCGCACAGGTGAGCTACCGTTAGTCAGTTATAATTTTTTTCCGTTACAAGTAGTCAGTTGCAAATAATTTTTTCTTTCATCTATGCTAGGTGGACGCATAAGGGCGTGTCTACGGCGACGTCGTTCATCGACAGGTTGCAGCCGTACGTCGACGAGTGGGCATCCGCGGTGCATGAGGATAACGTCGTCACCGAGCACCGCCTTCACGACGGCGTGGCCTGGGTAGCGTACCTTAAGTGGTACCTCCTGAGGACGCGGACGCGGGTGACGTACGTCCCTACTGCCCCGCCACCGCCACCGGTCCCGGACCACAACAGGCTACTGCCGGACGCCACGTATCCGGTGCGATGAGACTAGACCACCGACACAGCGGTAAGCTACGATACTGCAATCATATTTAATTCATGTTACTATTCATTATAACATGTGCTACTAATTTTGTGAGTAGCACGACGCGCTTGCTAAGATCGTGCGGCTCGCAGCGGCCGTGAGGGAGGCGTGTTTTACCTGGGGGCCTCAGCAGCACCGCCACACGTACGACAGGATCCTCGATGTTGCCACGAGGTACTCCGCCGTCGTGAACTACCCCGGGGCCGCAGACATTCCTCTTCTTCCGCGCCACCCAGCGTCGTCCTCGAGCTCCGCCTCGACAGGTCGTTCACAGCCGGTGCCTTCCACCTTTGCACGTGCGCCATTCTCGGCTCCGACGGCACAGCAGCATCCACAGCCGCAGGGCCCACACACCTACGTGCAGCGGCTGTTGGTTTTCCCCGACGCAGGTACTTTCAGTGGACCTTATTTTCAACTAATGCACGAAGTTATTGTGTGTTTTTGTTATACTATATTCTAATCATACATGGCGACCGCCGGTCTTTCCGACGGGACCAGGAGGTTTCACCGGGGCTCGACAGCCGGAGACGACGGCACCTAGACCGCCGGTCTTTCCGCTAGGAGGTTTCAGACCACCGGTCTTTCCAGCGGCAGATATTCCTTCCTCGTCCACTCCACCTATCTTCCAGCATGGTAACGATCTTAACTATTACAGTAAAATTCGATAAGTACGATACGTTTTGGAAAACTAATACTATTCGTTGCAGGTTTCGACGCGACCGCGGTCTTGACTCCAGACGACCAGCTGGACTGGGACGAGTTTAGGTTCAACGACTTTCTCGCGCCCATGGATGCGGCGGAGGGCGAAGAGCTTGGCACGTCACAGTTCACACAGGCGCCGCCTCTTGGGATGCAGGAGACACAGCTGGTGGGCGGAGCGACCACGGGGGCCGGCGGAGCGACACCGGCTGGTGCAGGGTTGTCGCCGGCGGGCGGAGCGACAGCGGTGGTTGCAAGCTCGTCGCAGGCAGACATGGCGACACTGTCTCCCGACCAGCTCAGACTGCGGGTGGTCAGGCCACCTGACCCCTTGACGTACACCCGGGACTAAGGATGGCAGTTTTACCCATGGGTAAGGGTACCTACGGGTACCCTACCCTGTTGGGTAAGGGTATAGAATTCTACCCGCGGGTAAGGGTACGGGTATGAAAATCTACCCACGGGTAGAGCTACGGGTATGAATTTCTACCCATGGGTACCCAACGGGTACCCTTATTAAAGAAGTCCATACAAACATTTGACCCAAGCCAATATATACAAACCCAAGAACACCACCCTATCTACCAACGCGGGCCACGTGGCGACGCCTTCTCTGCAGTTCTGCCTCCACTCCACCCCCGACGCCGCCTCCTTTGTCCAAATTGCCGCTCCCACCCTGCCTCCTCTAGCCGGATCCCCGCGCCCCACAGCTCCCACCAACCCCACATCAGCACGTCGTGTCCTCCGGCCGGATCCCTGTGCCCTGCTGCTCGCCAGCCACCTCCTCCAACCAGATCCCCGTGTCCCGCTGCATGTCAGCATATGTGACATTTTGAGAGTTAAAATTTGAGACTTATTTATGTTAGTATGTGTGTGATTGTGAAGTTTGAGACTTATTTAGCTATTAAATTATTATTGTAATGTTGGATATGAACTCATTGAGACTTTATGTTCAATACCCAGCGGGTACCCTGTTACCCTACGGGTACCCTACGGGTAAGGGCACGGGTAAGGATTCTTACCCGTTACATTTGGCAGGTAAGGCTATAATTGAGATAGACGGGTATGCTAACGAGCGGGTAAATGCTTTACCCTTACCCTACCCTGCCCATTGCCATCCCTACCCGGGACCACACCTGGGCTGGTGCTAGAGCTGTTAGGCCGAAGAGGAGCCGCCGGATTTAGATGTATTAGTGTTTTCTGTCACAGCAGTACTTTTACCATGATCTTGTATAAACTATTTTCCATCTACTCGTTAATTATAATCTTTTCTTTTATATTTGCCAATTTGTGTTGTGATTATGTTTTTATCATTTTCTTGTTTTAAAACAATAAAAAAGTGTTTTACAAAATGAAAAAAATCTAAAAAATGAAAAAAGTGGTACCGCCGTGTGGCACGGCGGCAGACCCCTGCCGCCGTGTGGCACGGCCCTATGACGCTGACGTCATGCCACGCGGACGTGCCGCCAGACGTACTGTCCTGCCGTCGTACCACACGGCGCCAGGGTCCTGACGCCGTGTCGCACGGCGGCAGGGATGCTGCCGCCGTGCCACACGGCGTGAGAACCCTACCGCCGTGTGGTACGTCGGCACATGTCTATTTCTGCTAATTTTGGATCGCATTATTTATTTTTCACAAATCAAAAAAATATGTATATACATATTGTATCTATATTATACACCTGGGTGCATTCTACACAAAGAATGCACCCAGTCCAACCGACCGAACCAACTCCATCCCCACAGGCGCATTAACCTAACCCGCGGCGAACCACCCCCGCACCCAAACTTCTTTTTAGTTCGCATCCCATCTCGTCACAATCTCCCGTTATCCAGCGCATCGCGAGATCCACGCCGAAGCGGCGGCGCACGGGCCGTCGCTAGCTCGGGCACCGGTAGCAATGGAGTGCGGGACCAGGCCGGAGCGAAGCCCCTCGCCGGGAGCCGCGCCTAGGGGCTTCCAGGCCAGCTCCCTGCGCCGGTAGTGGCGGCACGCGGGCTCCGGAGGCGACCTCCACTACGGGCAGCGCCAGTGCGCAGACGCCGAGGCCACCTCCCCAGCGCCCAGCGGAGAGCGGTGGCGCCAGGCCACCCTCGGGAGCAGCAGCGCGGGCGCACGAGCATGGGTCCGCCGGGTGTGGTTCACCCGCATGCGCGGCTGCCGGAATCCGCGCTTTGCCCCGCGTGCGTCGGGCTGCCGGCGCCGGTGCTGGCCTCTCACGCGCGGAGTAGCAGTAGGCCTGGAGGTCTGGAGTCGTGCTGGCTCGCATGCCTGCCTCTGCCTGCTTGCGTGTGTTGACTGACGGGATGCAGAACTGCAGAAGGCTTGGCGGTAGCTTCTCGTGGTTTTGTGGCGTCTAGCAATCGATAATTATTTTGTATTCTGGTCGGCCTGATCTCCTGTCAGGCACGCGTCCTGGGCCGTGTTTGTTTTAAAGGGTCTAAAAATTAGTCTCAAGGAATCTTAAATGCATGAAGTATTAAATAAAATTTATTTGCAAAATCTTTTTACAGATAAGTGTAACTTTGCGTGACGAATCTAACGAGCCTACTTAATCCATGATTTGCTACAGTAATGCTACCCCTTCTGTTGTAACCGAACAGTAATGCTACCCCTTCTGTTGTAACGATAAGTGTAACTTTGCGTGACGAATCTACGAGCCTACTTAATAACTTTACAGATAAGAGTTGCAATCGATGTACACTTCGAGTTGCAAATAATGAGTGCTTCCACCTGATATTGTACTACCCCTTCTGTTGTAACCGAACAGTAGTTCGAGTTGCAATCGATGTACACTTCGAGTTACAAATACTGAGTGTTCCGTCTGATACTGCACTACCACTTCTGTTGGCACCGGACAGTAGTTCAAGTTGCAATTGATATACACTCCGAGTTGCAAGTACTAAGTTCTTCCGCCTGATACTATACCCATTCAGTTGCAACCCGACAGTGGTTCGAGTTGCAATCGATGTACACCCCGAGTTGCAAATACTAAATTCTTCCGCCTGATATTGTACTACCCCTTCTGTTGCAACCGGACAGTGGTTCGAGTTGCAATCGATGTACACCTCGAGTTGCAAACACTGAGTGCTTCCGTCTGATACTGTACTACCCCTTCTGTTGCAACCGGACAGTGGTTCAAGTTGCAATAAATGTACACTCCGAGTTGCAAGTACTAAGTTCTTCCGCCTGATACTATACCCCTTCAGTTGTGTCGGGGTTTGTCACCGCTGGCAATAAATTTATACGAGGGGAGGCGTGTTTCTGATCCGCACTGTAGCACAGGAGACACACGGAGTTATACTGGTTCGGGCCTCCGGAGAGTAATACCCTACGTCCAGTGCGAGGGGGGTGTTCCTTATGCTCAAAGGCTTGCAACAAAGAGTACAAACAAGTCAGGAGAGGGTACCGAGCCCCAAGTCCCTAGTGTGCAAGTGGTTCAAGTAGCAGGAGCCTGCGTACGTGTGTGCGATTGTATGAGATGGGATATCGATGCTAAGTGCGTATGGAGGTGGTGATGAACCTGTGTGCGTGGGTGCCCTGCTTCTCCCTTTTATAGTCTCAAGGGATGGGTCAAGGACGGTTACATTTGGTCATATGTGAGCTAATCTACAGTACGAAGCTGTCCTTCTCTGTTTCGGGTTGTCAGACGGCAGGAGCGGCGGTGCACTGTTACGGAGCCCTGGGTGACGGTGCAGATCCCGTGCGCCCCAAGGGTCCGTCCCGGGGCCCCCCGTTCCCTCCTCCGAGTAGTTAGTCGGGTACGGGGGACAGTGTAGGTGCCCTGACCCCGTCAGTGGATCAGGGGCTTGTCTTTTCTTGAGGTCCTAGGACAGGAGCAGCCTGTTCCACGGATAGGTGACGGCTTGTACTGTGCCGTTGGTGGCACAGCATTCCCTGTGCCTTCCGTGGTACGATGTGTACCGCCTTAGCAGGGAGGCGGCTGGAGAATCCGTCCCCTGACACAGGATCGGCCTGATCAGGGCGGACACGTGTGGGAGGGCCAGCACGTGGCGGACCGCGTACCGGGGTATTACGGTGCTCCCACGGGGCCTGTGTACTTGTAGCCTTGACGGTCAAGGCTTGAGCTAGTCGGAGACGGGAAACCACTCGGGTGAGGGGGTGGTCTACACCGCGTCTCCCGATGCTTAGGGCGTAGTGTGTACTGTACCGTACACCATCCAGCGTCCATTATGCCGCCCACGGTACGGCGGCCACTATGCCGTTGGTGGTAGGGTTTGACGAATCCGTCCCCTGACACCGAATCGACCTGGCCCTGACGGGCCGCTGCGGCGAGGCGGACGCGTGGCAGTGCGTGGGAGAGCGTGCGCGGAGATCATGGGGTCTCGATCTGGTGGGCCCGCGCGCCCCGTGCCTTCCCCGCAAAGCCTGCCTGGGCGGATGGCGAAAACTACTCGTGCGAACGAGTAGTCGTGACTGCTGCGACGGAAACTACTCGTGCGAGTGGGCTTCCGTGTTTGAGAGACGGAAACTACTTGTACGGGTCGAGTAGTTGGGAGCGGGGACGGAAACTTGTCGTACGAGTCACCGCCCACTCGGGGAAGAGGTATGGACGGCCGTGGGCCCCAGATACCTTAGCCTTATAGCGGAAACTAGTCGTACAGGTCCCCACGGACTCGGGCTGTGCAACACTCGTTGTGTTAGCCGCCGAAAAAGTGCCGTATGTGGGCCCGTGCTGCGTTTTTCGAGGGTCTTGGTGGGCCCTGGTCCATGGCCTCGTCAGTAGCCCCCGAGCCCGCGGACAAGTCGGAGACTTGTGCGTGGGGTTAAATGTCACGGAGACGAGGAGGTTCTTGCTGTGCCTTCTTTGGTGGGGACGCGCGAGCGGACCCGCGGGTAGTAGTCCCCGAGCCCACGGACAAGTCAGAGACTTGTGCATAGGGTTAAATGTTGGAGTCTTGAACAAGTCGGAAGTTGGTGTCCTGCCACGTGGCGCGAGTCGTGGGGTAAGTGGCGGAGATCTCGCGCTCGTCGCGAGATTACCGGGACCCACGTTCTGTGACGTGGCGGCTCGATCGTGGGCGACGAGCGGTAGCGGGGCGCGCCTTTTAGGGGCGACCCTTCGGTAGGTGAAGGACTTGACCCGAGGCGACGCGGGCATTGATTGCGGGATAGGGGAAAACTTTCCCCTACTTATATACCGCGGCTGCCGACCTGTTTTCACTTCTTCCAATCTCTTGTGATTTCCGCCGCCGTCTCTTGCCTTCGTCTCCACACTCAACGCGCCCACTGCAGAGCTCGCAGCGTCCTCTCTCCGCTAGCCAGAGGCGCCTGCCGCCGCCATCCCCGCCGCTGACGAGATGTCGAACTGGTCCCCATCATCAGTGACCTGGGCCGAGCTCGACCGTCTGGCCTCCGACGGCATGCTGCCGCCGCTAACCGCGGCGAAGGAGTGGAAGGTTCCCGGGCCGGAGGCCCGTCCCCAACCCCCGGCGGGGTACGTAGTCTCGTTCGTGCAATTCCACGAACGGGGCTTCTCCGTCCCGGCGGGAAGATTCATCCGAGCCGTGCTCCAGGAGTACGGCTTGGAGCTGCAGAACCTCAACCCGAACGGCGTCCAGCAAATGGCGGTGTTCGAGGCCCTGTGCGAGGGGTATCTGGAGATGGGAGCCCACTGGGATCTCTTCAGATACTTTTACAAGTTCGTTGTGGTCAGGGACAACAACTCCGCGGCGGCCATCGGGTGCGCCGGACTGCGCGGGAAGCAGGGGAGGATGGAGGAGTACATCCAGACCAACCTGCCTACTTCCAACAGCGGGTGACACAAGGGGTGGTTCTATCTCAAGAACGACCCTGAGGGCCCGCTGCCAGAATTAACCGGCCGGTGGTACGACCGGGCGCCGACGTCGTGGAGCTATGGGCTAGAGAAGAAGGATCGCCCCCAGTTTCTTGACGACGCCCACAACGCCCTCGCGAGGCTCCGTGCAAACAGAGTGAATTTCATTACGGTGATTGGGAGCTTCCACACCCGTGGGGTCGTCCCGCTCCGTCGCCGGGCGCTGCGCCTCTGGGAGATGACGGAGGACCGGGCCCCGTTCGAGGGGACCGTAACCGCTCGAGAGCTGCCCTCGCCGGACGAGGTCCAGCGGCGGGTGATCCAGGCAACCGGGGTCGCTCACATATTCTGGCCACCACCAGGCGTGCTGCCAATGCTCCCAGTCGAGGCCACGGTGGAACTGGTATATTATTTCCCGACTTCTTTTTGGCTTGCTTGTTTTTGGTTATGGATGGTAACTGTTCGTGCTTGTGCAGATCAGGGACGTGCGCCTCCTTCAATCCCGTCCTCCGTTGGAGGAAGACCGGATGATCACCCGGGACACCACCGCGCGGCAGCAACAGCGAGGGGAACGCAAGAGAGCGTACCAGCAGAGGGAGATTGCGAGGAGGGAGAGGAACGACAAGCGCGCCTCGCGCCGGCGCAACGGGGAGAGAGACATCTCCGAGGATGAGGACCCCTCGCCGGCTCCGTCAGACACGGACGAGGATAAGTCCCCGTTCGAGTGGACCGAAGACGAGGCGGGGACGTCTTCACAGCCTCGCGGTGGGTCGGCGTCCGCCTCCGCTGCCGCCGCCACAAGCTCAAGCCGGCAGGTGCCTCCCTCCTCGTCCCGGGATGACCAGCCCGAAACCAGCAGCCATGTCCCACGGCTGGAACGCCGCGAAAGGGGCACAGGCTCCCCGCAGCGTGGCGGCTCCGGCCGCTCCGAGTCGAGGCGCGACAGCTCGCGCCACCACTCCGCACACCGGGGGTCTCGCTTGCCCTCCGTGCCTCCGCTTCGGGAGCCACGGGCGGTGTCGTCGGCCTCCCCGCCTCCAGCAGCCCAGAGCAGGACGCCGCCCCCGACTCGACCGCGCCTCGCTTCGATCGTCGTGGCCGGGGGTGGAGCGACCTCATCCTCGGCCGCGGCTTCGTCGTCGAGGGGCAAGAGGAGGGCGCCGCCGCGCGACTCCACAGCCGGCCCCAAGCGGCCCTGTCTTGTCGCGGAAGGGTAAGTCGTGGACCGTGGTCCTTTGTTTTGTTTCCTCTGTTTGTCATCTTGACCTTCTTCTTGACTCAGGATGCCCGGCCGCCACACCATGAGGCCGGCGCCAGTGAAGGTGTTGCGCCGCCCAGCTCCGGCGGCCGTCGATATGCCGGCAGCGAGCAACCCGCCGCCCTCCCGTCAGTCAGGGGTGGCGACAGAAGAAATAAGCGGGTCTGGGACCCAGGTGACATCCGTCCCCCCACAGAGAGCTGCGAGCCCGGCTGGCAGCGACCTGTCGCTGGGGACGATGGGTTTAGGGGGCGAGGCCCCTACGGAAGAAGCGCTCTCGGCCCGCGCGGCCGAGTTGGCGAGGTGGCTGTCAGGCGCCTTGGGACAGGACCAGGAGGACCCTGCACCCGAGGCGCGGACCGGTGATGATGGACAGCCAGCCCTCGAGTCGTTGACGGGGGCGGGCGATGATGCAGGTGCTGGTCGGCTAGCCCCCGAGTCATTGGAGGGGGTGGCTGCCGATGCCGCGGACGCTGCGGACTCCAAGGTCCCAGCCCCCGAGTCATCGAGGGGAGCGGAGAGCAGCGCCACGGAGATGGAGATGGAGCTCTGAGCCCCCGAGTCGACGGGTGGCTCAGGGGACGTTGCTGCGACGGAGACGAGGACGGGCGACCGCGCCTCCGCAGATGCCTCCGCCTTCCCGGCGACCGTGGTGACCGAGGGGGTAGTTCCCATTTCGTCGGCCGCCGTGTCGGACGCCGCCCCTGCGGAGGTGATCATCATCCCGGCGTCGCCCTCGCCGGCCGCATCTCCTGCTGCATTGGCGGACGACCAAGCACCCCCCTCGATCGTGGAGATTGGGGAGAGCTCTAGACCGGCCACGTCGATGGCGGAGGAGGAGGAGGTGACGGGGACCCTGCCGCTCTGGCTGGTGCCCGTGTCATCGGTTCAGGCCTCCGTGGGCCTAGACCTTGACAGCGATGCCGAGCTGGCGGCCCGCCGCCGGTTGGAGCGTGGCCTGCGTCTGGTGGAGATGGCGCAGCGCCAATCGGAGCGGGTGATTGAGAACCTGGTTCCCGCCTCGAGAGTGAGTCTCCTTTCTTCCTCGTCCTTGCTTATGCTTGTTGTTCTTTGTTCTCAGCTGTGCGACTTGTGTGTGTGTGTGTGTCTCAGGAGCTCGTCGGGCGTTCTGCGGACAAAGCTCGGGCCTTCGAGGCGCTCCGCGCGGAAAAGGTCCAGCTGGCCGCGGCCCGCCTTGCGGCGGCGAACAGCGAGGCCGGCCGGGCCACGGAGCGCACATCCCTCGAGGCGAGGACGAAGGCCGCTGAGGACAGCGCGGCCATCGCTCAAGCGGAGAAGGCCGTGCTCGAGGAAAAGCTGGCCGCGGCGGAGCAGGCGGTGGCGGCGTCTCGTTCTGCTGCTGAGGCCGCTGCCCGCGCCGCCCGTCAAGAGAAGGCTCGAAGCCAGGGCAGGCCAGGCTGAGTCCGACCTCCAGTTGGCTTGCGGGCGAGTGACGACGCTCGAGGCTCAGGTCGGCATCATCATCGCCGAGAGGGATCGCCAGGGGGAGATTGCCCAGAAGCGCGAGAATGAGATCCTTAGTGAGTACCCATCGACTTGTTTTCTTTCGCATTCTACTTCTGTGCGGTTTCCTGACTTGGGGTGGTGCTTTCCTTCTGGGCGTGCAGCTCTTCGCGTGGAGCGTACCAACCTGCAGAAACAAGTCACGGGCCTCGAGAGTGCCGCAACTACCCGCCTCGTCGAGAATCAGAAGTTGGTGGAGCTGCTCAAGGAGGCTAACGAGAGGCTCAATAGTAAGAGCTGTGTCCTCTTTGTCTTTCACTTTTCCTTGGGCTGGTTTATTTTTGCTGACGTTGGCTTCCTTGCTTTTCTCCAGAGGCCGTGGCCAAGCTCGAGCAGGTGCGGAAGTCGCTCGGGGAAGCCCAGGATGAGCTCAAGAAGGCGGAGGCGATCCGGAATGGCATGGGTGCGGCCATTGTTAAAGTATGCAACGAGATCGGTGTTCCTCCCGGCCAGCTGAAAGATCGCTTGGAGTTGGCCCCTGCGACAGCTCGTCAACGGGAGATGGATACAGCTCGCGACGCCGTCCACAAGGTGGTGTCGATCTTTTTGTCGCATTACCCAGATCTGGATCGAAGGCTGCTTGGCTAAGGGTGGTGTCCGGGCTACACCAACGAGCAGTACGACGAGATCGAAGAGGGCGCCGTTGACTTTGCCAGGATCATGTCGAATCATACCTTTTACGACCTGGGCCTATAGAGGGAAAACAAGTTGCCTCGCCGAGGCTTTTTAGTTATGCTTGTAAAAAACTTGTGAGCCAGATGTTTTGTGGCAAACTTCTAGGGTTAAGAACCCGTCTTTGTTTTAAGTTTAAGCATTTCGACTTGTTTGTTGTCCTTTTCTCGAGTAGTTAGAGGATTTGTGCGCCGAGTAGAGTCACTTAAAACTTTTGCTGAAGGTGCCTTGCTCCGTAGCCGCGGAGGCGTGGGAACTAGTCGACCCGACCGAGCTTAGTTTAGGAGTGTTACTACTCGAGCGGACAGTCCTCGAGTACTTCGGAGAGAGACAGGTGTGCATGTTTTTGTAAACAAGAAAACTCTTGAGACTTTGAAATGGTTACTCGGAGTTCCTTGGAAGGGGCAAGTGACCGACAATTCGAGATCACAAACTTTGCTCGTGGGCCTTTGTACCGTAGCCGCGGGGGCGTAAGTACTCGGGGCCCGGACAAGCGCAGGTTTGTGACCGTCGGGATCATCGTTCATCTCCCTTTAAGGAAAGTGAGCGTACCGCAGCGATCATACGAGAAACCATGGACGGTTTTTGATCGAAAAAAGAGAGTTTGGAACGATTACTCGGAGTTCCTTTGAAGGGGCGACCAACCGACAACTCGAGATCGCAAACTTTGCTTGTGGGTCTTTGTACCGTAGCCGCGGGGGCGTAAGTACTCGGGGACCGGACGAGCGGAGGTTCGTGACCGTCGGGATCATCGTCTATCTCCCTTTTAAGCAACGTGAGCGTACCGCGGTGATCATACGAGAAACCATGAACGGTTTTTGATCGAAAAAAGGTTTTGCGACGATCGGGGTAGGGGGGCCGTAGCCCCCGGGTAGCCCCCGAGCCCGTGGACAAGTCAGAGACTTGCCCATGGGGTGAGACAAGTGTAAAGATGTTTTACTTGAGTAAATGATGTAAGCTTGCGAAGAGATAACATTTCATGAAGGAAAAGTAGCACAGAGCTCTTGCATTATCATAAAGCGGGAACAAAGTAATTGCTTAAGGGTAAAAACGGCATAGCTGCTTTATTTTCCAGGCGTTGGGGATGACCCTGCCGTCCTTGTCTTTGAGCTTGAAGGTTCTTGGGCGGGGCACCTGGTCGACGGTGTGTGGCCCCTTGCATGGAGGCGAGAGCTCATCTCAGCAGCGAACTTCTCAGACCGGATTAATGCCTCGGCAAACTGGAAACACTCATCATCGCATTCGTATGCGTACTGGAAAGTTGTTCCAACTACGATGATGCCTTTCGGTCCGGGCATCTTTAGCTTGAGATACGTGTAGTTGGGGACGGCCATGAACTTAGCGAAAGCTGGCCTTCTGAGTATCGCGTGATACATCCCCGGGAATCCCACCACCTCGAAGGTGAGGGTTTCCGTTCGGAAATTGTCCGGAGTTCCGAACGTGACGGGCAGATCGATTTGCCCGAGTGGGACCGCCTCCCTTCCGGGTACGACCCCATGGAATGGCACCTTAGACGACCGCAGTCGGGACTGCGGAATCCCCAAGTCGTCCAGAGTCGACATGTAGATGACATTGAGGCCGCTGCCTCCGTCCATCAGAACCTTGTGCACACGCTTGGTGCCGAACAAGGGTGACACGACAAGCGGGTAGCTACCCGGTCGTGGTATGTGATCAGGGTGATCATATCGGTCAAACGTGACAGGTGTCTCCGACCACTTCAGGTAGGTCAGAGTAGCGTGCTCGAGCTGGTAGACCTCTCGTCGCACCAGCTTCTCCTGGCGCCTGGGCAGCCGTGCCTCCGAGCCTCTGAAGATCATCATCACAGCTCTGTCCTCTCGAGGGTAGACAGCGTCGTCCTTATCCTTGTCCTTGCCTCCATCACCAGTCGGAGGGTCGCTTCGCTTCTTCAGCGTGCCGGCGACGTAAGCCTTCATCAGATTGCAATCCTTGAAGGCGTGCTTGACCGGGCCCTCGTGGTTGGGACACGGGGCGTCCAACAGCTTCTCGAAGTGACCTGACGGAAGGTTGCCTCTGGGCCTGGCTGTCTTTCGATCGACAGCGGCCACTAAGGTGTCCTCACGGTACCTCTTATCTTTATTCTTCTTCTTCTTGACTGGTGCGGATGGACCTTCTCCGGCTTCAGCCGGCTGCTTCCCCTTGCCCGTACCGGGGGTGAGCGTTGCCGCTACAGCTTCTTCCCCGTTGGCGTGGTCGGTGGTGATGTCGAGCAGCTCCCGAGTAGATCGCGGCTTCCGTCGCCCGATCTGGTGGATCAGAGTGGCACACGTGGTGCCATTCTGGAAGGCGGAGATGACGTCTGTGTCGGTGGTGTTGGGCAACTCGGTGCATCGCTTGGAGAAGCGTTGGATGTAGTCCCGCAAGCTTTCACCCTTCATCTGCTTGCAGTTGCGCAGATCCCAGGGGTTCCCTGGTCGGGCGTATGTGCCCTGAAAGTTGCCGATGAAGGCGTCGCGCAGCTGCGACCAGTTGTCGATCTTGCCACGTGGCAAGTGCTCCAGCCACGTGCGGGCCGAGTCCGCGAGGTGGAGCGGCAAGTTCTTGATGATGAACAAGTCGTCGCGCGCTCTGCCGGCGTTGCACGCCAATCGGTAGTCTTCCAACCAGACGCTGGGGTTGGTCTCGCCGTCGTACTTGGGCACGGAGGTCGGAGCCCTGAAACGTGAAGGGAAATGTGCGCTACGCACATTCTTCCCAAAGGCTCGTGGCCCCTGGGCATCAGGTGAACCGCTCCTGCTCCGGTCCTCGTCGCTGTCGTACCGGCCTCCACGTCGTCGGTTGTACTCCTTGCGAGGTTGCTCCTCGTAGTCATCGTGCTGACTTGCGTCGACCCTTCGCCGTGCCTTGATGGTGTTACGTGCATCGCGGTAGGGTCCCAGTCAGCTCTTGACTGGTACATTGACTTCTTCGGACCGTCGCGGCTGCTGCGACGGCGCTGCGGGTCGCCGCTGCTCGGAGTGCCCACGGCCTTGTGAGCCCCGCTGTCGAGAAGCGGAGTTCTCCACCTGCTGCACGCATGCAGTCTCGAGGAAAGTCTTGATTTGCTTGTGCATCTCCTTTTCTTGAGGCGTGGCGGGCTCTGCTACCTTCCGGAGAAGGATCGCCGCTGCCGCCAAGTTTTGCGACGCCCTCTTGAAAACGGGCGTGCCGTCAATGACATCTCGGTCGTCGTTGATGATGCGCTGTTGGACATCCCTTGCCTGCACGCGAGCGGGGGTCGGGTTCGGGTCCTGCCCGAGTTGTTGGTGAAGTCGTGCCCGCTCGTCGTCGAGCTGGCGCTGAGCCTCCTCCAACTCGTCCAGTCGAGCACGCTGCGCAGCGGGATTGGGAGGAACCGGGGCCTCCGTCGCGCTGTCTGCCGTCGAGCTGTGGGCAGAGTGAAGCGCTCCATCCGGCATCTGGGCCGGCTTCGGTGCTGGTGCCCCGGGATGTTGACGACGAAGCACTCGCGCGAAGGGTCGTAACCTCCGTCGTCTGAGTCGTCGGAGTAACCGAAGCAGTAGTCGGCCGACGCTTGAAAGCAACGGAACGCGTCGGGGTCACGAAGCCCAGAGCGATCCCAGTCTGGACCTGATATGTCGTCGGTGCCGTCGGTCACGAGGTACTACTCGTCGGGTGAGGTTTCCGGCAGCTTCATGTTGCCCAGCAAGAGGTGGCGTGGATAGTTGTGGTACACGGCCGAGTCCGTGCTAGACGAGGAAGAATATGCTGCTACCGCGTAGGACCCTCCTCCATAGGCCGGGGCGCTCTCTCTAGCGATGCGCTCCGTGGAGCCCGACGGTAGAGAGTCTTCCGCCGCGTCGGCGGTTTGTGACGCGCCAGCCTCGATCCGCGAAGGAGAGCTAGCGCGTGCCGTCTTGCGCCGCTCCACCCTGACACACTTCGAGTGCTTGCCCGAGCGCTTCTTGCCTCGAGGTGGGCGACGCCGGTCGGTCGGAGCGGGAGTTGGAGCAGATGAGCTGGTGATCTCGCTGACGAGGTGCATGTCGTAGCCGTCTCCGGTTGCCCGGAAGTTCAGACTTCCGAACCGGAGCTCGAGCCCCACCATGAGCGACTCCGGTGACCCCACGGGGGAGTCCATCAGCGGCGATTTGGTGAAGGCTTTTGTCGAAAAGGAGAATGAGAGGGCCGTGCGGACCCTAAAAAATCGTCAAAAAAACACGTGAGGCCCCTACCTGGCGCGCCAACTGTCGGGGTTTGTTACCGCCGACAATAAATTTATACGAGGGGAGGCGTGTTTCTGATCCGCACGGTAGCACAGGAGACACACGGAGTTATACTAGTTCGGGCCTCCGGAGAGTAATACCCTACGTCCAGTGCGAAGGGGTGTTCCTTATGCTCAAAGGTTTGCAACAAAGAGGACAAACAAGTCGGGAGAGGGTACCGAGCCCCAAGTCCCTAATGTGCAAGTGGTTCAAGTAGCAAGAGCCTGCGTACGTGTGTGCGATTGTATGAGATGGGATATCGATGCTAAGTGCGTATGGAGGTGGTGATGAACCTGTGTGCGTGGGTGCCCTACTTCTCCCTTTTATAGTCTCAAGGGATGGGTCAAGGGCGGTTACATTTGGTCATATGTGAGCTAATCTACAGTGCGAAGCTGTCCTTCTCTGTTCTGGGTTGTCAGACGGCAGGAGCGGCGGTGCACTGTTACGGAGCCCTGGGTGACGGTGCAGATCCCGTGCGCCCCAAGGGTCCGTCCCGGGGCCTCCCGTTCCCTCCTCTGAGTAGTTAGTCGGGTACGGGGACAGTGTACGTGCCCTGACCCCGTCAGTGGATCAGGGGCTTGTATTTTCTTGAGGTCGTAGGACAGGAGTAGCCTGTTCCACGGATAGGTGACGGCTTGTACTGTGCCGTTGGTGGCACAGCATTCCCCGTGCCTTCCGTGGTACGATGCGTACCACCTTAGCAGGGAGGCGGCTGGAGAATCCGTCCCCTGACACAGGATCGGCCTGATCAGGGCGGACCCGTGTGGGAAGGCCAGCACGTGGCGGACCGCGTACCGGGGTATTACGGTGCTCCCACGGGGCCTGTGTACTTGTAGCCTTGACGGTCAAGGCTTGAGCTAGTCGGAGACGGGAAACCACTCGGGTGAGCTACAGAACCTTTTCACAGATGAGTGCAACTTTACGCGACGAATCTAATGAGCCTAATTAATCTATGATTTACTACAGTAATGCTACAGTAATTATTCTCTAATCATGCGGTCAAAGGCCTCATTAGATTCGTCTCACGATTTAACCCGAGGGTTGTTGAGTTAGTTTTGTAAACTGACTTTATTTAATACTCTTAATTAACGGTCAAAGGAGGTGTTAAAAAAGTAACACCTGGAACCAAACAAGGCCAAAAAGAAGTTTGGGTGCGGGGGTGGTTCGCCGCGGGTTAGGTTAATGCGCCTGTGGGGATGGAGTTGGTTCAGTCGGTTGGACTGGGTGCATTCTTCGTGTAGAATGCACTCAGGTGTATAATATAGATACAATATATATATAGGGAAAATCTATTGTATAAGCACGTGTATCTACTCCTGCCTTCTATTCATGTGCAGAAGAACTCCCTCGTGGCTTATTGGGTGTAACTCGAGAGCAAATGGATCCGTTAGCACATGTGTACGTCTCCTTCTCCCGATATATCTATATCTATACCAATCTATTAAATTTGGTAGTGTCGTTCCCAACCCCCCCCCCCCCCCTAATCCGTCGCCCCGGCTGCGCGAGGCTGGGCAACGCACGGCGTGCTAACAATCGCCATGGCGTCGCCAACCCTTCCCGCCCTCCTCGCCTTCCTCTTCCTCGTAGCAGCAGCAGCAGCACCAGGCGCCGGTGCATTCGATGCGCACGTCGAGGGAGACGGCCGCTTCCTCCTGCTCGACTGCGGTGGCGGCTCAGGCACGGCGTCCACCAAGAACAGCAGCTCCAACGTTGCCGATCTCCTCGCGGCGCTCCCCTCCGTCGCGGCGCCGGAGGGCACCGCCGTCCTGTCCCGCGGCGACGCCTTCGTCCGCGGTGTCTGCATCCTTCCGCTTCCCCTCCACACCGCTCCCCACCCCGTCCAAATCCCGCGGCCTCCCCTCCTCCTCCGCCTCCCCCTCGTCCCCGTACGGCGCCGCGCTCCTCCGATTGCTCGTTCTGCACGCGCTCTTCCTCCTCGCGCCCACCGTGCGCGCGCTCCCCTCCCTCGCCCGCGTGCTCGCGCTGCCCCCGCTCCTCGCGCTGCTCGCCGCCGCCGCGCTCCTCCGCCTCCACTTCGCCGCCGTCTCCCGCAAGGCCCACCAGCACCACCACCCGTTCCCGGGGCTCCCCGCCCTCCTCCGCCCGGCCCTCCTCCTCGCGCTCTCCCTCCTCCTCCGTCTCGTCGCCCTCCGCGTCGTCCCGTCCCCTGCCCTCCTCGTCCTCGCGGAGTCCGCCGGCTCCCTATTCGCCCGCGCCCTCCGCCGGCCCTCCCGCCGCCGCGTCCTCTCCGTGGCCGCCGCGGCCTTATCTCTGTTTTGCGTATCGCCTTCCCCTTCCGTGATCCTCGCGATCCCCTTCGCCTCTGGCTTCCTTTCCTCCGCGGAACACTCGGCCACCGCCCGGCATGCCACACGCAGTCGGCGTGCCCAAGCGGCGGCCTTTGCAATCGCCGCTGCCGTCCTCTCCGTGCCAGCACTTGTGGGTCTCTCCTTCTTCGGCAACAGTGACACGAGCGACGGTCTAGATGGAGCAGTGGCGATCGGGCCGCTCTGGTTGGTGCTGCTTAACACCGCCTTCTTTGGCATGGCTTTGGGCCGACAGCAGGAGCACGACGGTACCAGTGGTAGGCCAAGTGTGGATTTTGCAATGACGTTCTTGTGCACTCTTGTTCTTCAGCTGGTGTACTACCCGAAGCTGTCTTTACCGGGTTTCTTGATCTCTGGGTTCCTCTTGTGGATTGCCAGCAGGGAGCTGGCACCTGCAGGATATGTGGAGCTTGGGAGCGAAGATGCATCGGAGTCAGTTTATGAGGCAGTCATGGGGCCAGTCAGGCATATCTTGAGGGAGCGGAAGTCGAGGAAGATTGCTGCATTTCTCTTGATCAATACAGCTTACATGTTTGTTGAATTTGGCTGTGGGTTCATGAGTGATAGTCTTGGGCTGATTTCTGATGCTTGCCATATGTTGTTTGATTGTGCTGCACTGGCAATTGGTCTCTACGCATCCTACATAGTGAGGTTGCCTGCAAATGGGATGTACACCTTTGGAAGAGGCAGGTTTGAGGTTCTGTCAGGGTATGTTAATGCAGTGTTCTTGGTTCTTGTTGGTGTGCTGATCGTGTTGGACTGCGAGCGGCGCCGCCGCCTTGCTTCGCTGGCTCGCAGGTGGACTCGTCGCCGTAGTGCTGCTGCATCGGCCCCGCGGCGTGTGATGCGGTGCAGAACGAAGCATTCTGCATTTCGCTGTCAGAGGTTGGGTACGCCGAGCAGATCTCCGCCATGGACAGCGCAACGCAGCCGTTCAGGGCGGACACAACGAGCCAGCCCAGCGTCATGGAGGCCGGCCCGCCGTAGCGCAGCCCCGTGTTGTAGGTCGTCGTCACGCCCATCATCACGGAGATGATGGAGAAGGACAGGGCGAAGTTGGAGAGGACGCTATATATGTGAAACACTTATCAGGATGACGCGAAAATGGAGGACAAGATTGTTGGACAGAAGTGGCACATGGCATGGGGATCGATCGATCGAAGCACTTACGAGAGGCCGCGCTTGAGCTCCTGCTTATAGCCCAGTTGGTGCAGCCGGGCGCGATCTGGATCGGCCGCGGCCGTGTCGGCGGCAACGGGGAGCTCCTGCTGGGAGCGGCGAGACACGGCCATCGTGTCATCCTCTCTGACGGTCGAAGGTTGATGCTCTCTGCTTCCTGATAGAAGTACTCTACTACTGCTCTAGCTGCTGATACGACAAATGACAGTTCCGTGGAGCTTACTAGCTTCTTAATTGATGCTACTAACCTTATACTAGGTAAGATTATTAGATGGTCCGGTTCCAAGTTTCCGACTGGAGATGCATGGAGTTATCATCAACTAAACGAGTACTGAGCAGAAGGTCATGCAAAATTTGCAAACTCTGGTTTAATGTGCTGTTATGTTTATGTGAACCCAAGATGATTAATTGAAGGAATGTTATGTTATGTTATATTTTGCCTATCGATGATTCCTGAAGCCAAGATGGAGCGGGGTGGGAGGAGGAGGAGCTGGAGCGCCCGCGCCGCCGCCGGTCCGTGCCGGCCAGGCGGCCATGGACACGACGGCCTTCTCCGTGGCGCCTCCCCCACCCAAGCACACTTCAGCTCGTTTGGCTAAGAATCACACATGGACATCAACTGCAATGCCCTACTAAATGCGTCAGGGATCAAGAGACAAAAGAATGGCAGCCACCATAAACACATCTTCTTCTACTCCTGGGGAGTCAAGCTGACGCTGATGTAAGGTGAAGCCCTGTGCGCCATGGGCGGCGAGCTTGCAGGCCAGCCAACCATGGTGAAGCCCGTCGTCGTGTTCAGGTTCATCCCGCCGTGCTCCATGGTGGATGCGGGTGGCCCATGGTAGCCATTACCTGGAGCAGCCTGAGAGATTGGCATCGCCGCAGTGAACATGGATGAGGGAGCCACGTGTGCTGGGAGTGCCGGAGCAGGAGATGGTTGTTGTTGCAAGTTCATCCTAAAAAATTACAACAAGCTTTATGTTGTTCAAATTATTACGAAAATTAAATTAAATGTATATACTTTTTATACAGGATGTGCAAAAAATTAGAAAAAAAATATTATTTTGGTCTCTTGTACGGCAAAAGCATATTAATTTAGTATTTTAGTTGGATTTTTTACATGCATTTACATCTCTTGTACGATCAAAACATAGTATCTTACTGTTCATTCATTTACTATCATTATTCTTATTGTTAATTATTATGAATTTCAAAAATTAAAATATGTAAGTCATTGCAAATAGTGGATTATTCTTTTGCGGAAAGGTAACATGCTTATCACTGTAGCACAATACCTAACCTATCTACTAACATATGGTTACTTTCATTGTTCTTATTATTAATTATGAATTTCGAAAATTAAAATATGTATTTGCGATGGAAGAAATGCTTCATTTAATTTAAGTACATGGGAAGATATAATCATTTAGTGTCCAATGCCCGTGGCATCGCACGGGCACTTAGCTAGTACGTATATACGTTTGCCCCACCCCTGCCGTGAGTTTCGGATCGGGTGAATCGAAGATAAATATAGATGCTTCCATTCTACGCGGCCGCGTCTCTCGGTCTCGGAAAGCAGCCATCCGGCGGCGACGGACGGCGTCGACTCTTCTCCGGCTTGTACGTTTTTTTATACCACGTACTATTCTGCTTTGATTTGGATTTGTCTCTACTTTCACCACTGAGATGCAAATCACAATCACGTACAGGGGCACTGGTGGCTGGTGGGGGCATCTGGGCCATATCCACTTATCCAGGGCCAGGGAGACGTGCTGATGATGGACAAAGCATGCATGGACACGATGCGGTGACGACGGCAGCCACTAGCAGCCACCACCGGAGATATTGACGCGACGAGTAGCATCCATTAATTGGTGAAATATAAAGGAGTAAGACTCTTTGAAACTGTGGCATAATCCTTCGATTTATTTATCCAATCACTGTACATGTAGATCTGGATTAATCACATCTATCTTTTTGATATCCGTCCGGTCCCGTATCCATCTTAATCTTCATATTTGTCCATCTAACCAGTAGCCCAATGTGGCAGCATGTATTCTCCAGGGTGATTTAGCCAATTCCAATACACAATCACTTGTACCGTCCACATTATAGTATCACTGGATACCTTTCAGATTCCAGTATGAGTTCATACCTTTTTCAGATACTAGTATGGCTTGATACTTTTTTTATATATATTGCAACTTTTTTCAGGTTGTTGTGCATCACTTGATCCAGACAAATCATCGGACTCATCCTATTTGTGTTCGGCCATCACCACGCCATAGGCCGGACCTCTCGGTGATGAAAGTCGAAGAGGTCATGATCTCTACACTGGTCATCGGGCCGATAGCTGCAACAAAACAGCACTAGAGATACCCATCAAGGTTCGTCTTGAGCGGCAACAAGACGACAGTCGACGGCATCAGGCAAGCAAAACGGCAATCGCAGGCATAGGCGCGTATGTAGTTGTTAGTCTGTTACGATGAAAAACATCTTAATGTACATGCTTCTTTTCGTCTAGTTCGGATGAGTATGCGTTCATACACCATACTCCTTTGTTTACTAATTTTCGTTTTTTGAAAATAAGTATATGCTCATACTCTTCTAAAAAAAGTATGTCCTCATACTCTTCTAAAAAAGTATGTCCTCATACCCTTTATAAAAAAGTATGGCATCATACTCCCTTTGGTATATTGTTTTTTATATGATGTAGTATGTATTCATACTTAAAAAAAGAACAGTATGCATCCTTACTCACACGTTAATATGCTATGTATGAGTGCATACTTGCCTAGTGCAGACATCTAACTCCTGTCGATAGATACGCATGCATGTACTATACGTGCTCCTAGGTCGTCATGTATGTTTGTGAATCCTGCACTAGTTTAATATATAGTTCAAAATGTATACCCAGATCAGCATGCACCTTTTTTTAGAGATCAACAATTCGGAGTTGATGATTCGTTGGCCGTCAAAATCGCACATGCAGCCGTGCATGCATGCAGATCCAACCGAAAATAGTGTGGCGTGATTTTTTTTAATTCCCGTATGCGTATTTCCATCGTGGTGTGGCTCTATACTGGCATCCTATCGGGTCTACATCGGCGCCCGTTAGTGATCCCGAAGTGGGAGGTGAGGTGGCCTTCGGTGGGACTAGTAGGAGTAGTTACACGTAGGTGTAGATGAAACTCGTCATATATATATATAATTCGACAAGTCCTATAGACGGGCTGTACATGGCCTGACTATAGTAAAAAACCTAGCACCTTCACCTGCTTTGTTCCGCCAATGGCAACAGGATAAAAGCACTGAAGCGGGAACAGTGCACACTAGTCTGCAAGGCAAACCCTATCCTCCGGCCGATCGAATGTGAACCGTGAATTGTCAACGTATCCAAACGGAGATGCCGCCGCGACCGCACCTGAGTTAAGATTTTATCTATGATCGTCAAAACCGACTCAATTTCAAGATGCTCTTCACAGTTCAGATTCTATCTATGATCGTCAGAACCGACTCACTTTCAGGATCAAACGACAAACAGCACACAGTTTCACAATGCGCCAACGAGATGGCCTGCCATTGATTCAATTAGACCACCCGCAGCGGCAACGGCATCCGGCTCCTGGAGGAGACGGATGCCGTTTTTTCCCCTGCAGCGGTCTCCTCCAGGAGACACGGGATTTTCCCGTCACCGCCCATCTCCTGGGAATCCAGAGGAACCCAGGAGACTCCGCCAGCGGCGCCGGCCCCACCACATGCCTCCCTGCGGCCTGCGCCCAACGGCCTCACGCCAGGAAGGAGGGGGAGAAGGGGAACCGCAGCCAGGAGCTAGTCGCTGTCGTCGTCCTTGCGCCGCCGGCCACAGGAGGAGCAGCGCCGTCGGGGCCAGCCGCGCCGTTGTGGTCGCCGGAGACCCTCCCGCCGCCGTCGAAGCTCCGGCAGGCAGAGAGACAGAGCAGAGGGGAGAAGAGGGAGGGAGGGCCGAGCTCGGATGAGGATGTTCGCCGCCGGAGCTCCGCCCACTTCTCTTGTACGTGAGCTCCCCCGCCGGATCTGCGGAGGGAGGGAGGACACATCCCCGCCGCCGCACCCTGCTCCTCCGCCATCTGGACCACGTGCCGCCGTGCGCAACCAGACGCCGCGCCAAGCTCCCGGCCGCGGCCGGCGCGAGCTCCTCCGCCGGGACCTCCACGCCCGCCGACGCTGGATCCGCCGCGTGTCGCCGCCGCCTGCCCTCGCGCCGGAGCTGCGAGAGAGGAGAGAGGGAGGGGCCGGATCCGCCGCGCGCCGCCGCCGCCCCGAGCCCGGCCAGTGTGCGAGCGAGCAGGGGAGGGAGACGAGAAGCCGGCCCTGCCCTCTCCCCGGCACGGCGAGCTCGAGGCACGTGCGGTCGGAGCTCGCCTGCTTCATCTCCTCTCCGTCCCTGCTGCGCCGGAGAGCCGCGCGCCAGCGAGCAGGGGAGGGCGCTATGGCCGTCTCGCGAGCGCCTCCGCCGCCGGGGGAAGATGGCCGTAGGGGAGGGAAGGAGCCGGGCTCGCTGCTCCGGCCGCCGGCCTGAGCCCCACACCGCCCCACGCCGCGCACTGAAGGAAGAGGATGGGCGGCGGGCGGCGGGACCGAGGGGGAGGGAGGGAGGTGGAGGGGAGGAAGAAGAGAAGAAGGTCGAGTGGGAGGGGGCGGTGGGGGAAAAAGGAATAAAGAAAGACACACTGGCGTGTGGGGGCCACGATGGGTAGTTGGGATGGAGGAAGATTTATAAAGGAAGATGAATGTGGGAGAATTGAATATGAAGAAGAGAATCTTGATGACCAAGATGGTATATTCTGTTTTGAAAGAGAAAATGGAGTAGGATGAGTGTGGATGGTCTTAGATCATATGGAGCAAGGTCCTGCCACCATTGCTGCTGTTTGGAGCAACACCACCAGCAGCACTAAATTACCCTAATACCGTCATATGACTTGTTCCCTCCCTCCCCTGATACTATTAGCAGAAACGCATAAAAGACATCAAAAAAAGGCCAGAGGCAGAGAGGCAGAGGCCATGCCATGCCAAGGCCAATCCTCCTTCAATTGGGGCTTTTCTACAAGCTGGTGATCAGGTCTCAGGTGATCATGGACATGGAGCAGAGCACGAATCGTTCAGCAGTCTGCTGCAGCCCTCTTCCTGCCCCCGCCTGCTCTCAGCTGCAAAAGAAAGAGAACCATATGCGTGTCAATTTGAATTCACTGGTTTCGTTGAACTGAACTCGAAAGCAGGAAACTGTGGGGTCAGAAATTCCGCTTGATGAGGACTCACCGACGAGGCCGGCAGGTCGGAGCTCTTGAGCACGCGCAGCCTCTTCGCGGTGGCCACGAACATCCTGCGGCGGAGGAGAGATGTCAATTGGGCACGTGAGAATTCCATGAAATCGACATCGTGACTGATGCAGACAAAAGATAATGCTAACTGATTTGTTGATCCCGTTCAGACTTACTCCCAGGGGACGTCGCCGACCAGCACCCGGTCGCCCTCCTCGTCCTCGTACACCAGCGTGTACTCGCCGCCGATCACGGGCTCCTCGGCCTCCACCCCCGCCGCCTCCTCGACGCATCGACGGCCCACCGCGGCGGCGGCGGCCGGGTCCCTCTGGGCTGCGCAATCGAGAATATTTTTTCGCATGATCAGACAACGAGCGGCGGCGGCGGTGGCATACACAGTTGTTGGAACAAACGGGGTGGGGTGGGGTGGACGACGTACCGGCGAGCAGTCCGCGGAAGAGCTTGCCGACGGCGGCGGAGAGCTCGGCGTATCCGCCGTACGCCGTGAGGTCCACCTTGCGCCCGATCGGGACGCCGTCCATGTTGATCTTCACGAACAGGCCGCCGCCGCCCTTGTGCCCGCCGTCGCCGGCGCCTCCGCCTCCCTTGGCACCGCGGCCTTCCTTAACCCCGGCACCGTCCTGATGACGAGCCGACGACGACTGCGGCGACTGCCTGGTGGACGCCAGGTTCCTCCTGAACGACCGCACCGGTGGCCACCCCACCACCGGAGCAGCAGCTGCCGGCCTCGCCCTGACAAGGGATCATCAAAATTTGTCATTTTTATCACCCCCAGAAAGGGAACAGAGAGAGATCAAAGCTCTGTGACCAGGAAGAAGAAGCCAACCTTGCCTTGGAGCCATCGCTCCCTTTGGTTGCCTGGAGAGGAAAAGCAGCAGCGTCACCGGTCTCCTCGCCGGCGTCCAAACCTGAGGCCGCCAAGGAAACAGAGGTGTCAAAATCAGAACACGGAGCTGGTAGTCATTTGGTAACAGAGAAACAAGAAGCAGCAGTTCTTGGCAAACTAACCTGATGAGGGCTTGGCGAAGTAGGCCGGGAGGCCAAGGCTGAGCTCGAGGCCGCTGTCGCCGGCCTCCCCAAGCCGGCCGCGCCACGCCATGGTCGCCGCCTACGACCTCTCTCCCTCACCTCAGGCCGGCCGTGCAGAAGCAGAGCAAGGTCGCCAACAGCTCACTGTCACGGCCTCACGGTCACGGGTCACTCACAAGCTTGAAGCAGAGCACACTAGCGGGGGTCAGGGGAGGGGGAGCGGATTTATAAATGGGAGATGGCGACCGGCGAGGAAAGGCTGCCCCCTGCCTGGCAGGCCAGCGAGAAGAACAGGGGGAGGAGGAGTTGAGGACAGGGGCAGAGCACAGGCGCTGCTGCCGCGCGGCGACCGAGGTGACCAAAAGGCGGCAAGGGTTTGCGAGCAAGGGACAAGGCTGCTCGAGTGGTTTCAGGCCCTGACCAGAGCCCTGAGCATTCAAAGCTGCAGGTGAGCGAGGTCTCGCACGGAAAGAGAGCTCCTCTCTGGTCTGTGGTCTCTGCTCGCTCTCTCTCACTGTAGCTCGCAGCTCGGTCGCTGGCCGCCTGCGCGGTTGCTAGAAGCTAGGGGTCGTAGGGTGTAGAGATAGGCGAGGAATAAGTGCAGGGCGAGATTCCGAGGTCGGAGCAGGGGTGAGCAGGCGCCGGGAAGGGAAACGAGAGCAGCGATCCTCCCCGCTCTCACGCAGGAGGCAGGTCGACGACGACGGCAGCAGCCAGCAGGAGGAGGAAGCAGCCCGCTAGCGTCTAGCGATGGCCGTTGCCCGTTGCCGCCCCGCCAAGCAACGGCTGCCTGCCGGCCAATCGATCGTCTTCTCTCAGGTCTCTCTGCCAAGCGTCAGGAGTGTGATGAGTGTGTTGCGCTGCTCTCTTGCCCTTATAAACCGGAGGAAAAGTGGAGCGAATCTGCTCCATGGGCCATGTCATCGCTCCGTGCTCCTTTTGCATTATGAATCATCCTACCGGGGTACAAACGGATCTTCACATGATCATATCTGATGCTGCATACATTGGAGAGTATTCATCATTTTTCTTTAACAGAAACATGTGGAGAAAGAGGAGGGGAAAATGTTGGCTTTGTTGCCACATGCAAGTGGTAACAAAAGACTTGTGTTTGACACCAACCATCGCGAATATGAGTGGCTGATAAGGCAAGCTCGGTGGCCGCTGGGTCCCGGCCGTGATCACAGTAGAGTAGATGCATAGTAGTACGAGTGAATGTGACAAAAATGCCGGTGTAGGATGGATAGGGCGTTTGGATAAGATAAGAGCAAGGTCAATAGTTGCGACTAGTCCTTGGCTATTAGCCGATACAAATCATTTATGGAGATCAACTCATACAGTAGTTTGGCTCCAATTCCTGGGTGAAGCATAATATTTTACTCCTGGAGAGGGTGAGAGACCGGACGTGGTGAGCCCCGTACTGCGGTGGAGTCTTGGAGTGCACGTCCAGCCGATCGACGAACGCAGCGACAAGCTTGCCGTTCTCTCTCTCCCTTCCCTTTCCTTAGCTTAGAAGAAACCGTCCGCCTCGAACCTTCCTTCCGCCGCCGCCGACTGCTGCTGCCGCTCAAGCCTCCTCGCCACCGCCGCCGTTCAAGTCTCCACCGGCCCCTGCCCTCCTTGCTCCAACGCTTGCGTCGGAGTGGGATGGGTAAGGGGCCCCTTCTCCTTTTGTTTAGCAGTTCTAGGAGGTCTTTGTCCGGTGCTCCCCTTATCGTCGTCTTCTTCGTCGCCGTCGTCTCTGCAGCGGTAGTTTTCGGCGTCGCCGACGAAGATCCGGTCAAGATTGCCTCCATTTGTCTTGGAGGATGACGATCTTCTTCTCGACGGCGACTTCTTCTACGAGATCCATGGTTCGCTGACGATGCTACATCATGACGTCGCCCACAAGCTCTTCAAGCCTACACCTGGCGAGGCTCTTCCGCAACCCTGGCTCCATGCATCGGTGATGCCCCTACAGCCGGCCGCCGGCGATCTGCACCTCGGTGGTTCTTCCGGATTTGTGTCCTTCAAGAACTTTGATGTAATAGACTCCTTTGTAAAGAGCCTTCATGTAAGAATGTTACTTTAATATAATATATGTGGTTTCTTGTAAAAAAAAAAAGCTTGCCGTTCTCTCTCCTCCACCTCGTTCACCAAGCTGACCTGTCGGTCGTTACGCCCATTATTGGGCCTGCTCTGAGCTCGAGCGTTTTGGCCATGGCTGCATTTGCCCTTTCCATTTCAGACTACACAGTTCCCGTTCCAAAAAGAAGATTTAGAAAAGAAAAGTTTTGTCATCTTGTAGATACAAATTGCAAATGGTAAACTGAATTGGAGAATTTCGAAGCTGAGTTTGACGTGATGTTATGCTATATGATTAGCATGTCCTATACAGTACATCTCGGCTGGATTAGGCTATTAGGACCTTTTTTTTCCGATGGTGTTCTTGTGTTGTTTCTTTGACTCGTGTTCTTGGGTTGTTGGTTTGCCAAGTATACTACATGTTGGGGTAAAAAGTATACTACATGTTGTGTATCAAACGAACGTCAAACAGTGGTAGAGTGAGAGGTTCCTTTTATGGAAATAGCACGTGTCGTTTTGCAAGGCACATTCACATGCATGTTAGGTTTGTTACTTGTTCCGTGAAATTTTGGTGAAAGTGGTGAAATTTTTGCATTGGGAAGCGTATTCTGTGAGAGGTGACACGATCTGCGATGCGAAAATTTTTGAAACTTTTCGGGAACTAACAGGGCCTAAAAGGAGTGTATGCACAATTCTCCCTCAATTGGCTGCACGTCCTAACATAGCTAACTCATACATGCTTTCCCCTTCAAACGTTAAATATATGACACTATTGACTTTTTTCGTTCGTTTGATTGTTCGTCTTTTCTATAAATATTTTTTTAAATCGATAAACTAACAAGTTAAATCTAAATACATTTGATAATAGATATAATAATACACATTTTACTTTAATTAATTAATTTGTTCAATACTCCCTCTGTTCCAATATGTAAACATTTATAGGGTTCAAATTTTGTATCACAATGTAAGTATTTCTATAGATAAGACAAAACAAAATGGGTAGGTGGTGTAAAATGAAGGGTATAGAAGTCATTTTTTTTCTCAGTGTTGCTTCTTGAGTTTGAATGCTTAGAATGCTTATATTGCGGAACAGAGAGAGTATATATTGGTGGTCAAAATTGGAGTAAGAAGTTAACGATGTCATATATTTACGAACGGAGGGAGTATTTGTATGACTTAGGATTGTCCTGTATTCTTATCTGTATTTACGCAAGGCACCTTGGTCCTATGGTTCATGGAGAGAGCTTCGTTTCAACCGAGCAAATCAGCCTTGGAATCGAGTTTTTGAGTCAGAAGGTGGCAGCCATGGCGGCTTGGTGTTGTGACCTGTCGAGCGCTCTAGCCAAGTGCATAGGAGACAGGAGTACAGCGAGACAGTTGTGAGGCTGCTCGGCGGGTCCTACCCCCGGCCAACGAGGAGACGAAACGTGTTGCCACCTTCCCGTCGCTGTCATCGCGGGGCCCACATGGCTGGACGACGGCGACCGGCGATGGACGGGGCGGGGGGAGTGGCTGAGGCTGCGTCGTCGCGACTTGACCTCCGGGCACCCCAAATGTAGCACCATCATTTCCCCTACCGCACCCTACAAGCCCCCAGCAGTAGGCGCCATAGGCCCATAGCACCACCCCCACCCCAGCAGCAGGGAAAGCTCCGATTCTTTCTGCCATTCCGTTTGTGTGCTGCTGCTGCCATGTGAATCATTTCTTATTTTCTTGTTCTTCTTTTTTCGAATAATTTCCAATGGTCATTCATGGTTGGTTTCCCTGTTTCCACACAGTAAAAATAGCCCAAAGGCTTGTGTGCGTTTGTGTGGAGAAAGAAAATGGTTAATACTTGGACGAGAATTCCGTGCTTGTAAGGAAAGTTGCAGTTCACGATTGGTGTGGACGAGAATTGAAATGGTTGTCATTTTCAGGGTGAACAACTTGAATTCCCAGGTAACATCATTTGGAAGCGAAACATATCCTCGAGGAAGGAGTGAAAAGCTTAAAAGACGTTGTGTGGAAAAGACACCACACCACTCGGAGAACCGAAGGACAGAATAACTTAGAAAAGTGTATTCAATCCCTTTTGTAAATTGTAAGAAATGACAGGCGCAAAATAGAAGGCACTTGAACTGATTTGAACTATGTTGAACTATAGCACTTTGGATTTTGGAAGGGCTTGCAAACTCCGTCGGATTTCACTCAAAGCTAGGCCTTCTAGAGGAGGAGGAACACTTTTTTCACCATAGCAACAAAATTTACATTTTCAGAGGAAAAAGATCGCTGATTACATGATGCGAACAATGGAAAAGTTAAAAGGCCGGCGGAGAAAGACACGGCTTGGAAAGACCACGCTGATTACATGATTTGAACCAGCATTTGTAAGGGCTTGCAAACTCCGTCGGATTTCACTCAAAGATACTAGGCCTTGTAGAGGAGGAGGAGCGCTTCTTTTTATTTCCCCATAGCAACAAAATTTACATTTTTCCGGAGGAAAAAGATCGCTAGTTACATGATGATGCAAACGATGGAAAAGTAAAAGGCCGGCCTGTGGAGAAAGACACGGCTTGGAAAGACCACGTGTTCCAATGAAGTGACAAAACATGAAGTGAAAGCCACTAGATGAAATGAAAGTTTGATTTCGAACTGCGGCACTGTAACAATTTGTTCTGCTGCTGTCAACGTGCACACCGCATATTTGGGGTGGGGAAAAAGGATCGTTAGTTACACATAGAATTTCAGATAGCACACTGAAAACGAACGCTACTGTACATGTTTTTTCTTATATTGGTCAGATTCGCTGCCTATACTGAAAACAAGAGAGGTACGTAGCTCTTAGTTTTTTCTGTGGAGCAACAGCATTTGGGTTATCAAAAGTCCGTTGGATGCGTATCAATTCAATCAATACGGAGTACAAGAGAAAGAAAGGCGAGGTAGGAGGAGAGGAGCCACATGGACTCTGATCGTAGTGTGGGACTGGACAGGCAGTGGATGTGGAATCTGTGAAACAGGCGGCGCCGGCGCCGGCGGCGACAACCTCATCCGCCGGAGGGGGCCCTACATACAATGTGCACTTGGGCTGTTAGATGGGCCACTCCTCTGTTTTTCGGCTCAGGACCTTGTTCATACTGTATGAATGAATATCTAGCGATGGAATCAAGACCCTGCAAGGAGCAGCTGGATGTTGATAACCTGGTCTAGAAACCCCCAAAAATTGATGTTGGTATAGTGTAGGTCATAGTTTAGTGGCTGTAGGAGTAGTGTAGAATTGGGAACAGGCGATGGATCCGGAATGCAACTTCCACTATCATGTAGAATGAGGAGATGAGTTAGTTGATCACCATCATAGCCGGAGGAAAGTGATCCTGCAGATAGAGAAAAAAAGAGAAAGCGGCCCGATCCGCCGGGGCCTGGCTACCTACCTGATGAGACACCATCAGAGTGGTGAGCACCTGCTCTGCTCTCGCGCGCTCGTCGAATCTTGTGGCAAGTGGCAACAGCATGCTTTGCCTGTTCCCGTTCGTTCCCGGCTGCATGCGTGCCTTTCCCCGCGGACAGACCGGGATCTACTAGCACGTTTCCAGACGACGCGTGCGGCGTGCGCGAACGCGAGCCCGACGACGCCGCAGATGCAATGCACCACATGCCGCAATTCGCTGCTGCTCGCTTTAGCCCGGCCGGGGCCGGCCGATCTGGTGGTCGCCGGCGCCGGCGGAGAGTTAGTGGCGGTACTGCGCTGTCCACATCTTATCTGGCCGGGCACGGGGATGGTGCGCGTGAACAGGTTCACTGTTCCTTCGCCAGTGCGCGCCACTAGTAGATCTAGCTTAGCTGCAACTGAATCAGGCGATCGATCCTCCACAGGTTGCGTTGCGTTCCTACAGGTGAACACTTGTCTGCAGCAGGGTGCGCGGGGCCGCGGCCCAGGCAAGCCGCCGCAAACTTTTTTTTTGGTAGGCGTACTAGGCTCCACCGCCGCCGCTCCGGCAAAAGATACGGGCACACGCCGGCGGGGCGCCGGGCCGCCGGGGTGTGCATTGCATTGTTGCCCAGAGAGGCTAGGACGGCGTCCTGGCCCCTGAGTGGGTGAGGTGACTGATTCTGGAGGCGACAGGGCTTGAAGCAAGTGGGAGAGATGTGATTATTGAAGTTGAAGGAGGCTTTTGACGCTGTGTCATCTCGATCATCTGTACATGTGCTTCGCGTGCCCTGGGAGCAGTGGCTCGACGTGACGCCCACACACGTCATGTCTTCAACTTGCGAGTTGCGACTCTCGACCGGCCGGTCCGGCATTATTCCCGCGTCACGTACGGCACGGCAGAGCATGCTCTCGCTCTCTGCGCGTGGCATGCGAGTAACGAAAAATGGGACGGAGCGCAACGCAAATGGCCCGAGTGGGAAACTAGATATTTCGGCCTCTGATCGTATGTTTTCGTGAACCTTGAATCTTGGTGTTTTGGTTGGGAGGATCTAATTTTTTTTCTTCACTTTACTGTTCATAACTTTGACCGCTAACTAGAGGTATTAAATAATGTAGTTTATTTACAAAACTACCTCTACAATCTGAGATGATTCGCGAGACGAGTCTATTTAAGTTTTTGACCGCCTAATTAAATGATGGTTACTGTAGCAAATCCTATCAGATCCGTCGCACAAAATTGCATTCGCATGTGAAACAGTTTTGTTAATTAATAGACTTTATTTAGTACTTCACGTATACATGATTACTTTTGCGGATTTTTTCTTTACACCCCACCCCCCCCCCTGTTAATTTGAGCCATAGAGCAGGCAGCCCCTCAAGTGCTTGACGACTCATCTAACCCGGAAAAAAGGATTGTTACCTTTCTCTAGCTAGTACAAGTATCGCTTTTGATCTTGTCGGGAAATGCATGGGATTACGTCCAACTTTTCCAGATGCTCATCAGTGCTCATCACACTATAGCTAGTGAAATTTAATTAGCAAGTACTACCTCCCTCTCGTAGATTCGTGGATCAGGGGAACAAGAAGATCACTCAGCATCTTCATCACCCATCCCGTTGCTTGCAATGTCCAATGATTGTGCACATCTTATTTATATATACACACTACTACATGATGCTACGAGTACAAATCAATAATAATAAGGGAAAAGTCCATATTTTAACCTCCAAGTATCACGTTTGTCCGATTTTAACCCTCGAAATACAAAACCAGACATAGCACACCACTCATCTGACCAAACCGGACAAATTACACCCCTAAACCTATACCACCTCGGTTTTGATCCAACGTGGCACATGGGTTTGGCACGTCATCTAGTAATGGTGCGTCCCACATGTAAGGCTTATCTTCTCCACCATCATCTGCTCTTGGATGGCCGGAGCTTTCCCCTGGCAGCCAGCTCTCTACAGCCTCTAGGAGCTCAGCGCGCCGCTGCTGTCCCACTGGTGCTCCACGACGATGGCGCCCTCCCACCCGCTGACGCAGGCGCCTCCGCCTTGCCGCCGGAGTCGCTGCCCTGCCATGGCGGTCTACTGGCAGCCTCCACGACGCCCGAGACCAACCCCGCCGCGCCTGCGCGGGGGTCGAGAAAGCGGGCCTGCGCATCGCGCCGCGCGCCGACCACGATGCTCACCACCGACACCTCCAACTTCAGCGCCATGGTGCAGGAGTTCATCGGCATCCTCGCCGCGCCCTTCGCCGTCGGCGGGCTGGGCGCGCGGAAGTGGGCTTGCGCATCACGCCGCGCGCTGACCACGATGCTCGCCACCGACACCTCCAACTTCCGCGCCATGGTGCAGGAGTTCACCGACATCCCCGCCGCGTCCTTCGCCCTTTCGTGCACCTGGAAACTCCGCCGCCCTTTCGCGCTTTCGACGCACAGCAAGCAGCCACATGTACCCGGCGTCGTTCACCTCGGCTCCAAGTCCCAGCCGGTGTCGGCCAGCGCTGCCATTTTGTTCCCGTCGCTGCCCCAGGCGCCACGGTCGTCGCGCCCGACAACGGCTACCCGCAGCAGCTCACGACAGCCACACTGTCCAATCTTCTCCGGAAGCAAGATCACGGCAGTGACTATCTCTCATTCCAGAGCACCCTCGGCGCGCAGGTCAACGGAAGCAACGCCAACAATTACCCCATGTTCCACCACCGCGGCGTGGCGCCGCCGTGGCCCACCACGAGGCTGCAGGATCCGGCGAACTTCCTGGGCTTCGCGCACGGCGTCGTCATGCCTCATGAGCAGCAACAGACACAGCCGCTGATAGGAGGGTCAGTAAAAGGACTAGGGCCGTCGCCGCCGAGCTTGCCGGCAAAGGGTGGTTTCGGCCATGGGGGATGAGATTAGAGGAGAAAGATGACATGCGGGTCCTGCTGTGACATGTCATCCACATCAGCGAATCTTTGCCACGTCATGCGCAAAACCAGGGTGGTATTGGCTCTAGGGTGTAATTTGTCCGGTTTCGACAGTTGAGTGGTGGAATTTGTCTGGTTTGGACAGATGAGAGGTGAGATATATCTGGTTTTGTACTTCGAGGGTGAAAATCGGACGAGCATGATAGTTGGAGGTTGAAATATAGACTTTTCCCTAATAATAATCTCTGCTGCTGCCTCGTTGAGTAGTATACAAGGAAATTAAAGAAGATACGAGAGATCGTCGCTGCATATGTAGTACGTGCAAGGCAACACATGTTGAGATCAGCGACGCCGCAAACGCGAGCGAACCAAATATTTCTCCTTTTCTCTCTTAATTTCTCCGGCACTAGAAGGGCTCTCGCGATCTAGATCACCTGATCGATGGATGATGGAGGGATGCTTCGTGGCGCGTGCGGCGTGCCATTGGTTAGTGGAGTGGGCATCTGCCGTCTGCGTCCCCGGCCGGCCTGCGCAGCGCAGATAGCGCTCCGGCTTTGGCGCTAGGGTAGGATCCAACGATCCATCGTCATCATATCGCTTGGCTTTCCGATGGATAGATCAGTTCGATCGCCGCATCTGAGGAGAGTAGATAGAAAGATGCTTACGCGCCCCCTACTTCTCGCCTGATTATTGTAGTTAGTGCGGGCTAATCCCGTGCCGACATGCATCCATCATGCTTATCATCTTGTAATTCGATCTATTCTCCTTCGTGGCTTCGTGGATCATCGATTCATCATTGGATGGATACGTACATGGGGACGATGTTGATGTTACTTGTGCATGGTGACGTGGACATCTTAGTTTGTCTTGTTTGTTTTTTTATTAAACGAGAAAAATCTCTTATGGAGCGTACACACTCTCTCTCTCTTTAAAACTACTCCCTCCGTCCCGCAAAGAGTGTCCCTTTGGTTTGTCCTAAATCAAACCATCTTATGTTTGACTAAGTTTATATAAAAATATATAAACATTTTCGATGCCTAACAAGTTTCATTAGATTCATTATGAAATATATTTTCATTACATATCTATTTAGTGTTATAAATATTGATACTCTTCATTATAAATTTAGTCAAACTTTAAACATTTTGACTGAGAAAAGTCAAAGTGGACACTCTTTGCGGGACGGAAGGAGTACTTGTCATTGTTAATTTTTTATCATAACATTTACCATTTGTCTTATTCAAAAGATTATGTGTACGTTTGTTTTGTTTGTGACTTACTTCATCATCAAAACGTATTTTAACTATAACTTAATGTTTTGCATATTTATGTTATTTTTTAATAAAATGAATGATCAAATATTATGATAAAAATTAATATTGACAAATATTTGAGATGGAGGAAGTTGTTTTTTTCATGGACGGAGGAAGTTGTTGTGGACACTGTATTTTTTTTTCTTCTGGGAGGATGATGGTTGTGTGGACACACAATCGCATTCGTTACGTGAATGGGCCCAACACCAGCGCCGGCCCACCATGAGCTGGGCTGGCTATAGGCTTCTTCTTCACTCTTGCTCAAACGAAACGGCCCGCTCGCTCTCAGATGGATGGGATGGATGGATGATGCGTCGTGACTCCGTCAGGCTTCGAGGTCCGGCTGTCGCGCTGCTCCTCCATCGATTTCACCATCTGTTCCCCATTCTCTAGCTAGCTAGTTGCTGTTCTCGACTTCCAGCACTGTTGGCTCGATCCATCTCGTGACATGATCAGTTTCATCCCTCAATCCACTATCATACACCTAATACCAGTTCCACTGTGAAATTATTCGCCAGTTCTTCAGATAACCTGCAAATCTACATGCATCCATGATCCATATACACTGCACGTTTTGCAAATGGATCATCATTTACAGAGCGAAGCGAGGACGCGGCGCGGGGGCTCGAACGACCGGCGGGAGTGCAGGACGGCCCAGTTGTCGATGAGGATGATGTCGCCGTGCTGCCAAGGGACGGCGACGCACTCTTCCTCCAGGACCTCGCCGCACTCGGCGATCACGTCGGCGGGCAAGGGCGAGCCGTCGCCGAACGTCACGGCTTTCACGGGGTCGTTCCGGGCGTCCTTCCAACCCGTGTAGGCGGCCACCATGCTGTTGAACCAGATCTTCCTGCCCCGGCTCGCGTCCCACTTGATGGCTGGTATCGGGCCCATTACTGTTTTCACGCCGTCGTCAGTCCATTCCAGCTTCATGCCGAGCTTCGCAGCCCTGTCAAGAACAGTTGCAGTCAAATTTTCAGGAAAGAGCAGAAGGGAAGCACCTCGACAAAAGCAGAAAGTCCCACTGGATACAATTTCAGTTGGCGATATGGAAGCAGTCAACTAGAAAAATCCATTGTTTGGACTGAAGAAATGGCATGAATGCATACCCGCAGTGCCTACACTGATGTCAAGATGAGACAGAGATGTTGATTTTGTGCTTGGTATGGAGAGGCCATGATCAAAAGCTATTGGAACGACCCAAGTTGATAACACAACTGAAGTACTTCAGTTATACTAGAACTAGATTGTTACATTGTACATTGGTTTCGGTTATGCATGGATATCTGATGAAATGGAACAATGATTTCTTCAGAAGGAATATATTTATGCAACAATGTTACATGGGAATTTATGTGATGCAAATGCTCTGAACTCATGGCAAAATTATGATAATCTGCAATGATGTTACCTTTCTTCAGCGACCGCTTTATCTTTGGTGAGAAATGTTGATTGCCATCCGCGACCGATTGGGGAAGATGGGTCGTCACCCTCTCCTAAGATCCTTGTGTATATCAGCCCATCCTTCTCCAATTTCTCCACAAACTCTGGGAATTTTTCCTTCATCCTTTTGTAGACATAATGGCTCAACACTATTGGTGTTTCCCCGCCACTCTTTGGCTCTACTTCACAGAAGAAGAACAATTTCGACGGAAATGTTGGAACCTAAAAACAAAGTGTGTAGTTTACCACCGTAAGTCCATTGTGTCACGAAACTCTACTCTACTCTACTCTACTCTACTCTACTCTACTCGAGCTTATGTGGTCAAAATGGAAGTTGCAATCAGTAACATTTATTTTTTAAAATGGCATCAAAACTACTTTGTACTTTCAGTATAGCTGGGTACTGTCAGAGCACTGAAGTTTCAGCATAGCAAGCGGTTTATTGCTCAGCGCTGACTGACTAATCTTTAATTAAACAGTTCGAAGATTTCAACAGTTCAACTATGAAAATACAATGTTCAAAAAAAACTATGAAAATACTACTCAATTTCTATTCCTGTACTAGATAAAGTTAATCTCTAGTTAGTACAAAGTTGGTTGTGACTGTTAATAGCAAATTCCGTCCGAAATTTCCAAGGTTTTATCAAAGAGGAGTGCTAATTATAAAGCAAATCCTGCTCAAATGCCTTAGGATTATGACGCTTTGCCCGTTGTGTGTTGCCTCCTGAATTTCAGTTATTCTGCTGCTATTGTGGTGCAGAAGAGGAATCCTGACGATGAACTTGGGCCTGCGCCAACAGCGGCTCGAGGTTGGCTCTCACCTGGGCCATCTCGTGGTGGAAGGGGATCTTCTGGTCGGGCGGCGACTCGTTGGCGGTGAACACCCGCCCCACCACGTTGGTCCGCGGCGCGGCGCCGCCGACGTACGGCAGCTCCTCGTACCCGAAGGCGTCGACGGCGCGGTCGAAGTCCGCCGCCGTCCGCGCCGGGAACCCTCGCAGCAGCAGCGCCCCCGCGTCCCGCACCAGGGGCTCCAGCCGGGACGCCCGCTCCGACCGTACGGCCGCCAGGAACTCGTCGGCGGACGACGCCGGGGCGCTCGGGACGAGCACCGCCGGGAAGGCGACGCCCTCGACGACGCGCTGCTGCGGGAGGCGCGCGTCCTGGAAGAAGCTCGCCATCAGGGGTGCCAGGGGCTCTCGGCTCCCTTGGTTGTCGGGGCGCGTGGGATTGTGAGTGGCCAGAGAGAGCGCGGTGACGAGGACGATGAGGCTTCCCAGTGTGTCGTCCCCCGAAGGATCTTGTTGGGAATTTGGAATCATCCTTTGGGATGGGAATGGGGGATGAACGTAGACGGCTTCGCGGGAGTTTTCCGTGTTGTGCTGGGCCTCGGCTGGTGAAGCTGTCCGAAACTTTTAAATATTTTTCTTGATTTTGTAAAACTAAATGTCAGTTTAAATTTTTTTCAAAACTATACCATCACCACCCTTTTAAAGAGGCTGCTCCCTACCGCCCTTTCAATGGGTGGTTCCACCTAGAATCACCTTTTCAAAAGGCATTTGCTTCTAACGATGCCAAAAAACAGACGGTTCTGCGGCGGTCGCAGGCCCCGGTGACGAACCGCTTTTGCAAGGGTGTTTCGGTTCCGGCCGCACGAGAAAAGGACCGAAACACTATTTGCAAAGGCAGTTACCTCCCGCAACTGCCTTTTCAAACAACGGTTGGTGCTCCTCCTCTATAAAAGCTTGAAAATTCCTTTAAAATATTCTAAAAATTCAGAAAAAGAAAGAGAGGGTAGAGAGCAGGAGGAAGGCAGGGAGGAGGAGGAGGTGAAAGAAATAGCGAAGCTCTGATTTCAGGTAGATGTACGTAGATTTAAAGGATTAGATGACATGTTCGAGATCCAGTGTAGTTCTAGATTTACGTAGATCTAGTGTAGTTAATTTTAGGTTAGTTAATTTAGTGTAGTTCTGATTCATTAGATTTACATAGATCTGAAGGATTAGATTAGTAGTTAATTTTAGGTTAGTTACTAATATTGGTCGTTTCTTTGTATGCTCTTAGGCATGTCCGAGACCGTTCATGTCCAATTGTTTTATGGATCAGGCGAAATTAGATATGGTCCACAAGGTGTTGACTTATCAAGTTTTAGTTTAATCGTGAAAGATATTAAAAAGCCAAAGAAAGTACTTTGATGCCATAACCAACTGGAGGCATATCTAAAGCCAAAGAAAGCCAAAGATTGTGATAGTTGATATAGAGTATGAGATACATAGAAAGATGGGTGCAGAAAAAAATGGTATAGAGGAGAGAATGTTGATGATTAGAATGAAATATTTCTTTTAAGATGACAATAGAGTATGACGTGTGCGGACAACCTCACACACATTTGGCACTTGGCAGTCGACATAGATGGCAATAGAAACCACAGACAAGGTGTTGTAATCTTGTACACTTCTAGTTCTTGTAATGTTGTACTACCTTGAGAAATCAAGAGATATACGAGATATCTCGTATAAAAATCCAAACAAAGATAAATACATTTTTTCGTAGGGAGTCCAACGGTGGGGGAAGGGGAAGTCACCTTACATTCAAGGAGCATCATACTTGAAAAAACAAACAGAACAGTGATATTCTATTTAAAGAAGGGCAGTTTTATTTATTTATTAGGCGTTACATTACACAAAGAAACACGCAAGATAGATAGTAGCTTGCATGTTTCTTACAGGAGAACAAGCTGGTGATCATCAAACGCCCTTGATCATACAAACTGCAGGAACATAGAGTAGGCACACCGCACACTAGATATTGATCCGCACCGGATCTAGATAGCTACTCCATCCGTTCCAATTTATAAGTCGTTTTGGATTTTCTAGATTCATAGATATTATTACACATCTAGACATAGTGTATATCTAAATGCATAACATTATATATGAATTTAATAAAGTCAGAACGGAGAGAGTAGATGAAAGTCGCAACTCATTATGTATTACCCATAGAAGGATACAGCAACAGAATATCCACTGCTGCCGTTGTAAATGGCGGCATTGATTTGTGCTCCGGTCTTCTGATCATTGTAATAACTTGATTGCCCACTGCGCTCTATCTTAATTTTAATGTCGTCCCAGTCGAGGTCAATGAACCCAACCATAGGGCCACACACCGCATAAACCTGCCCATTTAAAATACAAGAAAAAAGTATTAGTTATGTTCATTAAAAAAAAAGGGGAAACGATGCATGTACATGTTTAATTTGCTTCAAATAATTCATTTCATTCCATTACACAATATGCATGACAGGTGAAAAAAAAACCAAGGAGCTGGTCCATTATTTTCTCACTTTTATTAATTCCATTCCATGTGGTCTATATATTAGCTGTGTTTTTTTTGGGAAAATAATATACTACGGAGTACGTAGTACTACATAATGAGACAGGGGCAACGTGTGTGTACCTGACCAGCACCCTTTGCGCGAAAACCAAGGAGCCAACCACAGTCAGCGTCACCTCTGTTGTTCTTCCCCATATACACCACAGCTGCCCCAATGTTAGCATTACCTGCCATGGTGAAACTGACGCCGCGGCCGCTGTCAAGAAGTTCGGGATAGTCTACGACAATGTATCCTGCATATTGATGCTGCATATCCATAGCAGTACTCAGGGTTCCCCTTGTAGAATTGTTCAGATAACCTGGCATCGTGAAAATCTGGAGATTGGCTGCGGCGGTCTGCTTGTCAAGGCCTTCATTTTTTGGCAACAACGGCACGGGATTGATCCAAGACTTCCTCAGACACCACGGACAACAACTCAGCCTTCTTCATCACCTCATCTAAACGTGCTTTCTGCTCCATACTGAGCTGCGCAGCGACTTCCTCATTCGAAGCCATCTTCTTTGCTTCACTCCCGTAAACATAAAATAAAAAATATGTAAAATTTAGAATTTTTTTGTGGCTGTAAATAATAAGATGTCTTTTGGATCTGATGAGAAGGTTACTTGGATGATACAAAATATACCGTAGGAGTAATAAAAGTTATTCAGATCGAGAACGTGTTAGCCTTCATTGAGATGAACCTCGATCTATAGTAAATTACCACTTTTTTTATTTTTTTCATTATCGTTTACATGTTCACCTGTTCTCAAATATGTGTGTGTGTGTGTGTGCGTGCATGTGTGCGCGCGTGTGTGACTTTCAGAGGCAGGTCTCGGAATTGAGCAAAGAGGGTGCTATATGTAATGACGAGATTAAAATCTCGCTAGCTTCAAAGTCTAAACAAAATGATACCATTGATGTGATGTGTAACAAAACAAATAATATAAAGCATTTTCTGAGGAGCGATAAAGAAGAGGGATTTGATCCATAATTAGCATCTTTATATATGCACACTGTACTTAGCTAATAAACGAGCTGACACTTGTATTTTCTGTGCCAAATTAAGGGAATGTTGCAGCTCCCACACACTCCTGATGACACGTTTAATTACCTAAATTATTTGTTCTACAGGTTATATTTTGACAATGGAGCTAGGTGTCCCATGCATGTACACACTTTGTGCTTTGTCCTAGCTCATTGGCCCTGGAGTAGAAATATAGTATTGCGATGACAGAGGGAGAGGGTGAAATAACCGTTATATTATGACTAATAAGAATTTATTTGAAGAAAATAACAATACTCCTGTGCTAGCTAAAATGGCCAGAGATCATCAAAGAACAAACCTGCTAGCTGTCAGCTGCGTCGCTGATGGTTTTCTCAGATCTTTCGTTCAACCACACCTTTGAGTGGAATTGGACGTGGGCTTGTGTAGTCTTTGTGTTCTTGCTGGAAGAAGAGCCCTCACCCAAGGGGTTTATATAGTGCCAGGCAAGGCCATGCATGGAAAGCGAAATGAGCATCCCTTTCCTCGTCGTGGATTAAAAACAAAATGATTGGACTAGTCAAGTAGGGATATTGTTCTGTACAAAGTGCAATTTGAAATCAAGTTTAACCATGACGTGCGAAGCGCAAAAGTCACAAGCAAGTTACGTGTAAATCCGCGTGTGCAGTGCATGGCACTCAAACCCATGACCTCGAGCCCGCACGAGCCTCTCTTACCATCCCACCTACACAACATATGTGCGAGAGATACGCATTCTGTTGAAACAACCCGTGCAGAATCATTTAATACCGGATCAAAATACTAAATATCACCATCTAGTATGAGGTGGTGTTAGGGCAGCCCCAATAGAAGAAATCATTTAATACCGGATCAAAATACTAAATATCACCATCTAGTATGAGGTGGTGTTAGGGCAACCCCAATAGAAGAAATCATACTAGTTTCTTGAGCCTAGGACACCGCGGCAAGAAACCGCTCCTCCCATTGCAAAATGTTCACTTAACATTCCCACAAAAAATTGACCAATCATACACATGTTTTTTCTACATCCTCTCAGGATTCTCCCTGCAGACCCCACCACAGTACAAGCCTCCAGAGTCTTCCTGCCGAGCACATCACACGGTGGTCAGCGGTGCTCGCGGCGGCTTGGGTGCGGCGGCCCAAGCTCGACAGCCTGGCCACATCAACTGGGGCTTGCCCACCTAGCGCGGCAGTCTGAGATCGACAGCCTGGCCGCGGCAATCGCGGCTCACCCACCTAGCGTGGCGGCCCGCGCTCGACGACCCGGCCGCGGCAACCGGGGCTCTCCCGCCTAGCGCGGCGGCCCCAGCTCGATGGCCTGGCCGTGGCGGCCCGAGTTCGGCCTAGGCTCGCCCGGCTGGGCTTGGCTGCCGGAGCTCGCCGGCGGGTGGAGCGGCGTCCTGGACTCGCGTCCAGGGGGCGGCGGTCGGAGCTCGTCCGCCTTGGCGCGGCGGGTGGGGATGTGAGCGGGAGGGGGTGCTTGCGGCGGCTCGAGCTCGCCGGACGGGGCTCGTCGGCCGGGCCGCGATGGGGCGCAGCGGCCTGGGCTCACCTACCTGGTCGCGGCGGCCGGAGCTCGCTGGCAGGGGCGCGACCCGAGCTTGCCCGCCACGGGCGCGCGCGCTGCTGCAGGAAATCGTAGATCCGGCGCGGTGGCCCGACCTCCGCGGCGTAGAGCTCCTCCCACTGGCGCCCATCGCGATGCTCGGCGACACGACGAGGTAGGGTCCCTCCTCGGGCGTCCTCCTCTGCTCGGCAGCGTGACGTCCTCCCGCCTCGGAGGTGTGGCGATGTAGACTCCCCGTCCTCCTCCTGTGCTGAACGGCGGTGGCCAGCGCGCGAGGCGACGTGCGGGTGCGCGCGTGGCGTTCGACGGCAGCACACAGGATCCGTAGGTCTGCCTTGGAAGGCGGTCCTTTCTTCCCAACGGATTTTCTCATGTTCCTTCATGTCTCGATACTAGGGAGGACGTCGTTTCTTAATGAGGAAACGATTTCTTCCTTTTCTGTTTTCTCTCCATATTAATTCCTCTACCACATCAACATTTTGCTTAGTTGTCAACACAATTAAGAGGGGTAGAAACTATTATAAATATCTTATTGGGACTGGACTTATTGACCGGTCCTAAATGACCGAGCCATTTTTTTACTGGATCAAGACACCAATCGGTAGACTTTTTGTATTGAGTGATGTTTTGACCCTATATTAAAATGGCTATGTGGGCCTCCAAGTTTAGACTCAGTACTAAAATGGCTCCGTACCCACCGAAGTACCGAACCAATTGTTACCGGCCGGTACTAATAATAGCCATGGGCGAATGCTCATTTCTCTACTAGTGTGACGTCGTCTCCAGGTGTGGTAGGCTGGTAGCACTCGCGAATGACATGTTGCATCCAGTCAGCTCATGTGCTAGCTCCAAACCAAGGTGCCAGTGCACGCGCTATGGCGTGCAGATTGCGAATGGTGTGCCCGATTGACTTCAGAACGGCGGCGGCCGTTGTTTTTTAATTTTTATGTATTTCGTTTGCACTAAGAGAAAAAAACCCTGCGATTCTTTTGTTTTAAAATTAAAATGTGACTATCCGTCCTATACGAGGCTTTACGAGAGCATATTGTAAGGAATCGGATGCTCGTAGGCTAAGAGGGGGAGGGGGTGAATTAGACAACTTATAAACTTAACCTAGGGCTCATCACTATTTGCATCAAACATAAACTTAACCTAGGATTATTATTAGAAGCCACACTAATGCTTTCTTTATTAAAATTCTATTTTTAACTGATTACTTTTAATTTTTACCTCATCCTTGTTTATCTATTCACTGTCTTAACTCTATGTTGATATCTATAGCTTATGTTTCTTTCTTGCACTGTCTTCTCTATCTCTAGATGGTTCGTCGGCTGCAGACTTCTCGTACAGGCTCTTTCCAGTTTCCCCGCCACTTGGAGGACCAAGACTACTACTACTATCCTATGGAGAGTAGAGAGCATGAGGAGCATGAGGTGGACACTGACGAGAAGATAATGATGGAAGCACCACCTGCAGCACCGTCTCCAACACCCGCTCCGGAAATCATCCAAGTGTCAGATGATGAAGAGCCAGAGAAAGAACTAGCTGAGGAGGCCGCTGCAGAGCCTGAAGGACTGAAGGAAGATCCTGAAGAACCAGAGGAAGACCCAGAAGAGGTGATTCCAGAAGGAGAACAAGAGCCAGAGGAACCAGAAGAACAAGAGGAGGCGGAAGAGGAGCAAGCTCAGCCTGCTGAGGAAGTCGCTTGGAGGGGATGAATCTATAACGTGGATGGAAGAGGCATTCCCATGGCTGACAAGCTCAGAGCAACGGTGTTCCGTTTGGGGCACAATGTGGTGCCAGCCTACCAATGCGAGCTGTGGACACATCCATGGTTCGAACCCCAGTGGGTGGTGACTGCTATCCTGTATCAAGATGATCCTATCCATGGGGACAAGGAGGTAGCAAGGCACCAAGATGTTGCTCACAGGACTACCAGAGATGCTGGGTAGCTGAAGCTGCAAGGAGGGCAATTTATGTACTCTCCCATGACGCACGTGCTGAGCTGGAGGACACTTCCTACAAATACACTCCCTACAGAGCTAGTGGGGAAGCAAAGACCTACATCGCTCCAGCTCATGAGGGAACTTTGAACCATGTTCGAGAGTTGTTGGCTGCCATTAACACTACCCTGGACGACGCCAACAACACTCTTGCTGAAGCTCAAGAGAAGGTCTTCGAGTTGGAGACTCAGAACCAAGCGTTGCAAGCTGCTCTGATGAACAAGCAGGAGCCAGTGATCCTCGAACATGAAGAGCCCCACACCTCTCCATCACCTAAGAGGCCCCACTACGACTCTCGAGACGCTCGCACTGAACCTCTTCAAGAGGATAGGAGTCCTTAGGTGTCAGTCAAAGTCTTTGTAATCATTAGTCTTGAACGATCGTTTAAAGTGTGATTAGTTTTAGGAGTGTGTCTGGTTTGTGTGAGCATGCAACATTGGTTGATTTGGATCTTTGTTTGAGTGCTGTGTGTTGTGGGGTGATGACCACAACCACATTGGTTTAATAAATTAAGTTAGTTGGGGTTAAATTTCAGTCTCAATCAATCTTATGTTATCTTTATCTTTATCCCTTCTTTATTAATCTATCAGTCAGATCAGTTGTTACCAAATCTGCTCACGTAGCCCTCTGATACAGCAGCACTATTTTATTTTTATCTCAAGCTACAGAGATCCAATTGCTACAAATCTAGTTGGGTTAGTTCAGAAATTTTGTATAAGATGTTCTGTCAAAAATTCAGAATTTTGGGGTATATATTCTGGGAGTTTTGCACGAAGTATTGAAGCCATCTTAATCTGTAAATTCCTGCTGACATAGTCACCTTAACTATTTTATATCTCGGGCTATAGACATCCAATTGAGTTAATTCCAGTTGGGTTGGTTCAGTAATTATGTACACTTTATCTCAGAATATTTGCACAATTTTTGTCTATGCAAGCAGAGAGTTACAACTAGTTCTTTGAGATCAACAGAATCTGTCTTAGTCTGGAAATCTGCATATCATAAACTTTTAAGGTTTTCTCTTGGTTCAATCATCTAAAACTGTGTCCCTAACACTCAGATGGTGGAAACCAGGTCAGGATCAGGAGTTGATCAACCCGTAGTGACCCGTCCAAGGCGAGGCAGTGGTTCCAGCAATGCACCTCGTCAACCACAAATGGATCCGGTCATGCAGCAGTTCCTGCAAGCTCAGACGCAGCTTCTCCAAGACTTGACCAACACAGTGGCCAATATACATGCCCAAGCCAACAACCCACCCCATGCTCAGTAGCAAGCACCTGTGAACAGGCACAGGGTATTCACGAGCCATCAGCCTCCGGTGTTCTCTCATGCAGCAAATCCACTGGAAGCTGAGGACTGGTTGAAGATCATTGAGAAAATGCTGACCATAGCTCAATGCGATGACAGAGAGAAAGTCCTCTATGCTTCAGGGCGACTTCAGGGATCAGCTTCGGCATGGTGGGATGCATATGCCGCTGCTCATGCCAATCGGAATGCAATCACTTGGCAGGAGTTTAAGCCACCATATTCCTGCTGGTCTCATGAAGCTAAAGAAGAAGGAGTTCCTTGCTCTCAAGCAGGGAGGGATGTCTGTGATGGAGTTCAGGGACAAATTCACTGAGTTGTCACACTATGCTCCTGAAGACACTAATGAGGACAGGAAGAAGCAAGAGTTGTTCCTGGAAGGGCTAGCTGGACCACTGCAGTACCAGCTAATGTCCCACACTTTCCCTACCTTTCAGGATCTGAATGACAAGGCTATAGGCTTGGAGCACAAGCGCAGGGAGTTGGGTGAATTGAAGAGGAAGGCCACCAACTCTGGGCAGTCTGGAAGCATCACTCGCCCCCGCTTCAACCCACAGCAGGGAGCACCGTTCTGCTATGGAGGGCAGAATGGGAACTTTGGGCAGCAGCAGTTCCAGCGCCCCATGCAGCAGCAGTATCAGCGCCCTGCATAGCAGTTCCAGCACCCTACTCAGTAGAATCAGCGCATTGGGCAGCAGACACCTCGCCTCGCTTACCAACAAAACCAGCAGAGGACTCCCATTGGCACTCCAGCGAGGCCTAGCGCACCTCACACCCCTGCTGGCAACACTTGCTTCAAGTGTGGTGAAGTTGGCCACTACGCCAACAACTGCCCCAAGAGGACTGCTCCAGGAACTCCCGTACAGAATCAGCAGATGAGGAATAGGAACCAGACCCCGCAAGTCAATAAGGGACAGCAGAGCTATGCACGTGGCAGGGTGAACCACGTGAGTGTGGAGTCAGCTCAGGAGAACCCACAAGTAGTGCTCGGTATGTTCCTTGTCAACTCCACCCCTGCCTCGGTCTTATTTGATTCTGGAGCATCTCATTCTTTTATTTCCGCTCAATTTGTGGCTAAGCATAGTATACCTATGCAACCTATGAAACAAAACATGTTAGTTAGTTCACCAGGGGGGAGATGAAAGCTTTATATATATGTCCTAATGTTAATCTTAAGATCATTGGAGAAGACTTTTGGGCTCAGTTGGTAGTTCTGGAGTCAAAGGACATTGATGTCATTCTGGGTATGAACTGGTTAGCTACGCATGATGTAATGATTCAGTGTGCCAAGAGGGCAGTTCTTCTTACCAGTCCTAAGGAAGACAAGGTTATGATTGTAGCTACACCACCACCGGCAGCAGAGGGTTCTGTGAATCAGTTGGATGGTAAAGCTCTGGAGGATATTAAGGTGGTGTGTGACTATCCAGATGTGTTCCCTGATGAGCTACCAGGTATGCCACCTGATCGAGATGTTGAGTTTGTTATTGATCTTTTACCTGGTACTGCTCCTATTTCTAAGCGTCCTTATAGAATGTCTAGTGATCAACTGTTTGAGCTTAAGAAACAAATTAGTGAATTGTTAGAGAAGGGTTTCATTCGTCCTAGTTTATTCACCTTGGGGGCACCTGTTATCTTTGTGGAGAAGAAGGATGGTACTCAGAGGATGTGTGTGGATTATCGGTCGCTTAATGATGTTACTATCAAGAACAAGTATCCTTTACCCCGCATTGAAGATTTGTATGATCAGATGAGAGGTGCCAAGGTATTCTCTAAGATTGATTTGCGTTCAGGTTGTCAGATATTCCTAAGACTGCATTCACCACTAGGTATGGGCTTTATGAGTACACAGTCATGTCTTTTGGGTTGACTAATGCACCTGCCTACTTTATGTATCTGATGAACAAGGTCTTTATGGAGTACTTGGATAAGTTTGTTGTGGTGTTCATCGATGATATCTTGATCTACTCCAAGGATGAAGCAGAGCATGAGGAGCCTGTGAGACTTGTGTTGCAGAAGTTGAGAGAGCATCAGTTGTATGCAAAGTTCAGCAAGTGTGAGCTCTGGCTTAAGGAAGTGGCTTTTCTTGGTCATATCATCACTGATGGAGGCATTGCAGTCGATCCTAGCAAGGTCAGAGGTGTGTTAAAGTGGGAGTCACCTCGGACAGTCAAGGAGATCAGAAGCTTTCTCGGTCTTGCAGGGTATTATCGTCGGTTCATTGAAAGATTCTCTAAGATAGTGAAGCCTCTCACATCACTACTAGAGAAGGATAAGGAGTTCAAATGGACCGAAGCATGTCAGGCTAGCTTTGAGGAGCTTAAGAAGAGGTTGACTACCGCCCTAGTATTGGTGATGCCAGATCTGCAGAAGAGCTTTGATATCTACTGTGATGCGTCTCGACAGGGTCTTGGTTGTGTTCTTATGCAGGAAGGACATGTTATAGCTTATGCATCGAGGCAGTTGAGGAAGCATGAGCAGAATTATCCTACTCATGATCTGGAGTTAGCAGCTGTGGTTCATGCTTTGAAGATTTGGAGGCACTACATCATGGGGACCAAGTGCCAGATTTACACAAACCATAAGAGTCTGAAGTACATTTTCACTCAGAAGGACTTAAACTTGATACAGCGCAGATGGTTAGAGTTGATCAAGGATTATGACCTGGAAATACACTATCATCCTGGAAAGGCTAATCTAGTTGCAGATGCTTTGAGTCGGAAGGGACAGGCCAATATGGCACTTGCATTCCAGTTGCCTGAAGAGCTGATGAAGGAGTTTGAGCAGCTCAACTTGGGGATGGTTGCACAGACTCAGGGAGTTACCTTGGAGGTGGAATCTACATTGGAGCAGGAGATTCGTCAGGCACAGCTTGAGGATGCTGAGATTAGAGAGATCAGAGTGACTGTGGAAAAGGGCAAGGCCCCGTATTTCACAGAGGATGATCAGGAGACTATATGGTTTAGGAACCGGATTTGTGTACCCGATGTGGGAGATCTGCGTGAGAACATCTTGAAGGAGGCCCATGATTCTGCCTACTCCATCCATCCAGGCAGCACTAAGATGTATCATGATCTTAAGCAGAGGTATTGGTGGTATGGGATGAAGAGGGATGTGGCCTCTCACGTAGCATTGTGTGATACTTGTCATCGAGTGAAAGCTGAACATCAGAGGCCAGCCGGATTGCTTCAGCCACTGAAGGTGCTAGAATGGAAGTGGGAAGAGATTAGTATGGATTTCATAGTAGGACTACCACGGACACCTGTCGGTTATGATTCTATATGGGTGATAGTGGATAGACTGACTAAGGTAGCTCACTTCATTCCGGTGAAGACCACTCACTCAGGAGCAAGGTTGGCAGAGCTTTACATGTCTAGAATTGTGTGTTTGCATGGTGTACCTAAGAAGATAGTGTTCGACAGAGGTACTCAGTTCACGTCTCGTTTCTGGCAGAAGCTTCATGAATCTATGGATACAGTATTGAATTTCAGCTCAGCTTATCATCTGCAGACAGATGGACAGACCGAGAGGACTAATCAGATTCTTGAGGACATGTTGAGAGCCTGTGCTCTTAAGCATGGAGGTAGCTGGGATAAGAGTTTGCCATACGCAGAGTTCTCTTACAACAACAGCTATCAGGCCAGTCTTAAGATGGCACCCTTTGAGGCTTTGTATGGGAGGAAGTGCAGAACCCCGTTGTACTGGAGTGAGACAGGAGAGAGTCGATTGTTCGGGACTGATGTTATCAAGGAGGCAGAAAGGCAGGTTCAGATCATCAGGGACAACTTGAGAGCTGCACAGTCTAGGCAGAAGAAGTACGCTGACACAAAGAGGATAGACGTGGTGTTCCACGAAGGTGATTATGTGTACCTTAAAGTGTCACCGATCAGAGGTTTATGCAGGTTCAAGGTTAAAGGGAAGCTGTCACCTCACTTTATCGGACCCTTTAGGATTTTTGAGAGAGTGGGAGAGGTAGCTTACAGATTGGAGTTACCAAATCAGCTCTCAGATGTGCATGATGTGTTCCGTATCTCTCAGTTGAAGAAGGGATTCCAGCCGCATGATAAGGAGCCATTACCTATGGATGGTTTGGAAGTTAAGGAAGATCTCACCTACACTGAACATCCTATCAAGATCTTGGATACTCTTGCACGGGTTACGAGGAATCGGGTGATCAGAATGTGTAAAGTCCAGTGGAGTAATCATACAGAGGATGAGGCAACATGGGAAAGAGAAGAGGATTTAAAGGAAGACTACCCACATCTCTTTGCTGATCCATCCGAATCTCGAGGACAAGAGTCTTCTTAAGGGGGGTAGGATTTGTAACACCCTAATTTTGAGTTTATGAATTTAATAAAATTTTGCTAGCAACTTATGGATTTGCTTAAGGATTATAAGGAGTTATTTAAATTTTCTAGGCATTTAAATAATTTTCTATAATAAAATAAATAAATATAGGAGTTGAATGTGGCATTCATGCTGGTGCAACATTTTTGGAGTGTTTGAATTCAAATTTGGGTTGAATTCAAAGCTTTGTTTGAAGTTTAAAAAGGTTTCAAAATCCAAAATGAATTTCTGTTTCCCCCTCTCTTCCTTTCCTGTTTTCGCGCCGGCCCTTTTAGCCAAGTCTGCTGGACCCACTTCGTTTCTCTGGCCCAGCTCACTCTTTTCCCCTCCTCTTTCCGTTCGCGCGCAGCCCAGCTCCGCTTTCGGCCCATCTCCGGCCCGCTAGCACCCCGCCGCTCCCCAGCCGCTGACAAGTGGGTCCCGGGGGTCATCCCCGACCTCCCGACCACGGGACGGACTCACGCCCGAGTCCGTACGCCGGTGCGCCGCGTCTGAGTCCGCGCTGCCTCCTTCGCGTGGCCCGCACGCCAAGGTGTGGGCCCCTGGGCTATATAAGCCGCGCCGCCACCGCTCCTGGACCCTACGCGCCATAGCCCTAAACCCTAGAGCTCCCGCGCCGCCGCCGCTTGACCTAGCTCTGCCGCCGCTCCGCCGCCTCCCCATCGACGAGAAGTTCACCCAGAGGTCCGCAAGCTCGCGTGGAGTTTCCCGGTGCCGTCCGTGTGCGTCGTCGTGCCCTGCGCCGTCCGTTCGAGCTCGCCGGAGTGTCGCCGTCCCCGCCGTCTGCCTCGTCCAGCCATCCGCCGTCTCCGTCGCTCCAGAGGTTGCCCCGTTGCCCCTGTTTAGTTCGCCTGGTCGCGCTCTTCGTTTTGGTGCAATCCGTGTGTCCAACCGAGCACCCTAGCTCGACTTAGGTCGTCGCCGGTGAGTTCGCCGTTGCGCGCCGCCGCTCACCGTCGCGTCCCGCCGCCGCCTGCGCTCGCGCACGTCCTGAACCGCCGGATCGAAGATCGACAACGCAGATCTAATCCGAGCCCTGGTCAAATCTGTGATACCGGTCAACCCCACCGGGTCACCGCCGTTTTGCAGAAGAGACCCCGCCCTTTTTAATATAGCATGCCGGTCCTTCCACCTTAGTAAAATCCTTACGGTTAGGTCCTGATGTTTACGGTTTAGACCCTAAGCTTTCTAGTTTTAGCAGCTGTGGTCCATAGCTTAGTTTTTACACATTAGACCTTCTGTTTATAAGTTTAATTATGTTTTAGTCCCTGGTTTTTAGCAGATAAGCCCCTGGAGCCTTAGTTTTCTCTCAGATAGGTCCCTGTAGATTGTTTTAGCCATAGAATATGTGTTTTAGCTCTGTTTTTAGCGTTCTTTTTGTCCAAACGATCGTATCGAAGAGTAGAATAGCTTTACGCAGTTGTTTTGCTCTATTAATACTGTTTGGTGCATGTTTCTTATTTGTTTCTATTGTTTGCCTGTATGTGATTGGTGTGATGCGTAGAGGACGATCGTTGCTTCGACTATGCTGCCGTTGAAGACTTTGAAGATCTTGAGCAACCCTCTGAGTTTGTGGAAGGCAAGTCCTTGATGCATGTCCTTTTTCTTATACAACTGCATTTTAATTACATTATTTACTTTATTGCTTTGCATTAAATTGATGGGACCGTATGACTAAGGTGTGACTAGTGTTGTTTACCATGTCCTTGTTAACCTGGGTATCTTATTTATGTTGGGTAGCACATGCTTAGTCGCTAACTACGGGTTGAGGATGGTTTAATTAAACACAAAAGTGAACTTGATTTATTTTATGCTCTACCCTCATTAAGCAAGATTACCCCTGTTAATCGGAACATGGAGCGACCACACAGGATAATAGTGCAACCACAAGACAAATGACTCTATCTTGGCTAATTAATTAGAAACCTTAGTGTGTAGTATGCTTTACCTGATAAGGGTTAGGGGGTGCCGGTAGTTGGTGTATAGCCCGGCCCTCAAGCTGATCTGCTCTGTGGTAGCTTCACAGTCTTGAGAGAGGGTTATGCATTGCGCTGTCATGAAACCTAGCGAGCAGCTCATACTAGGGAATCTTTGTAAAGGCCTCGTAGTGAATCCCTAGCCACTCACCAAAGGCAGTGTTTAAGGGTCTAGCTAACCCAGACGACATGGGAAACACGACTTGTGGGTAAAGATGTGCCACCTCTGCAGAGTGTATAAACTGATCGATCAGTCGTGCTCACGGTCACGAGAGGCCTGGACCCTCACATGGGTAAACTATGGAATATAAATTAATCTTGTGCATTGCATCTTATTATTGTTGCATTTATTATTCTCTGGGTTGGTATACACTTACACTGCTAGTAATCAGTTGCTAAATAAAATCTGACCAACTAAAATTGCTTACTGCTTTAACCATGTCAGCCATCCACCCAAAGAGCCTTGCATGTTGTTATAGTTATGTTCCCGTGTTGAGTACGACATGTGCTCACGCTTGTTGATTTTTATCCTTGCAACTACACTACTCGGACTGCTGCTCAGACGGTCGCTTTGAAGACTTCCCTGAAGACTTTGAAGACTTCTAGGTGCGTTGCTCCGGTCGACTGCCTGTGGTGGACGAATTCGTTTATTTTTCGCTGTTAGCTACTCGTTCAGTGTGTTAGACTATTGGGTAATCGGTCTGTAATAATAATAACGCTATGACACTGCGATTCTTGGTACTCCACTATGTCGTTTGCATGTGTGAACATAATCCTGGACACATGTAAGCTATGATCTGGTTTTGCTTTCAAAACTGGGTGTGACAGGAACTTTAATGAATATAAAATTAGAGAGCATTATGTTTTCTCATGTATGATTAAGTGTAGGGTTTTGAACATTGAAGGGCAACGCTGATATCCATAGAAGGCTTACTCGAGGACGAGCAAGGTTTAAGCATGGGGGGATGTTGGCGGTCAATTTCCGTCAACCTAGCCACTTGTTTACCTTTTTTGTTGGTATTGATTTGATATTCACACTAACGATCCTAACCCCCATTATATGCTATGTTCGCACTCGTGCATGGTTTTTGGAGTTTGTTGTTTACACAAGAATCAAGAGCTTAAATGAGGACTTCCGGGTAAAGTTCATCAAGGGATTTACAAGGTGATCATGGACCCCGGGACAAGTCAAGATACAAGATGAACATGACTCCAAACAAGCCAAGGACTAAAGCGTGATGCCGAGAAGTGCAGAGGACCTAGACGGAAGATGCGGGAGTTCATACGCAAAGCCCCCTTATCTAAACCGCGAGGAAAATGACGTCAAGGGCTCACATGCAACTCGGCAAAAACTCAAGAAGTCGCGAGAAGCATCCAGAAGAAAACCGGGGACAAACCGGGCCGAGGAGGCCCTGGGCCGGCCGGCCGGCCTGGCCCATCCCCGGGGTAGTTCGTCGCCCCCTTTGACCTAGATGATCCTCAGGCTATTTATAGCCCCGGTACCCCGAGCCACGTATCAAGCAATTCGCCATTCGCCGCCGAGGAGCAGAGGAGCTTGAGGGACACCACCCCGGAGAGGAGGGTCGAGTTAGTCGTCTAGGGTTTGCCTAGCCGGCGTGGGAACCTTGCAAGGAAGACCACGTCAGAGTTCCGGAGGCGTTAATCAAGGTCAAGGTAGGATCTCGGTTGGATCTTATTCATGTATTCATACTTTTGATGGAGTTTTAATGGATCTGATTCTTAGCGATCAAGTACTTTCGTTTGCAATTCTTGTTCTTGCTTGGGTGTTTTCCTCCTCAATCTATTCTCGAGATAGATTGCATGGGATGTTCTTGTAGCCGCGGTGGCTAGAGGTACATACCCGATCTACCAAGTAGTGCAACGCACTCCTTGCGGGTGTGCTCTAAGATTCGACCGCATAGAAAGGGGAACATCATGACAGGATGTTGACACCGAGTACGGCGGGGCGACTTAGAGGGTTTGACCGAAGGTCACGATTTAAAGAAGCTTTCAATGAGATTCGTTTTACTCTCTCTTTATCTTGCTCGGAACGACGACATAAACTCGATCTAGACCCCTCTCTCGATCGGTACCTCAATGCTTTCTCTTGCTACCTCTTTTGATCTTAGTAGATTAGATGCAATTCGAAGCCTTTCAAAGAAGCAAGTGTTTTTCGGTTATTAGATTGATTTTACATTACATATTGTTCCACGGATTCGATACCTTGGGTTCACCACTCAAGGGAAGAAGGGTTCCTTAACTACGACGAGAGATTTGTCTACTTGCAAGTCCAAACGAACTTTGCAACGATAATTATCAAACGTCAACACATAGACTTTAGAGATCTCTCTAAAGCTACTCCTAAAGATGAATATCCTATACCTATAGCCGACTTTCTTATTAATTCTGCATCCGGACATAAGGTTCTTAGCTTTCTTGATGGCAATGCTGGTTATAATCAAATCTTTAAGGCCGAAGAGGATATCTTCAAAACGGCTTTCATATGTCTGGGATTTGTAGGATTGTTTGAGTGGGTGGTCATGACTTTTGGTTTGAAAAATGCTGGAGCTACTTATCAAAGAGCTATGAACTTGATTTTTCATGACTTGCTTGGTATAATCATAGAAGTTTATATCGATGACATCGTTGTCAAGTCGGCCGAATTAAATTCTCACTTGGCCGACTTAAGACTAGCGTTGGAAAGAATGCGTCGGTATAACTTAAAAATGAATCCATTCAAATGTGCTTTTGGTGTGTCAGCTGTCAAGTTTTTGGGATTTATTATGCATGAGAAAGGTGTGGAGATTTATCCTAAAAACATTGAGTCAAATAAAAAAGTTCAAGCTCCTACTTGCAAAAAGGATTTGCAAAAGTTTTTAGGCAAGGTAAATTATTTGAGGCGATTCATTTGTAACTTGTCCGGGAAGGTGAATGCTTTTACTCCTTTACTTCGGTTGAAAGTTGGATCTGAATTTACTTGAGGGGCAAAACAACAAGAGACCTTCGATGAAATCAAGAATTATTTGACTTCGCCGCCTGTTCTTCAAGCGCCCAAGAGTGGTGTCCCTTTTCGACTTTATGTGGCGGCCGAGGAGAATGTTATTGGGGCTGTTTTGACTCAAGAAACCGATGGCAAGGAATATGTTGTTGCTTATGAAAGTAGAAGATTATTGGACGCCGAAACAAGGTACACTTTTATTGAAAAATTGTGCTTATCTTTATATCATGCTTGTACCAAGTTGAGGCATTATTTGTTATCAAGTACTTGCTATGTTGCATGTCAAACCGACATAATTAAATATATGTTGCATAAACCAATTCTAAGTGGTAGAGTCGGCAAGTGGGCTTATGCTCTTGTTGAATATGATTTGCATTGTGAACCAATAAAATCAATGAGAGGTCAAATTGTAGCCGACTTTATTGTAGAGCATAGATTTGATAAGCAACTTGATTTTGATGTCGGTTACTTAACTTTTACTCCATGGAAGTTGCATTTTGATGGATCGGTTTGCAAAAGTGGTTGTGGTGTTGGGATTATTATTATTTCACCCAATGAGGCTGTTTTTAAAGCTCTTAACCGTTTGGAACAAAAATTGCACTAACAATCAAACCGAATATGAGGTTCTCTTGTTTGGTTTGCAAATTTTACATGATATGGGAGTAAAACATGTGGAAGCTTATGGTGATTCTTTGCTAGTGGTACAACAAGTATCCAAGGTATGCCAATGTTTAAGTGGTGCTTTAAATGCTTATCATGATAAATGTTTAGACATCATATCTTGTATGGATGAATTTGTGATTTATCATGTGCCACGGGAGGAGAATCCAAGGGCAAATGCTTTGGCTCAGCAAGCATCTGGCTATGACGTTCAGAAAAGAAATTTTCGAGAGCGAAAGCCGATGTTTAGCGAAGCCGAGGGTTATGTCCTGGAGGAGCCGGTCAGACCGCCCCCTCCACCCGGTAAGACCGCCATACCCGGTCTGACCGCCCTGCTAGGCCGGTCTAACCGCCCTGCAGAGGAAAATTCCACTTCGGCCATTGTTTCTTCCAAAACTGTTGAAGATGAAGTGGATGACTGGAGAAAGCCTCTGATTGAATATTTGCGGGATCCTAAAGGATCGATTGATAGAAAAGTTCGACGCTGGGCTCTTAAGTTTGTTTTAGATGATGGTGAGTTATATCGTCGGACGGCGGATGATTTGGTTTTAAAATGCTTGGGTCCTGATCAAGCAAGATTGGCTGTGGCAGAGGTTCATGAAGGGATTTGTGGTACTCATCAATCGGCTCCTAAAATGAAGTAGCTCCTTAAGAGAGCTTGCTTTTATTGGCCTACTATGATAGCCGATTGTTTTCGATACTACAAAGGATGCGAAGAGTGTCAAAAATATGGTGATATTCAGTTGGTGCCTGCTACGTTGATGTATCCGATTATCAAGTCGTGGCCTTTCCGAGGTTGGGGATTAGATTTCATAGGCAAGATTCATCCTCCTTCATCAAAAGGGTATTGCTTCGTGATTGTGGCTACGGATTATTTTACCAAATGGAGTGAAGCAATCCCTCTCAAGAATATGACACACCGAGAGGTAATTGAGTTTATTACGGGACATATTATCCATAGGTTTGGTATTCCGCAAACTTTAACTACGGATCAAGGAACTTCATTTATAGCTAAAGAGGTGCGTGATTTTGTCAATTCCTATGGTATTAAGTTGCTCAATTCATCTCCATACTATGCTCAAACTAATGGTCAAGCCGAGTCTAGTAATAAGATTTTGATCAAGCTCATTAAGAAGAAGATAGAAGATAATCCTAAGAGGTGGCATGAGGTACTTGCCGAAGCTTTATGGGTTCATCGTGTTTCTAGACATGGTGCTACTAAAGTTACTCCTTATGAGCTTGTATATGGTCAAGAGGTCGTTTTGCCCGTCGAGGTGAATCTAGGCGCATATAGACTTGCAAAGCAAAATAATCTTGATGTTGATACATATTATGCTTTGATGATGGACAACATTGATGAGGTGACCGAAAAGCGGTTAGAAGCGTTGGAAGCAATTGAGAAGGATAAGAGGCGAGTTGCTAGAGCATACAACAAAAAGGTGAGAGCTAAGTCTTTTCAAGTGGAAGATTTGGTTTGGAAAACTATTCTACCTATAGGATCTAAGAGCAACAAGTTTGGTAAGTGGTCTCCAAGTTGGGAAGGTCTATATAAGATTGTAAGGGTTTGCTCCAGAAATTCTTATATGGTGGAAGATTTGCAAGGACAGCGGCTGCCTAGAGCTCTCAACGGAAGGTATTTTAAGAAGTTTCATCCAAGTGTTTGGCAAGACGCTTAAGAAGATATGGCCGGTTTCATTGAAAATCGCCCTTAGAACAAAAAATGGCCGGTGAAGGTGTTTCATCGTCCTTAGATTTACTTTTTTTTTACCACACAAGCTTTACTAAAAAACAGGGGGCATATGTTGGCACCCAAAAATAACACCCAAGCCGAATCAGGTTGAACGGGCGGTCAGACCGCGTGTGATAGGCGGTCTGACCGCGGGTCCTGTAGCCGGTCCGGCACGGGCGGTCAGACCGCTCCCTCCAGGCGGTCAGACCGCCTGTCGGAGAGTTCGAGTAGAATTAGGAGTTTTGGCAAATTCCGAGGTGTTGCAGGACAAGACCTCCCCCCTATAAATATAAAGAGGCGTGGCCGATTGAGATCGATCATCCAATCGAACTTATCAATTTTACTACTATTTTCTCCAAACCCTAACTTTTCCAACACCATTGCTCTCCTCCTTCGTCTCTACGGCGGTTGAGGAAGTTCTGAGTGGCCTTGCCGACCTCAGGACAACCCTAGGCGCGTTACTCCCGACGGGGTCCCTCCCGGAACAGCGAAAACAAGGTTTTCGACGACCTCCCTGTCCAAGGCGGTTAGACCGCCTGCCCTAGGCGGTTAGACTGGCCCGTGCCGGGGAATTCGACGAGTGGATTTTTGACCTCCCGCACGATCTAGCGCACCCGTGTGTTGCACCAGAAAAGCGTCAACATCTTGTAATACTAAGGTTTGGGGTTTCCCGACCCTCTGCGCAGCCAAACTGAAAGTTTCGGTTTCTGTGGCAGAGAGATTTTATTCTGCTGCTTTCATGCTTACCCTTTTATTTCCAAAAGAATCCGGAGTTTTCTTTGGAAATTCCATAGGTTGAAGAATTTTCAGAAACATTCTTTGGGAATCAGAAGTCGTTGATTAATTTATTTTTAGTAGCGATATGTGTCTATTCCTCTACGACATCAAGATCCTTTCAATTTTAGGGTGCGTTTGGCAGAGCTCCAGCTCCGGTTGTGGCTGTACTGGTGAAGCGGATTCTGTGGGGGAGCTGAATCTGTTTTAGAGAAACGTTTGGCAAAACAGCTTGTCTGACTGTGTAACATGGATAAGATGATGAAATGTCCATAATGCCCTTCTTTTTCCTTTGTTATTTCCTTTTTTTTCCTCCTATTTTTTTCTTTTCTTTTTTTGTTCTAATAATTTCCTTCTCATTTTTTCTCCTTTTGTTTCTCGTCCACACGTTCCACCGAGCAAACCACCGTCCATTTTTTTCTCATCCACACTTTCGTCTCTCTCTATCCCCAACGACACGCAATCTCTCTTCTCCGGCGATCGATTGACGGGTCCCGTCCTCCAGGCTGCCGGGCCATCTCCTCCCCACCTCCCTGCGGCCGGCGCCCTTCCCCTGCAGCCTTCTCTCCTGCGAGGCCAGGAGGCGCGCGCGGCCAGCGGCCCGGCGGGCGTCGGCCACGGCCAGCGAGCAGGGTGCGGCGCCCGGACCGACCCCACACCGGCTCTGTGTCGTCCAGCTCCTCGGCCTCCAGCTCCACCGCGTCGGCCGGCCTCCTCCGCCTCCACCGCGCCGCCATCTCCGCCACGCAGCTATCTTCCGCGTCATTGAGCTCGCGCGTGCGCCGCCGTCGAGCCCCGCCCCCAACTTTTCCGCCCATCCAAATTAAGCCGCAATGCATGGAATATCATAGGGAACACGAGCATAAGGTGAGCAGCATAGCTTACTCTGACAGCATCATTTAGCACTGAGCTGTATGGAATCCCAAGATTTGAATCAAAGTTTGCTAGCACATCAGAAAGTGTAGTTTCACCAAAGAGGAGATATCCAAAGAAACTTGTGATGTACTGTAGATAGCTGAGCATAGCATCAATGACGTGTGCACTATTGGCTTGATCTGCGAGGAGTCCTTTAGCTCATTATGAATTGGGTGGACTGCAAAAAATAATCAGGACTTCTTGTCAGCTAAAAACCCAACGTTTTCTTGGGACTTGGTTCCATAGAAGGCATCAGCTAAAAAGTGTGAGCAACTAAGTTGCAAGGATAGCTCTCAAAGTGTCCTGTTGATGATTTATACACACTTTATGCACCAGACACATTCACATTCATAGAAATACATTATTTCAGTAATGGAATTATAAAAAGTATTCAGGTCCATAATTTCTATTGTGTTTTGCAACAAAAAATATTTTGCGCAATCAAATCTAGAATCGGTTCATACTTAAAATTTCCAGTGACGCGATTATAAAAAATATTTGGTCCACCTTTTCCTTTGTAATAATTTTTTGTGCAGTCAGAAGTAGAAATAGTTCATCCGTTTGCTCCAATGCTCCGTAGAACACTCTCACACTCACGGAAATACTTAAAATTTCCAGGAAAGTTACTATAGAAAGTATCCGGCCAATCTTATGCTCCAATGCTCCATACTAAAAGTTATTTTGTGCAGTCAGGAACTCAAGATTAGAATAGGTTCATACCGTTGTAATGGCAAACATAAGCAGTGACAAGAATTGGTACTGCTGTAAAAAGTTCCCAAATAGATGCCAAATCAGGAACATCAGGAAACAACTTGGGCATTGGAAGTTGTCCACCTATCAACTTAACAATGGCAATTCCTGCAGTAATAATAACAAATACAACGGCCAAAGCAACAGATATTGTGGAAGTATAGCTCAATGAATCTGCAAGAGAAAAATAAAAGAAACATATATCTTTATCAGATATATAGTAGGGGAACTAAATGTCCATTAATTCTTCAGATTAGAGCCTGTAATGACTTCTTTGTTCGTTCAACTGCTTACCAATACGCTTCAAGCATGCTAGCGGAGTAAAAACACAAAGGGTCGTGACAAGGAGAACAAAGAAACGCCCATTCCACCAGTGCATGCCAAACCACCCTTCTAACACACCGTAGTGGTGCTCACCGCTGGAAGTGGTTCCAGAAAGCACATCACCTGTGGTAAAAATGAACATTTGATCTGCAAGTAGGAACTAGTATCCACAGTTCAAGGCATCAATTAAGGTAGCATTAGAGGAGTTGCATTCTATCAATTTTGTATGTAAAATGCAGAACTGAAAACGTACAATGTGTACTATACTAAGCGCTTCTGGCTAGGCACAAGTGAAACAAATTCGTCCCCAAATTTAGGTGGGAACAAGTGCAGTTTATTGTGTTATATGGCTAAGTAGGAACGATATTGTTTTTTATATTACTACTTAATTTCAAATTAAAGTTAAATTTCTCAGGCCAAAGGGCTAAGACACCACAACGACTGAGAAATCCGCAGTGGTAAGAAGCAGCAGATGAGCAGAAATACTGAATCGAAATTCATGCTGCGCCCAGATGAAGAGTTTCAGTTACCAATAATGATCATGTAGACGATCATGACACCGACGTTGTTGATGACGACGCAGACCTGGAGCAGCCTCCTGCCCCACCATCCGAAGGCATCCCCCATGGCGGCGCCGTAGGAGCGCGCCCCCACGGCGCGGCTGAACCGCACGAGCAGCTCGATGGAGGCGTCGGTGAGGAGCGCGGCGAGCACTATCATGACGAGACCGGGCACGAGGCCGAGCACCTTCATGGTGGCCGGCAGCGCCATGATTCCGGCGCCGACGATTGTGGTGGAGAGGTTGAACACCGCGCCGGCGAAGGAGGACCCGTTGAACTCGTGGAACGCGGAGGCGCCGGCGTCGTCCGCGTCCCCTTTCCGCTTTGTCGGGAGCAGCGGGTCGCTGCGCTCGTTAGCGCCGCCGCCGCTCATGGTGAATCTCCGAGAAGCAGAGCAGCGGATTCTTGCGTTCTGGTGAAATAAATCGAACAGAAAAAATGCAAAAATCTCTGGCAAGGCGCAGACAGAAAGGGGAGAGGATCTTTTGTATGAGCTTCAAGAAGAGATTCAAGAACTGCACGAATTTTACAGGAGTAGCAAAAATCGCCAAGAATCACGCGGGCGAGGGTAGGAGATACACCGAAGCAAAAGAATACTTTGGGATTGGCTGAGAAGAGATTCTCCCCCGTGGCGTTGAATCGACGTTAGCGGAGGAGATTAGAGCAAAAAATTAGAAGAGGAAGAGGATTAGGTAAAAAAAACGTGTTGCCACGGCGCGAGAGAGGGACCAGCCCAGGAGGAGCGAATGAGATCCTCTGCAGTCACTCTCGAGAGGAGAGGAGCTACCGGAGTAGGGAAGACGAATCACGGCCAAGCAATTGCTACGGTACGGAAAGCCTGCTAGTTGGTTTCGGTGAGCGTGGCTCTGAGTATGTTTGGGGGTCTCTGTTGAGACTTGATGCATTTTTTTTTGAATAAGAGACTTGATGCATTTTCATTTTGGATCCTTTTTCTGTGGAATTGGGTTACAGTTGGCAACTCCATGATTAGCTGGTTTAGTGTTGTTTAATGTAATGTCAATGGTTGGAGGAGGGGTTTTGTAGGAGCAAAGATTGTGATAATATGGGCGCATGCTAACCACGTTGCCTAAAGAATATCATTATACTGTCATCGACTACAATCTACAGATGCTCGATCCAACTTTGCTTTTCCGGGTTACAATAGCCAGGCAAATTGAACCAGTAAGACTGGCGCACTATGTGCGCCTTAGTATAGAATATAACCAAAAAAAAAGTGAGGACTCATTCTACTATAATCAAAATATCATAATTTCTCGAACCGAAGCTGTTCGGCAGGTCTTAAAGCGGATTTTACTTATTTGTACGGTCGATTTGTTGTGGAAGGAAAAGTTGCGTAAGAATTGTAGCGAAAATGGCAGCCGATCAGCCTGATACCGAATCAAATCAGAAAACAAATGAAATGTGACATAAAATCGACTTTTAAGTATGTCACACCGGTCTATGGTTTACATGAAAGTGAATATGGAGTTAGTAACTGATTATTCGAGTAGACCTTGTGAACTGTGGTTATTCAAAGTAACAAAGTAAAAAAAAAATACTTACAATATCACAACTAAAAGGAGCATATATGCAAAGTTTGACATGGACAATAGAGCGCATATGTCCATGAATAATATTATGAAAAAAACGAACATAGTAAAAACTGTCATTTCCTTAAAAAAAGGGACTAGTATTGTGAATACTACTCATGATTTGCACATGTAGTCTCAGTGGTCGAGCTAAGCTTATATTTTCTCAAGGAAAAGTACGCTACTGTGATAGTTGAGTGATGACCGTACCGAAGTACGAGACAAACAGGTTGTTCGGCTGGTAGATTGATCAGTGTTCGGCTGGTAGATTGAATAGCATTCAGCCTGAATGGATCCAGGTGTTAGTTTAACACCTGAGAATCTTGCATGCATGGAGTATCAAATGAAGTCTATTTATAAAACCTTTTCACAGATGAGTGCAACTTTGCGTGACGAATCTAATGAGTCTAATTAATTCATGATTTACTATAGTAATACTACAGTAATCATCTTCTAATCATTCGGTCAAAGGCCTCTTTAGATTCGTCTCGCGATTTAACCCGGGGGTTATGGAGGTAGTTTTGTAAACTGATTTTATTTAATACCTTTAATTAGCGGTCAAAGGAGATGTTAGAAAACTAATACCTGGATCCATTCAGGCTCATTGTGTGAGAGAAGATAAGTCGAGATAAGCCGTGCCAAGTGAGCCGAACAACCTCAAAATGATGCACGACAGCACGAGACAGCAGGATAGAGCGTATAAGGGTTCGTTTGGGATAATGACAGCAGTGCTCCTCCTAGTGATTTTTGGATGTGCAAACTTCATTCCTAGTATTTGGGATGCGTTTCAGTTTACTGGGGCAACTGCTGCTGTCTGTATCGCCTTTATTTTCCCAGCTGCAATCACTCTGAGGTAAGTTGATGCTGTTATTTTTTTGTCTGTAGTGCACGCTACTAATATGGAAGTATGTAGTAGCCCTGATGGATAAGCTTGATTATAATCCCTTCTGGTTTTGGCTTGCTGCTCTGATGGTTAGTTTGTTGAATGGCATTGTATTGTGGTAGCCTCTAGTCTAATCCCTTCTGGTTTTGGTATCTCAGAGATCCGCAAGGCATTGCAAGGAAGTGGGACAAGATTCTGGCAGTCTTTATGATTGTTCTTGCGGTTGTTTCAAATGTAGTAGCTGTGTACAGTGATGCCTATAAAATGTTCCACAAGAAAACTGCTCCTTCCAAGGTCTGACCTGGAGAATCCGGTGAAGATTTGTCTTCATGTTGGTTTGTACATTAGGCCAATATAAAAGATTCATTTAAAGAAAGGTCATGGGGCTTGGTTTTGATGGTTTGTTACATGGGGCATGGTCGACTCAAATCACGTTGAGGTTCATGTATGTATACTAGGGATGCAAAAACTTATTGGCTTCGGTACAGTACAAAAACAGGAGAGCTGTGTTTATTGTGAAATTGTAGTTACTATTCTGATGGATTTGTTTTGGCAATTGAACGTACAATAGACGTGAATAGTTGCGATGGCCCTTTGAGTGCTATGCTGCTTTTTGTGATTTGCAAATTTCGAATGACTAGTGAATATGCTTTTTTCTTTCTTGAGAGCACTGTGCATCTAGTAGTGATGGGTGATGGATGATTAGGAATTATTTTTTTATATTTTTTCTTTGATTTTCGAAAAATAAATGGACGAACCAAAAATTTCGAGAAATATACATCTGCCGCCAAACCCACGTGTCGCACGGCGGCAGCATCCCTGCCGCCATGCCCCACGGCGTTAAGTCCCTGCCGCCGTGGGGTACGGCGGCAGGAGAGCACCTCTGGCGGCAGGGCCGCGCGGCACGGCGCCAGGACCCTGCCGCCCAGCGCCACGCGGCGGTAAGGCCATTTTTATTTTTTTTAATTTTTCATTTTTAAAACACTTTTAACCTTTTTAAAAAACAACAAACTGATAAGTGTAAGCATAATCACAAGATCATATCATAATCAACGAGTAGATGCAAATAGTTTATACAAAATCATGGTAAAAGTACTACTACATCTAAATGCGTCGGTGCCTCTTCGGCCTAACAGCTCTAGCGCCAGCCCAGGTGTGGTCCCGGTCGTACGTCCAGGGGTCAGGTGCCCTGACCACCCGCGGTCCGAACTGGTCGGGAGACGGTGTCGCCATGGCGGCCTGCGACGAGCCTGCAACATCCGGTGTCGCTCCGCCCGCCGGTGTCGCTCCGCCGGCCGCCGGGGTCGCTCCGCCCAGTGGCTGTGTCGGCTAAGTCCCAACCGGTGCCTGTGTCAACTGTGACGGGCCAACCTCCTCGGCCTGTTGCGGGGCATCCAGGGTCGCGAGAATGTCGCCGTACCCAATCTCATCCCAGCCCAGCTAGTCCTCGGTGGTCGCGTCGAAAGCAGGCTGGAACATAGGCGGAGTGGACGAGGAAGGAATATCTGCCGCCGCAAACTGAAAGGCCGGCGGTCTGAAACCTCCTAGCGGAAAGATCGGTGCTCTAGGTGCCGTCGTCTCCGGCTGTCGAGGCCCGGCTGTCGGAAAGAGCGGCGGTCGCCCTGTACGATTAGAATATAGTATAACCACAAACACACAATAATTGCGTGCATTAGTTGAAAATAAGGTCCACTGAAAGTACCTGCGCCAGGGGGAACAAACGGCCGCTGCACGTAGGTGTGTGGGCCCTGCGCCTGTGGCTGCTGCTGTGCCGTCGGAGCCGAGAAGCCGCCGGCAAAGGTGGAAGGCGCCTGCTGCGAAGTCGCTGTCGAGGCGGAGCTCGAGGACGACGCTGGGTGGCGCGGAAGGAGAGGAATCTCTGCAGCCCCGGCGTAGTTCACGACGACGGAGTACCTCGTGGCAGCATCGAGGATCCTGTCGTACGTGCCCTGGTGCTGGTGAGGCCCCCAGGTAAAACACTGCTCCCTCGCGAACGCTGCGAGCCGCACGATCTCAGCAAGCACGTCGTGCTGCTCACAAAATTAGTAACACATGTTATAATGAAAAGTCATATGAATGTAATATATTTGCAGTATCGTAGCTTACCGTTGTGTCGGCGGTCTGGTCTCGGCGCACCGGGTACGTGGTGTCCGGCAGGATCCTGTCGTGGTCCGGGACCGGTGGCGGTGGCGGGGTAGCAGGCACGTAAGTCACCCGCGTCCGCGTCCTCAGGAGGTACCACTGAAGGTACGCTACCCAGGCCGCGCCGTCGTGAAGGCGGTGCTCGGTGACGACGTTCTCCTCTTGCGCCGCAGACGCCCACTCGTCTACGTACGGCTGCAGCTTGCCGACGAACGACGTCGCCGCAGCGACGCCCTTACGCGTCCACCTAGCATAGATGAAACATAAAATTATTGGCAAATGACTATTTGTAACGGAAAATAATTATAACTGACAAATGGTAGCTCACCTGTGCGCTGTAGGCGGCAGACGTGGCGCAGCGGGTACTGGCGCCTCCTAGAAGAGGTCGAACTGCCTCATCACCCGGTGGACGGCGTACTCCTCGACGTAGACGTCGAAGACCAGTCATCGCCGCTTCATCCAGTACGCCTGGTCTCGGGAGCACAGGGACGAGAGCCCCTATGGTGCGCGGGCAGCGACCATGGCAGGAGCGTACGGCGTCCACCGGACCTGGGCATCGACCATCCGGTCGATCTGACCTACGAAGTCCTTGTACGCCTTCTTCGGCTACTCCCCAGCCCAAACGTGCTGCAAAGAATATGAAAAGTTAATTGAATCGAACTAAAGAACTCATAACGCGAAGAAAACGATAAGGGAGGTCATTACCTTCTGGAGGCACCACGGAGAACCCATGGTGGGGAGGCCGCTGGGTCGGTGTCTTCGGGCAGCGTCTAGTACTCCAAGAGGTCGGTCTTGGGCCGACCGATGTCGAACCGCTCGTGGTAAAAATGGCAACGGGCACCACGCCCGCGGATATCATTGTTGTGTGCCCGCACCCGCGAGCAAAATCTCGTACCCGCACCCGCGCCCGCCACCCGCCACGGGCGCCGTCCGGTGCCCGCGCCCGCTATCCGCATGCCCGTGCCCGCCAAATCTGGAGGTCGGAGGAGACGAGGAGGGAGGCCACGGCGAGGACGACCCCCAGGGTGGCGAGGACAGCGGTGGACGCGTGCTCCACGAGGACGTCGGCCAACCGCCCAGCTTGGGAGCCCGTGGATCTGAAGCGAGGAGCCGGGGAGAGGGTGGGGTAAGGAAGGAGTCGTCGGGAGTGCTCGTCGCGGCCGCGCGGACCTCTACGGCGGCGGAGCAGGAGCTTGGATGGCACGGGCGTCGGGCGGCGGTCACACGGGTGCAGCTTGGATGGCACGGGCGGCGGTGGTTAGGAGGGAGAGACTCCACGCGACGGCGACACTACGCGAAGGGCAGGAGCGCGAGTCGCGTCGCGAGAGAAGGGGGCGGCGGCGGGGAATGGGTGGACGGAAGGGTGGATTGGGTGTGGATTGTGAGAAAGAAACCCTAAAAATTGTGTATATATACATACTTATCTGGCGGTCCCACATGTCATAGCGGGTCTGGCGGGTATGCGGGCGAGGATAGCTATTTTCTTTGCCCGCCAACAACTATCCGTTGGGTGTAGCTTCCTGCTCGCGCCCGTGCCCGCGGGCGTGGAGTGACGCCCGAATCCGCGCCCATCGGGTCTGATGCCCGCGGGTACGCGGATTTTTTGCGCCCGTTGCCATCTTTAGCTCGTGGATCCACATCTGCAGCAGGAGAGGGCACCCCAGGAGGATCCCCTCCTTACTCGGCGGCCTCGACACTGCCGAACACAGCCCCCTGTAGGTAGCTGCCAGAACAGCGCTGCCCCAGCTGATCTGGGGCATCTGGTCGAGGGGTGCGTCGGCGATCTTCTGAGCCCAGGGGAGCAGGTACCTCGACACCGAGTCTCCCGCTGACAAGCAGAATAGCACCCACCCGGACAGCCAGAGCAGGTAGACCTCCAAAAACCTGTCTGACGTCGGGTCGTCGGCCTCGTCCGCCATGTAGTCAGCCTGCACACACACAAAGGTCCATCGTCACATTCGTTTAAAATGCATACAAATGTTGAAAATAAGAGTTAGAATCACGTACGCTGAACTGCTGGATCCAAGTCCAGGTGGGCCCGTGGGTGTCGGCGAAGGGCACGTACGGCGCTGGCGCGCGATCGTTCCGAGGAACGTTCGCGAACCGAGCAAGAAAGTCAGCGTGCCACGTCGCGGGGATGTCTATCGGCCCCATCGCCTCGCCAGCACACGGCAGTCCTCCCAACATCGCGGCGTCCTCCAGACTGAGCGTCATCTCGCCGACGGGGGAAGTGGAACGTGTGTGTCTCTGGTCGCCACCGGTCCATGAACGCGGCGATCAGCGGGACGTCGTAGCTGAACCGCGTCAACCGCTCCGCCCAGGGAACCTCAGCTCGTAGCCTGTCCCCCTCGACCAACCACGCAAAAGAGAGAAGTTCTGCAGCGCGTAGCCTGAAAAAAAACAAAATTAATTTACTTAATGCAATTACTATTGTAAAGAAACAGAAATAAATAATAAATATGAATTACGTACTTCGGAATCCACCGCGGGTGTATCGGCATCAACGTGCGGGTCGTCCGGCAACGTATGTTGCCGGGCGAACGTCCAAGAACAGCCGACACGTACGAGCGGTGGTGCCAGTCCACCGCCTCGTCGAACAACTCCGGCCGTACGTACTCCAACGGTGCAGCCATAACTGCAAAAAAATAACATAATTTAATCAATTAGTCGAATTATACTAATTAAAACGAATTATGTGAATTTAAACCATTTTCTACGAATTTTATATTAATTTAATCTAATTATGTGAATTATAAGCATTTTTTAGGAATTTTAAATGAAATAAAACGAATTATGTGAATTTAAACCATTTTCTACGAATTTTATATCAATTTAATCTAATTATTTGAATTATAACCATTTTCTAAGAATTTTAAATGAATTAAAATGAATTATGTGAATTTAAACTATTTTCTACGATTTTTATATCAATTTAATCTAATTATGTGAATTATAACCATTTTTAAGGAATTTTAAATGAATTACAACGAATTATGTGAATTTCAACTATTTTCTACGAATTTTGTATCAATTTAATCTAATTATGTGAATTATAACCATTTTCTAGAAGTTTAAAACCAATTTAAACAAATTATGTTAATTAAAATAATTTTTTAATACTTTTATAGTAATATAATCTAATTATTTAAATTATAACTATTTCTAAAATTTTTGAAATTTCTAAACTAAACTAAACTAAGTTAACTAAACTAACTACACTAACTAAACTAAACTTAGAAACATACCTCAGTCAAAAGTGCTCCGAAGGGTTGAAAGCCGAAGATTTAGAGGAGAGAGGGAGGGAGGGGTCTGTGGCGGCAGCCGTCGCCCCCTTATGTAGGGGTGACGCTGCCGCCGTGAGACACGGCGCTAGGGCTCCTGCCGCCTTGGGGCACGACGCTAGGGTTCCTGCCGCCGTGCCCCACGGCGGCAGGAATCTGACCCCACCTGACAGGTCAGCCGACCGTTGGCGACACCCCTACCGCCGTGCCCCACGGCGGCAGATGTATATTACTCGAAATTTTTGGTTCATCCATTTATTTTTCGAAAATCAAAGAAAAAAAGTATTAAAAAAATCCCACAATTAGATTCGGTCCTGCAAGATCGGTCGAATCGAACGAATCGAACGGCAGTCGGCAGGCCGTCCGTTCTTGGCTTGACTATATAATCCGCCGCCGCCGCCACAACTTGTTGCCTACCAATTTCTACCAATTCCAAACCCTACCCTTTCTCCGTCTTCTTGGCGGCGGTAGAGAGAGATGGGGCGTCGGAAGGCGGCGGCGGCGGTAGAGAGAGACCATAAGAGGGATGAGGAAGACGCGGACGCGGGACCGTCATCGAGGGACACAGGAGGGACGGGGCGTGAGAAGAGGAAGAGGAAGACGGAGACGCGGGACCGTCATGGAGGGAGAAGGGCCAATGTACCCCCAGGTAAGCCACATACAGATCTGGGGCGAATTGAGGTTTCGGATCTAGAAATCGCCAGCGACTGTCAACTAATTCAAGAAACAGATGAAAAGGCTAGAGAAGAGGGCAACGGGGATCAGCCTATTCTAGGGGCCAATCCGAAGAAGAAGAAGAGCAATCAGAAGGGGATCGACTCGGACGAGAGCAGTCAGAAGGGGATCGACTCGGAGAGCAGTCAGAAGGGGATCGACCCGGACGAGAGCAGTCAGAAGGGGGTCGACGCGGACGAGAGCAGTCAGAAGGGGGGCGACACGGATGAGGGGTGTGATCCGTCGCTCTACTTTGTGGCGTGCCACTGGGACTGGTCTACTTCTTGCAAGCCATACAGCGTGTACAAGATGGACTTTGCACCACCTGAAGCGTCCTCTCGTTCATCTACGGACCGGAAGCGCTTGCACCGGCTCAGAAGCCTGGAGACTGAAGCGGGCGGGAAGGTCTTTACCTCCGTGCGGTCAAGGCACCGTGCGTGGATCGTCGGCGTCGGTGGCAAAAATGGGGACACTGTTATCTTCGACACCGAGACGAATGATGTCATTTACGGCCCGAAGCTTAATTCTGCGAAGTGGTGCCCTGTCCTGATGACCGTGGGGGACAGGGTGTATGCTATGTCTAAGATTCCCTCATGGAAGTCCGATCCGGATTTCCCACCCTGGTTTGAGGTACTGGATCTTTCTAAATCCAGAGTCGCTACTGATGGTGACCGCTCTTACCTTGAGGATTGCTGCTGGAGGGAGGTGCCAATTCCAGCCTGCTTGCCTTGGAAGCTTCATCCGATACAGTACAACATTCTGCCTTTTGTGAAACTTTGGTCGTATGCGGTGGTCGGACACTACATAGTAGTATCGTTCAATCATGCTTGGGGGACTCATGCACTTGACACAGGTTTGCACAAGTGGCACAAGGTTCATGACAACAGGCTGCCTTTCATCGGATGTGCTGTCAGGCATGGTTGTATCTTCCTTGCCTCGTCTAAGGAGGACGGGCCCCTTAATGCTTATTCCATCTGCATCATGCCTTCTGGCAAGGACAATGCTCTTAAGTTATCTATCAATGTACTCCCAGTGAAATATGATGAACATGAAGCTCAAGCATTGCCCTGTTTTGTTTCCCTGGACAATGAACACTTCTGCTCATTGAGTGTTTCTCTTGACAGCCTCAGCTTGACTTTAAACAAAGACAATGAGTTGTATCCCAAAAAAGCGCTTGTAAACTTGACAACCTATCGAATTGAGAACAGTTCGATCCAAGAGGCATCAAATGAAGCACTGCAAGCTGTGAAGAAAACGATTGCAGTTTCCAGCCACTGGGAACAGTGCTTAAAGATTTCCAGTTCACATGGGTTCTCTCCCTTTGCCTTCAGTCTTCTATCAGTATAAGTCCCTTAATTCGCTCTTAGTTCATCAAGAACACATGTAGCTGCTAAATGAGTACCCACTTGCATGGCTGTTTGTTTCTCACAGGATGTTTTTCTTGCTTGTAAGATCGTCAATGTGACATTTCCTATGATGGCTTAATTTATTTGTTTGGGCATGCTTAATTATGTTTTTTTTTTTTTACATTCTAACATTGTTCACCCACTATTCTTACCACACCCATACATGTTTTTGTAATTTAAATAAGATAGTAGAAGCATTTTTGTTGACCTTTTTTTAGGGAATCAGGGTTAGGATATTTTGGATACTTAAAACTTGCCTTCAAAAGGCTGAAAACCTATTTCAATGCAGATATATTGATGATCGCTGATTATGTTGCTACTATTGGGGTTAATTATGTTAGGAGGGTGTGAACAGCTTGCAATATTGATAGTCTTTGTTCTTCACTTCCCATCATGCTTTATTGTAACATAAGGATGCAAACTTCAATATGAATGGTGCTGATGGGTAGGATTGAAGGGTTAAGCCTGGTTTGTCTGTTTTTCCCAACAAAAAATATCAAAGTCTTGCTCCCAAAATGCAAGTTTTCAGTGACCCAAATTTGAATAGACGTGGTAATTTTGGAGATAATTAGAATATTCCACAATAATTCATACTGCTAGGCAAACAGCAACATGGTTTGTGATTTTGTATTCATTTTCTTAAGGTCTGTGTCTGAATCTGGAGTACATAAAGAGCTTGCCTGATATATACTCATTTGTTACACTGAGTAATTTTTATTGTACTCGTTAATCTCGTCAATTTTATTTATTGTATCCATTTTTATGCAGGCAAGGCATCTGTGTTGAGATGGGAAACAGGCTAAAGCATATTTCATTCACCTCCATGTTTTGGGGACATCAAGCACTTCATAGGGCAAAATAAAATTGTGTGCCGTTTTGTACTTTCCTAAGACATTTAATCACTTTGTCATTCGTGTTCTAACGAGATTGCTTTGATTGGTTGGGTTATCGTGCCAGATGAAATGAGAAGTTCAATAGTATTAATTTGTTTGAGTCTGAATCGCGCTCGTATTAGCCTGGGGACATCGCTGTGGTTACTTTATAAAGATGGTGAGCGATCAAGGCTGGCCAAACTGCCTGTCTGTCGGCTGTAATCCACTAGAATTGTTTTTAAAAGCTTACGAATGTGCGAAATGCCACGATGAGATACGTAGGTGCGATCCAGCTGACACACATGCGCACATTATCGTGCATAGTGAGAAAGGAACGAGCTCAAACTATACTAATCCCGGCTCTGATAGATCGTTGTTAACAAAATTCTTTGGTGTATTAGTCTTTTTTACCGTGCTTATAATTTCACTTCAAATCCAACTTTTGATTCGTCGTTAGAATTATGTGTGCATCCTTTTCCAGTTGATCATGCATCAATTTTGCATCGCTGTAGAAATCTAGAATCCTGTAAAGAAAAACCTTGTGAAATCAACAACCACAACATAATCTTTTATCCCAAACAAGTTGAGGTAGGTTTGATATGAAATTCAAAAGAAATAAGGATAATACAAACACAAAAAGAACACACCACAAAAGGTATGAATAAACAGAATAAGAAATAAGGACACACCACGTTTATTGCCAGTCTCAAGTGACTCGATCCAAGCTAATTCCTTGATATTCCATAGCTAATTTCTTGACATTCCACTTTTTATGATCTCTTTTAACAAACTCGATCTAAGTCAGTTTAGATCGACTTATACCTCTCTTTCATTATTGATATGCTTTAATAATATTTAAATCATTTGTTCTATCACAGAGACAGAGCGTGCAAAGTGCGCCAAATGTTCTGGTGATATTTAAATCTTAGTTTTAACATTAAAGATTTGCAAATGTGGGTTCCATGAGCTGCTACCGAGAAGTTTATGGTGATAGTCGCCCTATTCGTCTGGTTTATCTCATATTGCAAATTGTCAAAAAAAAGCACTAGCACATTTATTTTCTATCGTTGGCCACGTCTTTTCTATTGTCTTAATAGGGGTCACGAAAAGTCTGTCCAACGGTGATCAAGGAGATGAGCACGGACTTTATGCCCCGTTTAGTTCCCAAAAATTTATTAATCACCACCGTCACATCAAATGTAAACATGTTAATTAGGAGTATGAAATATAAATCAATGACAAAACTTATTCTATAGCTCTTGGGTAAAATCGCGAAACTCTAATGAATCTAATATACCATGATTAGACAATGTTGTGCTACTATATACAATCTCTAATGACAAATTGATTAGGCTTCATAATTTTCTGTCCATTTGTGTAATTAGTTTTATAATTAGTCTATATCTAATACTTCTAATAGGCCTTGCACATGTTGCCCATAATTTTTTGTCAATTTTTTTGCCAAATTTTTTTGGCAACGGCTTTCTGAATACTCTTTGGTACTGAGCAACAGAACAAAATGGACTGCGAGGCATAAAAACAGCAACATTTTGGTACAGGAGGTAATAATATTAGTAATATATAAGGTACAAGTGATGCTCAATAGTAACATTCATATCGATTTGAACTTGATTTACAGATCTGACAAAACGTTCTATTACAGTCATCATGAGGCATAGATACAGCAGTTTAGCACAAAAGTTGAACTCTCGACTCTCAAGGTTCGTCACAGCTAAGGACAATAATTAAACTCCCAAAGTTCTTGTTAGCATAAAAAAACCACGCACTACTGGTGCTTCAACGATAGTGGTGCTTTGGTTTCCTCTTATCTCCACTGCTCCCCGCTCAAATTCATCAATATTTTCTGTGTTCCTGGGCATCATAATCATAAGAACAGTCAATATTCAGCCAAAATCCAAAATGATAAATTGCTAATGGTTCAAAGCATAGACATACTGATGGTATGGTAGTAACATGGCATTATACTAATGGTTCTCAAAATCAGATTCTGTAGTACAATATAAGCATTAATAAAGAAGATAAAATGACCACCATGGCACAGACAAGGGACATTCAATGTATACCAAGAGTCAGAAAACCATCGCAACACAATGTGCATCTGCAGTGATAAAAGGCACTGATAGGTTTCCCAGACACAGGTCTACTGTTGTATTAAGTACAATATAAGCATTAAAGAAGATAAAATGACCACCATGGCACAAACAAGAGACATTCAATGTAATACCAAGAGTCAGAAAACCATCACAACACAATGTGCATCTGCAGTTGATAAAAGGCACTGATCGGTTTACTATTCTATTAAGTAAAAAATGTACTGCAAAATTCACACAGCCAAACCTATATAAAAGAAAAAGTAGGCTACAAGGCTCTTGCTATGAAGATTTAGCCTTTGTGGCAAGAGCAGACCTGAATGCTCAGGTAGAAAGACGGCCTAGAGCCTCTTTCTTGCTCTAGCAATTTTTTGTGCATGCTTCAATTGAACCTGAACCAGGATAACAAAAATCTATCAACTGAGCAAAATAATCTAATGAGTTTGGAGCTCAGATATGAGTTCGCTACGTCGAACTATTCCCAGACCTCATTCCAAGAAGTATTCTAATATTTTGGCAAGATGTACTAGCATGTTGCTTTTGGGCAAGAGACGACAGAGGTATTGCAGCTGCAGGGGAAGCGATCCTTGGAGCTTATTTGATGATGTACACAACATGCTGGGTCAGCCTAGATCTCATCACAGCTAAGCAGAAAATAGGGCAGATGTGCTCAGTGAGCAACAAAGGGAAGACTAGCTGAATGGTGGCTAGCTAGCTCAATAAGAAGATGGCTCATTGTGCAAGCCATCATTGGTGAGCGCAGTTGTCACGATCAGTAGTCAAAGTTAAATGGCCAATTCAATCCAAACTAGAAGTGAAAGGAATTATAGTTCCAACGGTAAATGGATCCAAAACAACAATAAGCCAGGAATTTCGATTACAACTTCCACAATTCTAGGCAAGATGTACTCACGTCTATCAATGTAACTATGTAAGCCATGCAATGAAATAAAAAGTCGTTTTGACCAACAATTAGACAGTATATTCATGTTTATATTGTATGAAAGTTGCATTAAAATTGTAAATAAATGTAAGTGCAAGATGACGCCCATGACAAATAAGTACAATTACTTTGTCTAATAAGGTTCATTTGGAAAAAAAAAGAACAAGTAATTGATTCGCTTCACAAGTTCTTACTAATCGGGCAATTCATCATAAACTAGGATGATATACTATAATTACACTGTCTACTAATGTCCCTTCAAAAAAAAAAGAACAGGCAACTCATGCATAACTAACCTTACTCGGTTTTTCCCCTGCCACTGGTTATGCTTACTCCAATATACCAATTAACCGGTACATTGGAGCGATAGAGTGATGGAATTCCACATAACAGCTAAGTAAGGATAAAAGTAAGTTCATCATAAAAATAATGAGGATTTGCTGAATTTCTCTACAAGTGCAAAATAAGGTGCTTGCTTGGGCTCTGTCTCAAATAATCAACTATGGTGCACAAACCATTGTTGCAGAAACCCTACAGACTGCGAGGATGCAAAATCATAATATTGTGGCTTTTATACATGTGACCAAGCTCACAAAAATGCAGAGAAACGCTGACATAAGAAAAGTTTAGTAACAAGAATCTCAATCTACTTTACTCGCTCCTCATGAATTCAATGCAAAACTGAGAACACCCACACTCATGTACAATTTACTCGGTGCATGGTTCAACAGAACCATATTCCAAAAGTAAGGAAACTAAACATTGTATGAAAGTACCTACTGCTGAATATATGCATATTGTATAGATATGTTTAGGTGGTGGATGACTAATCATATGCATATTATATTGTATAGATGTGCAAATACTGTCAGAACTACCTGACTCTGTTTTTGCATTCTAGTCCATTGCTAATGTTACAGACAAGTGCACACTTGGCCACTTGCACGTGCAATACTTCCTGATAATGGAATAAGCATGCCAGAAATTTTAATTGGCATCAATCAAAAATCCAAATTATGTGCAGCCACTATCCTAAGTATAGAACTGTACAAGTAAATCAGAACGTTTAGAAAACAGAACAACAATACACATCAGTTCACTTGCTATTGTTTATGCAGAAGATTTAATCTGTAGTTGGAGCAGAAATGTAAATGATAGGTATAGCCTAAGTAAAAGAGAACGGCATTCCTCAGGTGCTTACATGGACAGGGCAGCAACCAAGGGCATGTCAGAATACAGCACACGAGATCGACCCTTGGAGTTGTATGAATGACTCTGTTCCTTCACATTTACTGCAACTCGCAGATTATTAGCCTTGGAACTCTTGGACTGACAGGCACTCAGGATAGCATCCATATTATCAGTCTGAAAGTCAGTCAAGACAACCTGGAGCTCCTTCAAGAGGTTGGCTTTCTTGTGGCTTCGGGAAAAGGGCCCCAACCTGATGGAACAGAACCTGCTCTTTCCGAGGGGGCAGAAGAGCGGCCGGGAAACTTTGGGCATTGATGCTATCACTGGGAACTCTTGGATCGATAATGAGGCAGTGCTCCCCTCTGCAACAGGGGTGGAAAGAGAGGTATTGATGGACATGTAGAACAATGAGGCAGAGCCAGTAATGGCCTTGTCGGATATGAGGTAGGCAGCATAGAGGCTGCGGCCAACAGGCACAGCCTGGCCAACAAAAGGCAGGTTCTTGTTGTGGACCTTCTCCCACGTTTTGTTCACCACATGAAACGCGTAAGTGCCCAACATTAGTTCTGGCTGTGGGGAAATCAAGATGTATGAGCCAACGGCAGCATAGGATGAGACTGATATTTCGGGTGGATTGCGATATTCATAGGGGTCTACGGTTAAAGGAAAAAATGGTGGCGGAGGCAGGGGACTCCAGCAGACAAGCCCGCGGTCGACGGAGGGGACACCCTGGTTGAAGCTGAGAGTTTCGAACCATGGATAGTAGTCGTGTTGGGGCACAAGTCGGGGGCGGCGTGAGATAGCGTATACCTCTCCGCCGTGTGAGATCAGGACAGGCTCGTTCTTCGGTTGCAGGAGCCGCGGGCCCTGGTAGGTCCTCAACGTGCTCGGGTCGAAGATGATGGCGCCCGATGTTAGACGACCGCCGACGGCGACAATCCAGGAGCCATGGTTCGAATGCGCAGCGACAAAGGACATACCATGGTCGGTGCCGGATAGCCCGGCAACGATTTGGGCGCGCTGAGGCGTGTTGCCGCTGGAAGAGGCAGCGACGTCGATCTTGAGAACGGTGTAGGCCGCTTGCTCGTCCTCCCGCGCCGCCACAAGGTAAACAGGTTCGGCGAAATCTGCTGGAAATTCCATCTTGACATCCTCCAGCTCGGCGAAATCTTCTCGTGATTCCATCTCGCCATCGCTAGGCGGCTTCCTCTTGGGCGCCATCTACGTCTTCCTCGGGGACGGCGGAAGCTAGGGTTTGGTTCGGCGAAGTTTGATTGGTACCCTCGACGCAGGCGGCGGCAGTGGGTTTGGTGCGCTGGTAGCTCCTGTCCTGGTAGGGCTACTCTTGCGATGCCCTATTTCGGACTGGGCCTATGGATCGTATTGGGCTTGGCAAAGCTGTATTACGGTGGGCTCTTGTGAAGATGGATAAGAGTTTAAATTTTTAACTCACTAAGGCTCATCTAACATTGCTAGTTATCTAGTTTCCCACTGACCCGTCTTATGAATATTAATTACAAAATGATACAATATTTTTTTAAAATATTACAACATTTTTCAAACAAAATGATGAACCAACATTTTACATAAAAAGTTGAACAAAAATTTTCGGAAAGAGTTGCACCAACATTTATTCGGACAAAATGTTAGATCCGACATTTTTCCAAAATGTTTTCACCAACATTTTATGAAATGTTGATAAAATTTTATAATGTTTTGTGGAAATTTTTTTAAACATTTTTGTTCTCTTCCCCCTGGCGGCTGGCGGCGCACCGGCCGGCAGCCCACCGGCACACGGGCGCAGAAGGCACGACGACCGTGCCAGCTCGCGCGCGGAGCAGCGATGGCCGACGAGCTCGCACGCGGCCCTGGTAGCGACGCCGGGCAGCAGGGGATGGGCGGCGGCGGACGAACGCTTGCGACGGCTGGCGAGTTGGCCACGACAGGCGCCGACCGACGCGGTGGAGGAGGAGCGGGCCTTGGCGGTGAGCGACATGTGGGGAGGCCTCCGCAACACGCAGGGTAGGCCGGGGCGGCACTCCAGCCGGCCGCGGGGAGGTTGCATACGCGACAGCGCTCCGACGACACGAGCCCATGTGGGGCGGCGGCGCGAGCAAGGGAAGGGAGCACCTCAGGCTAGGGTTTCTGTGATGGACATCTAACAATTGTAAGTGCTTGCACGATCTCAAACATTGAAAGTTTACATCTCTTCCCGTCTTCCGAAAGATATACAGTATTTCCTTGTATTATGAGCCCCGCCCACGGGTTCCCCAGCAAACTGGACCATGTCCATGATTCGCCTTGCCCTTGCCCACCAAAGAATATACAGGATTGCGTGATCTGAGAAGTTCGAAAGGTAGGCACCATTCTTAAAAAAAAGGTTTGGTCTATATTTTTTTTGCAATGAAAAGGTTTGGTCTATTGGGTTATATCGGTTTGGTCTATTTGGTAGTCGAGAATTTCGGTTTCAAAAAATAAGAACCGAAAATGTAAAAGAATATTAAAAATCGAACATGAGTACACCGATTATTTTGGGTTGGTCTATTCGGTTCACCAAATAGATCGAACTTCAAGGGTGCCCTTGTCACCCCTCAAAAACTCTGAGGTAGCAATTCAAAATTCACGACTCGTTTCAGATCCGTGAGTTCAAGAACTACTCGATGAAGCAAATAACTAACATGTTCATAGAAGACAAATTTAATTATAACTAAAAGCACCAAGCTACAACCTTTATACTCCAAATTTAAACATGCAATTCTATGAACTTCGGGATATTCGGTCTATTCGGATTTTGGAGCACAGAAACCGAAATGAACTCGAACCCCGAATTAAAATTGGTCTCTGGATCGAACCCGAAAACCTGAATAGACCCGCTATTCGGACATTTTGAGTTCGGTTCGGTTCGTCTTTCGAATTTCGGGTTCAAAGTGCCCACCCCTATGTAACTAAATCTTACCTATTATCTATACCTATATATACCTAATATTAAAGCAAGAAACAAATCCTTCATGAGTTCTGCCTCATAAAATTTCGACAGTCTGCCAAACTTTTTCGTACGTCACGTAAACCGACTCGCGCACGTTAAAAATTCGGTAAAAACCGGAGTCGTAAGTGAAAACCGAGTCTTCCAAGAAAAAAACCGATAGAAACAAAGAAACTGAAGTTCCCCTGGTGACCTGGCGAACTGGCCAGCCCGCGTCCAGGGGGGTCCGGAGTCCCCACTGGTGATGGTGTACCGGCCAGCCCGCGTGCGTGTGGCGATCCACAAAGAAAAAAAGGAAGTGCCGAAGTGGGATTTTGAACGTACCTCGTCAAAACCAAAGAGATAAATTCTCACATGAGCCAAGTTACATTTTTTCTTCCTACCACTATCATTATTTTTTGAAAAAAATTATCACCTTTTTTATAATCAATCCACATGACATTGACCAGTGGGCCTATAAATGTTCATTCGGACCGCCCGGTCCAGCCATCACCGAGTCAAGCCTGCCCCGACACTATGTCACAATATGTCGTGCCAGGCCAGCCCACGGGCTGCAGCGATGGCCAAAGCATGAGCCCACAAGCCTATTTCATGCTAGGGCAGCCCACAATAGACTGGCCCTACGCACGTGCTCGGGCGGCATGATGAAGTCTGCACTACTCTCTAAATGGAGGTCTTCGTCGCAACACTCGTCTGTGGTCCCATCTCGCCGACAACCAGGAGCTGAGCTCGAGGTCACAACCCCGCCCAGCGCTGTCGCCTCCGCTCTCACAACCACTGAGATGATGAGGCTGAGGGGAGATGCAAGATGCCAAGAGGATAATATGGAAATGGTAGTGGGAGATGATGATAAGATGAGCTATGGTCTATGGGCCTAATGGTGGGGAAGAGGAAGATGCTGGGAAGATTTTAGTAGATATATGGGCCTCTATCGGACCGGCCTGCTAAGGGTGTGCCGGGCTGGGTCAGCGTGCTGGGGTGGTGGCCCATGCTCAGACACGAAGGTCGGGCTAGGCCAGCACGGGCACGTAAGCCGCCGTGCTTGGACTGGGCCAAAGAATACGAGCTCCAGACGGGCTGTCGGGTCGCGGGCTACATTGACATCTATAGGTGGGTCCCTCAAGCAGCATTACATTATTAACATTCGATGTGTCACATTGATAGGCACAATTATATCGGTTCATCTAGGTCAGGGTGGCACGGGTATGATGGTGAGGTTGGATGCAGGATGAAACCGCTACCGGGGAGCCAACGAGTAGGCTGAGTTAGGGAGGTGCAGGGCATCGAGGTAGCAGCGTGATCGGGGTGGTGTAGGTGCGACGGTGAGTCTTAGGCTACCGGCATGGTAGGGACTCGGGACGGATGACCGAGAGGATGGGAAGACGTAGACGACAACAACCTAGGTTAGGATAGCGCATGCGTGATGGAAACGACGGCGCGATTAGGGAAGGCGAGTCGGGCAGACGCCAGTGAGGTTCAGGTGGTGCAGACAACGATGGGCGAGGTTAGGCTGGCATAGGTGCAATGGGCACGACAGTGAGGTCGGGGAGCTGTAGGGCGGCAGAATGACGATACAACTAGGGCGAACGACAACGATACGAGCAATATTTTCTCCTGTTGCAACGCATGAGCACAATGGCTAGTATTATTAAAGTGAGGACTGCTTCTACTCACTTTTTGGTTTGGTCCAACTTTATGACATTGACAAGTGGGTCCACGGTGTCTATCGGAGACTCGGTCCTGTCCGCCGTCCACGTCCTACATCGAGGTCCTAATTTGCTACGTACCAGCAGTCGGAGAACAGGGGGTGGGGAATAGAATTCGTGAGGAGCACGAATTTCACCGTCTATTTTTCCGTCTCTTGATCCTACAAAATCCGCTCGACCTGCCTAAGCCACAAATCAAAGCTCCGTCAACCGATGATAGGATCAAATGGACTATATTGCGGAGCTCAGCATATACCCTGGACGGCAGCATGTTCGAGACGAGATCACGACGCACGAACACGCGCCGCAATGGACTCACAACCTCTAGGTTCTAGCCCAGATCAACGCGTGTGGCAGGCGTTGGGAGTGCATCCGCCGAGGCCCATGCCGCCCGGTACAACCCACACGAGGTGGCCAGCAATGACGAGTAGGAAGGGTCCGAATCTGAGCTCGAATTTGAATTTATATAAACTTTAGCAAAACACACTCAATTAAATCCAAATAAAATCCATAAAATCCAACTCACATATTTATATCATAATTTGAATTTAGATTTTTATATTTAGGTTTTATTTATATAGAATTTAGGTGAGAAGTTAGCACATGGTTTAAATATGGTGTCACATATCAAATAATTAAAAGTTTCGAATTTTTCCAGAATTTCATACTTCCAAATTTACGGGATGTTACAATAATAGTCTAGGCCTAGCCATTGTTAATTAGAATTGAACAAATGGAAAGGTTAACGCATATATTTGGATACTAGATCATACAGAAAGTACTCTATGTGGGTACTCACCTTCCATATCACGATACTCCTCAGGTCTCTCTTTTTTCCTACTCTAGCGCGTTTTTCAAGTGGTGTTTACCGTAGCAACGCACGTGCAGTTTTACCTAGTCTCTATGAAATTAGACGGGTACCAACGGTTTTTTTTTGGCTAGTGTAGCGCCGCTACCGTAACCACCGGTATCAAAATCCGTCGATAAATTGTGTTATTTTCTTCCGCCATTTCATCCGATGGTTGCAGCCCTCAAGTGCTTGACGACTCATCTAATAACCCGGAGAAAGGATTACCTTTCTCTAGCTAGTACAAGTATCGCTTTTGATCTTGTCGGGAAATGCATGGGATTACGTCCAACTTTTCCAGATGCTCATCATCAGTGCTCATCACACTAGCTAGTGAAATTTAATAAGCAAGTACTACCTCCCTCTCGTAGATTCGTGGATCAGGGGAACAAGAAGATCACTCAGCATTTTCACATCACCCATCATCCCGTTGCATGTCCAATGATTGTGCACATCTTATTTATATATACACACACTACATGATGCTAGTATAGCAGAAAACTAAAGAGGATACGAGAGATCGATCATCGCTGCCAAGAGAAAGAAGCTTGCATATGTACGTGCAAGGCGACACATGTTGAGATCAGCGACGCCGCAAACGCGAGCGAACCAAATATTTCTCTCTTTCTCCGGCACTAGAAGGTCTCTCGCGATCTAGATCACCTGATGGATGATGGAGCGATGGTTCGTGGCGCGTGCAGATAGCGCTCCGGCTTTGGCGCTGAGGCAGGATCCAACGATCCGTCGTCATCATCGCTTCGCTTTCCGATGGATAGATCAGTTCGATCGCCGCATCTGAGGAGAGTAGATAGAAAGTTGCTTACGCGCCCCCCTGCTTCTCTGCTGATTATTGTCGTTAGTGCGGGCTAATCCCACTACTAGGGAAACAACTTTTCATCTCAGGGTGTTTTTTTTACATTGGTACCGGTTTTTTTCCGTCCGGTAGTAATGTACATACAAACCGGTACTAATGAATGAGTGAGAAGCGAGAGACTCGCCACGCTCTCGTGAGAGCACATTAATACCGGGTGGATACTAGCCCCGGTATTAATGTGAAGACATTAATACAGGTGGGAAAAGCAACCCGGTACCCTAGCCGCACGCCCCCTGACGCCGTCCGCGTCCGTCCGTAACTTCTGCTGCGCGCCCATCATATCCCCTCTCCTCGTTCGTCTCGTTCCTCGCCCTTATCATCTCGCACGCACAGGGCAAGTCCTCCCACCGCCCATTCTTCTCTTCCTTTCTTCTTCTCTAACCTCTCTCTTCTCTCTCTGGATCCAGGCCGGCCGGACGGCGGCGGCGTGGAGGCCGGACGGGGGCGCGGAGGCCCGACGGCGGCGCGCGCACGGACGCTCTGGCGCAGGCGCGGCGGGGTTCCCAACGGCGCGCGCAGCGGGAGCGGTCGCCGGCGGCGGGCGGCGCGTGCGGCGGGATCGATTCGTTTTTTTTTTTTTTTTGCATTCCGCTGGCCGAGAGGCAGAAGCTGGCCGGGAGGCAGGCCGCGCGGGTGTCGGGAGGGCGCGCGGCCGCCGGCCGGGAGCTAGCGGGTGCCGGGAGGCAGCCGCAGGCCGCGGGTGTCGGCAGGCCGCAGGCCGCCGGGAGGATTGCGTGGTTCATTTTTTTTCTGTGAATCTGTATGAGCAACTTGTGATTGTTGTATGTGAAATTTGGAAATTTGGATGAAGAATCTGTGATTGTTGTATGGGAAATTTGGATGAAGAATTTGTATGTGAATGTATAAATTATGAATGTGAATGTGTGAAACAAAAGGAAATAAAAAAAGAAAAAAGAAGTGACGGAGACGGAGGGAGAGACGGAAGGAGAGGAGTGACGGAGACGACGGAGAAGGGACATTAGTACCGGGTATGCCTCTTCCACATTAGTACCGGAAGGACAATACCGGTTTGAAAACCGGTAGAGGAATTCTCAACCGGTACAGATGTGTTTCTCTAGTAGTGTCCAGTGCCGACATGCATCGTGCTTATCGTCTCAGTAATCCTATTCTCCTCCGGGGCTTCGTGGATCATCGATTCATCATTGGATGGATACCTACATGGGGACGATGTTGATGTTACTTTGTGCTGGTGACGTGGACATCTTAGTTTGTCTTGTTCGTTCTTTTTAATGAACAAAAAATCTCTTATGAAGTACTCTTTCTATCTCAAATTATTTGTCACTGTTATTTTTTTATCATAACATTTACCATTCACTGTTAAACAAATGGTCAAACGTTGTGATAAAAAATCACTGGTGGAGTTTTTTTTTTACATGGACGGGGGAGTAGTTTATTGTTGTGGACACTTTTTTTTTTATCAATGACACTATTTTTTTCTTGGAGGATGTTGTGTGGATATCGCACTCGTTACGTGAATGGGCCCAACACCAGCGCCGGCCCACCATTAGCTGGGCTCGGCTTCTTCACTCTTGCTCAAACGAAACGGCCCGCTCGCTCTCAGAAAAGAGAGAGAACCCAGATGGCATGGATGCGATTTTTTTTTAAAAAAAAAATGATGGCATGGATGCGTCGTGACTCGTGAGTCTTTGAGGTCTGGCCGCGCTGCTCCATCGATTTCACCATCCGTTCTTCTCTAGCTAGTTGCTGTTCTCGTGACATGATCAGTTTCATTCCTCAATCCGCTGCCATACTGCTAACATCAGTCCCACTGTGAAATTATTCCCAGTTCATCACCTGCATGTGCAGATCGACACACATCCATATACACTGCACGTTCTACAAATCATCATTTACAGAGCGAAGCAAGGACGCGTCGAGGGGGCTCGAACGACCGGCGGGAGTGAAGGACGGCCCAGTTGTCGATGAGGAGGATGTCGCCGTGCCGCCACGGGACGGCGACGCACTCCTCCTCCAGGACCTTGCCGCACTCGGCGATCACGTCGGCGGGCAACGGCGAGCCGTCGCCGAACGTCACCGCCTTCACGGGGTCGTTCCGGGCGTCCTTCCACCCGGTGTAGGCGGCCACCATGCTGTTGAACCAGATCTTCCTGCCCCGGCTCGCGTCCCACTTCACGGCTGGTATTGGGCCCATTACCGTTTTCACGCCGTCGTCAGTCCATTCCAGCTTCATGCCGAGCTTCGCTGCCCTGTCAAGAACAGTTGCAGTCAAATTTTCAGCTAGTCCAAAGCAGAAGGGTAGCACCTAGACCAAAGCAGAAAGTCCCACTGGATACAATTTCAGTTGGCGATATGGAAGCGGTCAACTAGGAAAATCCATTGTTTGGACTGAAGAAATGGCATGAATGCATACCCACAGTGCCTACACTGATGTCAAGATGAGACAGAGATGTTGATTTTGTGCCTAGTATGTACAAGTCATGATCAAAAGCTTTTGGAATGACCCAAGTTGATAACGCAGTTAAAGTACTTCAGTTATACTGGAACTAGATTGTTACATTGTACATTGGTTTTGGTCATGCATGGATATCTGATGAAATGGATTAATGGAACAATGATTTTTTCAGAAGAAATATATTTATGCAACAATATTACATGGGAATTTATGTAATTCAAAATTCTCTGAACTCATGGCAAAATTATGATCCGCCTGTATACGATTTCGGTTGGCGATACAGAAACAGTCAACTAGAAAAATGCGTTGTTTGGACTGAAGAAATGACATGAATACCCACAGTGCCTACACTGATGTCAAGATGAGACAGAGATGTTGATTTTGTGCTTGGTATGGAGAGACCATGATCAAAAGCTTTTGGAACGACCCAAGTTGACGACACAATTAAACTCTAGCTATACTGGAACTAGATGTTACATTGTACATTGGTTTTGGTCATGCATGGATATCTGATGAAATGGAACAATGATTTCTTCAGAAGAAATATATTTATGCAACAATGCTACATGGGAATTTATGTGATGCAAATGCTCTGAACTCATGGGAAAATTATGATAATCTGCAATGATGTTACCTTTCTTCAGCGACAGCTTTATCTTTGGTGAGAAATGTTGATTGCCATCCACGACCGATTGGGGAAGATGGGTCGTCACTCTCTCCTAAGATCCTTGTGTATATCAGCCCATCCTTCTCCAATTTCTCCACAAACTCTGGGAATTTTTCCTTCATCCTTTTGTAGACATAATGGCTCAACACTATTGGTGTTTCCCCGCCACTCTTTGGCTCTACTTCACAGAAGAAGAACAATTTCGATGGAAATGTTGGAACCTAAAAACAAAGTGTATAGTTTACCATAAATCCATTATCGTCATGAAACTCTACTCAACTCGAGCTTATGCGCTCAAAATGAAATTTGCACTCAGTAACATTTAATTTTAAAAATGGCATCAAAACTACTTTGTACTTTCAGTATAGCTGGGTACTGTCAACACAGTGAAGATTCAGCAATACAAGCTGTTTATTGCTCAGCGCTGACTGACTAATATTTAATTAAACGGTTCGAAGATTTCAATAGTTCAACTATGAATATACAATGTTCAAAAAAAACTATGAAAATACTACGTAGTACTCAATTTCTACTCCTGTACTAGATAAAGTTAATCTCTAGTTAGTAAGAAGTTGGTCGTGACTGTTAATAACAAATTCTGTCTGAAATTTCCGAGGTTTTATCAAAGAGGAGTGCTAATTATAAAGCAATTCCTGTTCAAATGCCTTAGGATTATGACGCTTTGCCCGTTGTGTGTTGCCTCCTGAATTTCAGTTATTCTGCTGCTATTGTGGTGCAGAAGAGGAATCCTGACGATGAACTTGGGCCTGCGCCAACAGCGGCTCGAGGTTGGCTCTCACCTGGGCCATCTCGTGGTGGAAGGGGATCTTCTGGTCGGGCGGCGACTCGTTGGCGGTGAACACCCGCCCCACCACGTTGGTCCGCGGCGCGGCGCCGCCGACGTACGGCAGCTCCTCGTACCCGAAGGCGTCGACGGCGCGGTCGAAGTCCGCCGCCGTCCGCGCCGGGAACCCTCGCAGCAGCAGCGCCCCCGCGTCCCGCACCAGGGGCTCCAGCCGGGACGCCCGCTCCGACCGTACGGCCGCCAGGAACTCGTCGGCGGACGACGCCGGGGCGCTCGGGACGAGCACCGCCGGGAAGGCGACGCCCTCGACGACGCGCTGCTGCGGGAGGCGCGCGTCCTGGAAGAAGCTCGCCATCAGGGGTGCCAGGGGCTCTCGGCTCCCTTGGTTGTCGGGGCGCGTGGGATTGTGAGTGGCCAGAGAGAGCGCGGTGACGAGGACGATGAGGCTTCCCAGTGTGTCGTCCCCCGAAGGATCTTGTTGGGAATTTGGAATCATCCTTTGGGATGGGAATGGGGGATGAACGTAGACGGCTTCGCGGGAGTTTTCCGTGTTGTGCTGGGCCTCGGCTGGTGAAGCTGTCCGAAACTTTTAAATATTTTTCTTGATTTTGTAAAACTAAATGTCAGTTTAAAATTTTTTCAAAACTATACCATCACCACCCTTTTAAAGAGGCTGCTCCCTACCGCCCTTTCAATGGGTGGTTCCACCTAGAATCACCTTTTCAAAAGGCATTTGCTTCTAACGATGCCAAAAAACAGACGGTTCTGCGGCGGTCGCAGGCCCCGGTGACGAACCGCTTTTGCAAGGGTGTTTCGGTTCCGGCCGCACGAGAAAAGGACCGAAACACTATTTGCAAAGGCAGTTACCTCCCGCAACTGCCTTTTCAAACAACGGTTGGTGCTCCTCCTCTATAAAAGCTTGAAAATTCCTTTAAAATGTCCTAAAAATTCAGAAAAAGAAAGAGAGGGTAGAGAGCAGGAGGAAGGCAGGGAGGAGGAGGAGGTGAAAGAAATAGCGAAGCTCTGATTTCAGGTAGATGTACGTAGATTTAAAGGATTAGATGACATGTTCGAGATCCAGTGTAGTTCTAGATTTACGTAGATCTAGTGTAGTTAATTTTAGGTTAGTTAATTTAGTGTAGTTCTGATTCATTAGATTTACATAGATCTGAAGGATTAGATTAGTAGTTAATTTTAGGTTAGTTACTAATATTGGTCGTTTCTTTGTATGCTCTTAGGCATGTCCGAGACCGTTCATGTCCAATTGTTTTATGGATCAGGCGAAATTAGATATGGTCCACAAGGTGTTGACTTATCAAGTTTTAGTTTAATCGTGAAAGATATTAAAAAGCCAAAGAAAGTACTTTGATGCCATAACCAACTGGAGGCATATCTAAAGCCAAAGAAAGCCAAAGATTGTGATAGTTGATATAGAGTATGAGATACATAGAAAGATGGGTGCAGAAAAAAATGGTATAGAGGAGAGAATGTTGATGATTAGAATGAAATATTTCTTTTAAGATGACAATAGAGTATGACGTGTGCGGACAACCTCACACACATTTGGCACTTGGCAGTCGACATAGATGGCAATAGAAACCACAGACAAGGTGTTGTAATCTTGTACACTTCTAGTTCTTGTAATGTTGTACTACCTTGAGAAATCAAGAGATATACGAGATATCTCGTATAAAAATCCAAACAAAGATAAATACATTTTTTCGTAGGGAGTCCAACGGTGGGGGAAGGGGAAGTCACCTTACATTCAAGGAGCATCATACTTGAAAAAACATACGGAACAGTGATATTCTATTTAAAGAAGGGCAGTTTTATTTATTTATTAGGCGTTACATTACACAAAGAAACACGCAAGATAGATAGTAGCTTGCATGTTTCTTACAGGAGAACAAGCTGGTGATCATCAAACGCCCTTGATCATACAAACTGCAGGAACATAGAGTAGGCACACCGCACACTAGATATTGATCCGCACCGGATCTAGATAGCTACTCCATCCGTTCCAATTTATAAGTTGTTTTGGATTTTCTAGATTCATAGATATTATTACACATCTAGACATAGTGTATATCTAAATGCATAACATTATATATGAATTTAATAAAGTCAGAACGGAGAGAGTAGATGAAAGTCGCAACTCATTATGTATTACCCATAGAAGGATACAGCAACAGAATATCCACTGCTGCCGTTGTAAATGGCGGCATTGATTTGTGCTCCGGTCTTCTGATCATTGTAATAACTTGATTGCCCACTGCGCTCTATCTTAATTTTAATGTCGTCCCAGTCGAGGTCAATGAACCCAACCATAGGGCCACACACCGCATAAACCTGCCCATTTAAAATACAAGAAAAAAGTATTAGTTATGTTCATTAAAAAAAAGGGGAAACGATGCATGTACATGTTTAATTTGCTTCAAATAATTCATTTCATTCCATTACACAATATGCATGACAGGTGAAAAAAACCCAAGGAGCTGGTCCATTATATTCTCACTTTTATTAATTCCATTCCATGTGGTCTATATATTAGCTGTGTTTTTTTTGCGAAAATAATATACTACGGAGTACGTAGTACTACATAATGAGACAGGGGCAACGTGTGTGTACCTGACCAGCACCCTTTGCGCGAAAACCAAGGAGCCAACCACAGTCAGCGTCACCTCTGTTGTTCTTCCCCATATACACCACAGCTGCCGCAATGTTAGCATTACCTGCCATGGTGAAACTGGCGCCGCGGCCGCTGTCAAGAAGTTCGGGATAGTCTACGACAATGTATCCTGCATATTGATGCTGCATATCCATAGCAGTACTCAGGGTTCCCCTTGTAGAATTGTTCAGATAACCTGGCATCGTGAAAATCTGGAGATTGGCTGCGGCGGTCTGCTTGTCAAGGCCTTCATTTTTGGCAACAACGGCACGGGATTGATCCAAGACTTCCTCAGACACCACGGACAACAACTCAGCCTTCTTCATCACCTCATCTAAACGTGCTTTCTGCTCCATACTGAGCTGCGCAGCGACTTCCTCATTCGAAGCCATCTTCTTTGCTTCACTTCCGTAAACATAAAATAAAAAAATATGTAAAATTTAGAATTTTTTTGTGGCTGTAAATAATAAGATGTCTTTTGGATCTGATGAGAAGGTTACTTGGATGATACAAAATATACCGTAGGAGTAATAAAAGTTATTCAGATCGAGAACTTGTTAGCCTTCATTGAGATGAACCTCGATCTATAGTAAATTACCACTTTTTTATTTTTTTCATTATCGTTTACATGTTCACCTGTTCTCAAATATGTGTGTGTGTGTGTGCGCGTGTGTGTGTGCGTGCATGTGTGCGCGCGTGTGTGACTTTCAGAGGCAGGTCTCGGAATTGAGCAAAGAGGGTGCTATATGTAATGACGAGATTAAAATCTCGCTAGCTTCAAAGTCTAAACAAAATGATACCATTGATGTGATGTGTAACAAAACAAATAATATAAAGCATTTTCTGAGGAGCGATAAAGAAGAGGGATTTGATCCATAATTAGCATCTTTATATATGCACACTGTACTTAGCTAATAAACGAGCTGACACTTGTATTTTCTGTGCCAAATTAAGGGAATGTTGCAGCTCCCACACACTCCTGATGACACGTTTAATTACCTAAATTATTTGTTCTACAGGTTATATTTTGACAATGGAGCTAGGTGTCCCATGCATGTACACACTTTGTGCTTTGTCCTAGCTCATTGGCCCTGGAGTAGAAATATAGTATTGCGATGACAGAGGGAGAGGGTGAAATAACCGTTATATTATGACTAATAAGAATTTATTTGAAGAAAATAACAATACTCCTGTGCTAGCTAAAATGGCCAGAGATCATCAAAGAACAAACCTGCTAGCTGTCAGCTGCGTCGCTGATGGTTTTCTCAGATCTTTCGTTCAACCACACCTTTGAGTGGAATTGGACGTGGGCTTGTGTAGTCTTTGTGTTCTTGCTGGAAGAAGAGCCCTCACCCAAGGGGTTTATATAGTGCCAGGCAAGGCCATGCATGGAAAGCGAAATGAGCATCCCTTTCCTCGTCGTGGATTAAAAACAAAATGATTGGACTAGTCAAGTAGGGATATTGTTCTGTACAAAGTGCAATTTGAAATCAAGTTTAACCATGACGTGCGAAGCGCAAAAGTCACAAGCAAGTTACGTGTAAATCCGCGTGCGCAGTGCATGGCACTCAAACCCATGACCTCGAGCCCGCACGAGCCTCTCTTACCATCCCACCTACACAACAGCTCTGAATGGATCCATGTGTTAGTGTTAGTTTGGAGCAAATTAACACAAAACTAACACAAAAGATCCATTCAGAGGTGTTAGTTTGGTGTTAGTTTGGAATAACACTCCAAAAAAAACTAACCCCTCCAAGAAGTGGTAATTGGTGTTAGTTTTGGTGGGACTCACTCAAATTTACTTTTTTCTCTCTCCCTCTAGATCCTCAAATGATTGAAAAAGTAGCATTAAATACAAACTAACACAAGTATCCATTCATCCAAGGTGTTAGTTTGTTTAGTGTTAGTTGGAGGGGTTAAAAACTACCACTAACACTAACACCTTGGATCCATTCAGGGCCAACATATGTGCGAGAGATACGCATTCCTTTGAAACAACCCGTGCAGAACCATTTAATACCGGATCAAAATACTAAATATCACCATCTAGTATGAGGTGGTGTTAGGGCAGTCCCAATAGAAGAAATCATACTAGTTTCTTGAGCCTAGGACACCGCGGCAAGAAACCGCTACTCCCATTGCAAAATGTTCACTTAACATTCCCACAAAAAATTGACCAATCATACACATGTTTTTTCTACATCCTCTCAGGATTCTCCCTGCAGACCCCACCGCAGTACAAGCCTCCAGAGTCTTCCTGCCGAGCACATCACACGGTGGTCAGCGGTGCTCGCGGCGGCTTGGGCGCGGCGGGCCGAGCTCGACAGCCTAGCCACATCAACTGGGCTTGCCCACCTAGCACGGCAGTCTGAGATCGACGGCCTGGCCGCGGCAATCACGGCTCGCCCACCTAGCGTGGCGGCCCGCACTCGACGACCTGGCCGCGGCAACCGGGGCTCTCCCGCCTAGCGCGGCGGCCCGAGCTCGATGGCCTGGCCGTGGCGGCCCGAGTTCGGCCTAGGCTCGCCCGCCTGGGCTTGGCTGCCGGAGCTCGTCGGCGGGTGGAGCGGCGTCCTTGACTCGCGTCTAGGGGGCGGCAGTCGGAGCTCATCCACCTTGGCGCGGTGGGTGGGGATGTGAGCGAGAGGAGGTGCTTGCGGCGGCTCGAGCTCGCCAGACGGGGCTCGTCAGCCGGGCCGCGATGGGGCGCAGCGGCCTGGGCTCGCCTACCTGGCCGCGGTGGCCGGAGCTGGCTGGCAGGGACGCGGCCCGAGCTTGCCCGCCACGGGTGCGCGTGCGGCTGCAGGAAATCGTAGATCCGGCACGGTGGCCCGACCTCTGCGGCGTAGAGCTCCTCCCACTGGCGGCCACCGCGATGCTCGGCGACACGACGAGGTAGGGTCCCTCCTCGAGCGTCCTCCTCTGCTCGGCAGCGTGACGTCCTCCCGCCTCGAAGGTGTGGCGATGTAGACTCCCCCCCCCTCCTCCTGTGCTGAACGGCGGTGGCCAGCGCGCGAGGCGGCGTGCGGGTGCGCGCGTGGCGTCCGACTGCAGCACACAGGATCCGGAGGTCCGCCTTGGAAGGCGGTCGTTTCTTCCCAACGGATTTTCTCATGTTCCTTCGTGTCTCGATACTAGGGAGGACGGCCTTTCTTAATGAGGAAACGATTTCTTCCTTTTCTGTTTTCTCTCCATATTAACTCCTCTACCATTTCAGCATTTTGCTTAGTTGTCAACACAATTAAGAGGGATAGAAACTATCATAAATATCCTATTAGGACTGACCTTATTGACCGGTACTAAATGACCAAACCATTTTTTTACTGGATCAAGATACCAATCGGTAGACTTTTTGTATTGAGTGATGTTTTGACCCTATATTAAAATGGCTATTTGGGCCTCCAAGTTTAGACTCAGTACTAAAATGGCTCCGTACCCACCGAAGTACCGAACCAATTGTTACCGGTACTAATAATAGCCATGGGCGAATGCTCATTTCTCTACTAGTGTGACGTCGTCTCCAGGTGTGGTAGGCTGGTAGCACACGCGAATGACATGTTGCATCCAGTCAGCTCATGTGCTAGCTCCAAACCAAGGTGCCAGTGCACGCGCTATGGCGTGCAGATTGCGAATGGTGTGCCCGATTGACTTCAGAACGGCGGCGGCCGTTGTTTTTAATTTTTATGTATTTCGTTTGCACTAAGAGAAAAAAACCCTGCGATTCTTTTGTTTTAAAATCAAAATGTGACTATCCGTCCTATATGAGGCTTTACAGTTGGGGATGCAGGTTTTGGTGGGTTGACCTCGAGACCCCTTACCATTCGAAATTCCATAATAATATTCACACATATAGTTCCGTTACAAATTTGGGAAAGAAAAGAAGGGAAGATGAGATTGTAGGAAGAAGCAGAGGAGAGGCCCTCTGAGGCTCAATCCTAGTTTTATGCATTACATATTGATCCTTCGGTTGAGATTGCAAGAGACAATGTGTTTGGTTTTTGTCATTCAGAAATTTCGAGCCCCGCGCAAAATACACAACAGTGGCATCACGACTGTTGTGATTTGCATTTTTTTTTGAAATGGAACTATGTATTCCATTAACTGAAAGACTCAGTGATATCACTAGTCACAAGTTCCTCAACGCTCGGGTGATTCCTAGAGGACCTTGAGGTGCGTTTTCTTCTCATTTCATGATCTAAACACCTACATTCAAATATTCATTGACACTTGTGGAATTTGTCATTGTTAGCCCCTATTCTAGTGTAGATGTTTATATTTCATGGATTTATGTTGGAGTTGACGGCCTAAAAAGTGGTATTTAACGGTCGTCAACAAAGGTCAAGCTGCTTCGCGTCCAAAATATAAGAAGCTAACTAGTGGGGTGAGAAAGAGTTGAGTGCAACCCGACTTTCGGTAGAAGCACCCAACATAGATGTAGTATTAGCCTGGGGTGAATTTGAACTTCGGTGAAACAAATCATTACGTCTTCTCAATGGTTTTGCTTATATTGCTTTCCTTTGCATTCACTATTGATCTTGTGATATTGGTTGATCTACTCGGGTATTTGTGTTTTTGAAGTGTAGTAGCTTAATGATCTCGTGCTGAGAAACACCCACCGAGCTTCACTACATGACTCCAAAACTAATTTAGTTTATTATCGAGCTCATCTTGTGTTGGCACCCAAAAATAACACCCAAGCCGAATCAGGCTGGACGAGCGGTCAGACCGTGTGTGATAGGCAGTCTGACCACGGGTCCTGTAGCCGGTCCGGCACGGGGCGGTCAGACCGCTCCCTCCAGGTGGTCAGACCGTCTGTCCCCGAGTTCGAGTAGAATTAGGAGTTTTGACAAATTCCGAGGTGTAAAGTGTTGCTTGCAGGGCAAGACCTCCCCCCTATAAATATAAAGGGGTGTGGCCGATTGAGATCGATCATCCAATCGAACTTATCAATTTTACTACTATTTTCTTCAAACCCTAACTTTTCCAACCCCATTGCTCTCCTCCTTCGTCTCTACGGTGGTTGAGGAAGTTTTGAGTGGCCTTGCCGACCTCAGGACAACCCTAGGCGCGTTACTCCCGACGGGGTCCCTCCCGGAGCAGCGAAAACTAGGTTTTCGGCGACCTCCCTGTCCAAGGCGGTTAGACTGGCCCGTGCCGGGGAATTCGACGAGTGGATTTTCGACCTCCCGCGCGATCTAGCGCACCCGTGTGTTGCACCAGAAAAGCATCAACACACTTTTGGCGACTCCGCTAGGGACAGATCTGGTTTTCACAATCGGTTTGTTCGACGTTGTATGGGAGCGACCTGCGATCTCGACCAAGACAACGTCATCATGGTGAACATCGAAGAACTCAGCGAAGAGGACCAGAGGAAGTATGCTGAAATTCAAGATTTCATCAAGAAGCAGTTTCTCTCTGGCGCCAAGAAGGATCGCTCAGGCAAAGTGGCAATACACCAAGACTTCCGGATGCCAGCGGTCAAGTTGAATCAAGACAAGGTTGAGGTAATAACCACTGTAAGCCAAACACCTCCACCTCCTCTTGATGTTACAACACAAATATCTTCCTTATCCGATAAATTTGATCGTGCGTTTAATGATCAAAGTAATATAGTAGCTAGCCTTGTTACTCGTCTTGAAAAAATGGAGGGTAAGCGTATTAATAATGAAATTCTTGATGATACTATCCCTCGAGTTGATTCACAAGGGGTTATACATGCGAAAAAGTCGGCACCAGAATCTTCAGGTGAACAACCTTTATATGGGATGCCGATAGGCTTTTATCCGGAGCAAACGCCAGCCACACAGCCGACCCCGGTCAGACCGCCCCCCCAGGCCGGTCAGACCGCCCAGTCTGGCCAGTTGGTTTTGGTCCCGGATCAGCCTCCGCCGTTATCTACAGTACCTAGTACTTATGCTCATGCTCATACACATACTTTTGGTAGTGTACCTCCTGCATTTAGTACTATAGCTCACACATCACCGCCTTTGCCAAATATTGCTTCATCTTATGGTGTGCCTAATGATGTGTTTAATGACATGCATCGCATTCAAAATCCTAATCAACCCCCTGTGAGTAGTATGGCAGCTTCAATGCAACCTCATGTAGCCGCTAGAAACGAATTTAGTCAATTTAAAGAAGTGGCTAACATGATGAAAAATAAGCTCGGTATCGATATGGGTAACACTAGATTGTATCAAAAATCATATAGGTCCGATTTTGATTACGTGGTTTTTCCCCCTGGTTGGCGTATGCCTGATTTTGTCAAGTTTAGTGGTGATGATAACCACACAACTTGGGAGCACATTAGCCAATACACTGCTCAACTAGGTGAAGCGGGTACTTATAATTCTTTGAAAGTTCGCTTATTTTCTCTATCTTTGACTGGTACCGCTTTTGCTTGGTTTTCATCGTTAGCTCCTAATTCAATTGATTCTTGGGATCAATTGGAACAAAAGTTTCATGATCACTTCTTTAGTGGGAGCTACCAATTAAAGTTGACAGATTTAACATCGGTTAGGCAAGGTAAAGAGGAGTCGGTCTTCGATTACCTAAAGCGTTTTGAAGAAGTTAAAAATCGTTGTTTTAATTTGTCGCTTACTGATTCTGACCTTGCTGACCTCGCTGCTAAGGGTTTAAAATCTTCTATTAGAGATAGGTTAGAAGGTGTTGAATTCCATACTCTTGCTAATGTTCTTGTTAGAGGTATGGTACAAGAATTAAAAATAAATAAAGATAAAGAAAACCATAAGTCTCGTCGGTCTAATGTTCATGTGGTTGATTATGATTCCGATAGCTCGAACGACGAGAATGAGGTTTATGTTGCTGAATTTGTGTAGCCTTCAAAGTCTAAGGCTAGTTCTTGTGCATTTCTTAAGCCGGCGACTAAAGGTCGGCAAGAAGAACTAAAATTTACCTTTGATGTTTCCAAGTGTGATCATATATTTGATGAATTGTTTAAACTTGGTAACATTAAGATTTCTCATACCATACCTCCACTTGATGAAATTAAACGGCATGCATATTGCAAATTTCATAATTCATATTCTCATGCTACTAACGATTGCAATGTGTTTCGTCGATAGATTCAATCGGCCATAAATGAAGGTCGTTTGATGCTTCATGAGATGCAAGTGGATAAGCAACCTTTTCCTATCAATACCATGGAACTTTAGCAACCCAAGGTGTTGGTCTAGCCCAATCAAGCCGATACAACTAAAGGCAAGAACGTGGTGGTCGGGGAAGCAAGACCCGATTTGAGGAGAAAAGAGTTGGTAAGAGAAGTTGCATGTGAAAAGACCCCTGATGGAAGAGAGACGTTCAAGATTACTGTCAAGACCTCTGGACATGGGGGGCAAGGGTCGTCCACGCCGTATGGTCAACAACCAACCGAGCCAGTTCTGCTGGGGCGGTTAGACCGGCGGTACAGGGTGGTCAGACCGCCCCATCACAGAGCCGACAGGCTGACCCGGTTGGACCGCCCATGGCATGCGGTCTGACCGCCCCACCCCATGGTCATCCAAAAATGCTTATTTCGAAGCGACCTGAGATTGGGAATTGGAAGGTCAATGTGGCAACAAATCAGGGGAGTGTTGCAAAGTCAAAGGTCACTTTTGATATGCTATTTGACAAGTACTCCACACGAAAGGCCGTTACAAGCGATCGGCCACTAAAAAAAGGTTGAGATCACCTCCACATCAAGAGAGGTTGTCGTCACCTTTAAGAGCAGCTACAAGGTTCAGGGGGGAGTCATCTCAACAAAGGCACCACTTTGCTTCATCAGGTCCAAGCCTACCTCGCCCGGTATATGATGACAACAGAGTTATGTGGGTGCCTTATCAGCAATCTTTCCATCCTGGATGGGGGGAACCAAGGACTTCAGCTCTGGACAGGATTTCAAGACCTACCCGAGACCATTGGACGCCACGTCGATTTGGTCAAGAGCACCCGGTCAGACCGCGTCCAGCAGGCGGTCAGACCGCCCTTCTGCAGAGCCGGCAGGCTAACCCGGTTAGACCGCCCCCTACACGCGGTCTAACCGCCCTGCCCAGGAAAAATGTTCAGTCTCCTCTGAAACAAGGTTACAAGCCTAAGGTCAGGGAAGAGGAGGTTTAGAAGATGGACATTGACTCAGAAAGGACTACCGGCCAAGATATTATTCAGATTGGTACAATGGATGTCCCCGTTGAGAAAAGTGGTAAAAGACCGGTTGTGCTAAGCAATCAGGTTGTGACACCTACTCAAAAGGGATTTGTTGCTGCTAATGATCATGAGGCTAGTGGTAGTAACTCCAGCTCCAAGCACTTTCTTCCAAGGTGGTGTCCTCCCGGTTTAACTCATACTCAAAGGAGGAAGCTTCAACGACTGAGACTTCGGGAGAAGAGGGAGAAGGAGATGGAGGCACAGAGGGACAAGATGTTCAACAGCTACAGACCTATGGTGCCGCAAGGGAAGGAGTGGAGAGCCAAGACGACTTCTCAGGAAGAGGCGATCAAACCGCCAGAAGACGCGGTTCAACCACAGGAGGCGGTCCAACCGCCAGCAGAGGCGGTCAGACCGGGCCCCGTGGTCAGACCGGCCGGTCAGGCGGTCAGACCGGGTTCGCCAGAAACACCGCCCGACTTCACTTCTTCGACTTTCATGGTCTGCAATAATAAGTTGTCATCGGTACCTGCACCAGAAGACGACGAGCAACTTGTTGACTACAGTTCTTCTCTGGAGTGCATGAACCTTGATATCAATGTGGTTCACTTATTCGTGGATGGCTCTGCACCATTGGAGGAGGACCTTGCTCATCTTGACTTCGGGCCAAAGGAAGCTATATTTCAGAAGCCCAAGGACACGGATAATCATCTGAAGGCTTTGTACATGAAGGGTCATATCAATGGGAAGCCCATCTCTCGGATGCTAGTGGATGGAGGTGCGATTGTCAACTTGATGTCGTATTCTCTATTCAAGAAGCTTGGAGGTTCAGATGAGGAGCTTGTGAAGACCAACATGACCGTCAGCGGCGTGGGAGAAGGCGAGCCGATGGGTGCTAAGGGCGTTATCTCCATGGAGCTCACCATTGGGAGCAAGACGCTAGCTACGACCTTCTTCGTCGCCGAGACACAAGGAAACTTCAGTTTAATCCTTGGTCATGATTGGATACATGCAAATAAGTGCGTTCCTTCTACTTTACATCAATGCTTAATACAATGGATAGATGATGAAGTAGAAGTAGTGCATGGTGATAATTCTGCTTGTGTAGCTATAGCCGATAGTCATAACATAGGAATTCATGATGATGTATAATGTCTGTCTGGCTTCGATTTATCTGATTATGAGTTTATAAGTTGTTCCAAGGATGGTTTCATCCCCGCTGTGATAAAGCCGTTCAACAATCGGCTAAATCATATCATGTGAATCAATGGATTCGAACATGGAATGGTTGCAGCGAAGGATTGAGCACTATCGGCCGCATAAGAACGATACGTGTGAAGCCATTGAGGACTTTGATGATTTGGGTAAGCTAGGACAAGGGTTTACGTCGGCTGATCCTCTTGAGGAGGTAGACATTGGTGATGGTACTATACCTAGGCCGACATTTGTAAACAAGAATCTTGATCCTGCTTTTAAAATTGAATTAATAAAGTTGTTAAAGGAGTATGTCGACTGCTTTGCTTGGACTTATAATGAAATGCCTGGTTTAAGTCATGATTTGGTTGAGCATCGTTTACCTATTAAACCTGGTTTTAGGTCTTATAAACAACCTCGTAGGAATTTTAATCCTGATATTTATGACCACGTGAAAGAGGAAGTCAATCGGTTGCTTGATACTAAGTTTATTAGGCCTTGTCGATATGCTGATTGGATCTCTAATATTGTGCCTGTTGAGAAAAAAGGAACAAACAAGCTTCGTGTTTGCATAGACTTTAGAGATCTCAATAAAACTACTCCTAAAGATGAATATCCTATGCCTATAGCCGACTTTCTTGTTAATTCTGCATCCAGACATAAGGTTCTTAGCTTTCTTGATGGCAATGCTGGTTATAATCAAATCTTTATGGTGGAAGAGGATATCTTCAAAACGACTTTCATATGTCTGGGATTTGTAGGCTTGTTTGAGTGGGTGGTCATGACTTTTGGTTTGAAAAATGCTGGAGCTACTTATCAAAGAGCTATGAACTTGATTTTTCATGACTTGCTTGGTATAATTGTAGAAGTTTATATCGATGACATCGTTGTCAAGTCAGCCGAATTAAATTCTCACTTGGCTGACTTAAGACTAGTGTTGGAAAGAATGCATCAGTATAACTTAAAAATGAATCCACTCAAATGTGCTTTTGGTGTGTCGGCTGGCAAGTTTTTGGGATTTATTGTGCATGAGAAAGGTGTGGAGATTGATCCTAAAAAGATTGAGTCAATTAAAAAAAGTTCAAGCTCATACTTGCAAAAAGGATTTGCAAAAGTTCTTGGGCAAGGTAAATTATTTGAGGTGATTCATTTGTAACTTGTCCGGGAAGGTGAATGCCTTTACTCCTTTACTTCGGTTGAAAGTTGGATCTGAATTTACTTGGGGGGGCAAAACAACAAGAGGCCTTCGATGAAATCAAGAATTATTTGACTTCGCCGCCTGTTCTTCAAGCGCCCAAGAGTGGTGTCCCTTTTTCGACTTTATGTGGCGGCCGAGGAGAATGTTATTAGGGCTGTTTTGACTCAAGAAACCGATGGCAAGGAGTATGTTGTTGCTTATGAAAGTAGAATATTATTAGACGCCGAAACAAGGTACACTTTTATTGAAAAATTGTGCTTATCTTTATATCATGCTTGTACCAAGTTGAGGCATTATTTGTTATCAAGTACTTGCTATGTTGCATGTCAAACCGACATAATTAAATATATGTTGCATAAACCAATTCTAAGTGGTAGAGTCGGCAAGTGGGCTTATACTCTTGTTGAATATGATTTGCATTGTGAACCAATAAAATCAATGAGAGGTCAAATTGTAGCCGACTTTATTGTAGAGCATAGAATTGATAAGCAACTTGATTTTGATGTCGGTTACTTAACTTTTACTCCATGGAAGTTGCATTTTTATGGATCGGTTTGCAAAAGTGGTTGTGGTGTTGGAATTATTATTATTTCACCTAATGGGGCTGTTTTTAAAGCTCTTAACCGTTTGGATCAAAATTGCACTAACAATCAAACCGAATATGAGACTCTCTTGTTTGGTTTGCAAATTTTACATGATATGGGAGTAAAACATGTGGAAGCTTATGGTGATTCTTTGCTAGTGGTAAAACAAGTATCCAAGGTATGCCAATGTCTAAGTGGTATTTTAAATGCTTATCTTGATAAATGTTTAGACATCATATCTTGTATGGATGAATTTGTAATTTATCATGTGCCACGGGAGGAGAATCCAAGGGCAAATGCTCTGGCTCAGCAAGCATCTGGCTATGACGTTCAGAAAAGAAATTTTCGAGAGCGAAAGCCGATGTTTAGCGAAGTTGAGAGTTATGTCCTGGAGGAGCCGGTCAGGCCGCCCCCTCCACCCGGTCAGACCGCCATACCCTGTCTGACCGCCCTGCCAGGCCGGTCTAACCGCCCTGCAGAGGAAAATTCCACTTCGGCCATTGTTTCTTCCAAAACTGTTGAAGACAAAGTGGATGACTGAAGAAAGCCTCTGATTGAATATTTGCGGGATCCTAAAGGATCGGTTGATAGAAAAGTTCGACGGTGAGCTCTTAAGTTTGTTTTAGATGATGGTGAGTTATATCGTCAGACGGCGGATGATTTGCTTTTAAAATGCTTGGGTCCTGATCAAGCAAGATTGGCTATGGCAGAGGTTCATGAAGGGATTTGTGGTACTCATCAATCGGCTACTAAAATGAAGTGGCTCCTTAAGAGAGCTTGCTTTTATTGGCCTACTATGATAGCCGGTTGTTTTCGATACTACAAAGGATGCGAAGAGTGTGAAAAATATGGTGATAATCAGTTGATGCCTGCTGCGTTGATGTATCCGATTATCAAGCCTTGGCCTTTCCGAGGTTGGGGATTAGGTTTCATAGGCAAGATTCATCCTCCTTCATCAAAAGGGTATTGCTTTGTGATTGTGACTACGGATTATTTTACCAAATGGACTGAAGAATCCCTCTCAAGAATATGACACACCGAGAGGTAATTGAGTTTATTACGGGACATATTATGCATAGGTTTGGTATTCCGCAAACTTTAACTACGGATCAAGGAACTTCATTTATAGCTAAATAGGTGCGTGATTTTGTCAATTCCTATGGTATTAAGTTGCTCAATTCATCTCCATACTATGCTCAAGCTAATGGTCAAGCCGAGTCGAGTAATAAGATTTTGATCAAGCTCATTAAGAAGAAGATAGAAGATAATCCTAAGAGGTGGCATGAGGTACTTTCCGAAGTTTTATGAGCTCATCGTATTTCTAGACATGGTGCTACTAAAGTTACTCCTTATGAGCTTGTATATGGTCAAGAGGCTGTTTTGCCCGTCGAGGTGAATCTAGGCGCATATAAACTTGGAAAGCAAAATAATCTTGATGTTGATACGTATTATGCTTTGATGATGGACAACATTGATGAGGTGATCGAAAAGCAGTTAGAAGCGTTGGAAGCAATTGAGAAGGATAAGAGGCGAGTTGCTAGAGCATACAACAAAAAGGTGAGAGCTAAGTCTTTTCAAGTGGAATATTTGGTTTGGAAAACTATTCTACCTATAGGATCTAAGAGCAACAAGTTTGGTAAGTGTCCATATAAGATTGTAAGGGTTTGCTCCAGAAATTCTTATATAGTGGAAGATTTACAAGGACAACGGCTGCCTAGAGCTCTCAACGGAAGGTATTTTAAGAAGTTTCATCCAAGTGTTTAGCAAGACGCTTAAGAAGATATGGCCGGTTTCATTGAAAATCGCCCTTAGAACAAAAAATGGCCGGTGAAGGTGTTTCATCGTCCTTAAATTTATTTTTAGTACGCAAGCTTTACTAAAAAACAGAGGGGCATATGTTGGCATCCAAAAATAACACCCAAGCCGAATCAGGCTGGACGGGCGGTCTGACCGCGGGCCCTGTAGCCGGTCCGGCACGGGGCAGTCAGACCGCTCCCTCCAGGCGGTCAGACCGCCTGTCCCCGAGTTCGAGTAGAATTAGGAGTTTTGGTAAATTCTGAGGTGTTGCAGGGCAAGACCTCCCCCTATAAATATAAAGGGGCGTGGCTGATTGAGATCGATCATCCAATCGAACTTATCAATTTTACTACTATTTTCTCCAAACCCTAACTTTTCCAACCCTATTGCTCTCCTCCTTCGGCTCTACGGCAGTTGATGACGTTCTAAGTGACCTTGCCGACCTCAGGACAACCCTAGGCGCGTTACTCCCAACAGGGTCCCTCCCGGAGCAGCGAAAACAAGGTTTTCGGCGACCTCCCTGTCCAAGGCGGTTAGACCGCCTGCCCTAGGCGGTTAGACCGGCCCGTGCCGGGGAATTCGACAAGTGGATTTTCGACCTCCCGCGCTATCTAGCGCACCTGTGTGTTGCACCAGAAAAGCGTCAACATCTTGTAATACTAAGGTTTGGGGTTTCCCGGCCCTCTGCGCAGCCAAACTGAAAGTTTTGGTTTCTGTGGCAGAGAGATTTTATTCTGCTGCTTTCATGCTTACCCTTTTATTTCCAAAAGAATCCGGAGTTTTCTTTGCAAATTCCATAGGTTGAAGAATCTTCGGAAACATTCTTTGGGAACCAGAAGTCGTTGATTAATTTATTTTTAGTAGCGATATATGTCTATTCCTCTACGACATCAAGATCCTTTTAATTTTAGGGTGCATTTGGCAGAACTCCGGCTCCGGCTGTGGCTGTGCTGGTGGAGCGGATTCTGTGGCAGAGCTGAATCTGTTTTAGAGAAATGTTTGGCAAAACAGCTTCTCGTGACTATGTAACATGGATAAGATGATGAAATGTCCATAATGCTCTTCTTTTTCCTTTTTTATTTCCTCTTTTTTCCTCCTATTTTTTCTTTTCTTTTTTGTTCTAATAATTTCCTTCTCATTTTTTTCTCCTTTCGTTTCTCGTCCACACGTTCCACCGAGCAAACCACCATCCATTTTTTCTCATCCACACTTTCGTCTCTCTCTCTATCCCCAACGACACGCAATCTCTCTTCTCCGGCGATCAATTGACGGGTCCTGTCCTCCAGGCTGTCGGGCCATCTCCGCCCCACCTCCCTGCGGCCGGCGCCCTTCCCCTGCAGCCTTCTCTCCTGCGAGGCAAGGAGGCGCGCGCGGCCAGCGGCTCGGCGGGCGTCGGCCACAGCCAGCGAGCAGGGCACGGCGCCTGGACCGACCCCACGCTGGCTCTGTGTCATCCAGCTCCTCGGCCTCCAGCTCCACCGCGTCGGTCGGCCTCCTCTGCCTCCACCGCGCCGCCATCTCCGCCACGTAGCTATCTTCCGCGTCGTTGAGCTCGCGCGTGCGCCGCCGTCGAGCCCCGCCCCCAACTTTTCCGCGTCGCCGGCTATCTCCATGCGCCACCTCCTCTGCGGACGATAGGACCCGCCGGAGCTGCCCTTCCCCGCGCCGCCGCACATCTCCTCCCTGCGTCGAGCCTCGCCGTCAAACTCTCCAAGCCGAGCCCCGCCGCCGTCGTTGAGCTCCCCAAGCCGAGCCTCGCCATCAAGCTCCCACCGCCGGGCCATCTCCTCCCCACTCCCCTGCGGCCGCCGCCGGCCATCTCCTCCCGCGCCGTTGCCCTTCCCCGCACCGCCGTCATGCTCCCCAAGCCGAGCAGTAGTGCGGGAACGCGTACGCGGGCGGTGGTGGCAATTTGCTTGTTATTTTCGCGAACTTCAGGGGCAATTTGGGAAAGGTGAGGGTAGGCGTCAGACGGAGCCGGGGGGAGCTACGTTTTATGGCTCTGGTTGTGAAAAATGCTCCAGAGAGCGTGAATTTCAAGGGCTCTCGCGGTGGAGCCGTTTTGGAAGGATTATTAACTTTTTACTATTATAACGGGTGACGCCTCTCCGTATAGCATCTTCTCAGTTGCCAAAACAGTTTTAGCATATGAGAAAATGCATACAGATTTACCACTTTTGCTTGCGTGGCACACCAGCGTGGTTGTCCACGTTGGATCCGAGTCAGCAAAAAGTGTAAAATGTCTCTCCTGCCCTTTGCACTCTCCCTCCTCCTCTCTCCTGCCACTTACGTGCAGGGTTTATTTTCTCTGCGAAAAAAAACGAGAAACGCGAAAATCACATTTCTAGGTTGGGAGCGGTTTTTTATTTTATCTGAAAAATCGTCCGAACCAATTAATACTACCTGCCGACCTTCCATAACTCTAAAACTTATCCTATTTCTATGCATTGCTTTCACGTTAGGTTGTTCGGAAACAATCTAGATTGTTTTGTGTATAAATTAAAGATTTTTTTCTCTAAATTTTATCCGAAAGGAAAACAAAGAATCCAAAATATTTTCGAGAAATTCGATAAACACGTTTCTCACCGACCTCCGTTTTTTTTTCTTACCGGTAAAATAAACCCTGCTTACATGTGGGGGCCACCTGTAAGGTTTCTTCAACCTCCAGCTCTGCCCGGCGAGATGGTCTATCCCGCCGCCGCTGTCCGCACGCTTCCAGCGAGCGCGAGGGCCGGAGCCCCGACGACCGCTGCTGCTCAAGCCCGTCACCCCTCCCTGGCCCCGCCTGGCCGCTGAGCCCGAGAGCCACCGGCCGCCGCCGCCCCTCCCTGGCCCCGCCTGCGGTAACTGCGGACGTGGGAGCTCGAGCTCCGCCGAGAGCCATGGGCCGCCGCCGCCCCTCCCTGGCCTCGCCTGCTGCAGCTGCGGGCGCGAGAGAACGAGCTCCGGTGAGAACGAGATCCATGCGCGAGAGCTCGAGCTCCGGCAAGATTAGGTGAGCAGATTTCCATGCGGCAACGGGATTCTCCAGGTAAAATGCAACTCGACCTGATTTGGACGAGATCATGTCAATAGTGTCAACATAACAGCGGCAGCTCGACAAGTCAAGGATGTGGCGTATTCGTCAAAATCAATTCCGTGAAGCTCCAGCTTCTTGAGGTGCTGCGAGACGAGAGTGCGGCCTTCCAGCTCAAAGTAATCGAAACGATCTTGGCTGATGCTAAGATGGAGCACTCGAGCTTTGCGCTGGAGAGCTTGACGGATCCAACGGTCGAGGCGGAACTCACAGGTATCGATGGGCGGGCCTCCGCTGATGCGCAGGCGCAGCAGATGGTCCCACCAACGCCGCGAGCTGGGACACTTGTCGCCGCCGCACCGGAAGCGCAGGGCAGCGGTGGACTCCCAAATGTGCCGTCAGCGCCGGGCGGTGAGCCGGGACGATTGAACAGGTGGATCGAGCAACCGGCAACGTACGGGTCAGGAGGTTGAAGACAACCTTGCACGTGGGCCTCACATGTAAGTGACAGGATAGAGAATGAGAAGGAACATGGCAAAGGGCATGAGAGACATTTCACAGCTTTTGCTGACTGAGATCCGAGCTGGACAGCCTTGTTGGCAGGCCACGTGAACAGAAGTGGTAAAAGTGTATACATTTTCTCTCTTATATGCTAAAAATGTTATGACAATTGAGAAGATGATATCTAGAGAAGCGTCACCTATTAATATGATGGTAAAAAATTAAATATCCCTGTTTTGGAGAGCTATTCACGAAAAACAGTTTCAGGAGCCGGTGGTGACGCTTATATACTCTGTCCTGCTGTCTCGTGCTGTCGTGCATCATTTTTGTCTCGTGCTTCGGTATGGTCATCACTGAACTATCACAGTAGCGTATTTTTTCCTTGAGAAAATATAAGTTTAGCTCGACCACTGAGACTACATGTGCAAATCATGAGTAGTATTCACAATACTAGTCCCTTTTTTTTAAGGAAATGACAGTTTTACTATGTTCGTTTTTTTTCATAACATTATTCATGGACATATGCGCTCTATGGTCCATGTCAAACTTTGCATATATGCTCCTTTTAGTTGTGATATTGTAAGTATATTTTTTTTTACTTTGTTACTTTGAATAACCACAGTTCACAAGGTCTACTCGAATAATCAGTTACTAATTCCATATTCACTTTCATGTAAACCATAGACCGGTGTGACATATACTTAAATGTCGATTTTATGTCACATTTCATTTGTTTTCTGATTTTTTTTAGATTACACAGTACAACGCAGACGCTCACAACACGCACGCACACTCACCCCTATAAATACACGTACGCAAACCCTACCCCTATGAGCACCTCCGAAGGACTGAGCACCGGCAGATCTGGAGATTCTCGAAGTCACCACTGGCGCCTCGTCGTCGACGGGAACGTCGCTTACCACTTAATGCATAACGTCGGAAAATCCCGAAATAAATCCAGAAAAAGGTGCGAGCACCAGGATTTGAACCCTGGTGGGTAGCGTCCCACTGGACCGTACTACCATTGGACTACAAGCCCATTCGCTTTGTTTTCTGATTTGATTCGGTATCAGGCTGATCGGCTGCCATTTTTGCTACAATTCTTGCGCAACTTTTCCTTCCACAACAAATCGACCATACAAATAAGTAAAATCCGCTTTAAGACCTGTCGAACAGCTTCGGTTCGAGAAATTATGATATTTTGATTATAGTAGAATGAGTCATTTTAGATTTAGCTATTTTACAGCCGGCTGTAAAATAGTCTAGAGTACAGCCCGTTGTTTTTTTTTTTTGCCAATTTTGATAATCATCAATGTTGCCACCCGCCCAGGCCTATGTATTCTAGCACAGTGCGTTCCCAACCAGGCCCATGTTTTGGCGGCGAAAAAGACAGCTGCTTCGGACAAAAACACGCGAAACATAAAGCCTGGCGAACACAGGATCGACGGGGATTCCAGGCAAAAAGTCTCAAAAAATCAGAAGATCAACAAGAAGCCAAACAAAAAACCATCATCAATTACTTGTCAATTTTCACCGTACAGACAAATCCCCCCAAAAAAGGGGACAACCACTAGGTAGAAATCGCCAGCAAATTTAGCAACTTTTTGAACAAAAAAGACGGGATTTGGTTCTAAAGAACCAGGATTCCCTACCTGGTGCATTACACACATCACACATAATTGGGTTTTGTTTGCCTGCATGAGTTGAATTTGTTGTAGTTTGAGTCCTGATTTGGCTGGTATCATATGTACATCAGCTGCAAAAAAAAAAAACAATCTCTTTTCCACCCCCTTGGCTTCACTTTCTCATCTGCAAAAGAACAAAGCAACAAAGATAGTTAGTAGGCACACTGCTGCAACAAAAAGGAAAAAAGAAAAGATATGGTTGTTGCTAGAAAACAAAAATAAAAGAGAGAACAACACTATTAGTTGACTAGATTAGTATACTAACATGCCTTCATAATTTTATTTTTCTGGCTTTTAAAACTAAATTAAGTTTCATGATACAATAGCTTATTGCCATGATATGCACAACGGTTGGATAAGTGTCTCCTTCCAGTTAACAACACCAATTCTATTACTTCAGCAGTGTGAGATGCTTTTTGGTTGGATAGGCATCATCCCAAATAAAAGATGTTTTTCCTTGGTAGCCTTGGCCTTCAGTTTTGAGTCTGTTGTTCCTGCTGGCATCCTCCAAGGTCGAAACACTAGGAATAACCTTGAGAAAAAAATGCCCTTAGTGCTGACAGGTTGCATTTTGGTCAGGAACCTTCAGACATTAAAAGCCGGTCTTGAGACTTGTGCTCCAAGTGCAAAACCTTAAGGGGCTTACTCTTAGAACTAACAGGTTAACCAGATAATTTCTTAGGTGACTTGTGTTCAGGTTACACTTACAATTTTTGTTAGGAAAGTCAATGCTTATGACAATTTCATAGGTGATAATTTCTCACCTTAACTAGTGATGACAATACCATATAACTGAGCTAGAAATTCTTGATTTCCTTTTGCAAATCTTAACTAGTTTACTTTATAAACAGCTTTTGACCTTGTTGACACCAATATTTACTGCAAATTTAAGTGTATATTATGATTGGGAAAACTAGTTATACATATTCATATTTCTGTATGAAAAACATTCATAGAATATATGTGTTGTGCAGTAAAATAATTTTTTTTAAAAATCAGACACAATGGTAGGAGTTTTATATCTGGTTGATTGAGTTGCTTTTTGGAATCCGTTAAATTGGTGCTAAATTGCTTCTAATTTGAGTACTAGAAAATATTAAGTTGCTATTTTAGAAAGATATTAAACGTACCTCATGCCAAGCCTAACTTCTGCTTCCAATTTGTGTCATTTCCCGCATGCATGAACCTTTTGTAAGTCAACAGCTTCCAAATGTTGGGCATGTCTCTTCCTCCTAGTAATTATAAATTGCACAGTCATCCTAGTGTTCAGCATGTATTAGCATATGTAACCCACAATTGTGATTGCGTCTAGAGAAATGGTAAAAATGGTGAAAAGCTTGACCAATGCAGCATATTGGAAGCAGCATATTGCACAGTCATCCTAGTGTTCAGCATGCATTAGCATATTAGATTGTTGCCTAATGAAGTATAGATTTTAGAGATGGACAGGAACACCGAGGCCATATGTGTTGAAGTAAACATGTAGAGATTGTGCATAGTTCGATCATTTAATTGCATTTTGTTGAATGCTTACTACCATATAATCAGGGAAAAAAGGACCAAAGAAAACTTCTAATTTTACAATATACCTCCAAAGTATAGCTACCAGCTAGTACTAATTAGATATGCTTAAGAAAATTTAACCATTAAGAATGCAAATAAAGAACAGTAATATGCCTAGCTTAAAATAATACTTTGCACAAATAATAATAGTACTTTACCCGACTAAAAAGGGGACAACCACTAGGTAGAAATCGTCAGCAAGTTTAGCAACTTTTTGAACCAAAAAAGACGGGATTTGGTTCTAAAGAACCAGGATTCCCAACCTGGTGCATTACACACATCACACATAATTGGGTTTTGTTTGCCTGCATGAGTTGAATTTATTGTAGTTTGAGTCCTGATTTGGCTGGTATCATATGTACATCAGCTGCAAAAAAAAAACAATCTCTCTTCCACCCCCCTTGGCTTCACTTTCTCATCTGCAAAAGAACAAAAGCAACAAAGATAGTTAGTAGGCACACTGCTGCAGCAAAAAGGAAAAAAAGAAAAGATATGGTTATTGCTAGAAAACAAAAATAAAAGAGAGAACAACACTATTAGTTGGCTAGATTAGTATACTAACATGCCTTCATAATTTTATTTTTCTGGCTTTTAAAACTGAATTAAGTTTCATGATACAATAGCTTATTGCCATGATACGCACAACTGTTGGATAAGTGTCTCCTTCTAGTTAACAACACCAATTCTATTACTTCAGCAGTGTGAGATGCTTTTTGGTTGGATAGGCATCATCCCAAATAAAAGATGTTTTTCCTTGGTAGCCTTGGCCTTCAGTTTTGAGTCTGTTGTTCCTGCTGGCATCCTCCAAGGTCGAAACACTAGGAAAAACCTTGAGAAAAAAATGCCCTTAGTGCTGACAGGTTGCATTTTGGACAGGAACCTTCAGACATTAAAAGCCTGTCTTGAGACTTGTGCTCCAAGTGCAAAACCTTAAGGGGCTTACTCTTAGAACTAACAGGTTAACCAGATAATTTCTTAGGTGACTTGTGTTCAGGTTACACTTACAATTTCTGTTAGGAAAGTCAATGCTTATGACAATTTCATAGGTGATAATTTCTCAATCTGGTTAACCAGATGGTACCATATAACTGAGCTAGAAATTCTTAATTTCCTTTTGCAAATCTTAACTAGTTTACTTTATAAACAGCTTTTGACCTTGTTGACACCAATATTTGCTGCAAATTTAAGTGTATATTCTGATTGGGAAAACTAGTTATACATATTCATATTTCTGTATGAAAACATTCATAGAATATATGTGTTGTGCAGTAAAATAAATTTTTTTAAAAAATCAGACACAATGGTAGGAGTTTTATATCTGGTTGATTGACTTGCTTTTTGGAATCCGTTAAATTAGTGCTAAATTGCTTCTAATTTGAGTACTAGAAAATATTAAGTTGCTATTTTAGAAAGATATTAAACGTACCTCATGCCAAGCCTAACTTCTGCTTCCAATTTGTGTCATTTCCCGCATGCATGAACCTTTTGTAAGCCAACAGCTTCCAAATGTTGGGCATGTCTCTTCCTCCTAGTAATTATAAATTGCACAGTCATCCTAGTGTTCAGCATGCATTAGCATATGTAACCCACAATTGTGACTGCGTCTAGAGAAATGGTAAAAATGGTGAAAAGGTTGACCAATGCAGCATATTGGAAGCAGCATATTGCACAGTCATCCTAGTGTTCAGCATGCATTAGCATATTAGATTGTTGCCTAATGAAGTATAGATTTTAGAGATGGACAGGAACGCCGAGGCCATATGTGTTGAAGTAAACATGTAGAGATTGTGCATAGTTCGATCATTTAATTGCATTTTGTTGAATGCTTACTACCATATAATCAGGGAAACAAAGACCAAAGAAAACTTCTAATTTTACAATATACCTCCAAAGTATAGCTACAAGCTAGTACTAATTAGATATGCTTAAGAAAATTTAACCATTAAGGATGCAAATAAAGAACAGTAATATGCCTAGCTTAAAATAATACTTTGCACAAGTAATAATAGTACTTTACCCGACTAATAATACTAGTTTGATTATCTAAGTACAGTGATTTACCTAAAACATATAAATGGACCAATCTAAATTCCAAAACCACATGACACATGGAAGTAAAATCTTAACCAACATGCTAGAGGGGCAAATGTTGTTTAACAATCCTACTCCCACATGCTGAATAAAATGTTAAAAGATGCATGAACAACAGAAATATCAAACCTCAGAGACTCGTAGCCCTTTATTGCAATGACATCAGTAATAGCTTAATAATAATATGGAATACATCAAGAAGAGTTGCAGCTTCAGACATTCATTATTAAGCTCATTTGAGAAATGTATGCAAATTCATTTAACTGACCTGTTAGGTATGAGTGCTGCAACACATGGAAGCTAAACCAGCAGGCATCATCAATTTTTCCTTTAGATTCTTGGTTGTCCACACAAAATGCTCAATTGGACGTGAACTAATTTCCATTCATTATTTAAAAAACTCATCTGAGAGAAAAAAAGAGCCGAAATTAACAATGATACAATCAATGTATTGTTACCTATTGCATTTCAGAAGTACTCTCAACACCTAACAGGCCAGTGAAGTTCAGCATGTTGTTAAGATCCTTATTTAAAAATTGAATTGCTCATATGCACCAATAATCTTTAGGAAGTATACTCTCATCACTCAATGAAGAAAGAGTAAAGGCTAGTGCAAATTTATCGTCACAATCTTATCATCAATTATCAAGGTGCCTAGCTCAAAACCTATTTATGTCCAACTATATATATGTCCTAAGACACTACTAAATTGGAGTGTTCATCTAATAGATGTTGATATGCTAGATGAGGATAGGCCAACATCACTATACAATCCATGTTATATGTCCTAAGACACTACTAAATTGGAGTGTTCATCTAATAGATGTTGATATGCTAGATGAGGATAGGCCAACATCACTATACAATCCATGTTCAGACAACATGCAAGTAAGAATATGTAAGGTCATACTTGACACATTTAAGAATATGATGTGTTGGGACCAAAATCGGTTCCTCATCAAGTGAAAAACAACAACTGAATGTAGATCAGATGTCTCACCTTTGTGCGCGTGCAACTCCTCGACCACCACACAGATCTCACGACTCCCCCGCCTATCAGAAATCGACATCAATCTAACGAAATGCCTCCTAAATCCCTTTCATCCAATTCATGCCTTGTAGTTCACCCACCTTTATGTTCACCCTTGTTCTAACCCATTAGGAACTTTAGTTTCTTCAAGTTAGTGGTATAGTTATCCAACTCATTCCGCAATCAAAGTTATAATAAGCAACTTTTTGGAATCTCATAAGAAAGTTATGAGAAAATCTAAGCAAATTAGATCATGAACCATGTCAAGTTTGATATTTTTTCAGCACATAGTATCTGTCAAGAATGGTAAGCTACTCCTAGTCAGCATCTACCACTGATAAAACTAGCACCAGAACAATGAATTGGCCTGGAAGGACTAGAAGCCTAACAAAAATAATACTTTGCCTAACTAATAACATTACTTTTCCTGACTGATAACAATAATTTACTTATGTAAATACAATAATTTCCCTAAAACATATAAATGGACCAATTCAAATTCCAAAACCACATATACATATGAAAGTAAAAAATCTTAACCATCATGCTGGAGGGGAAAATTACCATCCTTCTACCTAACATCTGAAGCCTTGCTAGATGAGTTGTACTAGCGCTATTGCTGTTGTGCAGACCCAATCAAAGATGAGTTGTCTGTTGGCATGAAGAGAGAATATAAATTATGGTAAATGTAGGCAATCCCAATTGACTATAATGGTGCAAGAATATAACTAGGCTATGTATGTAAATACAATTGTTGATTGATGTCTATGACCTAGTATTGAAGGATGAACGCAGCCAATTTAAAAGAATTACAAGATTCTACCAAAACATTGCCTAATGGAGTACATTTTTTACCTATTCCAAAACCATATTATTGCCTAGTGAAGCATATTGTTTTGGATAATCCATAACCATTTTTCCCAAATTTCCATTTCATATTTATTGCATATTTGAGACCACTTGTTGTTTAACATGAGCATAAACAAATAGTACTCCTCATCACACAGTCGAACAAAAAAAACTAGATAGTCATCTTCTAGTTCACTAACCCAAGCTGAAAGTATTCAAACCTGCTTAGTTCGACATAACCACAATTTGATTACTGAATGGATGTCTAAGAGGTACGCATAATGGTAGACCTGCATCACCCCTGCGGACTGTAGTTGGAAGCAGATCACAGAACCGGTGATGTCCCTCTACATGGAGACGACGGACGGTTCAACCATCAAGGAAAGGGATACGGTCCTCATCTGGAACTACGTGCGTGTTAAATCGCTGTATCTGAGGTCTACGAGGATGAATCGTCGAGGGAACACGATAAAGTTTCCTTGTCCAGGCTGCTACGTGCATGAATGACATGAAAAAATAATCTCAAATTATAATAGGGTTATGTCAACCTAAACGAGAAAGGAAACAACTACTACTAAAATATGCCTAACTAAAAAATATTTTGCCTGACTAACAACAGTACTTTGCCTGACTATTAACAGTACGTTGCCTAACCAATAACAGTAATTTGCTTAACTAAATACAGTGATTTTCCTAAAACATATAAAATGGACCAATCCAAATTCTAAAACCACGTGTACACACAAAAGTAAAGCCTTTACGAGCACACTGGAGGGAGCCATTGTCAAAAGATGTGGTAAACAACACAAATATCAAACCTTACTAAGACTCACAAGAACATCAGAAACAAGGGATACATCAAAGAAGAGGTGCAGGTGCGGCACATGGAAGCAAATTCTTTCCAAATGTAGCTTGACTCACGGTTCAACCAAAAGATGTCCCTAAGATTCTGAGTAAGCAGCAAGTGCTTGCAGTGCTAGGGAGGAGCTGAAAAGCAAAGGCAAGCTAAAACAACACTACCTTTAGCATTATACATGCAAGGAGCCTTTGTCTTTCTATTTTCCTTGAGGAAAATTTCAATTCAGAGACAACATGGTTTAGCTAGGACACCATCCAGAGGGACAATGTGCCAAAAAATAATGTCAGAGATGTATGCATTTCAGTAGATGACGTGAAATTCCTAACAAAGCATGAGTACAATCCAATCCAAAAAAGAGGGAATTCCCACATATATCAGATGACTTGCTTCGCATAGTTTCAACCTCACCTCCATATCCTATTACAGGTACTTAAAGTTTTTTAGTTTTTAAGCGATCACTAATGAAGACAACTAACAAAAGTGTCATTAAAAATTTTAAACTGCTGGATGGACAGTATTTAATTGCATAATGAAGTATATAACTTTGCCTAATCTAAAACCATATTATTGCCTACAAAACTATATTGTTTTGCTTAATTCATGAGCATATTATTGTCTAATGAATTACATTATTTTGCCTAGATTACAGTTATGATATGAACATGAACGATCTGTCGGTAGTGAGAGAAACAGAAGCAAACTACTGCTACTTTAAAGTAGACAATAATTCTCCGCTTGTTCATCACATACTCCCTCCGTCCCTAAATGATTGTCATTTGCGCTTCCCGAAAAATAATTTTGACTAAATATATATAAAAATATATTAATATTTATGGTACAAAGTGAACATCATTAGCTAGATATTTTAATCTAGTTTTTTAACAAATTTATTTGAAGATAAAAATATTGTAAGTATTTTCTACAAATACGGTCAAACTCGTGGCACGAACACCAACAACGACGGTCAATAAGGGACGGAGGGAGTAGTTTCGACTAAAAACAACATCAGACAGAGCTTGAGATGTGTTTGACAATCTACATGACAAGACAGAGCTTCACCACATGACAAGCAGACAATCTACATTGAAAGACAAGACAGGCAACAGACTTGTGATGTGGCAGGTAGTAATGTAATCTAACACAGTTGCGAGAAAGGACATAACATCAAAAACTAAACTAATGGTTGAAAAAACTTATTCATGCTTCTTCCCTTCTAGGCATCGTGTGAGTTTAACTGATGGCAGCAAATTATCGGCAAAATTGCTAACAAACATTGTTGCTTGGATTCTAACATATTGCCTACAAAAGGCTAATTGGTTCAGTAAGCATAAATCCCTAGAAAATTCCAATGTGCATGTCTCAATTTTTCAGGCGTGCAGCTTCCCTCCCCCCCATACCTCCTCTATCACCGAATCTTGCCTATCCAGTGAAATTGCAAAATCCAAAAAAATGAAAACAGAGGAGCCCCCTCGAAATCAATCAGATTCGTCCCGAGAGTTTGCATGAAAACATATTCTCTCGAATGTGTGATTTCTCACCTGTGTGTGTGCAGGTTCCCTCCTCGCTCCTCTAGCTATCACCGGATCCGCAAGCCTCGCTCCTGCGTTACTCCTCTTCCACGAAACCTTGGAGCCCCCTGTGGATTCCAATCGAAATTCCCCATCAGTGCGAGCCCGATCTTCTCTGTACGAAACTGACGCCTACAAGCAGATTTGGCTCACCTCCGTGCTTGCCTCCCTCCTCCAACCCCCTCGCTCTCCACCTCTACCACCAAATCCTGGAGCCTCCTCCCCATGCCAAAATCGAATGAAAATCTTTACGCAAATCCGACGTTCACGATGTCAGGGGTGACGCATGCAGGTAGGGTGTGCTCACCTCAGCGTGGCTCCGTTTCTCCCCCCACGCGAGATCGCCGACGACGGAAGATGGTAAATTGCCTAGAAATCGCCGGCCGGGAGAGAGGATCCCTAGTAGAGAGAGAAAAGGGGAATGGGGAATGGGGAACGGCAAACGCGAAGAGGCGCGACTAGTGGGCCTGTCTAGTGGGCCCCACGCGCGAGTGGATGCACTGACCGCGTGCGCAAAGTAGCTGTGGCGGACACCGGCTGTACCGAAGAGTTTTGTTACAGCCTGCTGTCATGAAGTCTTTGCTTTTTTTTTTGTATATTCTATACTAAGGCGCACATAGTGCGCCAGTCTTACTGGTTCAATTTACCCGGCTATTGTAACCCGGAAAAGCAAAGTTGGATCGAGCATCTGTAGATTGTAGTCGATGAAAGTATAATGATATTCTTCGGGCAACGTGGTTAGCATGCGCCCATATTATCACAATCTTTGCTCCTACAAAACCCCTCCTCCAACATTGACATTACATTAAACAACACTAAACCAGCTAATCATGGAGTTGCCAACTGTAACCCAATTCCACAGAAAAAGGACCCAAAATGAAAATGCATCAAGTCTCAACAGAGACCCCCAAACATACTCAGAGCCACGCTCACCGAACCAACTAGCAGGCTTTCGGTACCGTAGCAATTGCTTGGCCGTGATTCGTCTTCCCTACTCCGGTAGCTCCTCTCCTCTCGAGAGTGACTGCAGAGGATCTCATTCGCTCCTCCTGGGCTGGTCCCTCTCGCGCCGTGGCAACACGTTTTTTTTTACCTAATCCTCTTCCTCTTCTAATTTTTTGCTCTAATCTCCTCCGCTAACGTCGATTCAACGCCACGGGGGAGAATCTCTTCTCAGCCAATCCCAAAGTATTCTTTTGCTTCGGTGTATCTCCTACCCTCGCCCGCGTGATTCTTGGCGATTTTTGCTACTCCTGTAAAATTCGTGCAGTTCTTGAATCTCTTCTTGAAGCTCATACAAAAGATCCTCTCCCCTTTCTGTCTGCGCCTTGCCAGAGATTTTTGCATTTTTTCTGTTCGATTTATTTCACCAGAACGCAAGAATCCGCTGCTCTGCTTCTCGGAGATTCACCATGAGCGGCGGCGGCGCTAACGAGCGCAGCGACCCGCTGCTCCCGACAAAGCGGAAAGGGGACGAGGACGACGCCGGCGCCTCCGCGTTCCACGAGTTCAACGGGTCCTCCTTCGCCGGCGCGGTGTTCAACCTCTCCACCACAATCGTCGGCGCCGGAATCATGGCGCTGCCGGCCACCATGAAGGTGCTCGGCCTCGTGCCCGGTCTCGTCATGATAGTGCTCGCCGCGCTCCTCACCGACGCCTCCATCGAGCTGCTCGTGCGGTTCAGCCGCGCCGTGGGGGCGCGCTCCTACGGCGCCGCCATGGGGGATGCCTTCGGATGGTGGGGCAGGAGGCTGCTCCAGGTCTGCGTCGTCATCAACAACGTCGGTGTCATGATCGTCTACATGATCATTATTGGTAACTGAAACTCTTCATCTGGGCGCAGCATGAATTTCGATTCAGTATTTCTGCTCATCTGCTGCTTCTTACCACTGCGGATTTCTCAGTCGTTGTGGTGTCTTAGCCCTTTGGCCTGAGAAATTTAACTTTAATTTGAAATTAAGTAGTAATATCAAAAACAATATCGTTCCTACTTAGCCATATAACACAATAAACTGCACTTGTTCCCACCTAAATTTGGGGACGAATTTGTTTCACTTGTGCCTAGCCAGAAGCGCTTAGTATAGTACACATTGTACGTTTTCAGTTCTGCATTTTACATTCAAAATTGATAGAATGCAACTCCTCTAATGCTACCTTAATTGATGCCTTGAACTGTGGATACTAGTTCCTACTTGCAGATCAAATGTTCATTTTTACCACAGGTGATGTGCTTTCTGGAACCACTTCCAGCGGTGAGCACCACTACGGTGTGTTAGAAGGGTGGTTTGGCATGCACTGGTGGAATGGGCGTTTCTTTGTTCTCCTTGTCACGACCCTTTGTGTTTTTACTCCACTAGCATGCTTGAAGCGTATTGGTAAGCAGTTGAACGAACAAAGAAGTCATTACAGGCTCTAATCTGAAGAATTAATGGACATTTGGTTCCCCTACTATATATCTGATAAAGATATATGTTTCTTTTATTTTTCTCTTGCAGATTCATTGAGCTATACTTCCACAATATCTGTTGCTTTGGCCGTTGTATTTGTTATTATTACTGCAGGAATTGCCATTGTTAAGTTGATAGGTGGACAACTTCCAATGCCCAAGTTGTTTCCTGATGTTCCTGATTTGGCATCTATTTGGGAACTTTTTACAGCAGTACCAATTCTTGTCACTGCTTATGTTTGCCATTACAACGGTATGAACCTATTCTAATCTTGAGTTCCTGACTGCACAAAATAACTTTTAGTATGGAGCATTGGAGCATAAGATGGGCCGGATACTTTCTATAGTAACTTTCCTGGAAATTTTAAGTATTTCCGTGAGTGTGAGAGTGTTCTACGGAGCATTGGAGCAAACGGATGAACTATTTCTACTTCTGACTGCACAAAAAATTATTACAAAGGAAAAGGTGGACCAAATATTTTTTATAATCGCGTCACTGGAAATTTTAAGTATGAACCGATTCTAGATTTGATTGCGCAAAATATTTTTTGTTGCAAAACGCAATAGAAATTATGGACCTGAATACTTTTTATAATTCCATTACTGAAATAATGTATTTCTATGAATGTGAATGTGTCTGGTGCATAAAGTGTGTATAAATCATCAACAGGACACTTTGAGAGCTATCCTTGCAACTTAGTTGCTCACACTTTTTAGCTGATGCCTTCTATGGAACCAAGTCCCAAGAAAACGTTGGGTTTTCAGCTGACTAGAAGTCCTGATTATTTTTTGCAGTCCACCCAATTCATAATGAGCTAAAGGACTCCTCGCAGATCAAGCCAATAGTGCACACGTCATTGATGCTATGCTCAGCTATCTACATCACAACAAGTTTCTTTGGATATCTCCTCTTTGGTGAAACTACACTTTCTGATGTGCTAGCAAACTTTGATTCAAATCTTGGGATTCCATACAGCTCAGTGCTAAATGATGCTGTCAGAGTAAGCTATGCTGCTCACCTTATGCTCGTGTTCCCTATGATATTCCATGCATTGCGGCTTAATTTGGATGGGCTTCTCTTCGCTTCTGCGGGGCCTCTCTCTTCTGACAACAGAAGATTTGGGATAATGACAGCAGTGCTCCTCCTAGTGATTTTTGGATGTGCAAACTTCATTCCTAGTATTTGGGATGCGTTTCAGTTTACTGGGGCAACTGCTGCTGTCTGTATCGCCTTTATTTTCCCAGCTGCAATCACTCTGAGGTAAGTTGATGCTGTTATTTTTTTGGTTACTCCTAAATACATGTGGATTTTGTCTGTAGTGCACGCTACTAATATGGAAGTATGTAGTAGCCCTGATGGATAAGCTTGATTATAATCCCTTCTGGTTTTGGCTTGCTGCTCTGATGGTTAGTTTGTTGAATGGCATTGTATTGTGGTAGCCTCTAATCCCTTCTGGTTTTGGTATCTCAGAGATCCGCAAGGCATTGCAAGGAAGTGGGACAAGATTCTGGCAGTCTTTATGATTGTTCTTGCGGTTGTTTCAAATGTAGTAGCTGTGTACAGTGATGCCTATAAAATGTTCCACAAGAAAACTGCTCCTTCCAAGGCCTGACCTGGAGAATCCGGTGAAGATTTGTCTTCATGTTGGTTTGTACATTAGGCCAATATAAAAGATTCATTTAAAGAAAGGTCATGGGGCTTGGTTTTGATGGTTTGTTACATGGGGCATGGTCGACTCAAATCACGTTGAGGTTCATGTATGCATACTAGGGATGCAAAAACTTATTGGCTTCGGTACAGTATAAAAACAGGAGAGCTGTGTTTAATGTGAAATTATAGTTACTATTCTGATGGATTTGTTTTGGCAATTGAACGTACATTAGACGTGAATAGTTGCGATGGCCCTTTGAGTGTGCTAGTGCTATGCTGCTTTTTGTGATTTGCGAATTTCGAATGACTAGTGAATATGTTTTTTTTCTTTCTTGAGAGCACTGTGCATCTAGTAGTGATGGGTGATGGATGATTAGCCTAGCGCTGCCACGTTGGGCCTAGCTAGTTTGACCAGATTTTGGGTCAGTGTGTTGGGCTGGTTGGGAGCCTAACTAAAGCCCATCTCATTGCCTTTTTCTAAGCCAAATATCATTGCCTTTTTGACTAGTCATCTTTCTTTCGTTCAGCCGTGTACGAAACAATTAAGCTCGTGACGTCCATTCTTGGTAGCCTGTGTACGCCAAGAAGTGCAAGGCGTCTTACGGTTTTACCTCATTAGGCATGGCTGCAAATAAACTCGACCTTGCTAGTTGTGAAAATCAGTTACCCTGGCGAGTTTGAGTGAACAGCAATCCGTGACCATCCTACGTGTCAGCGTGTGCTGTCGCTAGTCTCCGCACTTCGTGCAACACTGCTACAATGCCTTGCACTCCACCTGATTCGCTTCTTCGAACACATGCATGACGCTGACGGTTAATTGAAATACCAACGCCCGCAGAATCTCAGATACGATCGACGGATCGAGTCAGCAATTCACCTGGCAGCAGCCAGCCAAACAACACCGCATGCTCCCCTGTTACTGTCAGCCTCAGCATCCAGCCTTCTTCTCCAGGAGAGGGAAAAAAAAAAAAGCCCGCGTGTTCCACGAGAGGCCTGCTGACTCCCCGGACTCGTGCGAGCACGTTAACAAAGACCCCTCGGCGAAAATAATCATCGCTAATCAAATCCTAAGCTTCTGAATCATGCCTGATTATTTTTTTCCCGTGTCAACAAATTAAAAGAGAGAAAAGGATGTTCCCTTTGGTAAAGAGGAGAAAGTGCATCTTAATTAATCCATTCGGGTTTTGAAAAAGATATCGATCCTTGGTTGCGACGAGGCAGTTTGTTCCGTTTTAAAACGCCAACCCCAATGAGACAGTTTGTTCCGTTTTAAACGCCAACCCAATGAACAATGATGCAGTCATGCACACTTGCAGCATTTGCTATACCTACCCCGTTTTAAGTCTTGTCACACACAAGGAATTTCATCGACGCCTGGCTGCTAGGCGAAAAGGATATCCCCATGCATTTTGCATTGGTAAAACGCGCTAACGCACACGCATAGAGCCAGGCAAGCGGCTCTGTTCGTTTGGCTTATCAGCCACCAGCCAGCAGTATTTTTCTCTCAGAACAAACTAGTCATCAGCAACCAGCCAACAGTACTTTTATCTCAGAACAAACCAGCATCAGCCACCAGCCACCAGTCAAACGAACAGGGTGCCCAAAACAGTGGGTTCGCGTTGGCGCATCGGACGTCCAGTCCAAACCTCACGTACCTGTTGTGCAATCACCCTCTCCGTCGTCGTTGGATTCGTCGGCTAGCCCGAAGTGTGCGTGACAAGCTATAAAAGGCGTCTCTCCAATCAGAGCTCTCGGTAGTTATAAGATCCGTCCTCGGCGGGACCGGAGGCACACACGATCGACGACGACGCCAATTTCGACCGACCAACTAGGAGTAGTTTTTATAGCTACCATCATCGGCTTCAACTGCTGTACGATTCAGCAAAAAAAAAACACTCCACCCCGGCCGTTGGATTCAGATCGAACAGAATACCAAAAGATTACACTTGAACGGACCTGGTCGATCGATCACCAGTTGGTGCGTCACCTGGAGGGAGGGAGAGACTACACACCAGCTGCACAGTACAAGTGGTGGCTCGTGCAAAACATCGCGCCGCGCCATCTTATCCACGGGATGAGAGAATGCGTCGCCGCCGCGCGATCAGGTCGCCCCGGAGCCTGTGGCTAGAGCCCGGCCGGTTACTCCTTCCATAATATATCTCCCTGCTGGCACATAATATACTCAACGGCGGGTTACTTCTTCCGTAATATATCTTTCTAGCATAAAAGCAGTATGTGATGATCACGCCTGGATTGGGACCTTGGAAAGCCTATTTGCCATTACTTTTGTAAAAAAATTGAGACTGACACTGAGCATACAAATTGGTCGACATTGTCCTATCTTCTTCACCTCCTTTTTTTTTGGGATTGGGATTAACGTTATGATCCCAAAATTGAGACTGAAAAGAGGCAGGTTACCTTGATGAAAGTTCGTAACACATGGTCATAAGATCATCTTTTTAATAAACTCCAGGAAATTTGATAAAACTCCGCGGGGAAGCTATCAGATCCTGAGGTTTTGAAATATGACATCTCCTACCTCCTTTCTTCTATGAAACTCCAAGTTGAAGTCTCATTCACGATACTTGAGACTTGTGGTGGGTCATCTTTCATGAATGCAACCATGTGTAGCGAACATGACCGATTCCTTACACCATGGAGAAATTAATTTTTTTCGGAGGTCCGAAGAGACCCTTATAGTAGGTGATATATTTCCAAGGTCTTCATCTCCCTCGATCACACTATGTTCTTGTTCAAGTCTGAAAATACCAATATTACGATTCTCGTTTACCATTTGCCACTATTTGAAAATATTTAATATCGTTGCCCCTCTTTAGACAGAACATGCACAATACATTTTCCATCAAGAAGAGAACTACAACAAAGCAAATTTAGAAGAAATCCTATAGTGCAGAGTTATTATTTACAAGAGTTACGACTGGAGGTAGACAGACGTGACCTCCTGCTGTAAAAGGTCTGTAGTTGGTGTAGGTTATTGGGACCTTTTTTTTTAAGAAACAATTCTGGGACCATTTCAACTCCTCTCCGAGGAGGTGAGCAAGTCTATCCTTGATGGCTTTGCTTGAAGTCGATCCGATCTCCTGCTGCTCGTCAGCCTTCCAAACTAGTTCTAGCTTTTTTTTTTCTCTCTTTTTATACCCACCGTACCCTTCATATTTTATCGCGCCCAAGCCCTCAAGAAGAACACGAAAACATTCCACGCGCGCACACGCACGCATGGATATGGATGGACCTGATCAGTGATCACGAGCTCGTGGTCGCAAGTACGTCGACGACCACCGGGGAGGGAGGGAGGGAGAGAGACTACACACCAGCTAGCCACACTAGTACAAGTGGCCCGTGCAAATACACTCGATCAGGAGTGATCGATCACATCACCAACCAGGCAACCACCACGCGCGCGCCATCTTCATCCAATCCAATCCACGGGATGAGAACGAACGCACACGAACGCGTGCGTCGTCGCCGTGATCCTCCGGCTCGGCCAGACGATCGATCGAGCCTGTGGCTGGCGCCCGGCCGGTCACCTCTGCCGCTGCTTTTTTGGCTCGTGGAGCCGTGGGGGCAAGCAGCCTTTGCCGGCCCGGTGGCGCCCCACCGCGGGAGCGTGAGCAGGTGCAGGTCGCGATCCAGCAGCGGCCAGCGACCCAGACGGCCAGACTATGATTAGGGTAGGGGGGCAGCGTGCCGCCAGCGCCACGAGGGAGACGCGTCAGTAGCGGAGCCTTTGCGGCTCAGCGCCGGCCACCGCGCGGCCGGCCGCCCGCCCGGATTCGTGTGGCTCCGGTGAGGTCGGGCGCGGCCGCTGGGGCCGGAACGAGTAGAGGAGTGGAGCATTCGTCATGTACACTGTACTCTGCTTATATTAGTATTAATCATCGTGACGGTGACACGTGTGGTTTATTTAGCGCCTGATTAGCGACGACCGGTGTGTCAGGGTTGGCGGCATGTGTGCGGAACCTTGAGCAGGAGCAAAGCTACTAGTAGGCGACAAAGAAGCGTAGCGGCATGTAGCTACAGCGGTCAGAGTGCCCGGTGACAGCGACCTCCGGCGTCCGTTTCCCTCTCGGATCGGAGTAGCTAGGTTCGTCGTGGCCGTCACGGCGGAAGCGGCCGGATTTCGCATGGCAATCGTGTTCGTGTCGTGTCTGCTAGTGACGATGGAGCCTAACACCACTCGTGGTCACTCGCTCGCTCGTCGTGTAGTACTACTTGGCGCTCGGCGGCGCGACGATGAATCCGTCCGTGAGAACTTGGGAACGGTACGGTGTCCTGTTTCGTTTCCGCGGCCAAGTTTCAGGCAGGGGGGCCAGCTTATTACAGTAGCTCGCACTCGCAAGAATAGGGATTTTACTTTTTTTTTCCTGTCAACTCCTTTGGGAATTCGGTACTCCTACTCGTAATGGGATCTGCACCTCCATTAGCAAAGCTGCAAAGCCCTCTCTGATCTGCTGCCAGATTCTCAGTAATCGAACAGCAAAAACTGTGGGGTAGCCCACGTAATTACGCCCACCGGTGTTGAACCAACTGCTGCCGTTTGATCGGTGGGTTGATGGTGATGGGAGCAAGCAGCAAATGCCCACTGCACGCCGGCCGGGACGCAGCTGCCAAGAAGCAGCGAGCGGGCGAAGAAACCGAAGTTCGCGGCGGCGTACCCAGGGAAGGCCGGCCTCTCGGTCCCCTCAAACTCCGAGGTCCCCGGGGTCCGCGCCACACGGCTCGGAGAAACTGGCACGTGGGAGCCACGGAGAAAAGGAGCCCGGCGCTCATGCAGTCATGCACGCGGGTTTGTCCGGGCGCGGTGGGTGGAAGGATCTTACGATGAGGTAGATCGTCTACATGATCAGCTCCAGAGGGCACAAGCGCGGATTGCACAGCTGGAAGCATAAGTTGCTGGGCGACGTCCTCCTGAGGAAGAAGCACCCTTCTGTCCTCCGGAGTCTCCGCCTTGCAAGAGGACTCGGTATGGTACCGATGAAGCTACGACCAGCGTGCGACAGGAGTAGAGTTTAGAAAGACCCACCTTTACTTTTGTTATCGTTAGAACGCTCCTGTGAGGGCGGTTCTTGTAATAATGTTTGTTGCTTGAAAACTTGGATGTTTCGTTTCTTTGTTTGAGTGTGTTGTTTTGTGGAGTGATGGCCACAAAGCAACAAGAACAAAAATCATTTAGTAATAAAGGGTTTGAATTATCTTTATCTGTGATGTTTCTTTATCAAGTTTGGATGATACAAAATTTGTTCACGTAATTCTCTGACTGAGCAGTCAAGTTTGAATTTTATCTCAAGCTACAGAACTCCGTTTGATGTGAAACCAGTTGGGTTAGTTTACAAATTTTATGAGTAAATTTCTGGTAAATTTTCAGTAGTAATGAATAAGTATTCACGGAGATATGAACAAAACTTGAGGAATGTTAGAATCTATCAAACTCTGCTGACACAGTGGTCTCGTATATTTTATATCTCGAGTTGTATAACTCCAATTGAGATGAAACCAGTTGGGTTGGCTTTGAAATTTCATACTGCATATGCTGAATTATTTTCATAATTTTTTTTGGATAACATCACTGGGAGTTACACGTGATCTTTTGAGACTAACAGAATCTGTTCAAGTTAAAATTCAAGCATCCTTATCCATTGAGTTTACTCTTTATGCATCACTTATCTGAAATACATTTCTCTAACAATCAGATGGTACAAACTAGGTCAGGAGGAGGTCAAGATGTCCTGCCAGTGATTCGTGCTCATATAGCTAACCAACAAGCTCAAGCACCACCACCTCCACCCCCACTACTTAACCAGATGGATCCGGCTATGTTGCAGTTCATTACCGCTCAAACCCAGCTGTTGCAGAACCTCACTGCAATAGTCCAAAACCTTCAAGCTCAGCAGCAAAACCAGCTAGTACCACCTCACTCGCCTCACCCACAGCTGTGGGACAAACATAAGGAATTCATGAGCCACAACCCTCCCACTTACTCTCACTCAACTGATCCGCTGGATGCTGACGATTGGTTGAAGACAATTACCAAGAAACTTGAGATTGTTCAGTGCACTGACAGAGAGATGGTCTTGTATGCTGCTGGAAGACTGACGGGGTAGGCTGGTGATTGGTGGGATGCATATTCAACTGCACATCCTAACAGGAACAACATTACTTGGCAGGAATTCTAGGACAATTTCCGTACCTATCACATTCCTTCGGGAGTGATCAAGCTTAAGCAGAAGGAATTCCTGGCACTGAAGCAAGGGAATATGTCTGTCACTGAGTACCTTGACAAGTTCACTCATCTGTCTCGTTATGCTCCGGATGAAGTCAATACAGATCCCAAGAGGCAGGAAAGGTTTCTGGATGGCTTGATTGGGCCACTCAATTATCAGCTACAAAGCCAAACATTTCCAGATTTCCAGACACTACTAAATAAGGCTATTGGGTTGGAAAGTAAGAGGAAGGAACTGGGTGAACAAAAACGCAAATTCCAGTCTCATGGGCAATCTAGCAGTAACACTCGTCCTCGCTACAGTTCACAGCAAGGCTCATCTCATTATCGTTCTGGTGGTCAAGGAGGAAAATATCCACAGAATTTGCAGCTGCAGCGTTCGTTTCAACCACAGCGCTTCAACCCTCAGACACCACGAACTCCTACTCCTCAGCAGAATCACTCTGGGGCACCTGTCAGAAACACCACTCCTGTTCAACCTGGTGGATGTTTCAAGTGTGGAGAGCTGGAAAATTATGCTAACAATTGTCCCAAGAGAGGAATGCAGACTCCTCAGAAGGATAATGGTCAGAGACCTGGACAGTCATCTTCTCAGCCTCGCACTCCACAAGCTCCTAACAAGAGAGGCCAGCAGAACTATATGCGTGGCCGAGTGAATCATGTATCTGTGGAGCAAGCCCAGAATGACTCCGGCGTGGTACTGGGTACGTTTCCCGTCAACTCTATACCTACTACAGTTTTGTTTGATTCGGGAGCATCACATTCATTCGTAACTGATCAATTTGTGATGAAACATAACTTATCTATGAGTCCTATGAAGATACCATTGATAGTTAGTTCCCCGTGAGGTGAAATGAAAACTGGTTATATATGCCCACGAGTGAATATTAATATCATGGGAGTAGACTTTCTGGCTAACCTGGTAGTCTTAAAGTCACGGGGAATAGATGTGATCTTAGGGATGGATTGGTTACGGAGTTGTGATGGAGTTATTCAGTGCCGAAAGAAATCAGTATTGTTAACCAGTCCATAAGGAGAAAGAATATAATATGTGGGTACCCCCTCATCCAATAGTGGCACTGTGAATGCAGTTGAAGGCAAGGCCTTGGAAGATATAAAAGTAGTAAATGAATATCCTGATGTGTTTCCAGATGATTTGCCAGGTATGCCACCTGACCGTGACATTGAATTCAGTATTGAACTTATACCTGGTACTGCTCCTATATCAAAAAGACCATATAGAATGAATGTTAAAGATTTAGCTGAACTAAAGAAACAAATAGAGGAATTACTCAGTAAAGGGTTTATCCGTCCTAGTTCTTCACCATGGGGAGCCCCACACTCTTCGTGGATAAAAAGGATGGATCTAGGAGGTTGTGTATAGATTATCGATATCTTAATGAGGTTACTATCAAGAACAAATACCCTTTACCCCGGATCGAGGATTTGTTCGATCAGATGAGAGGAGCAAAAGTTTTCTCTAAGATAGATCTCCGATCGGGTTACCATCAGTTGAAAATCCGACTGGAGGATATTCCAAAGACGACATTTACGTCTAGGTATGGGTTGTATGAGTTCACTGTGATGTCATTTGGCTTGACCAACGCTCCAGCATACTTCATGTACTTGATGAACAAAGTGTTTACGGAGTATCTTGATAAGTTCGTCGTGGTATTCATTGATGATATACTGGTGTTTCCTCGGAGTGAGGAAGAACATGAAGAACACTTGAGACTTGTGTTGCAGAAGCTTCGGGAACATCAACTGTATGCCAAGATTAGCAAGTGTGATTTCTGGTTGAAGGAGGTCTCCTTTCTTGGACACATTATCACTGATGGTGGGATTGCAGTGGATCCAAGCAAGGTCCGGAATGTGTTGAACTGGAGTCCGCCTAAGAATGTACCGGAGATCAGAAGTTTCCTTGGACTTCCAGGATACTATCGCAGATTCATTGAGGGATTCTCGAAGATTGTGAAACCCCTTACAACCTTACTAGAGAAGGGTAAAGAGTTTAAGTGAGATGACAAGTGTCAAGCTAGTTTTGAGGAATTGAAGAAAAGATTGACTACAACTCCTGTGTTGATAATGCCAGATATACACAAAGGATTTGATGTGTATTGCGATGCTTCTCGGCAAGGATTAGGTTGTGTGTTGATGCAGGAAGGAAAGGTCGTAGCATATGCTTCGAGACAGTTAAGGAAACATGAGCAGAACTATCCTACGCATGATCTCGAGTTAGCTGCAGTTGTGCATGCTCTCAAGATCTGGAGGCATTATATGATTGAGAATAAGTGTCAGATTTTCACCGATCATAAGAGTCTGAAGTACATTTTTACACAGAAGGATCTTAATCTAAGGCAACGAAGATGGTTAGAATTAATCAAAGATTATGATCTGGATATTCATTATCATCCTGGTAAAGCAAATGTTGTAGCAGACACATTGAGTCGGAAGAGTCAGGCCAATATGCTGATAGGTCGTTTGTTACCTCAAGAGTTATGTTGGGAAATGACACAGCTTAACTTGGGAATAGTTGCTCAGAATGAAACCTTAACGTTGGAAATTGAGTCGACCCTTGAGCAGGATATTAGAAAAGGGCAATTAACAGATGAAAAGATTATGGAATACAAGAAGTTGATAAAGTTGGGTAAAGTTCCAGAATTCAGGGAAGATGAACAAGGAACTGTGTGGTTCAAGAACAGAATTTGTGTGCCTGAGATTAAAGAGCTGCGAGAAACCATATTGAAGGAAGCACACGATTCGGCTTATTCGATTCATCCTGGAAGTACTAAGATGTACCAAGATTTAAAACAAAGGTATTGGTGGTATGGGATGAAAAGGGATGTAGCAGCTCATGTAGCTTTGTGTGACACATGTCAAAGAGTCAAAGCCGAGTATCAAAGACCAGCAGGGTTGCTTCAACCTTTGAAGATACCTGAGTGGAAATGGGAAGAGATTGGCATGGATTTCATTGTGGGTCTACCTCGTACTCGTGATGGGTATGACTCCATATGGGTTATTGTGGATCGGTTGACCAAGGTAGCACACTTTATTCCAGTGAAGATGACATATATGGGAGTCAAGCTGGCAGAGTTATATAATTCAAGAATAGTGTGTTTACATGGAGTTCCGAAGAAGATAGTGTCGGATCGAGGCACTCAGTTCACTTCACGGTTTTGGCAGAAGTTACATGAATCGATGGACACTGAGTTAAATTTCAGTTCAGCGTATCACCCTCAAACAGATGGACAAACAGAAAGAACAAATCAAATCCTTGAGGATATGTTAAGAGCTTGTGCTTTGAAGCATGGAGGTAGCTGGGATAAGAGTTTGCCTTATGCAAAGTTTGCTTATAACAACAGCTATCAGTCTAGCATTAAAATGGCTCCTTTTGAAGCTTTGTATGGAAGGAAATGCAGAACACCCTTGTTTTGGAATCAGACTGGAGAGAGTTAGCTCTTTGGACCGGATAGCATAAGAGAAGCAGAAAAGCAGGTTGAGATAATTCGGGAAAATCTCAAAGCTGCACAGTCACGACAGAAGAGTTATGCTGATCCTCGTAGAAGAGAAGTAGTATTGGAAGTGGGTGACTATGCGTATCTTAGAGTGTCACCTATCCGAGGTCTGCGAAGGTTTAATGTCAGAGGGAAGTTGTCACCTCATTTTATTGGACCTTTCAAGATCTTGGAAAGGAGAGGAGAAGTAGCTTACCAGCTGGAGCTGCCAGCACAGTTGTCAGGAGTACATGATGTGTTTCATGTATCACAGTTAAAGAAGTGCACAAGTGAGGTCAGAATAGAACCGGTACAACTAGAAGACATTGAGATGGAGAAAGATTTGACTTATAAAGAATATCCTGTCAAAATCTTGGATACCTCAGAAAGGGTTACTCCGAGCAAAGTCATCAGAATGTGTAAGGTACAGTGGAGTCATCATTCAGAGGAAGAGGCAACCTGGGAAAGAGATGATGAACTCATGGAAGACTTTCCTCAGTTGTTCTCTAATCCTTCTGAATCTCGGGACGAGATTCTCTTTAAGGGGGTAGGATTTGTGACACCCTAAAATTCCATCACTAAAATTTGCTTAAGCAACATAGTGTTTTAGAATTAGTCTTAAGAATTTAATTAATTTGCTAATTAATTTGAGCTATAAAGTAATTAAATTAAATTTAATTAATTTAGAGACAACAAGTGTTTGTGCATCATTATTTGGCTATGCATGGGTTTTTGAGTGCTTGTGTGAAGTTTTAAATGTTTTAAAAATATTTTGAAAAGTTGGAAAGGTTTGAATTGATTTTGAGTTTAAAAGTTTTGAATAAAGGAGTTTGAAAAAAAAAAAACAAACCGCAGCTTCCCCCTAACCCCTCCTCCCTTTTAGCCCAGTCCGACCCATCTTCCACTGCGGCCCACCTCCCCCTTCTTCCCTCCTTCTTTCGCTGACGCGCCGGCCCCACCGGTCAGCGCCTTCTTCTCCCTCAGCCCCTCCCCTGCTCTCCTCTGCTTCGGCCGGGCACACCGCCGTGATCCCCGCCGCCTTGCCCCGCGCCCTTCTCGCTCTCCCTTCCATCCTTAAGCCTCATTCAAGGGCAATGAACCCCGCATCCACAAATCCATCATTTCCTTTCCGTTTCTCCCCCTTCTCTTGCCTCCTTTACACCCGCGAGGGCCGCCGGCCATCAATGGCAATCCGCCGGCCACCGCACCCCTTTCCGCTTCCCCTTCCCCCTCTCTGTCCACATATAAGCCGGGCACGAGCTCCAACCCCTCCCTTTGCTCTCGCACGCCGCTCTCACGCACACACACCTCAACTTCCACTCAGCGCCGCCGCCTCTGTTTCTCACCGCCGCCGGTGAAGGGTCTCTCTCTCTTTTCCCTCTCTGGTGATGCGTCCGTTGCTCATCGAGCTCTTCTTGTTCCAGGTCTCCTCGTTGCCTTGCGGTGGTGCGCCCCTGTTCTTCTTCTCCGGAGTGCCGCCCGAGCTCATCGCCGGTGACGAACTCCGCCGTCGCTTCCTCCCCGCCGTCCATCTCCTCGGCCGTAGCTTCGCTGCTGGGTAAGAAGGCCACCGCCCCTTTCTTTTCCTTGAGCCCGTGCACCCAGTTGCGTCGCCGCGATGTGCCGTCGTCGCCACCCGCCTCGCCGGCCAAGGCGTCCTTGCCGCCGGCCGAGTCACCCTTCTTGACCCGTGGTCGAGTTCGCTGTCGTCTTAGCGTTGCGTAGAGCTGCTTGGCATGCCAAATCAGGGCCTATCTTGCGATCTCGAACGTCGCCGCCGCACGCCGGCGAGCCACCGTCCGCCACCGGCCATGGCTTCTCGTCGCCTCGCCCGTGACATCTTCCCGACCCCCTGGTCTTGTGCGCGTGCTCCCTGGCTACGCGTAGAACGCATCCGTGCACGAAATGGCACCCCGTAGCGCGATCTAGGGCTGCGCCGGCGAGCCCGCCGCCGTGCGCCGCCGTCTCCGGCGAGCTCCGCCACCACCTCCCGCTTGCACATCTCCTCAGCCGCCGGATCATTGATCTACGGCCCAGATCTGCCATGGGCCCCGGGTCAAAGCTGGCGTAACGGTCAGCGCCCGGCGTATTTGTTTAAGAGTCCCTGAGTTTTTGTCTTTTCACAAGCCGGTCCTTCCACCATCAAGAATCCTTACGAACAGGTCCTTGCTTTTATGTTTTAGCCCCTGCCTTCTCTGGTTTCTATCACCCGAGGTCCTTTTCACTTGTTTTCACATATAAACCCCTCTGTTTATATGTATAATTATGTTTCAAGTCCCTGGCTTCTTTCAAATAAGCTCTGTGAACCTAGTTTTCTTATAGAAAAGTTCCTGTGGTTTGTTTTAATCATATCTTTTATGTTTTAACTCCGTTTTTCGCGTATAATATATCGAAATGATCGTATCAACGAGTAGAGCCTTTTTATCAGCGTGTTCTTAGCATATAGAACTATTTGGTGTATTGTTTTATTTATTTATTATTTTTTCATGCTTGTGCGTAGATATCGTGCCTGTTTCGACTGAGCACACCGTTGGAGAGGATCAAGAAGAGTCTTTCTTCGAAGAGGAGGATACTCAGTTTGTAGAGGAAGGCAGTGGATTTCCCCCTCTGCATATTCTTCTTGGACCTATATAACTACATATTTAAATAATATTTACTTTTATATGTTGCTATGCATTAACTTGATGGGAAATCACCTTTTTAAGGTCATGATTAGAGTTTCACCCCTATCACCTTGATCAACCCTTTTTAATAAATGTTTTGGGTAGATGAATGCTTAGTTGCTATACATGGGTTGGTTACAAATGGTTTTATGATACAGACTTTCATGTTATGAAATGTTGGATATGTTTTAAGACAAGATCATATGATTTAATTGGAACATGGAGAACTACCCAAGAAAACAGTACAACCACAGTCCATATGGCTCTGGCTTAGCCAATTAATTAGGCGTGTGAATGTTCGGACAACCTTTCCCGAAAGGGGCACAGGGGGCCGGAGTTGTAGGGGTATAGCCCGGTTCTTTTGGAATAGCAGCCTTTGCTAAGGTGCTGACCACTAGGGAGGGTTATGGTCCGCTCCGCTGCTGTAACTGTCGTAGGTTGTTGGTCTTTTGCATTGCCTTTGTAAAGGCTTCGTAGTGAACCCCTAGCCACTCACCTCGGAAGTGTTTAAGGGTCTAGCTAACCCGGGCAACATGGGGAACACGAGCTGTGGTGAAAGTGTACAACCTCTGCAGAGTTAAAACTGATCGATCAGCCGTGCTCACGATCAAGAGCGGCTCGGACCCTCACATGATAATTAAACTTAAAGATGAATTTAAATTGTGGTTCCTTGTGGTTTTGAGATATGGTTACAAATGTTTAATCTTTTGGGATTGGTATAAACTTACATCTAGTAATAGGCTTGCTAATAAAACTTGACCAACTTTAAAATGCTAACCGCTGTGAAATCTTAGCATATCCTTGATAGTCTTGCATGTTTTCCCCCACTTGCTGAGCTCCAACCATAAGAGTGCTCACCCTTGCTTACCGCTGTTCAGATGAGAACAACGGTGAGGAGTACTGGAACGACTTTGAAGAGTTCTGAGGCATGCGATCCCCAGTCATGTGCCTGTGGAAGATGACGATGAAGTCACTCGTTTAGTTATCGTTTGTTTTATTGGACCTTCGTGTCCACTGCCTGAGTGTAATAATGAATATTGTAATGGTTAACTCTTGTACGTTTGATTACAGTTATGGTATTACACTCTTTTGTCAATCGTATGTGTGTAACTTGATCCTGGCGCACATATGAGATGCATTTGGTTTCATTTCGAAAATCGGATGTGACATCCCGGCACCGCGCCTCCCGCCCCAGCTGCAGCACTAAATCGCACCTTGCCACCACTGAATCGTAACCCGCCGCCGTCGACGTCGAGCACAGGCGCGCGCGCTAAGGTGAGCAGGGGAGACGAGGCAAGGCCAGCAGGGGAGGGGAGGCGGGACGGCGCTGCGAGGAGGGCGGTGAGCCGGAGGTCGTGAATCTTGAAGCTCGCGCGGCCAGAGATCTATGGCTGGCGGCGCGGGTCGGTGGAGGCCGGCGAATCTTCCTGTCCTCCTCTCGTGCTCGCCGTCTCTCACCGGTGGCCGCTCCTTCCTTCTCCTCCACATGAGAGTCGACAGTCGGCTCCTGCTCCTTCGCGCGAGCGTCGGCAGCCGGCTCCTCCTCCACGCGGCCTGTTCTTCCCGACGAGATCCGAGCGCCTACAACTGGCTCCTCCTCCACGCGACCTGCTCTTCCCGGCGAGATCCAGACGCTCGCTCGCTCCCTCCTCCCTGGCGGCGCATGATTTGGCCTCGGCCTCCTCTCCGACGGCGGAGGGACCGGCGCTGGGGAAGGAGGAGATTGGGGATTTTTCTGCAGGAGACGAGTCGTGCGGCTGGGGGTGTCGCTACGTCGTGCGGCTGGGTCGCTAGAGTCTAGGATATTTTTTATGCGTGGGGCCCACAACTCAAGTCCTTATATTTCGGGCAAAATTTTGAAGCCTCCGTGTCCTAATATTATGAGGCGGAGGGAGTAAAAAATTACTGCCCAATGCCCAATGACTGAATGGCCGGCGGGTTTGGTTTTGGACACAGCTAGCGTGCGTCCCTATTTTGGGTGACTTGGAAAGGCAAATCCCAAATCAGCGTTGAGATCTTTTATTCTTTCTTAAATAATTAAAGAAATGATCTCTTCTATTCCGTGACAAAAGTGAAGATCCTTTCATGCATATGCTTGTGTCGTCTTTCCAGGAATGTGTTAGTGGACTGGACCACTACAGATTCAAGCGCCTTCGTCATACACACACAGGTGATCTGTTGATCTGCTCTGCCGTGCCGTGCTAGTCCGACGATCCATGAACGCGAGTCATGCATAGCCATGAACTCTCCTTTCCCCCTTTTCTTCTCTATCTACGGATAACAGGGGACTTCCTTGCGTTGCTCGTTGCACAACAACCGGGAAAAAAAAGTAACTTTAGGGCGGCAACGGGCAACCACGAACCTTGATTTATCCGTAAATGAGGCGTGTGCTGCCCGCACACATTATAGATAAGACGCTCACACAGTGGCGGAGCCAGCTTTTGATAACGACTAGGACCCAATTTCAATGGCCCCACATGTCACTGAATGGTCCCACCTGTCATCGAACTTGCCTCACCGGCACCGCGAACCTCGGCTAGTCCAGCCAGCGGCGCGACCGCGGAGGACCTTCGGCTCGTGCGGCTAGCGACGCGGCCCACAGAGGACATCCAGCTCGCGCGGCCGGGGCGGCGCGGTCAGCCCTCGCGGGTTCCCAGCAGAGAGGTCTTGCGGCGCTCTAGCTCACCTGTGGACCTCCTGCGGCGAAGCTCTAGTTTGCTCGCGGCCAGCGCCCACGGCGAGGCTGGTGCGACGAGCGCTGGCCACACCGCCACACGCTCTCCTGCGAGGCGGCGACGGAGAGACACGGGCACACGACAGCCGACCTCCTTCCAGGTGGGCCGGTGGGAACCAGTGGTGGCAGGCGTAAAGCACGAAGTGGCCGGCGGCGCGCTGCGGTGGTGACGGGATCCCCGTCGCGACTGACTCGCCTGCGTACTACTCCTACGTACTACTGACTTGGCAAAGAAAAAAACGGAGGTGGCTACGATCACGTTGTGCTTTGTGCCTGTTGAATGAACGAACAGCTCAAAATTGGATTGGAGCGAAGCAAGGGAAGGGCACCACCATGCGCGCTGTGGCCTGCTGTGTGGGTGCGCTGCCCGCCACTAGCCACGAGTTCCGATCCTCTACTGACTGTTTCTGCTGTGTGGACGCTACGACTAGGGCCATGGCCTGGGCGGCCCTAGTCGCAGCTCCGCCCCTGCGCTCACAAATACATAGAAATCACACATTATAGATAAGACCCTCACAAATACATAATACATAATATACGCATACCCATCTCTATGATCCTACGTATATACACATGCATGAAGCTCTACCCTTAGGAGCACTTTCAAAGATTAAACCGGAGAATTCTTGAGACCGATGAAGTCAACATTGGCATATTGCTATTGCCAGACGCACGCCGTCCACCACTGAAAAAATAATACTGATTAAATTCTAAAATAAATTTATGAAAACGCGAGCAGTCGAGTACTCATGCTGAGTCGAGAGCTTAGAACCCAGGTGAGCAATTTCCACCACAAGGAACATTAACAACTAAGGTATACTCAGTTCGCACGCAAACTACCAATCGTCCATTCGATGACGAGAGCAATGAGCGCAGGCGGATTTGATGCGTTCATGTTGTTGGGTTGGGAATGTGTACAACTAGTAGAGGTGGTAACGGATCACGATCCTCCTGTCTCCTTCAAAATCCAACTCAACTCGTGAAAAGGTGAACCCTTGATCCAGCGCGCTTCCTCTCATGATTCCTTCATGTTGATCTCCAATCCATTTCCTCCTCAAATACGGCATAACCCTCATCAAACTAGTTCGAAGCAACCTCAAAGCACAAGCCACCGAGAGGATGGAGGAGCACATTGTCGAAGACAAGAGATCGAGGAAATGGGCGCGCGACACGTACTCAACAATGGATGGTGATCTGGCTATTGGCTAAGATGGGGATCCCGCATAATGGCAAGAGTCCCATAAAAGGAGGTGACTGCATCGCTTCTCTAGACATCAAGGACTTCGGCATGCCACTTCGTGTTGCTGTGCGTGCCATTGGCCCTGCCAGCACGCCATGTTCGCCACGCAGCCATAGCCACGCTAACAGACAATGGCATGCGGCATGCATGCATGATTTTGATGTGTTTTTTCAGACAAATGGAAAAATGAAAAAAAAATTCAAAACCACATCATAAAAAGGTGATCACGCTAAAAAAAAAAGTTGGAAACTGAAGAAATTGGTTGAAACGTCATTTTAGTGTTTCTCCCTAACTCTCGTAAAATTCAAAAAATAAGAGCACATGCGTAGTTGAAGTGGTGGAAATAAGAGCATATATATTATTGTTGTGTATTGTTTGCAGTGGAAAAAGAAATAAATAACGTATGTATATGCTCTTCGTCACCTAAAGCATCGTAGACATATTTGCTAGTAGTATATCTTATAAATATGGAACATGATGAAAAATAAGAGTTTTCAACATTTGAGATATAAAAGACCCGTGTGCATGGGATCAAATATTCAAATGGTATTCCTACTTTGCCCGTGCATGGATAAAAAGCACATTAGTTGGTCAGGATGGAGATCACATTTGATCTTTCCGCAAGGGCAGACGGAAAAGCACGATACTAGCTAGCTATTCTTTTTTTTTTCAAATAAAAGGGCTATTTTAATTTATTCTGTGACAAAAGTGAAGACCCTTTCATGCTTGTCCTTCCAAGAATATGTTAGTGGAGTGGACCACCGATTCAAGCGGCTTCATACACACACAGGTGTTCTGTTGATTATCTTCTCTTCCAAAAAAACAGGTGATCTGTTGATGATGTGCTGTGCTAGCCATGAACTATCCTTTCGTCTTTTTGTCTCAACGGATAACAGTGGACTTCCTTGCGATGGAGAACAACCGGAAAAGTAACTTTACAACAGCAACGAGCAACCACGAACCTTGGTTTGGTTTATCCATAATTGAGTAATGAGAGGCGAGCTGCCCGTATGCAAACTGCTATTTTCTTTCATCACATACTAGAGATAAGACAAATGAATGACACGCGCACATTCATCCCTACGATCATACACACGCAACGACCCTACCCAAACGAGCACATATGAAAGATAGTATGTATGAAAGATCGAATCGGTAAATTCTTGAGATTGATGAAGTAACTGTCACCACCTCGTTTATTCACTGAAAAATAACGTCAGTAAAAATCTGAAATAAATTCAGGAAAATACCACGCAAAATCTGAATGAGTAAGTTCCACACAAGGAATATTGCCAACTAAGCTAAACTCATTTCGCATCGCAAACTACCAATTGACCATTTTGATGATGGGAGAACAATGAGCGGAGACGGATTTGACGTGTTTGCGCTGTTGGATTGGGAATGTGCACAACTGAGGAGTTGCTGGTTTTCTGCTGTTTGTTGATGATGAATATCGTCGTCCTTTTTAGGTACGGAAACAATGAGCACCATTTTCTTTCCTCTATCATCATGCTAGTCTCCCAGCGATATCTTTTGGGGATCTTTTGTCCCGAACTCAACTTTAATAGAAAAGTTAGGCCACTAAATGTTTTTTTTTCTCCAGAATCGTAATGACTTTATTTAGTAACTTTCCACTTGTGATATGAAAGATCTCTCGTTTTTTTGGCTAAGAAGAAACATATTTTTTTAGGCTCTGTTTAGTTGGGTGAAAAAAGGTGAAAACTTTTGCATTGAACCGCGTGCGTAGAGAGAAGAAATGTAAAATTTTGGTGAAACTTTTAGAACACGATTCGCCCAGAGAAGAAATGAACTTTTAGACAAACAAAATACATATGCGCGGATGTTTATATGCACACATTATACTCAGATTTTCCGGATACTGATCTCATTCAAGAGTTTTCAACATTTGAGATGTACGTAATTGACCTGTACATGGGATCAAATGGTAATCTTATTTTTGACCGTGTTCAGAAAGCTCATTAGTTGGTGAGGACCGAGATCAACGTGGGCAGGCGGAAACCACACGCCTCATCGGCAGAAAGTAGAAACAGTGTGTGGAGGTTTGGTTAAGTCCAGCCGACTAATCTACTGAACAATTCCATCTGCAGCCGACTAACCAACCCAACGGCCACCGCTCAATGAACTGGACCCCGACCAGTCCACAAGTTCACCGCGGGGCCCTCGGGGGTGGTGAACAAACGGGAGGCGTCTAACGCCGTGAGCGGCCGGGCCACCGCGCCTCCCCACCGTCTCCCCCCGTCCACGTGCGCCGCACACACGCGACGCGAACAACTACGACGCCGCGCACCGCACCGCCCCGCCGAAACGCCCTCTTCTCCCTTTTTATACCCGCCTCCTCCCTCCCTCCGCCTTCGCCACCCGCACCGCATTTCCCCTCTCTCCACGCAGCAGCTCGGCTCCACTCCGCTCCCAAGAGGGAGGAGGACGCCCGCTGCCACGCTACTACCCCGCCGCTCCGCTCCCCCGGAAACTCGCCGCCGACACCATGCTGTCCGCGCGCACCGCCGTCGCCTCCGCCGCTTCCCCGGCTTCCCCGGTACGCGCCTAAACTCACCGTTTCCGCTAACACACCCGGTGCGCCTCGCGCGCCGCGGCGTTTTCGCCCCGCGCAATTGCGGTTTAAGGCCGCCCCGTCCAGCTGAGCTGCCATGCTGAGCTTGTTTGCGTGTTTTTTTGTTTTTGGTCTCCGCAGTGGAAGGCGGTAGGAGGAGGAAGCAAGAGCGGGAGCTGCGACGGATGCAGGAACTACAGGGAGTCGGTGCGGAGGCGGGCCGCGACGGTGCGGGTGCACGCGGCGGAGCCGAGGCGGGTGCAGGCCGTCGCGATAGGCACCGCCGCGGAGACGGAGGAGGCGGCGGCCGACGGCGCCGTCGACCCCTACGCCGAGGACGAGGAGGTGCCCGTCATGCCCTGGGCATATTCCGTCGCGAGGTGAGCTTGGACGCGGGGGCGAGAGCCCGGATCGCGCGGGGGGGTGTTTGGATTTGGGAATTCCGGGGGGGTTGGATCTGGGCGGGGCGGGGGGCGGACGTCTCGATGCGCGCCGATCTGGATTTTGTTCCTCTGCTGCGTGCTGATTCGGTTTGGTACGCGGTTTAGTCCGCGTGATGCTGACGTGTATACGAGCGTGGATGCGGATGCGTGGTGGTCTCGCTTTTCTCTAGTTTTTCACTGTGGGCTTCAGTCGAGTCAAATCTAATTGCTCGCGTGCTTGACTCGGTAGATGTTTGTGTCGTGAAGCCTTCAGCAAAGGGGCCAAGGGGGAATTCTCCCTTCACCTACGTTTACTTTCATTATATAATTTATTTACCACACCTTGCTTCAGCTTAACTGAGTTGTAGTTCTGATCATCTCGATTTGTTAAATTTTCATCGGCATAGTTTTTGCTTGCCCTGTATTATTAGAGTTAGAGCTGGTCACATGTGCTTCTCTGCAAGTTTCAGTTTAGATTTGCGTAGGCCTGGAATTGTTGAGCAAAGACAATTCCTTGTCTGCTGTGCTTTGGTTTTTTCCTCTTCCTTGCAAGTATATTCTAGTCTGGCCCACCGTGATACTTCTTTGTCTTGGTTCTTCCACTACCTTTGGACAGTGAAATATGATGCAAATTGATACTAAATTATAAATTTACAGTATAATAGTAGAAAATAGTTCCTTGAAAAAATACGAGGAAGTTGAATTAGTCAACTGTAAATGATAACCTCTTAGCATATAGAATGTTTAACACTGGTTGGAAGACCATAATTCTTTCCAATAAATACATTTTCGTCTGCTTGGTTCAAAAATATGCTGACGTATCTCATTCTACAACAGTGGTTACACCCTTTTGAGGGATCCACAGCACAACAAGGGTCTTGCTTTCACGGAGAAGGAGCGGGATGCACACTACTTGCGTGGTCTTCTTCCTCCAGCTGTTGTGTCTCAGGAAGTCCAAGTATGGGCGATGCTCTCTAGAAACCATACTAGTAATTAGGGTGACCTTTTTTTTTCTAACCTAAAGATCACTTTAATGTGTTTGTAGATTAAGAAGTTCATGCACAACCTGCGACAGTACCCGCTCCCGTTGCAGCGCTATATGTCCATGATGGACCTTCAGGTAATCCCATTCACTATTTTCTTTTACTCCTATATGAAAGCTTACAAGTACCGGAGTAATATGATGAGTTCGAATGAATGGTTGGTTGTTGCATTGTTCTTAACACCATCTGTTTTCAGGAGAGAAATGAGAGGCTCTTCTACAGGCTTTTAATTGATAACGTGGAGGAGCTGCTCCCTTTTGTTTACACACCGACTGTTGGTGAGGCCTGCCAGAAGTATGGGTCCATCTTTAGACAACCACAGGGTCTGTATGTCAGCCTGAGGGACAAGTACGTGTGCCTATATCTGCTTGAATTTGCAGTAATTATGCAGTTCTCTTCCGTATGTCTATTGGATTTGGACTGACTGGAGGTGCATCCCAGGGGGAGGGTCCTAGAGGTTCTAAGGAATTGGCCTCAGAGGGACATTCAAGTTATTTGTGTCACTGATGGTGGGCGAATTTTGGGACTTGGAGATTTGGGTGCTCAGGTACGATTGTCTTTTTAGTTGCTTTGCTTCAGGGCCTTTGCTTATGTTATGCTGAATCCTTGTATAGGGAATGGGAATTCCTGTAGGCAAACTTGCGCTCTACACTGCCCTTGGAGGAGTTCGCCCATCAGCTGTAAGTGGCCCCATGTTTACTGTCCCCAATTTGTAGCCTCTCTTGTAGTGATCCTGTATGTTTGGTATCAACAAATAACTAAGTTATCTCAAGTTTACGATGAATTGCTTTGCAGTGTTTGCCTGTCACAATTGATGTTGGCACGAACAATGAGGCACTGCTTAATGATGAGTTCTACATTGGACTGCGGCAAAAACGTGCAACTGGCCAGGTATGTAGTTGCGACAAGATTGCAGGAAGTAAGGAGTTGGCAAAATATCAGGCACTTGAGGCCTTACATGTGCATTTTCCTTAATGGCAGGAGTATAATGATCTTATAGAAGAATTCATGAGCGCTGTGGTGCAAATCTATGGTGAGAAAGTCCTCATTCAGGTGAGTCAGACTTTCAGTGTACTATTGTCGCTATGTCAGATCAATTTACTCTTATCACAAAATGTAACCATGTTTTATTTATTTATTTATTTATTTTTACAGTTTGAGGACTTTGCCAATCATAATGCTTTTACTCTGCTTGAAAAATATAGCAAGAGCCATCTTGTTTTCAATGATGATATCCAGGTAAATGGAACCAAACCATTTTTTTCTTTTTTTTTTTACTATTACATGGTGTGATCCTTAATTGAGTCTTCACCATCATCCAGTCTGTTACCTTTTATGGTTGTATTAATATGGAAATATGGATGATTGCAGGGCACAGCATCAGTGGTCCTTGCAGGTTTGTTAGCATCACTCAAGGTGGTTGGTGGGACCCTAGCAGAGCACACTTATTTGTTCCTTGGTGCTGGGGAGGTTAGTGATACTGTGATAGGCTCATAGCTTACTTGGTGGACTATTTTTTCCCCTTAGCTGTCAAAACTGTTGAAATAATATCTGTTGAATTGAAATTGTTCCCATCAATGAGATTCTTCATTTTAGAGACACAGAAGAAAAGATTCTGATTATGTATTTGACTGCAGGCTGGAACTGGCATAGCAGAACTCATTGCTCTTCAGATTTCAAAAGAGGTAACTTGCTACATTTTCAGAATGAGGGAAGGTCAGTTTCCATAATTTGTAGTTCTTACTGCTAATGTTTACTGGTTTGATTGATTTATAGACAAAAGCTCCAATTGAAGAGTGCCGCCAGAAGGTTTGGCTGGTGGACTCACAGGTTTGTTGCCAAATGAATATTCAGAATTGGTAATACAATATTTTCTTCAACTGATTATCTGATGGCCTAATGCAATATTTTATATATAGGGCTTAATTGTTAGCTCCCGTAAAGATTCCCTTCCGCATCACAAACAACCTTGGGCACATGAGCATGAGCCTGTGAAAACTTTGTTTGATGCTGTCCAGGTACTCACTGTTCATGCATATTTAAGATTGTGATTGCATTCATTGACAGCTGCTGCCTTTACTTAAATATATCCTTTTTGGTATTATTTTATCAAAATCATACTAATGTTTCTTTATTTATTCTCCAGTCCATAAAACCTACAGTTTTGGTTGGGACATCAGGCCAAGGAAGGGCATTCACACAAGAAGTTGTTGAGGCCATGGCTTCCTTCAATGAGGTAACTTTTGTCAGGTTTTGCTACTCAAGCTGTAATGTTGAAGGTGTTACATTACAAGGGTGGTTAGCTAACCTATGATATCTCCAAAATACAAATACAGAGACCTGTCATCTTTTCACTGTCAAACCCAACTTCGTGTTCTGAATGTACTGCTGAACAAGCATATAACTGGACTAAGGTGAGCTCTCTCAACACTTGGCAGAGTCGCATCTGCAAATTTACCTCAGTGCAAGTACCATTTAAATGGTGGACTAATTGGCCAGGAAAAAAAGAAGTGTGTCTTAAATTTGAGAAAACAAACTTTGTGGAGTACAATGGAACTTATGTCTCTTTATTTGCAGGGGCGTGTTGTATTTGCCAGTGGTAGTCCATTTAGCCCTGTTGAGTACGATGGCAAGACTTTTGTACCTGGGCAGGTAGGTCTTTTTTCTAATACTTCTCCAAGGCAACACAACCTTACTGATCTAAACACGTGCTATTTGAAAGCACACATTCATTACTAACTCAATTGCGCTACTCATGACAGGCAAACAATGCTTACATTTTCCCTGGACTTGGCCTTGGTCTGATTATGGCTGGAGCCACCCGTGTCCATGAGGACATGCTTCTTGCTGCCTGTAAGTACTTCTTAATGGAGTCAATGAACATATGTTAATGTTAATTCATGTATCCAAATGGGAAACTAGGGAGGGTTTGGTGAAGCAATCTCATGGTTGTATTCATTTAAACAGCGGAAGCACTAGCTGATCAGGCCAATGAGGACAACTTCTCAAAGGGATCAATCTTCCCGCCCTTCAGCGGCATCAGAAAGATCTCTGCTTACATTGCTGCTGCCGTGGCTGCAAAAGCCTATGAGCTCGGTACGCTTCACACCCCCTTCATTTCGGTAGATGCATTTCCAAAGTTTTCTGTTTTGCTTCCGTTTCCCTAAGTAGACACCAATCCAAATCTTTCCATTCGCCTTCAAAAGTCTCAAAACTTTCCTCTGCAGGTTTGGCGACCCATCTGCCTGCCCCCAAAGACCTGGTTCAATATGCAGAGAGCTGCATGTACAACCCTGTCTACCGCAACTACCGGTAGTGCTGCCGGGAACAATTTTGCAGTAATAAAAACCTATGTATGCAGGATACTGCAATGTTTGTTGCCCGTTTTGTTGTTGTCACCGCCGCTACCACCCTTGTTGCTGGTAGACATTGTACCTGTCTATGCATATATATGATATAATATATGTTCTAAGCTATGAGAGCAAACCATCTTTTGTGCCAATGTTTGTTTTTCTTCTACACTTGATGAGATCCAAAATCAATGGAAACAAATCTATGTGGCACAATTTAATCAAGATAACAAAAAACTGCATAGAATCTACAAGCCATTGCAAGTGTTTTTCATCCTGCATAATTTCCTATATCCTGCCAGTGCTCTGTTTGGCTCGACTTCTGCAACCTGCTTTTGCTGCCTAAACCATCTGATCTGCTGTGAAAAATACACTGGAAGAAATCAGGTGCTTTCGTGAAAGCTGCTGCGGAATTCAATTTTTGAAAAAGATTACCCACCCGTTCCCCAACCTTCAGCCATTCTACCATGGGAACATGTGTTTGTTTGGCTGGTGTGGTGCTGATTTGTTCTGAGAGAAAAATACAGGTGGTTGTCGACTAGTTTGTTCTGAGAGAATAAGGGCATGTTTGCTTCCCGCCACACCCTGCCGCCACAGGGTTGTGGCGGACGTTTTGCCCGCCGCAGTACGCTCCTCTCCCACCATTTACTGTTCCGTGATGCGACTGTAGCATGGCGTAGCAGCTGTGGCGGTGGCAACCGGTGGCAGGCAACCAAACATGCCCTAAGAAACCAGACGGTGGCGGGATTGCGCGGTCGCGTAACGTGAATCAGCGGCTACGACCGAGCGGTGCGGACCGGCTGGTGGCTGGTGCTGATTTGTTCTGAGAGAAAAAATACTGATGGCTGACGACTGATTTATTCTGAGAGAAAAATACCTGTGACTGATAAACCGGACGGAGTTGTTGGATGAACGGTGGCGGGATTGCGCGGTCGCGCAACGCGAATCAGCGGCTACGGCCGAGCGGCGCGGACCGGTGATGGGGTGCAGCAGCAGCTGGACTGCGTGGCGCGCGACGCTGTGATGCCGCGTGGGACGCACATCAGGCGTTGCCATGTGGCCGGCGACAGGGCCGGAGAGCGAGAGTCGGGGTGTGTTTGATATCTTGTTGTGCAAGGCTTGGCCGGCGAGCCAGGCCCTGGCAGCCCGTGTTTGATTGCTTTGCCTCACCTGAGTTTGGTCTATGTCTTTTCTCTGTTTGATTTCGAACGTGGAGCCTGGCTCATCACTAACTACCTTTCAACTACCAAATTGGGATAGTGTTTGATTCAGACCAAGCCTAGATGGGACCAGTAACATATGCTCAAAATTGTATTTTAGAGGAAGAGGAGAATTTCCTTCAAAAAAAAGAAGAGGAGAAGCGTGACATGTTTACTTCTTCGAAATATGGCCAAACATATCATGATAAAACTAAGAAAAACAGATCAATGTCATCAACATGACCTCAGATTCAATAAAGTTCTCATACATAACAGGTTTAGCTAAAAATATGGAAAAAACAGTCATCATCGGTCATAGAACCTCAAATGTCAATTACAGGAGCAACACTTTGACAGTCTGCTCCAAAGAACTAACAACAACACCTAGCATTATGAACCTTAAGACCATACTCATGGTTTGAGCCCCTCAAAAACAACATACGATTTAGCCATTGGTCTGCAAGAACATGGAAACAAATCCTCAGTCATACTTTTCATATGGAGGTGAACCGGAGGGGTTGCAGAAGCTGCTGGAATCAGATGGAGGTGGGGAGGAGGTAGCAGATTTGGATGAGGAAGCACAAGAGCCGACAGATCCACGGACTGCAACACCGCCTCGCCGAAGAATAAGAGGAACAAGACCGCCTCGCCGGAGCCCCGCGAGAGAGTCGCGCCGTCTGGAAGTAGATCCACACGGGGAGAACGGAGAGGAAGCCCGGGGAACACCACCACCGCACCAGCAGCGGAACTTACCTCGTCGACGGTGCCTCTACGGGAGTAGAGTGTGGAGAGGAGGAGAAGAACCGAGGGAAGGAGGAGGAAGGGGGTAAGTAGGCCATGGATTTCGCCGGGCAAGAAGCACGCGCAGAAGTTTCTCTCTTCTCGTGCGAGCCCGTCAAAGCTCCCGTCGTCGCCCCCAATTCTCCCGCGCGAGCGCCGCCAGAGCCAGGCTGCGGAGGAACGAAACATAGGAGCATGCGGCCAGAGCCAGGAGAGAGAGAGAGAGAGCGGGGGGGGGGGGAATAGATGCCGTCAGCCTGGCTCCCAACTCGGGCAAAGAAATCAAACAAGCGAGATTGACCCTGGTGAGCTTGGCCGGGCAAAATTTGCCCATATCAAACACGTCCTGGACTCAGAGAGATAAGACATGAGAGAGAACGTGAGAGAAGACGAGATAGAAAGAGAGCGCAGAGACAGGATGAGGGAGGATAAAACAGGAAAAGGGAAATAACTAAGGAAAAAGTTAGTGGAAAGAGAAACAATAGAAAGAAAGAGAAGAGAGAGAGAAAAGAATATTATGAGCCCTTTATCTCTTCTACCCATTCTAAAAAAAATCAGGAGAACATGTTGACAGTGTAAAAATAAAGAGAGAAAACTTTTTTTACATGTGTATTAGTGTACTGTATAATATTTTAGGATCAATCTTATCTGTATATTAATTACTTTATTTATTATAGTATCGGTCACTGACAAGTAGGTCCCAACTCAAACTGTTTTTCTTTCGAAAGTATTTTCCCAACCCGCAGCTCCCTCTCCGCCCATCCTTTCCTCTCGCGATGGACTTTGGACTGTCACCCTACATTTTTTTTAGAAGCACGAAATGCCGAATATCTTTCTCGAAATAAATAAAAGAAAAAAAGTTGTCAATTTAGATGCAAGCACACAACCGCCCACTGCCTCCAGCCACATCCGTGGCGATGTGCCCATTTCTTTCTAGAGGGGGGCATCGTCAGTCGTCACGACAATTTTGTTGGATGAAGCTGATGACTCCAGTGACACACCCGATCGATAACCGGACACGCGACGTGACGCACCTCGCAAAGTTTTGGCATATCCCGCAAGGGAACCAACCACGTACACGGTACACCTGACAAAGTTTACGCCACAACAAACTGTGCACCGGACCATACGGTCCCGACACGGAAATCAAAGACATGATCATGCCATGTGTCCTTTTTGGCAAAACTTGCTTGAAATGCTTACGGCCATCATGTCGAAAGCTATTGCCAAAAAAATAATAAAAAAAGGGCCCTCCAAGTGGGTTTACGATTTCGCGGCATAACGGTCGGCATACCGCAGTTTTGGTCCTTACCGGACCGGCCCGGTAGCTAAACCGATAGGTTTTTACTCCCCAAACCGAACTTAAAAAATCTCAATTTCGAGAAACCGACCGATAAGATCGGTAAACCGGTCCGGTTTTTCCGGTTTGAAAAACCGGGCGATTCACGGTTTTTTAAGGCAAAATAGCCAATTCAGTCCCCGAATTATCACTCAAAGCTCAATTTCGTCCCTGAACTACGAAAATGGTCGTTTTAGTCATCAAATTTTCGCATCCGGCTCAATTTCGTCCCTGAACTATGAAAATGGTTATTTTGGTCTTCAAATTTTTACATTCGACTCAAATTCATCCCTAGCCGATAGCCAAATACCCTTTTTACCCTTCTCTTATCCCTACGCACTGCTCGCTGCTGGGGAATTGGAGTTGTTGGTCGTCCTCCCCTGAGATGGAGTAGGGCCTCGCTCCTCCTTCGCCGAGCGCGCCCACACCCCATCCATGGCCTGCCTCCGCCGCGGCTGCGCCCAACGGCCCAAGATCTGCGCCCGCCGGCGTAGGAGGAGGTGCCGACGTGGTGGGTTTGGCGGGGTAGCAAGCCTTCATGTCCCGGTCGCCTTCGTCCTCTTTCCGCGGCTCGCCCTCTCCTGCTTGTGGTGGCCGACGGCAGTAGGAGCAGAAGTAGCAGCGGGTTCGCCAGCAGCTAGCAGCGAGCAGCGAGCAACACGTAGAGGTAGAAGGGTAAAAAGGGTATTTGGCTATCGGCCAGGGACGAATTTGAGCCGGATGCGAAAGTTTGAGGATCAAAATATCTGTTTTCGTAGTTCAGGGACCAAATTGAGCCGGATGCGAAAGTTTGAGGACCAAAACGATCATTTTCATAGTTCAGGAACGAAATTGAGCTTTGAGTGATAGTTCGAGGACTGAATTGCCTATTCCGCCTTTTTTTAACCCTGCCTCCAACAGCGACAAGGATAAGCTCGGGAACTTCAGAACAAGAACAACCAACACTACACGAGAGCAGAGAACGAAGACCCTTGCTTCTTGACTCCTCTCTCCATGGTACATGGAGGGCATGCTTATACAGTTATACTGTTATAGTGATACACTGGTAGCGATATTAGTTGTGCACACTACACACACTGTGTTATTGCTGTTACATGTAATACTGGATGGCTGAAAGTGAAGCATCAGTATTCAGTAGTGGCAAAAAAGCACAGTAGGGGGCAATGGCATCCTCCTTCAGGCCTTGTCGTTGCTGTAAGCGCTCAGATCTGTGTGTGTGTCCTTGTAGCGTTGGGACAGGTATGCAGAGCAGGTGATTGGGGGGAACCTGAACAAGGCAAATGCAAACTGTTAAACCTCGTGAAGCTTCAGAGTTGATGTAGTCTGATCGAATGATCTACTGCAGATGGTTAATTTTAATAACCATCTGAAGGAACTAGACCTTGGAGGGTTTGCTTCGGAACTGCAGGTTGGCAGGCACTCGACTATGCAGTCGTGGCTTGGTTCCACAAAGTAGGCTATCTGTTCCAGACAAAGGAAATGACTGTGATTAATGTCAACTAATTTAGAGCCTATGAATAGGCGGTTCGGCGACAACTGATGAAACAGAAAGAACTTAAGGACCCAAGTTTTTTTCCTTCTTTTTGCAAGGAGACTTGTATGTTACAATATGCATAACTAAAACAATCTCAATTCTGACCATTTTTATTTAATAGTTTCAGCTTCATATAGAAGCTCATGATTTTGATAGATTTACAGTAACAACTTACCGAGTAGCGTTCTCGTCCATCTAGGACTACTCGATGTAAGGTTGACCTACAAGTGTGAAAAACAAGTGTAATGCACCATATGAGAATAGTAACAATAAAAGCATAAGAAACATGTTCACCAGCAAATTTCTTCTTCAAACTGACGGATTGGTGTGGAAAGCAAACACTATTTAGTTCTACCAATGATAAGCAAGTAATAGTAGTACCTAGATGACAATAAGAAGTACGATCTTGTTTGTCACTTTGCTAGATATATGTTGGCCTACCTGAAAATGCAGTTACTCCACCTTTCAAGCATATCACCAAGGTTGACGATGAAGCCTCTGAAAATCAAGGTCAAGCACATTGTAAGTTTACGATTAACAGGACGAATTTCATGCGTTTACTTTCCAAACAAATAGCTTATTGCGATAGATGCATAAAGTAATTGGATTAAAATATGTCTACCCTTTCAAAGGAGCTACATATTCCCACACTTGAGGTTGAGCATTCCTGTCCTTACATATCTGAAGGATTCGGAGAGCAAATCCTAGTCAAAGCAAAGCTAGGAAAAATATAAGAAAAGTATCGTTGTAAGGTGTATTACTTGAAGTCCAACTACATCATCGGTTGCCAGGAGAGTTATCAGGCCATAATCTGAATGGGCGCCTGCTCCATAGACGCCCTTTGCAGGATTTGATACTCGAGCTGATGATAAAATGAACATCAAACAGTATAATTATATTATGTCCCATGCAGATATATAACATTTGACATAAAGGCATGACCGGTCTTTTGTCCACCTTCATAGTGTAAGAGCCTTAAAGTGGCTATAGGCTTGGCAAGCATTTCAGGTCTATCAAAGAAGTCCACATCAAGATCCAGAGCAAGAGCAATGATCCTTGCAACCGATTTTGCTACTCTCCTGAAACAAGAATAGTAAAAGCTCTGATTTAAAAAACTAAACCTCATGGATCACCATTATTCACTTTGTTAAATGTAGAACTGACTAATATGATAGATGCACTTCTATACAAAGATTATTTCTGAAGTCAAGACACAATGAACTCACAATGCCTCACTGTGATATTTCTCCATCACCTCCCTCCATTTTGGCAATACTTCTGAAAGCCCAATAGGGAAAGTATATGTAAAATGACATTCAATAAATTAAACATAAAGGAAACACAAACTAAATTAAATGATTTAAATTAGCAAAGAAGCCAAGAAGGACTAAAGAAACTACATGGCAAGAAAACAACATAGAAAAACTGGACTAATCTACAGTTCTGTACCATGCCACCAAGTTTCAAGCATACACTAAACCATAAAGTATCAAAGAATCGTTCAGTTTTGTCAATGGCATCTTTAAAAAACAAGGGGGAGAGCTTCACCTTCAGAAGGCCACTGATTTGGACCATAGAATGGTTTGTTTGCTTCCGGATCATCTGCAGGTACCTCAATTCCTATATAATATCCTTCCTTGTAGTCACCTGAAACAGATCAAGGTGCATACTGTAATAGTGTGTAAAATAACTGAAATAGTACAGTACTAAACGAAGGAAGTCCAGAGTGAAGCGTGATTTTCTTAGTGAACTATCCTTACTGGTATAACCTGTCAAGATTTTCATCACTAGCAGTGCAGCGAGTCTCTAACATGTATACGAGACATGAAAATTAAACTTATGTGCAGCGACCATATGGAGTTTGAATTAACTTACCATTCACTTGATTTTCTGGATCAAGAATTTCATCAAGCATTGGTGTATACCCTCGGTTCTTCTCGTCTCGGAGAAGCTTCATTTTCTCATTGTGGGGAAGGTCAAAGAACTTCTTGCTCTCAGCAAAAACTTCATCCATGAACTCTTGGCCTATCCCATGATCCACAACATAGAAGAAGCCTGAATCCAGGCATGCCTACCAAACAATATCATTCTTGATAAGGAACAGAAGTGGAATTATTAGAGTAAACAGAACCAGCTGAGATATTCAAGACCGCACTCAGCTGGGAAACATTTTTTTCTCGAATACGCAGGAGAGTTGCGTATCATTGTATTAAGAAGAAAAATGACATACGTTTGATTTTACAACTTCGCGGAGCAAGCTCACGCTGTAACCTGCTTGGAAAGCAAGTGAAACATGATAAGAAAGCAAAAAATAAGTTTGTCACACATATCTCGATCACAATATCATGCAGACCGGATTTCAGTGGCCTAATCGCCTGAAAAGTAAATTACAGCCCGTCAAGAGGCAACAACTGAACAAAGCATGGATCAAGAAATAACCATATGAAAATGTAGAGCATAATGCTGGGAATGACAATTCAAGCTGATGTGTGTCGTAAATCACTGTTTTACTCTTTACCAATCTCAGAATACCAAGAAAAATATGGTAGCATGAATTTTATATAGATTGTACCATAGGGGCTAGATGTCGTCTCGGCATAATCAATGACTCTAATTGAATACATACTCCAAATAAAGAGAACCAAGTTGTCCAAAACATTCGGAGGCAAAGGTGTCGCCTCTTCTGTTGACAAACCAATCAGGTGAACAAATTGCAAGAAGGCAGGTCGCTCTCGTCAGCATTATTTAACGAATCTTTGTGTTCGCACCAAAAATTGGCACAAAGCCGATCAGGCTGATGCCACTGGTCAGACCGGTGTCCATCGACGGTCTGACCGGTCGGACGTCCTGTAGCCGATCTGGTAGCGGCCACACCGGTCTGACCGGTGGGCCTGACCGGTCTGACCAGTGGACCCCGAGTCCGAGCAGAATTGATGAGTTCTAGCGAATTTCGACTTGTAAAAGGATTCCTTGCGGGGCAAGACCTCCCCATCCTATAAATATAAAGGGTCACGGCCGTTTGAGGTGGAATCACCCAATCGACTATTATTTTCTACAACTTTTATCTCTCAAACCCTAGCTTTTCCAACCTCGTGCTTTCCTTGCTTGTCTCGACGACGATCAGGGACGTTCTGAGTGGCCTTGCCGACCTCAGAACAACCCTAGGCGCGCCACCTCCGACGGGGTCCCTCCCGAGGCGGTGATCTTAGGTTTTCACCGTGTCTCTGCAGCCACCGGTCAAACCAGTGCCCCTGACCGGTCAGACCGGTCCGGGCAGAAGCTCGGCGAGTTCAGCGTTTCGACGTTCCGCGCAATCTAGCGCTCGTGTGTGTTGACCAGAAAAGTGTAAACATACTTTTGGCGACTCCGCTGGGGAAGAAAGATCAGGTTGCTAAAACCGTTCAATCTGACCTCAGCCCGATGGGTGCTCGGTGCGATCTCGACATGAACAACATTGTCACCGCATCGCTGGAGGATCTCTCTCCGGAGGAGCAGCAGAAGTTCAAGGCGCTACAAAAATACATGCAAGTCCAATTCTTAGCTGGCGTCAAGAAGGATCGATCCGGCAAGGTGGCAAGATTGAAAGAGTTCGAGCTGCCGGCGATCAGACTAAACGACAACAATGTTGAGGTAATTCCCACTGTAAGTAAGAAACCCCCGCCTGAAACTTCTCCTATGAAATCTACAGTGGAAAGTGATGAATTACTTGCTTCGTACATTGCTCGTTTAGAACGGTTAGAGGATCTTGAAAAAGATAGGGCTTTAGGTTTTAATAATAATGAAACTAATAGTAGTACTCCTAAAGCTAATCCTCAAGGGTCTCATCCTAGCTTAGCACCTTTGCCTGTAAATAATGGTAATTATGCATATGGTTTGACACCAAATCCAGCATCTGGTCAGTATCCTCAGTTTCAACCGCACAGGCCAAACATGGCCGCACCGGTTGAACCGGTGCAGGGTACCGGTCAGACCGGTGCAATGGAGTTGGTGCCCGACCAGCCTTTGCCAATTTCTGTCGTGCCAAATCAGATGGTCCCTACTTTTTCTAATACAATCAGTAATGTTGGACCTCATTATAGTACGACAATGAATACATCGGCCTCCAAAAATATTATTCCGGACGATGTGTTTGAAAGTTACAGGCTAGCTCAAGCTAAGATAGCTCCCTATTTAAATAAGATAAATTTGGAGAATCCTCAACCACAACAGCCAAATAATCCTAATTGGGCGGAATTTAATAGATTTAAGGAAGATTTGGCTAATGTGGTAAAAACCAAACTTGGTGTTGATATTGGTAACACTAATTTGTATCAGAAACCATACGATCCCGAGTTTGATAGATTTCCTCTCCCACATGGTTGGCGTATGCCTGACTTGATTAAATTTAGTGGTGATGATGACCGAACCACATGGGAGCATATTAGTCAATACACTGCACAACTAGGTGAAGCTGGTGTCTATAATGCTTTAAAAGTGCGCTTGTTCTCTTTATCTTTAATTGGCACCGCTTTTGCTTGGTTTTCCTCGCTTGCTCCCGGTTCTATTATATCTTGGGATATGTTAGAACGTAAGTTTCATGATCACTTTTATAGTGGGAGCATGCAATTAAAATTGACAGACTTAACATCGGTTAGGCAAGGAAGAGATGAGACTGTCTCCGCCTACATTAAAAGGTTTAAAGAAACTAAAAACCGGTGCTTTAGTTTGTCAATCACTGATATGGACCTTGCAGACATTTGTCTGAAAGGTTTAAGGTCATCTATTAGAGATAAGATAGAGGGCACTGACTTTCTTTCGGTTGCAAAAGTTCAAATTAGAGCTTTAGTCATTGAAAACCGAATGAATAAAGAGAAAGATAATTTTAAATCACGTCGTTCTAATGTTCATATTATTGATTATGATTCTGATAGCTCGGACGATAGTGAGAAAGAAATTTATGCTGCTGAATTTAATTGGCCCTCTAAAGAAAAAGCTTATTCTTGTTCATCTCTTAAGCCGGCTAGTAAAGGTCGGCAAAAAGAAATTAAATTTACTTTTGATGTTTCCAAATGTGATCGCATATTTGATGAATTGCTTAAATCTGGAAATATCAAGTTAAATCATACTATTCCTCCACTTGAAGAGTTGAAAAGACGTGCATATTACAAGTTTCATAATTCATTTTCTCATGCTATTAATGATTGCAATGTGTTTCGTCGACAGGTTCAATCGGCCATAAACGAAGGTCGTTTGACTTTTCATGAGATGCAAGTGGATAAAGCTGCTTTTCCAATCAACACTATGGATTTATAGCAGCCTAAGATACTGGTTCGGCCACATCAAGCTGAAGCAACTAAAGGCAAGAATGTGGTAATCGGGGAGGCTAAGCCCGATTTGAGAGGAAAAGAGCTGGTTCGCAAAGTTGAATATGAGAAGACTCCTGATAGTAAAGAGACCTTCAAGGTTACAGTGAGTGCCTCTGGACATGGGGGGCAAGGGTCGTCCACACCCGCCGATCAGCGACCGTCTGAGCCGTCTCTGGCCAGACCGGTCAGACCGGTAGAGGTGACCGGTCAGACCGGTGCACCCTCAGGCCGTCCGAAGATGATCAAGCCAAGCCGTCCGGAGATCAGAAATTGGAAACTTAATGTAGCAAAAAATCAGGGGAGTGGTCCTAAGCCAAAGGTCACTTTCGACATGCTATTTGACAAGTATTCCAAGCAAAAGGCCGTTACAAGTGATCGGCCGTTAAAAAAAGATGAGGTCACCTACACACCAAGGAGGGTCATCTTCACCTCCAAGGGCTGCTACAAGACTCAAGGGTGAATCATCGCAGCAAGGGCAAAGCTTTACTCCACCATGGGCGTCATCAAGTTCAAATGCACCACGCCCAATTTATGACGACAATGGAGTGATGTGGGTATCTTATCAACAAGCCTTTCATCCTGGATGGGGAGGACAGAGATCAGCTTTTGACAGGATCTCCAGGCCTATCCAAGACCGATTGTCTCCTCGCCGTTCTGGTCAGGGTCACCAGACCCGACCGGTCAGACCGGTCGCTACCACCGGTCAGACCGGTGCGGCCAGAAAAGCCGTGCCACCTCCCGTGAAGCAAGTCTACAAGCCGAAGCAGAAGGAGGAGGTGCAGAAGATGGAAGTTGATCCAGAGAGGACTACGAGTCAAGACATTATTCAAATTGGATCAATGGATGTTCCTATTGGAGAAGATGGCAAAAGACCGATTGTTCCAAACAATAAGGTTGTGACATCAACTCCAGAGGTGTTTGTTGCTGCTAATGACCATGAGGCCAGTGGGAGTGGTTCCAACTCCAAATACTTCTTGCCAAGGTGGTGTCCTCCCGGATTGACTCACACACAAAGGAGGAAACTTCAACGCCTGAGGTTTCAAGAGAAGAAGGAGAAGGAGCTAGAGAAGCAAAGGGACGAAGTTTTCAACCAGTACAGGCCCATGATACCTCAAGGGAAAGAGTGGAGAGTCAAGACCAGCTCCCAGTCGACACCGGTCAGACCGGTGGAGGGGACGGTCAGACCGGTCACACCGGTCAGACCGGTGGAGGTCGACGGTCAGGCCGATGACCCAGAGACTCCGCCCGGTTTCTCCTCTTCGGTTCCCATGGTTTGTGATGACAAGTCCGCATCGGATCCCACACCAGAAGACGATGAGGAGCTTGTTGACTACAGTTCTTCGCCTGAGCGCATGAATTTTGACATCAACGTGATCCATATGTCTATGGATGGTTATGTGCTCTCGGAGGAGGACGTTGCGCATCTTGACTTTGGGCCAAAGGAAGCTATTTTCCATAAGCCTAAAGATGTTGAAAATCATTTGAAGGCTTTGTACATGAAGGGACACATCAATGGGAAGCCTATCTCTCGCATGCTGGTGGACGGAGGAGCGATCGTCAACTTGATGCCGTATTCTTTGTTCAAGAAGCTGGGAGGTTCAGATGATGAGCTGATCAAGACCAACATGACCGTCAGCGGTGTGGGAAGAGGCGAGCCGATGGGAGCTAAAGGTATCGTCTCTATGGAGCTCACCGTTGGGAGCAAGACGTTGGCTACGGCATTCTTCGTCGCTGAGACACAAGGTAACTTCAGTCTCATCCTTGGTCGTGATTAGATTCATGCAAATCAGTGTGTGCCTTCCACTTTGCATCAATTCTTAATCCAATGGGTAGGCGACGAGGTAGAGATTGTTCATGGTGATACATCGGCTTGTGTTGCAGTGGCCGATAGTCCTACTATGGATAATCATGAGAATCTTAAGTGCTTAACTGGTTTAGATTTATCTAATTTAAGGCTTATTGATTCTACCAAAGATGGCTTTGCTACTGTTGTCATGAAGCCGATCGTTGATCAGGCTAGAACCTCTCTGTCGATTTGATGGATGCAAATCTGGAGTGGTTGCAACAAAGGCGAGATCACTATCGGGCGCATAAGAACGATATGTGTGAGGCCATCGAAGACTTTGATGATTTGAGCAAGTTAGGACAAAGGTTTACGTCGGCTGATCCTTTAGAGGAGGTTGATATTGGTAATGGCACTTTACCGAGGCCGACATTTGTAAACAAAAATCTTGATCCTTTGTTTAAATCTGAGTTAATAAAGCTGTTGAAGGAGTATGTTGATTGCTTTGCATGGAATTATAATGAAATACCTGGTTTGAGTCATGATTTAGTTGAGCATCGTTTACCTATTAAACCTGGTTTTAGGCCTTATAAACAACCTCGTAGAAACTTTAATCCTGATATTTATGACCGAGTGAAAGAGGAAGTCAATCGGTTACTTGATGCAAAGTTTATTAGGCCTTGTCGTTATGCTGATTGGATCTCTAATATTGTGCCTGTTAAGAAAAAAGGAACAAAAAAGCTTCGTGTTTGCATTGATTTTAGAGATCTTAATAGAGCTACTCCTAAAGATGAATATCCTATGCCTATAGCTGATTTTCTTGTTAATGCTGCATCCGAACATAGAATTCTTAGCTTTCTTGATGGTAATGCTGGTTACAATTAAATCTTTATGGCCGAAGAGGATATATCCAAAACGGCTTTCATATGTTCGGGTTTTGTTGGCTTATTTGAGTGGGTTGTTATGACTTTTGGATTGAAAAATGCGGGTGCTACTTATCAAAGGGCTATGAATTTAATCTTTCATGATTTGCTTGGCATCATAGTAGAGGTTTATATCGATGATATTGTTGTCAAATCGGCTGGAGATAATTCTTATTTAGCTGATTTAAGACTTGCATTTGAAAAAATACGTCGATATAAATTAAAAATGAACTCACTCAAATGTGCTTTTGGTGTATCGGCTGGGAAGTTTTTGGGCTTCATTGTGCATGAGAAAGGCATAGAGATAAATCATAAAAAGATTGAGGCAATCCGGAGTGTTAAAGCGCCTACTTGTAAAAAGGATTTGCAAAAGTTCTTGGGCAAGGTAAATTACTTGAGGAGGTTCATTTGTAACTTGTCTGGGAAGGTGAATGCTTTTACTCCTTACTTCGGTTGAAAAATGATATTGACTTCACTTGGGGGGCAAAGCAACAAGAGGCATTTGATGAGATTAAGAGCTATTTGACTTCGCCACTCGTTCTTCAAGCGCCCAAGAGTGGTATTCCTTTCAAGTTGTATGTAGCGGCTGAGAAGGATGTCATTGGAGGTGTTTTGACTCAAGAGACCGAAGGCAAGGAGTACATTGTTGCATATGAGAGTAGAAGATTGCTAGACGCCGAAACAAGGTACACTTTCATTGAAAAGTTGTGTCTATCACTATATCATACTTGTACCAAGTTGAGGCATTATTTATTACCTAGTATTTGCATAGTAGCATGTCAAACTGACATAATCAAATACATGTTGCATAAACTAATTTTAAGTGGTAGAGTCGGCAAATGGGCTTATGCTTTAGTTGAGTATGATTTGCATTGTGAGCCATTAAGTTCAATGAAAGGTCAAATTGTTGCCGACTTTATTGTTGGACATAGAGTAGATAAGCAACTTAATTTGAATGTCAGTTATGCTACTTTTACCCCATGGAAGTTACATTTTGATGGATCGGTTTGCAAAGATGGTTGTGGTGTTGGAATTGTCATTATTTCGCCAAGTGGGGCTGTCTTTGAAGCTCTTAACCGATTGGATCATGATTGTACTAACAACCAAACCGAATATGAGGCTCTTCTATTTGGATTGGAAATTTTGCATGACATGGGAGTAAAATATGTGGAAGCATATGGAGATTCTTTATTGGTAGTGCAGCATGTATCCAAGGTATGTCAATGTTTAAATGGCTTTCTAAATGCTTATCTTGATAAATGTTTAGACATCATATCTTATATGGATGAATTTGTTATCTATCATGTGTTACGAGAGAAAAATCCTAGAGCTAATGCTCTGGTCCAGCAAGCATCTGGTTATAATGTTCGAAAAAGAAATTTTCAAGAACACAAACCGTTGCTTACAGCTGAGTGTTTTGCTCTGGAGGCACCGGTCAGGCCGACGCAGCCGACCGATCTAACCGGTGACACCGGTCTGACCGATGTCACCGACCGGTCTGACCGATGTCACCGACCGGTCTGACCGGTCCCCTGGTTCTGCGTCGGCTAACGGCACCGGCCCCTGGTAAAAGTTCCTCCTCGGTTTTTCGTGACAAAAATGAGGTGGAGGATTGGAGAAAGCCTCTGGTTGATTATTTGCAAAATCCTAGCAGTTCAGTTGATAGAAAAGTCCGACGATGGGCTCTTAAGTTTGTTGTTGATAATGGTGAATTGTATCGTCGGACTGCGGATGATTTGCTTTTAAAGTGCTTGGGTCCTGATCAAGCTAGGTTGGCTATGGCAGAGGTTCATGAAGGTATTTGTGGTACTCATCAATCGGCTCCCAAGATGAAGTGGCTCCTCAAGCGAGTTTGCTTTTATTAGCCTACCATGATAACTGATTGTTTTAAGTACTACAAAGGGTGTGAAGAGTGTAAAAATATGGAGATGTTCAGTTGGTGCCTGCTGCGTTGATGCATCCGATTATCAAACCTTGGCCTTTTAGAGGATGGGGTTTGGATTTTATTGGCAAGATTCATCCTTCGTCGTCAAAGGGGTATTGTTTTATGATCGTGGCTACTGATTACTTCACCAAGTGGACTGAAGCTATTCCTTTGAAGAATATGACACATAGAGAGGTGATTGAGTTTATTACTGGGCATATCATACATAGATTTGGCATTCCGCAGACCTTGACTACGGATCAAGGGACTTCATTTATATCCAAAGAGGTGCGTGAATTTGTTGATTCCTATGGTATTAAATTGCTCAATTCATCTCCATATTATGCTCAAGCCAATGGTCAGACCGAGTCTAGCAACAAGACATTAGTGAAGCTCATTAAGAAGAAGATAGAGGACAATCCTAGAAGATGGCATGAGGTATTATCTGAAGCTTTATGGGCTCATCGTATTTCTAGACATGGTGCTACTAAGGTTACTCCTTTTGAGCTTGTGTATGGTCAAGAGGCCGTTTTGCCCGTTGAGGTGAATCTAGGCGCATATAGACTTGCAAAGCAGAATAATCTTGATGTTGAGTCATATTATGCTTTGATGATAGACAATATCGATGAAGTGACTGACAAACGTATGGAGGCTTTGGAGGAAATTGAAAAGGACAAGAGGAGAGTTGCTAGAGCATACAACAAGAAGGTAAAAGCCAAATCTTTTCAGGTAGGTGACTTGGGTTGGAAGACGATTTTACCTATTCGATCTAAGAGTAACGAGTTCGGCAAGTGGTCTCCAAGTTGGGAAGGTCCATACAAGGTTGTCAAGGTTTGTTCTGGGAATTCTTACATGATGGAGACTTTGCAAGGACAACGACTTCCAAGGGCTCTCAACGGGAGGTACTTGAAGAAATTTCATCCAAGTGTCTAGCAAGATGCTTGATAGGATATGGCCGATTTAAAGCAAAAATCGCTATTAGACCAAAAAATGGCCGGTGAAGTGTCACATCGACCTTAGAATTATTTTTTAGACAGCAAGCTTTACTAAAAAACAGGGGGGCATATGTTCGCACCCAAAATTGGCACAAAGCCGATCAGGCTGACGCCACCGGTCAGACCGGTGTCCATCGACGGTCTGACCGGTCGGACGTCCTGTAGCCGATCCGGCAGCGGCCACACCTGTCTGACCGGTGGGCCTGACCGGTCTGACCGGTGGACCCCGAGTTCGAGCAGAATTGAGGAGTTCTAGAGAATGTCGACTTGTAAAAGGATTTCTTGAGGGGCAAGACCTCCCCATCCTATAAATATAAAGGGCCACGGCCGTTTGAGGTGGAATCACCCAATCGACTATTATTTTCTACAACTTTTATCTCTCAAACCCTAACTTTTCCAACCTCGTGCTTTCCTTACTTGTCTCGACGACGATCAGGGACGTTCTGAGTGGCCTTGCCGACCTCAGAACAACCCTAGGCGCGCCACCTCCGACGGGGTCCCTCCCGAGGCGGCGATCTTAGGTTTTCACCGTGTCTCTGCAGCCACCGGTGCCCCTGACCGGTCAGACCGGTGCCCCTGACCGGTCAGACCGGTCCGGGCAGAAGCTCGACGAGTTCAGCGTTTCGACGTTCCGCGCAATCTAGCGCTCGTGTGTGCTGACCAGAAAAGCGTCAACACTTTGTTTCAGTGCAGAAGATTTGAAGCTACAATTAGATAATGTACGAAGAGAACGCAACAGTTGACTAATGATACTTCGAGTAGTATGATCTATATTGGACTGACGTCCATGATTTTGCCGAACTTGTTCACTGACAGAGTGAGAGCAACACAATTCTATTAACATTTAACACTTCACTAAAAGAGACAAAATCCTGCCAACATGCCGTGACAGGACTTTGAAATTGTCCTTGTGTACGGACAGGTAGGCTAAAAGGTGGAAGATTTAGCCGTGATTGTAGGTCTCAGAGAAACCAAGTTCGAAGTTTTCTGCTATTTAGGCACATATTGACTAAAATTGAGATAATCAAGAAAGAACCGCTTACCTGCTTGAGGAGCGCGACCGATTTCTGGATGTCCGGGTCCGCCAGGCTTATGCAATTCAGGTCAGTGCTCGAGATCAGGCTCTCCATGCTCGGCCTGTCAACTCTCTCCCTCAAGCTCTGATGATCTCTCTTGGATTTTCCGCTCTGCTTTTGTTACCTGCTTGCCGCCGCCGCCTACCCTCTTTTTTTAGTAGCCGCCTCTCGCGGAAATTGCCGGACGGGACGGTTTATTGGAGGCAGACTGGAGAGGAAGGTTGGTGGAAAAGGTTGCAAAAGCCACGGCCAAGACCAAAAGCGCTTGGCAATGGGATCCGATCTCAATTGTATTTTGTTTATTGTTTATCATGTCCTGTCTTTCTGTACTTTCAACACTTCATCTACTCCACTATTAACAGTGTTTCTTGTGCTTGATCTATCCAGACCCAACTACGGACGGGTCATATTTTAGGGCAGCCAAATTCCCCCTTCGCTTATACCCTCACGGATGACTGGTCATGGAGAATGATTATTGATCTTTTCTTGTTTATTATGAGCACTGGTACACCTCAAGTGATATCAAGCATAACTGAGCACTGGTACAATGTCCGATGAAAAAGTGGTATAGAGATGGAATTTGAGATAGGCAGCAAAGCATGAGAATCGATCGAGAAATAAACTAGAGATTCAACAGGAAGAACCAGAAGAAGAAGAAGACTACAGTACAGGGAAGAAGGAAGAGGAGCAGTAGAGGAGGAAATGTATATATTCTGAATAATTGATTGATTCTTTTTAGCACACATTGATTGATACCCCTGGATGCTGTTGTTGCTTGCTTCATATAGTTCTCTCTCATGGGCTCCCAGCCAATTCACAAGCCCATATTGCCAAGGCCAATAGTGTAGCCCAAGACAATACCCTGACATATGTGCAGAAACATGACAAGAGAACTGTTGCTTCACAGGTTTTGCGTCAAAGGCCATTCTTTTTTTTTTGGAACGAAACGGCAAAAAATTTGTCGTAATTTTTATTAAAAGAAAAGGATGAAAACAATAACAAGAAACCCCCAGAAAAAGGGGGAAATGAAAAAAAAACAACTCACCTATTACAACTATGTAACTATACAGGTAGAACAACTATACAACCATCACACTTAGAAAAAACTACTAGGAACCAGGTCTAAACACTCTAGAGCCAGAGAAAACAGAAAACCCAATGCTCAAGTTCTATCTCTTGCTGTAGCTGTTTGGTAGAGCTCCGTGTCCATTTTGATCAATGAAGCCACTTTTGCCACTTGTTTCGACTCGTGCTGAAAAATTCTTCTATTTCTTTCTTTCCAAATATTCCACCAAAAGTAGATGATTAGGCCATCAATGGAAGGTTTCTGATCTTTGTTAAAGCTCCGACGCAGCCGCTTCCACCATCCGTGTAGGGAGCGTGGTGGAGGGGCCTGTAGATCTTGTCTGCCAATGCTGGTGGTCAGATGTGCCCAAACTTGACGATTGTATGGGCACTCAGTGGTGACTTCGAGAATCTCCAGATCTGCCGGTGCTCAGTCCTTCGGAGGTGCTCATAGGGGTAGGGTTTGCGTACGTGTGTTCATAGGGGTGAGTGTGCGTGCGTGTTGTGAGCGTCTGCGTTGTACTGTGTAATCTCAAAAAAAAAGTATGGGCACTCTAAGCATAAGTGTGTAGGTGTTTCTGGGCAAGCGTTGACGCAACCGCTTCCACCATCCGTGTAGGGAGCGTGGTGGAGGGGCCTGTAGATCTTGTCTGCCAATGCTGGTGGTCAGATGTGCCCAAACTTGACGATTGTATGGACACTCAGTGGTGACTTCGAGAATCTCCAGATCTGCCGGTGCTCAGTCCTTCGGAGGTGCTCATAGGGGTAGGGTTTGCGTACGTGTGTTCATAGGGGTGAGTGTGCGTGCGTGTTGTGAGCGTCTGCGTTATACTGTGTAATCTCAAAAAAAAAGTATGGGCACTCTAAGCATAAGTGTGTAGGTGTTTCTGGGCAAGCGTTGACGCAGCCGCTTCCACCATCCGTGTAGGGAGCGTGGTGGAGGGGCCTGTAGATCTTGTCTGCCAATGCTGGTGGTCAGATGTGCCCAAACTTGACGATTGTATAGGCACTCAGTGTTGACTTCGAGAATCTCCAGATCTGCCGGTGCTCAGTCCTTCGGAGGTGCTCATAGGGGTAGAGTTTGCGTACGTGTGTTCATAGGGGTGAGTGTGCGTGCGTGTTGTGAGCGTCTGCGTTGTACTGTGTAATCTCAAAAAAAAAGTATGGGCACTCTAAGCATAAGTGTGTAGGTGTTTCTGGGCAAGCGTTGCATAGTTTACATAGAGGGTCATGTGGCTAGTTTCTTCTTGTTAGATTATTAGCTATGAGGATTTTGTGTTGAAGGAGGATCCACGCAAAGATTCTACACTTAGGTTCCGCTTTCGCTTTCCAGATTGGCGTGTGGACTCGTTTTCTTTGTCGTCCTAAGAATTGAATCCGATAAGCACTTTGTGTGGTGTACTGACCATCTTGTGTCAAAGGCCATTCATCATATATAGCAACTTAACAGCTTGTTTTTCCAATGGAGTGTGACCAACTGACCATATGAAGCTAGCATGATATATCGAAATTGTAGCATGAGTGGCGCAAATGAACTGTATGCCAGCCTCATCACCACAATGTTTGAATGAGTTTCTACACCTCCAGAGATAATCCCAACTTGCACCGGCGACAGAGGATGGAGGCGCGAGCAACGGAGGCTGGCTGTGTCGAAACTAAGGGAGGACAAGCTTCAGCTTTGATTATGGGGAGGCATGGAATCCGCTTCGGACACGACGACACGAGTTGGAACTTGGACTCCTAGTCCGTTTCATGCACACACGTACGACGACGTGCCTCCCGGCCTATATCAACGGAACGCGACGGGTGGATCGCGAGGACGGCAAAATCCTCGCAACATACTACCACGAGAACTAACTGCGAAGACATGTCGTCGTCCAAGCGGCATCTCTACCTGGTGTTGGAGGACTGGGAGCAGGGGTACACCATCCGCAAGATCGACGTCGAAAGCTTCGAAACCGTCGGCAATGGCGGCGGCGGCATCGACGCCAAGGACCCGGAGGTCCTGCCGGATCCGCCGGTGATCCGCGTGGAGGCCGAGCACGGGCAAGCCGCGCTCTTCACGGCTCTCGGCACCAGGATCCTCGCCCTGCAGCGGTCCGCCGGCGCGGGCGTCCCGGTCTTCGACACCGCCACGCTGGGCCTCGCCGTCGCCCCGCGACCGCAGGGCGACGCGCTGGCGCGCTGCCCTACCCTCGTCGCGGTCGGCGGAGACCGGATCTACGGCCTGGAGGGAACCAAAGTCGCCACCGCCGCCGGGGGTGAACGGGAGCTGCGCCACTTCGAGGTGCTCCGCGCGCCGGCCCCGCCTGGCAGGACGCTGTGGTCGTGGAGCACCGTTCCCGCGCCGCCGCCGTTCAGCCCCAGCTCCGTCGTCTGCCACGCCGCGCACCCCGACGGCCGCACCGTCTTCTTCTTCAACACCCAGCGGCTCGAGTGGACGTGCCACGGCGCCTGGCTGCTGCCGTTCACGGGGCAGGCCCATTACGACGCCAAGCTGGACGCGTGGGTGGGCATCTGCGGCGGCGGCGACACCGACGACGGCGCGGCGCGCGGGCGCGTCTGCTCCTGCGGCGTCGTGGCGCCGGGCCTCAGGAGGGTTCCGGCACCGGATCGGAAGGTGGGGGCGGAGCAGCTGTTCTGCGAGGACGAGAAGCGGCACGTCGGCGCGGCGCTCGTGTACATGGGGGACAGCAGGTTCTGCCTCCTCGAGTGCGTGAAGCCCAAGCCCAGGGCGGCGAGGACGAAGAGGGTATGGAAGGAGAAGCAGCCTGAGAGCAATGGGCATAGGCTGACGGACCCATCGGATCACGTGATACACGTGACGGCCTTCGGGCTCAAGTACGGCGATCAGGGCGAGCTCACGGCGGCGGCGGCGCGCCGCCAGCGCCGTTCCTATGCAGTGCCCGAAAACGCGGCCAAATTCCTGGAGAAGCCCGTCGCGTTCTGGATGTAGGCCGGCGGCCCACTGTCTGTTGTGCGTGAAAACTTTTGAGCTATTTAGTGTAGGAAAAAGTCCCTTTTACCTCCCTGGACACAGGGCTGAGTCCACAATTCCAACTAGACTGCAAAACCGGTCAAATCACCTCCCTCAACTTTACAAACCGTTCAGTTTACCTCAGGTAAAATGAACGGTTTGTAAAGTTGAGGGAGGTGATTTGGCCGGTTTTGCAGTCTAGGGAGGAATTGTGGACTCGGCCCTGTGTCCAGGGAGGTAAAAGAGACTTTTTCCGTTAATGTAAGTCGGACGGAGGCCTGTTGGGCTCATGCTCGTTCTTCTTCTTGGGCCGAAGTATACATCGATCTTTTTATTTATTTTTAATTAACTGGAAAAGTGAACGGATCACATCTATCTATATAATCTATATAGATACACCCGACTAAGAAGCATTAACTATATTCCACTAAGAAGCATTAACTATATTTCTCTCAACTTGCAAGCTGTTCACTTCATTGCTAGGAACTCACTATCATACACCATGTCATCATCCACTAGACCATTAGTTATGTCTTCTATCGATTTTTTATGACTAATATCATCTATATATATTTGCGAGTATCACGCTACAAAATTCTCACAGTAAAAATACATGGAGAATCAATCATTCAACAATTGTTCACTCTCAACAAAATAAACATATTTTCATGTATAGTATTGGTTGCAAAAGAATATTGTCATGCAATCACCTTTAGTTTCTACTTTCAAATTTCACCTTAAAACTTTGTTTAAAAATTCTTGCAGCAACGCACGGCGTATCATCTTCTCCTGACTGCTACGCGTCCTGCTTTTGGCTTTATTAAGAAGAAACAAAAGAACACTACAGGACCTCAACTACAACCATCACATTCCTTTTTAAGAAGAATCTCAACTTATACTTAGTGCAAGTGTCTACACAAGTGCAAATTTGGTTTCTTTGATTCCCCCCCTTTATCTATATAAATATAAGCCTATTAGCATATCGACATGATCTCACTTTGGCCAATAAAAAATATCTTCAAAATATTTTAAATAGACTTATTTTGAAAGTATGGTAACGAATTTTGTTACATGAACATGATTTTATCAATTTATATAACTTTCGAAGTTAATGATAGTCAAAACTAAAGAGGTTTAGCTCGTGACAAATTATATCATAACTGAAGAGGAAAACGACCACGAAAACACACAAACAACTGCTCCCTCTGTATCGAAATACTTATCGCTGTTGATTTTTTTTACAACTTTGACAAATATTTTATTCAAAAACTTTTTACAAACATAAGGAAATAAATCATGCTTATAAGATACCTATAACAAAACATACCACAAATAAAGTAGATGCTCACATAATTTTTTGAATAGACGCATAATTAAAGTTTGTAAAAAATTCAATACGAACAAATATATATTTTGATACGGAGGGGGAGGATATAAAAGTAAAAGAGGGGCTACCACTTCCGTTCGACTGGAACTAACGCCAGATTTTTTTTTTTGAAATTACACAGTACAACACAGACGCTCACAACACGCACGCACACTCACCCCTATGAATACACGTACGCAAACCCTACCCCTATGAGCACTTCCGAAGGACTGAGCACCGGCAGATCTGGAGATTCTCGAAGTCACCACTAGCGTCTCGTCGTCGACGGGAACGCCGGTTGATGTCTTTGGTTGATGAGGAAATAAGCCACCTGGATGGGCACAAAGGTGCGTCGTCTCTGTTTCTTTCATTCCACACATAATATGTCCGCGAAAATTCCATCTTGCGCATCCCAATCACGTTATCAAAGACACATGCATGCTCCTCCATAATTCGATTTGTTTAGCATTACCCGGCCGTATGCCCTCTGCTATGAAATCTGAACACCCTGTGCCAGCCGATTTAACGGGAGATAAGATAAACAAATAAAGCCGCGCGCATGATTAGCAAAGAAGATAGGGAGGATGAGACACCGACCAGATCCATCCCCTCCCTAGCTGGCTCCATCCATTCCATCCCCGGCATCTCCTCCAATCCAATCCAAAAGATAGGAGATGGCGAAAGCGACGCGGACGCTGGGGGTGCACGGGCACGTTGCTTTCCTAGCCAGGAGGCTCGTGACCTAGCTACGACTACGAGCAGTAGGTCGATCAAGCCTACTACTCACGACTACTCTTCGTTTGCAAGTAACCTCTCATTATGCCTGTGTGAAGCCACTTTTGTATAGATGCCAGCAGTACTGCAAAGCGCTGCTTTATTTTTTACCCATCGATGATGATTTGACATTTGTGCTTTCATCAACGTCGGCCGATCAATGCAATCATGCATCGATCAGGATAGCTGCATGGATAGGTGATAGTGGAGCGAAACCTTGGACTCTCTTGGCAAAGTTGTTGGACTGCTATCTAGCTGCATGCTTTGATGGAGCCAATTAAGTCTGCTCATTTTCTGCAAACGATCGAACTGAACCTTTTTATCGCCTCATCACCTAACCGAGACTCTTGTCATCTTGTGGTTTGGGTACTTGGATATGATACTGCTGTTACTGCTGCCTGCGAGTCTTCAACACCCAGGTCGTCGCCAGAAACCGCGAGGAAGATCGATGGCAAGACGACGCGTATTATTGTTTGTACACGGATGTAGCTGATCTGTGGCACGAGAGAAAAAAAAAAGGTGCGTACTACTGGAAATGGAAGGATACTACTGGATCATCGAAATCGAACCAAAGCCAGATCGAGATACGTCCAAGACTTGTCCGTTCAGTGAACGGGGGCAAAAAAAAAAAGCAGGTACGGTATACACTACAGCTGCTGCACTGCATCTAGTCAGGTGCCGGCGCTTGGTGTGAACGAGAACCACGCGCGTGCGCATACATTTCCCGCGCACGGCCATTGGATTCGTAGCACGGCAGCACGTACACCCCACGCCGTGTTACTGTAGCCGGCAGCCACCGACATGGCCTCTCCCTCCCTCTCTCGAGATCTGCGGATTAGTTTACGGCGTATGCGTACGTGAACCTCGTGAGGGAGAGGAGGAAGAGAACCCGACCGCAGCTAGCAGAGCACGGCTTGCTCGGTCGCCTGCTCCTCAAGTAAACAATGGAGAAACAATACATTTTACTAGATTTTTTTTCACGTTACTTTTAATCCTTACAAAGCATTGGGGATTATCATCTAATCTTATCTTAGATGCAAATCCATATGTGAAACAATACACTTGCAAACTTAGTGTGGATGAAAAGCTACCTTTAATTAGCCTAAGCAGTGAACCAATGTACTTCATACATCATACATGGATTCCTACCTAGTGAGTAGTGACCTCACACTTCAAACTAAGGTACAAAGGATACCATTTTCTCCGTTAATAAAAGCATTGTTTTTAGACATTCCTCAAAGCCATCTAGATTTGTTGGTTACAGATATAGCCATTTTTATTCCCTCGACAAAAAAATTTCAGCCTTACAAAATCCCATATGAATAATTCAAAAATTCTTCCATTTCGAAGCAGTTTTTTTCTGATTAACGGTTGCTCTCTGCTGGAGTTTACTGCCACCCGTTAATTAAGGAGGCGGTCCTGATGGCCTTTATCGTCATTTCGTGTCTCCCTGTCCTTTTAAATACTCCCAAAATATCATGAGCACTCCTTCCTCGGAAAACAAGGGAGGGAGAAGCGACGGAGAGCAGAGCACACACGGCGTCGTCGCATTTGGAACGCTCGCTGCCCGTCGTCGCACGTACGAAGCCCACGCGTTAGCACGTGCCTGCCGGAGCGCCCCCCGCCGGAGAGGAGGATGACGCGGCGGTGCTCGCACTGCAGCAACAACGGCCACAACTCGCGCACCTGCCCCGCCCGCTCCGGCGGCAGCGGCGGCGGCGGGGTGAGGCTGTTCGGCGTGCGGCTCACGACGGCGCCGGCGCCGGCCGCGATGAAGAAGAGCGCCAGCATGAGCTGCATCGCGTCCTCGCTCGGGGGCGGGTCCGGGGGCTCGTCGCCGCCGGCGGGAGGAGACGGCGGGGGCCGGGGAGGGGGAGACGGCGGGGCCGGGTACGTGTCCGACGACCCCGCGCACGCCTCCTGCTCGACGAACGGCCGCGCCGAGCGCAAGAAAGGTGAGTTTTTTTTTCAACATCATCAATCGATTCCTCAAATGCGTTATAAGATTTTCGCGGAGCGCTTCTCATCCCTCAAATGCGTTTCTCCTCGATGAATTAGCTCTGTGAAACTGCAAAAGCTGTTGCTTTGCCCGCTAATTGCACTTTACTTCGTACAACTATTTGTTTCCATATTTTGCGTTCCTTGTTTATCCGTACTAGTACATTTTGTTCTGCGTTAAGGGAAGAAAGATCCGATTCGCCAACATTTCACTGCTTGAATTTCTCAACCGTTCCCTTGAAGTATTGCATTGCGTGCAAGAGAAATATAGCCTCGCAGGGTTGAATTGCATGGCATACTCTTCTTGTAAATGCCTTTGATATGCCCATCTCCTTCTCAGGTTTCCCCTTTAGGTCCACTGATTTGTAGGCAACGAAAACGGCGACACTAGATACATGCCAAAACCATAGAGCTATATTGCCCTTTTGAGTTTTGAGATCAAAGAGTGGTAGGCCCTCTGCTCCATTCGAGAAGCAACCAACTTTCCATAGGAAACTAAATTAAAGAATAATGAACTACCTGCAATATCAGTATGTTTGGACACATGCTATAGGAATCACACTCCTTTTTACGAGTACTACTTTATTTGCTAGACTCAAGTATTTGGCGCTATTATTGTTGAGATGGACTGATGGAGTTTGTAGGAACCGTCCAGAATGGCCGACACAAATCAACTCAGATAAATATCTTTTCCAACCTGATTAAGTTACATGGACATGTGCATCACAATACCTTGATAGATCACATCCCACAAGAGTCAGTGGCTGGCCACGATTACAGAGCCCCACAAAGTGTCCCTTCATGTCTTTTTCACCTTTATTAATTTATTAATCACCTGATCCTAAAAGAATCTAGACATATAAAATTTCTGGTTGTTTTGACCAGTCCTAAGCACGCACCATATGTTTCTTTAATATATCTGTGCTGGTAGGGATATGTTATTCAATCAGTATGATTGTGCAAAACGGTAAATTATTGCACTTGGCTTTAAAGGAACTGTGAACAACTTCATGGTTTGCTTATAGGTTAAGTTAGAGTATATAGGATCACCTGCTTTTTTCTTTCACTCGGTTGTATATGATGTTAAATCAGCTGCACTAATGGTTATGAGATGAGCGAATTATCCTCCTGTGAGTTTTAGAGCAAATGAGCAATAGAGCTGAACCTTGAAAGGAATTCCCTTGTACGAGTCAACGCCATGTAACAGTTATGACTTCACTAACTGAATGGTTTATCATGCATTTTGGACCATTCTATTTCTGTAGCTATTAAATCTGAAGGTCTTAAACCGTGGGAGTTCAATTCAAGTGCTCTGTCATACACTTTATGCCTAAAATGTGTGTTCTGTTCACCAAGTTGCCATTAAAGGTACCTAAGCCAGCATAACATTTACTGTAGGCACATTATCGCTTGTACTACTCTGGATTTGAAACATAGGGATGCAGACACAGATGTTACAAATTCATTTTCTTTGGAGACTATAGTGCATTGACTGGAGTAGGAGTACTGCTCCATGTCTTATGTACGACCTTGTGTAAAGAATACTGGCTGCCTCCTCCGAATCCTTCTGTTCTCTTTCATCTCATCTGTAGCAAAGAAGCATATGGAAATCATATCTTACTACCGCACTCGATCAAGGGCCTGCCTTGCTTTACTTGCAAATAAAATTTTAAATGCTTAGAAGTATCCCTTTATGTCCTGAAGAGTTTTGAACCCCTTCATTGTATCTTGATATTACCAGTACACCTGTTTGCCTGTGCTTCCACTTGAAATATCTAAATTTTCGCATCAGTATCACATGGGGATCACAGCAAATATTTCTTCTTGTCATGTTTGTTCTCACCTGAATTCGAGTCTAGACAGCTTATGAAATAAACTAATTAGTAGGTTTGGATGTTCAAAGCCTTCTTGTATGGCTTTTTTATCTTTTCTCTTGACAATAAAGTTCTCCAAGTTAGGCATAGTATTGTATCATGCAGATGTTATTACCTTTCTTCCAAAACTATGTCTTAATGCTGCCTTTTGCATGAGAGTTAGGTATTCACTGAAACTCTCTTGTTTACTCATCTCCACGTGACAAGCCTATTTGCCTTTTAGTTTCATGAGAATTAGAAGGAACACCACCTTTCATTAAGATTATAGAGGTTCTACATATCATTGGGTTAGACCAGCTCAGCTAGAAAGGGCTACAAGCATTTACAATGGGATTGTAATTTTATTTCTTTTTTTTTTTGCATTTACCTTTATGTAACTATTCTTGTGGTGCTGGTGAGGTCCTGTGCCTGAGATATGGAATCTTGTATGTAGCACTTGTGGATTCATGCTAGTCAAATTCAAAGGGAACACCTGTCTTCTCTGAAATATATTTATCTTATAAAATGTGCTATCACGTATCAGTTATCTCATAGTGTGCACATCACAGTTTCAAAGGGATTACTTTTTTTGCTTCAGGTACACCTTGGACTGAAGAAGAGCATAGAATGTTTCTGATGGGTCTGCAGAAGCTCGGTAAGGGAGACTGGCGCGGGATATCCCGAAACTTTGTTGTTTCCAGGACTCCAACTCAAGTGGCAAGCCATGCTCAGAAGTACTTTATTAGACAGTCAAACTCATCAAGACGGAAGAGGCGGTCGAGCTTGTTTGACATGGTCCCAGAAATGGTATGCCGGTTTATTTCTTGTTATGACCTTATACTGCGGATGGCCTATATTCACTATACACGTTCATCCTAATCTCTGCGCTTCCCTTTTCAATCTGCAGCCAATGGATGAGTCCCCAGCTGCTGTCGAACAATTTACTCTCCAAAATGCTCAAGATGAAGCTACAAGTTCAAATCAATTACCAATCTTACATCTTGGGCAACAGAAGGAACCAGAGGTTGCTAAGCAGCTGCCAACTTTTCAGCTAAGCCAGCACGAGGAATCTGAATACACAGAACCTTCATTGCCATTACCAGACCTGGAGATGAACTCTGGTGTGCCATTCAAGACCATATCTGTTCCGGCGGTGCCAGCATTCTACCCAGCATTGATTCCTGTTCCACTAACTCTTTGGCCCCCAAGTGTTGCTCACATGGAGGAATCAGGCACAGCCCATGAAGTCCTAAAACCAACTCCTTTGAACAGTAAGGAGGCGGTTAAGGTGGATGATGTTGTTGGTATGTCTAAGCTCAGCATTGGTGAGGCTAGCTCTGTCTCCGTGGAACCCACTGCTCTTTCCCTTCAGCTTATTGGATCGACGGATGCAAGGCAGTCCGCTTTTCATGTCAGTCCACCAATGAATAGACCTGAACTAAGCAAGAGAAACAGCAGCCCAATTCATGCACTTTGATGAAGCGTGGAATAGGCCCACTGGGTCAAGTCTTACAGATTATACTAATGGTCCCAATACCCGAGCATGTGAGCACGTGTTTTCTGTAACAACTTCTAAGTAATTCTGTTTCCAGCTTATGTTCTTTGTCACCAGCAAATGTAGGGATACATATATCAATGAAAGTAGCATACCATCAATGTCAGACTGTATTGTTGCCTGTTGGGATGCTACACGCATCTTCCTTTTCTGATCCAATCCTCCAGCTTTGGAAATCGACCTCAGAATTAGTCATGCCACTTTTTAACTCAAACAAGATTATTAGTGTTTGCATAAAACATTGACAAATTTGCTTGAACTTCAAATATTGATAGAATGGTTTGGGTGTAGAGGGGTTTTCTATCGACTTTGGAGGATAAGGGATGGTGATCCTGTAGGGTAGGGGTAGTGGCTCCTCCCTGTAACAGGGACTTACTCTATCGTGACCCTTACTGTTTCCGTTAAGCCTTTCCCGTGGTGTTAATTATGAACTTCAGCTTTTATATGGAAGTGTTTCTGAGAGTTGCTTTTCTTGCCATTATGACAACTTATTGGAGTTTGTATCTGTAACTCATGTACACAAGCAGTACTCTACAACAGTCATTCTTCTCTTAAGCAGCGATTAACATCTGCACCATAAGCTCTTGCCTTGAAATGCTGATATGCATCTCTTTGTAGTGGTCAGTGCCAGTGGTGGCAATGCTTCTTTTATTTCCTTCCCAGTTTGTGCCTTTTTTGTTTATCTATAGGTTTTGTTTCAGATCCAGTGACTAGCTGTGATGCTCCTTCAGCCAACACTTTTAGAGTTTTTACGGTCTGCATAATGTGAACTTTCATCTTAGATTCCGGCAAATGCTTGGAGATCCAGGCAAGGAGGTTGTAGAGTACTTTACACGATCCTCTTGGTAACCTATTTACAATATGTGAAAATGTCTAAAGTGACTGTCTACCTGGCGAATAAATACTATTAGATCCAGTTAAGGCTTATTTGCAGGTAACCATGTCCTGTTCTCTATTGTCACTGTAATCCCTTTCCTGTTCTCAAATCTTAACAGTCAACACTATGCTGAGATCGATGGTCTGTCAATGCCACTTTGAATTTTGATCATGATGTAATGTCTTATACAATCCTAATGCTATATGTCAGATTGTACACACATGGTTGTATTCTTGTAAGTGAAGCATTTCCCCCTATGCAAGATATGTTTGACACTCTCTTTCTAGTAGCATGAATGGCAGTCTCTTAAAATATTTGACAGCAAACATAAAGCTCTCTTCAACATTATTTTTATTCTTACGATGATACAGCTGGATCGCTTGATTTAATTTCATTGTTCATTTATAGTTATTATATGAATTAAAATCTTCTCAGACTTCACAATCAGTACTCTATCATGCTTAGTCCTGAGAAATATTATAGGACGAACATCTTGAGAAACCATAAATAGATGGCACATTTTCTAGTACTAGTTGACTTTAATATAGTAGATTTCTGTAGAACATTATGTAGGATGCATTGTCCAAATTCTCGGGATCACATTAAAAAAGTATGATTTGTAGTAAAACACCTAAAATAACATGTTATCAATCATTATCGTGTGTACTTGACTATTAGAGGATGGGCTCAATTTTTTTGATGCTAGAGTAATAAATATTTATGCATCTCCTCAAAAACAGTATTTAACATATTTGACATTTTCTTTTGCATATCCTCTATACTATTCTGAAGTTGGGAAATAATTTTTCAGCCAGTCACGATGCTAATGCTGAGCTGCTGACTTTATTATCAATGTATTGTTGTTGTTGCTGCTGTTAACTCATCCAATTTTCTTTTCTCCTGACGAGTTGACCTTGTTTATTTTTGGTGAATGATGAGTTGACTTCTTAACCCTGCATAAACTGCAGATATGAAACTGCCATGTGTAGAAGTGTAGAACATAGTTTCAATTTTGTTTATGCAGAGAGCGACGTCAATGGAACAGATGATGTGAATCGCCCAGTTGATGGAGGTATGAAACCAAACCTTCTCCAGTGCCCTTAATCTATTGCTCGGTTGAAAAAAAAAATACTCCTGACATTTCTTGAAGCCAACCTCCAACTAACAGCAAGAACATCAGATATACACAACTCACCTTTCAACTCCACGTGCAGGCAATGACCATCAAGAACCACACAATACGATCGAGCATACCAGTTCATCATCATCACCATCAAAGAAGATTAGAATGGTAACCATTGTCAACTTCCTGATCAGCTCAAGATACTCTGTTAATTGCCAAATGCAAGACACTGAGGTCTTCGCATTACCAAATACCAATTTTGTTTTCAAGTCCGAGTCCATGTCTTCTTCCAGCACCCAGGAATTCAGAGGGAGCTGATACTAGGATCGCCGTGCCGATCGAGCAAAATATGTCTGGACGGCATCAGGATTACGATTTGGTCTGATCTGAAATCTCGGGGGATCCAAACCTGACGAGAGAGCAATTCTCCCAGATCGTCCAAGAATATGACTCCTGAATTGAGTCTCCGTCAATGCAGGATCGTCGCAAGATCGCATTTGATGTACATTACATTACTGCGAGTCAAGCAAGCACGCCCGTGTCAAACAAGCAAGTCGATCCTTGAGAACTTCTTCGATTTCGACACCTAATGAGATCTCGGTGCAGTGTTCCTGATCTTGAGCTTGACTGATCATGCCTAAACTTTAATTTGAGTTCAGTCAGTTTCGCATTGAGTTTCTCATGGGTTCGGTCGAATCGTCCCTCTGATTACTGACGCGTCGTGATCTTGTCGAATCTTCTCTGTCAGGTACAGTTTCTACTTTTTCTACGTCGTGTAAAAATCATCGACTTGTTCATCTTCAGCTTCTGTCGTCAGTCGAAGTCCTTTTCCCACAGAGTATGTCGAAATGGACAATCCAATTCGTGAATTGGATTATTGTCGTCCACTGATAACCTTGAGAAGATGCAGAGAGCGAGAAAGATGCATGAACTGTAGGTTTTTTTCCGTGACTAGCTGATTGATTCGAACAAATCAGGAAGAAAGTAAGGATCCAAGTCAAGTCACTGTCGGAGTTGTGGAAGTTAATCCTGGCCTAGTGATGTCACTGATCTGTGGGCCATCACGGGATGCAAATCCGCGCGGATATCGATCTTTGGTGTCGGTCAAGGTCTCCACTCTCCAGACCTCAGCGAATCTCTCAAATGACGTACGACATGCGTGATGGCTAAGCACAAATGTCGCAAATAACCCAACAAGAGTTTTTCTTAGATACGCAGCAATTAAAAAAGGATCCCAGCAGAGTATGGGCCCACACATGTCAGTGGCACAACACACTTTTTTATACGTTTTGTTTTGTTTTCTGTGTTTTTTTTTCAAAATCAATTGCAATATACAAAACTAGAAAACATCGAACTAATTAGATATGTGGCTTTTAATTAAGAAGAAATAGGCGCAAAATTCGAGTTTATATATGACATGATTCACACAACAAAAAATCGTGTTTATATGTATGGACCACATCGGCCAATTATTGTACGTAACAGATGTGACTGCACGAGAGAGGAGATCAGTGGATGGATTAGCAGCGGTCGTCGCTCGTCAGGGATGCCCGGTCGTTGGTTCACATCCTTGGAAGATCCTATCGTCCTGCGAAGAGATCGCAGCAAGATCTCTTGGAAGATCACCTGGGACATTGTAGGTGTAGCTTGCATGACTGAGGAACCACTTTCTTCCAGTTCCAGAACATGTGACGCAATGAGCATCCAGAATGTGTACTTCCTCTGATGGGCATCTGTTATTACTACGAGGAAAAGATTATTTCAAATTATTGCATTGGTAAATAAGATGGCGAGAGGCACTTCTTCCTTTGATCTTTTTTCTAATAAAAAGCAGTTTCACTGTATAAGTTCATGCTTTTTAAAAGAAAAAGAAAGTTCATTTTTGACCGTCCAACTCTTGTCTCAGTTTTGTTTTGACCATCAAACTTCAAAACAGAGTATCTTTGGCCATCCAACTATCAAAAGCGCTTTTATGATGCATCATACCACCCTATACCATTGTTTAAAAATGACCAGTATAAAAAGATCCGACAGTTGTGATTAATTGTATACCACTAGAACTTCACTTGTGGTATAGGTGGTATACATGGATGGTATAGGTGGTATAGGGGTATTATTGGAAAATTTATCTCAACGGAAAAGTGCAAAATGGCGTTCAGAGTAAAAATTGCAGTACACAAATTAACATATTTTTGTCATAATTACAGATACCCATTCCAAAAAGACTTATACCGTAAAAGAGCTAGTCAAAACCGTTCAATTTGACCATCAGGCTGTTTTTGATGAGTGATTTTATTTTTTTATTTATAATTTAGTCTTTAGATCTTAAAATGATTATTACTTTTTGCTCAAACCTCCGAATTAGATGATTCTTGTGGTCATAACCCTGAGCTTTATCTTTTAAAATGTTCTTTATACTATTTTATCATTATTTGTTATATTGTTCTTATGTTGTTGTGTAAGAACAACAATAGAAGAAGTAACAAACAATTGCAAAATAATATGAACTAACATCTTAAAAGATAGAGCTCATCGTTATGAACATATGATCATAAAAATATTTAAATTGAAGATACGATAAAATAATTATTATTTTAAAATCAAAAGACTATTTTGATCATTTAAGTGCCTTAAAAACAAGGCTGCTACTTGGTTTCTATGCATGTGTGACGCGCCAAGACTTTTCTTAAAGACGTAGTTCGTTTGTTTGACAAACTTGTGGTGCTGGATTTTGGCACCTAACATTTGGCACAGCCAGAACCACGGCGTGGAAATCGATGGCTGCAAACCAAGCAAGCTCTAAATTGGCGTGTACAGAGAGAGCACTCTTTCGATACATTTTGAACGAGCACGGGCTTATGCCTATTTCAGAAAATCCCCTTCAATACATGATACCAAATTGTTGTTTTCTAATTAGGAATTCTTAAAGCAACCAATTATCGTGTGGCGTTGTGTCTACAAAGAGCGAGTAAATTTCATTCTATCTTGCATTCTTCTTTGCCACACGTATATAAAAAAATGTAGGTGACACCTAATTATGTTCACACATTACCTTCTTTATAGGTTTAGAAATGAAACACACGGTAGTGTGCTTGCTTAAGCAACGTCACCTCACTTCTCCAAATAAGCCCTCAATGGGCGGCCATACGTGAGTAAGAGGAAGCCATCAAAATGCATAGTATAGCAGACTAGAAGTTACTCATGTTTTGTCTAATCACTCATGCATGCACAGTAGATCTCAAAGGCCATACCAGTGGTATGATATAGAAGTTCACCGAGCCAGCAGAGTGGACGACCCAGTAAGTTAAAAACGTGGAACCAATTATATGCTACTGAAAGTCTCTTATGCCACTACATCCAACTTTTTTTAATACATTTTTCACCCTGTCATGGTCCATGTAAAGTGCTAACAAGACCTGTAAAGGACAGTACATACTGGTGGTACATGAATTAGACACGAAGCCATCAGTTCCACACAACACCAATCGATCTCAAAAGCACACATGGATGGCAATGGCAGCATGACCAAGTACAGCAAATATGCCACATGGAAGTGCACCGATTAGATGGGAGTGGGGCATTTTTATGCGCAGATTGGAGTAACAGGACACGTATGTTAGGTACAACCGAACTTACTCATCCCTCCTGCACTGCAAACATGCTACATATACTAGGGTGGCCATCGCAGTCTTTGCAGAAATGCATGCATGTGTGCACAGATCGTCAAAATCTGTCAACGTATCATGGAGCATTTTAGGGTTTAGGGATTGCAGGTGCCTGGCACGCTACGCCTGCCTGCCGGCCTCGGTGCGTGTGATGACTGGTGAGAGGTATGTTTCCAAGGCTGCAATACATGGGATCGAGCACATCTATCGGTCGGTGGTGATGAACTTTGCAAACGTCAACGATAGATGCGATATCTCTGTCGGCGGGCTGCTGCAATGAAATTTCGTCCAAAACTTTATCGCTCGATGGAAGGTCGGTTCTCTGCTAGTGAAACTAAGAGCCTGCTTGGTTGAGCTCCAAAACTTGCCAAGCCAAAATAAGAGCAAGTCCAAAAACTTTGGCACTTGTTTGGTTCAAGGCCAATATTTTTTTTTTTTTTTGACTATCACACTTTAGCATCCAATCAAGTGACAACCTTAGGTTCTTGCCTAGATTTTAGCAAAAAAATTGACATGCCCACATTTTGGCATGCCCTAGATTTGGCATAGCAAATTTTGGACTCAAACCAATCAGGCTCTAAGACTGAAAGTCTTGATCTTTTGGTAATGCATAGCTAAAAAAGCATGCATTGTGGATACGCACGGCGTCACCGCCTATCGCTCTATGAATGCATTGTCGCGATAGAGATAAGGCTAGCTTGTCGCGTACATACATGATACATACATGTGTACTTGATTCTGAACTGGTCGATGGATGGAGACATGTATCCGTCGTCGCAGCCTGTGATGATATGTGTCACTTGGGCGATGTCACCGTTTTTCTATGCTTACAGACAAGGGCTAGCAGCTAGCTAGAGTGGATTTTGTGTGGACGGGTTTGCACATCCTGTCAAAGAAGGACCGCCCGTTTCAGGGGGTTCTAGAGGGAAACATATGGTTTTCATTCACAAGCTGTGATTGTTCATTTTTTTCCCTTTCTGATTTGAATGAATTGTTTTCACTGAAATCCAAATTAAACATGGAATTCACTTAACATCACTTTCTGCCTTGATCACGCAAGGGCTGGTCGATACCGTTGAACTTTCGAGACACTGAAGAGCAGCATGCACTTGCTTGCTGGTGAACATTTAAGACGTCAACGATAGCTAGGATCTATCCATCGGTCGATCGAGCTGCTACTACTACTATACGTAACGCATGACAAGAGTCTCTCGTAGTCCTTGGATCGGATACGAGACGGCAGATCGGCGGCGTTATTAGCTGCCTGTGAATGCATCGTCGGCCGGCCGGCCTTGCATTGTCGTGTACACCCTCTGTCCCGTTTTTATGGTCGCTAGGAATCCGTGCGCCCCTCACAATCCCGATTCCCGAGCGACAGACAAATCGGGACGGAGGGAGTACTCCGATCCTGAATCTGTCGATGCAGACATCACGTATACAGACGCCTGGGGTCACCGGAATCTGCAAACAGCCGCCGCACATTAACTGCATGCGCCCGAGACGCCGAGGAGAGATCGGCCACAGCTTGCTTCGGCAATCGGTCTTGTTGATCCTTCTAGAAAAATGGTTTAAATATACCTAGAATTATTCTCATCTCATAACTGTACTACCTTTGAATCTACCTAGCCAAGTCTTTGTATATTTATGAAAACTTGGGACCTGTACGAATCCTGAAAACGATTTGTATTTACGACGATCAGAGTGAATAGTTATAGGAAGTCTACACTAAACTGACTTTATTTTGGCCTTGAGAGAACAACTTGGTCGAAACATATGAATAAAGGGTCTGAAGCTACAGGAATTCAGAGGGCATTCCTTAGGCTCCTAGCTAAAGCTCAGTCGCCCCTGTAGTCACAGGTTCAGAAACTATGATTCAGAGGCATGCATACTTGGATTGAACTTATGAGAGGTTTTGGAGGATCATGCTGCTTGGAAATTAGAATTTTTCCTAAAGGCCCACCGGAACAGAGATGCCAGAGTTTGGTTCCTGTTATTCAAAGGGAGCTATATTTTGTTCAGTTTCGGAGGATTTCTTTATAGGGATCTAAACATCACCTAGAAATCCTCATTATATATTTAAGGTCGTAATACACCAAGGAAACAAGGTCCTAACTATCTCATATTTCCTTTCCCTTCTTCTTTTATCCCACTAAAATCTAATACTATTATTTTTTTAGGGCAAAATCTAATACTATTAAAGTACTGTATAAATAAACCATAATAGATTTGTGGATGTCACTTTCGTATCACCAACCAAAATTACAGTGTGATCGTACACATTCTAAAACAACGGCTGTTATCTTTTATACTATCACTAGAAAGAATCCTAATTAGTCAACAAATGAACGTGAATTCCATGAACATTTGTATAGCAAGTCTTTCCAAAAGTCCATGAAGAAGTGAAAATTTAGCAATTGCTATTACTGAATTAAATTGTAGCCGCTGAAACAACATAAATGTCAAACCAGATGGGATCATGGAACAACAAGAGAGAGTACAGAAATATAGGGCAATAATTATTAGCCGCTGAAATTGACATGCAGCCACCTTCGCTGAAACACATTTGCACGTTGGTCTTTTAAGCATGATGAAGGGACTTATCGATTAAAACATAATGTCCCAATCAAGGATTGTTGTTTCCAATATCTGTTGTCATTTTCTCCAATCCTTTATTCATGGTTATACATTAAGCTGAGATAAAAGTGACATGAAAGCTAAAATATTCAACAAGTAGTATTCTATTACACACCTTTGTCAAAGGAGTAATATGCAAATGTCGCAGCTGCCCAGTAAAATAAACAACTTCCAGTCCCCGGTCTGCAATGTTCAGACAACCACCTTTAACAAGACTACACGGCCGCTAGGGTTTATTTCTGGTTTGTGAGATTAATTCCAGGCCGTAAGGTAACTAGCTTGATTAAATAATAAGCAGAATAAAACATGACTAAGCTAGACGGCCACGGTTCAAGCGGCTACCTCCAGGCTCCAGGACGCGGTGCACATCCAGAGCAGGGCTGCACGGAATAGCTTTTTACAGCCCGGGTGCACCAATTTTTTACCGTAATCACACCACGTATGTGCTGCCCTGCCTCCTGACTCCTATAAATACGGGGTGCAAACACCACATCCCAGTCACCAAACACGCATCACAACTTGTTTCGCGGATTAAGCTCTGTAAACGTTGCTAATGGCGGTGGTTTACCTGCTGTTAGCCGCTCTAATCGCCTCCTGCCATGCACGGCCCACGTCCGGCGGCGATCGCCCCTGGCGGGCTTCCCTCGCCAAGCTCTCGGCGGAGGGCAAGCTCCGCACCGACAGCAACGCCACCGTGCCGGCGTCGATGGACTTCGGCAACATCACGTCGGCGCTCCCGGCGGCGGTGCTCTACCCGGCGTCCCCGGACGACCTCGCCGCACTCCTGAGCGCGGCGTACTCCACCCCGAGGTGGCCGTACACCGTCGCGTTCCGCGGCCGCGGCCACTCCATCATGGGCCAGGCCTTCGCCCCCGGCGGCGTGGTCGTGAACATGCCGTCCCTCGGCGACCCCGGCGCCGCCCCGCGCATCAACGTGTCGGCGGACGGCCGGTACGTGGACGCCGGCGGCGAGCAGATGTGGATCGACGTGCTGCTCGCGTCGCTGGCCCGCGGGGTGGCGCCGCGGTCGTGGACGGACTACCTCTACCTCACCGTCGGCGGCACGCTCTCCAACGCCGGCGTCAGCGGGCAGACTTTCCGGCACGGCCCACAGATCTCTAACGTGTACGAGATGGACGTGATCACCGGTACGTGTGCGCTTGCTTGCGCAAAATATCCATGCACCACACCTGCAAGCAAAGCCTTTTGTTAGTAATTACGTGCCACACCTTGCATTGCATCACGTACCAAACTGCCGATTGCTTCTTCCACCGGTGCAACAACAACTCGATCGCAACCACCTGAATCGCCTGATTAAATTCGCTAACCGCATTGCAAATCACATTTAATATGTATAATATATTAGCATTAGTGCATGGCGGTTAATGTCCAGCGCTAGCTATAGCTGCACCGGCCGGCCGGCCGGCCGGCGAGGGGCGGCGACGTCGTCTTTAACTAATACGCTGGCTGGCACTAATCAATGAATGGGCCGGTTGACATTGACAATTGCCGCGGTTTAATCACTTTAAAATCTGTGGCTTTGATTGTTGGGCGCTGACTTTGGGTGCAATTCGTGCAGGCCACGGGGAGACGGTGACGTGCTCCAAGGAGCTCAACGCTGACCTGTTCGACGCCGTCCTCGGCGGCCTGGGCCAGTTCGGCGTGATCACCCGCGCCCGGATCGCGGTCGAGCCGGCGCCGGCGCGGACGCGGTGGGTGCGGCTCGTGTACACCGACTTCGCCACCTTCACCGCCGACCAGGAGCGGCTCATCGCGCCGCGGCCCGGCGGCGGGTTCGGGGCGCCGTTGAGCTACGTGGAGGGGACGGTGTTCGTGAACCAGAGCCTCGCCTCCGACCTCAAGAACACGGGGTTCTTCTCCGACGCCGACGTCGCCAGGGTCGTCGCGCTCGCCAAGGAGCGGAACGTCACCGCCGTGTACAGCATCGAGGCCACCCTCAACTACGACAACGCCACGGATGCTGCCGCCTCGGCGGACCAGGTGCTCAAGGATGTGCTGGGCGGGCTCAGGTTCGAGCCGGGGTTCTCGTTCGAGCGCGACGTGACGTACGTGGAGTTCCTGAACCGGGTGCGCGGCGAGGAGGAGTCGCTGAACAAGATGGGGCTATGGCGAGTCCCCCACCCATGGCTCAACATGTTCGTGCCGGGGTCGCGCATCGCCGACTTCGACCGCGGCGTCTTCAAGGGCATCCTCCAAGGCAACGACGTCGTCGGGCCGCTCATCGTCTACCCCGTGAACAAAGCCAAGTACGTCGTCGTCAGAGCCATATGCCCATGCGGCGGCGTCTGCTAATTATATAATCGAATCAGACACACACGGCGGCTAGCTGAGCTGACTCTTCTTCTCCGGCGTGTTTTTCAGGTGGGACGACAGCATGTCGGCGGTGACGCCGTCGGAGGACGTGTTCTACGTGGTGTCGCTGCTCTTCTCGTCGGTGTCGAACGACTTGGCGCGGCTGCAGACGCAGAACGAGAGGATCGTCAAGTTCTGCGACAGCACCGGGATCCAGTACAAGAGCTACCTGTCGCGCTACACGGACCGCGACGGCTGGATCCGGCACTTCGGCAGCGACAAGTGGAAGCGGTTCGTGGACATGAAGAACAAGTACGACCCCAAGAAGTTGCTGTCCCCCGGCCAGGACATCTTCAAATGATCATGATCCATATACGCGTCGTTACTAACTCGATAGCAAATGGTTTAATTTCATGAAGGGGTTAATAATGTGAGTTCATCACAGCAGTCAATCTGTATAGATCACTGATCGTCATCACAAGGTCATTTGCGTCATATGGGAGATATATAGTACATAAAGTGAAATAGTTGCATCTCATATTCTCAAGTTAATTAATATACTTTTTCTTTGCTTCAAACTGGCTGGTATTGTCATCATCACTTATAAAAAAAGGTAAAAAAGTGTAAGATTTCTTTTTAAGAAAAAAGGGGGGCACCGTCACTTGTGAAAGACATTTGGTTGGATCGAGGTGAGATTCTTCCTCAGTTCGCACGTTTTGCTTCGACGACAATGGCACCGTCTTTTTCTATAAAATAACAAACTTGTTACGTGATTGATCAGATAGCACGCATTTGACAACTGATGACATGGACAAGATCAGGTAAAGGGTCAATTGTAACTAGCAGGTCGATCTGGTGTTGTTGATGATAAGTAGAATACTCCAGTTGACCAAAGCTGGCTTTTGCTTTCTCTTATTTTCTCAGCATTCACCACATGCGCATGAATACATGATGCATTGCACTTGCGCGTTGACGAACGGACAGCATATGCTTGGAGAGGTTATTCCAAGTTTTAGACAAAGTCACTCTACAAAAGCTAAGCAACAGTGTGCTGACCTGAAGAAAGTTGGTCGTAGATTATTGGTTACCATCACACTTACGCAAGCCCAGGCGATACAGCCTATCACTAGATCACACCAATTATCGTCAGCGTTTTTTTTTTTGGAAAACTAACAGATCGCAACACCAATTATCGTCAGGGAATAAAAAAGGAAATAAAACTAACCAAACAAGCATATGTATCAAAGGAAACGCCGTGCTCATGTATAAGCCTATTCTCTCTGTTTTTGGAAGTTTTGCAGAGCAAGCTACATCTATATCTATATATCTATATATGCATACATATAATAAATACGGGAGAATCAGGCTCCAACGTATTTTGTAGGGATGGAAACAGATCAGATTCGCATGTAATCGGATTTGGATAGCACCTTTTACCATATTTTTACTCGAATACGAATACGGATTCGAATGTTCTCGAATACGAATACAAAACGGATGTCTCGAATTCGGAAACGAATCGGATATTTACTCGATTAGGAAGACAGCATTTACTAATTTTTTTATTGCTAATTTACAATTATAAACATGTAAAGACTAACGTATTAGTACATAAGAGAGATCGTTTATTAAGAATAATCACATTCATCCATATTTATTTTAATAATTAATAATATAATAAATAAAACTATTAATAAATACATATTTTTAATATATATATATATCAAACAAATAATAAAAATACATGAAAAATATTTTCATCAATACATAAATAAACTAGGGTAATTAAAACTTTATATTAATGATATTGGTCATTAAATTTAAATATAACTTTAAAATTATTTTATGGATGCAATATTTTTAATATTAAGATTAATAATCATTAGTTATAGATATTTTTTTCAATTATACACTATCATTATTAGTATTCTATTGAACCTAATTTGCCATTAGTTATAGAGATAAGTTACAGTTTTGTATAGTCGAATACGGATATTGCCGGATATTACCGAATACGCATGGAATCGGATAGAGAAAAATCGACAAAAACGAATTCGGATGTATCCACTTTACTACCACATTTGAATTCGAATACGGATATCCATATTTACGTTTTAGCGGATACAGATATCGGATAATTCGGATTTCATTTCCATATTTCCATCCCTAGTATTTTGTACGTATTTGTAAACCGTGGGCGGAATTCAATGGACGCGTTTGTTTCCTAGCGTCAAAATAGCATTACCAGAGTCAATCGTAGACTCGTAGTTAGGCAATCTAGTGTATTCCTATGTCACACGGCACGGTGAGATTTCGTACAGCCTGTTCTACACTACACGCTTGGCCATCTTGCATCCACACGGACGCGGCCGCCCCTTGTAGACGTCAGGACGTGCCAGGGCCACGGCATGGGCACTGGCACGCATCTCAAGTCGTGGCAGTTAAGCAGCCGCATGGGAACGTGACATCAGAGGATTGCATCACTAATCAGGCCTCACAAAATTGGCCGTCTGGGGACTGTGCTACATCGTCAGCGATTGACGTTAGAGCTGCCATAATTTACAAGCATACAATTTACAACGATGGAGCTGCCATTATTCAATGAGGCTATACTGATGACTATGCTTGCGCAGCCGGCACCGCCTCCTGGTCCTGGGGCGCCCACCGCCACACCTTCAGCTCGCCGGAGCAATCTCCGGTGAAGAGCGGCCCACCATCAGCGAGCTCGATGGTCCTCACTTCCTTGTTGGAGAAGAGGGTGCCCACCTCGTGGAACCTGAAAGATGCCGAAGCAAGAGGAGCTCCTTTCAGTAATGAAGCCGCGGCAGTGGTGATTCTAACACTGGGGTGAAACTGACAGGTTTCTTATCAACTTACGATGGAAGGTCGAGCAGGCGGATGCGGTTGCTGTTATGGAGGGAGCAGAGCAGAACCGGTGTCTTCCCAACACGGTGCATGCCGAATAGTGTGCGTAACCCCTGCAACAGAATCGGAAATGTAGAGCTGTTGTGAGGAGCAGCTCAAAATAAACTATTCTCATGCAAGGAAAAAAGGAAATCTGAGGGGAAATGTCTCGTTGCACTTGTAAAGCTGTAATGAATCTGAGGGGAAACATAACACTCTCTCATTGCACTTGTACATCTGTAATGACTACCTAGTGTGATTTCCAATGATCATGCACATCAGCAGTTAAACTCGGACAATTTTGTGTAAGAGCTGATAACTAATTATTTGAACCTGTTCAAATTCAACGGTTTACTAAAGGGTATAATAGCAAGGTGAGGAGACACTTATAGTGTGTTTGGTTTGAGGAATAAGGTAGTCCATCATCTTCTCAGTCACTTTCTTGTTTGGTTTGTGGAATGGAATGATTTCATCCATCACCACTTCAATCCTCACAGGCTAATAATTAGTACTAGCATGAGGAATGGGGTCAATTCCACCAAATTTGAGGAATGGACACACTATGCACCACCTCATCTAGAATGGAGTGATTCTTCAAAGCAAACACCCCAAAACAGGTGCAGAGACTACAAACTGGAATACAACAGCTGGTGAGCACTAGAACAATATCCAATTACATTAGTCCTTGCTGTGTGCAGACAAAGATTTTTTTTATAGGAAAATCAGTTTGAACATGATGTTCAATAAGTTATTTTCAAAGTTCTAATATATGATACTCTTCATGACAAAGGCAAACAGATGATCTGAAATTCTCATCCAACAAGACTTCTATCAGCATTAGAAACATTCACCACTTTGTTTCCAGTTACACCAGATAAACTCAGTTTATACAAGAAGACCAAGTGACCAGCCAGACATGTTATCTCCATATGCAACTAATACCCTACATGAGATGTTCCAGGAAGTCTACGCTACACCTAGTTCAGAGACCACATTTATGAATCAAGTCTATGCTACACCTAGTTCAGATGCCACATTTATGAATCGTGTGGCTTAGCTGAAAACAAATGGAGTCCCAACAGTTAAGTCCTCTATGAAGCGTAACGTGCAGCAAACACAGAAGCATATTGACACTTGGGAACAGACAGAAGCTTATCAATGCAGTAGCACACTGAAACAAAAATGATCCATGAGGGTTGGGAGACAATGGTGGAAGGAACAAACTCATTGTGCTTATTTGCACAAAATTTCACTTATTGTTGAAATAAATAAGACATGAATTTTGCACTATATAATTTTTCTTGCTGATCTTGGGAAGTACCAATACAACAACAATGAAGCCTTTTAATTCCAAGCAAGTTTGGGCAGTACCAATATTCAGCAGGATAAGGAAAAAGATTAGCCAAACTACAATTACAAAAGGCAAATGTTACTATTTAATTCTGAACTTTAACAGTTACGATTTAGTCACTACACATATAAAAACACACATGCTGTATATATTTAGCATAAACAGTCTGCAGCATTCAACAAATAAAAAAACATAATACATGAGAAGCAGAAGTTCAGTGCTTACATGCTCCTCAGCATGGGTATATTTGAGTTGAAGGTTTCCAGACTCTGAAAGGGTCCAGACCTTTACAGTCCTATCGAGGGAGCAAGATAATAACTTGTCTTCCCAACATAAAACAGATGTTACAGCAGCTTTATGCTCAGAGAGTGTTTGGAGACACTGCATAGTCATGAGATCCCATACCTGACAAATTACAAATAGTAAATTAGTACCAAACACAACATTCCCTGATCAATGTGAGAGAAATCTTGAGGAAAAATAAATGTACGTACTCTAATGGTCTTGTCAAGTGAGCCAGAGTAAAGTCTTGTTGCCGAGATAGAAAGTGAAATCACAGCACGTTGATGGCCACTGAGAATAGCCACTGGTTCAATGTTGCTCTCCTTAGAAGGAAATTTCCAAGCTATGATGCGACCATCTGCCGTGCCAGCAAACAGCATCTCACCCGTGACAGTCATGGAACAAACCAGACCAGAAGGCCCCTGAAGACTCAGTTTCATCCCTGACTGTGTGTTCCATGCCTTGTACCAATCAAAGTAACCCTCAATATAAGATCACCAATATATTGTACAAAATGAATGTGTTCCCACTAGAATCCAGGAAATCAGAATATCACCTCAACAGACTTTGGAATCCCAATGAATACCCATGGACCATGGGTTATCATGCAGCCAACCTTGCCTCCCATCTTGATGACATCAACACACTATTGCAGAAACATTAAGAACAAAAAGACAATATGGTAACAGATTAGATTTTTTTCCCTTTTGCTTTCTATGAAGTCTCTTTTCCTCCTCTTCTCAATATAGAATTATGCCCATTATTCCTTATCTATTTTTTCTCCTTTATTTTTTTCTTTTCTTTTCTTTTCTTTTTCTCACTACTATTTTTTTCTTACAAAAAAATCATGAACATCCGCTGATAAGACAACTGTAATCTTGGAGTCCCTTCCAAATCATTCAACAGCTTATCGGCTAAGTGGCAACTAGACAGATGACCTCCCAAACTGATCTTGGGCACACTGCTAATGAAGTAGGCAATGAACCTCTAATAACAATGATCCCAGCCAACATGCAAATAACCTCTATGTGCAGCCACTGAACTGTCACTGCAGAGAACAATCCAATCTTGAACTGACATATGCATGTACCACCACAACTAATCAGGAGATATCCACTGGAAATTGGTGACACATTCAGCGCATTGATCGCCATCAGCAATCAGGATTAGCGCTTTGATCGCCAGTCAGCAATCAACAGAAATCCATTCTGAATCCCCAATCGATGTTCAGGCAACCGCCACAAATTGCCAAGCAGCCCATCAACCACCAATCCACCATGAGCAAATGGAGGGACGCAACCCAAAGTTGAACAACATGTATAGCTAGTCAGATGAGATTGCCGGAAACCAAGAGCCGAGCTACCTTGCCAGAGTTGCAGTCCCAAACGCTAACAGATCCGTCGACGCTGCCGGAATAGAGTTTGTCGGAACCACGCGGCACAGAGAACCCGCTGATAGCCTGTCGAATTAGAATTAGCGATCACAGTAAGAATCCATCACAATTCACAACCGATCGATCGAAATTGCATCCAAATCAGCCCGCCGCAATCGCGTCGGAATTCGGCAAGCACGAACCTCCGTGTGTCCAGCGAGGGCGCAGAGGAAGACGAAGCCACCCCTGCCGCTGGCGGCGAGGCGCTTCTCAAGGGTTGGTGTGCTGTCTCCATCCTCCGGCTCCGGCTTCGGATCAGGTTCCGGGCGTGCAGTCTCGCCTCCACGGCTCCGTCGTGCGGGTGCGGCAGGAGCAGCGTCGGGGGCGGCGGGCTCGGCACGGCGACTCGATCTGGACAGCACCGCCTTCTTCTCAGCGCCTAGGAGCCTCGCCGTCGCGGGATTGAGGCGTAGGGCCGGGCGGGGGGAGGCCTTGGCGCCGCCGCGGCCGCCCTGGGGCTCAGGCACAGAGGGGTGGGCGTAGGGGCTCCACCGCGTGGCCGCGGGCGCGGGGCCGCCGGTGCCGAGGCGCGCGGCGAGAGTGGAGGAGATCGGCATGGCGGGCGGTTGGCGAGCGGCGGTGCTTGGTTTCCGCTGGGGAACGGCGTGGTGGAGGCGGCGATCGCGATCGTGGTGGAAGGAAGGAGGGAGGCGCCGAGGCGGACGCGGTAACTGGCAGAGTGGCAGTACGTCATTTATCAGCCGCGCCGGCCCATAAAACCGAGTAGGCGAGTAGCCAATCGTAACCGACCCGGAAACTAAAAGTTTTCAAATTTCCTTGAGATACATGGAAAGGATTCCGTACTTATTGCGTTTGAAAAAAATATACTGCGATCAAATTAGTTTGAACTACTTCTTCGTTCTAAATTGTAAGTCATTTCAATTCTTAAAAAGTCAAAGCATTTCAAATTTGTTTAAATTTATACAATAAAATACTAACATTTGTAATACCAAATCAGTATTGTTAGATTCTTCATTAAATACATTTTCATAGTGTATCTATTTGATGCTATAAATCTTTGTTATTCTCTCTACAGTTTTGATCAAATATAAATTTGGAACCGAAGGAGTATCAATAATAAACATGAACACACAATTTCGCATGCTAGATTTTGCACTTAGCATACCCTGCTGTTGAATCTAGGTGGTATGACTTGTCTCCTCTTTGCCGAGCATTTCTTCTGTGATCAGTACCCGATTTTCGTTATACTCCATTCACACTTATCGCTGGTTTCGTTTTGAGATCTCTTTCGGCTAACCACGCTAACCATCTCAATTTGACACCCCTGCTCGACCCCTGCCCGACAACTACAACGCACGTCCGATAGAAGTTTCTAACTAAAATGTGATTTACAAAGAATTTGTTGTGATTATTCGAAATCTCAACATGACTGAACGAGAAGAACCACATTAAGGATTTAGCTTTCCTTATTATTGAAATAAAAAGCGTTAGGACCAACCAGAATGGGGGAGAACTTCCCTGCGGAATACAAGAAACACAGTAAGCGTGAGGGCCAAACGGAATGGGGGAGAACTTCCCTCCGGAATACAAGAAACACAATAACGACCTACTAAGCGCTTTGTAAGAACTATGCCAAAAAAAAAAAAAGACCCGATTTCTCACAGCATTGTCTCAGCCTGGCTCAGTTAAAACCATGCAGCATGTTAATTCTTGTGTTCCCCTCGGAACATCAGATACAACAAAAGGTTTTTGCATCCTCCGATGACTTAGACTTGCCCCTCTGCCCAGCTCAACAACATAAAGGGCCAGGGCATGATAGTAAGAACAGAACAGCAACAACAAAAACCACATCCCCCCAATGTCTCTTACGTTAGCTTTGTCACTGTTTATAACTCTATGGTGTCTAAATCCTACAAAGAATGGATCAAGTACACCTCTTATATATACAACAGAACACCGGTTGCAACTGCACATGACCATAGAAGGACGCTGAAACATGCATCTATTATAACTGTAATTGCTTCTTTGGCCTGGTCAATAAAGAAAGGCCTGCTCGCACTCGTCCTTTTATCAACTCCCAAAAAATCGAGTTGTTAAAAAGCTTTCCAGTTACACCAGGTGTCATGACTGCCAAAAGATGCTTGGGTCATTGCTATATACCGCGCGGTCTTGGATCTCTAAATTAGCAACATGCCAATCAACAAGCCTTGCTTGGATGCATTTCAACAACATGAGTCCGGTTGGGAAGAGCCACCAACCACTTTCGTCCCTGGAAAGGTTTTATGACATGTGAAAAATGTGATGGAAAACTGGGGGAAATGGTGAATTGATAGCTTGGCTGCATATAACTCTCAAAAGATGGAAGTGGACAGTAAGGGGAAATTATGCTTACGTTCCCAGATTCCATGGCTGCATGCTCGGGTGTCTTTTTGTCGACGACTTATAGTGTACAAAACCACATATGAAAGCCACAACCTAGAGAGTACAAGCACAGAAAGAAGGTTATAGAGGCATAGAACTTGATAGGAACAAACTAGTCCAAGATACCAATAAGCACATAACATTAAATGTAGGCAAACAATACTTACAACATTGACCAGTGAAGTTATGTTCCACAATGCATATACACGAGCAAGGCCTGCTGACCGCCTCGGTCCATGACTAAAAAGAGCATTTATACCAGCAGGAAAAGGCGACAAAATCCCAAGAGGTAGAATAAACAAAACCAAGAGTACGTCGACCATAGAGTATGAATATAGCTGGAGAAAAGTAAGCAAAACTAAGCTGAAATCTGCGAGCAGCAGTATTGAGATTACTAAACCAACAAGATCCTGCAGTTAAAAACAAAACTATGATTAGTGCAAAATGAAGAAATTGATCCATAGTAATTCCGTGAACAGAAGCAATGGCAGCAAAAGACCTGATGCCCGACTGGTTTCGTATTGTGCAAGATGAGAGAAAATGGATAAAACAAATCTCTCCTGTCTCTCAGGGTCCTTAAGCTATTACTATCGAGAACTCCACCAGTAATCCTTTTGCGCATTAAAGCATCCTTAACCCTTGCCTGCCCTAGTTGGATATCAGTGAGCATGTTTTGTGTTCTGCATAATGTAATAAGCCATCATAAATAATAATGATGATAACAAAGCCAAATGATCAATTCTGAAGATCAATAACAAATATAAAAGCGCATAATAAACTCACAGTGTGTGTTGCTCTAGTTTTACTCTAGGGCTTCCATCATGTTCAGCAACCACTGGTTCTCCTTCAACAGCATAAACAACAAGACCAAGTTGGCAGTACCCTAATGCTGTAGCTTGGAACCACGCAAGATCAACGCGGATACCATTCACAGCTAAAGAGGGATTCGCGTGAGTTTCAAGCCAATCAATGACAGGAAGAAACGTTACTTTCAAGTTTCCACAGCGAACCAAACGCAGCTGTGCATTCAACCCAGCTACAAGGCGGTGCCATATCCATGACGGAACAGCCTGAAATGGATATGCCATGAGATTCCTATAAGTGCCAGGACAAGAGAAGTGCAGTTTGAAAGATCTTAAAATAATACCTGGCTCATAAGACTAGTGAGCACACTGTCACTATGAAGTGAAAACGGAGCCATGTAACTTCCATCGCCTCCAAAGATCAAAGACATTGGAAACCTTTGACGAAGACGAGGTGGAAGATCAGGCCTTTTTTCATCTCCCCCAAGGAAGAAATCTAAATACCCTAGCATTAGATCTGGAGTCGCAGTCACCTAGATATTCAAAAAGCAGGAAACACCTTAAACACAATTAATTTGATGGATGGAAATGAGAATGGACAAAAACAGTATACAATTGACCAAAGAGGACACAAGAAATTATAAAAGGATCAGTTACAGATATAAACCCGAATATGATTCTACTAGAGCCAAATAAATCCAGTGACGATGTATTCAGATTTGTACACAATTATAGTATCAACACAATAAGTCTTCCTATCTACTAAAATTTGCTTCAAAGTACTACTTCCAATAATGGAAGCTTTCGAGGCCTCTCTTCTGCAAGTATTTAAACATTTTTTTTTGTAAGCAACTAGGACCTCTCACTATGCAAGCAGCATCATAAGCTTAAGGATCCACCTTTAAGAAATTTGCATTTTGAATTTATGAAAATGATCAGAGAAAAGGCATACAAATTTTCTGAGAAACCAAGTCAGACCTTGAGGCCCTCATAGAGTGCACGTGAACGGCAAGACCGTAAGCATGAATGATCATATTCAGAGCGAACAAATTCGCGAAGTCTCTGTAATTTCTTTCTCCTACGCCACTGTTGCCATGACCAGGCCAGAGGGTATGCAAGGATACAGAGGATACTATAAACAGATCCTTCCCACCACTGATAAGCTGCAAGGATGTTTATATCATCGACAAATCGATTAAACGCATCTTCATATCTGACAAAGAAGAGGTAGCAAAATTAGAAGACAATTTCAAGTAATTTTTATAGTATAGTACTTCTAACAGGCAGATCAAAATGATTATTCGAATCAAAAGAGCAACTCAACAAAGCTCAGGAGGTAAAAGAAAAGGATAACAAAGGTTGAATCTGATCGATCAGTGTCAAGGTTAACTTGAGGATAAGATACATACACAATCTCTGTTATTTGTTCCGGTGGACTGTGTGGGAGATGCCACGGTTCACTGAAGGTGTTGGGACCCATGAAATACATCCTGTGTACATGACCATGTGACTCCTCAGCCCTATTAGTTTCCAAGACCTGTATAAATATCAAAAATTGTATATTCAGGAAGGCTCCAATAAAAAAAAAGGACAGCACATGACACTTAAGATGTGAGCTACTCCCTCCGTTTCATATTACTTGTCGTTTTGACTTTTTTAGATACATTCCTTTTGCTATGCACCTAGATATATATTTATGTGATTATGTCTAGATACATAACAAAGGGAATGTATCTGGAAAAGCCAAATCGACAAGTAATATGAAACGGAGGGAGTATGCAGAAAAAAAGTTATGAAGTACCTCATTTAGTGATTCTAGGAAGGGAAATGAATGATCAATTTGGGACCCTTGTTGAGTTGGTGCTGGCCCAGGTAATTCATCAGTGCCAACAAATTTCATACGAGCAACACTTAAAACAAGAGCTAACAAGATAAGAAGGCCTGAAAGAAGTAGGCCAAATAACCAAGGACCTCCAAAAGTGTATATTAACTCCTCCAGAGCTGTATAACAGTGAGGCATGCGATATCTGTCAGACACACATCTGTAGGGACATGGAGTTTCAGCAACACCTCCTGCGAACATAAATTTTATTAACAAATTGTCCGAATGCCTACATAGCACAAATACATACAAACCAAAAAAGAAGGGTGAAAGGATAGAAACTAAATCCAAACAGAAAACATGACATGGCAGGCCAGCAAATTTAAAATTTAAGTCAGATTTTGTCCTGAAATCAGTTTACCTCGGATATTTATGTATATAGCGCGGTGAGGGAGTTCTTTCGGAGGGCATGGAAAGCACAGAGATTTAGAAGATCCAGTAACATTTTTGTATGTTCCCAGAGGGCATTCCTGAAGTTAACACAGAAACAATTACCACCACGTTAAGTGGCACTGGCATTACAGCATGGCCACAGAACCAGAGTTAAGGGAAACAGATATGCGATTGTTCTAATTTACCCCCAAAAAATATGGACCGAGATATTACACATTATCAAGATACAGAACATTAGTTCAGGCCATTTTGTGTATTACTAACCAAACTTCACTGCTTAAATGTTACAACAAAGCAATAATATAGGGTAGAATGTATCAATAACATATAAACAAACCTTGCAGAATGTACCATAAAGGCCTTTTGGGCAAGCTTTTCCTGTAACCGTTCCATTCCCACCAGAAAATCCTTGCCCTTTACTGACTCCTCCACTGTATAAGAATACACCATTAGTGTAACAAAATGTACACATAACTCAAAACATTACAATAATGTCAAACTTGAACAGTAGTTACAAGTGATAAAATGAAAACTATATCTCACAGCTCAACTGTTCTGCTGCATAAGATGAGATCCAACAGCCAAATGCAAAAAAGAAGGAAGAGGGTAGATAATAAGTCTGCAAAGTAATGGCACCATCCACAAAGTTGATGATAAGGCTGGCAGAGCTCCTAATTAAAGTTCCCAAAAATCAAGGCATGCAGTATAAAATAGTTCTTCAGCTTTTTCTTTCTTGTCTCATAATGTCAATTGTCAACCATGTCAGAATAGTTGTATTACTCTTATAACACCAGATATGAGTAGTAGTAGATTAAATTTTAAGTACAACACAAAAGTTTATAGATAGGACTGATACCGCATGTAATAACCCAAAACACCAAGCAATCTTTTTACGAGTTATAAAATAAATACTAGAGGAAGGATCAACCCGGACCTTGTAAGTATTGATCCCTTAACAGCTGCAACAGGTACATATTCATCTCCAGTAGGAATATTAGACCAATGGAAGTGAATCCTTCCCCCTCCACCTCCACCACTGCCAGCACCTCCAAAGCCACCAACACTTGAAAGGACGGAGCTTTCCGCTAGGGACAGAGTGTGCACAAATAGAAGAATTGTGCCCCCAGAACCACCACCAGGTCCTCCAATAGAGCCATTACTGACCGTATTAACGTAGCTGCCACCATTTGATTCTACTGAACCATAGAGGGCAAGACTTGGCAACGAATATTCGCATGAGCCCATCACTGGGAAGCAGTTACAGAAACGTTTAAAAGACACATTTTAAAGATTTACTATGAGACAAAACTGAGGACAGTTGGAGCATGTGGTACCTATTACACCCCCACCAGCTGTAGAAAACTTTGTGGTGTCATTCCCACTCCCGCTGCCAAGTGCACAAGGTAGATCAGCATTACCATAGGTAGGTCCACCCTCAGCATGTTTTCCATTATAAAAACCATCCCCGCCTTTACCACCATGTCCACCACCACCACTTACACCAGTGCTTAACATTTTTCCTTGTCCTACTCCAGTTCGGCAGCCTGAAATTTGAAGGGAATATCTCATGGAAAAGAAATGGAAACTATGCAGACATATGCACATGCAGGATGGAGCCATCTTAAGCATCAGAGAGTAAAACAAAAAGAAATAGTCAGTTCCGCTAAGGCCAAAGAATAGCATGCAGAATGGAAAGTGCAAAAGTGATATGTTTTAAGTTTTAGCAGTATAGAGAGTAATTCCTCCCAAACACAACACTCAACCATCTATTCTTCGCTTATCTGGTTGTAATGTAATATAAGCATTTTTCTGCCAAAAATATATACCATGACATTCAACAGGCTAGGTGAATGTTACTCATCATTTTTTAGATATGTTCAGTACAAACAGTTTAAAAATTATATGCCACTATATTATACTTGACAACTAATGATTATGATCAACAAGCAAGCTTCCACAGGAACTTTGAACTGTAATGGCTGAGCTAATGATAATGATCCTTCAGGGGGACACAAACTGCATATAAATTAGCATTGTAGGAAAGATGCAACAAACCAATGAAGACAACAAATTACCCAAGCCTGATGCGCTGATCGTCCCAGATGTATGCACGGTGACCCTTCTTGCCCTATTGAAATGAACTACAGTTCCTTGTACGAGACCCCAGACATCAATATCTTCAACACGGCACACCTAAATGGGAGAAGTAGTCATAAGTTGTGTTGTGTGAGAAGATCTACCTGGAAACCACGTGGGAATGTTCAAAGTTTAGTATACCTGGAGCGTAAATGACAATGAAGAATTTAGATTGCAATCTTCTGGTGGATGTATAGTTTCCACAGGACAACTATCATCTTCACAGTTCAGTTTTGGAGCCCTAATAGATATACAAGAAATCATCAGTGAGCAAAAATATCCCCAACCCAGGAAATAGGGAAAAAGAACATCGCAGTGTGATAGCTGAAGGTGAAAGTATTTACACATCACCACTACTTCTGTTTACAAGTGGGCCCCGTAAAACTGAACCAGGTCCAACCTACAAGATGAATATAATCATTTTTCTTTCTTTCAACTGGTTGCAAAAGGGCAACAAAGAACATAATACCTCATATTTGACAACATATTGAACATTCAATCCAGGTAATTACAAATCAAAATTACAAGTACAAGAAAACATATTCACAATATACCATGCCACAACAGAAGAAAGTATGGCACTCATCACAGAAGTAGAAATTATTACCTAGATACACTTAAGATAAGCAGAGACATGATTATATGAACCATCATGATTCGTATAACTATGGAAATGTCTTATCCTGGGTTCATATGCGAACCGTGAAACACAGACTGAGACAAGTTTCCAAATGTAGCAGAATGTCATGCCTAAATATTTGCACAAGGATCGCAAGAAAAAAATGCGCTAAGAAATATTGCCGCAAGAAACAAATCATTGAGAAAAGGGATTAAGAAAACAAAAGCAGTAAAGCTGAAAAGCATATATATCATACTTGTATGCTGTAGAACAGTGATAAAATAAGGCGTTGCGCCTCAATTGTGTCTCCATCCCCAGACAAATTCAGTAGACCTTGGCCGCGGACTCCAAGATTAGCATTAGAATGTATTACAGATGATTCCTAAAATATATATGAGCAAAAAATATGCATATTAAGTAGAATTAGCGAAATAGAAAAACGATCAATAATGTTGGAGCAAACAATGAACCTTCAGGACTATCAAATTGCTTGCATCCAACAAAGAAGTTGCAACTATTGAATCTCCACCGCCATCAATTAACATTTTGGAGTTCCACATAAGGAGCATCTTCACAGACATTCTCAAAGCACCGAACACCTGGAAAAAAGTTCAAGTCAGTAAAATAATTAACACATACTTAGCAGGTACACCAAGTTGAACGGGAATAGATGAACGTCACAAGAGACCAACAGAAAAATGAATGACCTTGATTGTTGAGTCACTCATAAGGAGCTCCTCAGCCATCAGTTCAAACTCCGAGTATGGATAACGAGTGAGACCAAAAGTTAGAATGCCACCAGAAAGAAGGCTAAGTTGCCCTTGCACCTGGAAATTATAAATAATCAGTTGCATACTTAAGCTATAGAGAAAGCACAAAATTAATAGGATAAAAGCAACTCCACAATATGCTTGTGTAGTTGTGTCTCATTACAGAAAATGTGCCCTGCATGGCTTATGCAAATAGCAAATGATAGGTAGTACTTATTTTATGTGGATGTAAAAGAGCTTCTGCGACAACAGAGTGCAAAAATTTTAATATGACCAAGACTGCAGTACTGCTAGATAGCCAGTAACTGTAATTTTTAAGTATAAAATATTTGAAGTTTGTTTTGTTGTTTGACTTGATATAAACTACTACACTTTTGCAATTCTGATTGTGAACTAGGATGCCGTATCCGTGTCCTGTGATATACAACCAACATTCAGATGTATAGTTGTCTTTCTGTAGTCTATAATCTATAAAGGTCTAAAGGATATATAAATTGATGCTAGATGGGGGGAAAGGAAAATGCAAGATTCTAGGATTTGATAGTCAGTGTCAGCAAAGTATGTAAATATTACTAAAACGACAGCACTGTTGGTAGAGTATTAATCAAGACAGCATTACAAAGTCCATACCTGAACACGACTCCAGAGCAAAGGAACAGCAACTTTCGCGTGATTTCTCACAAAAACATTAGTCCACAGTGGTTGATTTGGGAACTCTAAAAGAAGAGTGTCTGTCTGTGTACTTAAATTATTATTGCTAACAATAAGACTCTTTGGTACTGCTTCATAAAGAGTTCCGGCAGCTCCTGCATTATCCGGACAGCCTGAACTCCTTCCCCCTGAAAAGATAGCACATATTAATCTCAAGAAAATCAAGACGGTCATCTTAATAATAGCTTTAAATGTGAATCACCAGAAAGTTATGAAGACTACAAGGTTGATCTCAAACACCCACAACATGTTGAGCCTAAGAGTTAGAGAAAAGGAGCAGTATGATGCTTAGAAAGTGAACGCATTTTCTATGTCCTGATGCAAACAGTAGATAACATGCAGATCTCCTGAAACATTAGAACTGCTAACTCTAAATTCAAGGAACATAAGAAAGGAGAAGTAAAGATTAATTTAGATGAGAACCTAGATGCGTTTAGAAAGGAAACAGCAAACATCATATAGCCAAAGCTAAAATAATAAAACAGGCAACTAAACACTGGAAGAGATGGTATGCATGTGCAACTCTTCCAAAAGTGCAAACTGTTAACACTAAAACTGTGTAAAGAAAAAGGAGATCAATGTGAATTTAGAGCAACTTACCATGAACAAAAATCTGGGTGTCATCATGTCTACTAAAAACGTTAATCGAAACTCGCCCTCCACCTCCCCCAGCCAAACCATTACCCCCAGAAGCACTGATCTTACCACCACCATGCCTGTTGCCAGCAGAAGTTCAGAAGAGTGAAAAAACTGCAAGTTCTTGCTTACCATAATAAGTGCTAAGCAGATCTACAGGAAAACAAACTTACAAAAGAACAGAGATTCCTCGACTGCCCCTTTTTCATGCATACGTATATCATTATGATCAGTACAAAAACTCTTGCTTGATTCATCCCCCAATTAATTATGTGCATCATTTATCCACTCTCAACAAATCCATGAGCCCTCTTACCCTTAACTTTCTATGCAAAGGGAAATCCTAAAATCTTAGTGATTCAACAGAACTAAATTTTATAGTTTATTAACATCTCAACAAGATCATATCATCAAACTAGCTCATTAACAACATTGACTCTAGGCTTCAAAAATAATACATCAAACATGAGGGCAATTTTAGAAACCTGAGAACCTTTTTGTTAATTCGGTGCATCAAACATATGATCAAATGTGCCCTAAATGCATTTCTGCATGGGGAAAACGGTCTTAGTCCTCTCTTGCCTCTTAACCAAATATCATCAGGGTACAAACACCACCAAAATGCTGATTATGGCTAACTCCAGGAACTACCAATTTGTTTTGATAACTTTTTCCAAACTTCAACTTAATTAACTGCTTACCAATTTATTCTGCTGGTCTTCAATTGGTAATTGTTTTCTAAATAATTAATTAGCTTGTATACCCATATCTCAGTTCACTTGTAGCATACAGAAAGAAGAACAAAAATTAAAATCATTCAAGAAACACTCACATCGTAGAAGCCTTTATATAGATGCTGCCCCCAGAACCTCCTCCACCCTTCTCACTGCTATCACCGCCGTCGGCGAGCACTGTGCCATTCATGATCAGGTCCTCAGCAAACAACCACACGATGCCACCACCAGCGCCACCGTAATCCTTCTCAACACTGGTCGAGCCCCCTTTGCTGCCAAAGCTACACGGGTGTTCGAGGTCTGACCACGCGTAGGCATCACCGCCCCATGAATCCTCCTGCGTCTGCCCTTCCTTGACGAAGCAGCTGGCACCACGGCCGCCGTGGCCGCCACCATCACCGTGCGTCCCCGTGGGGACGCCACTGGTTCGGTCGGGCGGATCACCGCCGAGTGCGGTGGTGTTCACAACGACAGTGTCGGCGACCGTGATGTTGGTGGCGACCAACGAGACCCTCCCGGCTCTGACGCGCACGCCGCGGCTGAGTCGCACCTCGCCGGAGAGATTGGCAGATATGACGCACCCAGCCTTCTCGCAGGTCAGGGAGGCGCCGGAGAGGAGCACGAGGCTGCCGTTCCCGGTGATGTAGACGTCGCCGCTCAGCTTGACCTCCTCGGAGACCTCGCATCGCGTGCGGAAGTCCCCCTTCCCATGGAGGTCTTTCTCGCAGGTCGCCCCCGGCGCCACCGGAGGCGGGGGCGGGGGCGGGGGCGACGGCGGCGAGTAGTCGTGCCACATCAGGATCGAGTACGGGTCCGGCTCCGCCCGATCTGACGCCTCCGCCCCGCCGCCCCGGCCGGGGCCGGCGTTCCCGAGGGCCGCGCCGAGGAGCAGCAAGAGGCGGAGATTGAGGAGGGGGCGGAGATGGCAGGCCATGGGGCGGGACGCATCAGAGTCCAGGCCGTAGGCGGGTTGGAGGCACCAGCACTAGGTTCCGGACGCCGCGCGTGCGGTGGCCGCCGGCGATGGCGGCGGCGGCGGCGGCGGGTGTCCCTGGTTGGGTTTGGTGCGTCGATTTGGGTTTAGCCCTTTTCCCCCTTTCCATTTTGCTCCCGATTTCCTCATTCGGTTTTGATGGGTTGGAGGGGAAGAGGGCGCGGAGGGAGAAGGCTGCAGGGCGTCGGATTCGCCTCGAGATTCGTGAGAGTAGGTGCGGGGTTGGCTGCGTGTGTGGACTGTGGTGGAGACAAGTGGAGCACAAGACGCTCCTGGGTTTTTTTCACTTGTCCTTTTTGTTTTCTTTTTGTTATTTATTTATTTTTTAAGCGGGTGCTTTTATCGAATTTGGATTTCCCTGATCATACATTTCAGTCCTTCCAGAAATAAAGTATACTTAGCTCCAAAACAATGTCAGCACCGAATGTTATTGCTTTTGAAAAATTGTTGTGTCGTTTGGACTTGTTTTAATTTTAACAAAAAAAAACAATGATCTGAGTTACTTGAATAGTATTTTCGAAATAATATTTAAAAGTAAATTCAATTGAACAGTTCAGTGGGCTTTGCTTACCTAATTTCTGCAGTTGTTTTTTTCTTATACGGAGAACAGATTGGTGTCAGTTAATTAACTTGACGAAAGTGCAATGAGGACCTTTTTGAAAAAGAAAAGAGACAGAGATTGGCAGTTATTGGATTCATCCGGAACCTTATCGAGTAAGTCATCCAAAAAGGACACCATGTTTTTGTAAAAGAGCTCCTGTCCTGCAGTGGGGAGTCACAGGCTTATCCATTTCTTTCATGAGAGTGTGCGTATACGGTTTATCTATTTTTTTATTTCTTTTTTTTATTTGATGAGGTGCAAAAGTTGGAGAATTGCTCTCCTTTTAGTTGCTGTCGCAAAATATGTCCCTTCTTTCTTCCAGCGAGCTGACGGCATGAAAGGTTTTGCAGATAATTTACTCTCTTGGTTTCAAAGAACTACTACCCGCAGGAGAAATTTCTGTGAAAGAGATGACTAGTCAAATAGAAGACACTGATCAAGTTCTATCAAAATAACTCAAATCAAAATAAGGGGTAAAACGAATGGTTTTGCTGTTTAGGATGAAACATGAAAGTGATGCATCCTTGGGTTACACAAAGTAGGAAACCACTCAGTGGAAGCAAGTATCTATCTTGCAGACTCTTGAAGTAACTAGTAGTAGGCTAAAAAACAATTCTCAAGAAACCAAAGTTGCAAAAGGTAAAGAGTCGCAGCACCAGCACCAGCAGTGAGTGAGAGGTGAGCGAATGAACTGTGGGAATCTCTTGAAAACAAGCGGCCGGGGGGGCTTGATGCCCAAGGAACTATGCGTAGTGGGAAAGTATATCTGGTAGAAATCGGTGGACGAAGAAGAAGTAAACGATGCCCTTTTTCCCCCTTCCTCTCCTTTCCGGTGGTGATGCAAGAAGCTGGACTCCGGCGGTGGTGCAGGCACTATGGCACCTCTGTTTTGATCTGGACTCATCAGTGAAGGTGCTTGCCTGCTGCTTTGTTGACATTTTTCTTCTTCAGGAGTGTTGGTGTACTCTGTCGAGGAAACAACATAGGTTTTCTCTCGAAGGGAACAACAGAGAAATATGAAGGCCAGGTCCAGTGGAAATGAAAGAATTCCGTTCTGAATTTCTGATTATGAAGTGTCTACATAAGCAAATCCAATAACATGACACTAGAATTACGAAGAGAGATATCTTGAGACAATATTCAAGTATGGTGAAGATGCTGAAGCACAATACTAAGGCCCTGTTTAGTTCCCCAAAAATTCTTAAAATTTTCGCGTTGCAGACCGTACCACCTCTCAGAGAACACGTTTCTCAATGCAAAATTTTTACCACTTTCCCTAAAGTTTCACCGAACTAAAGGGTGCCTAAGACTCTCCATTTGACTTTTCAGCGGACAGAAGGCGAGACAAAGAAGCTGAAACCCAGACGGCGCAGAATTTAAGCTTGTGTTGGATGGAGCGTCGTCCCCTTCTCCTCGTCCTGGATCGGAGGTGAGGTGAGGCTCGGAGTACGGTTTGGGAGGCTGTCAGCGTCACCCCCTCAACTAAACTAACCCGCATTTACAAGCAGCAGTTAAGGTGGGGGCGCTTAACTTAATATAATCAAGGATTAGCACAGATCCAACATGGTGGCATGGCATGGCATGGCAGGACAGTTAATGGCGGGGGTTGATTAATCCTCATTCCTCAGCTAGGTCGACCGCAAGTTGGCACGCACTGACTCAACTGCATCGATCACAGGGCACCACAGCTACCACAAGTTTTTTTTTTCTCTCCCCCTTTTCTGTTCAGATTCAGAGTCGTCGACGTGATCATGAAATTAAACGCGCTCTCGAAACCCTAATCAGACATCAGTGCCCCTATGATTAGGTGTTTACTAGAGGTTAGAGCGAGCGACCCTACCTACGGCTTTATTTGGTCACTGTTACGTCATGTGCGGATCGATCTCTTGGACGGAAACGCACCAAGCAGAGCCGCCCCATGGGGCAAAGCCACTTTTCCATCACGCTGAGAAACAGATACCCCCCGCAAGATCGAGGGCGAAAAGTTTCGATCGATCGGTGGATTTTGGATGGACGGAACGATCCGCAGGCAGCAGCTGGTTTCGTTTTCCGCGGGTCAAATCGCGTCATCTTTTCGCTCCATTCCATTCCGTCCCCCGATCGGCCGGTTGTTTTCCCGGCGGCGAGGCTTGGGGGTAGAGAGGGCTTGTTGGTCGGTCGGTCGCGCGCCCTTTCGGCCAGGATGACACACACAAAGCGACGGTGATCTCCCCCGAAAGGGACCGTCGGGAAAGCGTGGAGACCGACGGCGGCGGATTTGACGCCAGGCGACGGCGAAACAAGGGTCTCTCTCTCTCAACGGAGGATAATGCTGCTCAGCTCGTGCAATTCCCTGCCCTGGAATGCATTCTGCTGCCTGCAGGTCGGTCTCGTTCTTCTGCTTTCAAAAAAATGGAGGATAATGCTGTGGTCAGCTCGTGCGATTCGAGATGGACCCGACCTAGGGCTACCGCCCCCTCCCTTCCCTCCCGTGTCGCCCCTCCCGCAGGCGACCGGGAGGCGGAAACCAAGATCCGCCCCCACCCTAGCCTCCCCTCCCCTCCTCCACCTCGCCGCCGCCAGAGGAGGTGCCGCCGGCCAACCGCTCGGGCTCCGAGGAAGGCGGCGGCGAGGCTCTTCCCCTCCGTTCCGGCATGGCCCGCGCGGGCATGGCGCGCTGTGTCGGTCGGGCGGCGCCGTTCGCCGGGCGTGGCGGCGGCGGTCGGGGCTCGGCGCGTCGGCGTTGTGCTCGGGAGCTGCTCGTTGGTCCGGGGCGGGTGGTTGTGGCTGCGGCGGCTCAGGCGGTTCCTTCCCCAGCTGGTCGGCGGCGGCGACGACCTGGGTGGTGGCGCCGACGGCTTGGCCCCCCTGGGGCTGGACGGCGGCGGCGCTTCCTGGCACGGCAAGATGGGCGGCGGTGGCGGTGGCATTCTGGCCCCCTCGGGCCGGACGGCGGCGGCGGCTCCCTGGCCCGGTTCCTCCGGGGCCGGGTGGCGGCGGCAGTTCGCCGGCTTCTCCGGGGCTGGTGCCGGCCTGTCCCCCCCCTGGTCCCCCGGTTCCCCGGGGCGGGCGCTGGCTCTGACTTGCCCCTCCCCCCTCACGGGCGGAGGTGGTTCGGCAGGGGATTGGGGAGGCCAGATCCGGCCATCGTGTGGGTGGATCTGGCGTTCCTTGGTCTGCTTCGCTCCGATCTGGTATCCTCGTCCTCGACTGTTCTGCAGGGTCGATATCATCATGGTGGTGGAGTCGAAAGGCTTGCGCTGGGTGTCCCCAGCTCTGGTGTTCGCTTGTGGCGTCATGGTGGCGTCCATGGCTGCGTCGGGCTTCTTCCCCTGCAGGGTTGTTGCGGAGGCGGTGGAGGTGTGCTGTTGTCTTTGGTCGAGTGTGTTGCAGGTTTAGGGCTTAGCCAAGCGAAAGCCTTCACCGACACTCCTGTCGGTGGCATTGGTGACGGCATTCTCGAATGTCGTTCTCCCTGTTGAGGGCACCACTGCGGAGCTCTCTACCTTGCAGCACAGGGTTCTCGGGGTGAAAACCCTGCCCAGTTCGGGTGAGCGACGGCGGCGCCACTGGCGTCGCACCCTCGTTGGAGGCATCGTCTCTTGAGAACCTCTTCAGCTGTGCCAGTGGCGTTGGTGGAGGTGCGCTTGTTCAGTGTCGGCGGCTCTGTGCTGAGGGCCTGTGGGTGCTGGATGTCTTGGGTTGGCGTGCAGGGTGTTGTGGTGAGCTCGTTGTCAGCTGGGGCGGAGGTGCTGCTCTCTTCGCGGTCTTAGATATCTGAGTCCTTGGTAGAGAGTGAGGCGGTGGGTGAGGCGAGGCCCCCACGCAGAGAGGCCAGGATCAGTGATGGCACACGGTACTGAGTTGGGAGTGTTTGCTGAAGCTTCACTGGCTCTGAGGGATCGACGTTCCTGTATGTGCAGCTCGAGGATGATAGCCCCATGGTGGAGGAGTTCAGGGGCCTGTTCGGTCCTGCAGCGGGTTGCAGCTTCGGCGTGACTCAGCGTTGGTGACGACGGCGCAGGCTTTCGGCGGCTTGTTCGATCTTCTCTTCCAGTTGGTTGAGGATGGTGGTGTGTTTTGTCGAGTGTGTTTGTTTATGTTCAGGGTTTGTATGTGTGATGATGTCCGCTTCGACTCGTTATGTACCAATGATATTTCTTCTTATATGATATAGCAGTGCTCCTGCTTTTATTTAAAAAAAAAAAGCTCGTGCGATTCCCTGCCCTCGAATGCATTCTGCTGCCTGCAGGTCGTCGGTCTCCTTCTTCTTCAAAGGGAGAGACTTCAGCCATCCGGTGGCTTGTTTCAAAAAAAAAAAAGAGATTCTTTTTCCTATAATATCCTAAAAAAGGATTTCTTTTTCCCCGGAGAAGGGTGTTTGGATTATCCGGTGGCTCAGCAGTCAGCACTAGAGAGATTTTCTCTTTTTTTTATGGAGCAGTACTAGTGACTAGTGAGGATGAACACATGGAATTCGTGTGGCCTCTGTGCTGGGCCATTCGTTTTTTTGTTTCCGATCGGTGGGCCAACGGGGGAGTCCAGACAACGGGTACGAGTTTTTTTTTTCTTCTTCTGCAACTCCAGAGTCCAGACAGACAGCTCGTGAGTCGCGTGAGAGGTGTGCGAGTGGTTCTCTACTGGTCATGGTTAGCATGGTACTACAGTCGTGGGAGCTCGTGGTCCTCCTCGAGCGAGTCCAAGGACGGATGGATGGATGATTCTCGCAGCCTCGTCCAGTCATCATCCTCGTTTTTTTTTGTTGTTAAAACGTGTCATCATCCTCGTTCGTTGGAGCAACACGTGTTTAGCAAAATCAGTCGGGGTTAAACCCGAAATCTGTGTAGCGTAGAGCTGTAATTTCTGTCAGTAATTTTCGATCGGTGTGTAATCTCTTGCTCTCTTCAGCAGAGCACCAATCCAAGTCTGTCTTTCTTCCGGGTGAGGAAGAGAGAGACTCGCCATCTTGTTCCTCTGGGTGACTTTTGCCTTCCGCTTTTGCGGCCTCACCAAAACTGCACGCAACCGATGTGGAAAGAACAAGAAAAAAAAGAAACAGTCCAGAAGAGTAGTAGTAGTAGGTGGAGGAGTCCCTTACGGCCCATATACGAACGAACCGGCCCAGCCCGTGCAATTTCTAAGCCCAAGCAAGGAGAGGAGAAAAGGCATTCATTACTGATCCTCTCTTTTTTGGGCCTATATTGGTCCAAGCTTTTTCTCTTTCGTGTAGCGGGAATTTTTTTATATTTAATTTTCTTCGATTTTACGAAAATAAATAGTCGGATTCAACATTGGCAGAAATAGCCACGAACCGCCGTTTGAAATGGCGGTTGGAAACCTACCGCCGTTTCAAACGGCGGCAGGAACCTACCGCCGCCGCAAAGGGCGGTTAGTACCTACCGCTATTTGAACTGGCGGTAGGTTTGCAACAGCGGCGGCAGGGCCAGTATGGTTGGCGGCAGGCTGGCTTGCAGCTACCGCCAGTTGAAACGGCGGTTTCAAACAGCCTACCGCCGTTTCAACTGGCGGTAGGTTTTATTTTCCATTTTTTTTTCTTTTTCTTTTTTATTTTTGGTTTTTCTCAATACTATAAATGCGAAATAACAGGCAACTGAATACGAAAATACATAAAATAATTAGAACAAATAAAGTACTGTACACGACAAGTGTCCAAATACAAATCTAAATACGACCGCGTTTCGTCGGTCGTGGGGGGCCCTGGTGCTCCTTCCTCCTCGCCGCTGCCCTCTGTGCAGCCCTCGTGTGGTGGGTCGCGTACGTGAGGGGGTCCCGTGGATGGCGATCGCCGGCTCGGGGAGCGGTGCCGCTAAGGGAGCACCTGAGCCCGACGGGACAGCCCCCCTCCGGTGGCTGCCTGTGGAGTGGCCGAGCCTGACGTGCCGGCACCCCCTCCGGTGGCTGCCTGTGGAGTCGCCGAGCCCGACGTGCCGGCCCCCGCTCCGGTCGGTGGCTGTGGAGTCGCCGCGCCCGACGAGGCCGCCCGCGCCTCCGCCTCCACCGACTCTGCCGCCTCCAACGCCTCGCCTGCACGTTGTGCCGAGTCGTAGAAGTCCTCCATCATCGCGCGCTGCTGCTCCTGCGTCGGCTGGGTCACAGGCGGGGCTCCCGACAGCTGTGTACCACCGATCTCGTCGGCGGTGCCGCCCAACAAGTCGGCCAACGGAAACTCCAGCGGTGGTGTCTCGCCACTGTAGTAGTCAACCGTGGCTGCTGCAGGTGTCTGGAACAGTGGCTGCTGCTGAACAGGTGCCTGGAACAGTGGCTGCTGCTGAACAGGTGCCTGGAACAGTGGCTGCTGCTGAACAGGTGCCTCAAACACTGGCTGCTGCTGCTAAACGGGTGGCTCAAACACTGGCTGCTGCTGAACCGGTGAAGCTGCTGCTGCCCACGACGAAGGCCCCGGTCCCGTAGGCATCGGTGGTCTCTCTGTAAAATATTAGATCGTCATGGATCAATAAAATATGTCGTGGTCTCTCTAGATAATATAACTAGCAACAAAAAACGTGTACGATCCCGTCATGTACCTGTGGCGTAGAAAGCACTCGGCTGCGCCAGGTACGGAGCGAACGCAGTGGGCGCGAGCGGTGGACGTGTCGGTGCCTGGTACGAAGTTGAGGTGGAGGCACAGTTGCTGGAGGAGGAGGGGTGGCGGGGAAGGAGGTAACCCTCGTCGCCGCGGAAGTTCACCGCCTGCATGATCCGCTGGCTCAGGCCCACCATCTTCTGCAGCTCTGTCTGTATCCGCTCCAACGACAGCTGGTCCATCGTCGAGCCCACGTGCTGGGCCAAGTGGTACATCTCGCGAGCTGTGTCGTACTGTCAAGATCGGACTGATTGTTAGTACAACGAAACTTTAGCGAATGTGACTTAATTTGAATGAATGCAAAAGAACTTACTAAGATGCTGTGGGACTGATCCCGTCGGTAGGGGTACGTCGACGCTGGCACGAGGTCGAGGCGAGGGTTCGGGGGGACGTAGGTCACGCGCGTCCGGGTCCTCGCCGTGTACCACTGCAGGTACGCTCTCCAAGCGTCGTCGTCGTGTAAGCGCGGCTCGACGATGACGTTCTGCGAGGCGGTCGCCCACGCGTCCAGGTACTGCTGCAGCTTCCCCAAAAAAGGGGCCGAAGTCTTCGACCCTTCATCGTCCACCTGCAACGATAAACAACAAATTGGTCAGCAAACTAACTTTCTTCACTCGTCCAAAGAAACTATTTAAGTTTGCAATGAACTTACAGGTTTACGGAAGGGTCGACGGTGTGTGCGACGGGCACAGGCGAAGCCTGGTAGAGGCCGAACTGCCTCAGCACGCGCTCGACGTGGTACTCCTCGACGTACATGTCGTGGACGAGCGGTGTCTTCGTCAGCCAGAAGTCACGGTCCCGAAAGCACAGGGACGAGAAACCGTGCGGCGCACGCACGGCGACCAAGGCGTCGGTGTACGGCTGCCAGATAACCTCGCGGTCGGTGAAGGTGTCGATCTGACCGACGAAGTCCAGGTACGACCTCCGGGTCTGCTCCGTCCAAGAGAGCTGCAAACAAGAGAATGAGTTAGCTCGACGAATTGCATTACTTTCAGATAGCTAAAGAACGAAGTTAGCTCGAAATACGAACCTGGCGCTGGCACCACATCGACCCCATGGTCGGCCTGTCTGCTGGGTCGTGCCCCTCCTCCAGCGCGCGGTACGGCGATCGGTCGACCGATGGCCGACCGACGGGAAGCCGCTCGTAGCTCCACAGGTGCAGCAGAAGCGGGCATCCGAGGAGGATCGACTGCGTGCCCGTCTTGGTGCACCCGGTGCACAGGCCTGTACGTCGCGGCCAAAACCGCAGCACCCCAGTTGATCTGGGGCATGTCCTCCACGGTGGCGTCGGCGATCCTCCTCGCGTGGGGGATCAGGAACCTCGACACCGCGTCCCCCTGGGATCCACAGAACATCACGTAGCCAAAGAGCCACAACAGGTACGCCTCCAAGTGCCTGTTGCTCGTCTGCTTGTCGGCGTCGTCCCTCATGAATGAGGTCTGAAAAAATTCAAAATTCAGTGAGGCTGCAAACCGATACTATGAAAAAACGATAGGTAGAGGAACGTACGCTGAACTTGCGCAACCAAGCGCACGTGGGGCCGTGGGAGTTGGTGAAGTCAGGCACCTCTGGCGCGCCGGGACGGCGCACCACTCCGGCGAACCTCGCGAGGAGGACGTCGCGCCACGGCTCGGGGGGGTCACGAGCCCCCATGGGCTCCCCTGAGCACGGTAGCCTGAAGAGGAGGGCCACGTCCTCCAAAGTCACCGCCATCTCCCCCAGGGGAAGTGGAAGCTGTGCGTCTCGGGGCGCCACCGGTCCAGGAGCGCGCAGACCAGCTGGTAGTCGAAGCCAAAGCGCGACCTGCGCTCCGCCGGTCGCAAAGCGGCCCGCATGAGGTCCCCCTCAACCAGGCGCGCTAGGGGAAGAAGCCCTGCTGCCCGTAGCCTGCACCACAAAACGAAAATAAATATTAATTAAGAATTTAAATGAGGAAATACAAAGATACGAAGGTGTCGTATTACATACTTCGGACACCAGCCGGGGTGAAGCGGCATGTAGTGCCCGGGGCCTCTAGAACGCACGGTCCCTAGCTCTGCCCCGTAGATCGCGGAGTGGTAGGACCGGTGCGCCCTGTCTGTCCGCTCGTCGAAGAGCTCGGGCAGCACGTACGGCAGGGGCTCCCGAGGAGGACGAACAGCACCAACAGGAGGCTGCGGACCCGCCGCCTGCTGCTGAGCCATAGCTGCAAAAAAATGAAATATAAAGTCACACATAATTTCTAAGAATTTCCAAAGCATTTTCTATAATTTCTAAAGTATTTCTAGGAATTTCCAAAGCATTTCTACAATTTCTATAGTATTTCTAGGAATTTTCAAAGCATTTCTACAATTTCTATAGTATTTCTAGGAATTTCCAAAGCATTTCTACAATTTCTAAAGTATTTCTAGGAATTTCAAAGTATTTCTACAATTTCTAAAGTATTTCTAGGAATTTCCAAGCATTTCTACAATTACTAAAGTATTTCTAGGAATTTTCAAAGCATTTCTACAATTTCTATAGTATTTCTAGGAATTTCCAAAGCATTTCTACAATTTTTATAGTATTTCTAGGAATTTCAAAGCATTTTCTAGGATTTCTATAGTATTTCTAGGAATTTCAAAGCATTTTCTAGGATTTCTAAACTATTTCTACAATTTCTAGGATTTCTAAATTATTTCTAGATTTTTCTAAACTATTTCTACCATATTGACTAAATATACAAGGAAAGTATTGGAAACATACCTGATGGACACCGAAGAAGACCACGAGGAAGAGAAGAGAAGAGGGGGTAGGGGCAGCCGCCGGCGGCAGGGCGCCGGCCCTTATATAGGCGCGGCCCAGCCACCAGTTGATACGGCGGTACCACCTACCGCCATTTGATACGGCGGTAGGTGGCCAACGGTCGGTCAACCGCCGTATCAACTGGCGGTTGGCCTCCTGCCGCCGTCGGTGCTGGCGGTAGGTCCCTGGCCACCGGACCACGTGGCGGATGGCCCAACCGCCGTTTCAAGCGGCGGCTGGCTTCGACTTACCGCCGTTTAAGGCGGCGGTAGGTGCCTACCGCCTTTTGAAACGGCGGCAGGGGACCAACCGCCATTTCAAACAGCGGTTCGTGGCTATTCTGCCAATGTTGAATCCGACTATTTATTTTCGTAAAATCGAAGAAAATTAAATATAAAAAAAATTCGTGTAGCAGGGAGGGACCAGCTCCGGCCCATTGGCTGGCCTTCATCCATCATCGTCCATGGTAGTAAAGGTTTTATTCCGTTCGGCACGACACAAACACGTCGAACATTGTTAATTCCTGTTACATCACAAAGTAAGTCTACCATCTGCTAGCTAGGTTCTCTTCTGTCAGCACCTTTGCATCTAGCTTCAATTCATTCCCGCCAAATTGAGCAATTTGGGCCTGATTGGTTTGATTCCAATTCTTGCCAAGCCAAAATCAGGGCATGCCAAGACTTGCCAAAACTAGGACATGCCAAAGTCAGGGCAAAAAAATTTGGTGTCCACTTGGTTTGGTGCCAATGTATTGGCAACCAATACTTTCCACTCCTATGAGGTTGAAGAAGTTTCTAGTGATTTGCTCTAGATTTGGCTACAAATTTTGGCATGGCAAATTTTGGTAATGAACCAATTGATAACCAAATTTTCTAGGCAAGTCATGATTTTGGTTGGGCACAAATTGGAACCCAACCAATCAGGCCCTTTATATCTATACGGCGAATTAACGAACTAACCACCTCCACTGTCAAAATCTGACAAGAATTTTCAGGAACGGTATATATACCCAGAGCGATAAATTATGCGTTCTAGATATAGCCAGAGTGCTGCTTGTATAGTATATCTGAATATATATGTAGCCGGCTAGATTCATTGTATGTTATGCACACGTATGTTTTAAATTGATCAAGCACGGTGAGGATCTGATGCTGCATATCATTTTGCTTCGATCATGCGTGCCTTGGCATGGTTAATAATGTAATCACGGCCATCTGTTGACATTCCTAAAAAGGAGCAGAATAACTCACCGCTAATGTAGTAGGACCGACTTTACGTTAGTGCTCCATCATGTACGCACACAGCACACCTCATAAATATATATGAAAAAGGATTCGGCATTTTTGGCCTTCCCCGACCTCTCCCAGGCATTGTCCTTGCATCTCACCCTCCCCACCAGCCTTCCTCCACTGTCCGATCGGCGGTGCACCTCACCACCCACAATCCATCACAAATCTAAAATCCTAACACTAAACCTATAACCTGACATTGCTATGGTGGAATCATTTTCAAGTATTGGTTGAATATAATTGATGCACAGTTAAGTTCGTATGTTGTGCTAGGGCTACATATATACTGCCAAATGGTTTTACCTTTTTTTCTACTCCTTTATAAGTGACAAAATCTGGTACTAACTACTATATAGCACTTAATCTCTCTTAGCCTATCAATGTTGACTCCATAAAAAATGGTTTAATAACTATGATGAATTGTTGTTGTTCTAAAAAAAATTCGAAATGTGTGTCCATCTTACTGCTAGAATCTGGAGTGCAGAAGGATTTACCAATATTTCTATGTAAAATGGGGTTGCCACTGCATATACAACTATCCTTTGGGGGCGTCGTGGTCAGGGATGGAGCTAGGTTGTCAGCTCTGGGTGCAGCTGCATATCCAGAAAAATTAGTCGACCTCTTATTACCTCTAAATTTTCATCGTCATATTTTTTAAAAAACGTGCATAACACGTATTTCATTAAGCAGAAGAGAGTTGTAAGCACACGACTTCAGAGCAGCCTCTGAAGCGCGGAGAAGAAGAAAACAACACAACCAACAACAAAGCTAGCTAAAACAACAGGAAACCAAAGCGCCACCAGCGCACAAACACACGACTCAGCATGGTCGAACCTGCCAGCGAAGGTACACCAAGAACACATGCACATCATCGAGAACCTAGCAACCCGCAGCCGACGGAGGAAGCATGAGGATGCCCCGCGGAACGATGCCTCCAAGGGGGAAGCGACGCCGATCGACGCCGCCATCGTTCGTCCACCGGCGAAGAGGCAAACCAAGTTTTCACCTGGCAGGGCCAAATGGGTTCGGTGGCCACGACAACGCCCCAGTGAGGAAAGCTACGGAAAGGACCGCAACCGCTGTCGACACCGACGAGAGGCGGAATAGCTTTCGCTAAGACCTCCAAAACCAACTCCTCGCAACTACCTCCCAGGCTTGATCGAGAGGCAAACGATGGAGAAGCAGCGAGCCATTCAAGGTGATGGGAATGAGAGCAGCTACAGGCCCACGACCAACGACGATGAAGCGACCACGATGACCAGATAGCGACCACGAGAAGGACGACACTCTCTCACATCTAGCAACACTCGAAGACGACAAAAGGTAGACTCCGAAGCAATAGAAGCCATTGTGGAATGTCGACAACTTGAAGCACCAAGGGGAAGATGAGACCCATCCTCCCATCCCGCCAGCGAAGCAGACGACCGGAGGAGGCATGGTTCCACAAACTGCCAATAAACCACAGAAAGGCGACCAGCAACGTCAACCACCAGCACGACAACAACGAGATGGCGGCACGCATGAATCTGGATCGAGGGTAGGGTCGGGAGCCCCCAAGACGCAACCTTGAAGCCGCTGGAAGCCGACAACGACGAAGCACCGGGCTCAAGCAGCAGAATTGTCCTCGGAGCCCCGTCATGCAAGCTGCAGCTCAGAGCAGCTTCACGGGGCGGTCGTGCCAGATGTGGCCAGGTAGAGTCCCGGCAGCCAGACCCCCTAGCACAGGCAAGGGAGGTGGAGGCAGAGCACCCACACCGGCAAAAAGGGCGACCAACGAGGGCGGAATGGAAACGAGGAAGACGTCCGCCGGTCGGAGCGGAGCCGGTGGAGGCGACTGGCCCCCACCAAGTCAACGTGCCCGCCCTCCCTGATCTGCACCAGATCTGCTGCCGCCGGAGCACGAGGCTCGGTGTCCAGGGGCGCGGCAGCGATCACGCTAGCTGGGGCGTCGGGGCCTGGGTGCGTGGTGGTAGAAGCCGGACCGACCCAGCCGGGCAGCGGCCGACTGCGGAGTGGCGGCGGGCGGCAGGCAGCTCCGGCGATCGGTGGCGCACACATCGACCTAGGGTTAGGGTTGGCAACGGGGTGAGAAAACTAGGGGAAAGGGACGAGAAAGCCGCGCCACTGCCGTCTTGGCCGTCGCACGGGCCTCCGGCAAGCGGCTCCAGCGGCGGCGAGGCCGGGGAGGTGGTGGAACGGAGGTAGAAGGCTGCGGCGGGGAGTTCCGCCCGTGTCGTCCCGAGCAGGACGACGCGGAGGACGCTCGCTCGTTAATTAATAATTTTTTCATCGTCATATTAAGTTAATGTCTGCATGTACTATATATGAAGATGCCAGACACCCTGTTTATTTTTCTCAAGCCCCGCCCCTATTCGTGGTTATGCATCAGTGCATCACTCACAAGTGCCCTTGCTGGCGTCATGTAGTGGCTGACACTTTCTCGATGATATTGGCATTCCATAAGTATAATCAAGTTGTTTGGAACATCAGCTATGATGTCCACTGTCCCACTAATTTGATATGCAAATTAATTTCATGAAGTTTATTTTAGAGAGCTATATATAATGAAATTATTTTTCATAATTAATCTGGATAGTAACTGCTGCTAATTAAAAAGGTTGAAATAATCATATATTATTAATCTACATGATTCTTTATATAATTAAGCAGTGCGAGTTAAAGTTAAAATAATTGACCAACAATATATAATCTTTTATAAAGTTTTTGCATGTGTTTTTCCATAGGGATATATATAGTACCACGCTGTACCGGTACCTTGGCCAGTACCACGAACTCCTTAGATGTGCTTTGATTTTTGGGAACGGTTTTCCAAATAAATCAATCTCTTATTTATCTTGTTTATCCTGCACATGTAGCAAGTGGCTGCACACAGTATGGAGTACTTGCTAGGTGATTTATTTTCATTTCAGTACGTATTTGGTGTAGCTAATAAAATGGGGTATTGTGATGTTCAGAAAGATCTCTGAGTCAAATCTCATGTATTCCACATAACGTATTATAAACATAAATTAATCAGTGAGCTAGGACATATAACAGACTGAGAATAAATGGAGCACTTAACTATGGGGAAAGTGCTGAAATGATCCCATACAATTATACTGGTATATATGTATGCTGCCTTGAACTTTTGTCCATCTCATATTTCTACTCTCTTACCAAATAGGTATATACTCATATCTTTTACTATACTTGCAAACAATTCAGAACCCAGAGACACATCACAAGGAAATATTTACATATAAATAGGCCTCATAATTAGGCTGTCACACATGAAATAACAATGATGAGACATTAATTTACATGAGCATCAAAGTCAGCTAAATTAAGGTTATGAACATATCCAGAGAAATAGAGGCACCTGAAAACACATCTTTCTTTCAAAAGAAGAAGAAGAAGAAGACACATCTTCTTTGAGAGCTAGAGTACCTTAACCACTACTGACTGGGAGTAATACACTTGACTGGGAGTTAGTTTAATTTACACAGAGCGGAGAAGCAATAGTACATGTTTACCACGGACGCCCTTTTTTGAGAGAGTAAGCAAGCCTTTTGTTTTTGAAGTGGCAAGCCTATTTTTGATCGTATATATGCAGCCTAGTCTCAGATGAAAATCTGATCAATAATATTGCTTGCTCCGATCCGCAATTGTTCCCCTACAAAAAATTAAAGACAAATCATGCATGAATCAGATCCTTGGTTAAATCAGAAGAAACAACAACCTTCCATCGAGTCCTATCCAAACATGTGAGACATCTGTTAATTAAAGATTTTTTTTCAAAAGGTTCAGTTAGCAGTGGAAAGGAGATGGCCTCATGACTGGTTGACAGATAGAGAGTGAGCACGCACAGCTCCCAGCACGGCACACTTATGCTAAGAAACCACCGTGTGTGCTCACTCTCTTCTGTCAAACCTTCAAAACCCAGCTCCTCTCCCCGCTTTCAGGCAAACTGCAAAAAAAAAAAAACCCCAAGGCGCCAGATCGAAAAAAAAACATTTTGGCATACAGTCATATATATAGATGTGTGTTCACTAGCATGAAATACCCCTGACCAGAAATAAACTGCTACACCATGGATTTCGATCTGGGTAGTGCTCAAGAAAGAGAAACCACAGATTATATGCAACAAATAACCATACATATGGCCATATGGGTACTTCTCAAGTCGCAAGAAATTACACACACGCACAAACACAAACACAGGGAGTATGAGACAGAGTTCTAATTAAGGCTGACAGAGAGAGAAGTGAGCACACATAGCTTCAAGCATGAACTCTCTCATCCACACCATGCAAGAAAGGCACCATGTGTGCTCACTCTCTTCTGTCAGCCTCCACCTCTCCTCCCACACCCCCAAACCCGAACATCATGAAATTAAACAGAAACAAAGGGATGTACAAAATCACAACTGATCATCAGTCACACACTCTCTTCTCTCTGATCATTGGTGTCTATCTATGATTATGGGGAACTGTATATAACTGTTGAGAGAAAAATCTATTCATTTATCTCTAGGATTTCTCACCACTACTGTTTATTTGGGTGGTGAGTTGCGACGGGGGTGGTGCTGTATTTATAGGAGAGGGAAAGAGAGGCCGGATGTGTACTTGAGCTAGCTGCATGCTTCCCGTTTGAATGGAATAAAAAGGGAAGATGCTGCAATTGGCTGGTTGATGGAACAGTATAGATGAATTTTATATGTTCTTGGCACCACCTAGCAGTAGAGTGAGTAGACACCTACAGCTAGCTTCTATTCCATCCTGATCCCTTCCCTGTAGTGTGGGGCAAATATCATGCCAATGAGTTGAACCATGCATATAAGCTTTAGCATTCGACCATGCATCTAACTAACTGCTTTACAGAATATATGGTGCATTATTTCTGCCTATTAATAGAAAACCTTGCATCGAGTATAAACTTCTTCCTAATTTTCTAATGAGAAAAAATCATTTTGGTAATGAAGAAACTTTTTTCTAATAAGGAAACTATTTTTCTTCCTAAGAAAATGTTTTTCTTATGAGGAAAACATTTTTCTAACGAGAAAACATTTTTTATAATGAGAAAACTATATTTCTAAGCAAACTATTTTTCTGAAAAATAAATTATTTCTCTAATTCTAGTATTAATATTCTATTTCTCTTATTAAGTACATCTAAAGCATTTAATATATTTATTTATATAAAAAATAATGAAAAAAATAATTTGTATCATCATATACAACATCTCATTCAACTAACACGGCACATCTATTTCAGTCAATTCTATTAGAGCGTAGACAAAATACAATAAATAGAAACAAATCCTCATTCTTAGTTTATTTTAAAGTGCTAAAATACTTCTATTTCAACCAATGAAACTCAACAAAATAAGCATGAATCAAGGGAGGATGAAGTAACTAACCTCCAGACCACTTCAATGAGTGAAATCGTCGAGAAATGATCGCAAATCCGGCAAAAACTCCTCTAGGGCGCTATGGAGAAGGAGGAGCTCGAAGTGGAGAAGGGAGGGGGGGGCTCGGGCTGGAGAAGCTGAGATATAGCCGTTGCAGATCAGTACCGGCCCGTATTACGAACCGGTACTAATGTGGCTACATTAGTACCGGTTCGTAATACGGGCCGATACTAATGTTTGTCACAGGATGGCTCTGCATGCCTCCTTTTTGGTAAGGGACATTAGTACCGGTTCTACTTTACATTAGTACCGGGAGACAAAAACCGGTACTAATATCAAATTTTGCCTGGGACAAAAGTCTTCTTCCCTAGTAGTGATCCCATAAACTCAAATGGATGGATGTACACATCTTTGTGCTTTTGAGCTCGAAGAATCTTTCTTTCCAAGCACACGGGAGTACGGGACAAGCAAGCCAAAGCCATGAAGCTCGATTATTGCCTACAGTGCTCCTATATACGTACAGTGTATTGTAGGCCTGAATGTCTGTTGAAAAACAGCGTAACAGTGCTGCAAGCAGTACGTCTCCCAATGTGCCTTGTAATTCTAAACCAAATTAACCCACATGTGTGTGCATCTGCGCACCGCCACTTCTAACCAATCACGCGTACGGTCAAACCATTTGAGACATATGGAGGCTATATGGAGCTATATATCTAGCGATCGATGTGATGACAGGAGTACACGGCACTCATTGAAACTTGAGAAGACCGCCACAAGGAGTCAAGGATCGAAGGAGCGAGATGTCAAAACAGAAATGCGTTATAAATTTTTTTAGAATATAAATCTCTCAAATTCAGCGAGAATATCGTTGATTGTTAAAAAAAGAAGACTAAGCAAGGAAGATTGTCAGGAATTATAGTAAGTTTTCTGATCGACAATAGTATAGCTAGTTACTTTATGAGACAATGGTCATGTTTGGATGGTAGGGGTAAATATTTACCTCGAGGCAAATGTTTTGCCCCTCCCATTTGCTCCTACTAATATTTGCTATTTGGAGTGTTTGGATTGAGGAGTAAATGTGGAGTAAATGTGGATGTAAATGTGAGAGAGAGGACTGGGTCCACCACAATTTTGCTCCAATTTACTACTTTTTAGGGGTAAATGGAATTAGGGGGGCAAAATATTTACCCCACCACATTTGCCCCACATATTTGGATCCTTTAGGGTAAATTTGAGGTAGATTTACCCTATTTACCCCAATATCCAAACACCCCCAATATCACCTTGGGAATATAATGACAGAAAGTTCTGTCCACTCAGTACTCGATCGATCGTTAATTAGGGAATAGTTTCACGACAGTAACATTCGATGGTGGCACACAAGAAACTCCATTGTCCCGGCTGGTTTCTCATCGATTATTCCGATTCTAGTAGTATAATGCCCAATAATTAATGGACAAATGGTTCCTTCTTCTCTCATCAATATATGCCAAACAGCAAAAATGCTTACGTGACACTGTATTAGTTAGATTTTTTAGTATCCATATTATGGATTCTCTGGTCAATTCATACTTATTAGGCGATGTCATGAGATAGTTAAAATGTGTACAAAATTTTTAACTAAGTGATAATATATGTAAAGAGGGGTTAAATGTACTGCATCCAATAATCCATCCCCTAATGTTTGATGATAGTTGTCAGTTCGAAAATAAAGAAAAGAGGCAGTATATATCCTGGTGTAGTGTGTGTGAGAAGAATCCACTACATCGATCACCAAATTATACTTGATCTCTTCTGGTACTGTTAATAAATTATTTAATGAAAAAAGGGCTGTTAGTTTGTTGACAAACTAGATTCTCAGAATTATGTTACAAAGATGGCCAGCCGTTTGTCATCAGTTGTGTGGATGAATTATTCTGATCTGGAGCAACTTATTACTAGTGCTAAAAAAGGATGCTTTTATGCTTTTGTGCACATATATATATGTATGTAGGTCTTACATTTTTAGATGTACCCCGGCCCGTTTAAATCATCTCTGAATATATGCCTAACAGAAAGGTATTCTGTGTATGATATACAGAGGCATGTTAATCAAATATGTATATTCAATGTTCTCCTGAACATATATGCTGAGCGGATGAGCCCAAATTAAAATAATCCCCCATGTTCTGCACTTCCTCTATTTTTTAAAGTTGAGCAGACTAGAAGTGGCTGGATAGATGCAAAAGCTTCTAATAAAGGAATATGTATCGGTGGACGTTCTAGCAAATGAATAGTGCATGTTGTATTTGGGAACGGCATGCGCAGTCTTGGATTGGAAAAGCATCAGCTAGCATAGGGCCTGCCCTTCCTTTTCCAGAAAGAGCAACGATCTCCTTTTCCGTGGTTCATCCTTGGAAATAGACAAAAGGTTATGAAAACATCCACGGAGATAAAGCTTAGGCCATCCATCGACATCTTCAATTGGATCATCACTTCATATGCCTTTCCCTATCAACATTATTAGCAACACTCGCTTACTCCTATACAAGTAGTACTAGACAATAGCATAGCGCTAGTGAGCGACAAAAGTAGCCCACAAAGCACTGCGCTAGAGTTGCAAGAGGTGATTGATGAAGAATTGTTTGGCTCCCTGACAAATACTTAAAATCGATTTCATGTACATATAATATGTTCAGGGATAGAACAAGAACATTACACACACACTAGATACGAACTAACACTACTAGGGAAACAACTTTCAGTACCGGTGCATAACCCTCCTTTAGTACCAATTTCCAAACCGGTATTGTTCATTCGGTACTAATGTGAAAACACATTTGTACCGGGTAACAAAACCGGTACAAATGTGCACATTAGTACCGGGTGGCTAGAAGCCCCGGTACTAATGTGTATGACCCCTGAGCTGTTTTCTCTCCCCTCTCCTCTCTCCTATCCTTTTTCCTTTCCTTTCCTTTTCTTTTCTTTTTTTCATCTCATCTCATCTCATCTCTCATTCATTCATTGATTCATTCATTCACAAATCACAACACAAATCACAAGTTTCATCTCATCTCATGAATCACAACATAGAGCTCACAATAGGATTTACAATCACAAATTCGCAAGAAATTAACACATGAACAAGAGCTCACATCACAACAATATCATCAGTTCATCACTCAAGCAACAATGCAACACCACCTACTTCCACACCACAAGTCAAATTTCTCACCCTAGAGATCCCGCCGGGGCCCTTGCTCCCGCCGCCGGCCGCCAGCAGGGCCCGCGTAACAGAGCCCGATACTAATGTGGGTCATTCGGGGGCTCCGCGGGGCTCTTTCGTCGCACGACGCATTAGTACCGGTTCTTGTTCACATTAAATACTGGGCGTCGAAAAAACCGGTACTAATGTGAAAATTGCCCTGGGATGAAAGCCTCATTCCCTAGTAGTGTAATTAGTATCCCCTTCACTCCTAATTGTATGCTTCACTGTAGTTTTATTGCAAGTCAAATTTCTTTAAGTTTGATCAAAGTTATAGGAGAAAACACATAAACACCTACAACATCAAATTAGTTTCAATGAATCCAATATGAAAGATGTCTTGATAGTGCATTTATTTGGTACTACCTCTATCACAAATTGTATATTGTTTTAGCTTTTCTATATACATAACTTTTGTTATACACACCTAGATATATACATGATTTCAAAATAACCTACAATTAGAAACGGGCAGAGTATATTATACATGATATCATGTTTTTGTTATAACATGATCAAAGTTAAACATGTTTGACTTGAAACAAAGTTAACGTTAATACAATCACGGTATTATTGGAGGGAATATATTGCTTAACGACGAGCAAAATACCTAGGGACCATTTATACCATTTCTAGATGGAAGAGACTAAAGGTGACCAATGGTCCAGCGTTGTGTCGTCTTGCCATTGGGTGGGAGAGGCTAGCCTTTTGCCCCCATATCTTTGCCGATGGAGGGAACTGATCTATCCCTAGCCATCACACACACACACACACGATGCCTGCTTTTGCAAAAGCTAGGGGAATTATTGGAATCTTTGGCACCGTCAGTCCATCTCTCTGGAACGTGCACTACAGTGGCTGAATTGTGTGCACAAGATGCGCTAGCTGATGAGCTAAGACCGGCAGCTAGCACGCTTGCATCTGTTCCTCGCGATATGATTCTCGTGTCTCCCGGCCCGGCCGGTGAATAAACAAAGGCGAGTTGGCGACTGACGGAGGAGAGGAGGAGCGTGCAGAGATGCAGTCAAAGGATGGCCAAATGTGGAGAGGCTTCCTCGAATTTCCTTTTCCGCCGCACTCGCGACTCGTCTTGTCATAGGACCTATGCTCAATTGTACGATATCTTGTTGGTTGATAGAGTGGTGGAGCTAGGCTGCTAGCACCTGTCGTCGAACTGCCATGAAAGAGATGGATATCAAACCGAAACGGGATGGACGGCTTACTGATCGCCAGGTAACGCTGGACTTTATTTGGCTAAAGACAAAAACAAGTTGGCATCGGCTAAGCCTAAAAATGTGGCATGATGCATGCATCTCTGCTTGCATGCACCTAGCAAGCCCAGTAGAGAACTACAGAAGCATATCTGATATGTCACACTATGATTTTAAGTTTTCTCCCCTATAAGGCTATAACATATATTGTTCCAAATAATCATCCACTCACAGCACACACATTTATATTTTGAACCCGGCAATGTAGTACCTACACTTTTGGATTGCACAAGGAAAAAGAAGGGATTGTCCAAACTTCGTCTCAGGACAGAAATAGTCACACCGGGTTTTGCAATTTGCAAAAAAAAAAAAGAATGATGAATAAGCATAATCTAAACACATGTACAAGCTTGAATCAAGCAGGCATCAATCAGTGTGTACATTTGCAACAAAAAAAACGGCTTATGGGGGATCTGAAACTCCGAATGATATATGGGATTTTTTTTTTGCAATTTTTTGATCCTTGAGTCTGAGACTTAACGAGACCTCCCTCTTTAATAAAACAAGTAAAATGTACGTGCGGCACGCACGTATTAAGAATTTTTAAAAACTTTTGGATCCACAAAGTTAATTTTATTATTTTATTAAAAACACGATAATTATAATATAAAAATAAAATTGTACTAAATTATTTTCATCCATATATCATACTATGCATAAATGGTAGAAAATTTTTTTACTTTTGGATCCACAAACTTAATTTTATTCTTTTATTAAAAACACGATAATTATTATATAAAAATAAAATCGTACTAAATTATTTTCATCCATATATCATATTATGCATAAATGGTAGAGATTTTTTTTTACTTTTGGACCCACAAACTTAATTTTATTATTTTTATTAAAAACATGATAATTATATATATAAATAAAATTGTACTAAATTATTTCCATCACTATTATAAGTTCCTTAGCTCAAGCTCTCGAATCCCAAAGAGTATCTCCAGTTCTGCACACTCTTGCAAGAAGAAGAATAAAACTCTTCCACAAACAATTCAGTTGGCTTGAGTTATCAGTGACTCCGTTGGGTATCCTTTTCTGATGAAGAACGGACAGAATCTCTTACAAACAACCACAAAGCACCAAGTAATCAGCACGGCTCAAACTCGACATGTTCAGCCGCCGTCCCTACCCTGCCTGCCGTCGCCACTCGCGTGAAGAACAAAAGGGCGATGAGTTCCACGGTGCAGAGTCCGGTGAGCAGCCAGTAGCAGTAGTCGAGGTGAGCGCGGTTGAGGTTGTTGCAGAACCAGCTCGCTCTTGGCTGTTGCCTTGTCAATGACGGAGATGAGGAGGCTGCTTAGGAGGTGCCCGACCACGAAGATGCTCAGGAACAGCTCTCGACCAACGCCTAGAACGCCTTGCTGACGCGGGAGAAGGGGCTGGCCTCGCTGGTGGTGTAGTACTAGTACGACCTGCTCCCGAGCGGGAACACGACGAGCGAGGCCGCGATGACGATGTAGAGGATGCCGAAGCCGAGGCCCCAGCCAACGTGTCCTGCATGTATCTGGTGACCATGGTCGTGGCGGCCGTGCCGGTGCACATGCCGAAGTACGACGAGTTGAAGAAGGAGCTCCGTGCCACGCTCTCCTCGGGGTCCTCGTCGGCTAGCTCCTGCGGTGGCGCCGTCATGCTCTGGTGGTGACGACGATAACGAGTAGGTCGACGGAAGATGGCGAATCGGCGCACGAGGAGGAGGAGCTTCCCTGGCGGCCATCCCTCCGCACCGACCATCCTCCCTCCGCCGCGAATCGACAACGACGGGCGCCACCGGGCCGCTCCGGCCGTGGATATGGGACAGGTGTTCCTCGGGGGCTCGGGGCGTCAGATAGAGAGCGGCGGCTGTTGCCTTCCACTGCCTCGTCCCCACGCGGTTCCCTCGCTCGACGGCGGCCTCTCCAGACTCCAGTGAGTTCCCTCAGTGCCGGTGAACCTCCGCGCTCATGCGGCGGCCGGCACAGGGATAGCGCAAGGATCGATCTAGGGACGGGTGCGTGGAGCTCCGGTCGTCCAAATCCGGCGAGCGGGTTTCCTCCGGTGGCGCTGCACGGGCATGGAGTAGCAATGGCTTCCGTGGTTGGCACGCGGGGATGCACAAGAGGAGCTCGGACGCCATGGCGGCACGGTCGCAGATGCGCAATTGGCTGGACATGAGCCCGGCGGATTTTTTTCTTCCGTGGTGTGGGGCTGTGGGCATCGACGGGAAGGGAAAGGTGGGCCCGGCAGGTACACAGGGTGGGTATGTGTCGGGTGGGTGAGAAATATAATTTGTTTTGGCAGAAACACTTTCCAAATTGCGATTTTTTTTCCTTCCATAGTCCTTCCACCCTATCCACTCCTAAAAACATACGACGGGTGGGTCCGACGTGAGGGATACGGTGGACCCAATTTAGGTGAGAAAAGTTTTTGATTGTTTTCGCTCTTTATAGTATAGATAGAAAAAGCATCCGAAGCATGATCCTAAAATTATTTTATAATTTTTTTTGAATCACACAGAACAGAGCTTGAGCTGGTAAATCTTCAAGATTGAAGAAGTCATGAGCACGTCACCTACCACTGAAATAATATTGCTGGTTAAATCCTGAAACAAATTTACAAACATACGAGCACTGATGCCAGATCGAAGACTCGAATCCTGGTGTGCATGACTACTAGGGAATCAACCTTTGGTCCTGAGCAAAAAAAACACATTAGTACCAGTTTTTTTGCAACCGATACTAATGTGGGTATTAGTACCGGCTAGGAAGGACAGTCTCGACGAGACCTCGTTTGACACACATTAGTACCGAGTCGAGGCTAGACCCGGTACTAATGTGTCACATTAGTACCGGGTGGTGTGTAGACCCGATACTAATGTGTGGCTGCCACATTAGTACCGGGTCTAGACACCACCCGGTACTCATGACACACATTGGTACCGGTGAAAATTAAAACCCGGTACTAATGTTATCCCCTCGATCCCGGATCCCCCTCCCTTCTCTTTTTTTTAACTCCCGCATCTTCCTCACCACACATATCCCGGATCCCCTTCCCTTCTCTTTTTTTAACTCCCGCATCTTCCTCACCACACATGCATCTTCCTCATTCTCTCTTTCTTCTCCAAGACTCCAAACTTATCTAACTCCCTCACATCTCCTGCAGGGGAGCGCACCTGCGCTCATGGGCCACTCATGGGCCATCCAAATTGGGCCGGGTGTGACATACACCCCACCTCAAAGAACCCGACGTCCTCGTCGGTCCAACTCACTCGTCCAGTGCCGACCCATATGCCATGCCGTGTGTCCCATCCCAGTCCCATACGCGCATGCATATGTCCGCACACTGACCCGAGCAAATGTCCAAGAACCTTCCCTCTTAGTGCTAGCCCTGGGCACAAAGAACCGGGAACCGGGAACCGAAACCAAAGAACCAGGAACCGGAACCGAAGGAACCGGAACCAGCAAAATCGGTTCCATGTTCGGTTCCTGTTTGTGAGGAATCGAATTGACTCGGTTAGTTCGGTTCGGTTCCCGGTTAACCGGGGGAACCGAGCTGAAGCACATATTCAACCCAACACCTGCCCACCTGACCAAAAGCCCATCAAAATCGACCCAAAACAAACCCTAGACCCCCTCCTCCCAGTCCCCAGCTGCCCCCGACTCCCACCGCCCCCACCCGCACCGCACACGCCACATCCGCACGGCCGCCCCCGTCCCCGCCCCCAAACCACGAAGCCGTCGGCAAGAGTTGCACGCCGCTGCCCCCTGTGCGTGGCCGGAGCAGCACACCACCGCGAATCCGCGCGCCGCTCCTCCCACCGCGGGGCTGGAGGTTGCCCCTACAGGCGGAGCTCGCCTGGAGCCACGGCTGCTCAGCGCACACCGCACGGGGCACGCGGCCTGGCGGGAGCTCGCCGCGGGGCCTCCACGCCGCTGCTCCCGGAGCGGGGCCAGAGCAGCTCGCCGCAGCTTCGCTGCGCGCCGTCGTTCTCGCCACGGTCGGAGCTCACCTGGAGGCTGGAGCCACGGCCGCCCCAACTCGTCGTCTCTCCTCCTTCCTTCCTCTAATCTGGTGCACGTGGAGGCATTATCCTAGCGGCCGGCGGTGCCCCTCTGCGATGCAGAGCAGAGGGCAGCGGCACGAGGCTGACGACGACATTTTTTCTTTTTGATTTTGTGAAGGTGTGTTGAGATAATTCGGTTCGTTCGGTTAGAACCGGAACCAAAACCGAAATTCGCCGGTTCTTACATCAGAAAAGAACCGATCGGTCTCCAAATCTTGGGAACCAAATTTCCCCAAGAACCGAGGAACCGAACCGATCGGTTCGGTTCTAACCGAATGCCCAGGGCTACTTGGCGCACGACCGTACGTCCAGTGCCGACCCATATGCCATGTCGTGTGTCCCATCTCAGGCCCACACGCACCATGCGCCCTATGTCCGCACACTGACCCGTACGCGCAACCGCGAGGGTCGGCTCTGATACCATTTGTAACACCCCGCCCACCAAAGCCACACCGCCCAGCCCTTCCGTAGGGGCGGGCACGCGTACACATAGCCCCCTGCTTACACTTTCGTCCTCGCTTCGTGTAAAAGGGTTAACCCGAAGGTGTTATGGCTGGTGGACAAAGGCTTATAAGTTGGCTCCACCCTTGCTCTACTAGCAATGTAGCACTAAACACGCGCACCTGCGCTCATGGGCCACTCATGGGCCATCCAAATTGGGCCGGGTGTGACACGCGCAGCCCCAAGCGCGGGCGGGGGCGCGCTGCTCCTGGCCAGTGCGGCGGCTGGGCGTGGTGGTGGTGGCCGGCCGTGCTCCGGTGCGGGCGCGGGGCGGGCCAGGCCGCGGCGCGCGCGGTGGTGGTGGCTGACCGGGCGAGCGGAGCGCGGATGCCGAGGAGCGTGCGTGGTGGCCGTAGACGCGGAGGCCAGGGAGGGTGGTGGCCGGGGACGCGTCGGCCTGGAGTGTGGTGGCCGGCGGCGCGGAGGCCAGGGAGCGTGGTGGTCTGGTGATTCCTTTTTATTCCAGGTGTTCTTGTGAAGCTTGTTCAATCTGTGATTCGTGTAGTGTGAATTGTGAATCTTGAGTTGTGATTTTGTTCCATATGTGATTCTTGTAGTGTGAATTGTGAATCTTGAGTTGTGATTCATGGTGGTTGTTGTAGTTGTTCAATCTGTGATTCTTGTACTGTGAATCATGATTTGTGAATTGTGAATCTTGAGTTGTGAATTTGTGCTATGTAAATCTTGTGACTTACTATGAGATGAGAAAAGAAAAAGAAAAAAAAGAAAAAGAAAAAAAGTGATCGGTAGGGGACATCTACATTAGTACCGGATCCTGTTACTGCTTGGTACTAATGTGACATTAGTACTAGGTGAGGCAACCCGGTACTAATATGAAAGTTACATTAGTACCGTCCGGTTAGTACCGGGCCCAAAACCGGTACTCATGAGGATTTGGACCCGGTACTAAAGCTTGTTTCGCTAGTAGTGCATGTTCCACCATCAAGAACCTTGCCAGCTGAATCCTAAAATTATTGTCACGTACAAAACAGCAATGGCAGCTGCTAGCTTTTTTTTTGAGACAAGCAAAAAGCTTTCATTCATAAGTTAGGTCATCACAATCCCGAAGGACAGCCTCCCGAAGCCACTCAAGAATGAGACGGGGAAGAGGCTGCAACAATCTTTGCACATGCATGAGCTACCTCATTCCCTTCCCGCCCAATTACAGAAATTTTAAAATCTATGAACGAGGAGCACATCTCCCTCAATTCGTACCAAATCCCAGCAATCGGACTACGATACACTAGTAGGGATGTTGTTATCCATGACGTTGACATAATGTCACTGAAGATGCCATAATCGTCACTGATGTTCATTTGTGACGATTTGGGTTTCGTCAAAAAGGTCGCGTCACATTTGGTCATCCGTGACGAAACACAATTTTTCGTCATAGATGTGTTTCCATTATGTGACGATTTTTTCGTCGTCATAGAACTGATTTCAATCTATGATGAAAGCTTTTGGTCACAGATGAATCCCGGTTTTCGTCACAATCGGTCGTCTGCCTGACGTGCTGACGGCGCCGTTAACAACGTTTATTTTTTTTGTGACGATCAGTTTGGTCATGGAACTTCATTTTGTTTCGTCATAACCTGTCGTTTGGGAGCGGCGACGACGTATGCCACGCTGGCAGCTGACGTCATTGCTGACGTGGCGGTGACGTCATTGCTAACGTGGCAGGTGACGTCATTGCTGACGTGGCAGGTGACGACATTGCTGACGGGGCAGGTGACGTCATCATTTTCTAATCGTCATTGAATACATGTTCGCATCGTCACAGAATACTATTTCCCATCGTCAGTTTGGTCATGGAACTTCATTTTGTTTCGTCATAACCTGCCGTTTGGGAGCGGCGACGACGACGTATGCCACGCTGGCAGCTGACGTCATTGCTGATGTGGCGGTGACGTCATTGCTGACGTGGCAGGTGACGTCATTACTGACGTGGCTGGTGACGACATTGCTGACGGGGCAGGTGACGTCATCATTTTCTAATCGTCATTGAATACATGTTCGCATCGTCACAGAATACTATTTCCCATCGTCACACTTTGAAGTAATTTGGTCACAAATGTGCCATATAAATGGTCACAGATTGGACTTGATTTGGTCACAGATATAACATAACTATGGTCACAGATGTGACATCACTTTGGTCACAGATAAATTGCAATTTATAATGGAATTGTAATTTGCAGATGATACTAGAATGGGAACACCATTCCATAAGATTAAAAGTAGTATTCAAGTGTGCATACAACTGAGTGGCCAACACCACTTGACATCACATTTCAGAAATCAAGACCAAACATAACTAAAAGTTTCAAACACGACCAAACCAAGTTCACAGCAGATCTGAGCAGCAGTTGTGTTCATAGGGATGAAGAACTATTTCCATGGAGGGACAAGAGCTTCTTGAGGAGCAAATTTGTCTCTGCCATCTCCTTGGTGTTCTTCTCTGTAATCTTCTTGTACTCCTCCAGCTCCTTTTGTGTCTTCCCACGCTCTTCCTCAGCTTCTTGAATTTTCTTCTTGAGGTCATCTAGTTCACCTTGAACAGCTACCGTCGCTTCAGCTGCAAGTTGTTCCCGAAGCTCACTGTCATTTGATGAACCTGACTTGGTGGATGGCGGTGTTTGGAAGCCAACACTCTTCAGGAAATGGTTGGAGCTATTCTGGGAGAGCACCTTGGACACGACTTGCACACTTGATGCAGGCATCTCATCTTCAGGAACAGGTTGAGCCCTCAAAGCTTCCATATTATCCTGAAATTTATGAACATAAAACAGTTACATGTAAATACCTTTAGCAACAGTAAGATGATAATTGATAAGACCAACAACCAATGCAATTAGAATTAAATATCAACTAGTAGAGATAGATCCTATGCACTTACAAGTGCCTCTCTTGCCGGCTCACTCATGCCACGTTTGGAGCTGGTATGACAAGTCTTGAAGGCCTCCACCGCATCTATTGCTTCATTCTGATCTAGGTCGGGGTCGTCTATGATTCTATTCTTCTTCTGTATAGTGGTTAAAAATCACAGCAAAGTAATCTCAGATGAAATGAAAATGAATTTGTTCAGTGCCAATGTGCATTTAAGTGAAGAAGGTAATGTTTTACTTACATATGCATGTAAGTGTGCCACATAGCAGCGAGAACCTGTAGCCTGATGATACTTGACTTGACTGCGGTTGTGCTTGTTCTTTTCACATGTTTCCTACAAGAGATTCAACATGTGAGATGATATCACAAGTTCAGAATGTTAAGAGTCTTTGGAAAATAAGTGAATGAAGAATATATTGTAGTATACCCATACCATATTCTTTGGACCAGACCACTTTGCAACAAGTGCCCTCCATTCTGCATCAGTCATGTAACCAACAGGAGAAGTTGTCCGAACCTCATTTGCAGGTACACCATTGAAGTATCGCTTCTTGAGGCGATAACGTTGGTTCTTTATCGCAACGCGCATCAAATCGGTCATGGCAACCTTTGTTGGGGCACGGTTTGTGTTAACAGCCAAGCGACCCTAGGCATATGATAGTTCGATACTTAGTTAGACAAATAAGGTTAAGCATGTATGAAAGTTTCAAATAGGAACAGTTATGCACTTACAGCTAGCTGCCCCTCAAAGGTCTTGAAGTGTTTGTCGTCTTTCTTGTAATCCTTCCAATGTGGAAGGACAGGAATGCTTTCCCAAACGATGACGCCGGCCTCTGAAGCTAACTTGGCAGCTTGAACAGGTTCATCCGGCCTTTTTTTCCTTCCTCAACAACTATGGGCAATCTTCTTCCCATAGCTTTAGTCATCCTATCCAGCTGTTTTCCAACAGTAGCTGGTCTGGGCCTCCTTGGACGTCTCTGTTGAGAACCTACAAAATAGAAATTGCATTTAGTTAAATGATTTAATTTCTGCAAGATGAAAAAAGAGATGTCATAACTGACTGGAAAAATAGAACTTGCCTTCACCAAGTGTATTGTCATCAGCAGCTCTAATGTCTTCCTCTACATCTGCATTGTCATGACCAGGTGTGACATTGGCTTCCTCTGATGCTGTGTTGTCATGCCCGGCTGTTCCATTGGCTTCTTCTGAAGGTGTAGTGTCATCATTAGCAGCTGTAGGCTCCTGCTCATGCAGCCTTTTTGACCTTACTGTTTCGGAGGCAGAAGGCTGCATTTCAGCTTCAGCAGTTGCCCTCACTCTCTTACTATTCCTAACCCCAGGTGCCATTGTGGGATTAGACTTCTTTATCTTTGAAGAGATGATTTTGCGACTACGCGGTGAGAGAATCTGTGGGGAAAAGAAACTCAGGTAAGTCATGTGCATTAATAAAGAATAGCATAAATTAAACAAGATGTATGTTTCAAAGAATGTGCATCTAAGTCCTATAGCATACTTTATAACAGAAACATGTAATTACATTGCTAGTATGGCCCATGGACTACATTGAAGATAGAAGAAGCACCTCAATTGTCATGGGTTGTGGCTGCTCATTAGATTCAGTGTCATCATCATCAGTACTATCTCCTTGATCATCCGCATCAACGAGATACTCCGATGATGATGAATCTTCATTATCTGTTCCCTTGTTTGCTGTTTTTCCCTTCTTTTGTGCAGATTGGGGCAAGGAGTTATTAAGGTCAGAAGCTAGTGTATTCAATCCGAGCTCTTCAAAGATCTTTCGATTCTCCGCAACTTGTCTATCTCGGATTCTCTCATAGTCCTCAGCTATTGTAGGTTCTTTGAAGGACAAGAAATTGCGTGTATTAGAAATTTAAAAATGCTTCAACTAATAGGTTAGAGGTAATAAGACTACTTCGGAGGTCTAAGGTCTGAGATAAGAGGTACAACTATTTTTGGAGTCCTAGATATTAAATCCCCTGGTTATGACACTGAACCAAACACTCTTATAACTCTATGAAAAAAGTATGTACATAGATGGGACTGAACTACTATTTTCGTATCAACATACATGGACGAAAAATTGTATTAGCACACACTGAACTTAAGAATGGACCCATGAATCAGACAAATGCAATTATAATGGCCAGACAAATAGAATTGAATAAGAAGCATGGACTGAAGCAATTTCACAAATTCTATTATCTAGAACTAGATTGGTTTGACACAAGCAATTACAACAATATAAAGTAAACAGAATGGTACTACGCAGACAAGTCCTCAACAATTTCAACAAAATTGCAGTTGTACTTGAACGAAATTGTAGATCTTGTTTACCAAATAAAGTTGCAGTATTCCACATACCTGCAGGTGCGTTCTTACGTTGACCCCTAGTGGTCACCATTGAGCTTGTGGCCAAGTTGGGAATTGAGACCTGCAGATGTGCTTAGGGTTAGGTTCGGAATCAAAAGAGGTGGATGGGGAGAGAAATGTAGGTGATAGAGAGGGATAGGGGGGCGGCGTGTAACCAAATCGAATTCTGGGGCGGCTGTGGTTAGGGTTTCGTTGTTGTGAGTGAGAGGTTTGATGGGGAGAGATACGTAGGTGGGTCGTTGAGAGAGAGGGATAATTGGAGGCGGGGTGGAACCAACTTACCTAGGATGAGCAAGGAGGTCGTCGCCGGCGATGGGGTCCTGTGGCGGCGGCGGCTTCTCCGGTTCGAGGAATGGGTAGGGGAGAAGATAGAAAGTTTGGAGGAGGTTTGACGAGAAGTGGGGGAGAGAGGTTAATAATCCGCGATTTAGGCACAATTTTTTTTCAGGACAAAAGGCACCGAAAACGTTTGACGCCCTTTTTTTGTCAGTCTGTGCCTATTGTTTAAGTAAACTGTCTCCTGACTCATAACGAACAAACTGAAATAGCCCAATGGTAAGGCCAATTGACTGCCAAGACTTGACTCCTGGGTTCGAATCCTAAGGAGCCCGTATTTTTTGGACAGTGTTTTTATTTATTATACTTTGTAAAAAGACGTTTGTTTCTATGTTGTTTATTTTTTTTTTGCAGAAAACCTCTTAGTTTGTGTCCATGAACACCCTATTAAATTTGAAGATGATTTGGAGATAGTGGTGATACGAATATCTCACAAAGGGGGCATAGTCTCACATAGTCACATAGGTCTTAGTTAGACATGTAAGCCGTTGTGAGGATGTGTAGTACCAGTTGCTTGAAATCATTTGAAACTTTTTTGGGATGCTTATGGATGCAATCTATGATGTTGGGTGAAGTTTTGGAATTTTCAGACCAAGTTTGCCTATTATTGTAAATATTTGTTGATTTAATAAAGAATAAATGTTAAAAACTTGTAATCTTGCTTAAAAAATCTCAAAACTTGCAGGAGCTCCTCCTTTTGGTATATTATGTTGTCAAAAAAGTTTCAAGTGATTCTAAGAAAGTGATGATGCACTTTCCCACTAAAGCATACATGTCTCACACATGTCATTGTGACTCACCGGGAGATGTTCATCCCTATGTGGGATGTATAGTACCTGTTGCTCGAAATCATTTGAAACTTTTTTGGGATGCTTATGGATGCAATCTATGATGTTGGGTGAAGTTTTGGAATTTTCAGACTAAGTTTTCTTATTATTGTAAATATTTGTTGATTTAATAAAGAATAAATGTTAAAAACTTGTAATCTTGCTTAAAAAATCTCAAAACTTGCAGGAGCTCCTCCTTTTGGTATATTATGTTTCCCAAAAAGTTTCAAGTGATTCTGAGAAAGTGATGATGCACTTCCCCACTAAAGCATACATGTCTCACACTTGTCATTGTGACTCACCGGGAGATGTTCATCCCTATGTGGGATGTATAGTACCTGTTGCTCGAAATCATTTGAAACTTTTTTGGGATGCTTATGGATCCAAACCATGATGTTGGGTGAAGTTTTGGAATTTTCAGACCAAGTTTGCCTATTATTGTAAATATTTGTTGATTTAATAAAGAATAAATGTTAAAAACTTGTAATCTTGCTTAAAAAATCTAAAAACTTGCAGGAGCTCCTCCTTTTGGTCTATTATGTTGTCCAAAAAGTTTCAAGTGATTCTGAAATAAAATAAAACAAAAAAAATAAAACAAAAAAAAGGCTCCCACAGGATTCAAACTTGGGAGTTGTGGTGTTAGATTCAGAGCGCATTGCCATTGGGCTAGGAAGGTGTATACGTTCGATGTGAGGTTCTATTCAATTTAAAACGTTAAAAAGCCGCCTGTCACCCGAATCGTCACGCACAGTTTCACACCACCAGATCTATCTATTAAAGCGGTTTTCCCCCAAATCGTCACACACACACCACCTCGTCTCCTCCGCTTCCTCTCCCGCGTGCGCCAAAACCACATCCCCCAGCTTGCGCCGCCACAGTCACCGCCGGAGCGAAGATGACGAAGAAGAACCCGGCGCAGTCCGCCCGTGCGAGCAACCAGAAGCAGGACCCAGCGACCGGGAGGTTCACCAAGGCTCGCCATAGCGTGGTGCTGCGTCGGGGCTCCGCCGCCTCCGGCACCTCCGCCGCCTCCGCCGGCGTCATGGACATCGTTCCTGACATCCCACCAGGCTACGAGAGGGTCTGGAACGATCCCAATCGCGCCGGCGGATCTACATTTTTGTCTGCGCAAGCTGAGGTTCCATCTCTTGCCTTTCCCAGTTCGTTTGGAGATGATGTTGATTATGTAGTGCAGCTGCTGAACAAATGAAGGAGATTATGTAGATTCTTTTATAGTTCGATTAGTCACTGAAAAAGAGTTAGCCCTAGATCAGATGATGTTGATGCTGTACAGAGTGTGGGAAATGATTTGTGGGTCTGCAAATTCTACGAGAGGGTTTTCAATTAGTCACTGAATGAGACGCTTGCATTTGTCAGTAGAAGATATGGAATCACATATTTAGTTTTATGCATAGTTCATATCAGGCACATGTTCATGCTGTACACAGATTGTGGGAAATGATATGTGCAAAGTTATTATATGATTTGTGGGTTTCCTTTTGCTGGATTAATTAAGAAATTTTAGGAAGTGTAGAAATTAGTCATGCTCACTTAGTGCCCAGTTTATAATATTGTCCAAACAATGGTTTAGGTAGTGTAGAAATTATTCATGATAACTTAGTGCCCAGTTTGCAATATGGTTTAGGTAGTGTTCTGCATTAATATTCTTTTGCAAGATTATTGATTGGCCACTTTACAATATGGTCTTCTTTATCAAATTTCAGAATTTGACTAGGCTGATTCATGGTCTTGCTTATCAAATTTGCAACCCAGCGCGCGCCGAGGGATCTCGTCCAGCGCCGCCGAGCGCGCGCTGAGACGCAGCGAGCGCCTCAAAAAGGGCAAGGAGACGCTGCCAGAGGTCAAGATAGAGGACAAGGGGAAGGAGCTGCTGACAGAGGTCAAGATAGAGGAGAAGGGGAAGGAGCCACTGTCATAGATGACCTCAGAGCTGAGGGGGAAGGAGAAGAAGGTGAGTTGACTGCTGCAGTCATCAACTTTTTTTTTACTTCGACTTACTGCTATAGTCATCCATAATCTATAACTGGCAAAGCTTAAATTTGCTTGAGTATGCTTGTTTAAGTGTATCCATAAATTGTTCTTTTAGTAATGTCCAGTATACATGCTAAGCATGTTGAATTATATGCATGCTTAGTATATATGTCCAGTAATGTTGTACTTACATATGCATGGTGCTCATTTTTCAACAGATGGACTTCTGGCAGTTACAAAAAGCGGTGGCAGAGTATCAGGAAAATGTCAAGTGGCTTGAGGGTGAGCTCAATGCGGAGAAGAAAAGAAAAGCAAGACTGCATGCTGCACTCATAGCTGCTTCTGAGAAGGCTTTAGGGTTCAAGTGGCTTTAGGCTTGTCAGTGATAGATGATTTTGAATGTTGGTGGAACCTCTGTATGCCAACAGATGGAAACATGAACCTCTTACTTAGTTGTGCCGTAGCAGGCTGGAAGGCTTGATTATTTTGTGCCTCGCTTGCTTTAGCTTGTAAATTTGAATGCTCACTGAAATGTGCCTAGTTAGTATTGCCCTATGTGGCAACAAGACAAGTAACCTTCATCTGGTGGCATGTACGTGCCTATAAATATATGATATTAGCTTGTTAATCCCTATCATTGGTGTTCATCAATCTGTTTTTTTATGGATTTCGAGCTTTTAAAATCTGAGTTAAACTTGTTCATGTGCATTTATACATAAATCTGGTGCCTGAAGCATTTATACATATGAAATCCATAATGTCATAACAAATTTTTGAAATCTCAAACAAGCTCTGGTTGTTCGAAACAAATAGTATAAATGATATCAACTACTTATACTTGGATAAACACAATTATTATACTAGAAATCTTCATCTTAATCATCTGGGGACATGTCATCATTGTTATCATTGCCATCATCACTACAGTACTGCAGCACTGTCTCATCCTCCTCCTCATCCTCGCTACCTTCATCAATAATTGCAGCTTCCTTCTTGTTTCTTATAAATTGTTGCAAATTGCCTTCAATTATAGTGGCTTCCCCACCTTGAATATTTGGCAATGGCACGTTATCGTCACCTTCTTGCACCACATGCTCAGTATCTGAATGGTAATCATCCTGATGCACATCAAGACTGGCCTCATCTTTTTCAGCCACATCATAAATATTCTTATGTTCAAATTTCTGCACAACTCGCCAACCTTTACCTAAAGATGTATCTTCAATGTAAAATATCTTTTTCGATTGAGATGATAGGATGAAAGGATCGGTCTTGTACCATAATGACTGCACATTGATGGATTTGAAATGTCCATCATCTTGAAGGCCTTTCCCCCTGCCTTCTTGGCTGTACCAATCACATCGAAATATAACCACAGTGCGACGAACTTGAAGATTCGAGTTATACTGCAACTCAATTACCTCTTTAAGGACTCCATAAAAATCTATGATGTTGTTATTATGTTCACCTGGAGTCGTCACACCACTATTTTGTGTCTGCAGGAACTTTTCGCGATCCGCTGTGCTATACCGAACACCATTAATCTTGCAAGCTGCAGAAAACTTAACTTGTAGACATGGTCCACAAGACAGTGCCCACAATCCTTCGCTAACCGAATCTGGATTATCCTTGCATTTCATCTCAATCTGTACCAACAGAAATAATTAATTGAATAATTACATATGCATTTAATTACTAAATCTGTGTAGTTACTTACGTGACGCCTAAACCACTTGGCAAAACCTTGTTCAACCATTTTATCAACATTACTTAGTTGTGCACCTTCCTGCAACAGCTCGTCTCTGTACAACCTGCAAGGATAAGTTTAATCAAATTAAAATTTTGTATAATCAGAAACAATTCAGAAAGTAATTAAAAAAATACTTACTCCTTATATTCATCAGCTTCTTCACAATTGTGTAGGACATACCAAACTAACTTATCCATGACATCATCATCAATGTACTGGACCCTATTACCTCCAACAAGAGTAACACCATGCTTAAAAACAGAGATGTCATTATCCAATGGCACCTCTCCACCACTATCATCCTACGTGTTGAATCTAGTGTCCATATCCTCCATGTACCTAGAACAAAAGGTCAAGGTGTCACTTGCCACATATGCCTCAGCAATTGATCCTTCTGGCTTGGCTCTGTTCCTTACAAAATTCTTCAAAGTGCCTAGTCGCCTTTCTATTGGGTACATCCAGCCATACTGAACAGGACCTCTCAGCAGTGCCTCGTCTGGTAGATGGACACACAAGTGCACCATGACATCAAAGAATGCAGGGGGAAATATTTTCTCAAGCTTGCATAGGATTAATGGAATTTGTTCTTTCAGCCGCTTCACAACATCAATCCTAAGATTTCTACTGCATAGCTCCCTAAAAAATGTCCCCAGCTCTGCAATTGCTTCATACACATCCTTAGGCACCAGTCCTCTAAGTCCAGCAGGTATGATTCTTTGCAGGAGTATGTGGCAAGAATGTGTCTTGAGCTTTCCAACCACCCTCGAACCGTCTTCACTTATGTATCTTGCTAGGTTAGCAACATATCCATCAAGAAACTTGATACCTTTTAGAAACTTGCAAAACTGGACTTTTTGCTCCTTCCCCAAGACATAAGGAGAAGGTGGAGCACTGACTGAGTTGTTGCCTTTCTCCTGTAACTGCAAATGATATCTGATGCCCATATCGTACAGATCTAGCCTAGCATTATGTGTGTCCTTTGTCTTCCCCGGTACATTGAGTAATGTGCATAGAATATTTTCACATACGTTTTTCTCTATGTGCATCACATCAAGATTATGTGGAAGCTTCAAATGTTCCCAATAAGGCAATCTTCACAACGCAGATTTGCGGGTATAAATCTTTGGACCCACATCACGCTTCCTTTTTTACCTATGATTTCAGGTTCCTTCACTTGCTTCCCTGGCCTAACATCTTTCACCTTCTCTAGCTCCACTAGGACCTCACCCAAAGTGAACTTCTGTGGTGCATCTCTGTTTTCACGCTTACCATCAAAAGTCAAGCTTCTCCTCCATGCATGTGTCCTTGGAAGATATCGACGATGTCCAATGTAACATATCTTATTCCTTATTGCCCGAGACAACAGATCCTTGTCGCAGTGAATACATGCATAATACCCTTTTGTTGTTCGCCCAGACAACGTGCTCAAAGCTGGAAAATCATGTATACACCATAGCACAGCAGCACGAAGGTCAAACTTCCTACCAGTACATGCATCATAGGTACTGACACCCTTCCATAGCTCTAGCAGTTCTTCAATTAGGGGCTCAAGGAAAACATCAAAATCCTTTCCTGGAGATTTTGGACCAGGGATGAGTAAAGACATAAAACAATTTGCTGGATTCACACATTCCCATGGTGGGAGATTCAGTGGAGTCAGCAGCACTAGCCACATACTGTACTGGGTACTCATGTTGCCAAATGGATTGAACCCATCTGTAGCTAAGGCAAGCCTCAAGTTCCTCGGGTCAGCTGCAAAGTCTTTTTCCTTACTGTCGAAGTATTTCCATGCATCCCCATCAGCTGGATGGCTCATTACATTGTCCACTGGCGTCCTCACCTTTGCATGCCATTTAGTTTCCTCAGAAGTACGCTTTGAAGCATATATTCTCTTCAACCTAGGCAAAAGTGGAAAATGCCTCAATACCTTATGTGGAACCTGCTTGGTCCCAGTCTCGTCTTTCCATCTAGACTCCTTGCATACTGGGCACACATTCAACTTAGCATACTTTGATGCTTTCGAATCCCGAAACAACACACAATTGTTCTTGCACACATGTATGTTTTCGTATCCAAGGCCCAACTCTCGAAGGTATTTCTTTGCCTCATCATAAGATTTTGGCAACTCACTCTTACGGTATCCTGATGAGATCAAGTTCATCATCGTGGAAAATCCTGCATTGCTGATTCGATAACGAGACTTGATATACAACATCCTCACCATAAAAGATAATTTTGAATGGCTAGATCCTGGGCTAAGTGTCTTCTTGGCATCTTCAAGGACTCTTGCAAACCTTGGCTGTTCTCCATCAGCCTCTGCTTGAGCATATAGATCTCCAATCATCTCTGGTACTCCAAGATCATCGTCAAGATCACCATCATCAGTTCATCACCCACATCCACATGTATCCCATAGTCATGGTCACCTTCAACATCCTGGTGCTTTGTATTCTCAACTTCAATAGTATCTGCTGACTCCCCATGATGAATCCACCTGGTATATGTGGCTGACATTCCAAAGATGTGTATATGGTTTTCTACATCACTCTGCTGTCGCAACCTTCGATTAAGACAAGTGCGGCAAGGACAATGTATGTCAGTGTCTTCGGGGTATATTTCTCTAACAAATTTCATAAACTCTTCAACTCCTTTCAAATATGCAGGTGTGAATTGTTTCCCAAATATCCAGCTTATATCCATCTGTTTTGACAAATAGATCAAAAATTTACAAAACAGCCAAACAGAGATAAAACTGAACACAATACAAAAAATTGCATATTTGAACAATTAATTGATAATCAGATGCATATAGGATCAAACAAAATTAAAACCATTCATGCATATATGAACAAACCCTTCAAACACATATGAATATCTGAACAAAAAATTTAAACATCAAATTCATCAAACCTTGCAAGCGCCTCCTCTGCCCTCGTCTCGCGTGCTGGCACTGTTCTCCTACGTCGCCGCCGTGTCGATGGAGAAAAGCTCGACGCCCTGGATCACCTACAGGCCTGCTGCCGCCGGAGACGATCTGGCCTCGACGATCACAAGCGCGACACAAAAAAACCCTGGACGAGACGACCTGGCCGCGATCGCTACGAAGGGCAACATCTGACCACGATCAAGGTACTTGGCCCAACTTCGCATCGATACAGGTAAAGGCCCATTATTCATTAATAAAGTGACAAATAAAAAAAAGCATACTTACGACATGAATGACCACATAGCGCAGTGGTAGAGCTCCTACCTTTGTATCACCAGGTCCCTGGTTCGATACTCCGCGGGAGCCTTTGATTTTTGTCAAACACAATTAGAAAATGGGCCGACACGAACAAAAGATGATGGGCCACACGATGATGGGCCGTGTGGCAGACACATCCCACGTCGTTAAGTGCACTATTAATTTGTGACCAATTTGATTCATCATTAGTTGTGCCAAACCATTCAAATAAATTATGACGATATCTAATCTAATCTGTGACCACTAGGTTTCATCATTACCATACGCCATACCAAAACATAATCTATGACGATCTCCTTATTCTGTTTTGTGACTAAATTATATTTTTGTCATTATTCTTTCACCCAAATCATCATCACTTGCAACTTATGACGAAGACAGACATTTCGTCATGGAATACATACCATTCTGTGACCAAAGTTAGCAGCGTCACAAGCAAATCGTCACTGATAATCACTTTTCTAGTAGTGATACCCTTCATTAGATCGTAAAAGGCTTGCCACCGATACGTTATCCATCTCCAAGAAGACCTGTCGCTCCCCACAATTTAGCGCCAGTCCCACACCATCCCTGGCCGCCAAAGCTTCGGCCATTACAACATCCGGGATTCTTGAGTAAGCTTCCGCTGATGCTGCCAGGAACGCTCCCTGGTCATCACGCAAGACTGCACCACTAGCCCCTTGGCCCGTTTCAGCATCAAACGCTGCATCAGTGTTCACTTTAACCCAGCCATGATCTGGTTTCCGCCAACAAGCTCGTTGCCTAACTGGTCTGTTTGCCACCACCCACTAGGACACAAACGATTTGTGCTGACCCTTGCAAATTAGTGTGCTGGCGGGTGCAATTGGCAACCGCCAGCACTGTGGTTTGCAGGGGCGCCGGTTCATCACCCGCCAGCGGTAGCATAACAGTGCGGGCGAGCAACATAAGGAACTGCCAGCAGAAATGAGGACGATTTCTGCTGGCGGTTGCCATATGTTGCCCGCCAGCACTGTGGCCCTCAATAAAACCCGACAGCTTCTTCTTCCCCAGCTACCTTCCAATGGAGCTTTGCCCGAGAGGAGCTCGGGAAAAGCTCCAAAAACACCCAATCTATGGGGGGGAGGTTTTGCACTTGATTTCCTTGGAGGAGGTGGCTATATAAGGTGAGTTTGTGCTATTCCAACCTTCTTTTTTACCTTTTATCCATCATTTCTAGCTTCATTATAGATTCAGCTCTCTAGATCTAAGGTTTGCTAGCTAGGGGAGAGAGAGGAGTGAAGAGTGAGAAAATTAGTTGTAGATTATTTTTTTAAGTAGATTGTTATGCAAATTAATTGTAGATTCGCTATGCTTGTCATTAATATAATTTGGTTCATTAAATAAAAAAGAGAGAAGTGAAAAGAGAGAAAATTTATTGTAGATTTTTTTAAGTATAGTGTTATGCAGATTAATTGTAGATTCGCTATGTTTCTCATTAATATAATTAGTTTCATTAAATAAAAAGTAGAATTGAGTTTTTAATTATTGTGACTCATTTATTATTACTATATGATTAAATTAGTTTCTAAAATGTAGAATTTTTTCATAGGTTGTTTAACATGGATCACAGAGCATGGATGTATGGCGTACAGAGACATTCTTCTACATTCATGACAGAGTTATCAAAGTTTCTCGAGGTTGCGAAGAAGCACGCTCACATTTGCAAGTCAAAGCGAATACGTTGTCCGTGTACTGATTGTTGCAACAAACTTGTATGGGAGGATACTAATGACATCAAGATGTATTTGATACAGCGAGGTTTTATGAAAGGATACACAACTTGGTCCCACCATGGTGAGACAGTGTCTACTTTCAACAATGCAGACATTGGCACCGGGTATGATGAAGTGGGTGACGAAGATGAAAATGATCATGTCATGATGGATGATGCTTTTGATTGTGGAGATGAAAATGGTAATGAAACAGATGCACCACAAGTGGACGATGAATGTGATGTTGATATGGAGGAAATGTTGCGCCACATTGAACCGAAGGTGTTGGTAGGGACTGCTAAAGGGTTAGAAAATTTTGAGACACTTAAGAAGGCAGCAAAGGAACGTATGTATGAGGGTTGTGGGAAGGAGTGGACAGTGTTGCGTTTCATCCTCAATCTTCTGATTGTTAAGGCTAAATTCGGATGGTCTGACAATAGTTTTAACGAACTCCTTACTTTGTTGGCCAACCTGCTCCCGAAGCCTAACCTTGTGCCAAAAAACACATATGAAGCAAAGAAGATCATCAACCCATTGAAGATGCGGGTGCAAAGAATACACGCATGCAGGAACCATTGCATATTGTACCGCGGTGACTATGCAGAAATGAAGAAGTGTCCTAATTGTGAGGCTAGTCGTTACAAAAGTGATGCTGATTTCGACGCAGAACGTGTCGCTAGCACAAAAGGTGGAAAGAGGAAGAAGGGTGGAAAGAAAAGTGCAGGTGCTCAAGTGGGGGATGAGTCTAGTATTGGTACCACTGACACGACTAGTCAACGTAAAGTCCCTGCCTTGGTGATGTGGTATTTGCCGGTGGAGGACCGTCTAAAGCGATTGTTCTCGAACCCAAAGACCGCCAAACTAATGACTTGGCATGCCGATCGCCCAGAGAAGTCCGATGGGAAGCTTAGACATCCTTCTGATGCTCGCCAGTGGAGGACCTTTGATTCCGAGCATAAAGACTTTAGAGATGAAAAAAGAAATATACGGTTCGCGTTAAGTACAGATGGCATGAATCCATTTGGTGAAAGAAGCAGCACGCACAGCACATGGCCAGTGCTGAAGACCATATACAACCTTCCCTCCTGACTATGTCACAAGAGAAAGTTCCTTTTGCTAACCATTCTAATCCAAGGGCCGAAGCAACCTGGTATTGACATAGATGTTTTCCTGGAGCCATTGATGGAAGATATGGAGAAGTTTTGGAAATATGGGGTTGAGATGTGGGATGAGTACAAACAGGAGAAATTCACACTTTATTCAATTATCTTTGTTACCATTAATGATTACCCTGCCCTATTTTCTGTGTTGGGTCAGATAAAAGGAAAGACAGCTTGTGTAGTTTGCGTTAATGGTACAATATTTGTCTACCTAAAAGGATCTACGAAGATAGTGTATATGGGGGCCAAACGCTGGCTACTGAGGAGTCACAAGTACCGGAAGATGGCGGACTATTTTGATGGAACGATTGAGGGAAATTCTGCCCCACAACCGGCCACGGGTAAAACCGTATTTGAAATGTGTCAGAAGGTCAAGTTCAAACTCGGTAAGAAGTCAAAAGATAAAGATGGTGTTGTAAGGAAGGAGGCTGAAGCTACAGAGAATGTCAATGATGTGCCTTTCAAGAAGATGTCGATATTCTTTAAGTATTTGCCATACTGGAAAAACCTGGTGGTGCGCCATGCCATTGATGGGATGCATCTTCAGAAGAATGTGTTTAATAGCACAATCAGATTCTAAGGCTTAACGAGCAAGGTAAGGGACGGACTGAAGTCACGTAAGGATCTTGTTGACCTAAAAATCAGGCCAGAGCTCCACCCGCAAGAACGTCCTAATGGTAAGCAATACCTCCCCCCTGCTAGCTACAACTTAACACAATATGAGAGGTTGGCTATCTGCAAGTGCTTGCGCGGGCTCAAAGTGCCTACCGGATTCTCATCGAACATCCGTTCACTAGTCTCGTTGAAGGACATGACGCTTACTGATTATAACTCTCATGATTGCCATGTGATGATAACTATTTTTCTTGCGATTGTGATCCGAGCTGTCAAACCAATATTCCTTAAGATGGTTATCACAAGGATGTGCTACTTTTTCAACTTCATTTCGCAGAAAGTCATCGATTCAGTAGAATTGGCAAGGCTTCAGCTTTTTATGTCAGAAACTCAAGCGCAGCTCGAGATGTGCTTCCCTCCGTCCTTTTTTGATATCATGGAACATCTAATGGTCCACATGGTCAAGAAAATTACTAAACTAGGACCTATGTACTTCCATGAGATGTGGACGTATGAACGGTTCATGTCACTTCTCAATGGATGGATGAAAAACAAGGCATTTCCGAAGGGCAGCATGATTGAGAGCTACCATACTGAAGAGAGTGTTGATTGTTGCATAGATTAAAAAAAAGATAAGAAAGCGGTCGGTTTACCGGAATCTCGACACGAAGGGAGATTGTCGGGGCAAGGTACCATTGGAAGGAAAAGATTCATTGACGAGGACAACCAACAATTGGAGAAAGCACATGCAAGTGCTCTACAACAACTTGCAATAGTGGAGCCATTCATTGAGCAACTGGAAAATGACATTCGTGTGGAAAATAATGATCGGGACGAGGATTGGGTCATCAAACAGCAAAAGCGTTGTTTCCCCTCATGGTTAAAAGAACATGGACATCTATTTGAAGGAAACACCATACACGACGCAACATTGAGTAGGTTGGCGGCTGGTCCATCAAGCAATGTCACCTCATGGCAAGCATATGAAATTAATGGGTACACCTTCTATACCAAGGCAAAAGACAACAAGAGTGTCGCTTACCAAAATAGTGGTGTTCGCTATGATGGAATTGATGCTCACGGAAACAACAACACTTTCTACGGTTTCATTGAGGAAATATGGGAACTTGACTATGGAGCAAATATTCGGATCCCCTTATTTCGGTGCCAATGGGTCAAACACCCAAAGGGCATTACAAATGACAACTATGGGCTGACTCTTGTAGACCTTGCCAATGTAGCTTACAAAGATGACCCATGGGTACTCGCTGAGCGTGTTGCACAAGTTTTCTACATAGCTGATCCTATGAATTTAAAGAAGCACATTGTTGTCTCCGGAAAACAAAGAATTCTTGGAGTTGAAGGTGTAGATGACGTTGAGGATTACAATCAGTATGATGAATTAGTCTTGTTCAAAGATCATGAAAAAAGAATCAATAAAATTGAAAGCAGCATTCCTAAATCGGAGAAGCCATGGTTACGTACAGACTGCGAAGGAAGAATTGTCAAAGGATAAACTAGCATTTCTTACTAGTCTAGCTTGATGATGTATCTCTTGTAAGACTTTATTAATCAATGTCGTTGTAAGACTTTAAATTAAGTCTCATTTTCCACTCATTATTATATTACATTCGGTTCTATTTCACGTCATTAAAAACTCACAAGTAAAACCATACTAATACAACAACGTATGATTAATACATCAGTACTTTAGTCTTAGCAAAGACTACAAGTTCAAATGCATAGAATTAAAACGGTATATATTTCAAACTTAATTAAAATCTAGGATCGTTCACATCATGACCGTGAATCATCGCGACGTACAAAGTATGATTAATATCGATGATGTTGATTCCTAAGAACCTATCAACATAATCCATCGCATATATGTATGCACTATCTCTGGCCATGTAGGGTGCCATGAATATCTCTCCAAATATTTGCACCGAATTCGTAAATGATGATAGGGTAATGCCAGCTTGCCAACCGCCGCGTACTGGACTTGGGTGCGGTGTCGTGAATGTCCATCCAATGTTATGTAATACTTGACGTAAGACCTCATGCATACCTTGATCAGCGTGCATGAAACTGTTATACAATGCGTCCTGATTCAATTAGCAAGCAAAACATAACGTGTAAGTAGACAGTTCTTAAGAAAACAAATTCCGAAAATAACGAGTAAGTTTTAGTTACATACAATGGGTGATTCATACGATGGTGATATCCGTTTAGGAATTTCAGTGACAGCCATGTTGTTGTGTTCTAAGGCTTTAATCTTGAAGTAACTATAGTCTGGGATTACATGTCTTGTTTGAGCTTCTATTTCGATAAGTGCCTTCCTCACGGCATCAGAAGCGGCAACATGTGGTTGTAGTGCAGCAAAAGAATTGACATGGATAATAACTGTATCACCAAGTGTTTGCTCTCGCATGCCCGCAGCGTTAATTGATAGAGAAACAATAAATCTTCCTCGTGATGAAGTCGTTTGTTCATGTCTCACCATTGGAGCTTGTCCAGTCACATAATATATAACTCGTTCTAACCATTGCATTGGTGAAACCAGCTTCATTATAATGCAAATAATACACATTATTATCATTGTAAAAACAATGACAAAATCAAAAAATAGAATATCTAAGTACATACCACATTTTGGCATAACTCTTGTTGGGTAATGGGCATGGGTTCTTGACCGACGGGGAAGGAAGCACCAACAGGCTGCCCTGGGGGTGGTGGCGGAGGCTCTGGGACAGAGGACCACTACGGACAGGACGACGACCACCTCCACGACCGCCATCACGATTAAAAAATTCAAAGCGACTTGTCATCGTTATCCCTAAAATATGCACGATATTTTATTAAAATTTTCTAAACATTCACAAGTCTAACAAAATTTTGCTTATAAAATTTTTACACATTCTCTAATCTACACATAATCTAAACACGTTCATTTTTTACAAAATCTCTAATCTACACAAAAATCGAACATTATTGAATTGCAATATGAGATTAAATTAATTTATACCAAACCGAGAGGAGGCACGACGCCTGCGAAGTTCGGGCCCGTGAGGCGCTGCGTGGCGATGTAGGGCAGGGGAGGAGGCAGCGGCCGGAGGAGGAGGAGGCAGGCAGGGGAGGTTCGTTCGGCACGCCGTCGGTAGGGGCGCGGCCCGGGAGGTAGGGGCGCACGCGACCTATGGAGGAGGCACCTAACACGGCCGGCGCACTGGCGGGGCTCGATCAGGCAGGGTGGTGCGGCGGCGCTCGGCCTGGGGCACGGCGGCGCTCTGCCTGGGGGTGGTGCGGCGGCGCTCGGGCAGCCTGCCGTCATCGATCGATCCAAACCGTCTGCATTGACTTTTGTTGCCACAACCACAGCACTGACGGGCGCTTATGAGGCCCGCCAGCAGTAACTGTCTGCGCTGGCGGGCCCTTATGACGCCCGCCAGCAGTGATCGTCACCGCTGGCGGGTGCTTATGACGCCCGCCAGCATACAGTATTCAGATGGTTTTTAAAATTCCACTACTACAATTAGTTTTTAAAATTCCTCTACTGCAATAAAATAGTATCAAATTGAAGACATCACAACCGAATATATTATTGTATCAAATTGAAGACATCACAACCGAATATATCACAAGTAATAACCACTCAAGACATAAAAGGGTACATCGATAGTTCAAACAGGGTACATTACATAAGTTCACAAATATCACAAGTTCACAACCTTCAGAAGTGAAGTTCACAACAACAGTTCACAAGCAAGCTCACAGCGTCACAAAACGTAGTTTTCCACAGATACAAATACATTCATAATGGATTCGAAGTGAACAACTGAAGCTCAAATCTCGGTGCTAGCATCGTCCTCAAGTGCACCAATGCAGCCAGATACAATGTCGACAGATGTTGACATGTCCTCTCTAGTTGGAGTAGAACCATCGTGATCAATGGGCGGACTATTGGTAGATGTTGACATGTCCTGTCTAGTTTGATCAATTGAACCATCGTTTGATGAATCGACGGGTGCAGCTTCCAGAAATAGAACTACAACACATGAAAGTTTCATCACTTCAATTTGCAAATGCCAACTTACTTAATACATCACAACCGAATATATCACAGCTTCAAACATGGTCAGAAGTAATAATCTACCTAGATCATGTGACGTTGGTACTCCAAACATGTCTTAGGTAATTTAGAAAACAATTACAACATTCCTAATCTAATCACTTGAGAACTGGCCAGAGAGCAGAGAGCCAAAAGAGCTTCCGGAGTCCTGCGACGACATGTAGTAGTACCCTCGCTAGGTTGAAGGTGCAGACAATGTATGGGCTCCTTGTATCATACCTGCATGCCGACGACCTCCACTAGCTTGACCTCCTTGTGCGGCGGAAGGCCCCGAACCGTCACCACCTCTGGCTGGAGGATATAACATGAACCGACGCCGTTGGTTGCGGTTATCTACAGTCAGAGTGATAATTGTTAGAGGGAACAATGTACAATTATCAGAGTAAGGTTTTGCTGTAGAATGAAATCAAATAGGTCACATGTTCAGAATGATATTACCGTTGCCCAAAGCACTTCTCTGTCCATCATCGGGTGGTGCAGCTGATTCTGTTTCAATCCAAATACCTCACACGTTCAAAATGGTATCACCATTTATTGCTCTTCTGCGGATGCCTACACTTGCATCTTCAGGTATAGATGATGGGCTTGCATATGTGGTAAACAACATAGCGAGATCGGACCTCCTCCTCTGCACAGCGTTAACCTGACATATGTTCTGGAAGACTCTTCCACAGAAATTAGGAATGTTCCAAAATATTGGTGGCACTCCAAGCAAGGTGATCCTCAGTGGTTGCGCAGATTGTGGTGGGTGTGGGACTGGAGCCGGTGGCATCGCGGTGACGGGTATTGTGGAATCAAGAGAAAATTCAGCTGAACCATAAAATGGTGTCATTGGCCAGATCTGGAGCTTATATCCATCAACTCGAAGCAATCTATGGTCCAAGATTCATTCCAAGTCAGCCGCTGAAGTGGTCACAGCCACATAATCATTAAGGAAGTGCCAGATATTTTCTAGCGGAACCGCCACACCCATCTGATCATGAATGGCTGTCTGTATCTTCATGCGACCGATGTTATCAAAGTTACATCCGGTCCTAAAAAGTACCATGATGCCAAGGTAGCGTGCATCATACGCATTGACCTCTTCCTCCTCAAAGAGAACGAGGTTTGGACGGTGGAAACTCCCCGCCATCAGCTCTGAGGGCCTCTACTCCTGTAAAATAATAGTCGAGTGTATTAGGGTACAGTAACAATCAAACTTGACATTTGTATTAGGGCAGAGTAACGATCATAGAACGATTGCACTGAGTTGCATGTGTTCGAACTCACCTTCTGTGAGGAGCCGGTGGCGGAAGCAAGACGGGGGCCTCCAAGGCAACGGCAACGCCTACTTCTCCTTCCCTGCCAAAATAAACCAATGCTTATTGTATATTCAAAATTTTCGAAACACCTCCCCTGTACGGTGAGGTTTCCAAAAATCTGCAAGTAAAGGCCAGGACACGAAGGGCGGGTCACACAAAAATTTTCTAGTTCAACCAAAAAACTAAACAAAATTTTGATGCAGCATCACTAATTCATCAAAAACTAAACAAAATTTTGATCCAACATCACTAATTGATCACTACGTGTAACTAAAAAACAGAAATCTTGAGGAGGATCTCAAACCACTCACCACAGGTGCAGTCGAATGGAGGACGGCGCCGGCCAGACCACACCCCTCCTATTCACCCTCGGCCGTCTCCTACCCCTCCCCCTCGGCCTCCTCCATCTCCTTCTCCACGGGCCTCCTCCCTCTCCTCCTCCTTCACTTCCTCTCCCTTGGCCGGTGGCGGTGGCGTTGGCGGGAGCTGCGGCGGCGCGGCGGATGGAGGGGCAGCCGGCGGTGGAGGTGGCAGTGGCGACGGCGGGAGGGAGCGTTGGGGCGGCGGAGGGAGGGAGCTGCGGCGACGCGGCGGAGGGAGGGAGCTGTGGCGCGGCAGCAGGGGGATCTGTGCTTGAAGATGGATGGATCTGCGCGACGGAGGGATGGAGCTGCGGCGGCGCGGGAAGGAGCTGCGGGCGGCAGCGGGAGAGAGCTGCGGCAGCGGCGGAGGGAGCTGCGGCGGCGGCGGAGTGAGCTGTTGCGGCGGCGGAGGGAGCTGCGGCGCGCGGCGGAGGAGCTGCGGTGGGGAGAAATTTCGGCAGCCTAACAGCGTAGCTTCGAAGTCTCGCCAACACTTAGAAATTTTTCAGGTGCTCGGCGAGCTATATAGAAGAATTAAACTACTGGCGGGCACTAAGGCCGCCCGCCAGTGCTCTAAGTGTCTGCTGGCGGGCTCTAAGGCCGCCCGCCAGCGCTCCCCTTCACTGCTGGCGGGCACTAAGTCCGCACGCCAGCGCTAAGGCCCTCGGAGGCACATACATGCCCCGTGCTACCTTATCCTCGGCCGCTCCCTAGATCGAGCTGCTGCTCCCGCCGCCCGCGCTTAGAGCCTCACCGAGCTGCTGCTCCCGCCGACTGCACCTAAACCTCGCCGAGCTTCTGCTGTCGCCGCACGCGCCTAGAGCCTCGCCGAGCTTCCCCGCCCGAGAGTTGTGTTGCTCCCACCGCTCCGGCCCGGCGGCCAGATGGCTCGAGGAAGGAGGCACAGGAGCACGCCAAGCCACGAGATGGAGGGAAGAACTAGCCACGATGATGAATCGGATCACCGGCTTCCAGAGATGGGGGTGAGGCATCCATTCAACCACAAATTTGGTGTTTGAATCAATATTGTTCTTATTTGCATCTTATGATGATAAATTCTTTGGTTAATGCCAGCTCGAGTGGTTGCTGGAACAACACTCAGAAGAAGGCATGGTGGTGAGGACGGGGCTTACATGCCGCCATGGACAGTACCCACGGTTGGCTTGCTGCTGGTCTGGAGTGGATGCAGGGAGAAGGTTCTTGCAATGCTCAAATGTAGATAATCCTTGTGATTTCAAGTACTGGCTTGACCCTGAATTTTCTGGGAGAGCAAATCAAGTGATTCAGGACCTGGTGTCTATGAATGGAAGTTTGTCAGAGCTTGTGCAACATTTTCATGGGCAATGGGACGTTTTGCTTGGTTCCAGACATGAGGCAAGACAAGAATGTCACAAATTGAAAGCCATTTGTAATGAACAACTTAGTTGCATATGTATCCTGTTGTGTATTTCTGTTGTAATGGCATGCTTCCTTTCAATGGTTTTGTAAGCATGTATGCAATGTTGGTAATGAAATTGAGTATGCTAAATTTGAATTAATGTCAAATTTCTTTCACTACAGTGTTTGAAACATCTACAAGTTTACTGAAATGTACTTTGAATCATTTTACAATAGTTCTGGAAATTTGGGACTAACTTGAACATATTTTGGGCTATTTTCAATTTTTCTGAATTTTTTGGAAATGCACAGTGCTGGCGGTCTCTTAAGACGACCGCCAGCACTGTGCTTTTCCCCAAAAATAAAAAAATGAAAGTGTGCCTAAACTAATTCAAAATTGTTCGAAACTTCTACAAGTTTACTGAAATGTTAAATAGTAACTATGAAAATTATTATTTGACACATAACACTAAATATTTTTCAAAGTTAGTTCAAATGTGACTCCTAGGTGAAACAACCCAAGAGTTAGAGGGTGTTTCACCCAAGAGACTCATTTGAACTAAAATTTTGAAACTAAAATTTTTCTATGAGCAAAAAACCTTTCCTAATTTACTTTGAATTATTTTACAATAGTTCTGGAAATTTGGGACTAAATTGAACACATTTTGGGTTGTTTTCATTTTTTTTTGAATTTTTTGGAAATGCACAGTGCTGGCGGTCGCGTAAGACGACCGCCAGCACAGAAGCTCAGTGCTGGCGGGCGCTTTATACCGCCCGCCAGCGGTGCTACGGACCATATAGCCGCCCGCGGGGCTGAAAATTTGTAAGTCCCGGCGCGAAAACGAAAAGACGCCGTGAGGCTGCTGAAATTTCGCGCCGGCCTCACCGCCGTCCTCCCCGAGCGCCACTGCATCGCCGTCCTCCTCCCCCAGCGCCGCCGCGCCGACGCACCGCCACTCCTCGCCGTACGCCCTTGGAGCACCACCGCCTCCCGCCGTCTTCCTCCCCGAGCCGCGCCGCCGCCGAAGATGCCGGCCGCCGCATCCATCCCAAGCGTCGCCATCTCCTCCGCCCCCCAAGACCCGCCGTTGTCTGCGGATGGAGAACCCGGCGCCGCTGACAACACCACCCCGCGCGCGCCGCCGTCCCCGCGCGCCGCCGCCGACAATACCTCTCCGCCGCCTGCCGGCCCCGCGCCCTCGTCCACGCTGCGCGACGCCGCCGCCGGCGAGTACCCGCCGCTGTCGTCCACGCGGCGCGACGCCGCCGCCGGCGAGGGCCCGCTGCCGTCCTCCTCCCCGCGCGCTGCCGCCGCCAGCGAGGGCCCGCTGCTGACGTCCTCCCTTCACCGGCCGGATCCGGATGGGTGGGTTTTTTTATTTTTTTTGCAGATGTATTATTAGAAATGCTTAATTTATGGTTAAATGTGTTATTATAATTGTTTATAAATGCTTAATTTGTATTTACATGTCTCAATTAAGTGTGAAAAAAATTGTGTATGGTGTAGATTTCGATATGCTTATCTATTAAGTGTGAAAAAATTTGTGTGTATTTAAATATGGGAACGTATCAGGTGGAAACCAACCCCTCCGTGCAAACTATGGAAACTTCAATCTGAGCCACACGATGTTGATCCAAAGGAGGGCTCATGGGAGGTGGGAGGGGTGATTTGCAAAAGTGCATTTGCAAATCATCCCTTCCACCTCTCATGAGTTTTGCACATCACCCCTCCCACCTTCCATAAGTCTTCCCTTGGATCAACATCGTGTGGCTCAGATTGAAGTTTTCATAGTTTGCACGGAGGGGTTGGTTTCCACCTGATATGTTCCCTTTAAATATTAGTTATCTTTATTAATTGACAAAATTAGAAATGTTTATCTATTATGTGTGAAATTTTGATATGGTTTATGGTCTATTTTTTAAAAAAATGTATAAATAATAACGTGTACACTAGAATTTGGAATAGATTTGAGGATTATTAGATAAAATAGTTATTGTTGGATATTATTTGGATTTTTTAAATTATAACTTGTACACCGGTCAGTCATGAATCCTCCGAGGACGAAGACGAAGAAGGATTTCAAGAAGACTATTTAACTCCAGATGAGTACGAACCCAGCGTACCACAGCCTCGTAGGTGTGCAGATGACGATGACGTTGATTACAATCCTAGCCTAGATGAACAGGTCTGCATACACATTCATATGTTGTTGATGTGTTTGTTGTTCACATTCAGATATATTAAATATAATTTGTATGTGTGTAGAACGATGATCAATCCCCGCCATGTCGCCGTAGAGCATTGACTAATTCTGCACAGGAGATAGAAGGTTCAGGACCACTACCTTCGACTACTACTACTAGTAACCCCAAGAAGGGACGTGGAAAACGCAAACGAAACCAGATCCCTGAAAGAGGACAATATGTGATAGAACAACTTGGTGCCAAAGACGAGCCCGTCCTTCCTGAAGAGATAAATGCTCGATTTCGGAACATCGCAGGTGTAATTGTCAGGGATCAATTGGGGAACTGGATCACAACAACTAACTGGAAGAAAGTGCCGATGGCAACAAAGGATGTATTATGGGCCAAACTGAAGGAAAGGTTTGTTTTTCCGGAAGGGACCGAGCGACAGGCTAGACGTTTTGCTGAGGGCCTCCTTGGAAGATGTTTACGGACTTGGAGGTCTACGCTTAATACAGAATTTGTTCAGAAAGGGAAGGATGCTAGGGCAGTGTATGGAAACATCCCGCTAGCGGTGTGGCAAGAATTCAAAGAACAGAAGACAACGGAGAAAGCAATAGCTGAGAGTAAAGAATATATAGAGAAGGCTAAGAAAGCTGCTGAGAACCCCCATCACCTGGGTTCGGGAGGATATGCTGCCAAGCTACAAAAATGGAGGCAAATGGAAGAACAGAGGAGGGTAGCTGGTTTACCAGAATTGTTTGAAGGCATGGATGAGCGTAGCAAGAATTGGTGCCTTGCTCGAATTCCGACAATAACACCTGACGGCAAGGTTGGATTCAAGAAACCCACAACAGAACAGATTTATGAGAAGTTGGAAGAACTCACCGATTTGCAAAAGCACGGCCTTTTCAAGCCCGATAGGGAGAAAGATATGCTAACCACCACGATCAGAACCCCTGAGCACACTGGCCGTGTTCGAGGGATGTCATCTACCTTACCTTGGGGTAAAGCATTTCCTGAAGATAGAGGAAGGTATAAGAAGCGCGACCGTTATAAGAAAAATCTTGAAAACAAGATGAGAGAAATTGCCAAACAAGAGCTGGTACAGTTCTTCATAACCCAACAACAGGCCACCGGATCGGCTGCAACCGATGCTCATGGACATGGAGTATTACCAAACCTGCTACTTGCCCAGAGTGGATCTGTCGTCGTTCCTCCAAGTAGTGCTGGGTCTATTGTCAATGCCAAGTATCCAGTTGATGACATAACAGAGGATACCCCATGCAAGTTGGTTATACCTTACGGAAGGAAACAAGATAAGTTTCGCGAGGTTGCAACGGCCATGGCACCCGTGGGTCATACGTTTCCGAATCCACCCCCGCCAGAGTATGCATGGGTGCAAGTTGTATCGGTGTCTGATGAGGTGTGCGAGATTGATATCCCTACCGATGAGGGGATCGAGCTCCTTGGTGATGCGAGGAACCAATACATACTATGGCATCGCCGAGATATCATTCTTAATGTATCGCCAAATCCCTCACAGCAGCCTGTAGTCGAGAACACAGAAGCACGAACAACTATGGATGTTGGGCAGGGAGGTAACGATGAGACCGAGCAAACGACTATGGATGTTGTGCAGGGAGGTAACAATGAGACCGAGGAGCAGACGACTATGGATGTTGGGCAGGGAGGTAACAATGAGACCGAGCAGTCAGTGCTATCACCTATCCATGAAATTGTCCATGACGATGAAGAAAGGGATGCAGATGTGGATAATTTTGAAGTTAATTTACCAAATTCACCTTCCCCCCGCCAGCTTCACCTACCAAGAGGGTACCCCGTATGATAACCTCATACGCACCAAAAAAGAAAACACCACAAGTTGACACCTTCTTACATGCACTGAAGGCGAAAAAAGGTGCAGCCATGAGTGATAAAATTGCAACTCGCTCCTCTGTTCGAAAGAAAAAGCAAGAACTCAATTTATTTGATTCGGAAGAGGTGCCCCATGTTTTTGTGCATGGCAAACCATTCTGTTATACATGGCAACTGTTGGAGGGGCCGTCGAAACTGAATAAGCTGCATGGATGGATCATGTTGGCCATGAAGCAAGGCATTCATACTATTACCGCTAATGTCCCAACGTGGGTGTTCGGTAGTCCGATACCGCGAAAGTTGGTAATTGATCTCCAAGATTTGCACGCGATGTTCCGTCGTGAACGCCTTGACGTGAATCTCGTCACCGTTTGGTGCATGTAAGTCAACATGCATGTACCTCATACCAATTTTCAAATCCATATGTGTAGTTTTACTTTGGTATAACCATCCTAAGCGATCTATATATTTTGTAGGATGCAAGCCTTGGATGAAAGGAAGACCAGCGGGAGGTGGAAGGTAGCATACCTTGACCCGCAACAAGTGAGCGAGCCGGCGCACACGTACATAATCAGGGAAGTATTTGAAAAACAAATCGAACAAGAAACAAAGACAGAAGAGGAGAAACAAGCTGTAATACAGAAATTACATGCTGCTAGACAACATGAAGTGACTGTATACATTGCAAAGATAATGAAGAAAAGGATGAAGCAGAAGAGCCACATCATGTGTGCTTACAATTTTAAGTAAGCTATTTCTAATTACTATAGATAAATATATTTAATATGTGGTTTATTTATATTAATTATTGGAACATAATTATTTTCAGAGACCATTTCATTGTCTTATGTATCTGTCCAAAGCTTGGAGAAGCAGGGATCTTCGACTCATTACACTACGAAGAGAACGTTTACGGGGATTTCATTAAAATTGTAAAAAAGTAAGAAAACCCATTGTAGTACTTTAATAATGCATGTAAACACTAGAAATTGTATAACTAACTTCTGTCTTTATATCCTCAAAGCGCGTATCGGCTATACATAATAAATGGTGGGGAGCACCCTGCAAATTGGGAAAAGATGTTAATACGACATGCCAAATACGTAAGAACATAACAAATTGATATTATTCATAGTTGTTCAGTTCGTTAATAATTTCTCATCACTTTTTATTTTTTTGCAGTGCTACAAGCAACCTCCTGGCAGTATCTTATGTGGATATTACGCGTGTGAGATGTTGAGAAATAATGGAAGGTATCGGACGAATCCTGAAGACGTAAGCCTCTGATACACAACCATGTGCTAATTTACTTTCTAATGATTATGCATAATAATCTTCAATTATTGTGCTTATGTGCAGCTCCCTACTATAGATACTTCATGGGGGAATCTGAGAGACAAGGACATCGAGAACATTTGTGCGGATCTGGCGAGGTTCCTCCAACGTGAGATTTGCCACGAGCTGGGAGAATTCTTCGATAACGAAGGAGTGTTGATTCTAGAAGAGCACGAAAAGTTACGTCGATGGGTGTAGTAGAGGATTATCTATTTTAAATGTGGATTAATATGTGAGACTTATGTACTATTAAATGCTAGTTTGGATTATGTGGTTGATAGACACATTTAAATTTGTGGGACAAATACAAATAAATACAGGTGAATTTGGCCTACAAATATGAATACTATTGAATACGGGTGAAATTGGCGGATAAATACAAATAATAAACAAATACAGCAAAAACTAATGAGAAATGGAAAAAAGTAGTTCCTGGCGGGCGGCTTAACCACCCGCCAGCACAGAAATGCTCTGTGCTGGCGGGTGGCATAACGTCACCGCTAGCAGAGAAAACCTCAGTGCTGGCGGGTGTGTTAAGTAGGCCGCCAGCATAGAGGTCCTCTGTGCTGGTGGTTGGTTTAAGGCGCCCGTCAACACTGAGGTCCTCTGTGCTGGCGGTTGATGTAAGTCGCCCGCCAGCACTGAGGTCCTCTGTGCTGGCGGGCGGACGCCCGCCAGCATAGAGGCGTTTTAGCTGTCAGTACAAATCGTTTGTGGCCTAGTGACCCTGTCCTGGCTCGAGCAAATCAGGTCCTCCAACATGGTCGAGATGTGGTGAACTGCTGCCACATGATTCCACTAGCTCTTCCCATGCATGCGAGCATTACGCCCAGACCACAATGACCAAGCACTGCAGACAATTAAGTCTGTTTCTCGGCTGGAGCATTTCATTCCTGTTAACACATCTTTTATCCAAGAGACCGGATGCAGTTCTGGAGCTTTAAACCCCAGGATTTGTTCCACAGCCTCCCAAAAGCGTCGGGCCATAGGACACTGAAAGGTAACATGGTATAAGGTTTCAGCTGCAGTTCCACATGTCCCACAAGTTTCATCCTTCTCAACATGTCTTCGAAACAGCTCTGATTTGGTAGGCAAGTAATTATTCACCGCCCTCCACCAAAAGATACGTATCTTTGGAGGAACACTCAACTTCCAGAGCCTCTTCCACACAACACCATCAGTCGATGAGCTAGCCTCATTTAACTTACTCGCTTCAGCCTGGCTATGTTCTGCCTTCAGCAGCCGGTATGCCGAGCCAACTGAGTACAGGCCATGCCTCTCAAAACTCCAGGCCACAGTATCCTCCTCCATGCGAATCCCAGGACGTAATTTCAGGATCTCCTCAGCGTCCATCACAACAAACGATGCCCTGATCAGCTCCTCATCCCAAGACCTTGTTCCAGGCAGGAACAATTCATCCACGCGCTGGACTGCCACACCACCAAGGCGCACCAAAGGTTTCATCTGCACTGCACTCGGAAGCCAGTTATCCTTCCAGATATCAACAGAAGTACCAGGGCCAATACGTTTAATGGCTCCCTTTCGTAGGACCTCTCTGCCAAATAAAATCGCCCGCCATGTCTCTGAGGCATGTTTTTTCCTAGTCGCAGAAAGGAAGTCGCCATGTGGGTAGTATTTTCCCTTCAGCACCTTTGCACACAATGAATTCGGATTCACTAGTAGTAGCCGCCACCCTTGTTTGCCGAGCAGCAATGGCAGCTGCTAGCTACAGATCAGTACAGAGGATGCCGCCGCGCAGAGAGCATGCATGCACGGGGGTGGCATGCAGTGCGCCATACCACGGGCTACACGGCCCCATACCACGTTCGGTGCATGCACGATCCCAATTCCCAACCCTAACGTCTGACGGATGCGCGCGCGGACTCTATAGATTGCGCTGTTGGAGCGGCGGTGAGGTGAAATATCGATCGATCTGGAGCGCACGAGCATCTCTAATAGAGATTCTCTATCGAATCGCAGCGCAGCAGCCGCCAAGCCGTCGTCACTACCCGGCCGCCGCCGCAAAGCGAGAAGCGGGTGGCCACCAGTTGACGCGAAGTGAACGAAGCGGCCGGCATGCGCGTGAACTGCATGGTGGGCTCCAACGAAAACAGTGGACGTCGTCTGGAACTGGCCGGACGACGCGCCGGCGGGCGCAGGCGGCGAGGCGCGCGTCGGCAGTCGTGTCGGCACTCGGCACCAAGCCGGTCGATCGATGGAACGAACGGCCGGCCGGGTCGTCGTCAGCGTGGCCGCCGCGGCTGGGAGCAGATGGCGACGCGCGGCTCCGTGGCGTGTTTGTTGGGTTTCCACTCGGCCGCCGCGCGCGCACGTTCGGGACACGACGCGGAGGTACGCGATTCCTCCAGAGCGACGTGCGCGGCCGGGGCAAGTGGGCAAGTAGCTAGCGTAATTAAGATACAAGGATTCTCCACGAAGAAACATTTAATTTCAGGAATTTTTTATTATATTCGTTTTACGATTTTTCAAAAATAATTACCTTACGTAAAGTTTTGTGGAAACTATACTATCACAGGTGGAAAAAGCCCCTTCGGTCCCGGTCGGTAAGAGCAATATCTCTCTAAAGATCTCTAGAGACTAATCTCTAGAGACAAAAGGCCCAGCTTTTATTCCCGGGTGACCAACCGGGAATAAAGGGTATCCTTTAGTCTCGAGTGGGGTTCCCACCTGGGACTAAAGAATTTTGCAGCAAAAAAAAAAGCCTACCTCTGCTGCGGCCCTGTCCCCCATCCCCTCCTCTCCTCTCCTCTTGCTCATCTCAAGAACATGAAACAATTTCTCAAGAACACAAAACAATTTCACAAATTGACATGTTCATCTCACAAGAAAACTCATCTCACAGGCATATATGCTCATCTTGTACAAACTTCAATTCACAACACATGAGTTCGATTCGATTTGATTCACAACCCACAATCACAAACAAATTATTGACAAACGAAATCACACACTATCAAATTCACGGCACCGAGGCGGGAGGAGGAGAGGGAGGCCAGGTACACGGTGCTGAAGCCGCCCTGGCCGATGACGCGGGACGAGAAGCCCGCCGTGACGGACTCGATCTCGGCCCACGCGAACCGCCTGGTGGCCGCCCCGCCGGCGCCCTTGCCGAGTACGGCCGACGCGCCGGCGTGTCCCGGCTCGTCCGCGACGCGGGGGTCGGCTCGGCCCGCCGCCCCCTCGCCCTTGTCACGGCGGAGGCACGTGAGGAGGCCGTGCTCGCGGCCGCCGGGGGTCACGCCGCCGGGGGTCACGCCGGATCCGCGCGCCCGGCCGCGCCCTAGCGCCGGATCCACGCGCCGCCGGGGGTCACGCCGAGGCTCGCGTCCGGCCGCCGCCTCCTGCGTGCCTGGAGCGCCGCCGAGGGTCGCGCACCTCCTGCGTGCACAGGGAGAGGGAGATGAGATAGAAGAAAGAAGATAGAGATGAGGAGTGGCCACGGGTGGGAGAGAATAAATGAGAGATAAAGGAGAGAGAAGGTGCCGGGTGCAGTTTTTTTTTGTCTCGGGTGGGTTTGTCACCCGGGAGGATAGGTTCCCCTTTAATCTCGGGTGGGGTTCCCAACCGAGACTAAATCTTTATTCTCGGGTGAAGTTTCCACCCGAGAATAAAGAGCTGTGTCAATAATTACTGCGTCCTAGTCGATGGACGCAAAACTTTTATTCTCGGTTGGTATTTCGCGGGCATTTTAGGTCACGTCGCCCAGAACTCTTTAGTCTCGACTCCAAAATTCAACCGGGAATAAAGGGTTGGATCAAAGGTTGTTTTTCTACCGGTGTATAGCCGGTTACAGACGCCGCTTCAAACAACGGTTGATGTTGCAAACACCGTTGCCAACGGCGGTGATGACGTGGCCTAGCGAACGGCATCTAGACGCCGTTGTATGCGGTAGTAGGGGCTGACGCCGTGTAGAACGGCGTTTGGAAGCTCACTCGTTGGCGTCTGGGTGGTGCCCCCGGACTCCGTTGGAAACAACATCTGCGTCTGTATCAGCCATCGTTTCCAACGACGGCGGAAATTTTTTTCTTTTACCTAATAACATTACATGGAAATAAAGCACACAAATCTTCAGTAACACGTACGGTACTGACGTAACTAATGTGCCGTTGTTAATCCTATCATGCCTTAGGGAATTTAGAAAATGATTACAACTTTCCTAGTCTACTAGCACGAGAACTGTCTAGAGAACATTGATCTGTCTGAGTGCTGGGAAGGTATATAGTAGTATAGTACCCTACCGGGGCGGAGGTGAAGGTGGTGGGGATGGAGTTGCTGGTGGAATGTTCTTCTTCTTCTCGTGGCATGAGCAGGTGCAATACTCGTGCTCACAACCGGTGTTCGTTTTGAACACCATAGGTCCGGTCACCAGTCCGTCGTCGTCGGTAGATGGTGGAACTGAAGTAGCCAATGCCAACGCGAGCTGTTGCTTCAGATTGTAGATGACATCATCTTCGAGGTAGTCGATGTACTTTTGATACGGCTCAATAGCTGGGGGATTCACTTATTGCACGAAATTACAGGCATTTGGTTGCTGGGAGTACTGCGGAAATCGAAATTATGTTAGTGAATAAAAAGAAAATGATGCACAAAAGTCACGTAGTTTCGCTTACCTACGGGTAGTGCCAGAAGCGACGACCGAAGTTGTTTCATCCCTGGTAAACTTGCGGGAAATTTTCTAGATTTTTATGAGAATTCCGAGAAATTTTCAATCTCTTATAGCGGGGAACCAAACGTCGTTTTAAACGTCGTTTGCATTCCTCAAATGTTGCTGAAATTGGCGTTTGCTTCAAACGTTGTTGGAAACGGTAGTCGCAGATTGGAGCCCGTGTGCGAAGAGCAGACGCCTACTTTTATCGGTGTTTGCACTGAACGCCGTTGGCAAAGATGTTTACAGCGTCAACCGCCGTTTGAAACGGGCGTGTGGATCCTGATGCCGTTTCAAACAGCGGTTATAGTATAGTTCTCCAAAATTTTACGTGAGACAATTATGTTTGAAAAATCGTGAAAAAAATAAAAAAATTCTAATTTCAGCTCATTCATGCGATGGCAACCCACCTAGGAGCCCAACAACATTATTTACCAGCTGATTGAGGGACTGGCACGTTGTTGAATCGAATAAGCCCTAAAAAAACGTTGAATAGAAGAAATAAACAACAAACAGGTCCATTCGCCCGCCGCCGCGAGCTGCCGGCCTGCCGGAAACACAGTAGGCCCATCAAGAAGAATAACCTTTGGGTTTGTGGCCTACTATGTATGTACGAGCGAGCACCGTTCAACAGGCCTCCGCTCGCTGCTGACACGAGTGGCTACGGCCAACAGTGACCAAGGATCAGTAGCTGAAATGTACAGTACTACTCCGTACAGTAACAGTGACCTTCCACTTAAGCTTAGCTACGTTGTGAGTTCTTGTGATGAGTTGGTGACTCGGTACCAGTCGTTACAATTACAATATGATGACGGTGGCCCAACTGTTCGGATTTCGATCAATGGTGCCTGCAGCCTGCCTGGTTGGGTGTCGGCCGGTTTCAGTTCAGGCTTTTTCAGATCACCAGCTTGCCGCCGCCGCCCAAGATCCGAGTCCTGAAAAATGAGCCATTACCCCATACCCGAAAGCTGATCACGATTCACGACTAATCAAGATAAAATACTACTACTACTCCTACTGATCATATCAGTATCAGATCCGCTGACCAACGTTGATCGGACTTCTCTCTCGACCGTACCAGTACTGTCGGTACGGGTTCCGTAGCGGTGGCATCGTCGTCACCCTCGATCCACCAAACATGGCCTTTTTCCGGTGAAGTACTGCTCCTTTTTCCCGCTTCAGCACAGCAGCAAAGATCGCTTCTTCGTTGCCGATTGCATTGGCATCAGTCAACCATCCAGGATCATCTTTTTTCCCGTCTACGGATTTTCCACGATCACGAAAAATACTTTTTGCGTCCACACACACAGAGCCTTTTTACGAGAGGAGTAGGTGCGTGCGTTCCCATCTAGTCAATCCCATGCATGAGACCCGTGTTGCTTTTCAGTGTTTAGCCTCGTAACACAGAGCTTTAACTTGTCCCTGTCACGGACACGGGTGTGAAAAGAGTTGTGTTTTTGGAGTATGGAGTTAGCATGTTGCTGGAGCACAGCAGGCATCGAGACCGCTTCGCTGATTAGCTTTTTTTACAGCGTTGCATTAAGCTCGCCATAGTATGAGTAGAAAATGACGGTCCTGCAGTTCAAAATTCTGTGTCAAACTGGAGTTGTCAGCAGTGGTACGGTGGTTGCACTGTGACCAGGCACTCTTGCCGACCTCCCTAAAGTTGCTAGAATTGTATGTGCCTGCGTTCATACTCTAGTACTCTGCAAGACTGCAACAGCAACATTTCCTGGAGGTAACAAGCTGGTTCTACGTTAAAACTGGCGAGGCTTCAAGCTGGCTTTCCTTTAAACAAGGAAGGCGATTAATCTGATATTCTGATCGCATCAGAGATTCGAACTCGAAGCATTTATTATCTGCTAATCTTGCAAATCAGGAAATGATTAATTAATCTTCCCAGCTTCATCAACTCAACATAAGAGTACATGCAAAGGTTCCTTCCTAATTTGCCAGGCGGCCCGTGCAGTCTAGCCGACCTTCCTAAAGTTTACTCCAAGAATTTGTTCGTGCGCTGTGTTCAGACTTCAGACTGCGTGCCGGCAAACATTTCCTGATTGTGACGAGCTTCTCTCTACGTTGAAACAGGGAAGATGATTATTTAGGGCAAGGGGGTGTTTAGTTGGCTGAAAATTTGCAAAATTTTTGCTAAATTTTCAACTCTCTCTCCATCACATCACATTAAATACACCAAAAGACATATGTTCGGAGCAGTAAATGTAGGTAAAAAATTAACTAATCACACAGTTCTGTTGTACATCACGAGCCGAATCTTTTGAGTCTAGTTAGTCCATGATTAGACAATATTTACCACAAACAAACGAAACGTGCTACAGTGTGCTACAGGAGTTCGAAACGTTAAAAAGACAAATTTTCAGCCAACTAAACAGGCCCCAAAATCGAATAACCTGCCTTAGTAACACTTGACAGTATTTACTAGTATTCTACTTGGGACTAATCGATTGAACAGGTTGATCCGATTCAGGTTGCCTTCTTTAAAATTCACAACTACTTGCCGTGTTTACTATACTAATGCAGCAAGCTGGGCCATCAGGTTTCTTTTATGCTGCCTCGACTCGTCAGATTATCATTTCTATAATTAAACAAAGAACGACACGGCTGCTGCTGCTGCTGCTCTGACTATGGTCAATTCAAAGATCTCCATGTGCTTTCTTTGCTTGTTCAGATAAACATCTCTTTTTTTGTTGCCGGGGTAGACAAATCAGAGCCAAATAATATGAGCACACATGGCGAATAAGAGAGAATCGGATTCCAAGGCTGGAGGCACCAGATCAACTTGTGTTTAACTACTAATTGATTGATTACTCAGTCTGGTGGCAAAATAGCCTGGTACTACAAGATCGATCATACAGGCTACAGTCTCACCAAACCTGAAAAATGGTGGTAATGAATCTTCGATTCCAAAAAAAAAAGCAGAACAATCTCCAATCCTATCAACCAATCACCTACTGTATCTCTGAACCCTATGTATGTATGACCCCCCTTGCTCTGTTTCCCGCCTTATTACAAAAGAAATGAGAAAGAATTGCCCTCTGTTCTCCACCCGACGAATTTACCATGACTGATGAAGCAGCTAAACTCCTAAAAAAAAAGCTGTGATTGTTGAGCCTTGTGGCGTCTTCTTCGCTGACCCGGCCGAGAAATGAAGCTGCTTGCATTTCCCTCGTGCTCTCATTTCAAGAGGAAGCCGGGGCCGGCGGCGTTGTTGCTGTGGAGGAGGTTGTGTGCGATTTGGTCCCGCGCGGTGACGGCCGTCTGCGATCGCACGGGGTTGTCGGCGACCATGTCGTCGTCGAAGATCTGGAAGGTGTTGTCGGGCTCGACGGCGTCGCCGGCGCGCTCGCAGATGTTGTGGAGCACGCAGCAGGCGCCGAGCACGACGGGGAGGTCCTGCAGCTTCACCTCGGTGCGCTTCTGGAGGCACCCCCAGCGCGCCTTGAGTCGGCGGAACGCGTCCCGCGCCACGGCGCGCACGCCGTCCACCCGCTCGTTGAACACGTGCTGCGCCCACGTCGTGTTCTGGTGCGTGTAGGGGACCAGCAGCCAGTCCATGAGCGGGTACCCGGCGCCGCCGACGACCCACTGCCCCTGCAGCCTCCCCGCTGCGCCGCGCTGCGCGTAGAGGGCGGAGCGGTCGAGCACGTCGGCGTCGGACATGGATCCCGGCCACCCGATGCAGACGTCGGTGAAGGCGCCCGCCGCGTCCACCACCCCCTGCACCGTGATGGAGTAGGACGTCTTCTGGTTGCGCTCCGTGTGGCGGCGGTTGTAGTAGTCGGCGACGTTAGCCTTGGGCGCGATGATGGGGATGTGTGTGGTGTACATGGCGCCGACGACGTTGGCGATCCCCGACGACGCCTCGAACCGGGCGGACACCTCGGCGGGGTTGTCCGGCCACTGCACGGTCTTAGGCATGAGCACGGCCTTGATGGCGGCGGCGACCTCGAGCACGAGCTTGTGGCAGGTGGAGATGCCGAGGCCGAAGCGCTTGGAGACGAGGCGGAGCGGCTCCCCCGTGGCGAGGCGCCAGATGCAGACGGCGACCCGCTGGCGGACCGGGATGGCGGCGCGGAGCATGGTGTCCTCCTTGGCGACGGCGGAGCCCAGCTCCTCGCAGACGGCCTCGAACGTGGCGCGCGACATCCGGAACGCGCGGCGGAACTCCTCCTCGGGGCACGACGCCGGGCTGCTCATCCGGTCCCACCACTCGTGGTCACGCTCCTTGACCCAGAGCCGACGCCTGCCGCCGCCCGCCGTGGCGGAGGAGAGCTCGTGGTCGCCGCCGTCATTGCTGCCGCCGCTGTTCTCCCGGGAGCTGGTCGGGGACCGCTGACGCTTCACCCCCGACGACGACTCACCTTCAGGCACCAGCTGGTACTCCGCGGCCCTCTTCCTCTGGTCCGCCATCGTCGTCGCCAACGGCGCCTCGAACGCCGGCGCCGGCGCCGGGAGCGCCGGGAACGCCGCCGCCGACTGGTCCTCGCAGAGGTGGGTGAACCAGGTCGTGAGGTCCTCGCCGGCGGGCAGGTCGAAGAAGGAGCCGATCTGCGCCTCGGTGTACGAGGTGCTCATCTAGGTGGGTGGGATCGATGAACAAGGAAAGACCGGAGACTGATCTCTTCTTCGCTGTGTGTGTGTTCTGGATGGTGATCCGAGCTTCGTAGAGGGGTGTGTGATGTCGAGGAGGAATGGATGAGGAGTGATCTGAAGAAGGTTGGATTGGGGGAGGAGACGGTGGAGGGCGGAATTATATAGGTACCGGGGCGGAGGACCACGCGGTATCCTCCGGAGGAAGGTGGGAGGGAAGGTGGCTGCCCGCGCGGGCACCGCGGCCTACGCGGCTGGGGAGAACGGAGAAAGCGAGTAGAGCGGCCTCGTGCCCGTGTGCGCCACGGCCCCGTCTCTATCCCGCCGCGCGAGCCAATCGGATTGGTCGGTTTCGCGGTCAGTGGGGGTTGGTGGGGCCGGGCGCTCGCTACTCGGTTTGGGGCTTTGGAGGCCGACGGGTGGGCCCGCGGCGTTGCGTGGCGTGGCGTGGGGAGGCAGCTGCCTACTACGGAGTATAGCGCCGTCGCTTGGGTCACCCGCGCGCTGTACACACGAGCGCCGTGCTCTGCTCGAGCTCGACTCTGCTCTGCTCTGGCCGGCGGCTGTTCCGTACGGGTGCGGGGACGTGTCCGCGGTTTTTTCAATTGCTGCGCTGCGGGCGGGTGATTTGACGGTACTACAGTACTAGTAGTAGGCCGGAATTCAAACTGAAATCGATTGACCGGTTGTGCTAACGCTCTTTACTGTAATTGCCTAGGAATAACGCTTTTTGGTTCAATTATGAAGTGATAAACAAGACCTGGTATAATCCTTCTAAGACTGATATGCACGTAATTTCATTTATAAAGCAATTTACTTACGATAATATATGTAATTTTGCAGAAAGAAAACATACGCAGTGATACGAAGTATGTGCTACGAGCTTCAAGTGCGTTTATTTATTTTAATATGCACATAGTGTAACTATACAAGTTCATGAAGTAAATCACGAGTATTAGCATTTAACTATTCTAGATCTTAAAAAAAGATCATCTACGATAAGCTGTTATTCGCACCAGGTGAAGTCTCCGCATATAAAAATAATAAATATGCAATAAACATAATTCAGATGGAGTAATACACCTCAACTGTGTTTGAGATAGCTTCGCAGTTATTGCGAACCGTTGCACCATGGTTGGTCACGTTCGTTTGGCGCTATTGATTACGCTGAAGTTAGTACAGTACTACCTAAAGAAGAAGTTGCGTGTTATTACGAGAGAACTTACGTAATTAGGCTTGTGATAGCATTAATGTGATAAAGTTGTTATGAACACGTGTGATGTCGTAATTACAACAAATCATTTGGCTTTACATGAGCGTTAGTACAACTGCGAAATGGAATAACCAACTCTTAAACCTGTTAAGTTTATTTTTCAAGTTCTGATCAAAATCGTTGCTTTACTAGATTCCGTATCTCTGCTAGCACACCATATATTGTACTTTATAGCCTACTAGTGCTACAAACAAATTGAACATAAAAACTTCCAGCCTTATGACTTAAATTCATATCGTTTTCCTTGACTTGAGACTTTAAATCCCAAAAGTCACTCCAATTTTTTTTTTTTTGAATCGTCCCAATGGTTATTGCCCCTGCAGTCTGTTTCTTGTGTAAAGAATTGAGAGTCGCCTAGCAGCAAGCACACGCATCACCTGTTTCTTTTGTGGTATGTATATAATATTATGGTATATCTCAATTAATAACAACCATTGATAGCATCCGGCTTTAAGAATCAGCCGAACCTTCCAAATAATGTTCCACAACGTTAAGCATTTGCTACTTACCTAATTAAAACACCAGGTACCAGTCAGGGTGTACAGATAAACCATCAGCTAAAACCAAAACCTTCCAAATATGCAACATCCAACGTGTTTTCGATTTTCATCTCATGTTGGGGGCCCATTCATTCCATTACAAACTGGGTTTTCAAATTTTGGCGGCAGGTCTTTTCATGCGCACATTCCATTTCTGGGGCAGCCTCAAATTAATTCCTCCTACTTGCACAAAAGAAAAATCTGACCGGACCCAGAATGACTAAACGAGGAATCCCGTAACATCTCTTTCCAAATGTTTGAATGTTCGGCTTTTCATCTGAACGCGAGAACGGTCGGAATTGAGAAACATCCTCCTCAAGCTGTCCAGCTAGCTGTGCAGCGCAGCGAGTGGCACGACGAATGGTTGCTCAAAACTGCCTTTTCGTCATGTGTCAGTGGTGACTCATCATAACTGGGTCGACTAGGTGTCATGCTTGGATTATCGGATTCAACTTTTGTATTCGGATTTTTACTGTTCCAGCTCATAAACTTCACTATATTACTGCATGATGATCTCACATTGACAGCGTAACAGCTTTTTTGACCACTAAAAGAAAGATTACTACAAATCCCTTGCCGTGTAAGCGAGATTAGTTGTACAGGGGAAAGAAAATCCGTTTGCTGTGATGCCTGATACCACCCGGAATGGCAACCACATGAGTCGCTCACTAGTCGCCAATCCTGAGCTGGGGGATTATTAGACAAATTAAAGAGCGACGAAGGAAGGCTCAGCTCGTTTAATAATAGTAATCGGCTCGTGCTAAACGACGGGAGGAAAAGGCCAGGCCGCCACCGTGTCCGCGCGCGGGGCTGTCACGTCGGGTGGGCCTTTGACGGCCGGGGGGGGGGGGGGGGGGCCACGGATGGAGGGGCATGACGCCGCGCGTGACGTAAGCGAGGTGATGCGCGCGCTACACGCTTTTCGAATATCTCTCCGCGCTCGCGCGGCCGCGGGCGGGCGGGGGCGGCCAGCTCGAGCTGCTGCCGTCGCTGTCTATCCCCGGCCGGGGGGAATCCATGACTCCGTGTTCCGTTCAGCCGTTCTGACCGTCACACGCCCCGCGTCAGCTTCGATGTTGGATCAGTGGATCACTAGCCCTTCGCTGTCCCGACGCCTTCGCTTCCTGTATCTTCTTCTCTTCTCAAGTTTTCGAAGGCTCCGTTCTTTACCTCACAAAGGAACAGTGAAAAACACTATTTACCTATCACATTCATCACATCTTCTCACCAAAAAATACTATTCCAGCACTATTCATTTATAATTTCACTGTTCCTTTCGAACGAAAAGAACAGACCCTAAACTGAAATGCTCAAAAAAAAAGTTTTCTAAACTGAAAGGCAACAGGTTGGGTCGTTGTTTTTTTAGGCATCAACGAGGAGCGGAGATCGCCCACCTCAACTTCAATAAAAAGAGCAAAGTCCGGGTGGTTTGTTACATCGCCGGCACAACGCGACAAGAGAGAGAGTGGGGGAAGGAGACAGACATTAACTTAGGATTACAAAGAGATATTCGAGCACCAAAGGTCTAGCGGAGCGCGATCCAAGCGGCGAGGTGCTCGAACCGCCCACAGCTGGGCATGCGACACAGCAGGCGCGACCAGCGCAGGAAGGTCTTGATCATGGGCGTCGACGACCATCTTGTTGCGGCTCTTCCAGACAATCCAGAGGAGAAGGAGGACGACGGTATTGAGTAGCGGCCCCGGCGGGAGTGGCACACATGCCACGAGCTATTCAATGTCCTGGGGCGGGTGGGCGCCATGGCAAACGTGTGCGCAGAACACAGCGGCGCGGGGGCAATGAAAGAAGAGGTGATCGATGTCTTCTGATGTGTCGAGGCAGAAGGGGTAGTGGTCGATCGCAAGCACACCATGGCGATGGAGGAAGCTTCACGTCCGGGTATTGCCGTGTCGTAGAACCCAGACGAACACCCTCACTTTGATGGGGGCGCAGTTGTTCCAGTTGATCTCCGCAAGCGGCACCGAGCAGCCAGTCAGCTTCAGCATCTTGTAGACCGCGTCGGCGCGAAAGGGTCGCTCGGGGCCCCACTGCAGGTGGCGGGCGTCAGGAGCCCGGCCGAGCTGAAGCTCGGCGAGCTTGGAACAAAAGGCGGTGAGGTCGGCCGCCGCAACAGAGCTGAGGCGGTCGTGCATGGGGAGCACCATCTCTCCGATCTAACTTAGGAACCTATAAACACTATTTTCTCTTCTTCTTCCTCTCTATCATTCTCTCTTCTTTTTTCCCAAAAGAAATGCAGGAGTTTGAGAGGGATTCCATTATTTGTTGGGAGGTAGGGGGGTTTGTGCCCCTTACTCTCCCAGAGCATGAGGTTGCAAGTTCTTTCGGGGAATTACTCTTTACTACCAAATATCTACAATAAATCGAATCGTGATGGAAACTCAATAGAAGCATGATTTTATGAAAAGTCTGAATCCTTCTTGAACCTCCTACTGCTTGCCTTCTTCTACGGGAATGAATAACCTGGTTTCGTTAGAGAGTGGTGCTTACTAGCATGTCTATTTTAAAATTGATGGTGTTAAATCGTCACGAAGAGTACAATAGGATGATGTGCGATTACCTCAATCGATGGACGAGCCTTCTCTGCAATACTGCAGAGTGACTCGCGCCCACTGACATGCGAGGGTCCCGCGAGTGATTGGGCCTATGCGTCGGTGAGGGAGTTGTTGGGGATCTGGGGAGGGCCCCCCATGACCATGGGACTCACAACAGATGCGATGATATCCCTCCCACCCCGCTCGGGGTCACTGTGTGGCCCACCATGAAAAGGACGATCGTCCCGGAGGAAGCAGCCAGAACCAGAGGGACAAAGGCCAAGGGGTGGAAGGAGAAGGCCGTGGAGGGTCTCCGCGCCCAACGTCCGGAGGAGCACCGAAGACCGGGTGGGCCCCGGGAAGACCGGCCATGTGTGGGATGGGCCGCGATTAGGGTTTTGTAAGGGCACGTGGACTCGTGTCGCGTAGCGGGAGGGGGAAAGACCAGAAAGCCCCTGACGGGGGTAGGAAGGGAGTATGTCCGTACCGGAGCCATACCGGGGTAAAACGGACTTTGTACCAGGACGGCCTTGGAGGCCTACAAAAGAGGGTGCCGACCCTTTGTATTCAGTTCAGTTGCAATCTATTCACTCTACTTGTCACTCAGTCCCCTAGTAGCTCTCCTGAGCCGTTCTGTACGGTTCAAGAGCCCCACCTCTTATTATTTGGGCTATTGTAACCATCAACAGGAGTCACTCTGCAGTTACTGCAGAGGAACCGACTACATTGATGGTCTTAAGTATACCTTTATGAATAAACACATATTGCATCGAGCAGTAACGTGGTCCGATCTAACTTAGAAACCTATAAACACTATTTTCTCTTCTTCTTCCTCTCTATCCTTCTCTTCTTCTTCCTCTCTATCCTTCTCTGTTCTTTTTTCCTAAAAGAAATGCAGGAGTTTGAGAGGGATTCCATTATTTGTTGGGAGGTAGGGGGGGGGGTTGTGCCCCTCACTCTCCTGGAGCATGAGGTTGCAAGTTCTTTCGGGGAATTACTCTTTACTACCAAATATCTACAGTACATCGAATTGTGATGGAAACTCAATAGAAGCATGATTTTATGAAGAGTTTGAATCCTTCTTGAATTCCATAGAATCATCATGATTTATGAGGAGCTTGAATCTATCCTTCTTGAAGACAAGAACCCACTATAAAAATTTATTTGGTGAGTAATCAGTAGAGGGGGCTCTTGTAAGCAAAGCGTTAGGTTATTGCTTTGAGTGCGTAATAACTTAGGTCATCTTCTCCAAATTAAGGGCAGCTCCAGCGTCTATGCTAAAAGGTACTAGAAGGGAGAGTAAAAGAAATCGAGATGTGATACACTAGACTCCAGGTACTAGCTTATTAGCAAAGCCTTTGACACCGGGAGCTCAACTTAGCTTCAGGTTCCAGGGGATTGAAAAATATTTGCTCTGACATTTGGTGTTGAGCATTTAATGTGTGTTGCTTTCTCACTGTGGACATGTTAGAGAAAATGTGATATTTTTTTTATCATATAAATGTGATTCAGAGGTGCTTTGGATGGACTGAATATGGGATTGTTTTGCCTCATGTAGCTAGTTAGTAACGTGTCATTCCTTTGCACCTCCCAGCTGAATAAACAGCTACAAGGTCGTGTTTGGTTACTTATCACCATCACATCTTCTCTCATAAGAAACACTATTCCAACATTATTTATTTGCAACTTCACTATTTCTTTTCAACGAACAGAACATGCCCTTAGAGTATGTTTGGCAAATTACTACTAAGTTGTACAGTTGATTTGATCTGAAAAAAATATTGTGGGCCAATTTTTACGACAGATTTATTTTAATAAATATACTACGTAAGAAATAGAAAGAAAATAAACCGAGCATACTCACAGAATACGTTTACCAATGCAAAAATTTCACCATTTTCATCAAGAATTTCACCAACTAAACGGTGTCTTAGGCCAGTCTCAGTGGGATTTCATGGGAAGATTTCATCACATTTAATTGTTGGACACATCAACAATTTGCTGACTTGGCATGATATTCGATGATGAAAGAGAAAATTCGAGTGTCGTCCTCACGACACCTCGCGAGCGCAAGGACCTAGAGCCGTGAAACGGGATGAAACCCACAGTGAGGGAGTCTGGCGTTTCATCGCCGGATCCCCTACATTCCGGCACGGCGCGGCCCGCCTCCTGCCTCCCGCCCCTCGCACCCTCCCGCGCTTCTCCGTCCAATTTTTTCTTCCTCCCTCCAAATCTGGCGCCACAGTTTCCTCCGGCTTTAAATCGCTGGATCGACGGGGCGGTGGTGCTTCAATCCGTCTCAGGCTCTCGGGAAGATGTCGAACTGCAGCCAGGCGAAGGGCGGCGCCGGCGGCGGCCAGGCAAAGGGCGGTCGGGCCGACAGCCAGACAAAGGGAGGCCGCGCCGGCGGCCAGGCAAAGAGCTCCGGCGGCGACCAGGCGAAGGGCGGCTCTGGCGGCGGCCAGGCAGCAACCCATTCGTCAGCTTCTCCGTCGGTAGCTCCACTGCAATCGCCTCTCCCGCCACCAATTGCTCCATGGCTGCCTGGGAATCAGTCAAATCCATGGTACTCTCTGTTTCTTTTGCGCTGGTTGTGAGATCTAGATTCATTTTGCTTGGATTCAGCACAATTTGTTGACATAATGCTCTTCTCATTAGCATTTGACAGTACTAGAGGTAAACACTAATTAATGGCATATATCAACCACTCAAACATGTTTCAGTTTATCACTGGCAGTAGCAGAGGTTTGGCTAAATCATAACGAACCCACCTGCATGTTGTGGGCTAGATGTTAGAGGAAGAATGAAATAGTGGCATACATCAGTAAGTCCTCAAACATTTAAGCATGAAATTTAGAGGTTGAAAAGTGTTAAGTTATGCGTGAAAGCTTGCAGCTTGAATAGTTGGGGATGGAAACATAAAAATAGCTAACCAGTAGTTTCAGTAGTTTCAGGCAAACTTTTAAACAGGTGAAATGCTAAAGTATCCTTTCAACATCTCGGCAACCAATTATCTGATGGCAGCGATAACAGCATTGTTTGATGCACAGGCGATAACAGCATTGTTTGATGCACAGTACCCTTCATAAAAGAAGAAACATCCTAATCCTATCCATTTTTCAACCATATTATGTAAGGATACCAGCATGTAACTTAGTGTGCCTCCTTTAACTTCAATATGTAAAGCAGCTTTGTATCTCATCTTATTGCAAGAATGTATATAGTAACCAAGATAGTAGTACTGAAGCCTAGGACAGTGTTCCTGTGCTGTCTTGACCCAATCTATTTCCTTGATTGGTGTATACTCTTTGGGGCGTGGGGGGGGACAAATATGATTGGTGTATCTACTAGAAACCTCTTGTATGAACTTTCTGTAACTGTCTTCTCCTTGTGCACCTTTGTTGATACTTTCAGTACAAAGCAAACTCCTCAGGATCAAAACGAGATGTGCTCATCCTGATTATTCTAAGTTGATGCTAAATTGTTAATTCTGGAAATTTCCCCAAATTTGCAGCTGCTGATTGGAGAAATAGAAGAATCTGATTTCAATTATATCTCAGTTGTATTCCAGTGATAAATTCAGTGTTGCATTCCCTGTAACCATATATCTCAGCTGTATGTTGATAGTGCTGCACACCCAATGTATGTGCTGTTTCTGAACATTTGCCACATCATACTCTCCTTTATGCAGCCTAATTTGAGATGTGAATTTCTTCTTTGTGGTGGTTTTCCTTTCTTGTTGCAGCTAATTTCCATGTGCTTGTGCTCCTGTGTGCTGCCAAATTTAATTGTGAATTATGTGCACATTGTAGGAGTGGCTATTTGAATTTCTTGCAGCAACCACACTTTCCACCTCCGCCCCCGATGCCACAGCAGTTTGGTGAAAACTCTCATTTTGTTGGGTTTACAAATAACTTGAGCCCACCATCTCCAGCACCTCAACCAAATGACAAAGGGACTTGGACAAAGACAGTCAACATTAACATTGATGATGATGAGGGTGTTGAGGCAAATAAGTCAGTAAAGAAAAGATATTGGACAAATGACGAGGAAGTTAGACTGGTAATCACACTACAATTATTTTGCTATGTTGCTTGCTATGTTGCTCTTGCACTCGGTCGACAAGGCCTCACCCCACTACAAAAGTGCACGGCGGCTATTCGACAATTGGCTCACGGTAGTGAGGCTGATCATCTAGATGAGTCACTGAAGATTGCTGAAACAACAACAATGGAGGCGATGAAGTATTTTGTTGAGGGTGTTAGAGCAGTATTTGGTGAACGCTATTTGAGACGCCCCACTATGGAAGATGTAGAGCGACTTCTTAAAATTGGTGAGAGAAGAGGTTTTCCTGGTTTGTTTGGTAGTATTGACTGCACGCATTGGCCATGGGAAAGATGTCCAACTGCATGGAAGGGCCAATTTACCCGGGGTGATCAGAAAGTCCCTACAATAATTCTTGAGGCCGTGGCATCACATGATCTTTGGATATGGCATGCCTTCTTTGGAGTTGCAGGTTCAAATAATGATATCAATGTTCTTAACCAATCTACTCTATTTATTGAAGAATTACAGCGTCGAGCTCCTAGAGTGCAATACACGGTCAATGGAAATCAATACAACACGGCTTATTATCTTGCTGATGGGATATATTCGGAATGGGCTGTATTTGTGAAGTCAATAATCTTGCCTATCTCCGACAAGGACAAATTATTTGCACAAGAACAAGAAGGGGCGAGAAAGGATATTGAACGCGCATTTGGAGTATTAAAACGTCGATGGTGTGTTCTAAAACGACCAGCTCGCCTATATGATTGCGGTCAACTTGAAAATGTGGTGCTAGCTTGCATTATACTTTATAATATGATAGTTGAAGATGAAAAAACTATAGAAGCCATCGACGAGATTCTTGATCTAAATGAGGCTGCTAGCACCGTGGTTGTCGAAGCACCTGAATTCTCCTCCGAAGACTATGTTCCATTTGAAAGGGTGCTAGAAAGAGATGACGAACTTAAAGACCCATCGGCTCATATGCCATATGCAACTCAAGAAGGATTTGATCGAGCACATTTGGAACAAGAAAGGACGTCGTCTTAATAGGTCTACAAATTGAAATATATTATATGTAATCATTTTCATATATATAAATATTTGATATCATACTAATATTGAAGCTAGTTGAAATACTTTCTTGTTTCATTTACAAAAAGCTACATAGTTCTCATGTTACATTTGATCACAAAACATGCAAAACACATGCAAGAATTAAATGCTACACCATGTCTGTGAAACTGTGGCCATGAAACTGTGCACTGAGACTGACTTCAAAAGCTGACATGGCAATCTAGGTAACTGTGTCCGTGACACTTCCACTGAGACTGGCCTTAGGGTTCATTCCTAACCGAGAATGATTCCAACCATGGTTAGGGACCGGTGACCACACCACCACCTGTTGCATTCCCTATCCCCCTGCCTCCCACGGTGGCCAGTGCAACGACGGGTATGATCGGACACCGCTCGTCCTGTCCAGCTGCACGTCGTCCACGCAGTCCTGTGCTGCTGTACACACCCAACCTGCGCCTTGAGTCCTTGTTTCAAGCGAGTCGCCAACATTGTTGATTGGAATTGTTGTAAAAAAACAGTGTTGATTGGAATGTGGAATGTCCTCGTCGAGATCTTTTCGCGAATTGACGTGGGGGCAGGCCAGTCGCTGCCTGATCCACCCCGTTTCCCCACAGCCACAGGCCACTGGGAAGCATAGCCGCATAGGGAGGGTGGCCGGCAGCAGGCATCGCTGGCGCGCTCGCTGCTGCTCGTGCGGCTGTTTACCGACCGCATGCGGCGTGCCTACAACCTTGCAACCTGCGGCGCGACGCCACCAATCCGCCGACGCGTGCAGTTGGGTCGTCGTCGCGTCACGTTCCAAGGTGCGCGGTCCCTCGGGTCGCTTCTACCGATCTTGCTGGTCGATCATCAGGGGGCGATGTGTTGCGGGCGTTCAACGCCCTCTCTGACATGAACTTCCGCAGCTTCCACCACCTGAACGGTACCATACTCACCCTCTTGCCTAAAAAATCAGACCCGGTCGCTCTTTCAGATTACCGGCCCATCAGTCTAATCCATAGCTTTGGGAAACTTTTCTCCAAAGCGGCCGCCAATCGCTTCGCCCCGCACCTCTCTTCTCTAATCTCGCCCAACCAAAGTGCCTTCATCAAAGGTCGCCTCATCCACGACAACTTCCGCTACGTCCTTGGCACGGCGAGAGCGCTTTCTAGTCGAAAGCTTCCTAGGATCATGTTCAAAATTGATCTAGCGAAAGCTTTCGACTCGGTCGGCTGGGTTTTTCTCCTTGAGCTCCTCTCGGCTGTCGGCTGCCCTCGCAGATGGACCGACTAGATCTCAGTCATTCTGTCCACCGCTAGCACCAGGGTTTTGCTTAACGGTGCCCCTGGGCAGCGGATCTGCCACGGGCGAGGCCTGCGTCAGGGTGATCCCCTTTCCCCCATGCTCTTTGTGCTGGTCATGGAATGCTTCCATGCCCTCTTCCTCAAGGCGGAATCCCGTGGTCTCCTTCTAGATCTAGGGAGGAGTATCCGTTTTGGCGCCTCTCTCTACGCTGACGATGTGGTCGCTTTCTTCTCTCCGGTCGAGCTAGATCTGCGGGTTGTCAAGGCGGTCTTGTCGCTTTTCGAAAGCGCGGCCGGCTTGGCGGCAAACTACACCAAAAGCCAGGTCTACCCCATCAACGGCTCTGAGGGGCACCTGTCTCTGGTCCGATCCATTCTCTCCTGCACGATCGCCGACTTCCCTTGCACCTACCTAGGGGTACCCCTTTCTATTAAGAGGCTACCCAAAGCGGCGATGCAGCCATTGGTCGATAAGGTCGCTAGGCGCCTGCCCCTTTGGCAGGACAGACTGTTGAGCCGCAGTGGCGCCTCGTGCTTGCCAAATCCACGCTCTCGGCCATCTTGGTTCACATTTCGATGGCGATTTCCATCTCCCCCTGGGCACTGCGCGCGGTCGAAACCCTCATCCGTGGCTTCCTCTGGTCCGGCACAGAGGTGGCCTCGGGCGGTCGCTGTTTGGTTGCTTGGGTGAACGTCACCTGCCCCACTCGCTGCGGTGGACTCGGCCTGCCCAACCTTCGTGTCTTTGGCACCGCGCTGCGCCTACGTTGGTTGTGGCTGGCGAGGACTGACCCGGACAGGACTTAGACGGCGTTCCGCTTCCCCGTGGACATGGCCACCCAGGCTTTCTTCAACGCCTCCATTTCTGTGGAGGTGAGGGACGGTACCCGTGCGCTTTTCTGGGAAGACAGCTGGCTCTCCGGGTGCTCCATCAAATCCCTTGCACCTAACCTCTGGGCCGCGGTCTCGCTGAGGGTGCGTCGGGCCCGCACTGTCGCACTGACCAGGGCGGCCGGGATCCGTTGGGTCGCTGATGTAAGCCACGCCCGGACTGTGCAGGTGGTCTTGCAGTACCTTGTCATCTGGGACCTACTGCAGGAGGTCAACCTCACGTCCGAGCCTGACCGGTTCATCTGGAAATGGTCGCCTAGCGGAATCTACTCCTCGACTTCGGCCTACTCCGCCCTATTTCTTGGTTGCGTCGACATCCTCGGGGCACGCCAGATCTGGAAGGTTCACATGTCGGGGAAGTGCAAGTTCTTTGCTTGGCTGGTCTTGCACGGCCGCTGCTGGACGTCGGACCGGCTGCACCGTCACGGGCTTAGGGACTCGGACACTTGCGCGCTGTGCGCCCAGGAATCCGAAACGCTGGACCATCTGACGGTGGACTGTGTCTTCTCTAGAGAGACCTGACATATGGCCCTCAGACATTCTCCTTCAGGACCTGGCTCCGGATCGCCCGATGAAGTTCGTCGAGTAGTGGTGCTCCGCTAGGAAACATGTCGCTAAGGCACGGAGGAAAGGTTTCGACTCCTTCGTCTGGTTGGTCGCTGTGGAAGGAACGGAACCGGCACGTTCACGACAAGGAAGTTCTCATGCCGGTGGCGCTTGTTCCGGTAATCCTGGACGAGGCTAGGACTTGGGCGCGTGTGGGCTTCCTCCCGCTCGCTAGGCTGTTAGGTGTTCGCCCGGTGCGGGCGGTGTAATGTTTTTCGTCCTCTCTTCTTTTCGTTAGACCCCGAGACTGTTGTATTCGGAAACGAATGTTTCTTCTCCTCTTTTAATGAAAAACATGTTTTGCATGTCTTAAAAAAGAAGTGCGTGGTCCGTGGCCGGCCGTTCGTTCGGGTCTGAACTCAAACCGCAAGCTGCTCTCGGTGCGGCGCGGCTGGGGCGGGGTGCACGTCGTACGTGTTCCAAGCGACCAAGCCACTCTCGTCGGTTGCCGTGGCGGGGAGCCGGATGGAGACCAGTAAGAACGCAGCGCCGCGACTGGCCGACGACCTCGGTGAGGAGGAGGAGGAGGAGTCCCGGTCGCTGCAGGAGAAAGCCCGGACGGCCGGGGCTCGGTGGCGACGGCGACGGTGACCGTGACCGACGTTCCGACGACGGGCCGCCCCGGCGCGCAAGCCACCCAGCACCAGCAGCATACTCTGGAGACTGGAGTCTGGACGGCGCCCGCCGATTCCCCGTGCTTTTTTTTTTTCTCTCGTCATTCCCTCTCGCTTTTGGCGCCTTTTTCTTTTTCTGTGGCTACGGAGACTCGGAGGAAGAGCGGTGTCGGCGGCGTTGGAGCGGAGCGGACGGATGCCGCGCGCGCGGTGGCGATTCGCGAAATCGCGATGCGCCATCCCGCGAGTTTTGACCGGTCCGCGGGGGCTCGTCGCGCTGCCGCGAGGAGAGCAGAGCGGGCACGCATGGCTGAGGAGTGGCCGAGACGGTTCGCAACCCGCGACGCGCGAGCTCGGAACGTCGGAGTGTTTGGCCAGGGACGGAGCCGGCGAGCTGGAACGGATACGAGATTGGATCACTGCGGCGGCGGCGGCCGCCGGCCGGCGAGCGGCACCTGCAGGGCTCTTGTCCGCGGAGCGTACGGGGCAGGGGGCCGCCGTTCTGAACTGCCGGTCGTTTTTCCGTTTTCTCCAAGTTGGAGGCGGAATGATGGTGTGATTTGGTGCACCGGGAGTGTGCTGCACGGCGAAGTTGCAGCCGTTCTTCTTTGATTCCTTATCTTGTTCAAATATTGGCTGCCGGGGTTTACTACGCAATACTATCGTATTTTACCTGCATCATGATCAGTCCCCCTGACTGGTCATCCTGTCGCAGCTGTTTTTTTAAAGAAATTCATGCGCAATGGTTGAGGGTTTCCGAAAGAGAAGTCACATCATCAAGTGCGTGAGTCAACCGCTGTACTGCTAGAATAAACAAACGGAAACGGTTATACGTTTAATCGTACTTACGGACTTACCCACCTTTATCTCTTTCGTGTCCAGAACTCCAAGTTATTCACGCACAGCAGAGAGCGTAGCAATCGGTCAATGTCAATCGGACGACATGATTATTATGAGATATAGTGTTCAACTAGTAGATATTGTGTGAGAGAAAATAAGTCGTAACAATTCAAATAAGCCGAGTCGAAACAAGTCGAACAGGCTCGAATGTAAGTGACACGCCAGGGAAAGAAAATAAAAATAAAAAAGAAATAAGAAAATAATAAGAAAAATAAGAAAGTATGAAAATAAAAATAAAAAAGGAAAACATATTTTTATTTTTATCTATTTTTAATCTTATTATTTCTGTTAATTCTGATGGTTTTTTTTGTGGCTAATTCTAATTGGAGCTTGACTGCCACAGTTACATGTTTAGGGATCTGATAAAGTTTGCGGATCTAAGATTTTCTCCCGTTTATGATTTTTATTTTCTAATTTCTCCTTTCACAAGTGTTTTCGTGTTATCCAAATTTTCTTTCTTTTGAGGAGAAGTTTAGACGAGTTTTTTTAGGGTGTGTTTAGAAGCCTAACTTCCCCCAAAATTCACTATGCAAAAAGAAGATTCCTCATCACATCAAAAATACCGGCACATGCATGGAGTACTAAATGTAGATGAAATCAAAAACTAATTACACAGTTTGGATGTACTTTGCGAGACGAATCTTTTGAGCCTAGTTAGGTCATGGTAGGACAATATTTACCACAAACAAACGAAAAGTGCTACAGTGCTTTCAGTTCGGAACAGTGCTTTTCAGCCTAAAATCCGTGCAAATCCAGAATTTTGCATCTCAATTCAGTGATCTAAACACACCCTTAGACGCTTTGGAGGAGATAAATGGTGGGAAGAACATCGAGAATGGACCGTGTAAGTTCAACTCTTTTTTTTCTTTACTGTTCTCATTGGGCCTTCTATTCTTCTAGAGTAGTAGCTTGGGCCTAGATTCGCGCATTATTCACCTCACTCATCTGTATGTATGTGGAAAGTAGTGGGCGGGCTTGCAAGAGTATATAGCCCATACGTTTATTGAAGCCCATCTGTTCGTTTTCTTAATTGTAGCCCGTACTGCTGGAAGTAAACCCATGCATGGATGGGCGAGCCTTCTTTTTGAGAGGCTGACTGACAAATTTCGAGCACAAACATAGGCCCCTCTGCTCGTAACTGAAAAGAACATTTTTATCTTTAAAAAAAAAGGAGAAAGTCCAATTTACCTCCCTAGACCATGGGCTGAGTCTGTGTTTCCACCTTGGACATGAAACCGTCCATTTTGACTCCTCCAACCCACGGAAACCGGACAAGCGATCTCCTCTACCGAAATCAATCTTGGTTTTGTATGATGTGGCAAGTGGCAACACAACATCCTTCCATGGCTCTGGCCTAGTACCTTCTCAAGCAGCGGATCCTGATCCGGCTCGCTAGCGGACAAACCAACCAACTACCAAAACTTCTCATAGATTTCAAAGGAATAGGGAATCAGGGGGTGTTTTCGAAAAATACCCTACCCGGTGCCACGCGTCTCTTTCTCCGTGCATGCTCAAGCTGAATGAAGCTGGACTATATATATAACCCTGGTCGGGGCCTCTTTCGGTTCTATGCCAACTAACCAAACCGGTAACGATAAGTGACAGTGTGACACAATGACGAAATTCGGCCAAGATCCTGTGGATGTGTCAGCCATCGGGCTCTTGGGCGTGATGTTTCTGGCTAGCATCCTCCTCATGGTCTACCAGGGCCGACTGCAGTGTCGGTGCCGCCGCGACGATCACATCATCGAGGCGTTAATTAGCCATCGTCGCGTTGATCCTTACCCCCTCTTTGTGGTGATCATGCACACTAGTATGCATCTGTTGACAGAAGGGACGAAGGCAACGGGTGGCCAGGGCGTGGGAGGGGGCTCAAGCCCCCTACCGACATGATCTCCATTGAAATTAGAGGGAGAAGAAGAGGAAAAATGAGGAAGACGAGGAAAGAGAGGGTCGGAGGAAGAGGAAGAGGAATGAGCTCCTCCAACCCTGCCATCCTATCTCCGTTACCCATAGCAGCCGGTATGATGACGCTTTCGATGGGGAGTAGCTTCACATAGTGATAGAGGCAAGATAAAATCTAGGGTGCGGAGTTATTCTTCCTCTTTATCTCCACTTTTGCTTCCTCTTATCTATATATAAACTATATAATTGGTACCCACTAACGATTTCTCTTGTCTCTCAACGCGTCACGTCATAACCCACTACACGTCATGTCACTATCCACTATAAGCCATGTCAACATCCACCAAACCATATATTTATGTCTTCATCGATTTTATGTGACTAATAGCATGTTGTATTTACGAGTAGCACGCCATAAAATTCTCGCAGTTGAAATACATGTAGGATCAATCATTTAAAAATGGTTCTCTCTAAACAAAATTAACATACTTTCATATATAACATTGTTTACAAATGAATATCGTCATGTAATCATTTTGGTGTTTCTACTTTCACATTTCACCTTAAAATTTTATTTAAAAATTCCCACGGTAACGCGCGGAGTATCACCTAGTTCTTCTTATTTTCCCTCTCGTCTTCTCCTCTTATTCCTTTAAAATCAATAGAGTTCTTGGCAGTAAGGGGGCTAAAGCCCCCTGGTATATCTTCACAACCAGCCAACCTAGTGCAACGCTTGCCAACAAATGCATACTAGTGTGCATGATCACAACGAAGAGGGAGGCAAGGATCAGCGCAACGATGGCTAACGCCTCAGAGATGTGATCGTCGCGCCGACGCTACAGTCGGCCTCGGTAGACCAGGAGGAGGACGATGGCGAAGAGCACCACGGCCTAGAGACTGATGGTTGACACATCCACGGGGTATATGCCGACTTTCGTCATTGTGTTACTTACCGGTTTGGTTAGTTGGCACCGAACCGAAAGAGCCCCCGGGCCGGGGTTATATATATAGTCCAGCTTCATTCACCATGAGCACGCATGGAGAAAGAGACGCGTGACACCAGGTATTTTTCGAAAACACCCCCGATTCTCTATTTCTTTGAAATCTTTGAGAAGTTTTAGTAGTTCGTTGGTTTGTCCGCTAGCGAGCTGAGTCGGGATCTACTGCTTGAGAAGGTAGGCCGGAGCGTACCGAGCTGCTCGCACGGTCGCACCCTGCCAACCACCTCCCAGCTCGACGCCATCCACTAAGGGAGGCTTAAAGTTGGAAAGTTGTGTTGTTTTGACTTAGAAAACAACACAATTTTTCAACTTTAAGCCTCCTTTAAATTATAAATTCTTTGCTTTTTTTATTATCAACCTATCCAAAATTCTCTATGAACATCCAAATTTACTTGTAGTCTAAAAATGTCTAAGGTCTCAGTGTAAAATTTCTCAAAAATGTAGGTCCAAAGTTGACTAGTTGGCTCTGTTTTCACACTTTACAATTTTGATGTGTTGATCCAATAATACTTAGGCTATTTAAAAATTAGATTTCTCATTTTATACACCATGGTTTGGAGTGCAGATAGTTAAAATGTAATATATGCATTCTATAGATCATACATCTCGAGTTTCAAAAATTTAGAAGTTCATTTGCTAATTAAGGGTGCGTTTGGTAGAGCTGTGGCTGCGGCTGTGTCAGCTCCGGCTGTGGCTGTGCTGGTGAAGCAGATTCTCTATTGAATCCGAGGTCATTTTTTAGAAACGTTTGGCAAAATAGCTTCTCCTGACTGTGTAACATAAATAAGAGGATGAAATGTCCATAATACCCTTCTATTTTTTCTCTTTTCTTTTTTTCCTTCTTATTATTTTTTCTTTTTTTCTCCTTATTCTTTTTTCTTCTCTTCACTTCCCTCCTTATCCATTCTCGGGACGCCTCCTACACCCAAGCGCCGACCGGCTCTCCCTCCGGCGGGCTCCATCTGCGCCCGCCGCCGGCCTCCTCTGCGCTCGCCAACCACCTGCGGCCGCGTCGCGCCCTCTGCCCTCCTCCTCGCCGCCAGCCGCGTGCCTATCTCCCTAACACCGCCGTCCGTGGCTCTGTGCCCGTCGCCGGCCAAATCTCACCACGCCATCCGTCCCGCCGGCCTCCCTCCTCCTCGCGCCCGTGGAGCCGTCGTCGGCCCCTTCATCCGCTGCCCTGCAGGCACCGTCGCCTCCCATCCACCTCACGTCGACCTCCACTGCGCCGCCGCCGCGGATCCTCCACCGCGTTGCGCCGCATGCCTCCGTCGCGCCACGCCCAGCCCGAGCGTCTGTCGCCGGCGTCCTCGCCGCTCCCCCCGGCCTTCAGCTCCCCACCGGCTTCCGCGTGGAGGCCGTCGTCGAGCGCAAGAGGGCGGATGCCGCCGCCGCCGCTGGGTTGACCGCGCGGGGCCGGATGGCATTTTCCTCGTAATTGCGTGGAACTGCAGGGGTAAATTGGTAACGTGAAGGGTGGGCATGCAGGTGGAGCTAGGGGAAGCTGCTATTTTTGGCTCCGGCGCCCGCATTTCGCTCCAGAGAGCGTGAAATGCGGCGGCTACCGCAGAGAAGCTGTTTTTTTCAAGTGTTTGGTAGAGCTTCTTCCAAAACAGCTTCGGAAGCTGCTCTTGAAGCTCTACCAAACGGACCCTAAAATGAAGAACGAAATACGACTGAATGAGAGCGGGAGACCCAACTCAGACTGTTACGTCCCTAGCGATGTCACCGTGGGTAATCTTTGGGACTTACCTCGTCCCAACAACATACCTGCTGCAACATATCCTACCTACATTCTCCTGTGCGCTTGGCAGTTGTGGAAGCACTGACATGATGTGGTGTTCTGCGGCATGGAACCATCCCTCCCCAGATTGCTCATCGCCTGCTAGAAGAAGCTTGGCTATGGCGCTGCCGGGTACCGAAGGATGGCCTGTTGTACCCGCGAGAAGTCCTTTCGCTCCTCACCTTCTCTGCCTGTCGGTTGCACACTTGGCGCGCACCGTCGCCGGCATGAACTGAACCCCCGAGTGAGCAACAGCTAAACCTCCATTGCCGTCCCCGGCTCACCAGCACGCCACGAGCTCCCCAAATGTGACGGCGCAGCGAATTCCCTCCTCTCCCGACACACTCACACACCCCATCTAGGACGCGAGACCACCTGCACGCCTGCAGCTGCAGGCACCGCAACAAAGACAGACAGCTGCGCCGACGATCCGGGCCGTCCGTCCTCTGACCACCGCGCCGCTCCCAGTCGCCACGGCTCACACGAGATCGATCGGATTATCGGAATCCAAGGTCTTGTTTAGTTGGAAAAAAACTAGCAAAAGTAATTGTTCCAACTTCTGTAGCACTTCTGTAGTACGTTTCGTTTGTTTGTGGTAAATATTATCTTACCATGTGGTAATTAGGCTCAAAAGATTCGGCTCGTGCTGTACAACAGAACTCTGTGATTAGTAATTTTTTTTACCTACATTTATTGCTCCGAACATATATCTTTTGATGTATTTAATGTGATGTGATGGAGAGAAAGTTGAAAAAGTAGCAAATTTTTAGCAAAAATTTTGCCATCTAAACCAGAGCCTTGTTTAGTTGGCTAAAATTTCCAACCTTTTCTCTACTCTCTCTCCATCACATCACATTAAATACGCCAAAAGACATATGTTCGGAGTATTAAATATAGGTAAAAAATAACTAATTACACAGTTTGGATGTCCTTTGCGACACGAATCTTTTGAGCCTAGTTAGGCCATGGTAGGATAATATTTACCACAAACAAACAAAACATGCTACAATATGCTATAGGAGTTCCTGGAGTTAAAACGGCAAATTTTTCACCGAACTAAACAAGACCCAGGCCCAAGAGAAAGAAGAGAGAGAGACTGGTTCGTCTGACCTCTGATCTGACCTCTGAGTGTGGGAGATCTGGCGTGGCAGCTGGGACAGACAGGGAGATGGGCATAGAAAACTCCTCGCGCTGCCGTAGGCTGGCTGGCTCGCATCTGGGTGGAGCTGGGCTGGCACGCACGCACCTGCACCTGCAAGCAGCTTTGACGGATTTCGATAAACAGATGAGGAGGGATCGTGTGGACCCGCGCTGATCGATCGTGACATGAACTGGGCTATGACGGGTCGGGCCCAAATCCCTCGATCATCCTCCAAATTTGATTGGGTGGGCTGCCCCCGCCCTCCCTTGTGTAATTTCAGCCCGTGAGCTTCCTTCCAGCCGTAGGAGCAAGATGGCCCAATCTCAAAAAAAAAAAGAGAAGAGCAAGATGGCCCAGAGTTGCAGCACATCACCCCCTCGTCCTCTAAAAAAGAAAAAAAAAGAGCTCCCGCGAGAAGTCCTTTCGCTCCTCATCTTCTCTGCCTGTCGGTTGCACAGTTGCACGCACCGCCGCCGGCCCTGAACTGAGGCCCCTCGAGTGGCCAACAGCTAAACCTCCATTGCCGTCGGACCCGGTTCACACCAGCTTTGAAAAACGTGACAGCGCAGCGAATTCCCTCCTCTCCCGACACACCCCATCTAGAGACCACCTGCGCGCCTGCAGCAGCTGCAGGCAACCTCCCGCACGCGCAGCACCGCAACAAAGGATGGGTTTAGAAGTCTAACTTCCCCAAAATTCATTATGTAAAAAGAAGATTTCCCATCACATCAAAAATGCTGACATATGCATTGAGTACTAAATGTAGATGAAATCAAAAACTAATTACACAGTTTGAATGTACTTTGCAAGACGAATCTTTTGAGCTTAGTTAGGCCATGGTAGGACAATATTTACCACAAACAAACGAAAAGTACTACAGTGCTTTTCAGTTCGAAACAGTACTTTTCAGCCTAAAATCCGTGCAAAATCTAGAATTTTGCTTCCCAATTCAGGGAAAACACACCCAAACACAGACAGCCGCGCCGACGATCCGGAGCGTCCATCCTCTGACCGCCGCGCCGCTCCCGGTCGCCACGGCTCACACGTCGCGCCTGCCACCGGAAAGAAAAGGGTTGGGATGGATCGATCGGAATCCAAGAGAGAGACTGGTTCTTCTTCTTCTGACCTCTGATCTGACCTCGTGTGAGTGTGGGAGATCTGGCGTGGCAGCTGGGAGCCTGGGACAGACAGGGAGGTGGACTCCTCGTGCTGCCGTAGCCTGGCTCGCATCTGGGTGAGCTGGGCAGCTGGCACGCACGCACCTGCACCTGCAAGCTGCAGGCTTGCAGTCCAGGCAGCAGCAGGCCGCGCGGCGCCGGCGCAGAGCAGAGCAGACGGGGATCCGCCTGTCGCAGCAGGCACCACCAGGCTGGCCGTATTATTTTTTCCCGCGGCGCGCGAGGCCTCTGCTCCGCCACGCTCCAACATGCCATGCCCTCCTCCTAGACCTCGCCCCTGCGGCGGATCTCGGCGCCACCGCACGAGATAATATTCCTCCGTCGCCTTCCTCCGCGACACCGGATCCTCCGATTGGACCAAAAAAAAGCTCCAGATGAGATGAGGTAGTAGCTCCTCGATCTGACAGGGACGACGACCTGGCCGGCCCGATCGACACCCTGCTCGTCTGGCTTATCAGCCACCAGTCAGCAGTACTTTTCTCTCAGAAAAAATCAGGCACCAGCAACCAGCCAGCAGTACTTTTCTCTCAGAACAAACCAGCACCAGCCACCAGCAACCAGTCAAGCGAACGTGCCGCGATCGGCACCGGCGTCGGATCCGTCCAAAGGCGCGCGGTCGTCGTCCGGGAGAACAGGTAGAGACGGGTGAGCTTCCGATTGGCGGAGGGCATGCGCTCGTGCGTGTGCGGTGTGCCGACGTACTACGCCATGGTGGGGGTGCAGTGTCATGCGGTATGCGGATCGACCGACGAAGCTCCCTCCTCCCGACGGAAAGGCTCGGGAATTCCCCCGTAAATCCCGACCCGGGCTTTGGTTTCTTCTCCCCGATGTGAGCGTTTGGGCGTCAAGTCACAGCCCTGCTGCAGGTCAATCTACCAGTAGCTGGGTGGGTGACCACTGACCGACTAGTTCTACGGAGTACGTGACACATCGTACACGTACATCTGACGAGGCGGACGTCTGCGAGGAGAGCTGAAAGCAAGCAACAGAGCGAAAGCGAAAGCCTTCGTCCGGTGATCGACCGACCACCGATCCGGCTTGGGGGAGCGAGCAGTTGGTGCGGCCCCGGCCCGACACGATGCGAGTCAATTCAACCAGCGCGTCTGAAGCCACGCCACGGAGAAAAGCTGCGGGCCTCGTCCAACGACGACGCGACCGACACGACAGCACGCCACCCATCTGTCGCGCGCCGTACGCTCCTCGTCGGCGGCCCAACTTGGAAGTCGGAACTCCTCGATCGATCGCAGCCTCGCCGGGTTTAGTTAAAAAATTCTCAAAATTTTCGCAAAGCAGACCGTACCATCTACCACAGAACACGTTTACCGATGCAAAAATTTTACCATTTTCACCAAAAATTCCACGAACTAAACGGTCTTCCAAAAGAACCAACTGCTACAGCAGCTAACCCTTCGATACAATACAGTACAAGCAGGGGCGGAGCTAGGCTTTGTCGTCGGGGTCAGCCGACCCCGATGGATTTTTGCAAAACCAGTGAGAATCACTAATCAAAACTGTTATATAAAGGCAAAGACCCCCCCGCAAGAAGTAGGAATGACCCCGATGCCATTTTTGTCTAGGGTCTGTTTAGTTCTCAAATTTTTTTCCAACTACCCGTCACATCAGTTTTCGGACACTGATTAGGAGTATTAAATGTGGATTAATGACAAAACCCATTTCATAATCCCTACCTAATTTTTCGATACGAATCTAACGAGCCTAATTATGCCATGATTAGACAACACCGTACTACAGTAAACAATCTCTAATGACGGATTAATTAGGCTTAATGGATTCGTCTCGCGATTTTCCGTCCATTCATGTAATTAGTTTTGTAATTAGTCTATATTTAATCCTCCTAATAGGCCTCCAAAGTGATCCAATTTTTTTTTTGAACTAAACAGGCTCCTAGCTTCGCCCCTGAGTACAAGCTCACGCCACGTATAATTAATTACCCGAAGCCTCTGCTCGCAGCAATCACTTTCCATTTTCTGCAAGGGGGAAGGGGATATCCTTATCCATATCCCGCCATTATTTGGCCACTGCTAATCGAGGGTTCGTTCTATCATACGGACAATCATCATAGTAGTAGATTCATAGCAACGAAGCCAGTTCCGGACGGACGTCGTCAGCCCCCACCCAGTCCAGTTCACTCCACTCTTTCCACTGACCAAAAGGAGAAAAAAAAGAACGAATCGCCATTATTTACTGCCTGATGGGCTCCCATGTGCAGTGTCGGACACGTGGGCCCACCGTCCACGTGGACCGTGCCCGACGAACAAACACCCGGGGAGGGAGGAGGGAGGGGGAAAAAGCATTTTTTCTCCTATGTTAACTTTAAGCTCATTACTAGTGCTCGCTGAACCAAATGCTGTTGAGGGTGTGTTTAGAAGCCCAAATTTTTCCAAAAAACATCCCATCATCTATCACATCTCATCACATCACCTCTCACTATTCATTTGACGTTACAGTGTATTTTACATCAATTTTGGTCAGAATTGCCAAACTTTACCCAAACGTTTGGACTCTAAACACACCCTGATTGATCTCAAAGCACACCTGCATGAATCAGGCTGATGGAGGAAATTACAAGGGGCAGGAGTAAAACAGAGGGATCCATCTGAAAACTCCAAAGCACGCAGGCGTGCGCAGCTCCTGAGATGGGCCGGCCCTTTTTCTACGTGGATACAGCTAAACACACACATCATCAGACATGACAGGAGAGATTGCGTGCTCAGCGCGAGCAAAGACAACAAAAAATAGATTAAAAAAAAAGAAGAGCTCGAGCTGTTCTGTACTGTACTACCCTTGCGCTTGCGCACCTGTCTCCAGCATCGTCCGCCGTGGACCGAGCCATTGTTTTGCTGTTACTCCTCCTTCCTTGATCTCCCCCCGATTAGTTTAACCGCGAACTTGGCCGTATATAAACACCCCCTCCGCGCGCGCGCACACCGCGCAGGCAAGGCAGCGACAAGCATCGCCACGCCCACGCCCACGCCCACACCCCGCATAGGAGAGAGCACGGCGCGGCCCAGAAACCGAGGGCAAAAAGGAGAGAGGAGAGAGAGGGTGAAGAGGGACAGCTAGCTAGAGAGGGGAGTGCCAGAGGTGCAGCGCGGGGGTGGGTGGGTGTGGCCGTGCGGTGCGTGGCGGGGGGATGGAGAGCGAGATGGCGGACGCGCCGACCGCGGCGGCGATCCCCTCCGCAGTGGCGGCCGGGGAGCCGCTCCCGGCGGTGGCGGAGGAAGGGGAAGCGGCGGGAGGGGAGGCTGCCGAGGCGGTGGTGGGGTCCACCCTCACCATGGAGCGCGTCGCCGCCGCGAAGAAGTTCATCGAGAACCACTACCGCTCCCAGATGAAGAACATCCAGGAGCGGAAGGAGAGGTAGTACCCGCTCCCGCCCGATCCCGATCCCGATCCCCCCCACACCTGGCCGGCCTCGGTCACGGGGCGCCGATTTATTCTTACAGCTGCTGCTGGCTGCGCGCGGCTGGGTGGGCTAGATCTCGCGCGCTGCGAGCTCGATCGAGCGGGGTTTGAGCTGGTGCGGGCCTGGTTCGAGCTCCCGCAGCTGGACCCTTGACCATCCCAGCTACTATTTTTTTCGGAACAAAAGCTGCTAAAATTTGAGTGCTTATTTCCGTGTGGTTGCTTGTGGAATGCAGGGTAGTAGTAATCTGGCTGCTTGTTTCCGTGTGGTTGCTTGTGGAATGCTGGGTACTACTAGCACTACTAGTAGCTTGCTAACCGTGATTTCAGAATTTTCTAGCATACCACGATACTGTGATGTAGGATGTTTTAGTGGAGTATACCGTAGTAGAATCTGGAATTGATCACCTCGGACTGCAATTCGAGGTCCGCGTGGCATGTTTTAGCTCTGGCAGATAGTTAGTTCGTCGACGCGGGAGGAGCTGGTTCCGGTAGTAGCTTTTTGAATGCTTCGTGTTTGCTCAATGCTTCGGGCCGAAACGGTTCGAATCTGCTCAATGCATATGCTCCTTTTTGTTTCCCTTTTTTTTTACGGTGTGTAGGTAGCGTTATTTGTGTTGGTTTCAAATCACTGTCAGACAGATGGTTTTGTGTAACTACGGGCATGTTTTCAGTCTGGGTTCTGAACTGAGAATGGACCATCTGACATTCTCATGACCTTTCCATTAATAGACAGTGGATGGTGACGCTCATTAAAAATGGATGCAGTGGTTATATTAATCATGCTAGTAATTTAACTAATGAGGAGTCGTCAATCATTAATGGCATCACAACATTTCCAGCTTCGTCCTACCTTTCCTTTTCTTTTACCAAGGTGAAAAATCATTCCCGTTTCCCTTTTTGTTCAATAGGATACAATGCATTATGCATCAGATGCCAGCTTTATCAATACACTCTTGGACATTGAATTGATGCACATTGAAGTAGAATTCTTTTCTATGGAATACTCCATCAGATGCTGGTTGTGTATATATATCATGAACACACATTTTTCATATGTTGGTCTTTTATTACAAAGCATACATTTGATTTATGACCTACTATTTATGGTTCATAGTTGTGAGTGTTATTTGTTGAGCCTCATCTTTTGATATTACAGTTTAGTCTAATCAGATTGCTTTTTACCCCTGAGACCATGGCCATTATTTGAAGAATGTGCATCTTTCATTCCCATTTTAGTATTTTACCACTTACAGAATCTAATGCATTGCAGGCGCTTTAAATTGGAGAGACAGCTAGCTTCTTCTCAAGTTCCCAAGGAGCAGCAAATCGATTTAATAAAAGATCTGGAGAGGAAGGAAACTGAATACATGCGACTCAAGAGGCACAAAATTTGTGTGGATGACTTTGAGCTGCTCACCATCATTGGGAGAGGCGCTTTTGGAGAGGTCTGCAAACTGAATTTCGACATAACTTTTCCACGTGTAGCGTTGCTAAACACTAATTATACCTATGTTATTGTTGATTGTTGTGCATGTAGTTACTTTCAGTAATTTCCTATGTCCATAAATTCTGAAAGTCTAGCGAAAGCAAGACATGTTTTATATATTTCAGATATGGCAAGTATTTGTTGTATTGCAGCTGTTGGGTGTTTTCCTTTTATATCTTACCTTCTGAGATTTTTGTGCTCTTTGTAATGTATACAACAGGTTCGACTGTGCCGAGAGAAGACCAATGGCAACATTTATGCAATGAAAAAACTCAAGAAATCTGATATGGTTGTCAGGGGACAAGTAAGATAGCTTCCATTTCTGGCTATTTTGGTTTCTGCTTTGTAGTTAATCTACTCCTAGTTGCCTGGCTGTAAGGGGACAAGTAAGATACTGGCTCCATTGACTAGTGCATGTTTCCTCTAGTTACCTGGCTGTAGAAATTAATTATATGAAAGTGCTTTGCTATCTGTGAGTTTCCATTTATCAGTATATCCCCCCCTATCTTGGTCTACCAACAGACAGTTAAATGATGAAGAGTAAAATAAACAATGCAGTCTTTCTAGGTTGGTCATCTGCAAAACCCACATCCCTCAGTTTCTCACATCAAAGGCGTTATTGTATTTGAACTGTTTCAACTTCATTTTGTTGATATAATTGTATAATGATGCATGGGAGAACAAAGTAACAGAAAATACGAATGCTACATGCCTATGAGGGTAAATTTGCTGAGCTTGATAGTACTAATTTATATTTTACAATCCAGAGGATTTTTTTTGAATCATCCATTTAGTTGACATGTTTTTCATTATCTTAATTCAGTATCTAGGAATTTTATTTGAGACCGGTAAACACTTGATTTTGTTGGGATGAACCCTGCGAATGTTGCTATGCCTTATTCTAACTCCTGATCTTGTCATTGTTGTTATATTCTATTATGTTTGAAGAAATCACATATCAAGTGCTGTGCATCATAGTTGTAAAAAAAATCCATCTTTAGAAATTTGTCTTAACTAGGCTAAAAAAGGTTACTAGCTTGAGATCTAACCATTCAGGACACACTGTACAATGGAAGCTTTCTATCAGAGTCTCTTTGATGTTTTTCAAGGGGCAATTTAAAACTTAGCTATTAAAGACCTTGCTGTCGTGTTTGTGAAGAGAATCCTTTTTATCAGAATTATGCAGATGTTTTTCAAATGACAATGAAAAAATTGTGATCTATTATTGAGTTAATGGATTTATTTAATATCCCTGTTAGGTCGAACATGTCAGAGCTGAAAGAAACTTGCTAGCTGAAGTTGCTAGTCATTGCATTGTGAAGCTTTACTATTCTTTCCAAGACGCTGAGTACCTTTACCTTATCATGGAGTACCTCCCTGGTGGTGATATCATGACCCTTCTCATGAGAGAGGATACCTTGACTGAACATATGGCGAGATTCTATATCGCAGAAACAATTCTTGCTATTGAGTCCATCCATAAACATAACTACATCCACAGGTTACATATCTTTGTTTAAAGGCATCTAATGTATTGTAGTTCTACCATTTTGCTGATTTATATATTTGGTATGCTATCATTTGCAGAGATATTAAGCCTGATAACCTGCTTCTAGATAAGAATGGTCACATGAAGTTGTCAGATTTTGGGCTGTGCAAGCCAATTGACTGTTCTAAGCTCTCAACCTTAAATGAAGATGAACCCATGGGCGATGACAACCTAAGGGAATCAATGGATGTTGACAGTTCTCTGTCTGACTCAGGAAATGGTAGAAGATGGAGAAGTCAACACGAACAACTTCAACACTGGCAGGTGAACAGGAGAAAATTGGTATGCATACGAACAACCTCAGCACTGGCATTGCATCAATCTTTATAATTTTTCTTTTGCTTGCATAATGTCTTGTAGATATCCTTACCAGGATCCAGGAAACAAAATTGATACCATGTATCTACAATGTACAATCTCAGTGTTTCCTTAGTAGCTTTTCTTACTTCAAATTTACGTTGATGCCCAGGCATTCTCAACTGTTGGGACACCAGACTACATTGCTCCAGAGGTTCTGCTAAAGAAGGGATATGGAATGGAATGCGACTGGTATGCTTTATTGGAATGATGTTTTTTTAGCAGTTATTGGAATGGTGTTTTTGCAGTCAAATTAATGTTGAGACACATGTATGTTTCTTGCATTTTAATAACTAGTATCTATTGTTCTCTATTTTATTCTCAGGTGGTCCCTGGGTGCTATCATGTATGAGATGCTCGTTGGGTATCCACCATTTTATGCCGATGATCCAATAACTACATGCCGAAAGGTTTGTTTTTCATAAGAGCATTTTGCTGCAGTTAACCTATAGACATAGTTTCTTTTGCACAGTTTTACCATTTTAACTTAATTATAGTTTGGTGAATTTTCTTGGCTTAGATTAGGCTCATCATCAAACTAAGCTTAGCTTATGGATATTGTCCAATAAGTCATATTTTAACCTTGCAGTCTTGCACATCAACTTCTTGAATCATTAAAAGCTTATGCTGCCTTTTCTTAGAGAGCTGCACTGACATCTGTTTTCTCATCATTCTAGATTGTGCACTGGAGAAACCATTTGAAGTTTCCTGAGGATGCAAAGTTGTCAAATGAAGCAAGAGATCTCATTTGCCGGTTATTATGTGATGTTGACCACAGGATTGGCAGTGCAGGGGCAGATCAAATAAAGGTAGCATCCCTGTCACAGAAAAGAAATAATTTGACTAACAGTGTATGACTTATTTACCGTGTTTTCTTGCTATGTTTACTATTAGGCACATCCTTGGTTCCGAGGAGTCGCATGGGATAAACTTTATGAAATGGAAGCAGCATTCAAGCCTCAAGTAAATGATGAACTTGATACACAGAATTTCATGAAATTTGAGGAAGTAAGTGAAGCGCTTTGCACTCATTTTTTTTACTGCTCCACAATTCTTTAAATTGTATACTATAGTCAATCTCCAGCTAATCATTTTGGTGAATAAGTTTCCTCTTGTTCCTACTCCGGATTCTTCAAACTGTAAACCTTGTCAGTCAACAAATAAGTATTGCGTTTGGAATATAGCAAGTTATTTTAGATAGTCTACCGGTACGGTTTGATTGATTTTCTTGCTCTTTATTCCAACTTCTAGGAACACCAGTAATTTTTGTGTACGAGGTTGTGTATATCTATGTTTTTGTTTCGAATTTGCATGACTATGCCTATAGGTTTTGCCTCTTGAATTTGCACTACTAATTTTCTTGTTATCTTATGAAACACATTTCTCCAACTTATTATTCTCTGTGGCAGTTGGAAAATCCTCCTACAAGAACAGGCTCTGGGCCCTCAAGAAAGGTATGGATGCATATTCAGATTCAGAAACTAGTCTGAAAGCAGAAAAATTATCAATGCAGCTCAAAATTTTTATCATCTAGTCCGTTCCAGCTTGCTAGTGTATTGCCAAACTGGTTTCCTGAGTTTTTTTTCCATTGGATTATAATACACTCCCACTATTCATGTTGATACAAGCTGCCATAAGAAAAGTAGACATATTATGTTTTATGCTGGATATCCATGTTCTTATGTGCTGTAGAAGTACAAAGCAGTACTGCTGTACTATTACTGTTATAAGGCAATGGTATTACTCCGTTGCTGAACAAAGGTTATACTGTCTGCCATTTAAAACAGCTCTTGCACCAGTAACTCAAAAGTTAAAACCACCCTATCTTATTAGACTTTATGTTCATCTATTATTCTTACATATAGGCATTTATTTTTTCCATTGCACTCTCAGTAATATATGTTTTGCGGAACAAATTTACAGATGATAGGTTATATTGTCTGCTATTTAGGACAGTTTTTTGCACCAGTAAAAAAGTTTAAACCACCTGTCAATCTTATTAGACTTTATGTTGATCTATTAATCTTACATATACATATCCATTTTTTCCATTGCATTCTCAATCTCTTATGTATGTTTTGTGGAACAAATTTACAGACGATGCTAAACTCCAAAGATCTGAGCTTTGTGGGTTATACATACAAAAATTTTGATGCCGTGAAAGCAATAAAAATTTCAGGTTTGTCTCCTTGTGACATTGATACCCTGTCAAGGAGTTGTGTGTTTAATTCTGCAAGCAATCATTTCAGGGAGTTTAGTCGTTCCACTGAATTACCAGTGTTTACATGCTAGGTGTAGATACTAATGTTACTTCTGAAAGACTGAAACTATAAATGCATGCAGATCTGCAAAGGAATTCATCTCTAACAAGGCCCTCCATTGGTTCAATATTTGGTAACATACTTTTTGCCAGTGGCATGTAACCTTTATTGCGATCACTCCACTTTATACTCTTATCTTACTTGGATATTACCAATCTCAGGTCCACCAGGCATGGATTCTCCAATGGAACCAAACGGCAGGGACACACATATGCACACAGTTTCATCTGGTGATCCAATGATTCCCTAACCTTCACTGCTGTTTGGCCTCTGGAAAGTTCCAAACTAAATCAGCACGCGAAACGCCTGGATGATGTGGCTCCATCCGGACAACCTGCTCATTTTTAGCCAGGTTTCTGCATTTTTAACTGTGGGGTTGGGCGTTTTGTAGAAATCCAACAAAGTTTCTTGTTGTAAAATAGTATGGCAAGGACTTTAACAAAGGTCCCATGTGCTAAGGGATCGTCGAACATATGGGGGGCAGGTTTTTGGAGAAATTGCACCTTGCGGCTGGCTGCCCAGGTTGGCGGAGCAAATTGCGGCCTTCTCTTGTGGCAGTTCCCGGTCCGCAAACATTGGATCACGGAAAGGAAATAGGATGGTGTTCTTGTGGCAGGAATTACATGGCTGAGCTGTTGTTGTTCGTGATGGTGTTTGATATGTATCAGGAATTTTTCCCATTTCTGAAGTAGGAATTCTCGTAGCGGAGCTGTTGTAGCTATTTATAAGTAAACATCTTTTTACAGTGCCTTTGGCTCTTATCTGTGACCCACCCTTCCAGGAACTCTGAACTCTGCGCGGTCTATCATTCACCTGCTATTTCTCGTTGATTTATGGAATCTGACAAGTTTTGGGTGAAGATTCAAGTTGTGAATTTTGTGCTGCATTTCTGTCTCTGACTACATTTCTGATAAATTTGGATTTTACCACTCTTCAGTCTCAACATGGGTATCTATCCACACAGGTGCCATCATAGATTTGCTGTTTCTATCGATTGATTCATCAATATCTCCTGATCGGGCGCGTTTGCTTGCTTGTATGCGGCCTAACCAGGATCGGCGCATGCACCTGACGGTTGATTGGTTAGCTGCAGCACCGCCAGACAGGTTCACCGCGTGCAACGTAGAGCGATTGGTTGCTGCTTGCATCTCAGTCTGCACTCGTGCCTTCACGTGCAGAGAATGGCATCCTGCTCCTGCTCTTCGACGTGCTCTACGGTGACCCTACGCTTCGATACAACACGATGCCGCCACAGATCAGGCCCCGCATCGGCTATTCCGGTCCAGTCCACACTCGAGAGTCGAGACATCGCTGTCGTCAACGGCGACTTCAAGGTCGTCGAGTTCCAGGACAAAATCAGCCCGGTCACAGGATCGCGTGCGCCGTGGCCCGTGGCGGCTACACCAATCATGGTTGGGTTGGGTAGCTCTGTAGCTGCAATCTGGAGCAAGGTGTTTTTTTTCCTCCTCGGCGGGATTATTCTCGGGTGCGTTTGGATCCTAAACAAGGATGATTCTAGCCTTGCGCAAGGGCTCGCATTTGGTACAAAAGAAAAATAACTTACTTTTGATGGCAAGTTAGTAGCTAGGAAATAAGCGCAGCACAAAGCTTGCCGGCAACGGAGAGCCGGATCGGCTCGCTCGCGAGAGCAAATTGCGGCATTAGAGGAAAAAAATTTGGCAACGAACTGCTAATAAACAACATGGTGTGATGGTGTCCTGTGTGCAGTGCTAGTAAATCCAAAGAGTGAGCCTATGCAAGATTCGTGACATCCATGTCGAGCGTAATAATCCGCTGCTATTGGAGTTGCTTCCGATTTCCAAAGGTGCCGGATGACGAAGGGAAACTCAGATGATGTTGGAGAGCCTTGACGAAAGCAAGCAAGTCATGAAATGTAAGTTGACAGGCGTAGTAGGGAATTCATCTAAATGAAGATCCTTAAAATGGATGGTCGAAATGAAAACAGCGATGTGGTTTCTACTTTGACAAAAAACCAACTCACTTTGGGGTTGCTGCACGCAGTATAGATCTTGAAATGGTCTTTAGAATATCCACCATTATTTTTATTGGGTTGAATTTGTAGAACATTTGTTCTAAGCAGTAGTGAGAACAAACTAAAGAAGTGTTCGTTTGCTGGTGCTGCTCTTGAAGCGCCTGCTAGATGCCACTGGATCAAGCAGCTCCTCATGCCTCAGCACTAAGCAGCATGAAACGAACCGGATTTCCGAGAATGGATACCCGATCCCTGCACCTCAGTGATAGTCCCATGAGGCTATCACGTGCAATTCTCTGTCTCAGAAAGTAACAAAACCATACAACAGAAGAGAATACAAAAGATCCACATAATTAATATTATTATAATTAATCATCTGAGTACATCATTTCGACACATGCCGGGTACGAGTCCAACAGGATTGAATCAAACAGAGTAAACATCTACGCAGCGGATCTCATGTAGCGAAGTAGACACCATATCCCATAGGCAGCACGAGTGCAGAACGAGCCTCAGTCCTCCCATCCATCGTTCTCGAAGTCGTAGTCGGGCTCCTGGTCTGAAAGTCCGTCATCTACTCGATAAGCGAGTAGGTCATGTCAGCTTCCCAACAAAGAGCATAAGCAAAAGAATAATTCTAGTATGCATGGATACACCTATTTATGGCTGTAGAAGGTTATGCAAGCAACAGTAGCAACATTAAGGAATGCAGAAATGCCGAGAGGTTACCATCTCCGAGGAGATCCACACCTCCGAGGCCAACGCCTCCGGGGTCAACACCCCAACCAAGGAAGAACACCCAAACACTAGATCTCAACCGAGTCACAGCATCACACACTCATCTGCGATGTGGGGTCACCAACTCCTATCCCCACATCTCAACAGCACAAAGCCGGGCTCACACACACAGGGGAGAGAAAGCAGCACAGAAAAGACTAGCCAGAGTAACAGATCCAAGGGCTGTCCATACCAGCGGACACAGACTATAGCTATAGGTTTAACACTCTGCAGAGGTTGTACAACTGGACCCGCCGGATAGGGCAGAAACGGATGCCTCCGTTCCACATCCCTACCTAACGACCGGAGACCTAGCAGTGGATAGCACTCTCCTGCCTCTCCGAGCCTGACTCGTCTTGAACTGGGGCGCGAAACTTGCCAGCAGGGCCTCGAAGTTGTGAAACCATCCCCGGAGGAGCCGGGGTGACGTCTACTCGGGGGGTATAACCCGTCTCCCTCACACGATCACACCGATCCGCCTACAGGCTGAATGCTATCCACCAATTAGTTCTCGGACTGAACCCCGCCCATAACAAGGCGAACGGTTTGTACGAAAATAGCTCAAAGATACACAGTTAAACTGTCGATCGGTCCTTAATTACAAGAGCGAGCACTCACCAACTCCATCCAAACGACACGCTGCTAGGTTGGGAGGCCAGGTGGCATCTCCCCTATACAGACGTTCACAAGTAACCAAAGCGGCTCGCTCCCGCGGCAACACGTCAAGGATACGCACTCACCCAAAATACACGTCTGAATAGCGAGATATCCCCATATCAGTCCAAACCAGATATCTATCCATAATAAAGGGTAAAATATATAGATAGAAAGTATTGAGAACTAGCTAGGGGTCTGTAGCTAGCTCCAAAGGTAGAAAGTTCAAGATAAATAAATCCAAGGCATGGCTAAAAGATTGTCTATGCAATTCCAAAGCATCCATAAATAATAATTAAGCACTAGCAGCTAAAAGCATGCATGAGATCTATATGATCGGGAGTGACATGTCACCTGGTTGGTGTCCGTAGTCCTGGTCTTGGTTGTAGTCGGGGTCGTTCTCCTCTGGCTTGTAGCTCGGGTCTGCTCAGCACGAGATACGAGACACTAAATTACCGATAAGCATCTAGGCATAAATCCAAAGAAACTCAATTTTAATAGATCCAAAAAGATCCAAACTATCTACAAACAACACTGTCTCATTTTTAGAAAAAGAATGAAACTGGTTTCATATTTTTCGGAGCTATAAATAATTAGTTATGAATTTTCAAAGGTTAAAGAATTTATAAAACAATTATCAAATTCATTTATAAAATAGAAAAAGGTTTTTATTTTTAAAATACATGATGATGTCATCATGAGGTCAGCGTGACGTCAACGTCACCGGTTATTGCGCCGTTATTGAGCCGAAAGTGTTAGTGGGCCGAATACGGGCCAGTGAACTCAGCCCAAAGGGCCCAATAGGCCAAGTCCATTGGATACCCCTGAATTTATTTAAAAGCGCGACACGAAAAAGAAAAAAGGGCCGGCTGCTGGGCCTTAATGGGCTAAGGCCCATACTTCGATCCTTTAACGTTTCTCAGCGAAGAAGTCCAGGATTGCTCCCTGGACTTAAGCAGGTGGTGCGCCGGCACTCCCAGAACAAGGCTGGGGTTCGCTGGTGTAACAACCTGGGTTTTCAAAAGAGAAAAACCTGTCAGCCTGTACTCGCGATAGTCCCTGGATCAGACGCTATCACGCACAGACATCCATCACAGATAAATATCACATCCATACAACACAATTAAGCATCAAAGTATTAATATTATTACATGTCCTGAATAAAGGAGTACATCATTACACGCCTCTTGGCGGAATAACAAGAATAAGAGCCTACGCAACGGTAGCTAGCTTTCAGAAGGTGTCTCCATCTTTATTCTTCTCTCCCACAGGCATCCTTGAGCGAAGCGTCGTGCCCCTCAGTCGTACCATCCGTCGGCGTTGTTGTCATAGTCTGACTCGTACCCTGCAAGCTCAGGGGCTATCCCCAAGGATCGGGTTAGGTCCACGTCACCAACCGTATACAAGTTTTAAGTGACCAACTTCTAAAGGTAAAGAAAAGAACAAGGTAGAGGCTGGGTTTTCCTAAGCAGCAGCAGCAACATAAATAGATTAACATCTCCAAATTCCCACCAATTCCCATATCACTCATCCACAATCAGTTACACCTGGTCACCCAGATCACCGTCTCCAGAACCTATCTCCAACTAGGGTCGGTGCGAGAACTCCCACTCCTCGCACCTCAATGATTGTACCCGGATCCGCGAGGTAGAGGGAGCAACTCCCCTCTCCCCTAGTACAACCACAGCTCACCATACACTCACATCCTATAAGGGGGAGGTAGAAATCCCAAAACGTAAGAGTCGGAGTAAACAACGGGCATGTCCATGACCGAGGACGCGGCTATACGTATAGATCTAAACTCTGCAGAGCGTGTACACCAGTACCCAACTCGGAATAGCACCCGGGCGGTGTACGGCCGACCGAGCCCATCCAACCGAATGAACACCTAAGAGTTACGATTCCATCCTGCATCCGGGTCTCGATGCGGTCCCTCGCAAAGGACCACCCCCAGAACTGTGAACATGCCCCCGTGTGGCCACACGGGGAGCGCCACAAAGGGAAAGGGACTTCACCCGATACCCTCTCACTGATACCCTCTATCCTACTAGCAGGTATGGTATCACACATGCTAGGGTTGACCCGGCCCTATCCCCACTCTTGGCGAGGTGGTGTGTACGAAAGTCCCGTGTAACAAAGCGACCCACTCGGTTTCAGACAGGGGCGAGCCCCTATCCTCCAAGTCATCACAAAAACCCCAACACCTGTGCTCCTAAAACCGTGTACCCACCATAGGTACCAAATGGGAATCGCCCGAGAAGACGAACCCTGGCCCCCGATCCCGGATCGGGTTGTCTGGAGCTCACCCCCGCCAAGTCACCCAAAAACACCTTCTCCTGCCAGTTTTTCCCCACACACGCCAAGAACACTACAACACAATCCCAACACATGCACAGCGAAGCTCAGCATATAATCACGCATAAATATAGTGGTAGTAGTAGGTCAATCAAGGACAAGGTATTTAAAAGGGGCAGTGCAAGGTTTCATCATATCCATCATCATGCATAAGTAAAGCGCTAGCAGTTCTAAAAGCAATGCCTAATGGGCATTCAAAGTAGGTCGGGCGTGAACCTGGGATCGGGTAGTCGTCGTAGCCGAGGTCGTCGTCGTAGTCCTGGTTCAGCTCTCCGGCTCCGGCTGCTCCTAGAATCGTAAATAAATAAATAAACTCGGCGGCTAAAGCAATAACTCCAAGAGGAAAAACAAATAAGACCCAAAAAGGAGGCAAACTCTAGCCTAGCACGGAGTTTGAGATTTTAGAAGATTTTAGGAAAATGTTTTGTATTTTTCGGAGTTAAAACGGATTTATTATGAATTTCTAAAGGAAAATACATTTCTGAAATTAAAATACGTATACACAATAGCACAGACTTTAGGCTAGCTATAAACCGGCTTTAGCTGACTCAAACTGGGCTTTAAACCAGCTACAGGCCGGCTCTTAGTGCGCACGTGGCAGCCACGCAGGTGGCTTTAAGCCAGCGGCAGCTGACGTGGCCGGCCGAAGCGGCGACCACGCGGCGCGGCACACCGAATCCGCCCCGGGCGTTTCTGCGGCTAGGTGTGGCGCAGCATGGCGTGTGGCACGGCCGCGAGTGGCCGGCCGCACGGGATCCCTCCTGGATCCTCTGCGGTGTGCTGCACGTGTGGGTCATCGTGTGAAACAAAAACCCTTGGGGTTTTGGGCTTGGCCGGAAGGTGTTCGGCGAAAGGCCCCAACAGAACGGCGGCGCGAAAAAGGGCTCGCCGACTGCGAGGTGTGTCCGGGCAAGCCAACAAACGGCAGCGCGCGGTCGAGGAGCACCAGGGGCTCTCGCTTGTGCACAAAAGGGACGACCTTGGCCGGGGTTAGGCCCGACGGCGACGAGACAAGGGTCGGCGGCGACGCGGCTGTGCAGAAAGGGTCGCCGGCGTGCAAGCGGTGGCCGAGGATTCGTTCGCGTGACGCAAGGTGGTGGCTTGGGTCAGCGCGGTGCTCGTGCAGCCATCTGGTGCTCCGGCACGACACGGAGGAGTGGATGGCGGGCGAAAAAACGCACGGCGGCACGGAGGAGCTCACGCGCGGTCTTCGGCGCGGGCAAGACGATAGCGGCGGTACGGAGAGAAACCAGCGCAAACACCGGTGCGAGGGGTTGTCCAAGTGCGAGCTAGGGTGCACGCACGGGCCGATGCAGCGCCGGGCTGGCCAAAGACCAGGCCTTTCCTTCCCGTCAACGAGATTAGGAACTTACCTCCGTCTCGAAGAGGTGTGGGTATTTCTCCTTCATGACCGATTCTTTCTCCCACGTCGCTTCTCGCTCGGTGTGATTGCTCCAAAGCACCTTGCAGAAGCGAGTGGTGGTACTCCTTGTAGCTTTCTCGGCCCAATCCAATATCTTTACCAGATACTCCAAGTACTCCAGATTGTCTTGCAAGTCGATAGCATCGGTGGAGACATGCTTGTCAAGCTTAGGGTCGAGACACCCCCGGAGTTGCGATATGTGAAACACGGGATGCACTCCGGCAAGATCAGGTGGTAACTCCAGCTTATAAGCAAGTTTCCCCACCTTTGCCAATATCTTGTAGGGTCCAACGAACCTTGGGGCTAGCTTCCCCTTCACATGGAACCTCTTCGTGCCTCTAAGCGGTGACACCCTCAGAAGGACATAGTCTCCAACCTCGAAGGAGATATCCCTTCGCTTTGGATCAGCATAGCTGTACTACCTGCTTTGAGCTATCTTCAGGTTCTCTCTTACCTTTGCAACATTTTCCTCGGCTTCAACAATGGAAGCAGGACCGAAGAAAGTCCTCTCCCCCACCTCAGACCACATCAGCGGGGTCCTACATCTTCTGCCATAATGAGCTTCAAAGGGTACCATTTGCAGACTTGCCTGAAAGCTGTTGTTGTACGAGAACTCAGCGTAGGGCAGACTCTTCTCCCAATCATTGCTGTAAGTCAACACACAAGCTCTCAGAAGATCTTCGAGAACCTGATTCACCCGTTCAGTCTGTCCATCAGTCTGAGGATGAAAAGCCGTACTATAGTCCAAGTGTGTGCCCATTGAATCATGCAGACTCTTCCAGAACTGAGCAGTGAACTGAGGGCCACGATCGAACACTATGCTACGTGGTGCTCCGTGCAACCTCAGGATGTGCTCTACGTATAGATCGGCCAACTAACTCACACTAAATTTGTTCTTCACCGGTATGAAGTGTGCTACCTTGGTCAAACGGTCCACAATCACCCAAATCGAGTCATTTCCCTTCTGAGTGCAGGGTAAACCCACCACGAAGTCCATGCTGATATCATCCCATTTCCATTGAGGTATCTCAAGTGGCTATAGCAGACCGGCGGGTCTTTGATGTTCCGCCTTCACTCTCTGGCATGTGTCACATCGTGCAACATACTCAGATATCCTTCCTCATGTTCTCCCACCAGAAACGACTCTTCAAGTCCTAGTACATCTTGGTGCATCCAGGGTGAATAGAGTACCGAGAGTCGTGAGCTTCCTTCAGAATCGTCTTCCGAATCTCCTCAACACTAGGCACACATATGCGATCCTTCAACCACAATGTGCCTTGCTCATCAATGCGGTAGTCAGGGGCCTTACCTCTCGTCAGAAGGTCTTTCACTTCTTCAATCTCTGGACACTTCTTCTGGGCCTGCCTGATTTGGTCTTCTAGACCGTACTTCACCCTCATCTCATTGAGCTGACCCCTCTCGATGATGTCGAGCTTCAATCTTTCCAACTCCTTGTACAACTCTGGCTGTTCCTCCTGCACCATCAGGTTGTTGCAACAGCTTCTTCGGCTCAAAGCATCGGCTACAACATTCGCTTTGCCTGGGTGGTAGTGAATGTTGAGGTCATAGTCCTTTATCAACTCTAGCCATCTTCGCTGCCTCAAGTTCAACTCTGACTGGGTGAAGATATACTTCAGACTCTTGTGATCCGTGTAGATATCACATTTGTTGCCCATCAAGTAGTGCCTCCATATCTTCAAAGCTTGAACAACAGCTGCTAATTCGAGGTCATGTGTCGGGTAGTTCTCTTCGTGCTTCTGAAGCTCTCTTGAAGCATAAGCAATCACCTTGCCCTCTTGCATCAATACACAACCAAGACCCTGCCTTGAAGCATCACAGTACACCACAAAGTCCTTGTTGTCATCGGGAAGCGTCAACACAGGAGTTGTGGTGAGTCGGGTCTTGAGCACTTGAAAGCTTGCTTCACACTTCTCTGATCACACGAAAGGCGTGTTGTTCTTAAGCAACTCGGTCATCGGCTTCACAATCTTGGAGAAGTTCTCGATAAACCGGCGGTAGTACCCTGCCATACCGAGAAAACTTCTGATTTCTGTCACTGTCTTGGGCGACTGCCATTTGGACACAGCTTCGATCTTCGAGGGATCAATTGCTACTCCTTCACCTGACAACACATGCCCAAGGAAAGCGACTTCCTCTAGCCAGAACTCGCACTTGCTGAACTTGGCATACAACTGATTCTGCCTCAGCTTCTCCAGCACTATCCTCAGATGCTCTTCATGCTCTTCAGCAGTTTCTGAGAAGACCAAGATGTTGTCAATGAAAACCACGACAAACTTGTCTAACTCGTCCATGAATACCTTGTTCATCATGTTCATGAAGTAAGCTGGAGCATTCGTAAGACCGAACAATACGACAGTGAACTCATACTGCCCGTACCGGGTCACAAACGCTGTCTTGTAGATGTCCTCGGGGCGGATCTTCATCTGATGATAGCCGGATCGAAGGTCAATCTTGCTGAAGTACTTTGCCTTTCTCAACTGATCGAGCAGGTCATCTATGCATGGCAACGGGTACTTGTTCTTGATGGTTACCGCATTAAGAGCGCGGTAATCAACGCACAACCGTTGTGTTCCATCCTTCTTCGGTACAAACATCACCTGTGAAGCCCAAGGTGATGCACTTGGTCGGATGTACCCCTTCTGTCGGAGAGCTTCTAATTCCTCCTTTAGCGTTGCCAGTTCTAACTTACCCATTCTGTAAGGACTTTGCACCACGGGTGTTGTACCTGGCACAAGGTTGATCACGAACTCCACATCGCGGTCTGGTGGTAACCCCGGCAGGTCATCAGGAAAAACATCGTGGTACTCACAAACCACTAGAACATCGGCCACTGTCTTCGTAGTGAGGTTGTACACAACTGGTACATCTTGTGACTTTAGCGGCTCAAATGTGATCTTCGTCCCCTTAGGGTGTATCAGGGTCACTTGTCGAGGTGACGAGGAGATAACCCCCTTGTGAGCGGTGATCCAATCCATGCCTAGAATAACATCAATCCCATTGGACTTCAGCACAGTCAGATCTCTGAGGAACTTGTGACCTTTGATGAACATCTCCACACCTTTGGATAGCAAGGTGCATTTGATATCTCTGAGCGGGGAGCTCGTCACAATAGGTTTCGGTCGGGGAGTCATGGAGAGAGACATTTTGTTTACAAAGTTAGAGGATACATAAGAACTAGTTGCACCAGTATCGAAAGGAATCAAAGCTTTTGCACCGCAAACTAAAAACTCACCGATCACGACGTCAGGAGCGTCGGCAGCCTCCTCCTCAGTCAGGAGGTTGAGTCTCCCAAGGTCAGCGGTCTGCTGGGGAGCAGCCTGAAGTGGCCTCCCTCCTGGAGCTGGTGCCTTGGCAGGTGTAGCAGAGTTCTTCTTGTTGGGGCACTCGAACGACTTGTGGCCTTGCTTGCCACAGGCGTAGCACGTAGGTGTGAAACCTCCGGTGCCGGGTCTTGACGCGAACTGCTAAGGGCGGTTGTAGCCACCACCCTGCTGCTGGTAGTTGGAGCTCCTTCCCCCTGGGTACGGTGCACGGCTTCCTCCGAAGCCACGTCCGGGCTGGTTGTTCCCCGGGCGGTAGCTCCCTCTCAGCAGGTTGCTCTGCCCACTCCTCGGCCTCTGGAAGGATCGATCGCCATGGTCCCGATCTCCCATCCTCTTCTTGCCCTTCATGCGTTCTTCATGCCGCCTCCTTTCTTCCTCGAGCGCGATCGCTCTGTTCACCAGGTGGCGAAGGGACTTGTGCTCACTGGCCTTCAAGCCCTGGCGGAGACCATGGTGGAGGCCTCGCAGAAACCAGAACTGCTTCTTGTCGTCGGTGTTGGTGTCATCAGGGCCATAGCGCATCATCTTCATGATGTGCCTCTCGTACTCCTCCACCCTCATCGCACCCTGAGTCATGGTGCGGAACTCCTGGGCCTTTTGACTCATGAGTTCCCTTAGCAGGTACTACTCGCGGAACACCTCACAGAACTCCAGTCAAGTGATGAATGCTGGGTTCGGGTGGCTGTCAGAGTAGTTGTCCCACCATGACTTGGCAGGACCCTCGAGCTGGTGGACGGCGAGAGCCACACACTCTTCATCAGTGTAGGCGGTGAGGTCGAGCTTCGTCTCGATCACGCGGAGTCGGTCATCGGTGTCGAGAGGATCATCTGAATAACTGAAGGTAGGGGCCTTCAGGCGGAGGAACCTCTCGATCTTCTTAGCGAAGTCCTCCGGCGGGATGTTGCGGTTCCCACCGTTGACTCGGTTCTCGACGGCTTCAGCCATCCTCTGCATCAGCTGAGTCTGAACGGCCATGACCTCAGCCAGGTTAGGTGGTGGCGGCGGTGGTGCTTCTCCACGGCCACGACCACGCCCACGACCCTGGGGAGCTGGGACCGGCTCAGGTTCTCCTTCAGCTTCTTCCTCTCCTTCTTCAGCATCGCCTTGACCGATGGGCGGAGGCAGCGGTGGTGGCACCACAACGCCTCGGCCTCGTCCCACTCCTCGGACGGGCGTGTGCCCACGACCACGAGTAGCAACGGGTCCATGCCCACGCGTGGGAGCGCGGCCACGTCCACGGCCACGGACTGGCGGGACCACTTCTTCTTCCTCGACCTCGGCCTCCTCGAGGCGGGCCAACAGACGTCCGGACCTCCTGATGGTCATCTTACTGAAAACATGACCAAGGGCAAAGGAAACTTTAGATACGTCACTCACCAACAAATTGAGTCTGATATACAAGCATGAAAATATTTCTACTAATATAATTCCAACACTCAAAAGGAAAAAGCAATAAGAACGATTAACTCCATTAAAACCAAACATTCAGCATCCATTAAGAGTACATAAGTTTCCTCGAGGCTGACTCAAGCCTTGGAGGTCACACACAGCAGCGATCTAATATAGCATTACATGATCTCAAAAGGGTGTGCACATCTAAGGTGTGAAAAGACTCATAACTCCACATGCACCGGAACAGGCTCTCGGCTGCATGGAAACAACTCATGGTAGCTACCTATATTACAACTCTACTCTTATTAGCATGATCTCGCTCCAGCACCCTACTCGGTGCGAGCCCTCTTGTACGTCACTGGGTGACGGTCCTCGTCGGGGAAGTCTCTCGGGAACATCCGGGTCAGCATGGCGTGAGCAGCCCTCACCTCCCCGGTCTCAATCGGTGTAGGCATGTCAGCCATCGGACACAGGTGTAGCTTGAGAGCAGACGGGTGCAGCTTGAAGGTCTCCTGGCGGATCTCCCGCTGGTCCTCTGGAGGAAGCTGACTGTTGAGCTCGTGAAGCTCGTCCACACGTAGAGAGTCAGCGTCCTCCCACGTCCTCAGCATCCTCTTGCACTTGTCCAGCAGGTACACAGAAGTCCTGGTGAGTGCAGCGAGGTTGGTGGTGTTGGCGTCCTTGTCCTTCGAAAGCTCGGCAACCTTGACCTTCTCACGAGCGAGACGGTGTCCCTATGCGGCAAGCAGTGCATCCTTCTGGTTCAGCTTGTCGAAGAGGCGGCTGAACTTGGCCTCCTGCTTGCGTAGGTCCTCCTTAGCGTAGAGCATCTCCTCACGGGTGGTCACTCTCTCTATCTCTGCCCGCACCACCAAAGAGTTGGCATGGCGTAGCCCACGCTCGAGCTGCTGGACTCGCTGGCGTAAGGTACGGTTCTCCACATCCAACCTCTAGCAGTGGGGTAGAAGCTGACGGACCTCTGTCGTAGTGTGCTCCAGTCTGCTGAAGAGTCCGCTCGTCTGCTCGCTCAGTCTGCGAGCATGAGTGTCGAGGTCCACGAGGTAGCTCCCTGTAGTGACGAGCGCCTCGTCGGACTCGCGTAGAGGAGCCTGGACAATCTCCTCCTCGTAGAGCGCCGAAGGGTCAGGTAGCCCTGCCACGATCGGAGCCACTCTGTAGTAGTCCTGGGGGATCAGCTGCAGGTCTCCCGTCTTGTACATGTCGTGGTACCTAGCTAACAGGTGGCGAAGTACGTGGCTGCAGGCAGTGTCAACAGCGTTCTCACGTTTAGTCCTGTGCTGTGCTCCAGCATCCCGGGGAAGTCTGGACGCGCTGGGTGGGGTAGGATGGCCATCGTGCAAAGCACTAGTGAGCCTGACAGAGTCGGTACGTCCTCGGTGCGGTAGGTGACGTGAGTCGGGGGAATCCCCAGCCTAAGGACGACCCAGTCCGCCCAACGAGCAGGACCCTCCATGTGCTCCGGGAGGATCTCTGTCTCCTGACGAGTCATTTCCTGTGACACGAAAGAAATTTCTAGTTAGTGCAGGTGAGATAGAGTTTTTCAAAGAAGGATAAGTTTTGTAATATATGCCAAGAGTTTATATATAGCAAAAGAGATCATTTAGAGTCCTAATTTTCTATCGACCATTTCTAAGGGCACGTGCTACGGTCAAGTATGGCTCTGATACCATCTGTAACAACCCGGGTTTTCAAAAGAGGAACACCCGTCAACCTGTACTCGCGATAGTCCCTGGATCAGACGCTATCACGCACAGACATCCATCACAGATAAATATCACATCCATACAACACAATTAAGCATCAAAGTATTAATATTATTACATGTCCTGAATAAAGGAGTACATCATTACATGCCTCTTGGCAGAATAACAAGAATAAGAGCCTACGCAGAGGTAGCTAGCTTCCAGAAGGTGTCTCCATCTTTATTCTTCTCTCCCACAGGCATCCTTGAGCGAAGCGTCGTGCCCCTTAGTCGTACCATCCGTCGGCGTTGTTGTCGTAGTCGGACTCGTACCATGCAAGCTCAGGGGCTATCCCCAAGGATTGGGATAGGTCCATGTCACCAACCGTATGCAAGCTTTAAGTGGCCTACTTCTAAAGGTAAAGAAAAGAACAAGGTAGAGGCTGGGAATTCCTAAGTAGCAGCAGCAACATAAATAGATTAACATCTCCAAATTCCCACCAATTTCCATATCACTCATCCACAATCGGTTACACCTGGTCACCCAGATCACCGTCTCCAGAACCTATCTCCAACTAGGGTCGGTGCGACAACTCCCACTCCTCGCACCTCAATGATTGTACCCGGATCCGCGAGGTAGAGGGAGCAACTCCCTTCTCCCCGAGTACAACCACGACTCACCATTCACTCACATCCTATAAGGGGGAGGTAGAAATCCCAAAACGTAAGAGTCGGAGTAAACAACGGGCATGTCCATGACCGAGGACGCAGCTATACGTATAGATCTAAACTTTGCAGAGCGTGTACACCAGTACCCAACTCGGAATAGCACCCGGACAGTGTACAGCCGACCGAGCCCATCCAACCGAACGAACACCTTGGAGTTACGATTCCATCCTACATCCGGGTCTTGATGCGGTCCCTTGCAAAGGACCACCCCCAGAACTGTGAACATGCCCCCGTGTGGCCACACGTGGAGCGCCGCAAAGGGAAAGGGACTTCACCCGATACCCTCTCACTGATACCCTCTATCCTACTAGCAGGTATGGTATCGCACTTGCTAGGGTCGACCCAGCCCTATCCCCACTCTCGGCGATGTGGTGTGTACGAAAGTCCCGTGTACCAAAGCGACCCACTCGGTTTCAGACAGGGGCGAGCTCCTATCCTCCAAGTCATCACAAAAACCCCAACACATGTGCTCCTAAAACCGTGTACCCGCCATAGGTACCAAATGAGAATCGCCCGAGAAGATGAACCCTAGCCCCCGATCCCGGATCGGGTTGTCTCGAGCTCACCCCCGACAAGTCACCCAAAGACACCTTCTCCTGCCAGTTTTTCCCCACACACGCCAAGAACACTACCACATAATCCCAACACATGCACAGCGAAGCTCAGTGTATAATCACGCATAAATATAGTAGTAGTAGGTCAATCAAGGACAAGGTATTTAAAAGGGGTAGTGCAAGGTTTCATCATATCCATCATCATGCATAAGTAAAGCGCTAGCAGTTCTAAAAGCAATGCCTAATGGGCATTCAAAGTAGGTCGGGTGTGAACCTGGGAGCGGGTAGTCGTCGTAGCCGAGGTCGTCGTCGTAGTCCTGGTTCAGCTCTCCGGCTCCGGCTGCTCCTAGAATCGTAAATAAATAAATAAACTCGGCGGCTAAAGCAATAACTCCAAGAGGAAAAATAAATAAGACCCAAAAAGGAGGCAAACTCTAGCCTAGCGCGGAGTTTGAGATTTTAGGAAAAGGTTTTGTATTTTTCGGAGTTAAAACAGATTTATTATGAATTTTCTAAAGGAAAATACATTTCTGAAATTAAAATACGTATACACAATAGCACAGACTTTAGGCTAGCTATAAACCGGCTTTAGCTGACTCAAACTGGGCTTTAAACCAGCTACAGGCCGGCTCTTAGTGCGCACGTGGCAGCCACGCAGGTGGCTTTAAGCCAGCGGCAGCTGACGTGGCCGGCCGACGCGGCGACCACGCGGCGCGGCACACCGGATCCGCCCCGGGCGTTTCTGCGGCTAGGTGTGGCGCAGCATGGCATGTGGCGTGGCCGCGAGTGGCCGGCCGCACGGGATCCCTCCTGGATCCTCTGCGATGTGTTGCACGTGTGGGTCATCGTGTGAAACAAAAACCCTTGGGGTTTTGGGCTTGGCCGGAAGGTGTTCGGCGAAAGGCCCCAACGGAGCGGCGGTGCGGAAAAGGGCTCGCCGACGGCGAGGTGTGTTTGGGCAAGCCAACAAATGGCAGTGCGCGGTCGAGGAGCACCAGGGGCTCTCGCTTGTGCACAAAAGGGACAGCCTTGGCCGGGGTTAGGCGCGACGGCGGCGAGACAAGGGTCGGCGGCGACGCGGCTGTGCAGAAAGGGTCGCCGGCGTGCAAGCGGTGGCCGAGGATTCGTTCGCGCGATGCAAGGTGGTGGCTTGGGTCAGCGCGGTGCTCGTGCAGCCATCCGGTGCTCCGGCGCGGCACGAAGGAGTGGATGGCGGGCGAAAAAATGCACGGCGGCGCGGAGGAGCTCACGCGCGGTCTTTGGCGCGGGCAAGACGATAGCGGCGGCGCGGAGAGAAACCAGCGCAAACACCGGTGCGAGGGGTTGTCCAAGTGTGAGCTGGGGTGCACGCACGGGCCGATGCAGCGCTGGGCTGGCCAAAGACCAGGCCTTTCCTTCCCGTGCGGGTGCACGCGAGCGCGCAAGCTCCCAGCTTGACCACGGCGCACGGAATGGAACAGCGAGGCGGCAGGACGGCGACGTGCACATCAAACGATCAAGGAAGAAAAGTAGAGGCGCACGTTCGGGGTCGATGGCAGCGGCACCTGCAATCGAAGGGCACAGTTCGAAGACTGGCATCAGGGCGACGGCGTTCAGCGCGGTGGCGCGGCGCAAGCAGGCACGACTCGTGCTCGTTCCTCCTTGGTGCGAAGGCTGGGTCCACAGCAGAGAGGAAGGAGAGCACTGCCTCACCTCGGTGACCACGGGTCGAAGTGCAGTGCGTCGGGGAAGAGCGTGGAGCAGGGTCGACGGCGGAGCGGGAAGCAGAGCGGCGCGGTGCAGAGGAAGCAGACGGGCGCGGTCCTTGGCTTCATGGTGAACAGGGGCTCCGCGGGCGGCCTCCGGCTTCACGGCGGCAACGGCGATCCCCACGAACGGCCTCCCCGCCTTCTTCTCCTCCTTCCCCCTTCTTCTCCTCTGGTGACACAGCGGGCGGTGCGGTTTGGCGAAAACCCCAAGGCGGCTAGGGTTGGGAGAGATTGGGGCTGCGGCAGTGGCTTTTATAGAGCCTAGGCGAGGCCAAGGGGTGCGTGGACAGCTTGGATGCGACGCGGGCACGCGAACGGCATCCCTGCGGCGGCCATTGGAGGCCTCCCCCGAGCTCGACTGCTTTGGGCGCCTTCGTCAGCAAAAGGGGAAAAGGAGGGAGAAGCATCTGGTGCTCGGGCCCCACATGGCGGCGTCACGGCGTCGGGGGGTAGGTGGTAGACGGGCCGGTGACTTGTGTGGGCTGCGAGGTGATGGGCCGGCGGAAGATCGGGGTGCTGCGGGGCCTGGGTGGCGTTTTTGAAGGAGGTTGGGCGGACTTGGCTTGCCGGAACAAGGGAAGGTTTCGGCCCAGCAGGGATTCAAGGTTTCTCCTAAAAAAAAACCTAAAAGCCTTCTGCTATTTCAAACAGATTCAAATTTGAATCACACTCAAGTTAAATCCAAATAAAGGCCAAACAACTCCAAGGTTCTCACAATAGCATTTTATATTTCCTAGAATTTTTAATTAGCTCAAAAATAAATCTAGGATTTTAGGAGAGAAAAGAAGGCACTCTTATTCAATTTTAATAAGCACTTCAATTAAATCACCAGAAAATTTTAAATCCTCATTTTCATAACTAAACATTCCGTAATAAAATTATGGGATGTTACAGCTGGCGCCCCCTGGGCGCGCACGCCCGTCTTGGCGCACACCGGCGCAGAGCGCTGCGGCGAAACGCATACGGCGGCGCTGGTGGCTCCAGCGACAGAACAAGCACACGAGAAGATACTCTAGGGTTCCGCGACGGGTTAGGTGCGGCCACAGTCCTAGGGTCGGGCACGTGTGGACGGTGCACGGCGCGACACGATGAGGAGCTCGGCACGACGCGGCGTGCAGCGGCGACAGCGCAACGCGCATCGGACGGCGGCGGTTTCGCACGGCAACCTGGAGTCTGCGCTGAGGTGCACAAGCCCCAGGAGCGCGCGCGGACGCATGCCTTGCGCAGAGCGGCAACGGTTAGTGCACGCACATGTGAGGGCGCTCGGCACAGAGGTGGCCGGCGGCGACATGGCGGCTGCGGTGGCGCGCGAAGCGATGGCGAGCACCTGCATAGAAACAAACAGCACGAAGGCCGAGCACAAGGACGCGTCGACACGGTGATCACGATGGTGAGGTCCGGCGCGGTGCTGGGGTGCGCCTAGGCCTGGGAATGGATCAGGATCCGGCCCTAACTCCACTCCGATCCTAATTTATTATGGGCCAATCCAATTCTAATCCAACCCTCATTTAGTTGATTTGACTCAATCCAATCCAATCCGGAGTTTCACAGCATCCTAATCCACTCCAATCCTATTTTGAGCCCGAGGGCTGTGTGCACACTACGATCCAAGGGCCTTCACAAATATGTACTGCCACTAGCAACATACTGCTACTAGCCACTGCAAGGGCCTTCTCAATGGCTTTCCCAAACAATTATTAGCAAATGCATATTAATAAACTATAAAATACAAGTTAGGAGCACTATGTTTGGTCACTGAACCGGTAGATGTCTGAGTGCCGCTCACATGTTTCAGAGTCAGAAGCAGGCATAAAAGAGAATACTGACACAAAATCAAGATTACAACTGCAGATGGGGACATTAGGTGACATAAGACCTTTGGAAGTATTATTTTGCTGCTTCCCATCAAACAACTGCTTTAGTTTGCACCCAAGCCTGACTGAAAGTGTGCTAAGCAAAACACCCCCTGCTACAAGAACCCAGTTTTTTCATCACTAGGAATTAGATGAGTCTGTAGTTGTCTTTGTATATATAGCTAGCGATGCATCTTCTTCTTCATCTGATTGAAACATGCGTTGTCTAGTCATTGGTTCACCTGCAATGAACAAGACAAACATATTAAACCATTATTGTAAACATAATAACCACCTTTGCAAATTGTATCTCAAATATGACATTTACCTTCATCTGCATCATTCAAGCCAAACAACCAGTCTTTTGCACATACTAATGCTTTAAGAGTTTCTGGAGAGAGAGATGTTCGATTTTTGCCAAGTATCCTTCCAGCACAACTAAAAGCAGATTCCGAAGACACCGTGCTTACAGGAATTGACAAGAAATCTCTGGCCATCAAAGACAAGATAGGATAGGCATCTGAGTTCTTTTTCCACAATGCCAGAACATTAAAGTTCTCTCCTGCTCTCACAACTACTCTAGGATCATCCAAATAAATGTCCAGTTCAGTTCTTTCTGAGCGAGTCCTCGAGTTTTGTGATGAAAACTGAGCAAATGCAAGCTCCACACGCCGCTTGCCACGAAGTCCAGAAGAACTCGAATCACCCTGACTTAAAACTTCCTCTTCATGCGAAGTGAAGACAGGACCGGCAACGTTCCTCACAATCCTCTCGTACTCTAGATAATATTGCTGCAAATATTGTCTGAGCTCTCTCATCTTCTCTTCCCATTCTAGCCTCTTAACAGTCATGAAGTAGAACTTGACGAAGTCAGCTTTCATCGATGGATCCAGGACAGCAGCTATGAGAAGTATCATACTAGGTGCAGCCCAGTACTTCTCAAACTTGGTATACATAGCTTCAGCCAACACATTGAGCAGTGCATTGGCATTCCATGCCTCATCAATCAATACATCTCGAATTGCCATCATCATCTTCACAAACATGTGAGCTGTTGGATGCCTATCTGCAGAAAATGCTTTTGTTGCATCGCTGAACTGTTCTAGAAACTCATGAAGTGATGCATCGTCCTGCCAATCTAGTTCACTGGGACAATCTTGAAGTTGCTCTACTGCAAATCTGTTCAGAGCTGCTTTGTACTTTAGAGCTTCATGCAACATATCATATGTAGCATTCCAACGGTGAGGAACATCTAGAACCAGCCCGGACTTGCCTTTGAGACCTAATGTCTGAACGATTGAGTTAAATGTTTGCAACCGTGAAGGTGTAGAGGTGGCAACCCTAATGATGTCCCTTATCCTTTTAGTTGCATATGGAATGATTTGCAATCCTGCTTGAACCATTATATTGAGCACGTGAGCAGCACATCTGACATGTAGATGCTCACCCTTAAAGAACATCTGTGGACCTAGAGCGGCACACAAGTCTCTGATTGCTCTATTGTTCACACTTGCGTTGTCCAGAGTCACTGAGAATACCTTATCAACCAGATCCCACTCCATCAAACAAGCAGTAATCCCATCTTGCACAACAAATGAGTTATGAGGATAAGAGATCTGCTTAAATGCAATTATCTTCTTCTGGAGCTCAAACTCTTCATCGATGTAATGTGCTGTAACTCCAAGATAACCCAAGTTTTGGTTAGAAGACCACAAATCAGCTGTTAAACTGACATGAGACTTCAACTTTGTGATCTTATCTTGAAGTTGCAATTTCTCTTCTTCGTACAACATCATACAATCTGCACGAATTGTTTGTCGACCGACCGCACGGAATGAAGGTTGACAATAGTTTATCATCTCTTTCCAAGTAGGATCATCTGCTTTTCGAAATGCAACCTCACCATGAACAAAATACTTTGCAACAAGACCTCTGAATACCACAGGATCAAACACTGAATTATCTCTACCGGGTGTGTTCTTCAAAGATGCTAAGAATCTATCCCTGTCCTCTTGAGGGATGTGAGGGCAATAATATCCAATATGTCTGTTCAAATGAGTTGTTCCTTTCCCTGACACAGAAGATAACTGAAGCTTTACTTGCAGACAGCTTTCTCAATTCCATCAATGATTTCTAAGTCAACATAAGCCCAAACTTTTGCCCTCTTTTTCCCTGAGCGGCCTGACTGATCTGTGGAGATAGCATCCTCAACCTCTGTTGCGGTTGCTGATGAAACTCTTTCCATAATATCAGACACTGTAAATCATTTTATAAGGTTGTCCTACAGTACAAATACCAAACATATCCAACCCCTGTCAGTGTTTTGGCCACTGAGCCTACCAAGGGGGTACCCAAGGTAGTAGATTGTGCGGTGGAGGATCGTGAGACCTGGAACTCGAAAGTATGCGTGAGGACACGGGACACAGATTTATACAGGTTCGGGCCGCCGGAGTAGCGGACCCTACGTCCTGTTTGGAGTATCAAGTATGGCGCCCTGCGGTTGGGTGATCCCCGGAGGGGTTGGGGGATTCACCTTGAGGTGTTGGCCTGTCCTCCTAGGTACCCGGCCCTCCTTTATATAGTCCAGGGGGCGGGTTCCTAGTCGGTTACAAGATAGGAGTCCTAGTAGGATTACATGGTACGAGTCCTAGTAGGATTACAAGGATTTATGGTATGAGTTCGTATTCTTCCATGTATGGGTACCCAGGGGTATATGGTCGACAAGCCCCCGAGCACTTTGTAGTCTTGAGCAGCAAGTTCGAGTAGTCTTGAAGCTTCGTCGAGTAGTTTCTGGTCGTCTCGAGTACTGCTAGCCGAAGTCTTCAATAGTACTTGAATTTTCGAAAGAGTGGAATGTGCTCTAGTTCATCTATGAGTACTTTTGAATCATCCTTGAGTAGTTCCCAGGCGTCCCCGAGTTCTAACCCAGGAAGTCTTCAAAAAATACCCATCTTGTCTTGAAGTCTTGATCTATATGGAGGTGCGATTTACGAAAATCGCACTCCATATGGAGTGTAGCCCCCGAGCCTGAGTTTGAATCGAAGAATCAAGCTGAGGGTCAATCTTGAATCTGCATCTTCCGTCTTTGAAAAAAGAGGTTGATGGTTGTAGCATAGTAGCCCCCGAGCCTTGAAGTGATTAGATGATCAAGGACCCTCAGCTTATATAAGTCACTAACTATCGGCTACACAAGATTCTAAGCCTTGATCAAGGACTTCTCAACACCTGCCTAAATATTATTTTCAAGCATCAACAATGTCACCAATTGAGATTTTGGATTTCTCAGCTACTATTAAATGAACCTGGCCCTGCAGAATTAAATTCAGTTGGACTATGGTGTTATGCCCATATGAGGCCTTTAACTCAGCTTATATTTGTGTTCTCATAAAGGATGAGCAACTCTACAGGGTGGTAAGTTGTTTGTTGGTCATTTCCCTGACCAATCTTTTAATTCATGCAGTTAACATGCATTATTTATTTCTCTCCTGCTATTTCGTTCGCTTGATTAGAAAAATCGTGTTAGAAGTAAGGTACACTCCTGCAATTTCCCTTCTTATTTTAGTGTGCTGGTCAGTTCTATCCATGTAGCGGCTGCCCTTTTGAGCCTTGGATGGTAAGTAATAAGTTAAATTTTCTGACCATTTTCCTGATTCTTCACATTACAGTATAACCGACAACAAGCTTTAGTTGCTGGCTGTTATAACCAAGTAGAAATTCTGCATGTTCTTTAATTAATCGATCAGCTTGTGGTTAGCTCTCTGCAGATTTTTTGTTATCTTTTTTTTCAACAGTTCAGTTCGCTGAGATAGTAGACTGCAGTAAGCAGTAGTAATCTGCATGTTAACAGTCACTCCTTACTGTTTGGGTTCTCTTCGCCAACAGATATCTCGTTCACACCTCTTAACACTTCTAACTTGTTCTGTTTTATCATGTTAAATATATATGCTTTGAGCATAGCTTTAATTCCGGTACTGCTTGCTTTCCTATGTGAACAGATCATTTTAGCTCAACTATTGGTTGTGGAGATCGACTAATATAGAGGTTTGGTAGCTGGCAATAGTTTCATCACTATCCTTTACGTGATTATAATACCATCATAATGTTATGGGTAGATGCAAGATTTGATTGGATTCAATGTGCTAATATATAAGGATGCTTTTGGAAGTGGATATTTTTTGAAATAACATACTGCAGAAATTTATTATGCTTAGCCTCTTGACTCCTGATTGTTTGGTCTGCATAGTTTAATCCTGTTCTCCAGCCACTGAAATTTATATATGGATGCCTAGGAAATCTTTTGAGCTCCACCATTTGAATTTATAAGGAAGCTACTCAGTCTACTCATTAAGAATAGTTCTTGCAGACCTTTTAGCTGCTGATTGTTAGAACCAAGTAGCAGTTCTTTGTTTTCTTCAATTGATTGATCAGTTCATGGTCTATTTAATGCTCTCAGGAGGTTTTTTGTTTTCTTTTTTCGAGTGGAACAAGGGGATCAATTTATCACAGATCTAGAACAGTTCAGTTCGCTCAGGTAGCAGACTGCAGTAGCGAGCAGTAGTAATATGCATGTTAGGTGTTGCTGCTTCCTATTTGGTGTCTCTTTGCCAGCAAATAGAATCTTGGGATTGCTTTGCCTTATTTATATAAAACATGGGTAACTAATTTGGGTGCTAAAATCCTACCTTCTGAAAGTATTGTTGCCTTTCATTTTGTGAAATTTGTTCACCTACCTTCAGATCGTTTAGAAAATTTTGGATATCTGTACATCATTAATTCTTAGAGATGGTGCTAGTCGCTTGCTTTAAGTTTGGTGAAAGCAACCCTTTTTCACTGATATGTCTAAATACTTATTTATCTAATCATTCTGCCATGTGCTTTACATATGAATTGAAATATTCATTGTCCAGCAAGACACTAAAGGTGCTTATCTCCAATACACTCATCGAACATATGCATCAATATATCAGCTGTCGCCCGTCTTAGTTTTTGCAGGTTGCTAAAGTATTCAACTTCAGAATTGGGTTTCACATGTTCATTGAACTTCATCTTTATACCTAGAGATAACAAATTGTCATTGATCTCTGAATATTCAATTGAGAATGAGGATTCAGTGTTGGCATTCAGATGTTATAAAGCTGGGAGCTCACATGCAGCAGGCTATCCTGTTTTTTTAGAGCAGATTCAGTTGGGGATGCAGCGGTCAGGCCAAACTTGCAAAGTTATACCGGTTGCTTAATAAGGTAACACCACTATAATTATCATGCCTCTAGATATCACAACCATTTTGTAAGTACCTCCAAATCATTTCTAAGTTCAAAACCCCTCACTTGAATGGTTTATGCTATCTCCATCATAGCTAATCTTTACTACAATAAGCCTAGTATATTAAGTGTGAGTATAAGGCCCTGTTTGGTTCCCATAAGTAAGGTGACTTAAAGTGCAAAAAGTGCAAAATAAGTCACTAGGGAAACCAAACAACCATGACTTAAATGGCATGACTTATAAGTTGCATAAGTAGCTTCACCCCTACTTAAAGTGACTTATTTCCATTTTTCCCTCTCCTACCTCAAGTGAGGCCCACTAGAACACACCGACTTATAAGTCAGGGCAACCAAACAGGACTGACTTAAATACAACTGACTTATAAGTCACCCGACTTATAAGTCATGTGACTTATCGGAACCAAATGGGGCCTAACTAGCATTAATTGAGGTACTTGTTGCAACTTAGGTGGTTCCTATATACTATTCCAAGAGCCCTAGAGGGGCTAATCATGAAAACTCTTTTTTGCCCTTTATGAATTTCTCACTTACAACACTTCACTAATGTCAGTATTGCTTTACCGATACAGGCTAACTCTGTTAATCATGTGATTACTCTTGCACTATTCACATATCCTACATGACTTTTACCAACATGTCACTACCATTTTCGAACTATGATTCATTTTACGTGTAATAGTGTATACTCTATGAGACTATGTCAACATCTAATAATCGAAAGCAACCAAGAGTTGCTATATCGACTAAAGCTGAAAGTAAGTCCACAAAAGCTCTTGATCAAACTTTTGTCGACTTATCTGTTTATTTGTGTTGTTACTATGCCGAGGTTAGATGAGGCATGTGACCTTTGATCAAGACATCCTTCCAAAAATGCAAGTTACATCTTATGTATTAAAATCTTTCTATTGCAGGGTCTCACCACTGTAAGTATCTCTTCACCTCCTCAAGACTAACTCGTATATACTAGACCTTTGCTTTTTCCTTTGCAGGTACATTGGTTTTCTTCTCTTACCTAAGTCAAAAAATAGTGCATGATGTATTGGTTTTCATAGCAACACGACCATATAGACATTCGAATATCATCATTTATTGAAATCACCTCTATTGGCATTCATCAATCATTGGTCCCTCACTCTATATGGTTCTCAAAAAGCACTAAGCTCTATCTTCACCTTAAACCTTTATCAAAATACAAGGTAACTGCTTCCATTCCCTCTCCTAACAACGGATATCTTTCTTTTGCAGGGTAACATTGTTATTACTTTTACTGCTGTCAAAATACCTTGATTCAAGCTAACCCTCGTAGGAAAACTTAACCATTTTCAGCCTGACAATATATGTTTCAAGTGATAATTCAATCCTTCGTATCTTGATTCGTAAACCTATGCAAATTCTTGAATGGGCAAATCTATACTACTCTGTCACGTGCGATAGTATCAATCTCTTGGATCCTTTGTATCTTGATGATACAACCAACTATGAATTGCATCTTTGCATATGCATGCATTTCAATCATTTGCATCAAGGCATGCATCAAAAGCATTACATTGCACGAGATACTTGGTTTTACTTTCCAAGTTGAGCCACAGGCAACAATAAGTTGCAGCCATATTCCAAGAATCGTGGTTATCCCAAAAAAACCACACGGCCTGGAGGCAACAATAAGTTGCTGCCATATTCCAAAAAGCGTGGTTATCCTTAAAACCACACGGCCTGGAGGCAACAATTAGTTGCGGCCATATTCCAAAAAGCATGGTTATCCTTAAAACCATGGGCCTAGAGGCAACAATGAGTTGCAGCCAAATTCCAAAGAAATGAAAATTCTATTCTTGTGTTAACTTTCATTTCAATATGGACTTGTTTATCCCTCTAACCTTGCAGGATTTAAAATTACATAATGGAAGCAAACAAGAGTTGTGAGATATGACAGTAATCATCTAGTACCATATGTTTGACATTACCTGTATGATCTGGATCTAAGGATGCTTATGTGAAATGATGATTGCACTATTCTTTGTACTATATACATACAATCCCTTTCAGGTGAAAGCTGTCGGGCCAACCTGACTACAAATTCGACAAGGCTCGGCGCTAGAGGGGCTCGACCTCATCATCTTCCACAACTTCGTGCCTTCTGCTACATCGGCTCAAGGGGCTCAACTTGGCATCTTCTACTGCGTCGGCTCGAGGGGCTCACCCTCAGCATCACCATCAATTTCGACACTGCCATGTACCACGCCATCAACTTCGACAACATCTACATGTACCGCACCATCAACTCGACGACATCATCTACTTCAAGTGTGATTCAACCTCAACCACTTCGACAACTTCGACGACATCATCTACTTCAAGCACGATTCAACCTCAACCACATCTACCACTTCAACTACTACACATGAAGCTTCTCTCATGAACACCAACCAAGAGGGGTTGGGGCTGCACTGGAGGACCAGTACATCATCATTGTCCGGTGCTCGTGAGAGAATTTAAAGAAGTTGCAGCTAGCACAACGACGAGTGCTTCAGCCACATCAGCTCTTGAAGCGAAGAGTGGAGCTGCACGAAGATCAAAGTCTGTCGCTCAAGTCACTTGGAGGCAAATGAACTGGAGGCCCAAGATTGGGTTTTTGGTTTTTAGCGAGGCGCACATGGGTAGGTTGCCAAGGGCATTCCTTGCAACCGGAGTTGGACTTGTATTTATACCTCTTTTAAACATGAGCAACTATTAGGTCTTGTTGTGCCGACCAAGACCGAATAGTTGAGGGGCTACTGTTGGGGGTGCGCCTTAGGAGGCCTAAGGCTAGGACCCTCCTATGTATAAAAGAGGCCAAAAAGGGGGCCTGAGGGCGTTGTTGTAAAAATTGAAAGACCTATTTGTAATTTGAAACTTTGTCAGTGGAAATAAAATAAAGACCCACCTCCTCCCTATACATAAAGGGAAATGGGCTTGGAGCAGGGGGTTGATGGTCATTTTTCCCCTACCATTCTTCCCTCTTCCTGTTGGAATAAAAAACCCAACAAAAGATTCGAACTTTAAACATGAATCTCATTAGATTATAGTATTATTATCATCAACGTTGATCAGAAAAATAATAATACCATAATCACATTTAAACTAAATACTTTCTGATAAAATCATAATATTGTTACCATCAACGTTGGTCAGAAACGTAAACTTTGTACTCCTCTAAATTAGGGGATGAAACTTTTACTTTGCAGCGGAATATGAATAAAATTCATGATAAACTTACTATTCACAATATTTCTGTCACTTTTCTAATATCTAAACAAATATCTCATTGGTTCAATTTGAGTAGAGATTAAATTTAGACAAAAAAATCCAATACATTCAATAGAGCTTGTGAAATATTCAAAACAATTCACAAATACAACTGTGTGACGCTGTGTATGCGGCCCGGATCAAAATTGGGCCCGCAATCCTCTCGCGTGCGCGCGCGTTGGGCTCTAGCCCAGTAGCGAATGGGCAGGCCACCAATCGTGCTCGCGAAGGCTTTCTACCTGGGCCGAATTTGGCCCATCTGGCCACCGGCTGCCGAGAGCCGTCGATCGCCGTTGGACGCCATCCGACGGCTGTCCACGCGGATCGCGCGAACAAAACTGCGTCTGTCGGCCGCCCCCGAACCCTAGCCCCATTTCCCCTTTCTCCCCCGCGAAACTCGCACCGCGCAGCGGCAGTGGCGGAGCGACCCATGGCCGGTGAGTTCACCAGCGATGGCGAGGGTGGTTGCGCCACCGGCGCAAAGGCCGCGGCGGTCTCACCTTTTTCCCTTCCTTTCTCTTCTATGCCCTCCCCCTCTTCCTTAGCCCCGCCACGCGAGATCCAGTGAGTGCAGCCATGGTGGCCCAGAAAAGGGTGGCGGCGCCGCCACGGAGCCATTTGCCCGCGCACGCTCGCCCGAGGGTGAGCAGAGCACGCCGTCGTCGAACGACTTTGCGACGGTGCCCTGTGCCACGAGTCCAAGGCGAGGTCGCGCAGCGGCGTGGCCTCCCGAGGGCTCGGGTGACTTTCCTCGCTGTAACATCCCAGAATTTTGCTAAGTGTGAATTTGCGAAAAAATTAAAACTTTTTATTAATTGATGAGTGCCAACCATTTTTAAACCCTTGTGCTAGCCTCTCTCTTTAATTCCATATAAATAAAACCCAAGTAAAAAAATATAAATTCAAATTATGGTAAAAATATGTGATTTGGATTTTATGAATTTTATTTGGATTTATTTGAGTGTGTTTGGAATTTGAAATAGTTCAAATTCAAATAGTAAGTTTAAATATGAATTCAAAACTATTTTCAAAACCTATAACTAACTTGGGCCTGCTAACCAGCGAGGAAGTTCACCGGCTCCCCTTTAACTCGTGTGTTGCTCCCTGCCGCTTGCTTGCGAAGCGTGCTGCTGCGCATGCTCTTCTGATGTCGCGCACCCCAGTGCAAAGTCAGGAGTGCCATGCCGAGCCGCTGCTAACCGCCGTCATGATGTCGCCGCGCCGTGCCGAGAACGCCGCCGCGTCGCATCGCGCGCTGGCTAAACCGCTCGACCCCAGGGCTAAGACCTCGCCGGATTAACCACGTGTCCCTAGTGGACGCTGTGATGCGCTTGTTTGATCGCCGGAGGCGCTGCTCGCCGTCGCCGCCGCGCTCTGCGCTGGCGCGCGCCGAGGCACGCGCGTGTGCCCAGGGAGCACCAGCGAACCCCAGCATAGCTCTGGGAGTGCTGGCGCATCACCCTGTTAAGTCCAAGGGTCTCTAACAGACCTTGGCACACTGACTCGAGCTATGGGCCTTTGCCTGGGCCTTAGCCCATTAAGTCCTGACGGCAGCCCAACTAACAGAGTTTAGGGTGGTTTTTTGGACTTGGTTCACTAGGCCCTGTTGGGCCAGGTCCATTGGGCCAATTTCGGCCTACTAACACTTTTGGCCCATTAACGGCCCACTAACCGCGAAAGGCTGACGTCATGTTGATGTCATGCTGACGTCATCCGTGTATTTTAAATAAAAACCTCTTTTCTGTTTTATAAATGATTTTATAATTATTTTATAAATCGTATAACTTTTAAAAAATCATAACTAATTATTTATAACTCCGAAAAATATGAAACCAGATTCATTATTTTTCTAAAATCGAGCCGGTGCTGTTTGTAGATAGTTTGGGTCTTTTTAGATCTTTTAAAATTGGGTTTCTTCGGATTTATGCCTAGATGCTTGCTGGTAATTTAGCGTCTCGTATCTCGTGCTGAGCAGACCCGAGCTACGAGCCGGAGGAGGAGTTCGACCCCGACTACAACCTGGACCAGGACTACGGATGCCAACCAGGTGTCATGTCACTCCCTACCATATAGATCCCATGCATGCTTTTAGCTGCTAGCGCTTAATTATTATTTATGAATGATGTTGAAATGCATAGACAATCTATTAGCCATGCCTCGATTTGTTATATTCTGTGCCTTGAACTTCCTACCTTTGGAACTAGCTACAGACCCCTAGTTAGTTCCCGATATTTACTATCCATATATTTTACTCTTTCATATGGATGGATTTCTGGTTTGGACTGAGATTGGAATATCTCGGTATTCTGGTGTGTGTTTTGGGTGAGTGTGTATCCTTGACGTGTTACCGCGGGAGCGAGCCGCTTTGGTTACTTGTGAACACCTGTCTAGGGGAGATGCGACCTGGCCTCCTGCCCTAGCGGCGTGTCGGACGGATGGAGTTGGTGAGTGCTCGCTCCTTGCAATTAAGGACCGATCGACTGTGTGACATTGATCTTTGGGCTATTTTTGTACAAAATGTTCGCTCACGTATGGGCGGGGTTCGATATGAGAACTAGTTTGTGGATAGCATTCAGCTTGTAAGCGGATCGGTGTGATCGTGTGAGGGGGACGGTTTATACCCCCCGAGTAGACGTCGCCCCGGCTCCTCCGGGGATGGTTTCACAGCTCCGAGGCCCTGCTGGTAAGTTTCACACCCCAGTTCAGGATGAGTCAGGCTCGGAGAGGCAGGAGAGTGCTATCTACTGCTAGGTCTCCGGCCGTTAAGTAGGGATGTGGAACGGAGGCATCCGTTTCTGCCCTATCCGGCGGGTCTAGTTGTACAACCTCTGCAGAGTGTTAAACCTATAGCTATAGTCCGTGTCCACTGGTATGGACATCCCTTTCGATCTCTCACCTGGCTAGTTTTTTCTGTGCTGCTTCTCTCCCCTGTGTGTGTGAGCCCGGCTTTATGCCGTTGAGATGTGGGGATAGGAGCTGGTGACCCCACATCGCAGATGAGAGTGAGATGCTGAGTCTTGGTTGAGATTCGGTGCTTTGGTGTTCTTTCCTTGGTTGGGGTGTTGACCCCGGAGGTGTGGATCTCCTCGGAGATGGTGACCTCTATGCATTTATGCTTACCTTGATGTTGCTACCGCTGCATGCATAACCTTCTACAGCCATATATAGGCTTATTCATGCATACTAGAATTATTCCTTTGCTTTCGCTCTTTGTTAGGAAGCTGACATGACCTACTCGCTTATCGAGTAGATGACGGACTTTCAGACCAGGAGCCTGACTACGACTTCGAGAACGACGGCTGGGAGGACTGAGGCTTGTTCTACACTCGAGCTGCCTATGAGAGATGGTGTCTACTTCGCTACATGAGTTCAGCTACGTAGATGTTTACTCTGTTTGATTCAGTCCTGTTGGACTTGTACCCGGCATGTGCCAATGAGATGTACTCAGATGTTTATTTATAATAATATTAATTATGTGGATCTTCTATATCTCCTTCTATGTTGTATGGATTTGTTACTATCTGAGACAGGGATTACATGTGATAGCCTCCTGGGACTATCCCTGAGGTGCAGGGCATCAGGTTTCCATTCTCGGAAATCCGGTTCGTTTCACTCGCGGTGTCCAGGGGACGCCGGCAGTGGTGACGGCGGTGAGGTGAGCCCACTGGTAGGTCCCCTTCTCCGCCATCCTTTGTGGATCTAGGGTTAGGGTTTCGAGATTTTCATCTTTCAATCCGTGATGGGATCCTTTCGTCGATCTTCTTTTTCTTTTTTTATTTTAGAGCGAAATCCTTTACCTTCCTTCGATTCGAGATCGAAATCGTTTCTTTGTTCTTTTTCTCTCTCTTTTCGATTCGTTTCCGAATTGCACTTTTTCTCTTTTATTCGATCTGAATCCTTTCTGTCTTCATCTTTTCCCCAACTCAATCTACTCGCTAGAGTAGGCTCTTGATACCATTGTTGAGTTTTACTATCACTAGGAGTAGATCAGTGGGGTGAACTTTCTATCAATGTTGTAAACGTGGTGTTCCTGAGATACACAGAGATAGAGATACTAGGAGTGAGAGAGATTCACCATGTGGAGTAGGGAGGTAGAGGATGCAACTCGTCGGAGTAAATGAAGTCCGGCGAGGCAGTGCAGTGCAGGCGGTGACCGTTGGTGAAGTGTCGTGCCATCCGGGCGGTGGTGCTTACCACCGCTGTCAGCACCCCTTGATGTGGGGGCGAGTGGGAGACCTCGTGTCTTGGCGTGCGTGCCCTCGTGGCCCCCACCTCCGTTAAATGGTGCCGCGCGACGGAGGCCCACAACCCTAGTGGGTTGGGCTCCCCCGATCAGGGAGCTGAGTCAAAAGCCCGACTCTGCCGTTGGACTGAGTCGGTGGAGATCAATACTAACAATGTCGAGGCAGATGAAGCCAGGAAGGCGATGTGGTCTGCGGTAGTGCCGGGCCGGGCTTGTTGGGGAGGTTGAAGAAACGTCATGAGCGAGCCGACCCAGTACGCCACGAAGACACGGAGGTGTGGGCACTCTTCGCCGTGCGCCTCGAATCCGGACCCCGGGTGGCCGCCGCGCCTCCTGCAATCCTGTTCCAGTCCAACGACGATGTTTGGGAGTGTCGCAGTCGCGGGCGTTGCTCCGCCGCCGGCCGCCGTCAGTGGAGGAGGCCCATCTTGTGATTGTGAGCTGGTACGCCGCCGGTGACGCCCTTGTTAGCGACGGAGGGATGCAGGACAATCCAATGCACTACTCTGTCCCAATTTAAGAGTCGTTAGATTTGTGCCCTCCTCACATTCACAGTTCCCTAGCGACAGATATTGTGGGACGGAGGGGGTATGACTTAGATACTAGTACAATGTTCTCTGAGCTTCGACGCCCAATTGCTTGCCTCTAATGGGCGAGTGCGTGGCGGAGGCGATGGAAGCGTTCACACTTCACAGTCGTTCCCACTGCCCTGCCAAGCTCAGTACGTCGGTTGAACACAACACTCTTTTCACAGTCGAACAAAGATATTTACAGTACGTTGAACAAAGCACTCTTTTAATTTCTGCCACTGTCAAAGCAAGTGTAGTTTTTTTTTGTTTACAAGTGCATGGTAAATATTTTTGGCCGTGACTGGCCTATCTGCCAGCAGTTCAACAGAAAACCAGTACTAGGCCCCAGTAGCAGCAGCGTCAGCAGCATCGATGCGAGTCTGGTCGTGTCCGACACGACATCGCCGCCTCGCCGGCGTTGTGGAAGAGAACCACCAAAACCTGGAGTCCGCCGCAGCTGCATGCTACAATGTGTGCGCACTCGGCACCTCCAGCCCTACTCATGGAGCCCTTGCCGACGCACGCGCATGCCGCCACGCCGGCGTGCTGTCCATGGGACGGGTGCGGCACGGATCGGCGGAGAAGGACATGCGCTGCCGGACGGGCGGGAGAAGCAGCTCGTGTTCCAAGCGCACAGGGCGGACATGAGGCTCCACGCTGGACGGCGAAGAGGTCCACTCTGCACCCGCGTCAACAGCTTCTGAACCGCCTAGCTCGTGCCCAGCGAAGTCGCAGCCGACCCCAAGACGTCCCCGATGTCTCCCGCTTTGGCGACCTCCGATGCCGAGCTCTCTGTGCTCCCGCACCTCGCCGCCGCGCACCTCTTCATCCATGGCAGCGCCCGGACACACGGGATGAAGCTTGGCACAGCGCATGGCAGCCGCGACGGCCAGCGCTCGACGATCGCGGAAACTTCTCGCTGACTGGTGCCTGCAATTATTCAGGAGGATCGATCTTGGTCGTACGAGGCTGATTGAAATTTGCAAACATGGGACTCCAAACATGTGCACTTCGCAGTTTTGCCATTCAGCTCACAATTCAGAGACACAGATGGTCCCATCTTGTCATTCAGAAACATGTTTGGAGTCTCATTATTACAATTTTCTCGATTCAATGACCAAGAACGGCCACAGGGTGGACGGTATTTCATTTACCGTCCACCCCCGGACGGTAAATGGAACACGGTCCACCCCCAACTACGGCATTCCTTGTCGCCGCGAAGCTCGCGAGGTCGCCCCGGAGCGCCGGTTGCCGTTCCGCGTCCCCGGCGACCGGACCTACGCGTTCCTGCAGCCGCTCGACCGGTACGGTGTGCCAGTAGCATTGCCGGAGAGCCCCTGCCCGTTTAACGGCCGGTGTCATGCCGCCCGGCGCGGCGCGGCATGCTCGAGCTCTGCGAGGACGGCAACGGTGCTCGGACTCCGGCCTGGAGGCGTTTGCCGACGGTGCTACTGCATCGGAGGCCCCGGAGTGACGGTCGCGGCCCTGGCGCACGGTGTCGCGCGCGGCTGGGTTCAGGCGACTGCGTGGCGGAGGCGATGGAGGCGTTCAAGACGCGGGCGGACGTGCCCGAATGTTCGAGTGGCAGCGCCGCGCGGTGCTACCGGAGGAGGTCGACGAGGCCGCGGGCACGGCTTCGGGGAGCGGCGCGCAGCTGGTCCCAATGCTCAAATGCCTCAGGGAGTGGGACGGTGCGCCCCTGCCCTGCCTTGGAGAGATCGAACAACCGTGTGCACTATAGTTATTCGTATCAAACAGGCAAGTTAACACACTCGAGTTTGTGATGAAATCACCACGCCATCTGGGGGCTTTTATATATGCACATGCTCAAGAGAGTATCCAAGGAAACCAGACGGCCTCCAGTTACGCCACGGGCATCATACACAGGCGCAGCGCGAACGCCACGAGCACGGACGCGACGGCCACTACCATCCCCCACTTCTGCACCTGGGCCACCGCCGCCTCGCCGGGCCTCGCCACGATCGAGAACATGGAGAGCCCGAGGCTCGAGAAGAAGCCCAGGCTGATGAACGCCAGGTCCGCGTTGTACAGGGCGGCGCCGGGCCCGTGCTCCCCCGCCGTTGCCGCCGCCGCCGCGGCGCCGGTGGGCTTGCTCGGGGCGTCGCCCCTGCCGGGGAGGTTGACGAACAGCACCAGAGAAGCGGAGGCCGCGAAGAGGCAGACGGTCTGGACGCTCTTGGCCACGCGCTTCGACTCCGCGTCCTGGGCGGCGGGCTCCTGCTGGTCGTGCCCGTCGCCGGCGGAGGTCGCCTGCAGCGGCGTCGCCGCTTCGATGTCGAACGTGTCAGCGTTCGTGACCGAGACCGATCCAGCCGCGGCCTCTCGTTCCTGCGCTGGAGGGGTGAGCTCGACGTCTTCCTGCTCGGGCGCGGCGAGCTCGGCGCCGTGCAGCAGGCTGGTCCGGTCGTTGAAGGAGCCGGTGAAGCTGAGCACGCGGGTGATGATGCCGTAGCTCGCCGTGGAAGCGATGGAGGACGCGATCCGGTCAAGAGCCGGCCGGAAAATGTTTGTGATGTCCATGGTGTGATTACTTCACTACCAGTGTAGTGTGGTATATATAAGCTCGGACTGCGATAGTGATGGCCTAACTGGAGGGTCAAACAAGGGCTGGTATGTGTTGGATTTTGAGGCCCAGGCAGTTTAGAGATTATCCATGGTGTAATCTCTAATCAATCCATCCTGGAAATCTCAAATCAATTTCACTTTAGGATGGCATGTGGTTGGCAGAGTCCCTATGCTTATTTACCCAGAGCTCTATTCATTTGCAGAAAATAATGGCATCACTCTTCACAAGGCAGCATATTATATAAAGCAACCATTTTTCATTCTCTTTCATCTCCCCCTTTCCACTGAAGCTTACAATTAGTACAGTAGGTTACAGAATTCAGTTCATCAAATGTTCAATGTTGATGCAGAAGACAACTGGTCATACATATGGGGGAAATAACATATGTATTCCAAGCAAAACATACAAATCAATGAAGGGCCATATGCAAATTAACCAAGCTTATAAATGGCTATGGAATTGCAGTTGCCTAGTAAATAAGCAAAAGGTCCTTTTCTAGCTTCTTTTGAAGGACAGACTACATACAAGGGAGTTACTCAAAAGGTAAACAATGCAGCTACCTTGCTACACATGTGTTTTGTGTCAATAATGTAGAGGAGTCTGTCCTACATCCTTCTCCAATCAGTGTTGAATTTCATTATTGGACTGCAGATTGATGACAACATCATATGCTCCTTCTTCAAACAGTGTTGGAATTTTTTAGATAAAGTTATACGATGATGATAACAAACTAATAAGTGAAATGATTTAGAGCATTGATTTGTATGTTTTGCTGGCCTCTTTGTGAGCAGGCCTCCCACTGGAATGATTTATCGCGCGATAAACCAGAATCCCGAGCGTTTATCAGCAAGGTCTGGTAAAATATTTTTATCACCTGAAATTTTAATTTTCAATCGAATTGGCATGCACAATATGCACTTTAGTTTCAAAGGAGCATATACCTGACGTTCATGTGACGTCCAGCTAACGTTCACAATGCAAGGATTCACACAACTACACAAGCGGACTGCGGACGACGAAGCCCCCCAAAGTCCCTGTTTAGTTTTCCAAAAGTCCCCTAAAATTTTCGCATCGCAAACCGTGTCACCTCTCACAGAACACGTTTTCCAATGCAAAAATTTCACCACTTTCACTTAAAGTTTCATGAACTAAATGGTGCCTCAGGACTGAGGACGCTTACAGAGCCGGACGAATGAATGAATTTGGGATGGCAATTTAAAATATACTACTGGAAGAGTAAAATCAGCAATAATGTAATGGAGCCACGATCGAATTGGTGAACTAAGATCGAGGGCTTGCTGGCAATCTGGCATATGGACGACCATGGAGGAAGAAGACGAGCGAGAAGGCCTAACCTTTCCCAGCTGCTTGTCGCTGTCAACTGACAGCAAACATAGTCGTCAAAGATTCCTCTCTAGTAGATGTAGAAAAGTAGTTAGGAGGCTTGTACATTGACAATATGAGCGAGGATTCGAATAAACATAACACAAGTACTTGCCGTGATGATCACAAAAATATATATGGGTCAATTTTGTTAAGGAGTCTGCGGTCAATGGCGTTGAGCTATGAAGTCCGGCAGGGGCTCGACAGCCAGATCTTTCGGAGCCTTGCAAATCAAAGTTATGCCCTGGCCCAAAGTCTCGCAGATGACCCCCTCATGCCGTGTGGAACCAGCGCATGCATATATTGACGGCGACACGCACGGGCACAGCCGCTGGTGGCGCTCTGGAGCTCTCGGGGTATTTGGATGGATGTGACTAAAATTAGTTTGAAAAGGTATTTGGATGGAGGTGACTAAAATTAGTTTGAAAAGGTTCTAGTCACGAGTTTTAGTCACCTTTTAATCCTACCTGTTTGGGAATTTAGATTCTCAAAGTGACTAAAATTAGTCAGATTAGTTTTAGTCACCCCCATCCAAACACCTCTTTCATCCACGAAGCTGTTCACCTATGTTACACTGATACTTGCGCTAATCGCCGTGTCGGTATCGGGCTCTTTTACGGTGGACCATACCACCCTATACCACTGTTAGAAAATGACCAGTATGGAAGGATCTGACGGCTGAGATTAATTATATACCACCACAATTTGCACATGTGGTATAGGATGGTATGCATAGGTGGTATATGTGATATAGGGGTATTATTAGAAATTTTATATCGGTGACATAAACAAAACGAAATATATGATTCAGACGGCGGCACCGGCAACAGCGGCACCGGCGTCTCTGTCGGCGGCGGCGGCGTCACGACGTATGTGGCGGCGGCGGTTGATTGATCTCTGATCGTGGTGACCAAATCGCTGAAGTTGCGCTTTCTCCTACCTTACATCAGCACGGCAACATCGCTGATGCAAAGATCAAATCACGGACGAATCTACCCTGATCACCAATTCTACTCGGAGCAGATCAATGTATACATGCATGAAACTAAAATAACTATCATCTACAAACTACTCCTTTTATCTTGATTTGCTTCTAGTCATCATCTAGGATGGCTTGCGCCGGTACATGGTGATGCCCTGCAAGTCCAGCAGGTATGTGTGCAGCTACGGCATCGAGTTTGATGGCCCAAGGTTCCGCTCGCCGGTGACGATGAACGCCGCACAACAACCGAACTGCAGAGCCGATTTTATTTTTTTGTTGCTACGGATGCTGAAGATGAGATACAACTCGATCTCGGCTAGTGGATCAATTCCGGCTCGGCTGAATCGATCGCCCCGCGAGAATGAATTTTCCGACGTCGGCGGCCGCAAGGGCATCGGTGGCGGTGGCTGAGTGGAATTAGGGGTTTGTTAAAATCGGTAAATTTGCAACAATTACCTAATTATCTTTACTAAAAATAGATTCATACTGCATACCACTACCAGGTGGTATGGTCTACCGTAAAAAACCCGTCGGCATCACGATACGTATCGGATACACCGATACTTCGATACGCCGCCGATAAGGTATCAGAAAAAAGAGAAATTCAATTAATCTCGATACTCCTCATTCCTCAATACACACCTCCACGGCTCCACCTCCGATTCCTTGTCTGGGATTCTGGGAAGTATGGGTGTTGTAGTGGTATACGTGCAGCTTGGGAGCTCCATCGAAGAAGAAAAGATGTGCGATGGTGCACGAGCACTTGACAAAGCTTGGGATGGCCGGCGGCGGTGGTCAGCAGCACGAGAATCAATTTATTTAGGATTTGTTTGCAGGTAACATTCAGTAATTTATGAACGAGCAGTGACATCAGCGAGACAACGTCAGCAGGCTGGGCCTCGGCGTCATCGCACTCGTTAGCTTCTGTCCGAAGCATACACCGTCCACAATTCTCAAACGAAGGGACGCACATTATTGTATATATTATTGTTGATGAGGGGTCGAGCCGATGGCAACAGAGATTGATCGGTGGTTGTCGTCCCCATTTCTAAACTGCGAATTGGAAATGGGTTCTAGATAACCGCCGTAATCCTTGCGAGATCTCAAGCCGGATCGGACACACTGCACGGTCGCTTTGCTTAATCCTCTCCAATAAATGCTGCTTCTTCTTCTTCTTCTTCTAGAGAGAAGCACATCCCTGCCTCAGAATAATACTCGATCACTGTCTGTCCTCTGCGGTCGTTGAACAAGTACTAGCAAGGTGCCAAAGACCGAGAGCGCGAGACACTTGTCTGAGCTTATCCGATTCCGATGCGTGCATATTATTAACCCTGCGGCGCGCATCACCATTCACCAACCAAACCATTTGTTTTTCTGGAGCGGTCGAGCTTTGCCAAGTTGTTTTCAAGCGACTGTGAATTAATGTCAAAGAAGATATTCTCGTCAGATGTGTTAATCTCCCTGGATAATGAAAGAAGAGAGGAGAAATGGTGGTAGCTCGGCCTCAGCATGCAGAGAAGCCCTAGCTAGTTAATTAGGAGGGAATTGAATGAACACTGCTGGGAATCAACATTAATACGGATTCACAAAACTGTTAAAAGGGGCTTTAGTATCGAGTGACCCCAACATGTACTAATTTGTTTTTCGTGCAAGAAATGTAGCAAAAATCCGGTGAACAACCCACGACCTCAAGCTTCACGTACATGAGGCTTGCTTACCATCCCTCCTACACAGTACATGTGATGGAGGTAAAATAGACCTTTACAATCCACCGTGTACATTGCTACATGCTGATGTTATGACCTGCTACTAAAAGTAAAAAAAAAAGTCTTCAGAGACCTCCAATTTTAGATACTTAAGGCATTAGCATTAACATTAGCATCCGACAAAGGAGCAACCGGCAGTACTAATTAAAATCGAGGATAATGAATGTTTATTAGGGTGTGTTTAGAGTCCGAACGTTTGAGTAAAGTTTGGCAATTCTGGTTAAAATTGGTGCAAAGTACACTGTAGCGTCAGATGAATAGTTAGAGGTGATGTGATGGGATGTGATAGACGATGGGATGTTTTTTGGAAAAATTTGGACTTCTAAACACACCTTTATTCTAGTAGTGGAAGCAGAAGCACCGGAGGCATGCATGTGATCAGAGACCACCTATGTAATAAGCAGCTCGATCAGCTCTCTTCATCTTTTAGGAGTGTCGTCGGCGGCGGAGAAGGGCAGTAGAGTGCTAGCTGAAGAATGACGCTCTCGTGCTGGTCCAGCTCATAGTGACGCCGACTCGTCAGGTGGGCGCCGCCAGGAATACACCGCGCACCGTGGCCAATCTATCTGCGGTGGAGTTGGCACGACAGGTTGGATTCTAGAATCGATGTGTGTGCAGTCAATGCAAGCTCCAGTAAGATTATTGGACCCCGCGCAGCTAGCAAACGTTTGCATACGAGATCGTGGAGTATCGAGGAGCCGACCGACGTGGAGAGAGCACGTGCTTGGTGTGCGTTTTCAGACAAAAAGTCTCGACCGAACAAGAAGCAACTTGTACGTACGAATCGCCCCGTGCCCACGGATGATCATGGCTCTACGCACAACTTGAGATGTGCAGCATCCACTACCGGAATCGAAAGCTTTGCCGAGAGCTCGGTTCCTCTCGGCAGAGGGTTTTTTCCTCTCGGCAGAGGCTCTGTCGAGAGGAAGCTCTCGGCACACCTGGGCCGGCAAAGGCCGCTTTGCCGAGAGCAGGTGGACATCCTCTCGGTACATATGTGCCGAGAGGCCCACCTGGTCCTCGGCAGAGGCGTTCACACCGTCCCCCGGGTCACACCGTTACGCGTGGGACCCAGGTTCTTTGCTGAGAGCCGGGGCACAGAGCTCTCGGCAAAGAGCGGGTCTGTGACGAGAGTCGTTGACCACTGCTCTCGGCAGAGGCCTGCGCAGGGCCCCACGGCACGCGGCTTTGCCGAGAGCCACGTGGCTCCTGCTCTCGGCAAAGAGGGCGCCTGTGCCGAGAGCCGGGGACCGCCGCTCTCGGTAGAGGCCTGCGCATGGCCCCACGGCACGCTCCTTTGCCGAGAGCCATGTGGCTCCTGCTCTCGGCAAAGGGGCGTCCCAGGCAGCCACGTCACGCACCTTTGCCGAGAGCAGTGGATTTGACTCTCGGTAAAGAGGCGTCTTTGCCGAGAGCAATGGATTTAGCTCTCGGCAAAGTCTATTTTTTTTAATTTACCAGCAGCGTCAAAACAGCCCACAAATCACAGAAATCATCACAGATATACAATATTCATCGCAGGCAGCTAATATTCATCGCAAGCACATTATAATCATCACAGGCAGCTAATAATCATTACAGGCAGGTAATATTCATCACATAGTCCACAAATGCAAATAACGAGTCCAAATGCAAGTACAAGTCACGAAGTGGAAGTCACAAAGGTCCAGCAACTCACAAATGTCCAAATGCAAATAAAAGGTGCGTAGTTCACGAACTCACTCGTTCGCCGCGTCATCATGCGGCGACTGGGAACCCGACCCCCCCCCCCGTCGGCTGCTGCTGTGGCCACGACCCCCACCCAGACGCCTGTGGCTGTGTCATCATCCCCGGCCAACTGTGGGGCGGCTGCTGAGGGCGAAACGACTGCTGAGGGCCAGGCGGCACCCACTGCATCCCACCCCAAGGACTTTGCTGAACTGGCAGCGACCACTCGTTTGATGCCGCCGATAGATTCTGCGTAGGATTTAAAGTGAGAAATGATAATACGAGTCATTTGTACAAGTCATTTTTGAATTCTACGTCATTCTAGGTTTTGCTAACATTTATAAGTTGTATACCACGATGAAAAATGAATGTAAGGTTTTGAGCATTTATATGTATTCATTGTAGGTCACTACGAGAAACAAAAAGAGGAGGGTTCGAAAGTAGCTCACTAGAGAAATAGTAGCCGGTCGAGGGACTGGAGGCAAGTACACCTGCGGTAGTGGAGGGAGTTGCGCCTGTGGCGCTACCGCGTGACCAAGAGTTTGCATGTACTGAAGCACGGAGGCATACTGCTGATTGTGGGCCTCTTGTATCGCATCCATCTGCCTCTGGTGGGCCTCTTGCATCTATCGCATCTGCTCATCGGCCCGCCTCTGCGCCTCTTCTACCTGCCTCTCCCGCTCGGCCCTCTCTGCCGCAAGCTGGGCCTACAATATTTGATTTACACATTAGAATACAAAGCAAACATATGAAAATGTCAAAGGACGACGCAGAGAACAAAAATAACCTGGAACTGCTCGTGCAAGCTCTCTGTAACGGTGGGCCGCCGTTGTATGGGCGGGCCTGAGCTCGTGCCCTTATCTCGAGATCGAACCTGCGAGAGCGACGGAATCTCGGACGGGACCAGGAGACTGTCACCAATCTAGTACCGTCCATGCGTCTTGCCGCTTCCACTCCTCATGACGCTTTCTCCATCAATAGGCTGTGTCACTGGATCGAAGTCTGGCCCACGAACCTCCCTTGCCGTCGTGATGTAATTTGTGATGCGGGGTTGGATTATCGGGTTGCTGTACGCCTCGGACGGGTCGTCCACGTTGAAGGTGATGTCGGACATTGCCTTGCCCTTGTGTGCCATGCTATATGCCTGGAGCTCGCTGCAAGGCTGATTCTCATGTGCCCGAGACTGCAAGAAAACAACAAAGTGGATGTTAGACTAATTGAGAGTTAGATAACAAAAAATTAGAATAAAGAAATAACTTAACGTACCCATCTACGACCATACTCGCGAAGGTTAACGGGGCCTTGGTGGTGTGCTGGACCTGCCATGGCCAAACGCCGCCGCCGATGCTCGAGGTGCTTTGCCTCCCAATCCTCCGTAAACCACTGATCCACAATCACTCTCCAAACCCGAGGCCGGTCGGCAACCCACCACAGAGCCACCTGCACGTCATCAAGAACATCAAATTGACCAAATTTAATCGAAGAAAAATGAATTGAGCATATTTACCTCCATGTATTGTTCTGGAGTGAGCAGCAGGTTTCGAACTTCCCGTTTTGTGGCTTTCACCTTCTGCCTAGCATTCCAGATAATGTTCTGCGAGACGCGGGACTCGTAGATCATATCCGTCATAAGCTTCCGGCAGATGAACATGGCGTTGTTAGCCGCCGCCTGCTCGTATCCCGGCATGCATCTGTAGAAATCTTGCATATAAAAGTGTTGTCAATACTTGAGCAAAATCTAATTAAGTCGATTTATTCAGAAACACAATTTATTGCTAGGAAAACTCACCCAAAATTCGCCAACCACCCTGGCGGCCGCGTTCTGGAAGTCACGGTCAGTCGGATCAGGGAAATCGGGAGCAAGGGCGTAGTGGTCAAACGACGTCACCAGCACCTCTCGCCGAGCATCTGGCTCGCCAACCCACACGAACCCGGGGTACCAAAGCCTGGTAAGAATGCCCAAGATGCCATTGGGAAGATGCCTGTGACTACCGGGAGTGACAATCTCCCACCCCCTGCCAAAATGATTCACACAATGTATTAATTTGAATCGTTAATTTGTTTCAAAAGAACAAATGAAAAGGTTAAGATAAGTTATTGTGTTCCCTCGGATCTAATAACCGGTCGGTTCGCGGGCAGTATGGGGCGATCCGGAAGCTGAGCAGGGCCTCACAAATAGACCTTTGACCCCTCCCCCGCCTCCTCCTCGTCCTCCCCCTGCTCCTCGCCCTCCCCCTGCTCCTCACCCTCCACCTGCTCCTCGTCCTCCCCCTGCTCCTCATCCTCCGCCTGCTGCACCTCCTCCACATCAACCCTGTACTCCTCATCAGACGACTCAGCAGCTGGAGAGGGTGCACCTTTGCGACCCCTGGCTCCAGACGACTTAGAGGGTGCCACGGACCTCGACGCCCTCCTCACCGTCCCGGAGCCCTCACCCTCGTCCTGGTAGAAGTCGTTGAGGTTCCTCACCATAGGGGCGTGCTGCTTCGGCGCCCTCTTCTTCTTTGGCGGCATCTTTGATCAATCACCTGAAATAAAAAAGTGTAAATCAATCAGTACATAATTACATTTAAATACCAATTAGTAAATAAGAAACAAATATCCTAGTAAATTAGAAACATAACTACAATTAGTAAATAAGAAACAAATATCCTAGTAAATTAGAAACATAACTACAATTAGCAAATAAGAAATAAATATCCTAGTAAATTAGAAACATAACTACATATCCTAGTATCTTACATGTTTTAGAAATATTCATCATGATCCGGATTTTCCGGATCATACTCATCATCACTATCTCGCATGTCCATAGACTCAACGCCGTGCTCCAAAGGTGGAACGGTGTCATCATCATCATTGCCACTGCCTAAACGTAATCGCTTGTGTAATCTTAAGTTGTCATCATTTTGAATCTCTTCGGCAGCATCGTCGTCGACAACTGTTCCATTGTCTACTTCCATTTTGAGCACTTGGGTTAAGTCTACCTCAAACATCCCTTCTAGCCCATCTTCTTGAAAGAACTCTCCGTCATATGTGTTTGGGTCTAGTAGGTGGTAATCTTCTTTGTTTGGGGCGGGTAGTTTACCGTGTGGTGATACCTTGTACACAACATCCCAACCCTGGAGACGCTTGTCAGTTTTACAAGAGTATGAGAGGTAATATACTTGTGTGGTCTGTTGGGCCACAATATAGACATCGTGCCCTGGGTACACAGATGACTGTTTAATTTCGACGAGCCCAAGATTCTTATTCTGTCTCATGCCACTAGCGCTTGGATCAAACCAATGACACTTGAATATGACAGGTTTAAGAGGTTTGCAACCATGATACTCGAGTTGTATATTTCTTCAAGTCTTCCATAGTAATCTACCCCATCGGATCGGCTATGCGTACAAACTCCATTATTTGTGGTTCTTCGATTGGGCCTTCGCTCCTCGTATTGTGTCGTGTGAAAGCGGTACCCATTCACGTCATAAACATGATATGAGTTGACCCTAAAGGCGAAACCTCCAGAAACCTGCCTCACCTCAGGATTCATCAACGGATCGGTTTGGCCCTGCAAGTTAAGGGAGGATAGTGGTTAATGTGATACTAAGTACGAGCTTAATTACTTTTAATGTACTGAGCACAAGCTAAATTACCTTATGTTTGAACCAGGCAATGAAATCGGGATGCATGGGTCCCGCACCCTGGCGAAGAAGAGTTTCCTCCTCGTGGTCAATAGGTGGCTCCGAATGATGCCAAAATTGCTCAATAAATTCACTGCACCAAATCAAATGAGGTTGGATGCAGATGAGGCAACATACGAGAAAGGAAATGATGAGCTTTATTGACAACTTACTTTATGTATGGCCGTACTTCGTCAAGGTTGCGCAAAACATATATTGTGATAGTACGCCACTCTTCAAGAGATAAGGTCTTGCGCGTCCGAACACTGGCACTTCCGAGTTGTCCTCGGAAAAGGCTGAGGTTCGATTCATTTTCACCAGCATTGTACCGAGGAGGTCGATTATGCACGCTGGGAAGGTGCTCAGCATAGTATTTAGTTGTGAAGTTTGACACCTCCTGCAGAATGTGTGACTCTGCAATGCAAGCTTCAATTTTATTTTTATTTTTACATGTGCTTCGAAGAACCTTACAAACCCTCTCAATTGGATAGCACCAACGGTTCTGCACGGGCCCCCCAATCATGCCTCGCGCGGGAGGTGCAAAATCATATGTTCCATCGGGTTGAAGAAGCCAGGTGGAAAGATCTTCTCTAGGTTACAGAGCAACACAGGTGCACTTTTTTCAAGTTTGTCAATCATAGTACGAGATAACTCCTTAGCGCAAAGCTGACAGAAGAAATAGCTCACCTCTGCCAGCACTTTCCACACATGCTCAGGTAAATAGCCTCGAACCATCACCGGAAGGAGTCGCTCGATCCAAATGTGGTAGTCATGACTTTTCAACCCCTTTAATCGCAGAGTAGTTAAATTGACTCCCCTCCTCAAATTCGTAGCATATCCATCAAGGAACATTAAATTTTGGATCCATTGTAGTACTTCCTTCCTTTGTTCCCTTTTAAGGATGAAATCAGCCTTAGGTCTTTTCCATGTCTTACCCGGTACAGGCTCCGGGATGACTTGCTTTGGCCTATCGCATAACATTTCTAGATCGACTCTAGCCTTAACATTGTCCTTACTCTTCTCTGGTATGTCCATGATTGCACCCCATAGTGCCTCGGTAACATTCTTTTCTGTGTGCATCACATCAATGTTGTGTGGAAGAAGAAGATCTTTCATGTAGGGTAGCCTCCACAAGCCTGACTTCTGAGTCCAGGCATGTTCCACACCATATCCCTCAAAACGATGTTCTCCTTCTTTGAGCACGAGAGCGTCTATCTGAGTTTGAACCTCGGCACCTGTCATCATGTGCGGGGGTGGTATTGAACTACGACACCTTTCGTAAAGTTCTTTATGTCTCGTCTGAATTGATGGTCAAGAGGGAGGAATTGTCGATGTTTGTCGAAGGAAGAATACTTGCCACCCCTCTTCAACCAAATGAACATCAGAGCTGCCTTACATACTGGACAAGGGAACTTCCCGTGGACACACCAGCTGCAAAATAACCCATAAGCCGGCATGTCATGCAAGGAGTACATGTACCACACGTGCGTTCTGAAGTTTGTCTTCGTAGCTCGGTCGTATGTCCACACCCCTTCATTCCAAGCCTTGAGCAAATCATCAATCAGAGGCTCCATGTACACACTCATATTATCTCCTGGGTATCCAGGAATTATCAACGACATGAATATGTACTGCCGTTGAAAGATGATGCCGGGAGGTAGATTGAGGGGGATAACAAACACGGGCCAACAAGTGTACGGGGTAGCCATCATTCCAAAAGGATTGAACCCTCTGTCGCCAGTGCGACACGTACATTGCGAGCCTCACCAGCTTTGTCACGATGGATCTCATCAAATTTGGTCCATGCTTCAGCATCTGATGGATGTGTAAGGTTATCATTGTATCGGACACCCGTTTTGTGCCAAGTCATTTGCTTCGTAGATTCCTCGGTCATATAAATCCGTTGGATCCGCTGTATGGGTGGGAGGTACCGCAGGACACACACTGGGATCGTGAGCTGCGTCTTTGGACAACCCTCACCAGAGTCTACCTCAACGTACCGAGACGCTTTACATTTCGGACAGTGTGTTGCTTTCTCATGTTCTTTCCTGAATAAGACGCATCCTTTCGGACAGGCATGTATCTGCTCGTATGGCATCTTAAGTGCACTAAGGACTTTTTGTGCATCGTACAAGTTCTTCGGCAAAAGGTGATCTTTGGGAAGCATGTCACCAAAAACAGTCACCAAAGTATCGAAACAATCTCGACTCAGGTTATGCTGGGACTTTACGGCCATCAGGCGGCCGATTGCATCTAGTTGAGATATTTTGGTGTGCTGGTGAAGGGGTTTTTGTGCTGCAACCAACATGTCATAATACGCCTTCGCGCTTGGCTCTGGCTCCTCCTCTGGACGTTCTCCTTGAAAATGTGCTTCATGAAAGTCATCTATCATGTTTGCTACTCCGGCATCACCATCAAGTTCTCCGATCCGTTGTCTCACGACCTCGGATCTCATACGACAGGTTTCACTATGGAAGGTCCACTTGGAATAGTCTTTCATAAAACCATTGTTGTGCAGATGAGCTGCCATTTCCTGCTTGTTCCTTTGACGCGAGTTTCCGCACTTGGCGCAGGGACACCAAATGGTTTTACTGTTTTTAGGCCCTTTAACCTTTCTAAATGCTTCATCCATGAAAGCTTGAGTGTTGTCAACCCATTCCTATGTCACACGACCATTTGGTGCCCATCCTTTGTACATCCACTCACGGTCATCCATTCTCTATCATATTAGCGAGTTATATAAAATAAATTGCATCCTCTACACGATGTCTACACATTCTAATAGGTAAAGATAGGTCCTAATCCCACCCGTGGATGCGTAGATGGGGTCAGTTCCTATGGTCTACTCCGATCCGAGACAGAATTTCGGCAGCACCTCCCCGCTGTTCTCCAAATACACGTCCCGTTAGGGAGATTGTGTATCCGGAGAACAACGGGGAGGTGCTGCCGAAACTCTGTCTCGGATCGGAGTAAACCATAGAAACTAAACCCATCTACGCATCCACGGGCTGTCCAAAAAACGTGGACAATTCGAAATAGATACAGTCATAAATATGCAAAGTTCTGCATATTTCGAACTGTATCTCTTCCGAACGGGAGACGCCTAACTAGGTTTCGCGATCTACAACATCAAATGAAAATAAGAGCATTTTTCGCGTGCTCACCTAGTACTCCGAGACAGGGGCGGGTGGCAAGACCAAGACTCCGAGACAGGGGCGGGCGGCGCGACCTCGTACTCCTCCTCTTCAGCGGTGGCGATGGCAATAGAGACTTTCCTGTAAAGATAGATCAATGAGTGTCTATTCAAAATTTTGACAGCACCTCCCCTGTACGGTGAGGTTTCCAATACCTGCAACAAATCCAAAACCTGCAACACAAGCCATGACACGAAGGTCGGGCTACACACGGGCTTCCTTCCAACGGCTCGATGGCCGGACAAATCACATGTGGTGCCCTGTACGAGATCAAATGACGCGACAAATTGCCTCTGATGGTGAGTGCGGCAAATCAAGACATCTCTACCTATAAAATTGACATGCATCAGAAGTTTGACAACAAAAATTAGAGACATGATAAAATTGCACACTAAATTTGCTAGTATTACCTTCCTTAACATTGCTAGGTAACTAAATTAATAATATTGCTATCAAACTAAAATTTCTAATAATCCTAACTAACTAAAATTTCTAACTATACCTACATTAATTAGCTAACTAAATTACCTAAAATTCATATCTAAAATTGATAACTAAAATTTGATAACTAAAATTTCTAAACTTTCTAACCTAAATTTGGAATCCAAATTTCTACCTAAATTTGCAATCCAAATTTCTACCTTAGTTAGGAGCAGGGGAGGACGGCGGCGGGCGGTGCTGGCCAGGGGCAGCCGGTGGAGGCCCTCCCGGCCGCGCCCCAGGGGGAGGAGGACGGAGGCCCTCCCGGCCGCGGCCTGCTCGGGGAGGAGTGCGCGGCCGGGGAGACGGGGCGGCGCGGCCGGGAAGACGGGGCGGGGCGGCGCGGTCGGGGAGCCGGGGCACGCGCCGGGGACACGGGCTGGCGGCGGCGGCGGCCGGAGGCGCGACGGTGGCGGCCAGAGGCGAGGCGCGGCGGGGACGGCCGGAGGCGCGGCGCGGCCGGGGAGCCGGAGGCGCGGCGGTGGCTGGAGGACGGCGGCCGGCGGCGCTGTGTGGCGAGCGGGTGTGCGTGCGTGTGTGCGTGAGTGTGTTGTGTTGTGCTGTGCTGTGGTGTGAGTGGGTGGCTGCAGGTAGGCCCATTCCGGGATTTGCCAATAGCCAAGATCTAGCGCTCTCGGCAAATCGCATCTGTGCCGAGAGCACTAGATCTCGGCTCTCGGCAAATCGGGGGCTGGGGCCCACCTGCAGCCCCCGGCCGTTTGACCAACGGATGGGAAGAGGTGGCCCCACCGTCTTTGCCGAGAGCCAGGGATCTGGCTCTCGGCATAGATTGTACAGCGGGCCCCCAGCAGCACCCCGGCCGTTTGACCAGCAAGCGGGCCCGCACGAGTTCTTTGCCGAGAGTCAAGCTGGCAGCTCTCGGCAAAGGGGACCTCTGTGCCGAGAGCATTACTCTCGGCACAGAATTTCTGAACCAAATTTAATTTTTAAAATAGCAAACATATGAGAAAAAATACCAACACTTAACATGGTACCATTTATGTTGCATATTACTTATAAAAAAGTTTTTGTATTCAAACTCAAATTTGAATTTGTCTAAGTCTCTGAATCAAGTGACATTAGTTCAAAATCTTTGAAACTTCTCGTGAGATGTTCCGGTTTCTAAACAGCGTATGTGTTAAAGTGTTCAAAACATTCTCAAATTTTTACCACAAACTGAACATATGATATCATGAGCGCTTGACAAAATTCATGATTTTCAAACTTGATTTGAATTTTATACAATTTTACAACCTTTCTACCTCACGATCTTCATCACGATCAGAGAACCCTGTGGGGGATATACCCCCCAGGTCCCACACGGAGGGGCTTCATAACATGTATACATATACAGAGATGGGCCCACCCGTGTGGGGATACGGCTTGGCGTACGGATTAGGATGAGGTGGTGCCCGAGGAGATATCATCCCATGAATGACGACCGGTTAGTTAGGAAAGATATTACTTGAGCCCGAAGGCCAAATCTTGTAATCGGTTAGCTATAGATTCCCTGAGATCTGTAACCCTGCCCCCCAGGCTATATAAGGGCGGCAGGGACCCCCCTCAGAAACAACTCCATCTGATTCCCAATCGTGGAACCATCAATACAACACACCGAGCACAGGACGTAGGGTATTACGCCTCCCGACGGCCCGAACCTGGATAAACCCCTGTGTCCTTTGTTCACCATCTAGCTCCAGTCTCGGCGATCCCCTCCACACAATCTACCACCATAGCCTACCCCGTGGTGGACTGCCGGTCCATTGCACCGACAGTTGGTGCGCCAGGTAGGGGTTCGCCGCGATAATTGGCGAGCTTGATGGTCGCAGTTAAGATCCCTGCTAGTTGCCTTGCCCTCGCCGCGTTGGGAGCGGGAATCCCCTTCGGGAGCCTCGATCCCGTCTCCGCCATCGACGAGCGGGCGGCTGGCTACGTGACTCCTCCCCAGGGTCACATCATCATCGGGGAGATCCCATGCGTTCTCTCTGACACCGTGAACACCACGGAAAAGCCTTCCGAAGCGGTTTCCACACCTCCCATGAGGAAAAGACAGGCTGCCAGATCCAATCTAGACAAGCCCAAAGCCTGCTGAGTGCTTTTCGGCACGCCGCAACAAGCCCGAAGGCCATCCCTCCCAGTTCAAGATCTGACGGTCGCAGGGTTGTCGAACCCTCCCGTAGACGATCTGGTTCAATCTTACGACCTGATCATTAGCCACATGGCTGACACCATCGCCATCTGCGGGGCGACCTTGGATGCCCCGCAGTCCGAGTGCTTTCCCTTCGGGTTGAAGAGCACCGCCGCCTCCGTGATCACGGAGAAGGTGAAGCGAGACCTAGCGGTGATCCCCGCACCCGAGCCAGTCGAATACTACTCGGACGAGGACTCGCCGCGCTTCGTGAACGTGGTTCTCTCCCCCATACGAGAGGGAAACCGCGACATGTCCCTCCTCCCCATACTAGAAGAGGACGAGGACGGACAACTCTGCGATTGGACTACGGAGGAATCTGAGGAAAAGCGCCGCTCGGGCCGATCTACCAGGCGGTCCAGCCCTGAGTACGTCTCGAATGGGTCCTTTGCATCCCTGGAGGCGGCTCTTGGCCTGGACGAAAGCTCTCCCTCCCGCGGGTCCAACGACACGATCCTGATCAGCTCTTCAAGCTCACCTTCGGACCTGTCCGACGGAAGCTGGTCGCCTACCTTCGTCTACGCGGCAGCACCAGGAGCTCCGCCCGCGGTCTCCGAGGACGAGCACACTTAGGATAACGAGACGGCCGCACAAAAGGCCGATCGGATACGTAGGAATGCGGACCGAGCGCGACGCCGCCAGGAAGCCTAGCGCGACGAGGAGGAAGGTGAGGATCTTTACGAAGAATCCGACCGCCCAAGCCGCAACAGGCGGCGACTTCGCGCCCGCCGATCCAATAGAGTTCCGCCCCGCAGGCTCGAGGATGACTTCACCCTTGAGTACGATGGGCACAAGGTCTACGCGACCCCCAAGGCAAACCTTATTGTGCTAAATGAGGTGGTTGAGAGGCTACCTCCGACTACGCCAGACATTGGGCGCATACGGGCCCTGGTGCAGGACGCTGTGACCCAGCATAACCGTGTCGATCCCTCCCCGCCAGTCAGGCAGGGAGAGACGGAAGGTACCCGCCGCCCGCGCCATAAAAGAGCACGGCGCGATGAAGGTGAGGACTTGCGCGACAAGCTCCGTGGCCGCAACGCAAGGACCACGATCAACCGCAACCGCGAGGAGCACCGCCATCGGGAATCAAGACGACGCAACGACTACGACAGGGAGTGTTGACATTTCTAAACGTCGATCACTTAAGAACAGATCTGGGAATCCATCCTTAGTGTCAGTGCTAGAAATGCTTGTTGGCACTTCCTAATGTCACAACTAATTGGCGCAGGTTAGCGTGAACATTGAGAGTTGCCATAGGTTTAATCTAAACGATCATGAACGAATCCGCAAGCGCACAGATAAACCATTGTAGCATTTCCCTAAGGAAGGAGTGTATTCCAAGGGTATCGAATCCAAGGAAGGCAATGACGGATATCTTAGACTTATGCTTTTGCTCTGAATGTAAACCAAGAGATAGATATAGGGAACAACACACTCAAGTACAGTGGTAAGATAAAAGATATAAAGGGTAGTGTGACACACACACCTCAAATCTACCTCTACTCTAGCACACTACGGCTTAGGGGGAACATACGAGTTAGCTCTAGGTTCTAATGTACTAAACATACAAAGCTAGAAGATACAAGAGATATGTATGAGTATTGCATGAGGGAAACATGGTTCAGCACCCAAGTACAAACAGGGAGCTAGCCCGCGACGACCAGCACTCTGCGGAACTAGACTTTAGACTCCTACAGCAGGTACCCCAATGCGGAGGTTGCCCTAGGATCCAACAGGGCTGTCACCACCTGAGGACCGACCTCTCGTTACGGGGGGGGGGTATGCTCATAACTATCGTAGCCAGACAACCCAGGCACCATGCCTACGTTGCTGCTAGACTTCACCCGGCCCGGGCTATTGTGACCCAGGGTGAGAGCCACCAGAAGACTGGTCAACTAGACCGAGTACCGTAGCTTGAACACAGACCCCATGCAACACTCTCATGCCATCTAACAAGATCAACTAAGGCTAGACATACGAACAGATATGAACTCTCTTATGTCTAATCAACAAGATCAAAGGGTCGTGTTCGTGAATATACCTGAGCATTTTTGGCCTGGCCCGGCCCGGCCCGCACCAGGCCCGCCCACGGACCTTACTGGACGGGCGTGGGCAGAGATCTTGAAGCCCGCGAAAAAAAATCTTGGCCCGAGCCCGGCCCGACATGCTGTTTTAGCTATTTTACAGTGTAAAATGCGCGGGCGGCCCGCCCAAGCCCGGGCCCGGCCCGAGCCCGGCCCGAAAACTGAGGCCCGACACGTCCCATGGGACGGTCATGGGCAGGATTTTATCGGCCCGAAAAAATCGAAATTTTTTTCGGCCCGGCCCGTGAAATGCTCAGGTCTATTCGTGAAGAACACGAGCCTCTAACTTATGAACAAACACATAAGGAATGAGTTTATCACCCTTCAAGTGGATCAAAAGGTAGTGTTTACGAAGAACACAAGCCTCTAAATGATGAACAGAGGATGAACTCAAGAACATATCAAGAATATGATCTACCATGACTTTATATGAAATAGCTGAATAACTGAAGTAGATCAAAGTCATACAAAGAAATAAAGATAAAAGAGAACTCATACCTAAACTTCCAAGAGGACTTGGAACCTGAAGAAGAGCTACTCTAGCCTACCCCCTAGCCTTGGAAACTAAAAGTGAGAGGAGAATGAGAGAGTGGTGTGTGAGAAATGGGAGCCCCTCCCCTTCTATTTATAGGCAAGGACAAGGCTTGCTCGGACGCCCAAATGGCCCCTAAACACCCAGGAGTGAAGCAAGTGACCAATAGGGAGCTACCACGTGGAGGGCCAGGATGGAGCCCCCTAGGTCAGTTCGGCCGATCCTAGGATCGACCGGCCCCCTAGGGTGGCCCCACCTGGTGGCCTTCCTCTGGGTGGCTGCCCTGTGGGCCCTATGATCCATCCCCGGTGCATGGCTTGATTTGGTATCCGAGGTGGGCCCTTTGATCCATGTGAAGTCCATGTGGCGTCCTCTGATTCGTCAGTGAGTGCCTCCCCTGGATCGATGACGTGTCTTGCCATGTTTCCCTTGGTGGCAGCCACCTCCTCAGCTGGGTTGGCATGGTTTCTTCATAGAAGTGGAGTTTCCATCTCTTTTTAAGGGTAATTCACCTACATACAAATAATCTCCAAGGACAAGTGGAACTACATTATTCAAACCTAAATGCTAGTAAATAATGCATATGCCTCCATTTATGTGAGAATATTGAGGGTTGGAAATGGTGAATTTCCACCGTCAACAAACTCCCCCAAGCTAACCTCTTGCTCGTCTCAAAGCAAGACATTAGAGACTTAGGTTGGTTGATCAGGAGTTGCTACAATGTTGTATTCTCAACTTATGGCAAACATACAACAGAGTACTCTACCAAGAGTTGAACAAGTTGGCAATGTTCTTACCTTTCGCCTGATACGTGGGGCATATAGCTTCACCTGCCTTGGGCGGTTGAGAGACAGAATGGTTATATAGAGAATGCATAATTACTCATACCTTGATCAGCTTAGCAATCCGGAGGTTTTGCAAATTTTTCAAAAGAAAATCAGAGTTCCTCAAATGATACTCTCGGATCGCTCAAAGGTGTATGTTTCCTCACCAAGACATCAATGTTGCCTTACTTCACATCCTACTCCTAATAGGCTTTATGTGGAGCTGTAGGTAGGGAAGATGTGGCATACTTGTCTCTCATATTTTGCTAAGTCAAAAACCGGATCCTTGGAAAAAACAAACATACATCCTGATCAAGATGTGCATATGTGTGTGATGGATAGGAGCATGGCAAGGTGGATACTAGGCCCGGAAATGGGTGCTAGATATTGCCATGCTTTATATGAGGGAATGAGGGATTGATGGTAAGGTGGACACTAGCCCCGGAGTAGGTACTAGTTATTACCATCTATATGGTGGAACTCTTTCTCTTGCACATATCAATCCCTTTTTCTCCTTTGAAATTTTTTCGAGACTTAGGCTAGCTCTCTTTATTTATTTTTGCCATGCTTTTGAGCATGCTTTTCTTTCTTCTTTTTTTTTCTTTTTTTAGCTAGCCCTTTGTCTCTATTGGAGATATTTGGAGAGGGATGAATGATGCAAAGATACATAGAGTTTATTTATGGAAGAATGCATAAGCAGTATGGAGTAAATGATGAATGCTCAACTTCCAGTGTAGAACTTTAGCATGAATGTGTACGTGATCTTGATCAGGAGAGTATGTGAAAGGATCTTGAAGTCGCCTAGAGGGGGGGTGAATAGGCGAGTCCTGAAAATCACCACTTAAAACAATTTTATCAGTGAGACCCGGATACTCCGGACTTTTCCTCGGAGTTTCTGGAAAGTCCAGAATCTCTGGAAAAATCTCCAGAATCTCTGGACTAGCGCCTGCGCAGCGGAATATGCACACTACCCAAAACCGGTGCCACCGGTTTTGCAAATCTGGTGCCACCGGGTTTGCCTGGCAGTGACTCCCCTCTTCTCCTTCTTCTTGTTTGCTTGCTTGGCTTCAACTCAAGCTTGGTGTGTGGCTTAAGGATCAGTTCCTTGATGGATATTGAGTGTCTGCACTCCACAAACACTAAAACCCGAGTAGATCCACAAATATAGCAAGTACTAGTCAAGCTAGCAAAGAGAGGCAAATGCAAGGTAAACCAACAAGAGACACATAGATTTGTTTTACTGAAGTTCGGATTCACCACCGTGTGAATCCTAGTCTCCGTTGCGTGCTTCTCCTACCGAATCCTGGTTGCATTCAACCCTTTTCCCGATCCACTAGATAGCTTCTTCCCTTTCGGAGGCGAAGCACGACCTTCACAAACTGTCCCACAGCTCACCACACCTTGGGAGCTTGTGGGCGACGCCTAGCCATCTAGGAGGCAAGCCTCCAAGAGTAACAAACGCTTCACACGAGCTTGACGACGTCCAACAGTGCTCAAGGGATTCAAGTGCTCTTGAATAGCTCACAAAGGCTTTTCTCTACCACCCAACTCACTAGATCTATCAAAGATCGAACAACCTTACCAAGAGGGGTTTGGGAGAGCTAGAATGGCTTTGGCTTAGCAAGGAATAGTAAGGAAGCACACCAGCAACCTCAGGAACAGCAGCTTGCAACAGTGGGGACCCAGGGGTATAAATACCTAACTCCCCAAAAACTAGCCGTTGCAAACTCAGGGGAAAACCGGTGCCACCGGGTTCCCAATCCCGGTGCCACCGAGATTTCAAACCAAGTAGCCGTTGGGCCGGCTGACACAAAACCGGTGCCACCGGTTTCCCAAAACTGGTGCCACCGGGTTTGACATAAGGTCAAACCCGAGACTGTGTACGTGTGGGTTTTGTGTCTCTCTCAACTCACATAGGTTACTTGAGCACTGAGACATTTTCAAGACTCCTTGTGATGCATCCCTCTTGATAGTACGGCGTACCTATACTCAAGATCAAATATAAACCCTATAGAGATCCTCTTGAGCTTCATCTTCATGAATAGCCATACTTGGTCAATATATCCACTTGAGAGATCCATCCATCAATGTCTCACTAATTTGAGCACTTATACCTTGAGCTAGTGACTTTGATCTTCATATATGAATGAAACCCATTTCTTGATCAAGTCACTCTTCACATGACTCAACAAACATACAATGCTTCTTCATTGCTTCACTCGGTTAGGCTCGACTTGATACCTCGAAATACTCCAAGCTATAGCCACTTCACCCTAGCTAAGCACATGGTCCAAGTCACTACTTGGCCAATCTTAGCTTAGTACCTCGTTGCTAATCCCTTGCTTGATTTCTTCATCCATTCGTTGCCGTCTTGAGTTAAGCTTTGATTTAACATTAAGAGTGAAATCCACTTGAGTTCATGCCTTCTTTGATTCTATAGTCCCATTTGATCATAACAAGTCTTCCAATTTATTTAGAAACCTTCAAATATTCCAATATCGCTATGTCTCTTTCTTCACTTTCATTGGCTTGTTTATATGTCAATTATACCATATGGGATCACACATAATATAGATCAAGACATTTAATCTTATATAAAGCCATTTAACAATGTGAGGTAATAACACATTCCTCAACTTATCTTTTACAACAATGGCTTGTCTTCACATATAGATGTTCAATGTCACACATCATGCTTTGTTATTTATATGTAACAACCTGCTCACATGCTTAACAAAGGCATTAGATCTTTAATCTAGTTGTCAATCAATACACCAAAACCCACTTAGGGCCTAGATGTCTTTGAATCTCCCCCTTTTTGGTGATTGATGACAACCTCGATTAAAGCTTACAAGATATGTATAATAAAGCTTAAAAACATTAGATTTAGGTAGAGCTCCCCCTTAATATGTGCTATGAATGGAATTCATAATATTTGGCCTTTAAATGCCATTTTGCACATTTTCAAGAAAACATGGGGCTCCCCCTAAATCCCTGCAACAGTGGGGTGCAAAACAAGTGTGCGAACAAATAAACCGTGATGCATGCACAAGATAAGCACTTCAACAAATAAAAAACAGAGAGTGGCAGTGCTGTCTGGCCAAACCCGGTGCCACCGAGTTGCCAAACTCGGTGCCACCGGTTTTGTCCAGGCAGCCTAGTCAAAAAGCAGTACATCACCCAAAAAATCACACTAAGATGCATATGAGTCTTAATAAGCATAAACAAGTTCAACACACATTAAAGCACACAACACAAAGGTTCTCAAGTTCAACTAAAGCTAAAGAGAATTTTATTACATGGGCCTGTTGCATCCAACAGCCAAAACCGGTGCCACCGATTTTGGAAACTCGGTGCCACCGAGTTTGCCAGCAGAACTAGCACAGAGCAGCCACTTTAGAAAACCGGTGCCACTGAGATCTGAATCCGGTCCCACCGGTTTTGTGCAGACAGAGCAGATGCAGAACAGACAGCTGAGCTTTGAATCGACAAATCTCTCCCCCTTTGTCATCTATCACCCATAAAAGGGCCGGGGGGTTCTCTGACAGCAGCTAGTCCTCCTCTTCATCATCTTCCATTTGATCTTGGCTTGGTGGCACAAATGAGGGTGGATTATGGGGAGGTGGAGGAGTTGGAAACATTCCCGCACATGGATTAACCAAGCCAAATAAACCACCATAGAGGTAACCTCCACCAGTGCTAGACCCTCCCGGTGCATTAGGATCCACGGGAGGCATACTAGAGGATGTGCCTTGACCTTGTGTTCCCATGAAAGGTTCCTCTGAATATGAAGTTCGAGCACTATACATTCTACCAAAGGTTGGGTTGTAGTATGAGTTTCCATAAGCTCTATCCCAATAATCTTTATTAGTAGCTGGATCAACTTGTTGGGACTTTTCCCAAATTCTTTCAAAGGTCTTCGGCTCACTATCTTCATCATCGGAAGGTGCACTAGGAATGGGAGGCCTATTTGTGAGAGAGGGATTTTCATACATTTGCCTTATCATCCTTGAATCCCTCTTCCTTCTCTGTCTATCCTTGTGAGCAACATCATTTACATTCATGCAAGCCCCACACATGAAGTTGAATAATTTTCTGAAGGGAGAGGGAGGCTTTTGCACATCTTGCCTACCACGTCCACGACCTCTACCATATGAGGGCCTTGCTGCCCTAGAAGGTGCAGCAGCTGCAGTGGGCTCCTCAGAGGCCCCTTGGCCTTCAACATTCTCCCTTTGACTCCCCAAGCCAACTAGGGTTGTGTCCTCAATGTCATTCTTCAAGTGGAAGGGTTTGTGCTCATGATCATACTCAAACGTGAAGTTGGTGATGGCCTCAATGGTGTGCATGAGATAAGGAGCATACCCACAACTCTTTTGTGGAGAAGAGGCTATGGTTTTCATTTCTTCCCAAATGTAGTCCACCACACTAAATTCTTCCTCACTAGGATCCATACATTTCAGAAAGTCTCTCCCATAGTGTGATACATTTGATTGATCCCCTTCCCTAGGAGCAAGTGTCTTTCTAAACATGCGGTGAAGATATGCATAGAAGGGTATCATTCCCTTAACACTACCATAGTTCCACTCTCTTCCCGAGATATACATGAATTTCATCTCCTCCTTGTCCATATAGTGAGCCATATGAATCCTCACTCTAGATTTGTCTTCCGCACCAAATCCAAGTAGAGAGGCAAATTGGGTATAGGACATACCAAACCACTTTCCCTCTGTCATCCAATGCACAATCCTTTCATCATTTCTAGAAGTGAAGTAACAAGTGGCATAGAATTGTGCAGTTGCTTCATTGTTCCATGACTTTCTAAAACCCATGATTCCATAAATGTTTTTTCTTTTGCACTCACGAATAATTTCAGCAATTCTAGGGTCTTGTAAGTTAGTCAAGAACTCCTAATCAATGTATTCTGAGTGAGCTATGGGATAGTCCTTCTTGAGTATTGCACTTGCATAATAGTCTTGATGAAACTTGGTGCCAAACCGGTAGTCCAAGTTTCTCCCACCCACCTCTATTGGATTCTTTTCTCTCTCTTTCCTTGCCTTCTCTGTCATGTCCCTTGCCTTGTAGTTGATCACATTACGGTGCACAGGATCAAATGGTGGCCTTGTTCTGATGTTGAAGTATGTCTCTTCGTCACTGTCAGGTATCTGAGGTCCAATGACTGAAATAAAAACAGCCTCATCACTGTCATCATCCCCGGTGCCCTGACTGTGCTCATGGCTAGCTGTGCGGATATTTTTGCCCTTTCTCTTGCGCTGAGCTGCTACTGTAGGAGAGTCTGGAGGAGTGGGTTCCTTCCTATATGGGCTCTCCTCATCATCATCACTAGAGGTTTCCTCATTCTCTGAGTCTTCAATGCGCAAGGTACCCCTAGGAAGATTGATTCTTCCAGATGCTCTTTTGGACCTTCTACGCGGCACTGGTACTTCTTCAATCTCAGGATTGCTGCTGGTTCCTTCTCTCTTCCTCAACTCATATTGAGCATTCTTTGTTCGTCGAGGTCTTCTCCCTGTCACACAGAGAGACACAAACAGGCACACAAGTGTTTTAGAAGCATGTCCCTGCCAAGTATATATCCTTTTGATTTTTGTAGAGCAGATTTTGCAAACTTGACAGAGCCTCTGTGCTAAAACCGGTGCCACCGGGTTGGGAAATCCGGTGCCAACGGGTTCAGTATGAACCCTAGGATATGCCCCAACAATGCAGCCATGAAAACTTTAAACCACTGATTGGAATCTGTTCTAGGACCATATTGATGCCATTCTACCAAAGGAATCCAAGAGATAGTCTCTAGAAAAGTAGATCGGGCAAAACCAAGACATGGGGTACCTCCCGACATGGTTGAAGAGTTGCTGCAGCCCTAGAACTGAGGGGAATCCGATCCCACCGGGTTGGAGAACCGAAATCTTGCCTCAAGCCTTGAAATCTTCGGTGGAATCCTCAAATCGCCAAGAAATCGCCCCTTTGACCTCTCCCTGTCCTGTTCTGAGTCGTGGGTGAGAGAAGGGGGTAAATGGGGTGAAGAGGTAACTGTAACAGGGTAAGTCACGGGTATATCCTGTGCTGCCGACAGAAACCGGTGCCACCGGTTTTTAGAAACCGGTGCCACCGGGTTTCACTTAGCCCGTGCACTTTTGTCCATAAACTCATTTCTGCACTTCCATTTTCTTCCAACTTTCTTTCTCTGCCCTTTATATCCATTTTTGCACAATCCTTTGTCTCAGATAATGATTTTGAGGAATTTTGATGAAATGTGAGAAATCCAAAGTTTGCAAACCCTTGAGATGAGAATGAGTAGCTTATTTTGAACTTGAGAGTCTTGCCATTTATGGTTAGCCAGCAGTCAAACAAGAGCAACAATAACCATAGACAACAAGACATAATCTAAAAGATCAAGACTCAAATATTTTGCAAAAGGCACACCACCTACACATGCTAGTGAATTTTGAAAATCTATCCTAAGTCACAAAGAGTATGCAAAGATTACTAGCCAAGATAGGTCTTAGTATATTTAGCTCATGCCTCTACTGAAATTTCAGCCACGGTTAGAAAAACAAAATTTCCAACAAAAATTTGTGAGGTATCAACTAAATATCTAAAACCCATCACTACCACCAAGCAACAAATCAAGGTGATGCTAGCTCCCTTTGCACACCAAAACTCACACTAGCAAGAATAAGGCCTAGATGCCCAAATTAATTACTTGAATTTAAGGATTCATACCTTCGCCTCTATTTTATGAAATTCTCACATAGAGGAACTCACATAGGTTAACTTGCACTTAGTCTTTCAATCATTTCATCTTGTCACTTTTCATTGAAAATAACTATTTTTGTGCTAAAAGGACAAGAGAAGATAAATATTAAAAGCACAAGCTTTAGTTTCACATTGGATGACTCTTTGAGAGTGGAATGGAAGTGAGTCACCCAACATGAAACCTCATAGAATGGGCTAAATTCCTCAAAGATATAGTGCACACATGGATATGTGGATGGAAAGGACATGTGCACTACCTTGGTCAAATATGTCCAAGTTAAGGAATTTAAACCATGCTATGGTGAGTAGCCAAAAATAAATATAATCCAATCCATAAGTAGAGAGTGAGAGATACAATCACAGAGATGGATTGGTGACCTCCTTGTCATGTGGCTTACTCACAACCAACACCCTTGCCATAAGATTTATTCAAGTGAAGAGTATAGATAAAATATTGAGGCACCTCACACTTGAACAACACACATGAATCCTTGCAAGTGGTGTTAGTACCAAGAGACACAAAATGTGAAGTGAGCTCCCCCTAAATAGGTGCATCAAGTATTTGAATCTTGATAAATGCACTTTTAGCTCAATTAAGGCACTAGAGTAGCAAGCTCCACATTTTGGTCAAAATCTATAAGCAAATAAGAATATGTGAAATGAGATCAAGAAAAGCTCACAAATGATATTTGCTTAGTCTTCTTATGAATTGAATCAAGAATAATGTATCTTTAGATATTTGCAATAATTTCCTTTCCTTCCTTTGCTGATCCTGGGAAACTCGGTGCCACCGAGTTAGTCAATCCGGTGCCACCGGATTTTCCCTGAGTTCTACAAATTTGCTTTTCTCAATAATGGATGAATTTTTTCTTTGATTCTTTCTTCCACTTTAGCTCACATATATGCTCCTGCATGCAAAAATCACTCAATGCTTCTAGATGAAGCGGTTAAAAGCATCGAATGGTATTTGATAAAATTTTTCTAAAGAGACCATATATAGGTTGTCCATCTCATATGATCAACTAGCACAAGAGCATGTTTTACATATGAGCATGCACAACTACTAGCAGAGGTACTTATCATAGGAGGAGCATTGAATGAGATTTCTTCCATTTGTATCACTTGGTCCTTTTCTAGTGACGAGTCATAAAATTTCTCTTGAGATATAGATGAATGAAAAATAAATATCTTCTCAAGTGAACCAAGCTTCCAATGCTGCTCCAAGTACCTGCAAAGTCCTTTTAGGCATGTTTTGGTACCCAACGTGCATTGGGTCCTACAAGGTTAGTGATCGAGGACTTAGGTACCCAAATGGCCTTTGTGCCCTTCCTTTGTGATACAACCACTCTAGAGGCACAATAGTCATTTGAGTTCCTCTCAAGCATATTATTTTGGTAATGAACATGGTTGAGCTTGGAATCCTTACTAATTGGACAATCCTTACCAAGATGTCCTTTTTGACGACAAGTGTAGCAAATCTTGTGCTTGATGTTGCTAATCTTCTTCATACTTGTCATGGAGCCATCATTCTCCTTGTATTTAGCTTGAGCCTTCAAAAATCCCTTGTTGAGCTTCACTTGAGGTTTCTCAGTGGAAACCGGTACCACCGGTTTTGAAAACCCGGTGCCACCGGGTTTCCCTGAGGGAACCTTTGCCCGGTTGGTACAAGCTTCAATCTTGTGCCCTTTCTCATGACAGCCAAAGCATCTTCTCTGAGCAAGACTTCTTTGCCTCTTTGATTGGTTTGGATTGTCTTCTTCCTTGAATGAGCACGTGGATGCATAATGTCCCATGTGTGAGCATTTGTAGCACTTGATGTGATCTAGCTTCTTTTTGTTGCTAATCTTGAGATCATTGATCTTGTGGCTTTGTTGAGAGATTGATCGAGTGACGATTATCCTCTTCTCAAGCTTCTTCACCATGGGCTCACGGTTATCTTGAGAAGGTTGCACCTTTTCTTTTCCCTTCAACTTAGCCACCTCTTTCTTGAGCTTTTCAACTTCTTGCATAAGATAATCATTTTCTTGAGCAATGAAATCATCACAAGATTCTGCAATCACTTAATCATACCAAGAAGGTTTGCCTTTTTGGCCATATAGGTTAGCACAAGATATATCATTTTCAACTTGAGTACAAGTGCTAGTGGTGCAATGAGGTGTATAAGATTTAACTGAGTTTACCATAACCTCATTTGCCACTTCTAGCAAGGTGTGTGACTCTACAAGCTTCTCATAAGAATATTCAAGTTCTTTGTGAGTGCCTTGTACTTTCACAAGCTTACGAGTGATCTCCTCAAGTTGATCCTTGAGAGCTTGATTTTCCTTTTCCACAAGATAGAGAGTTAGTAGCACAAGCATATGCCTTGGTAATGTCCTCCTTGCATTTACTAGATAAGGAGGCACTTTACTCCTTAAGCTTCTTTAATTCTTCTTCGAAGGAGTCACGATAAGCTTGTTGTCTTGTGAGCTCATCTTCTTGCCTTTTTACTTTCTTTATGAGCTCTAGCACATTCTTCTTGTCTTTCTTGGTCATTTTGTCAAGCTCGAAGTCAAATTGCTCAACTTCACTTCCTTTCTTCCTTTTACCTTTAGTCACTTGAGACTTGAAATTGTTAGTACATAGTAAGGAAGTACTAGGAACTGTAGATACCTCATTAGGCTTGTGTGATGCTGCTCTGAAGCTTGACGAAGCAACTTGGTGCTGATCACTGCCAAACCCGGTGCCACCGGGTTCTGAACTCGGTGCCACCGAGTTTGCCTGGTCAGAGGCAGTGGTCGTGATGTTGTCGCTCTTTTGTTTCGTGGATGAGGTCTTTAGAGAAGGAATGCAAGATGTTGATGTTGAGCACTCCTCTAGTGACTCATCCTCCTCTTCTTCTTCGTTCTCATCATCGGCACTTGTATACATATCCTTGAGTGCCACCCAAATAAGATGTGCATCGTCACAGATGTCTTCATGGCTGAAAATAACTTCTTGAACAACCTTGCTCACATTATTGTACATGAGGTTAGTAATAGAGGAGTTGTGGAGCACACAATCCTTTTCCTCTTTTGATAAATTGGATGAGTCCTCACTATCAAGGTCCTCGGGAAGAATGCTAGCCACCACAACTCGTTCAAAGGAAGGACCCCAAGTATGTAATACATGAAGAACATGAGCAGACCAAGAAGAGTAGTTTGAGCCGTCAAACCGAAGAGGCTCAAATGATACCTCACATGTAGTCGACATCCTTAAACTCCAAGCGGTTAAGCTCGAATCGGAGCACCATGCTCTGATACCAATTGAAAGGATCTTGATGTCGCCTAGAGGGGGGGTGAATAGGCGAGTCCTGAAAATCACCACTTAAAACAATTTTATCAGTGAGACCCGGATCCTCCGGACTTTTCCCCGGAGTTTCTAGAAAGTCCGGAATCTCTGGAAAAATCTCCGGAATCTCTGGACTAGCGCCTGCGTAGTGGAATATGCACACTGCCCAAAATCGGTGCCACCGGTTTTGCAAATCCGGTGCCACCGGGTTTGCCTGGCAGTGACTCCCCTCTTCTCCTTCTTCTTGTTTGCTTGCTTGGCTTCAACTCAAGCTTGGTGTGTGGCTTAAGGATCAGTTCCTTGATGGATATTGAGTGCCTGCACTGCACAAACACTAAAACCCAAGTAGATCCACAAATATAGCAAGTACTAGTCAAGCTAGCAAAGAGAGGCAAATGCAAGGTAAACCAACAAGAGACACAGAGATTTGTTTTACCGAAGTTCGGATTCACCACCGTGTGAATCCTAGTCTCCGTTGGGTGCTTCTCCTACCGAAGCCGGGTTGCATTCAACCCTTTTCCCGATCCACTAGATAGCTTCTTCCCTTTCGGAGGCGAAGCACGACCTTCACAAACTGTCCCACAGCTCACCACACCTTGGGAGCTTGTGGGCGACGCCTAGCCGTCTAGGAGGCAAGCCTCCAAGAGTAGCAAACGCTTCACACGAGCTTGACGACGTCCAACAGTGCTCAAGGGATTCAAGTGCTCTTGAATAGCTCACAAAGGCTTCTCTCTACCACCCAACTCACTAGATCTATCAAAGATCAAACAACCTCACCAAGAGGGGTTGGGGAGAGCTAGAATGGCTTTGGCTTAGCAAGGAATAGTAAGGAAGCACACCAGCAACCTCAGGAACAGCAGCTTGCAACAGTGGGGACCCAGGGGTATAAATACCTAACTCCCCAAAAACTAGCCGTTGCAAACTCAGGGGAAAACCGGTGCCACCGGGTTCCCAATCCCGGTGCCACCGAGATTTCAAACCAAGTAGCCGTTGGGCCGGCTGACACAAAACCGGTGCCACCGGTTTCCCAAAACCGGTGCCACCAGGTTTGACACAGGGTCAAACCCGAGACCGTGTACGTGTGGGTTTTGTGTCTCTCTCAACTCACATAGGTTACTTGAGCACTGAGACATTTTCAAGACTCCTTGTGATGCATCCCTCTTGATAGTACGGCGTACCTATACTCAAGATCAAATATAAACCCTATAGAGATCCTCTTGAGCTTCATCTTCATGAATAGCCATACTTGGTCAATATATCCACTTGAGAGATCCATCCATCAATGTCTCACTGATTTGAGCACTTATACCTTGAGCTAGTGACTTTGATCTTCATATATGAATGAAACCCATTTCTTGATCAAGTCACTCTTCACATGACTCAACAAACATACAATGCTTCTTCATTGCTTCACTCGGTTAGGCTCGACTTGATACCACGAAATACTCCAAGCTATAGCCACTTCACCCTAGCTAAGCACATGGTCCAAGTCACTACTTGGCCAATCTTAGCTTAGTACCTCGTTGCTAATCCCTTGCTTGATTTCTTGAATGGGTTTTCCTGCATAGTCAGAAGCATGTGTCCTCCTAGGTGGCTTACCCCACCTGGTTGACACTACACTAACATTTTCACAAGAGGATACGGGTTGCCCCGGGATCCTCCCGTTATCAGGAGATGGAACCAAAGCAGCCAGCTGAGCCAACTGGGTTTCTAACATTTTGTTGAAACTCAGCTGACTCTTCTGAGCAGAAGAAAAACTATCAAGCTTAACGTTGAGACTTTCCACAGTTTTATCAAGGGCAGCTAGCTTCTTGTTAATACCTTCATTATTCTTACCTTGACCAAAAACAAGATCTCTCAAGGAAGGTTGGTTAGGATTGTAAGAATTACCTTGTTTACCTCCTTGATAATAAGGGCGTTGTTGATTCCACGATTTGCCTCCTTGTTGAGGTGGACGATAACCATTGTTATTTCCATTCATATACATCACTTCCTCCTGAGTCTCTGGACAATAGTTGCCTGAGTGCCCAGTGTTGCCACAGACTTCACAGGTCATGTGAGAGTCCATAGGCAGAGAAGTAGTGGCCATGGCAGCCTTCTCGCTGGTGCAGTCATCTAATCTTTTCATAAGAAGATCCATCTTGGCAGTAATCATGTCTGCTTCCTTGACAGTATGAGTACCCCTCGGTCGTGGTTGGAGTCTTTCAACACTCCACCCTTGATTGGAGACCATCTTCTCCATGAGTGATTTAGCATTATCAACCGTGAGTGAGAAGAATGCTCCTTGAGCAGCAGCATCAATATGGCCTCAGGCTGTCGGAGTCAACCCATTATAGAAGTTTTGAAGAATAAGTCAATCTTCCATTCCATGATGAGGACAGGCCAGGACATACTCCTGAAGCCTCTCCCAGGCCTCTGGAATAGATTCATTTGCTGCTTGCTGAAAACCAGAAATCCTTCCATGAAGAGCATTTGTTTTACCCAATGGGAAGAACTTCTTGAGAAATGCCTGTGAACACTTACTCCAAGTGTCAATAGATTCCCGGTTCGCGTAGAACCATTGCTTAGCCTTTCCCAAGAGGGAGAATGGAAATAGCCATAGACGAACACCATCCATATTTGCACCCCTGATGACGAAAGTGCTACACAGCTCTAGGAATTGCTGCAGATGAGCATTGGCATCCTCATTTGGCTTGCTACAAAATGAGCTAGCATGTACCATCATGATTAGACCCGTCTTAATTTCAAAGTTTTCAGTCCCCATTGCCACCTCAGGGCCTTGCAGCACCTGGTCAGCAGAAGGAGCTGAGTACTCACGAAGTGTCTTCTGGGCCATAGTGTTGGACGTGGATGGTACAAAGTAAGCTGGTTCGTCCTCCGGACGAGTACGACGAGGTGAGCCGAAATAAATTCGAGCTTTCCTCACAAGTGACTCGGGATCTTCAGTAAAATTCCTCGGTAGGTCAAAACCAGTCATACACTACCTGTCTTCATCATCCAAAGATAAAAGAAGACAATCAAGGTTAGCCTGCATTGAGGGTTGTCCTAACCTACTCAAAGTTTATAAACAGATGCAAAGCATAGTCAAGATAATCTTGTGCCTTCCCCGGCAATGGCGCCAGAAATGCTTGTTGACATTTCTAAACGTCGATCACTTAAGAACAGATCTGGGAATCCATCCTTAGTGTCAGTGCTAGAAATGCTTGTTGGCACTTCCCAATATCACAACTAATTGGCGCAGGTTAGCGTGAACATTGAGAGTTGCCATAGGTTTAATCTAAACGATCATGAACGAATCCGCAAGCGCACAGATAAACCATTGTAGCATTTCCCCAAGGAAGGAGAGTATTCCAAGGGTATCGAATCCAAGGAAGGCAATGGCAGATATCTTAGACTTATGCTTTTGCTCTGAATGTAAACCAAGAGATAGATATAGGGAACAACACACTCAAGTACAGGGGTAAGATAAAAGATATAAAGGGTAGTGTGACACACACACCTCAAATCTACCTCTACTCTAGCACACTACGGCTTAGGGGGAACATACGAGTTAGCTCTAGGTTCTAATGTACTAAACATACAAAGCTAGAAGATACAAGAGATAGGCATGAGTATTACATGAGGGAAACATGGTTCAGCACCCTGGTACAAACGGGGAGCTAGCCCGCGACGACCAGCACTCTGCGAAACTAGACTTTTGACTCCTACAGCAGGTACCCCAACGTGGAGGTTGCCCTAGGATCTAACAGGGCTGTCACCACCTGAGGACCGACCTCTCGTTACGGGGGGTATGCTCATAACTACCATAGCTAGACAACTCAGGCACCATGCCTACGTTGCTGCTAGACTTCACCCGGCCCGGGCTATTGTGACTCAGGGTGAGAGCCACCAAAAGACTGGTCAACTAGACCGAGTACTGTAGCATGAACACAGACCCCATGCAACACTCTCATGCCATCTAACAAGATCAACTAAGGCTAGACATACGAACAGATATGAACTCTCTTATGTCTAATTAAAGATGGGCGTGGACCAACCTTGGATGCTCCATTGGAGCACCACGTGATCCATTTAATAAATTTGGATATATGGATCGAACCAAAGGCTGGTCCATGAGCACCGATGGATCCTGCGGGTCGAACCATATGCCAAGGTACGCAACTGTCTCATGCTCCTCGAAACGCCAGCTCCGACCTCCGCTTGTGGAGAACACTGAAGAGGAGGAGCTCAGGCTTTTACGACGGTCATCATGCACTTGAACTCCTCGAAGCTGACCATGACGTCACTGTTGTTGTCGAGTGTCGACGAGGCGGCAGGCTTGCCGGCGCCAACGCGGCGTAGACCTAGAGATCCCAGCACGGTGTTGAGCTCCTCGATGGAGATGGGCCCGTCCTTGTTGCTGTCGAGGACGTCGAACACCTCCTTCATGTCCCTCCCTGCCTCCTCTCGGCGAGATGTTAAATGGAAGTTGTCGAGGAGATTGAGGCTCAGGAACGCAAGGCAGGTGAGCGGCATTGTGACAAACATGACGAGCGCGCCTCGGCTTGCAAGGACCTGCGCCATGTCGAGCATCGGGCCGGCGTGACCCGCGGTGACCATCCGCACCAGCACGAAGTGCGGCGTCAAGTCGGCCGAGCCACTGTCCCGCGACATGACTGGCAGAGCCGGCATGTGGCTACTGCGTCGAAGCTGTCGATGAGTCTGCCATTGTTGGCGTCAATGCGCGGCACCACAGCGGCGCCCTCGACGGCGGACATGGCGCTGCCAAGCCAGGGTAGTGACTCCTCCAGTTGTGCCGTCGTGATGAAGCCGTCTCGGCGCGAGGGAATCCGAGCGGGGGAGAGCGTCAATGGCGGCCCTGAGTCGACGGCGGAGAAACTGACGAGCGCGCGCTGGGCGGAGTCGAGGAAGCAAGAGCGGAAGGCACAGGCGGCGTGTCGCGGATGCCAGCGGAGGAGACGGGGGTGGGCAGGAGATGCTCGAGAGGGATCTTGGGGATGGCGTCTGCGGCGGCGGGTCGAACCACTCGAACCGTGGGGGCGAGTCCGCTGGCCCAGCATCATTTTGTGGACCAGAAAAGGAGCCTGGTAGGTTTATTTTTCGGATCGGTTCGGCAAACCAAAGGGTCGAACCGAACCATGCCCAACTTTATGTCTAATCAACAAGATCAAAGGGTCGTGTTCGTGAAGAACACAAGCCTCTAACTTATGAACAAACACATAAGGAAGGAGTTTATCACCCTTCAAGTGGATCAAAAGGTAGTGTTCATGAAGAACACAAGCCTCTAAATGATGAACAGAGGATAAACTCAAGAACATATCAAGAATATGATCTACCATGACTTTATATGAAATAGCTGACTAACTGAAGTAGATCAAAGTCATACAAAGAAATAAAGATAAAAGAGAACTCATACCTAAACTTCCAAGAGGACTTGGAACCTGAAGAAGAGCTACTCTAGCCTACCCCCTAGCCTTGGAAACTAAAAGTGAGAGGAGAATGAGAGAGTGGTGTGTGAGAAATGGGAGCCCCTCCCCTTCTATTTATAGGCAAGGACAAGGCTTGCTCGGACGCCCAAATGGCCCCTAAACACCCAGGAGTGAAGCAAGTGACCAATAGGGAGCTACCACGTGGAGGGCCAGGATGGAGCCCCCTAGGTCGGTTTGGCCGATCCTAGGATCGGCCGGCCCCCTAGGGTGGCCCCACCTGGTGGCCTTCCTCTGTGTGGCTGCCCTGTGGGCCATATGATCCATCCCCGGTGCATGGCTTGATTTGGTATCCGAGGTGGGCCCTTTGATCCATGTGAAGTCCATGTGTTGTCCTCTGATTCGTCGGTGAGTACCTCCCCTGGATCGATGACATGTCTTGCCATGTTTCCCTTGGTGGCAGCCACCTCCTCAGCTGAGTTGGCATGGTTTCTTCATAGAAGTGGAGTTTCCATCTCTTTTAAAGAGTAATTCACCTACATACAAATAATCTCCAAGGACAAGTGGAACTACATTATTCAAACCTAAATGCTAGTAAATAATGCATATGCCTCCATTTATGTGAGAATATTAAGGGTTGGAAATGGTGAATTTCCACAGTCAACAGGGAGCATGGAGCTCCCCATCGTCAAGAGAGACGCGGTGACTCGCAGAGCGGGTACGAAGACTACTACTCGAATTCCTACGAGGAGTCTGGGGATAGCTACAGCTCCTACAAGCGGCCGGCCGGCGGACGCCGCGGAGGTCGAGAGGATGCCCCATCTTAAGATGGCTTCCTCTCCCTCTCAAAAAGGCTATGACGGGTGACATGGCCCCGAAGTTTCAAGCTATCCGACGTCGACAAATACGATGGCACGTTGGACCCCGTGCAATGGCTCCAGATCTACTCCACCACGGTCAAGGCCGCGGGAGGAAACACCGACGTAATGGCAAACTACTTGCCTATAATGCTCACGAAGGGGTGCAGAAACTGACTTGCGGGGCTCCCAAGGAACTCCATTACATCCTGGGACGACCTCTGCAAGTTCTTCACGAGCCAATACTCCGACACATGGGAGAGGCCTGGGAACAGGAGGATGCTGGACCAGATCCGGCAACGCAAGAACGAGTCGCTACGCTCGTACATTCGACGCTTCTCCGAGAAGAAGAACTCTCTTCCTTTCGTTGAGGAGCACGACGTCATCAGTGCCTTCCAGCATGGGTTGGCCTACGGCAAGCTGGTGAATAGGTGGGCCCAGAGGCCCCCAAAGACCGTAAACGAGCTCTTCGCCATAGCCAACAAGGAGGCTGACGGTGAAGAGGCAGAACGCGAGCAGCTGAAGCACATCAAGTCCCGCTGGGAAGACGATGATTCCCCACGTCCGCGTCGGCCACGCCACGATCCGGACCGAGAGGGAGAGACCTCCCAGCAGGGCGCACGGCGCAACAGGAGGCGCAAGCCGGCCGAAGTCGTAGCGGCCGTAGAGCCCGCCCCGAAGCGCATGGACTCGTCTGAGTTCCAGAAGATGCTGGACATGCAATGCCCGTACCACAAGAACCATAAGCACTCGGCTCACGATTGCTTCGGCCTGAAGAACCACTTCTCTAGCAAGGGCTGCTCGAAGGGTCCCTCCAAGAACTACAAGGGCAAGGGGAAGCGTGCTCCCCCGGCGGATGACGACGAGGAAGACTTCCAGGTCGCCGACCGTACGGTCAACATGATCTACAGCGGCCCGGACCAGATCGACGGAAAGCGCAAGGCCAAGCTCACAGACAGGTTACTGGTGTATGCGGCCCAACACGGCACGCCCCAGTTCCTGCGGTGTTCGGAAGTCCCGATCACCTTCAGTAGGGAGGACCACCCAAAGGCAGTCGTCAAGCCTGGGCGGTACCCCCTCGTGCTGAAGCCTACAATCCACAACGTGGGGCTTTGCAAGATGCTGGTGGACGGAGGCAGTGGCCTCGACATATTATTCGCCAGCACGCTCAAGGAGTTGGGCCTCACTCCCTTGGACTTAAGCCCGACTGACAAGCCTTTCTTCGGGATTGTACCCGGAGATCCCTCAGTACCGCTCGGTCAGATCTCTCTGCCAGTCACCTTTGTCACGATCGAGAACTACCAGACAGAATACGTCCGCTTCATAGTGGCGGACTTCGAGACAACCTATCATGGCATACTCGGCAGGCCGATACTAGCCAAGTTCATGGCGGTGCCCCACTATACCTACATGGTACTGAAGATGCCTGCGCCAAACGGGGTCATTACCCTCAGAGGTGACTCCAACACAGCCAGTGCCTGTGAGAAGGAGAACCTTCACATCATTGCTACCCTGGATCTCTCCAGGCGTACTGCTAAAGTTCTGGCGGCTGCCAACAAGCTCGACTCGGTAGATCTGGAGATCCCGACCAAGAAGCCAGTGATGGAGGCGATCCAGCGGGAGAAGGAGGCCGTGAAGAAGGTGTCGCTCAACCTCGAAGATCCCACGAAGACGGCGGCCATAGGGGCCAACCTGGACCCTAAATAGGAAAGCGTGCTCATCGAGTTCCTGCGTGCTAACTCCGACATATTCGCCTGGAAACCAGCGGATATGCCAGGAGTGCCCAGAGAGCTCGCCGAGCACTCCTTGAAGGTTGACCCGAATGCTAAGCCGATCAAGCAAAAGCTTCGTCGGTTCGTGGCTGACCGCAAGGAGGCAATAGGGGTAGAGGTTACGAAGCTATTAGCTGCCAAGTTCATCAAAGAGGTGTATTACCCAGACTGGCTGGCTAATCCAGTTCTTGTATCCAAAAAGAATAAGCAATGGAGAATGTGCGTTGATTATACCGATCTCAACAAACACTGCCCTAAAGACCCCTTCACCCTCCCGCGAATAGACCAAGTCATTGATTCCATGGCGGGCTGTGCCCTGCTCTGTTTTCTCGACTGCTATTCAGGCTACCACTAGATTAGTCTGAAGGTCGAAGACCAGATCAAGACGTCGTTCATTACGCCCCATGGTGCGTACTGTTACTTGACAATGTCCTTTGGTCTGAAGAACGCTGGTGCGACGTATCAGCGTGCCATCCAGGCATGCTTGAAAACCCAAATCGGCGTAAACTGTGAAGCATACGTAGATGATGTCGTAGTCCAGATTCGAGACCCTGATAACCTTATCAAGGACCTGTCTGAGACCTTCGATAACGTGAGGATTTACCGGTGGAAACTTAACCCGGAAAAATGCGTTTTCGGCATTCCCTCAGGAAAACTACTTGGATTCCTTATCAGCAATCGCGGCATAGAGGCAAACCCAGAGAAGATCCACATGATCACTCGGATGAAGCCTCCCAAGTGCCAGAAGGACGTACAGAAACTAGCCGGGTGCATGGCAGCGCTCAGCCGGTTCATCTCACGACTCGACGTACGAGGCCTGGCCTTCTTCAAGCTCCTCAAACATCAAAACGATGATTTCAAGTGGGATGAGGAGACCCAGAAGTCTTTTCTAGAACTCAGAAGCTATCTGCAAAAGGCCCCCATCCTCACGGCACCAGAGCAAGGGGAAACTCTCTACCTCTACATCTCTGCTACCACGCATGTGGTAAGCACGGTACTAGTTGTGGAGCGCAAAGAGGAAGGACATGCTTACGCCGTCCAGAGGCCGGTCTACTTCATAAGCGAGGTATTGACCGACTCTAAGGTGCGGTACAATCAGGCGCAGAAATTGCTCTACGCATTGTTGATCACCGCACGCAAGTTGAAGCACTACTTCGAAGCTCATAAAATCGTTGTAGTTTCCGACTACCCCATAGGCGACATCCTGCACAACAGAGATGCCATGGGAAGGATCGTGAAGTGGTCCATCGAGCTGGCCGCACACGACATAACTTTCGTACCGCGTAACACGATCAAGTCGCAGGTACTCGCAGACTTCGTGGCAGAGTACACGGAGATCCAGACGCCATCCACTGCCGTTGAACCTGAGTACTGGACCATGTACTTTGATGGATCACTCAGGATTAAAGGAGGCGGGGCCGGCATAATTTTCATCTCCCCAACAGGAGAGAAACTGCGATACGTGTTGCAGGTCATGTTCAAGGTTCCGAACAACGCGGCTGAATACGAGGCGGCCCTTCATGGGCTCCGTATTGCCGTGTCGCTCGGGATAAAATACCTGATGGTGAAGGGCGACTCTGCGTTGGTGGTAAACCAAGTTAACAAGAAGTGGAACTGGACCAGCGAGAAGATGGACGCATATTGCGCGGAGATCCGCAAACTCGAAGGCAAGTTCTACGGCCTGGAGTTTCAGCACGTACTCCGCGACGATAACAAGGCGGCCGATGAGCTGGCAAACATGGGATTGTCACACCTGATTTTCCGAAGAAAACCAAATGCATCTCATATGTGCGCCAGGATCAAGTTTACACACATATGATAGACGTCATGAGTGAAATATCATAAAACAGCAATAAAAACGTACAAGAGTTAAACCATTACATTATCTTTTATTACACTCAGACGTTAGACTCGAAGGTCTTTTAAACGAACAAACGATAACTAGACAAAACAACTCCATCTTCAGCTTCCACAGGCACATGACTGGGGGCACGCAAGCCTCAGAACTCGTCGTAGTCGCTGAAGTACTCTTCTCCAGTGTTCCCCTCTGAACAGCGGGTAAGCAAGGGTGAGCACTCTTATGGTTGGAGCTCAGCAAGTGGGGGAAACAAGTAAGGCTATCAAGGATAGGCTAAGGTTTGCAGCGGTTAGCATTTTATAAGTTGGTCAAATTTTAATTAACAGCACCTAGTTACTAGATGTAAGTTCATACCAACCCACTTAAGCATTATAAAACATCTCATCCCAAAAACCCACAAGATCCATGATTTACATCCATCTTTAAGTTTGATTATCATGTGAGGGTCCAAGCCGCTCTTAACCGTGAGCACGGCTGATCGATCAGTTTTAACTCTGCAGAGGTTGTACACTTTCACCACAGCTCGCGTAAAAGTTCCGAAGAACTTTGAACCCAACCACGCATGTGCTGATCAGGCACAATACCACACTTCCGAGGTGTGATTGCATAGGGACGCTACGAAGCCTTTACAAAGATATGCAAAAGCACCAACAACCCACGACAGTTACAGCTCAGGGCGGACCATAACCCTCCCTAGTGGTCAGCACCTTAGCAAAGGCTGCTACCCCAAAAGAACCGGGCTATACCCCTGCAACCCCGAGCCCCCTGTGTTCCTTTCGGATAAGGTCACCAGTACAATCGCACACCTAATTAATTGGCTAAGCCAGAGCCATATGGACTGTGGTTGCACTGTTTTCCTGGGTGGTTCTCCATGTTCCGATTAAACCATATGATCTTGTTATTAACCATAAGCACACACATATATATATCACCAAAGTTATCATGATCAACATTCATCATATAGCAAAAGATTCTTTTGAACCATCCCAAGGTATAGCAACTAAGCATTTCTACCCAAAACATTTATTTCAAAGGGTTGTCTAAGGTAATAGGGATAAAATTCTAGTCATATCCTTAAAAAGGTGATTTTCCCATCAAATTTATGCAATACAACATTTCAATGTAAATTTTAGTTAACATGCAATTATTTAGGACAAAGAGGAATATGCAGAGGGAGAAGTCCACTTGCCTTCCTTGCTTAAACACTGGGGTTCCTCTTCAAAAACTTGCTCTTGATCCACTCCAACTGGCTGCTCACTTGAAACTGGCATGATGTCTACGAGCACACAAGAATACATACAATAAACAAAATAATACACCAAGCATGAAAAGCTTAAAGAGAGAACAAGGTTTGGCTCTAAGAACGCGAACACAAAAGCACTAGAAACTATCGGGAGATTTGGATGATCACAAGCAAGAGCTAGCTATGTGCTTGGTATCTTTTAATTAAGTAAAATCATGTGCATAGGTTATTTCAGAGAAATACCCTAGTTATAATTAAGCAAGTTATATTTGTATTAAAAAGACGATGTAAGCCTAATCCAATTTTATTTATAAATATTCAAGTATGATTTATGCAAATTAAACATTTAATCTAAAAGAAGCATGTAAAAGCATCTAGGCGTTTATCTTTATATTTCGAGTTATACTAATCAAATTATAACTTAGAAACACATTTATATACATATTAACCAAATTATCATTTAGTTAAGAAAACTCGGGATATAACCTATGTTGCTTTTATTTAGAAAGCAAATTGCATAATCATTAACCAATTTAAGTTTGATTATGAAAACCGAGGTAAACATCTAATTAACTTTTAATTATAAGAAATATTTAACTAGTATTAATCATATTAACTTTCTTACGAAAACACGTGTTAAACTTCTAATTAGATTTTAATTAGAAAAGCATGTGTATAAGGATTTAATCATATTTAATATTTAAACAAATTATAAAATAAAGAACATGTTCAACATTGGTCCTAACACGTAGTTTGAGTTGATATGAACCTAACGCAACTTGAAACGGTGGAAACGGAGCTAAAACGCAAAAGATACAGCCAAAACAAGGTTCTAAAACTGACGGGCTTGAAAAGACGGTCGCGTGGACACCAAGAATGCTTAAAACGGATAAAACATGCAAAAGATATGACTAAAACAAGGTTCAAGTGCTTTTCTGTGAAGAAACAGGGCTTCCAGGGGCTTATCTGCAAGAAACCAGGGGCTAAAACATGATTATGCGTATAAACCGAAGGTTCAACGCGCAAAACAACCTATAAGGGATTTCAGGCGCTAAAACAGGAAAGGTTAGGGGCTTGAACAGAAGAAACAGGACCTGATTGTAAGAGTTTTATAAGGTGGAAGGGCACTTTTGTGATATTCAAAACAACAGGGGCTTTTGTGCAAAACAGCGGCTGACGGCGGTGCTTGGCTGATATGGCGCCACGCGGCGCACATTGATTCGCTGAGAGGGTGACGTGGCGCTGACGCGGCGCTGACATTGCCCGTGAACCGCGCCGTGAACATGGTCCACGGGTCCATGGTGGACCAGGCTGAGGGTCACACCCCGATCTAATCAGGACCGTTGATCATGGATCGATCGACTGGCGGAAAACCAAGAAGAACAGGGGTCTAAACACAAAAAGGGGAAGGATCTGGATGAAAGGGTCTTAATTGGTGGAAGGGTATATATGTGATTATAGAAAACACGGGGTCATTTTTGAAAAGTGGTGGCGGCCACGCTAGGGTTGACCGGTACTGGGTCTTTTTGACCGGGGCTGGGGCGAGATCTGGCCGTCCATCGCGGATCAGACGGCTTCTGTCTCCTGCACGCGAAAGGGCGGCGGCGGAACAGCAGCGGCACGGCGCGCGCGGTGGCGCACGGCGGCCAGCTCGCCGGCGACGCACGATTACAAGCTACAGGCCACGGCTTCAAGTGCGGATAGGCTCGTTGCGAAGCGGTGGAGCTCGCGCACTTGTCCAGGGGGTTTGGGAGGTGGCTTGGGCGACAACGACGGCACGCACCGCAAGGGGGCGGCACGGCCAACGGCGGCGTGCGGAGCCAAGGGCTACGGGCCCTATGACGCACAGAAACAAGGAGGGGCGCGATGCTCATTACCTGGCGAAGCTTCGGGCGAAGAGACGGCGTCGGAGAAGTGGCGGTGAGTGAGATCGACGACGACGGGCGGCACTCCAGTGGCGGCGGACGGCGCTCTGTGCAGCTCGGTCCGGCAACGGAGAGGCGTACCTGGGACAGAGGGAGCTACCGTGAGCGTAGAGCGCGAAGAAGAAGGAAGAAGGAAGGGCAGGGACCACTTCACCGGCAGCGGGGAGCTCGGGCGACCAACAATGGTGCGACGGCCGAAAATCGATCGGCGGCGACGTGTGCGCGAGGGCGGAGGAGATGCAGGGTGTACGCGGGTGTGGAAAGAGTGCGCAAGAACTCGTGCTCGGCTCTTATAGAGGGAAGGGAAGGAGAGGGGGTCTCGGCCGGGAAGGTAGCGGCCATCAATGGCCACGGGGTGCCGGCGGTTTTGATGGAAATTAAGGGAGAGGGAAAGGAGTAACTAAAGGGAGTTGATGGGGAGGAGTGGCGCCGGGCTTAACTGAGCCTTAAAGGCCGGCTTGAAGGAGAGGGAAAACCGAGGGGCGCCGAGATTTGTTCGGCGGCCACGGCTTGATTCGAGGCAGAGGAGGGGGGGAGATCGGCTGAAGGAAGGGGAAGGACCCGAGATGTGGGGTCCACCTGTCGGTGAGAGGAGAGAGGGGGAGGAGCTGGTGGGCTGCTGCGGCCGTAAACGGGCCGAAAGAGAGCGGGCCGCACGGGAGACTGGGCCGGGGTGGGCTAAAAGAGAGGAAGGGTTAGGGGAGGAGTTTTTCTTTTTTTTTAAGCTTTTTCTTTTAAAACCCTTTCAAAACTTAAACTCTTTTCAAACTTTAAACACTTCAAGCCTTTTCAAAATTTTCAAACTAATTTTAAAAACCTTTAAAATTTCACACAAGCAAACATAAGCCATGCAACCAAAATATGATGCACAAGCACTTGTTGCTTCTAAAATTATTCAAAATGATATTTAAATATTTTAGAGCCAAATTTAATTGATAATTTATTATTTCCTTAGAAAACAAAAACTAAAACACCATGTTGCTTACATTAATTTGGTGATGGAAAATTAGGGTGTTACAGGGATCCACGAGAGCCCCGGTGCCACCCGGCGTCTTTGTTCAAGAATTGATCAAGCCCTCCATCAAGAACCCCGATGCGCAAGTCGATCCATCAGAAGGACTCGGCAAAGTCCTAATGATCGAGCCACAACCCGAGTGGATCTCAGAGATGGTCGAGTACATCAAGGACGGCACGCTCCCGAATCCCTCACCAGGTCAGGAAAGGGAGACGCGAGCGTTGCACGAACGAATCAGTCGCAGGAGCAAGAACTATGTCCTGATCGGCGACAACCTGTATCGCCGAGGCGGACAGTCCCGAGTACTCCAGAAGTGCATACCAGAGGAAGAAGGACGGCAACTCCTAGCGGAGATCCACGGAGGCATGTGTGGCAACCACGCCGGAGCAAGAACCATTGTTGGAAAAGCTTTTCGGTCTGGCTTCTACTGGCCCACAGCCGTCGCGGACGTTGAGACGCTAGTGAAACATTGCGAGGGATGCCAATTCTTCGCAAAACAAATATACGTTCCAGCCCAAGCTCTGTAGACGATACCTGTTTCATGGCCCTTCGCGTGCTGGGGACTCGACATGATCGGGCCTTTCAAGAAAGCATCCGGCGGGTACGACCACATCCTGGTGGCAGTCGACAAGTTCACCAAATGGATAGAGGTCAAGCCGATAAAGGCGCTCACGGCCGCCAAGGTGGCTGAGTTCATAGGAGAAATCATGCATAGATTCGGTGTCCCTAACAGGATAATCACCGACCTGGGTACAAACTTCACAGGAAGGGAGTTCCAGGAATATTGCGATGAACTCCTCATCAAGGTGGCACACGCCTCAGTCGCGCACCCGCGTGCTAATGGCCAAGTTGAGCGAGCTAACAGAGTAGTGCTCGAGGCACTCAAGAAACGCATCTTCGATCGCCTGAAAAAGTAAGCGACTCGTTGGCTACGTGAACTCCCCGCAGTACTCTGGGGACTGCGGACACAGCCGAGTCGTGCTACTGGTCAGACTCCTTTCTTCCTGGTATATGGATCTGAGGCGGTGCTCCCCACCAACCTCATGTTCAATGCACCAAGAGTCGAAGTATACGACGAAAAAGACGCTGAGAAGGCGCGGATTGAGGACATCGACAGCATCGAAGAAGGACGGCTCGTGGCAACAATCCAGGCAGCACGGTACGCCCAAGCTTTGCGGCGTTACCATGATAAAAATGTGCAGGAGAGAGCTTTTTGCGTCAGAGATCTAGTCCTGCGAAGGATCCAAAGCAAGAAGGACATGCACAAGTTAGCAGCCCCATGGGAGGGGCCATTCATAGTCAAGGAAATCAGTAGGCCGGGTGCTTATCGGTTGATGCGGGAGGATGGCTCGGATGTGCCCAACTCATGGAACATCGAGCACCTACACCGTTTCTACCCATAATAAAGCTATGTATCATTTTCTGTTTAAAGTTTTTTGTACATTATCCATGTTAGCAGCCTATGGCAATGAATTCAGTTTCATGTCTCAAGAAGTTTTTCTACTTCGCTCTTACATCTGCTCACATGCTTTTTTCGCCCAAGTTTCAATTCTGAAACCTGGGGACTGCTTTACATACAGCAAAAGTTTTCCATGTTAAAACTAAATAACGCTCATCTAGCACGAATTTTACGACTCATAAAGTACTCGGTAGCACATGCCTTAAATCGTGGGTCGAGGTTTTTGCCAAGCTAAGGTACTACGTGTGTATGAGAGCACGCCCTCTGCGCTAGGAAACTGAGGCCAACGAGCCTATGATTTCCTGTAATAGACTAACTACCGAGGAAATTAACAATACAAAGATACCGTCAAAGTAAAGCGCCTACTTAACAGTACCAGATGTCAACAAACCAAAGTACCGGTGCATCAACAGCACCACAAAATATCACAACTTTTAACTTCAAAGTTTTTATGGCTGGGACAGGAGGGCATCAGCTCCCACTTCTTCATCAGCCGCCGCCACGATGTCATCGGCAAGCTGCTCCGCCGTGTCCTTCACCTCCTCCAGCAATCGCTCAGCCTGCTGCGGCGACGTCCCACGAGCGAAGCCACCACGGAAGCGATCCACGCTGATCGAGGGATAGAAGGAGCGGAAGACGGCGAGGCAGTGGCTGGCACTCACCACGCCGACCTCGCGAAGACAGCCGGGAAAGCGCGTCGCTGCCGCCTGGGCACGCTCCAGGAGGGTCGGCGGGCGCACCACCGGGTCACCGAACTGCCGCACGGAGGAGGACTCGGCAAGGGGCGCCAGCTCGTCCAGGATGGGGCGCAGCACCTCGCCGAGAGCTTTGAACTGAGCCCTCTCCGATGCGACGCGGGCCTCAAGATCTGCGTATTAGGCAAATTGTTTTCGCCAGAAATCTGCTAAACGTCAGAAGCACTTATCGACAAACATCCAAGGACAACGCGAGGGTGCAAGGTAACCAACCTGACAGCTCTTTTCTCGCCACAACGGCTTGCCTAGACGCCTCCTGGCCGTCCTGCCGGAGTTGTTTCATGCGACCCCACAGGGATTTAAGCTCCTCCTCCACCTTGGCCCGAGCTATTGCCAAGAGTTGATCAGAACAAAGCACCCAGGCAATGGCGGAACAAAAGCAAAACATAATCAACATACTTTGCTGGTTTTCCTCCGCCGCCGCCCGGAACGTCGCCTCGTTCGCCTCCGCAGCCGCCTTCTCCTGCCGCAGCCTCTCGACCTCCCGGTTGTTGCTGTCTCGCTGAGCAACAGCTTGTTGCTCGAGACGCTCCAAACGGGCGCGCAGGGTGGCGTTCAGATCGGCAGTGGTGCCGACACAGTCGAGCACAGCGCTCTTGCGCGCAGACTCCGAGGCCACGGTCTGTCGAGGTATAGCAAGAGATGAAACAACTACAGCTAGCAAGCGCCTATGTGGATAAAAGGAAAAAAGAATTACCTCTGCAAGCTGGAGGGTCCTCCGTGCAATGGTGACGAGCTCCGCGCGGTTCTCGGCATCGATCGCCGGATCCCCAAGCACTTCATTCACAAGACTGCCACGAACCTGGGCGACACGTCCAGGACGTGGCGGGCTGAGACGCGGCTGAGGGAGCTCCCGCTGGATCTCCTCGACGTCAGAGGCCCCAACCGCAGCGGCGCCGGAAGCCGCAACGTGTCCAGCCTCACGCTGGGGACTGGGATCACGGGCAGCAGTATCAGCAGCGGCAGCCGCAGCATCAGGAACTCCCGGCGCAGCAGCCGGGTGCTCATCAGAAGCACTCGGGCGCGGCGACGCTGGGGCGGCAGACGGCAGGGACGACTCGCCAACATCGGAAGGGAGGTTGCAGGGACCCCTGCTCGTACAGACAAGGCATAAAGATCTCTTTCCAATCCTATGAACCCAAGAGAAGCAAGGATGGAAAATTTCAAAAAGACTTACTCGGAGGACACGCGGACGCGGGTACGACGCAGAAAGCCGGAGCCAGAGGAGGCGGATCGCTTCACCCCACTGACCGTCGCAGTCGCCGCCATAGCTGCTGGTGACGGTGTTGCAGCGGCAGCCTGCGTGGTCTGAGCGGTGGGGTGCGCAGCGTCCGTTACCGGTGGCACGAAGCCCGCTTGCTGAGAAGGAAGAGAAGAAGTGAAGTGACCGGTAGGCACCGCCGTCGCCTGAGCCATCGTCAATGAGGGAGCTTCGCCGATGTCAAATGAGAGGGGGATCTCCTCCTCCTCGTCCTCCGATAGCACGAACTTGCACCGGCACCTCTGGCTCGTTGATCTTGAGCGACCCAGGAGGCGCACGTCGCACCTCAGGATTCCGGCTGCCTTTGCGCTCCTTGCCCTTGCTGGCTGGCGCGGCGCGTCTCTTCTCCGGAGCAGGGGCGGCGGGCTGACGGGGCTCAGACTGAACCCCCTCGCCGCCACTCGCCGTGACGTAGGCGCTGGCGTGCTCCATCCTCTGTAGCTCGCCAAGGCGGCCGGTCAAAGGACCCTGTCCGGCCAACGAGCCAGGCACAGGCGCCACAGAGACAAAAGCCCTGCGATCCTACGATTTCGCAGGAAAACAAACAGAACCATTTCATCAAACATCTGGTGGGCACATGTTCATGCCCTAATGGGCGCCCTATAAAAGACAAAATTGTTACCTCAGGCGGATAGTTCGCCAGGTTGAACGGCTTCGGCGCGTCGCGGTTGGAGATGACGGTGCCGGGAACGAAGCACTGACGAACGCGCTCCTTCAGCTCCTTTGCTCTCCCCGGCTCTGCCGCTCGCCGTGCCGTGTCGTGGTCGTCGCCGGCATACTCATATGCCGGGTGCACCCAATCCCGGAGCGGCTACGTGTACCGGACGACGAAGCTCGCCATCACCGTGACGCCAGTGAGCCTGGCCTCCTTCAGCTTCCGGATATGCTCCAGCAGCACGGACACCTGCCCCATCTCAGCTTGGCCAAGCTCTTCAGCCCAGCATGGGAGAAGAGTCGGTCGCGCGTCGACGTCGTAGGGGACCGCCGGAGCATGGTTGGCAGTGTAGAAGCACTCCGAATGCCAACCCGTGTTGGAGCTGACAAGCGGCACTGGAATGTACTCAGCAGAGTGCCTCTGCTTGAGCTGGAATACGGCGCCGCCCACCACCCGGGGCTTCTTGGCGTTCGGGTGGGGCTTCACCCAGAAGAAGTAGCGAAAAAGATCGAAATGCGGGGCGATTCCAAGAAACGCCTAGCACAGATGCACAAAAATAGAGATGTGCAAAATGGAGTTGGGGTTGAGATGGCACAGCTCCAAACCGTAGTAGTAGAGCAGGCTGAGGAAGAAGGGATGCGCGGGCAGGCCGAACCCGCGGAGGTAGGCCGACTCGAAAATGACGGCGTCGTCGGTCGACGGCGTGGGGAACTCCTCCCCCGCAGCAGGCCGCCATCCCTCGACGGCGGACTCGAGCTGGAGACGGAGCGCACCCACTCCTAGCTCCGTATCGGCAGCAGAAGCGGGGACGACGACGACGGAGACGGCGAGCGCCTCGCCTCGGAGGCGCCGCGCCTCGACTTCTTCGAGTGCCGGCGGGATCCCATCGACGACATCCTCGCAGGGCTCGGGGACTCGGGTGGGGAGCGGACTACACCCTCGCTACGCTCGGGGACTCCCCGGGAACAGCGGCTTGGACGCGGCATGGCGGCGGATCTAGATCTGCAGCCTCGCCGGAGCCAAATCCGGTGGAGATCAAGCTAATGCGGCGACGGATCCGACGGATCGAAGGCGGGGCGGCCGGAGAAGGAAGAGCAAAGGGTAGTTGTGTGGTTTCCTATGGGAAGCGGAGCGACGTGACTGCAGGGGTGCGTGGCGTGCGACGCCCCCAGACTGCCTTAAATGCGGCAGACAGAACGACGGTCGTGGCGGGCCCCGCCCCCCGTGCGGTCGTGTCGCTGCAGCGCGGGAGATTCTTCTCGCGAGAAACTCGCGAGTACGACCCGCGCGCGACGCGCCAGTGCTCAGCCTTATCCGTGATGCTTCCGATTCCGGCTGTTGGGCCTAAGTGGGCCGTGGCTCTAAATGGGCCAAAGGGGTTAAAACCTTTCCTTCTACGGGAAGACACCCTTAAATTCAAAAAGGCTTTCCAAAAAATGATTGGTTGGCTTAAACCACTCAGAGGCCGTGACCCAGAGTCACGTACTGTCAGGTTATCAGATAACCCGCCCTTGAAAATTCGGTTTGGACTCCTAAGAGAGCCCCAAAAATCTACTAGCTCATGAGTGTATTCCCGGAGGCATGCCATAGATAGGCCAAAGCTGTTCAGAAGTCACGAATATGCTGACTAGGACAGGTGACCTTGCGCGAGTGCTCCGTGAGAACACGGTGGGCCACACGGCAAATTTGGGATAGGGCCGGAGCTCTAACCAGACACCGTATCGGGTCAGATGATCCGAGTGGTACTCTCCCAAACGGGATGATGGTAATACCGAACTAAACCCTTTTTAGAGCTTCGAAATAGTTACTTTAACTATTACGAACCTCGGGGACTGCCCTAATGGGCGCATCTCGAGATGCGCCCATTCAGCGGTTACAACCTGCCACCGCGATCATCCGGAATTATTCCAAGACCAAGTCTCATTGACCAAAGTCAGGATCGGGGATGCGGGAGGCGATCAGTGGTACCTTTTTCCTAAAGAGGCACCCGTTCTAAAAGACATCAGGGAGCGGTCGCTTAGATTTCTCTTTTGACCCTAGATAAACCTCTTCAATCTTTATCTAGGCTCGGGGACTAAGTGTGTACACTTCGTCTTCGACGAAGTTGTACAATCTCCAAACCCGGATGATCTGAGTAAATCACAGACATGGCGAAGAGCTCTCCTCAACCACCCGGCAATTACGAGTCCAGCTTCAAGACCACTCGGCTGCTCCGAAGATCAGATCAGGCAGCATTCAAAGCACCCGGACGGAAGGCATTAAGCACTCGGCTAAATGGCGAAAGTCCACGAGAAGGTATACAGGGCTGAAGATCGAAGTTGCAGTCTGGTCAAGAAGCACTCGGGGACTGTTGTGGGGGATATACCCCCCGGGTCCCACACGGAGGGGCTTCATAACATGTATACGTATACGGAGATGGGCCCACCCGTGTGGGGATACGGCATGACGTACGGATCAGGATGAGGCGGCGCCCGAGGAGATATCATCCCATGAATGACGACCGGTTAGTTAGGAAAGATATTACTTGAGCCCGAAGGCCAAATCTTGTAATCGGTTAGCTATAGATTCCCTGAGATCTGTAACCCTGCCCCCAGGCTATATAAGGGCGGCAGGGACCCCCTCAGAAACAACTCCATCTGATTCCCAATCGTGGAACCATCAATACAACACACCGAGCACAGGACGTAGGGTATTACGCCTCCCGGCGGCCCGAACCTGGATAAACCCCTGTGTCCTTTGTTCACCATCTAGCTCCAGTCTCGGCGATCCCCTCCACACAATCTACCACCATAGCCTGCCCCGTGGTGGACTGCCGGTCCATTGCACCGACAAACCCAATGACGGAAACTTAGGTTCATTTCATGTACAGAGTGTTAGAGATGTCTCATGAACATGAATATCATTTTTCCAATAACTTTACTCTAAGATTTCATGCACTTACAGTTCATATCGGACGTATACGAAAAAATTACGAAGAACGAAGTAAAATTGTTAAATATAGCAAACTGAGTCGAAATGACGCCAATTTTGAACATGTACTCTGTATGAGTGTATGTTTTGCAAGGGAAAAGTTTGAAGCCGAAAATGTGAAGTTTTCTCCCACATTTTGCCGTGAGTTCTAGTTATTCTCTCGGCAAAGAGGTCAGGCTCTAGGCAAAGGCGGGAGGTGCCGTGCGTCATTTCTTTGCCGAGAGCCGGGACCCTCTGGCTCTCGGCAAAGAGAGCCAGGGGCTAACGGCCAGAGCACGACCGTGACGGCGTCGCCTATGCGCCGTCTGCTGCGTGCTTTGCCGAGAGCCTGGGCCCTCTGGCTCTCGGCAAAGAGATCCTGCGCCGTGGGCTTTTTCTCTGCCGAGAGCCAGGGGCTCAAGCTCTCGGCAAAGGCCCTCTGCGCCGTGGGTGTTTTCTCTACCGAGAGCGGGCCCCATTGCTCTCGGCAAAGCGGACTTCTGCCGAGAGCGTTCTCTGCAAAGCCCGGAGCTCTCGGCAGAGGCTCCGTTTCCGGTAGTGATCTATCGGGACGGAGAGCAATATAATGAGCGAGCGATCCAACAACTTTCACTTTGATCATTATCACTGTATGTCTCGACGTGGTACGCCAAAGCAATCGTGTCTGTGTGTATATATATATATATATATATATATATATATATATATTCTGCACGTGTTGTTCAGGTTCGTCAGGCTTGGAACACGAAGGAGCTGCTACCGCCAAGTTTCAAATTTCTCCGCGTCGTCGTCGGTATACCAAGAGGGAGGGAGCTGCTAGCGTGCTCCTCCCGGCCGGTCGCTGGTGAAATCTTTGAACGACGACTCAGCTCTCGCAGCCCGGTCGTCAATTACCGACGAGCACGGCGGCAATAATCAAGTTGATATAATACGCACATGTCGAGATAGCAGATATGCAGGTGTGCCCAAGCGATAGTGTCCCTGTTCAGTGTCTCTACGTCAATCGTGTCTTTTTTTCAACAAGAGGTAAATTAAATGGTACTGTTTACTTGTCGTTTCCTTTTTCTATGTACCTAGATATTTACTTAGCAAAAGACAAGTAATATGAAACAGAGAGAGTTACATGCATCTAAATTCAAGTTGGACACGGTTAGTTGGGATGCACAACTGCGAATCTCATCCCAACGAGTTGAGCTAGGCTCATTTCATGATAGACCTAGCTACACAAACAACACATAAAAATATTTTAGATTTTAGACCAAGGAAGCTTCTAGCCTACGTCATGATATATGATGCACACATGCATTCCTTAAAGAATGAAAAAACAGAGAAAATAAAGCCTAGTGCGCTAGCTCTAAGGATCGAACATATAAATCTCAACCTCAACATATAGCTGATACCTCAAAACACCTTATATAAACAAATTGCATTATTGTAACCTATATAAAAAAATTTACCATTTCACAAACAAAGGATGATGTGCATGCATAGTTCAAAGTGGGTCCTACATTGTAAATATCTTGTCACCTAATAACAGATTTATACATATACACAGTTTACCACACAACACGTGCATGTGGATGTAGTCAAAGATTCCTCTCTAGAAGAGAAGTAGTAAAACAATCAAAGAAAGCTGGACAACAAGTCAACAAGATGGGCCCATGAAAGTTTACGATTTGCTTAAGGTATATGTAGGGATTTGGGTACCAAATTAAAACCACCGTAGACTGTACCTTCTCAATTATTTCTCATGTACATCCCATACAAGTTTCTTCACAAAAGAATTTCAAAGTAGAGTAAGTGACACTATTTTCAGACTCAAGAGTTCGACGCCAGAGCCTCTGGTGGGGTGAGGGAGCTTGCTACGGTTGGTAGGAGGGGGAAAAAGAGGGCTCCTGTATGTCTAGAGGAAGGTGGATAATGGTTGAAACTTCCAACCCACCAAAGCTCATCTAATATTGTTAGTTAGTAGTTTCTAGCCACCCCACTTCATGACTATTAAATAAAAATTGTTCCAAAATTTTCAGAAATGTTGGTTTCCTCAACATGTTTTCGTTAACATTTTTCAAATTATTAATTGCAACACTTTTTAGAAATGTTGGGAACATTTTTGGAGCTTCTCTCCAAAACAGCGGCGGCACGCCAGCCGGCCGCGGCGACACGACTCGCTGGGGGGCACGCGCGGGTGGCCGAGGACGCGCGGGCGGCCGAGGAGAAGCTTCGGCGACAGCGCGCTAGCGCAGGGCACGAGGAGAAGCTCCAGCAACAGCGCGGTTGACGGGTAGATGGTGAGGGTCGCTAGGGTTAGAAATGAGATCCAAGGGTCACTACTAGAGAAACACACATCTGTACCGGTTGAGAACCCCCTTTAGTACCGGTTTTCAAACCGGTATTGTCCAGTCGGTACTAATGTGAAGTCACATTAGTACCTGTTTAAGAAACTGGTACCAATATGCACATTAGTACCGGGTGGGGGATAGGCCCGGTACTAATGTGGTGTGCCCCTTACGCCTGTTTCCTCTTCCTTTTTCTTTTTCTTTTTCTTTTTCTTTTCCTTTCCTCCTCCAATTTCATCCAAATTTCATCACAATACACACATTCACAAGATTCAACTCTAGCACAACAACAAATTTCTCCTCAAGATTTCATCACAAATTTCATATTCACAAGAACTACACAAATTCACAAACATATACATGGATCATAGATTCACAGATTCATACACAACTACACAGATTCACAAAAAAATGAAACACGATTTACAAACACAGATTCAGTCTAAGAAGGCCAAGAACAAGAACCCGGGCCGGCCAGGAGCGTCGCTGGCCAGGCCGCGCACCGGCCAGGCCGTGCCGCGTCGGCCGCGCCCGCCAGGCTGCGCGCCAGCCGAACCCGCCGCGCCCGCCAGGCCGCACCGTGCCGACCGCTCCCGCTGCGCCCGCCACGCCGGCCAGGCCGCGCGCCGGCCGCACCCTCCGTGCCCGCCGTGCCGGCCACCACGGTCGTCGCTTCCACCACTGGGAGCTCGAGGGCAGCACCGCCAGGAGCTCTCCGTCCCCCTACAGGCAAGAGAGAAGAGGGGATGAGAAAAACGAATAAGGGAGAAGAAAGAGATGGGAGAAGAGAATGAGATAGGAGAGATGCGGTGGGAGGGGGAGAAAAATAAAGGGAGATCGAGAGCTAGATCGGCGGGGAGGGGCAGTATGCGCGCGATAGAGTGGAGGTGGGCATTAGTACCGGAGGTTTCTTTGACCCGGTACTAATGTGCCATCCTTCAATATCGGGTCATAGTCACTGATTAAAACACATAAGAAGTAACTAGACATCTATTTATTGTTAGGAAGTAACTAATTATTTATTTGCATGAGAAATGAAGTTAAGTACCTTCCTACTTACAACATTCCGTAGGTGCAATATTCGTTCATATTGAGCACAGTGTCCCTTGATAGCTAGCGATTGTCACATATTTATCAGGTATGTCACAATCATATAAACACCATAGTCATAGTCGTTGTAATTATTACTTATTTTGTTTATGTGTGTTGATGTTTTTTTCTTTCAGTTGCATATGTTCTTCTTTTTTAGAAATTTACATTCATACCTCAAATTTCTTTATTGGCCTAGTTGATATATTTCTTCCTGTTTTCCATACCACACCTGAGCTATCAATTGGGGTTGGTGGGTGGTGGATGTTATGTTAAATTTCTGAGTATAATGCTGATAAAAATCCACCAGAGTGGTATGCGGTCATGGGTTAAAACCATAATTATATATATTTTGTTTTGTCTTTGTGACCATGTAATTCCTAGCATGGTAGCTCTACAGAGAATTACATCTTCTCTTTTCTACCAACTGTTATTCTAATAGATTACCCTTGTGGAAAATATTTCCAACATCTGAATTTTGGAACACATAGTAAGTACCTTTTTAATTTGGTTAACATGAAGTAACCTATCTCTATCTTGGATCACACCATGAAATAATTGATCGTAGAATTAACAAGATATAAAGTGACTAAATTAAATTTGATTTGATACTACCTCTGCTCCTTTATTCAAACATATTAGAGGAAGTAACTTGTGATATTTTTCACAATGCAGGAAGTAAACCTTAACCAATTTACATGTCACGGGAAGTAAATTATGATTAATATACATATACAAGATGTAACTATGGTGTTTTTTACCCCCGATTTGTAGGCATTTTTAGTGCATATGTAATGGTCCACCACAAACTTAAGATATGCCTGCTTAATTATTTTGCAATGTGTTATAAAGAAGAGTATTGTTGATGCTATGAAGCCTACCAATTGAGTTCGAATTTCTCATAAACTAGGTGGTTGTGGTTCTTGTGGGAAGTTGTAAAGTCCTACTTGCCTTCTCTTTTATCCGGTGTCAGGCACACCATGCAACCTATCTTAACAATTTTGTTCCTTTTTCTATGTTTCACAACTGTCCTTTCATTATTTTCTGGGTTTGAATTGTTTTTATTGCACACAAATATTACTTTGTCGTTTTCATTTTCTTTCCCGTCCTCTAAGTTACCTACCTTGATTGAGAAGCCAATCTTTTTCATGAATAATAAACCATTGAGGACAATGCAAATGAATCATGGGTATAAAGCTCACTTACTAAGATTGAATTTTGTCCCCATCCTCTATTTTCTCACTTCCATTGTTTCTTCAGTTGTTAACTGTGTGCAATATTTGTAGTTCCTGTATTGCCTGATGTAGTCACAAGAACAAATCTAGGCTCATCTACATTTACTAACTGAGACTTGCATTTTTTTGCATACCTTGTGTTTTCTAAAGAAATTCTGGTGCAACTTCATTTTGAATTAGGCCTGCACAAACAGAAGATGATGTAGCTTAACTTTTTCTATTTTGAATAAGTTATTTTTCACTTTTTCACTATCAATCTGGTCTAGGAAGTAACTTATAATAGCTTTACATGAGATAGAAAGTCACTTGTCCCTGATTTGAAACACATAGGAAGTAATATTCATTCATTTACATGATATAGGAAGTAACATGTCCCTGACTTGAAATACATAGAAAGTAATTAATCATTCATTTACATGAGATAGGAAGTAACATGTCTCTGACTTCAAACACATAAGAAGTAACTAATCATTTACATAGGAAGTAAGGTGCTCCTAATTCAACAAGTAGTAACTTATCCTAAAATCTATGGCTTAGGAAGTAACTTATGATTAAGACACATGATATAAGAAGTAACTATTGTTTTTGAATTACAGAATATGTAATTATACTGGTCTTTGCCCCAATTTCTATGTATCTTTTTTGCTGCAAAGCTAATTATCATGTTCCCGTGCAGATGATCAATTGATGAAGATGGTGCTATCTGCAACTTGGGCCGCCAGTTATAGTGATGTCACACCTGTTTTTCCAAAGAAAACCAAGTGCAAATCTATATGCATGTCAGGATCAAGTTTCATGCATATAGTGACATATAAGTGAATACAGAAACAGTATCACGTAAAGAATAGAGATATTATCAGAGTATTACGCTAGATCCTGAAAACGAAGGCTCCAGCCATCACAGGCAGTCGACTGGGTGTTGCGTACGCCTAGCACCAGCAATATCTTCACAACATCTTCATAGAAGCTTCCTCTTTCTGAGCAACATTGTTTATAGCAAGGGTGAGCACATGTCGTACTCAGCAAGTGTGGGGAAAGTATGAATGCAAAGGCTGAACAAGGAAAGACTGACAGGTTGACTGCATTAAGCACTTTTAGTTGGTCAAATTTTATTAGCACCTGATTACTAATAAAGTATAAGTATATACCAACCCATATTAACATAAAGAGATACGCCATAAGCATATGGCTATCATAACCATAACCACAATTTAAGTCCATCTTCAAGTTCGATTATCATGTGAGGGTCCAGGCCGCTCTTGACCGTGAGCACGACTAATCGATTAGTTTCACACTCTGCAGAGGTTGTACACTTTCACCACAAGTCGCGTAAAAGTTCTAGGAACTTTAAACCCAACCACGCGATGCTGATCAGGCATCATACCACACTACCGAGGTGTGATTGCATAGGGACGCTACGAGGCCTTTACAAAGTTTCCCCAGTGTGAAGCAACCTGCGAAGGTTCCGAGCCGTCGCAGAGTCTAAAGTCCCCTAGTAGGTACCGTGTCTTAGCCAACTCCAACTCCCTACTAGAGCGAGTCTATATCCCAACTAAACACTCCCCCTTGCCCTTTCGGTAAGGTCACCCCAACACTAGAGTCCCTAATTAATTAGCCAAGCCAGAGCCATATAGCCTTGTGGTTGCACTGTTGTCTTGGGTGGTCGCTCCATGTTCCGATTAAGCATTGTGATCTTGTATTAACCAGGGATATATAGCATAAAAGTAAAGCAAATTCATCATTGTTGTTGTTCATTAGAACCACCATAACCCAAAGTAAAGCAACTAAGCAGTGCTACCCAACAGAAAGGTAAACCCAGGTTGACAAGGAATAAAGGTAGTAAAGACTAGGATAAACCTTAATAGGACCCATCAATATTAATGCAAGCATATGCAATGTGATTAAACACAATTATTGGGACAAAATATCAAGGACACACTTGCCTTTAACCAGAGTAGTGATGTTGCTCAGAATTCTTCACCTTCATACTCTTCCAAGCTCTTGAACCACGTTCATTCTACTCGCATCAATCATCAGGCACAAACATACAAAGCAAACATACAAGCAAGCTAAGAACAATGCACCAATCAAAAGAGAAGCTTTAAAACAACGCACTAAAGGATAGGCTCGATTCTATAGATCAAAAAGATCTAGAGCTTGAAAGAAGATAAGGTCTACAACAGAGGCAAAGCTTGACAAAGAGCGTCTAACGATTGATTTATATCTATGAGAGAACAAGCTACGAGCTAGATTTATTTTAATTAACAAAAATAATATGTAAAGGATATTTCATAAAGAAAATACCCCAAGTTAGAATTAATGCAATATTATATTTTATTTGCAAAGACCGGAGTAAAGAACTAGTCAACTTTTATTTATAAATATTTATATAGAAGTTATACCAATTAAACATTTAATTTAGAAAAGCTAAACTATATGAATCACCTAAACGTAAGTTTATGATTCGAGTAGATCATATTATTATTAAAAACATTATGGTATTAGCCTTAATCAAATTAATATTTATTATAAAAGCCGGTGTAAAAAGCCTAATCAACTTTTAATTAGAAAAGTTAATTAATCATTAATCAAATTAATATTTAGTTTATGAAAAACCGTGATAAAGATCTAGTTAGATTTTATTTACAAAAGCATGTGAAAGAAACATTAATCAAATTAAATTTGATTATGAAAAATGGTATGTAACACTATGTAGTTTTTATTTATAAAAGGCATGTTTAATAAGCATTAAACAGAATTAATAATAAATTTATTTTTAGAAAACAAACATGATGTGAACTCACTACTAACGTGTTCTTCACATTATTATGAACCTAACGCAAATCGAACGGATGAAAACAGAGCTAAAACCGAGAAACTATGGAGAAAACAAGATGCAGGGACCTACTGGCAAGGATTGGAAACTTCCAGGGGCTTAACTGCGAAAAACCAGGGGCATATACATAATTGTGTATATAAACTCGAGGACTTTTATGCAAGGTCTTCAGGGTGTACCGGATCTGAAGAATCTAATCTTTTCAGGGGTCTTCATGCAAGATCTGCAAGACACATGAAAGGATCTAATCAAAACAGGGTTCTTCAGGAGCTTAGTTGCAAGACTGCCTTCTTCTTCCTCTGGATCGGAACAACACAGGCGGACAGGGGCTCCAGGCGGCCATCTTCGCCGGCGACGCTGGCACTCCGGCGGCCTATGGCCTCGGCCACGGAGGGGAAAAGGGGAAGGAGATCGAGAGGGTCGAGATAGGGAGCTCACCACTAGCGGAGGAGGACGGGAGCAGCCTAAATCGGACGCCCGGCGGTCGGTCGGTAACCGGCTCCGATTCGCCATGGCCGCCGGCGCCCTGATGTGCGGCGGCGCAGCGCAGGCGAGCGGGGCGCGGCTCTGCGCAGGGACGTGGCAACGGCACGAGGTGCGCAGTGCTTGAGGCTCGGCTCCGGCCGGCGAGTCGGCGATAGCAGCGCCGGCGGCTCTTGCAGCTCTGGCAACGAATCCCGGCGGCGGCTTCTTGCGGCGGCGCACGGTGCGAGACGGCGCGAAGCGGAGCAGCAGCAAGGACCGACACGCAGGTTTTAAGGGCGCCGAGAGGGGGCAGCCGTGCCTGGCACGGACGCCGAGAGCTGGGTCAGGACGGGTCGCAGAGGGTTGGAGCGCGGGCTGGTGATGGGCTGCGGCCTGCTAGCGTTGCTGGGCCGAAGCGGAGCGAGGGGGGCCGAGCGGGCGAAGGGGAGAGATTGGGGTGGTCCGCCGGACTTTGGCTGGCTGGGCTGAAACTCAAACTGGGCCGGAAGGGAGGAAGTTAAAAAGAATTCCTTTTCATTTTCAGAAATTATTTTTCGTGAAAAGAATATTCTAGAAATTGCTAGATAATTCACCAAAGCCACGAAAAATACTTTGAAAATCCCAAAAATTCCAGGAAAATTCCCAGAGATAGATTGAGACACGAACAATCCAAATAAAATATTTGGAGCTTATGAAAAAGATTGTAGAGCCTTCTAGTAAATAGAAATAGCTCAAGAAAAATGAGAACAAACTCCAAAAAAATCTGGAAAATTCTCGGGAGGATTTGGTCAGCACCTAAGCGCATTTTGAAAAACTTTTGCACTCATAAAACACTAGATGCATCGGCATGAATGCAACACTCACTCAATCATTTTATTTAATTTTAGAAAACAAACAAAAGCCTTTTTCCTATTCTATATTTCCTGTAAAGAAAATAAACGTTGGGAAAATTTTAAAATTGAGAGAAATCTTTATTTTAATTATTCTTCCTATTCACATCCTGAAATTGGAAATTTCAGGGTGTGACAAGTGCCAATCTGCCATTGCTTCAGCCCAGAGAACACTTCGGACTTCTGCAAGTTGGTTTTAATGTAGATACCTTGATCTGTAGTTGAACCATGTTGTTTGGAAAAGATACATATATATTTTCCCTTGAAATATTCTTGAACCTCTAATTTTTTCTTTGTTTAGTCTGCATTCTATTTTGTCTCCTCTGTTTTTTTCATCTTAATTTATGTCTGGAAGTAGCAAATTTGTACTTGCCCTGGTGGTATAGCGGTGTGTTCATGTCGTGGTAATGGCAGCGGCAGATAGTTGCTCACATTGGGAAAAAAGGTGCCTCGGACGTGGAGGCCCGGAGTTGGGAATCGGAAGAAGACTGTGTGCTTGCACTGCAATCCAATCCAAAATGGAATACTAAATTTTGCTAAATATGGTAACTACGGAGGGTTCTCTAGTTAGCACTAAAAAGGAGAGGGTTCTCTATGTAGTCGCCTCCTAAAAAAATCTTCCTTTTGGGCGAGAAGCCATCAGACTGCCAAACTGACCCCACAAGTAGTGGTCATTAGGTCCCTGGTCGCTCCTCTCCCTCCTCCTCGTCATGCTCCGCCGGCCAGCGATTTGATCCCCTTCCAAAGCTAATCAACCCGCGCCCCCAACCAATTCCATCCGGGTAGCCAGATCGGGAGAAAAGACATTGCAAGCAACCAAGCAGCCATGAGGAAATTCATTTGCCCCAAGCCTTGCTGCACCCACCTTCCCATGGCGACGCTGATCTGGCGGGCGTACCAATGCCGAAACAAGATTTTTTTCTTTTAATGAAAATCGTGCAAAGCCATGATAAGAAATAGAACCTTACACAGTCAGAAGAAAGGATTGGTGGTACTCATTCCTTAATCTACACAACAATAATAACAAAGTGGTACGACTTGGGTTTTTTTAGTTACATAATACTAGGTTTAGTATTAAAACATCTACATAACCCCCTAACATATGTGAATGGGCTTATAGTCCAATGGTAGGACGGTCTAGTTGGACACTACCTACCAGAGTTCAAATTCTGGTGCTCGCACCTTTTCTTGGGTTTATTTCGGGATTTTCCGGCGTTATGCATTAAGTGGTAAGCGACGTTCCCGTCGTCCAGATCTGCCGGTGCTTGGTCCTTCGGAGGTGCTCATAGGGATAGGATTTGCGTACGTGTATTCATAGGGGTGAGTGTGTGTACGTGTTGTGAGCGTCTGCGTTGTACTGTGTAATTCTAAAAAAAACCCTAACATATTGATAGTGAACTACAATACCCTCTCAACTATAAAACCAAATGTTTAACACCCTCATCTTTACAAAAACTATTTAAATAATCTCTTGAGGTGGTGTTATCATGCTGAAGTGGAATGAGAGGCTGGCGCGGACCTGTTGACTTGTGGGCCATGCTTGTAAGTGGGGAAGCCAGATCCTCTATTCTTTCCCCTCTCCGCACTGGAACATTAATTTGATTTTCGAAACTAGGAATTCAAACATGAACTCATGTATAATTATTTCAAATTACAAAGCATATATAGCCTCATGCCAGTTTGTTCACGACTACAAGCTTCATTTTATATTCCGGTGTACCGATACTCCTTCCATTCAAAAAAACCTAACGTTTAGGACAGAGTTTGGGTCAAATATTAGGAATATAAATCATCAATAACTTTTAAGTTGTTGAGTTTGCAAATATGAAAACTGTATAAATAGATTTGTCTTGAAAAATACTTTCATAAAAGTATACATATATCACTCTTCGATAAATATTTTTATAATAACAAGAGGTCAAAGTTGTGTTTTGGAGACTGTGTGACTGTCCTAAACGTCAGGTTTTGTGGAATGGAGGGAATATAGGTTATGATTGTGTTTTTCCATCTATGATAATACCTTAATTTCACTTTTAACCATGTAGATTTACATGCATGCATTATTAAATGTATGTAGGTCTTTATATGTCTCGGGCCATATTACTAGGGTTTTATCCAGATTTCGGCCTAGCGTAGAGATCCTTCTAGGCTAGAAGCCGCCGGACTGCCCATCCTCCTCGTGCCGCCGCCGCCCCACCATCCCACCTCCTCGGCAGGCTCCGCCGGCCAGCGATTCGATCCCCTTCCGCAGGTAATCAACCGGCCCCTTCCAGAGACCCTGATTCAACTGATTCGTCCAAATATCCACCCAACCCCCAATACCAATTCCATCCGGGTAGCCTCGCTGCACCCAGGCATGAGGAAATTACATTTGCCCCAAGCCTCGCTGCACCCACCTTCCCATGGCGGTGCTGATCTGGCGGGCGTACCAATGCCGAACTGGGTCCTCCTCGACTTCAAGGCCTACCTCGCCGACCGCCGCAACTCGACCACCGCAGCCTGCAAGACGAGGGACGGCAAGTTGATCCAGGTCACCTTCTTCCCCGCCCACCCGCCGCGGGTCTCCTACTTCTGCGTCCACTGCCAAGGCGAGGAACCCAGCTGCTTCGCCACGGAGCCCAAGGTCGTCGCCACACACGACAACGTCGTCCTCCTGCACATCTCCATCGGCAGCCGCCACGCAATGATCTGCCCCAGCATGCACGAGTTCTACGTCTACAAGGCTTCCGGCGGCGTGTATGGGGGGCCGTCGCTCGAGCTACTCCCGCACCCAACCTCCTGTTTCTTCTACGACGAGCAGGTAGGCATCCTCAGCCGCGGCGACGAATACACCATCGTCGCACTTCGTGACGACGTGTCTGCATTCCACCGTGGCTCATCCACACCGGGGCTGTATGACGTCTGCCTCCTCGAGTCCGAGCAAAAGGTTTGGAGCACCAAGGCAGTCTTCGTTCCGTTGGACCGGCAGCAGGCCAGCAACGGTGAAGAATGCTTCCGTCATGAATCCTCCAAGGCGATCACCATTGGTGGAAACCCTGGTACCGTGGCGTTTGTTGACCTGTGGCGTGGTATCCTGCTTTTCGATGTGCTCTATGGTGACCCTGTGCTACGCTACTTCATGATGCCACCAATGCTTCTTGGCCTTGGCACGAGCAATCTATGGTCTTCCCGAGACGTTGCTTTTGTCGACGGCCGCTTCAAGATGGCCGAGTTCCTGCATAAAATCAAATCAGTCAGAGGTAGAAGCTACATCAATGATGGTTGGATTCTTGCCACACGGGAAAAAATGGTTACTTCATCTCAGGTGGATTCTTGGTCTGGGGGCTACAATCTTGCATCTCACAACATCTATGTAGACCATAATCCGCAGGTCGTTGAGTTGCTTCCAAAGCTGCCAGATTATGAAGGACAGTTGATCTTCCGGAGACTCTACACAGGCCATCCGACACTCAGCTTGCACAATGATGACATAGTTTACTTAATGACCAAGGTTGAGCTCCAGGACAGTAAGGCATGGGTACTTGCCATTGACATGAGCAATGGGACACTGCAAGGAGTTTCTGAGTTTAGCGCAGAAAGAACTCTTGACACTAGTTTGGCCTTCCTCCAGAGTACAATCTCTAAACATCTGACCAAGGCACCAGGTAATTACACTTTGCAAGGGTGTGCTACTTGTGTATAATTGTGTACACCAATCTTGTGAGATATGGGTACCCCTGGGTCCTCACCGACCAGGCTCACGGCCGTCCCCGACAAGTGGGTCCGGCCTACCAGAAGACCCGCCGACCTGTTAGTGGACCCAACCGTCCTAGTTGGCGGCCCACACGACCTCCCAAAGATCTTCCAGAAGATTCCAGACGACCTTATCCAGAACGACCACAAGACTTAACGTGCAAGACAAGACATCAGTGGATTTCGACCAAAGCAGATCAACGGATATGGTAAGTGTCGTAGTCAGCTAGATTTAGGTCTCCTGGTCGTATCCGACCTGGAGTCTGGGAACCGACCTTGTCCGCTGGCCAATATAAGGCGGGCAGGGCGACCCCTTGTATCAACACGCAATCCTCAAGCAATCTACACCAACAACTGGACGTAGGGTTTTACTCTCCGGAGGCCCGAACCAGTATAAACTCGCCGTGTTCTCTGTGTTCCGTGTGCTCGTGCGCAACCCTCGAGTTCTTAGCCTTAGATTCCCCCTCGCCGAACAACTAAACCACAGGGATTAACACCCCGGTGGGCTGTCCAGATCTCACCATCTGACAGTTGGCGCGCCAGGTAGGGGAGGAATCCGAGGTTCTTCGTGCAACTCGATGGCTTCGACCAACGGCGTCATCTTCCCGGAGAGCATGGCGGACATCCTCGCCAATCCCGTCGACATCTGCTTCGGCTCCATGCCGGCGAAATCCACTGCTCCAGTCGCTTGTCTCCTCATCGAGAGCAACGCAGTCACCTCCAACCAGCAGGTCGGGACAGATCTGCTGGCGGAAACCCACCCACCCACTCCTAGCGACCTGATCGCGGGACTCAATCGTGTCGAAGGCATGCTCTCCGACACGATCAAGGTCTGCAAGCGCGTTAAACGCCCTCGCAGGACCTATCCATCCTCATCCAACATGCCTCTTGGCATGCGGAACGCAGCGTCTCGCTACATGAAGCGCAAGACCCAGATCGAATTTGGACCCAAGATCCCACATCGTGGAGACCACAGGGGTCACATCGACGACCCTTGCCCCATCCACGAGAATCCCAAACACTTGGCTCGCCAGTGCCGTGTGCTCAAGAAGCTTCGCCGACCTCTCACCGCGGCTCATCGCCGCCAGATCAATCGCGAGCTGTCTCCGGACCGCCTTGCGTTTCAGATCGCCCGTACAACCATCTCCCCGAACTATCCGGGAGAAGCGTTTGAGGTCCCAGACCGCGAGGTCCTGGTGGTCTCCGCTGATGTACCACCTCAAGCTGGCGAGACGGACGAGCAACGTATCGAACGTGAAAACGCCAACGCTGCACGAGCTGCACGTCGTCAACAAGAAGTCGAAGCAGCCGCAACTAATGTGGGACAAGGCGCCAGCGACCAACCCGTCGACAACGTCGTCAATGGGGCGCAACCCGGCGCGGCTCCAGCTGCACCTCAACAGTAGAACCGCAACGAGCCTCGTCGGAACCGCCTACGTGCCAGAGACCTCCTCAGGAACTTTGAGCAAGATGGCCACGAAGTCTACAACTCTCCTCAAGCAAACCTGGGGGCAGCCCTTGCCGCGCTAGGTCAGCTCGAGGACACTCCCGCAATACGGCGTCTCCAAGCTCACATTCGCGTCGCCACGGCTCAGGTCGAAGAAAGGGGCCCAGGGTACAGCAGATCGGCTGCAAGCTCCTACTCCTGGAGTAGGTCGGAACACCCTCGGCAACGACGTCGCTCCAACGCCAATGCTCCTCTTCAGCCGGTGCCCGAAGAAGGAGGTGGCGAAAACGAAGTGGTACAGCCAGTCAACCCCGCCGCCAACGCTGACGCTAACGCCGCAGCCATCCCCAGCGCCAACCCTGCCGCTAACGCTGCAGCCAACCCTGCCGCTAACGCCGCAGGTAACGTCGCCAACGACACAGCTAATGTTGCTCGTGCTCAACAAAACGTCGGAGCCCAACCTCCACCAGTTTAGGCCAACCACGCTGAGGACAGTCAGCGTCGACGGATACGAGATGAAGTGGAGATAGCACGTCGTGCCAACTACGACCGTGTTAATGGGGTCCCTGATCCCCTTAACGCCAACAATCCAATCCAAGCAACGGAATTGCGGAATATGCACGACCAAGAACTCCTCCGACGTGCCCAGTACGACCAAGATAATGGTCCGCCAGACGACCTCTACATCATCCCAACAGCATACGCTCCATCAGCCAGCCCGAGAGTAGTCAACAACTTCCCGGCATTCTCACGTCATCTCAGGACGATCAGATACCCCAAAGACTTCAAACCAGCCATTGAGAAGTACGACGGTCGCTCTGACTCAAGTATTTGGCTCAAGATGTACAGCATTGCGGCACGCGCCTCCGGGGGTAATGAAGACCACATGGCGGGATATTTCCCCCTTGTGATGGGTAAAGCGCCACTCCTGTGGCTCGACAACCTTCCTGCAGAGTGCATCACCTCGTGGGCGACCTTGTCGCGTCTTTTCACGACCAACTACCAAGCGACCTACAACTGACCGGGCAACACGCATCACCTCGCAAGAGTACGGATGCGGCGTGATGAAACTCTCCGAGAGTACACTAAACTCTACTTCGAAAACTGCACACTCTCGCGGGTGTTAAAGACGAAGACGTCATAGCATACTACAAAAAGGGGATAACCAACATCAAGCTCTTCGAGAAGATCCACGAAGCTGACGCACATACCATCGGCGACCTCATGGCTTACGTCGACAAGCTTGTTGACACTCAAGACGCGGTGATGCACGACTTCAAGGGAGAAGACCACGACGATGGGGGCAACAGGTCGCGCAAGCGATCTGACGAGGCCTATGTGACCGATCCGCCCAGACCTTCCACCTTCCTTGAAAGCGACTTCAACATGGTCATGGACGACCAGTGCCAGTTCCACCGCGACGCCAAGCACACCATGAGGGAGTGCGAACAGCTCAAGCGTGCCCTAGGGGTTCCCCCAGAGCCTAAGAAGACCAAGAGCAACAGCAACGACGACCAAAATAGCGGCCGCCGCTACGACAATCGCAACTGTCGACCTGATCGACGTGATTACCGAGATCGCAGACCTTACCATCGCAATGACGATAGGGACCGCCGTGATTATCGCCGCAATTATCGCCGCGATGACCGACGTGATGACAGACGTGATGACTATCGGCGGGAGGATCGCCGCGAAGACAACCGTAACAACCGGCGGGAGGATCGCCGCGACGACCGCCGTGATGACCGGCGGGACGACCATTGTCGCCACGACGACCGCAATCATAACGACAACAACTGCAACGAGCGCTCCCCGCCACCACCGCCAAAAGGGGGCAACCCCAACGGAGCATTTCAGACCGCTAACCGCGAGATCAACCTCATCGTCGGCGGCCGCCAGGCAGCCAAGAGCAACAGGCAAATACGGTCAAATGCAAAAGAGATCGCCCAAGTCAACACTGAAACCCCGCAACCTTTGCGTTGGTCGGAGTTCCCCATCACCTTCTCAAGAAAAGACCACTGGGTCCACATACCAGACCCCGGGACCTACCCACTGGTCGTCAACCCCATAGTGGATGGTGCATTCCTGCCTAAGACCCTCATCGATGGGGGCAGCAGCCTGAACATCATCTTCACAGAGACATTGAGAAAGATGGATTTCGACTTCAACAAGATGACTGCCTGCGACGAACCCTTCTACGGCATAGTGCCTGGCAAGGCCGCATACCCCATAGGTCGTGTATGCCTGCCGGTCACCTTCGGTACACAGGAAAACTTCCGAACAGAGTACCTGACATTTGAGGTCGCGGACTTCCGCTCCTCCTACCATGCCATCCTTGGTCGACCTATGTTGGCCAAGTTTATGGTCATACCGCACCACACCTACTTGATCATGAAGATGTCAGCGCCTAACGGAATCCTTTCCTTCCTGGGAGACATCGTGGTCTCCTACAACTGCGAGAGCTCCACCGTCGAGCTCGCCAAAGACTCCGCCTGCAAAGCTGCAGCTACGGTCATGGTTGCCCAGGCCGCCAAGATCGACCAAACTACTCTGGAGGTGCCAGAGCAAAAGCGTACAGCTACAGCCTTGGACCCAAGTCCTGCTGTGAAGAAAGTTTGTCTCGGCCTACCCGACGCATCCAAGGAAGTCACCATTGGGGCCAACCTCAACCCCAAATAGGAACTCGTGCTCACCAGTTTCCTCCGGGACAACGCCGACATCTTCGCATGGAGCCCGTCTGACATGCCCGGTGTCCCCAGGGAGCTGGCTGAGCACGCCCTTGAAGTAAACAAGACTGCCCGACCTATCAAGCAAAAGCTCCGGCGATTTGCAAAAGATAGAAAACAAGCTATAGAAATAGAGGTCTGCAAGCTCTTAGCTGCAGGATTCATCCGAGAATGTAAACACCCGGTTTGGCTTGCAAACCCGGTCCTTGTACCCAAAAAGACTGGCGGATTAAGGATGTGCATCGACTACACCGACCTCAACAAGCACTGCCCAAAAGATCCCTTCCCTCTTCCTCGCATCGACCAGGTCGTGGACTCCACAGCTGGTAGCGTTTTACTATGCTTTCTCGACTGCTACTCAGGTTATCATCAGATAGCTTTGAATCAAGACGACGAAGACAAGACGGTGTTCATAACGCCCAATGGCATCTACTGCTACAAAGTCATGACCTTTGGCCTCAAAAACGCGGGAGCAACATACCAGAAGGCGATACAGAAGTGCCTGAAGTCGCAGATCGGGAAGAACGTTGAAGCTTACATCGATGATGTGGTCGTCAAGACCACCGAGGAAGATCAGCTCATCACCGACCTCGCCGAAACCTTCGCCAACCTACGAGAGTTCCAGTGGAAGCTCAATCCTACCAAATGTGTCTTCGGTGTACCCTCCGGATTGGTCCTGGGCTTCATGGTCGGACACCGAGGTATTGAAGCCAACCCCGTGAAGGTCGACGCAATACGCAACATGGCCAAGCCATCTTGCAAGAAAGACGTCATGAAGCTAACAGGTATGATGGCGGCTCTAGGTCATTTCATCAGCAAGCTCGGCGAGAAAGGTCTGCCCTTCTTCAAGCTATTGAAGAAGGCAGATAAGTTCGTATGGGATGAAGAAGCGCAGAAGGCTTTCGAGGCTCTCAAAGAGTCCTTGACCACACCTCCAGTCATGACACCACCTATAGCAGGGGAAACCCTTCTACTCTACATCTCTGCCACCACTCATGTGGTCAGCATGGTTCTCGTCGCTGAACGAGAAGAAGAAGGGCAGGCCTATCCTGTTCAACGACCTGTGTACTACGTAAGCGAGGTCCTGGCCGACGCTAAAACACAGTATTCACAACCTCAGAAGTTGCTCTATGCACTCCTGATCACGTCGAGAAAACTGCGTCACTATTTCCAAGCCCACAAGATCACGGTGCCTTCGTCGTTCCCTCTAGGAGAGATCATCCGCAATCGTGACGCCAACGGCCGCATCGTCAAGTGGTTGGTAGAGCTTGGAGAGTTCGACATCGAGTTCTGCCCCAGGCAGGCAATCAAGTCACAGATCCTCGCTGACTTTGTGTCGGAGTGGACAGAAATCCAGATGCCCCCTCCCAAGGAGCGGCCTGAACACTGGATAATGTACTTCGATGGCGCCCTCAACCTCGAAGGCGCAAGAGCAGGTGTGCTACTCATCTCTCCTCAGGGAGAGCAGCTCAAGTACATCTTACAAATACACTACAAAGCCTCCAACAATGGAGCAGAGTACGAAGCTCTATTCATGGGCTCCGTATAGCAGTGTCCCTTGGCATCAAGCGACTACTGGCTTTTGGCGATTCCAAGGTCGTCATCGAACAAGTCAATAAAGAGTGGGATTGTGTCAAAGACACAATGGACGCATACTGTGCTGAGATCCGCAAGCTCGAAGGCCACTTCGAGGGGATTGAATTTTAGCACGTACCGCGAAACAACAACGTCGCCGCTGATGTACTCTCCAAACTAGGCTCCAAGAGGGCTCTAGTTCCGGCGGGTGTGTTCGTCCAAGACCTACGCAAACCGTCGATCAAGTTGTTGGATCCGGACAACCCGGACCAACTACAACCCGACCAAACCACAGCACCTTCCCGTGACGTGCTGATGTCAGAAAAAGAAGATGATTGGCGCGAACCTTTCTTAGCTTTCCTACTTGACCAGCGAGTCCCAGAAGACAAAGCAGAACGAGAGCGTATCACACGACGAAGTGCTAACTATGTCGTGATTGGTACCGACCTATACAGAAAAGCCGCTTCCACTGGCGTCTTGATGAAATGTATTCTGCGATCAGAAGGTCTACAGCTCTTGGCTGAGATTCACGGTGGTGAGTGTGGCTGCCACGCGGCTTCCGCTAATCTGGTCGGTAAAGCATACCGATCTGGTTTCTATTGGCCCACGGCCATGTCTGACGCAAAAGACCTAGTAAAAAGGTGCAAAAGATGCCAATTCTTTGCCAAGCAGCAGCACCAGCCAGCTCAGGTCCTGCGCACAATTCCCCCATCGTGGCCCTTCGCCATGTGGGGCCTCGACTCAGTGGGACCGTTCCGAACCGCCCCAGGCGTCTACAGGTATATCCTCGTGGCTGTCGATAAATTCACCAAGTGGATTGAAGTCCGACCTGTCGCAAAAGTCAAGTCGGAAGAGGCGGCCAAGTTCATACAAGACATAACACATCGCTTCGGTGTGCCCAATAGGATCATCACCAACCTTGGGACAGCCTTCACAGGCTCTGCCTTCTGGGATTTCTGCCAAGACAACATGATCGACGTCTACTACTCTTCGGTCGCCCACCCTAGGTGCAACGGCCAGGTCGAATGTGCTAATGGCATGGTTCTTCAAGCCCTCAAAGATCGTATCTTTGACGACGCTTCAAACTACGCTACACGATGGTTAGCCGAGCTACCACACGTAATCTGGGGCCTAAGGACCCAAGTCAGCTCTGCTACAGGCTTCTCGCCCTTCTTCTTGGTCTACGGCTCCGAAGCCATTCTACCTACCGACGTCACCTTCGGAGCTCCATGCATACAATTCTACGAGGAGGGAAAAGCCGAGCAGACTCGTCATGTCGACCTTGACAGCCTCGAGGAACAAAGACTAGCCGCCGCCATGCGTCAAGCTCGTCACGACCAGCAACTTTGTCGATACCACGATCGCAACGTTAAAGAGACATCCTTTAACGTCGGCGACCTAGTCCTAAGGCGTATCCAGAAGACAGATGGCATGCATAAGCTCTCTTCCCCTTGGGAAGGACCCTTCATTGTCACCGAAGTCATCAGCCCATCTACATACCGCCTCCAGTGGGGCGATGGGCAAGGTGTACCCAACCCTTGGAACGTGGAGCATCTACGACGATTCTACCCGTAGAATAGTTTTTTTAACAGCTACGTATTTTTCGTCTCTGTACTTTTTCAGCTTCAATAAATATTAGTTAAAGCAGTCATCTGCTGTGTCTCGAGTCCTACCTCCTCTCCTTCCATGTCATAAATCCTCCCCCTCGACATGCTCGGGGGCTTGGCTAAAGCCAATACAAGGGTCGTAAGACCTGGGGGTTAAATTCTTCTGTTCCTCCCCCTCGACATGCTCGGGGGCTTGGCTCAAAGCCAACCTAAGGGTCAATCGACCTGAGGACGACGTCCCTCATGACTACCTATTTTGTGTTGTTGCAAGCCTGCTTGGTCGTAAAGGTTGCAAAACCTGAGTCCCAGACTCCTTCCCGCGTACCGATCACACGTAAGCCTCCCCGCTGAGCTGTGGAGGTCGGTAAGCCAGCCTCTCCGTGAGAAGTGGTTAGCGGTCTACAATACAAAGCAAGATACTACAAGGCTACCAAGTTCGCGCAAACACACAATAAGTACATCGTGCAGGCCATGAAGCAAGTTATTAAGCAATGTTTACATGACCGAAGGAAAAGGGGGGTACAACTCGGAGACTACGACTACTCTTCACCGTCGTCGCCTTCATAGTCAAGAGCATCCATTACCGCCGTAGCGGCATCGCGCACTTCAAGCTCCAAGGCCTTTTGAGGTCTTTCGTCGTATCAGAACTCTCCCCGACCTTGACCATGTCAACCTCGGGGTGGTGCGACTTCACTCACACCAACGCTTCCGTGGCCGCCGCCAAGCTCATCGCCTTCAACAGGTCGAGAAGTTTCTCGAGTATAGCTATAAGATGATCAAGAGCAGACTTCGGCTCCTCCCCCTCGACCTGCGATGCTATCATGTCCATAGCATAGTAGGCAGCGTTCTTTAGGTCGTTCAGCTCCACCTCTTGCCCTGCAATGATCACTTGGTCATTCTGCAATGACTTCAAAGCTACCTCGAGGCTGACCTCGAGATCCTGTCGAGCCTGTTTCTCATAAGTCAGCTTTTGAGTTACGACCAACTCACTGTCTATTTTCTCCTTCATCACCCGCTTGAGCTTGTTGGCGCCAGCATCGGCCTCTCGCAGGGTTACCTCCAAGCTTTGAACCCCTTCTTTGGTGTTCTTCAGGTCGTTCTTGAGGTCATCCTCACGCCTGTGAAAATCTACAACACACCGATGTACCCCAAAGATCACACCCCCAGCAGCACATTACAACAATGGTGAAAAACCAATAAGCAAAAAGCCTTACCAGCGCTTGCGGTGTTAAATTGCGTATTGGCCTCCTGGGTCTTGCGCCTCTCCTCAGCCAGCTCGTCTTCGAGCTTCTTTTTGTCCGCCGCTGCCACCTCACGGACCTGCTTGAGCTCCTGCTCAAGCTCGACCACCCGCAGCTGCATCGCCGTAGCATTCCTCAGCAGGTCGGCCCTACCCTTCGCACGATCAGCCAGCGACTGCTCCAAGGAACCAGGTCATCAAATACAAGTTTGAAATTACGTCTTCACAAATAGCGTAGGGGAAAGACTTACCGTCAACGCTTCGTTAAGCGTCAAGATCGCGTTCCGGACCGCCCTCATATCCTCATTATCGTCGAAGATATCCTCCTGCCAAGGAGTACCATTCCAGTCAATCTCTCTACGTCTCAACGTTGGCCCTGTCGATGGCGAACTCGGTACCTGCGCGCCGGATGTTTCTGGATTCTTTGGCGGCTGCTCGAGTTGAATCGGGTCCCCAGTAAGGTCCTGATCCGACGTGCTAGGCACCGCATTGATAGGGTCCACGTCGATGACGGGGAGGAAGGTCGATGCCCCGACGTCACCCACAGAGCCCTGTGCCCCAACGTCAGCAGCAGGCGGCGGAGTTGCTGTCCTGGCGTCATCAACTAGGGTCCGAGCTTCGACCTCATGGTCATCCGACCTGGTTCGGGAAGGAGACCCTTGATGCCCAGGGCACGCTGAGGCTGGACAACCGGCCTGCCGCCGTCTTCATCAACAAAACACAAAGAAAACAAACAACCAACATAGACCAAGACATGAGCAAGTTTCAGAAAAACGACCCTACCTCACAGTAGCTGGGGCGCGTAACTTAGGCCTGAAAGGCCGCACTTTCACCAGCACAGGCATCCTCGCCTGCGCTCCTGCAGCAGCCCGCTGCGCCTCCATCCCTTGACGGAGGTCGTCCTCTGTCGTCTTCTGCGTCACTTCCCGCTGCCTCTTGGCCGCGGGACTCAACGACCTCCTCGCCGTCCGGTCTTCAACAACCGGCGGGTCATCGGTGGCCTCATCTTCATCTGATTCGACCTCCCTGGTCGATGGTGTAGGGATCACCAGCGTCTCGATCGCCGGTGGGGGGCTTGCCCTCCTCTTCCTCTTCTTCTTCTCAGTCTCCAGTTTGGCGGTTTTAGCCGCCTCGGCCTTTGCAGCAACCCTCGAGACCGGCTGCTTGGCCGTCGCCGTCCTCGTTCTACGACTGGGCTTGACAGCGCTGCTCGCCTCTGGGCGGCTTCCCACGTCGCCACCGACCTCTGGGTCGGTATCTTCATCTGCCTCCACCGATGAGTCAGACTCATAATTCTCCAGCAGCCCAGCTGCCGGAGGTCGGTACTTGTCCGACCTCAGCTTCCGACGAGGTTCTTCGCCTTCCAGAAGAGGGGCCGGGCACCAAAACTGCCTTTCTCGTTCCTGCGACGGATGAAGAGCAAAGAAGTAAGAATGACGTAAAAGCAAAAGAACATAGTAAACGACCTAGTAGTTCCAGGACTTACTGGGTCAGCTGGCCGACTCAACGAATACGCCTTCGGGCACTTCTTGATTCGTGCCTTCCCGGCGTAGATCTGAGAAACCCTGGCCGCCATCTCCTCCTTGGGGACCTTGTGATTTACCTCGCGAGTGGGGTCTGATTGCCCCCAGTACTCGTACGTCGGGTGCACCCGATCCTTGATCGGTTGGATCAGGCGCCGGCAGAAAGACCTAGCGACGGAACCCCCTGTCACACCCCTCTCCTTGAGGTCGGAGACCAGTGCAAGCACCTCCTTGACGTCGTCCATCTCGCGCGAAGACAACTGCAGGTCCCACTCTGGTATCTTCACGGGCTTGTGCCCAGTCCGCTTCGGGAGCGCCGGCTTTTGATCAGCAATATAGAACCAATCCGACCTCCATCCAGCGGTGTTGTCCGGCAGGTCCGTGTCAATCCACTCTGTCTTGAGGCCCGACCTCAAGCAGAACATCACAGCCCCTACAACACCGCCGTGCTTCTTGGTGGTCTTCACGCAGAAGAGATGTCGCCAGAGAAGGAAGTGGGGCGATATCCCCAGATACGCCTCACAGAAATGAATGAACGTCGACACTACAGTAATGGAGTTCGGGACGAGGTGTACCAGCTCCAACTTGTAGTAGAAGAGAAGACCTCGGAAGAAATCACCGGCGGGGATGTTGAATCCGCGCTCGAAGAAGGAACCGAAGACGACCTGCTCCTTGTCGTCCTCCGTTGGGAAAGCCTCGCCCATCGGCGCCTTCCACTCCACCTCCGCCTTCGGCCTCACCAGCCCGCAGTCCACCAGTGCTTGAATCTTCGTCTCCGTCATCGTTGAAGACTCCCACACCGTCCGCGGGTCGGGAATCGCACGGGCCGGCGTCGCCATTTCTCGAGCTTGAATGGATCTGGATCTAAAGGACACTAGGGTTTTTATGCGCATGCGCAGCCGAACGAGATGCGAATGGCGGGGCTAGTGCGCGGCCCGCTATCGATGGTGGCGGATCAAGCGAGAGTGGGCGGAGGCTGGATGCGGGGCTGCGGTGGCTATGGCGCAGTGGCTCTGGAGACGATGGCGACGGGAGGAAGAAGATGAAGCATGCGGTCAACGATGGTCCCCGCCGCTCTATTTATAAGGGCCCCACCGGGTTCGCCCGTTGCGGTTCCTTCCACAGTACTGAGCTTGCCCTAACGGCTCTATGCCGATAATTTCACGAGTCAATCTCTCCGGATTTTGTGCCAATGGATACCCCAGCGACCTGCACCTCGGGTTTAGGTCGTGAGGAACGTCAAATTATCAGGTCGTCCTGATTTCACATTTTGATCTCCACAAAGTCGATAAGCCCCCAAAATCATGACATTTAGGTCTTTGATGAATCAATTCGTCAAATCGACCAGTGCATGACAGAAGAGAGCGAACATTACACGGGTCCTCCAAAGGTACACAGGTCGCCTACGACCTTATTGGATCTAGAACCCGGCACAAAAATATAAACGTACTCGAAGACCTGATCTACCTAGAGCAATCCTTGAGACATACTCCGATACAGTAGAGCACGACACAAGAATTCTTCTAGCCTCAGGACCTCGATGGTGGCCTTGCGGTGAACAACTGCGTGACGCTGCACGTAGTTGGGCACACTTTGTGCCTGACTATGGAATGCAGATACGAGCTTGCTCTTCGGCGCGGACTGCAGGCCCTCGACGAGCACCACATGGTCGTCGAGGACTTACAGCTTCACCTCGGGCCTCTACAGCATCACCTCCAAACTCTACCTGGTACCACGCAGAGGCACGGTACAAAGAGTGGGGATGCTGCCTACATTTCGCAAGAGTTCTTCTAGCTCCAAGCTTCTACAAACAAGACATCCTACAATCTGGTGGACGGACACATGCCCATGGCATGGCCTCAAAACTACTCTGCAGCTTCATAGCTCAACAATGCTCGGTGCTTGCCTCCCTCAAGCTTCACGGTGCTATTTATAGCCAAAAGCCAGGACCCTGGGTAGCTGGCGAAGTAATGACACTGAAACCACATGGGTCCAGTAGGCCTGTGGACATGTGAGTGATTAAAGGTGACGACTTTATACCTGTCTCGCGACGTCTTTGTCGCTAGCACATCAATGATGCCTGAGCCCGCCGCAGAATCACATGGCTACAGTGCACTCCTTGATTCGTGGGCAGTTTGTCGTTTTCTGGGTGGTAAGAAAATCTCCGACCACTGTTGACCCGTGACCCTGCAGTCTACGGAACAAGACAAAGCCTGACAATGTGTCAGAGGGCTCAGCGCCTCGTTATAACTGCGAATGACGACGATGATTATATGCACTCCTTCTACGACTCGACGTTTTTATTGCACCCGCTAGGCTCTGCGTCCTGATGCACTCGCTATGGCTCTGCATGTAAACGGACCTATTCCAATCAGCCTATATTTCTGTTTCCTGAGCAGAATGGTCGTAGGTTCGATTGAAGACCTTCCGGGGTAGGCGTGCCTCGCTGCTCTGCCAGATCCGTCTGGGCGCCTGGAGACCAGATTCATCACATTTACGATTTTCGACGGGCCCCCGTGGTCGGTGTGCTTATTGCTGAGGTCGCCAATACCTTAGTACCATGGCTCTGCTGGATGGCTGGCAGCTATGTTGGTCGTCTGGGCACCAAAATAACCTCCTTGAGGTCGGCGTGCCTTAATACCTAGGTCTTGCAACACCTCGGTATGTTTACGACTCTGCCAACCTAGTTGGGCGCCCCGGATGCGTGACCTTCCGAGGTCGGTGTGCTCTTGTAGCCCTGCCAGCCTGCTCTGAACACCCAGGATTTTACGTCGGGAATGAAGGCCTTCCTGTGGGGTGCGCGCCTAATGGCCCTGCCAAGTATCTCCAGGTGCTTGGGCGCTTTTTGATTTGAGACCTTCTTGAGGTCGGCATGCCTCGGGTGGCTCTGCCAGACTCTCTGCAGCTATACGGGATATCTGGATGTCTCTACACTCCATATGTTCAAGATCAATATTTTTCAACAGCTTCATCGTAGATTGTTTCGACCACCATAGATGACTTCTTCATGCGACGCGCATTTCAAAATCTTGCTGGGTATCCTCGGATACTGGGCATAGTTGATTTGAGGTCTCTTCGAGGTCGGCACGCCTACAAGGCCTCCTTGAGGTCGGCCCTGCCAGACTCCTGGCAGCTATGCTAGGAGATCTTGGTGTCTCTACACTTCGTTCGATCAAAACCATGACTTAGTTTTCTTCTCTTTTATGAGCATCCAACCAGGCATGCTGTCTGCTTCAATGCTCGGGGACTACTCTACGAGTGCGTCTTCGACGCCCTCTTAGTTTCCCTCGTCGTACCGACCTGTTGGGAAACATGTTTCTCATCACGTCGTTACTCAACCTACCTTCTTTCTCTTCTCTTTCTTTTTGGATCATCATACAGGCCATCCTGCCCGCCATAATGCTCGGATACTACTCTATGAGTGCGTCCTTGACGCCCTCTGAATTTTTTCATCGTCGTTTCGATCTATTGGAAGTATGCTTCCTATAGGTCGTCACTCGACCTCTCTTCGTTCGGCAAGTCTACAAATAGGTCGGCTGCTAAGCTGGCTTTGTTTTCTTCTTTTGACCGACGTGCATGCTATTCGACCTGTCGATAGCTTCACGACTTCGTCATGACCTTTCTAAGATCGCTGCGCATACACCTCGCTCGGAGGCTTGTGAGACATGGGTACCCCTGGGTCCCCACCGACCAGGCTCACGGCCGTCCCCAACAAGTGGGTCCGGCCTACCAGAAGACCCGCCGACCTGTCAGTGGGCCCAACCGACCTAGTTGGCGGCCCACACGACCTCCCAAAGACCTTCCAGAAGATTCCAGACGACCTTATCCAGAACGACCACAAGACTTAGCGTGCAAGACAAGACATCGGTGGATTTCGACCAAAGCAGATCGACGGATATGGCAAGTGTCGTAGTCAGCTAGATTTAGGTCTCCTGGTCGTATCCGACCTGGAGTCTGGGAACCGACCTTGTCCGCTGGCCAATATAAGGCGGGCAGGGCGACCCCTTGTATCAACACGCAATCCTCAAGCAATCTACACCAACAACTGGACGTAGGGTTTTACTCTCCGGAGGCCCGAACCAGTATAAACTCGTCGTGTTCTCTGTGTTCCGTGTGCTCGTGCGCAACCCTCGAGTTCTTAGCCTTAGATTCCCCCTCGCCGAACAACTAAACCACAGGGATTAACACCCCGGTGGGCTGTCCAAATCTCACCATCTGACAAATCTTCTTTTACATTTGTTTATGGCTGAAATCTTCTGCTACAAGCTGCTAAATTATATAAGATTTGTGTAGTAAATTGCTACAATAGGGACAACTGGCAAAAGACACTGAGAATGTGTGGCATATGGGTTGGGCTCATATCTGATCAAATATATTAAGCATAGTAAAACGTTTATACCGGTTCATCATGAAATATAAAGATTTTTAAATTTTATGGTAGAAAGGAAAAAAATATGTGGTTCTTCTTTGATAAACGAAGAGCTCCATTGGGTGTTGACAGTATTGTCGAAGTTGAGTTGGTTACTAGCATCTCTACATTGGTTAGGACTGAATTTTGTATGTCGTACAAGAGAAAAATTGGTGCTATATAGTATTTGAAGGCCAAATAGTCAATTTCGTCCCTAAACTTTTGACGAAGGATCAACTTCGTCCCTATACTTTTCCGTCGGTCAATTTCGTCCCTGAACTTAATATTTGGTTCAAATCGGCCCCTCGCCCCCGCTAGATAACCATGTAGGCATGCCTCGTCAGCGAATCCCCATGCTGGAGTTATGCTACACTTGTTTAAAGTCCAAATTACCCTTTTACTTATGGGTCCACCAAAACACATGCATCTCCATATGCACTCATCTCTCTTTTCCCCTTCCGCCTTGAAGAAGACTAGAAAGTTATATCGAAATTCGAAAGCCTGCTAGTGTTGCCAGCTCTAGTTTTTGGGATCGGTTTAGCCTGGGCACCCTGGTGACATGAGCTTGGATGCTCCCTTCCACCAGCGCCATGGGAAAATAATTTGGTCACGAATGATGATCCCTATCGGGAGACAACACAATTTGGCAGCCTTTCCGCAAAAGAAAAAGAAAAGATTAGTTGTAGGCCTGTAGAGACATAAAAGCATGGAAAGATTAGTTGTGGTTTGAGGAGCAACATAGTGGAATCTTGCGCTGGCTAGGGTCGTCCTGGGGGGGAGGTAGGGCGCTGCCCATGGGCCCCATCGGGCGAGGGCCCATCAGAGTATAGATGTTTCCTACGTGCGACCGTCCGTCCACCGATCGTACAGGCCTACACAGCGATGTATCGCATTCTTTAATCGCCAGATGCCAGGCACGCAAGGCACGACAACGGACGGGACGAGACGAGATTGAGAAAGACGAGGAGCGGTGAGGCCCCGAGGCCGACGCGCAGGCTGACGCCATCACGGGCTCACGGCGAGCCGCGGAGCCGGCGACTAGGGTATCCCGTATCCTCGACGACTCGACGCCCGCGCCCGGTTTGTCTCCCGTCTGGTCGTCTTTCAGTCTCCCTCTCTGTTTGGATTGTGCCGCTGTTCAAACAGGAGGCCATCAAGATATCAAGTTTGCTTATTGGAATTTGGGAATTGGAATCGTTTGTTTCAGGTCGAGGTCAGGACTCGGGAGGTGATCGTTTGTTTAATTGTTTATCGATCGCAGACGACGAGGATGACCTCCTCTAATTCTCCACGGCAAAGGTATGGTCTGTATGTATTAGATTGCCGACTTTAATACTAGTGTACAGATCGATCGTGCTTATGGGGATAGAGCATAGAGGTTGAGATTGATTTCTAATTCAATATTTTTTTATCATGTTAGATGTTAGGAAAGAGACAAGTCTGGTGCTCAAAAAAGGAAAGAAAGAAAACAAGATCTTCAATTCAGAGAATCACAAAAGGGTGCCTTACATAGGTTTTTTCCAACATCAAGAAACGCCGAAGTCAGTCGAAATCAGGGGCAGGAACATGATCAACCAATAATCACACAAGCTGATGGCAATGATGGTGGTACAGACGAGCAGATTTTAGATGCACAAGATGATACTAATGATGGTGGTACAGATGGGCAGATTTTAGATGCACAAGATGATGCCAATGATGGTGCTACAGGGGAGGAAGAGGAAAATTTAGATACACAAGCTGATGCTCCTGAGGACATTTTGGGATCAAGTGAAAATTTGTAGCCTTCTGATAATGCGTATCTTTGGTCCTAGGACTTGAGAAAATCTTAACAATATCAAAAGGGTTATCTTAATTGAGAAAGGTCTTGTGAGAGAGATGGATTTACAATTTCCTAATGATGCTAGTAATAGGCATTTTTCATATGTTTACTATTCTAGAAAGTTATCTAATAGAGAGGTTGTTTATAGGAAGTGGCTGGTTTACTCTAAACATGTGGACAAGGTCTTTTGTTTTTGCTGCAAACTATTCAAATCAAATCAGTGCAATGTTGCGTTAGCAAATGATGGAGTGAGAGATTGGAAGCATTTGAGTGAGAAATTAAAACAACATGAGAATAGTGTGGAGCATCTGTCAAACATGAAGAAATGGATTGATGTTCGGATTAGATTGAGGGAAAATAAAACAATTAATGATGAAACGTAGCGGGAATTTGCAAAAGAGAAGGAGCGTTGGAGACAAGTTTTGGTAAGAATAATTTCTACTGTGAAGTTTCTTGCTAAACAAAATCTAGCCTTTCGAGGAACAAATGCAAAACTTTATCAGCCAAATAATGGTAATTTCCTGGCCATAGTGGAAATGATTGCTGAATTTGATCATGTCATGCAAGAACATATTAAGCGCATTCATAATGATGAAATCCATCACCATTATCTTGGCCTTAAGATACAGAATGAGTTAATTGGTATGCTTGCTGATGCTGTGAAAAACATATCTTAAAGATCATAAAAGGTGCAAAGTATTTCTCTATTATCTTGGATTGTACCCCAGATGTGAGTCATCAAGAACAAATGACACTAATTGTGCGGTGTGTTAATATGTCTAGAGCCATTCCAAGAGTAGAGGAATTTTTTTAGAGTTCTTAAAGGTTGATGACACATCAAGATTGGGGCTTTTTAATGTACTATTGGATGCATTGCAGTCTCTTGATTTGAACATTGATGATGTGAGAGGTCAAGGGTATGATAACGATTCCAATATGAAGGGAAGACATCAAGGTGTGCAGGCACGTGTGCTTGAAATTAATCCAAGAGCATTGTATATGCCATGTGCATGTCATAGTCTGAACCTTGTGCTTTGTGATATGGCAAAATCTTGCAGGAAAGCTATTACTCTTTTTGGTGTCATACAACAGATATATACATTGTTTGCACGCTCTACTAAAAAGTGGAAAATTTTGACTGACCATATTGAGAGGTTCACTGTCAAACCCTTGTCTGATACTCGTTGGGAGAGTCGAATAAAGAGTGTGCAACCTATCAGGTATCAAGCCTCTCAAATAAGATCAGCTCTCAAGGAGGTGGAAAGAACTTGTACCGAGGACCCTAAATCAGTGAGTGAAGCTGGATCATTGGCAACCACTATTGGGAATTTTGAATTTTTAGTTAGTATGGTTATTTGGGAAGATATTTTATCTGTTGTCAACATGGTGAGCAAAAAATTGCAGTCTCCAATTATGAGTTTGGATAGTACTTTGAAACATATAGAAGGGGTCATATCATATTTTAAGGATTACAGAGACACAGGCTTAAGTGCAAGTACTGAGACTGCAAAATCCATTGCATCTAGTTTGGATGTGGAGCCAATATTTCCTACTAAACGTAAAGGTAAAAGGAAGAAGCAATTTTATGAATAAGATGATGAAACTGAAGAATTACAACGGTCAGCTATAGATGACTTCAAAGATGAGTACTTCCTAGTTATTGTTGATTATACAATTGTTTCATTGACTAGTCGATTTGATCAGCTGAAGAAATTTGAGAAAATATTTGGTTTCTTATTCAATTCAGATAATCTAAAGTCCTTGGATCATAGTGACCTACGAGATTGTTGCACAACTTTTGTGAATATGTTTTCTCATGACAACCAGTCTGATGTTGAGTTAGATGATTTGTTCTCTAAGTTGAAAGTGTTGCAAGTAACTTTGCCAGATCAGTTGATGTCAGCATCTGAGATTCTTCACTATGTTAAAGATGCAGATTGCTATCCAAATGCTTCTACTGCATATCAGATTCTATTAACTATTCCAGTGACAGTAGCATCGGCTGAAAGAAGCTTTTCCAAATTGAAGCTATTAAGAAATTGTTTGAGGTCAACTATGCTACAAGAAAGATTAAATGGCTTGGCTATGTGCAGTATTGAGAAGGATATTTTAGATACAATTGATCTTAATAGTGTTCTTGAAGATTTTGCATCAAAAAATGTTCAAAGACGCTTTTTAAAAAAGCACTAAAGCATTGTGCTTTTATTTGAGGTAACCATCATAGTTATTTTGTCATTTTTATCTTCTTTGATGTACTGTTACTTTTACAAGAAGAATTAAACATATGCTACAAGTTATCTCTTATCAATAATATTATATAATGTAATCGTTATATTAAAATATTAGATTGTTAGACTCTTAGTGTCTTACTCGCCCAAGGGCCCATGAAACTTGTGGGACGGCCCTGACGCTGGGTCTCTCGGTCTAGTGACTACACGGAGGTAAGCCTGTTCGTGGTGCATCTGTTCTGGTGTACCTATAAGTAAAGGGGTAATTTAGACTTTAAACATGTGTAACAAAACCTTAGCATGCAGCTTCGTTGACGAGGCATGTCTACGTGGCTGTCCAACAGGGATGGGAGATGGATTTGAACCACAAAATGAAGTTTAGGGACCAAATTGACCGATGCAAAAGCACAGGGATGAATTTAACCCTTCTTTGAAAGTTCGGGGACGAACTCGCCTATTTTGCCGTCTTTGAATTGGTTGCTAGCATCTCTAGGTTGATCTTGGGACTTGGGGGTGAATTTTGTATTGTTGTAAAAAAGAAGAAAACTGAACCTGTTATATTTTAGCTGGCGCAGGTACCAAAGGTGAGGAGAAAAGACCTGGGTCGTCACCGTTGCAGGAACCCCATCCGAAGAAGCTTTCATGCTGAAGATGAGGGATATGAACAATGAAAGTAGGGTTGCAGTCCTTACCGTTATGGCTCGATTTCTGTTTAATTTATCTGGATGTAATTTACAAGGTTATGATGTACTAGTTGCCAGGATGCGCTCGATGTAAACTTCACAATGGTGCTGTTTGGTCCGTTACAAATGTTGTCTTGTGCCTTTTGTTTGTCAGAATGTTATGCCAGCTCGACATCATTCTTGTAACGTTGCTTGAAATCCAATCGCTTTTGTTTTGTTTTATGACTACCTAGTGTCATTAGTCGACGCTGAGTACAAAAGGCTGCAGTGTGCATTTGGTCACCGAGACCACACCAAGCAGATGTGAGCACACAGGAACGAAAACTAGAACATCTATTAGCAGAAACAACAGTGTTGCTTTCTGTGGTTTTGTTCTTTCTTTCTTCAACCTTGTGGATATTTTCTCTAGTGTCATGATTTGTTTACACAACATCTGTCGTGAGGTATGTCGGGCCAGATGGTTTACGTCCGAATGGAGCTATTTTTAAAAAAAAATAATTGTCACACATATATTGACTGAAACAGTTCACACATATATGGATCTATGATCCCCAGGACACGAAAAAAGAGTGTTAGAGTACAGAACAAGTACATGCGTGGGAAACAGAAGAGCACCCCCTTTGGGCAGTCAGAATTGTCTTCTCACTTGAACAGCGAGACAGTGCACCTCCCTATTTGTAGAACGAGGAATTTTGATCACCTCAAAAGGATGCACCACTTTGAGCTGCTTCAGCTCAGATAGTAGTGGCCGTAACCTCCATGGAGATTGAGATAGATCTTGGAGCAGGTAACGCACCGCAAGAAGGCTATCAGAAGCCGCGGCGTCTCGTTCCTGCGCCGGAGGGGTGGGCTCGTCTTCCTGCTCGGGGCCGGCGAGCTCAGCGCCGTGTAGCAGGCTGGTTCGGTCGTTGAAGGAGCCGATGACGCTGAACACGCGAGTGACGATACCGTAGCTCGCGGTGGAAGCGATGGAGGACGTGAGTCGGTCAATAGCCGGCCGGAAAATGTTTGAGATGTCCATCGATTCCAGGCAGTAGTGAACTGGTGATTACTTTACTCCCTGCCTGGATATATATATAAGCGGCCTGGGATAGTGACGGGCTGTGACGGCCTAACTGGAGGTCAAACAAGGACTTGGTAAAATGCAACTGTATGTAAATGTGACCAATCCAACCGTTAATTCACTACCTAAATATCCAGTAACTATTACCTACCCATGATCAATCTCACTATTGATTTAAAAATATATGACTTCGTATTTTTGAATTTTTTTAGAGGAGGAACGGTGGCAAGAAGCCCGTCTGAACTTTGTTATATTTATGCGAGAATGTTGCATACAAGATGATTTTTGAAGGTATAGAGTAAAAAAGAAAATATACAAATTCTTGGTATTATTGTCCCGATGCCTTCAGTGGTGATCTATAGCTAGCCTATCCATCCAAGATTTTTTTGAACATAGCAACACAAATACCTAGATGTATTGATCCTACAAACAGAACATTCTTCTCCTAATGAAAAATGTACCAAGGCATAATAATGAATAGAACCCTAGACAATCAAAGGAAGCATCAGCGGTACTCATTCCTTAATTTACACAACAATAACTAGAGTGAAAATACCAAGTGTATGAGCGGCCGCGGAGCCTATTCGAGCTCCGTGATTGGTCGCATGCAGCTGTGGGGTCCATGGTGCATGTGGTCAGATTCCCCTGATCAACTAATCGAAATCTTAAAAAAAATCCAAAATCGAATCAAATCTTGAAAAGGAAATAAAAAAAGAAATCTTGAAACAAGAAATCAAAATCGAAATATTGAAACGTCAACCGGCCAAAACAAAAACGAATCAAATATTGGAAAAAATCAAAATCTTGAAACAAAGATCGTTGGACCATATGTGATGGGCACCCGCATGCATGATGCGGTCCATGGGCGCATGCAACAAATCACGAGCCGCAAATAAGCTCCACAGCTGGTCATACACGTGCCAAGCTAAGCGAAATAATTTCGATCCATTATTGACGCAACTTTCCTTGTCGAGTTAAAACTTTTTGTATTCACCACAGATGCTGTTTCCAAATGGGGGTGGGGGGGGTGTATTACTCAAACTAATAACATTTTCACTTTAAACCTTGTAGATTAACTTGTATGCATTATTAAACGTAGTATTTTTATATGAATTAAGGGTAGTACTATATAGTCATCTTTATTGAATGATTCACTCATCACAATATTGCCTTTTTAACATGTGACGTCCAACTAACATTCCCAATTAATGCAAGGACGGGATGGCAGCTTATAATACTACTGGACGAGAGAATGAAGCAAAAGTCTGCAAGCGGTAGTTAGCTTCTGTCCGAAGCATGCATTATATTGTCCAGCTGAATTCTCAAACGAAGGCACATTACTGAGGGTAGAGATATATTGCGAATATACGATGGTAAGGTTGATCGGTCGTCGTCGCCCCCATTTGTAAACTGCAAATCGGAAATGGGTTCTGGATAACCGCCGTAATATATCCTCGAGCCGGCGTGCCGGACAGACAGCGTGTCGATCGCTTTGCTGAATCCTCTCTGCTCTGACATATAAATCCTTCTTCTTTCTTCTTCTTCTAGAGAGAAAGCACCGGGGCGTGTGATGTACTACTACCTGCCTCAAAATACTCATCATGATCTGGCTAGCTAGTTGATGCCAAAGACCGGGGCGTGTGATGTAGTATCCGATTCTGATGCGCGCAATGCAAACCGTTTTATGGAACTGTCGAGCTATCAGCTACTGTGTGGCAAGTTGCTGACCGGCGTGAATACGTCAAGGATGATCTCCAACCGGACAACTGGACAAGGACAGAAAAAAAGGACGACGCTCTCGTACGTGCTAGTAGTCCAGAGCTCAGTAGCCTCGCCGAGACGCCGACGACGACGACTCGTGGTCAGGTCATCAGCCCCCCGCCAGGACGAATATTACACCGCCCGCGCGGCCGGTCAAATCTGAGCGGTGGAGTTCATTGGGTTCTAGAAGCGATGTGTACGGAGTATGTGCAATGCAGTCAGCACCAACGTACATGCACGCACCTGCAAGATGAGTCACTATATATTACCACACTTGCTCTCTGATCACGTACGTAATCCCAGGCACCAGCAAGATCATTTGACCGTGCGCGCGGATAGCAACGTTCGCGTATACGTTGATCGATCATTTGGACGACGCGAGATATATACACGTGCTTGGTGTGCTGCGTGCGTTTCAGATCACAAGCTGATCGAGTATCGGGAGAGCAATAACGAGCAAGCGACGATCGAACTTTCATTTCAGCTCACCAAGCACGGTCTTGAGTTCTTGACGTGTACGCCCGGCCTGCCAAGCAATCGTCATGTGTATTCTGGACGGTTCAGGTTCGTCGGACCTGCTGGAACGAAAGGTACCAAGAACGAGAGCGAGCTAGGGAGTGTGCTCCGCCCGGTTGCTAGCTAGCTGGTCAAATCTTTGAACGGCGACTCAGCGACCCGTTAATTCCAAACGAGCATGCACGACAACGACAATAAGTTGTTCAACGATATGATGTGCTCCAGGCTCCCAGGCTAAAGTGAGTACGTGCTGCTGGGCAGAATGGAAGCGAACTTTCCGGAGACCCGGCGAGAAGGTCGAAGACGAAGTATACACCGGCCGGCGGCTAGAGCGACGCTGCGGGGAGCATCATCATACCATCAAGCACATGCGCAGCGTGAACGCCACGAGCACGGACGCGACGGACACCACCATCCCCCACTTCTGCACCCTAGCCACCGCCGCCTCGCCGGGCCTCGCCACGATCGAGAACATGGAGAGCCCCAGGCTCGAGAAGAAGCCCAGGCTGATGAACGCCAGGCCCGCGCTGTACAGGGCGCCGGCGCCGGCGGCGGGCGGTTGCTTGCTCTGGCTCGGGGCGTCCACCATGCTGGGGCGGTTGACGAACAGCACCAGCGAGGCCGACGCGGCGAAGAGGCACACGGTCTGGACGCTCTTCGCCACCCGCTTCGACTCCGCGTCCTGGACGACGGCCGCCGGCTCGGAGCCGGCGGCCTGCAGCGGCGTCGTCGCCTCGATGTCGAACGCGTGGACGGCGGTCGTGGCCGATGGGGGCGCCGCCGCCTGATGATCTTGTGCTTGCGTCGGAGCAGCAGCGCCGCCGCCCCGCTGTCCCGCCTGCTCGGGCCCGGCGTCGTCGAGCAGCAGGCTGGTCCGGTCGTTGAAGGAGCCGGTGAGGCTGAGGACGCGGGTGATGATGCCGTAGTTACCGGCGGAAGGGATGGACGACGTGATCTTGTCAAGAGCTGGCCGGAACATCCACGCGATGTCCATGTGTGAATCACTTCACTTAATAATTGCTAGTATATCACAGTCTAACACTCCTCAGACTAAGCTCGCTTGCCGCTAGTGTGAGTTATATAGCTGATGCTGGGTGGTGATGGCCTAAATAGGCCTGTGAAACAAGCTAGGGCCCATGCTGGATAGTGATATGAATTAATTTCAAGGGTCAATATTTCAAGAAAAAAGATGAATGATGCTGATCTACCAAGATGTAAGGTAGTAAATCTCAAAAAAAGATGTAAGGTAGTAAACTAGTAATTATTATGATCATGCATAGACCTAAATAAAAGAGGTAAATTAAAATAGTAGGCATCCAAATTTAAGTTGGACGTGGTTAGTTGGGATGCACATTAGTTGACAACCGTAAATCTCATCCCAACGAGTGTTGAGCTAGGCTCATTTGTGATGGACCTACAGACAACGCATAAAAATATTTTAGATTTTAGACCAAGGAAGCTTGATTATTTATTAACGATAAAGTTCTAGCCTAGCTACGTCATAATATATGATGAAGTCTGGTCTCCTCCCCCGCTCCTCCCCGGACGCCTCCCTTCCTTCCCGCCGGCAGCCTCACCGGCGGTGAGAAGGCACCGGTAGAGACAACCTTTGATCCAACCTTTTTGTCCCGGTTAAATTTTGGAGCCTAGACTAAGCCTTTGCATCGACGTGGTCACGAGTGGTAGGAGAGCTCGGACCATTTAGCCTCGGTTCGTAACACGAACCTAGACTAAAGGGTCTCGGGCCTTTAGTCTAGGTTGGTGTTACGAACCGAGACAACTTTAGTCTCGGTTCGTAACACGAACCTAGACTAAAGGGTCTCGGGCCTTTAGTCTAGGTTCATGTTACAAACCGAGACAAAAGGCCGAATCGAGACAAAAGGGTCTCCCACGAGTTACTATAAGAGGAGGTACGTGTATGTGAGATATGCTGTCCTCTACTCAGTCAGATATGCTGTGTATGTGAGATAGTAAGGAAGGTACGTGCGAGGTTAGAGGTCACGAGTTCGAATCTCCGCACCGCGCACACGCATATTTCGCGCGAAAAAATCGCGTGACTTGTGACTTGCGACGTGAGGGCCTCCCAGGAATTTTTAATTTTTTTTTAACGCTGGCGTGCCCCCCTTTAGTCCCGGTTGGTATTACCAACCGAGACTAAAGGTCCCCCTTTAGTCCCGGTTGCCCACCTGGGACAAAAGGGAGGGGGGCCTTTTGTCCCTCACCTTTCGTCTCGGTTAGGTCTTAGGGAGATTACGCCCTTCCCAACCGGGACGAAAGGCTCCCGCTCCACCAGTGAGGGTAGAGCCCCCCCCCCCAATAATAGGTTGTAGATCTACATAGTATTAGTAGTTTTCGCCGTATGGCATGTGCCCCTTGTGGCTTTTCCTCCTTGGTCGCCGCCGTCGTCGTCTTCGTCTGCGCCGCCGCCGTCCCCGACACTAAGGTATGGCTAAATAAAATAAATATGCATCCCCCTTCTCCCAGCCTTCTTCCCCCGCTTGGATCCAACTCCTCCAACCCCTGCTTCGCCGGATCTGAGCAGTTCCACCCCTTTTCCTTCACCGCTAGCTTCTCCTCCATGGTCGACGCCGCCTCCTTCGTTGTCGTCGTCTTCGCAGCGCCGACGTAGTACATTAGCGGTTGTTCCGACGGCCTCGCCTCCACCTGGGGTGTTCCGAGCTTGCCATCGTCGAACGCATCGATGTGCTCCCGCCTCCGCCTCCAACTCCGTTCAAGACTTGATGTAGCCTTCTGCTCTACGGCAGATCTACTCCGCTCAAGCAACATTAGACCGGTGGTTGTTCCAACGTTCTTGCCTCCACCTGGGCTGCAACTTGGTGGTCCATCTTCTACCTTCGGCGACGGTGAATCTTCTAACTTTCGGTCGCCTGGTGCGGACTTCTTCGGCCCTGTTGCCCCTCCTGCAACTGTCGCTTCGTGCGGCCCTCCTCTGGGTGCAAGCGTCTACGACGCCTCTGCGGCTCCCCGTCGGCAAGCTCGCCATTGTCAACCGCATCGTTGTACTGGTTGTTATCCAGTCTGTGGACCTTGTTGCTATTTCGGTCTTCTTCGAGGATCTTCTTGTAAAAAGGCTACTTAAGTTTAATATATATGTTTGTTGTAAAAAAAGAACAAAAAAAGAGAAGACAACTAGTGCGCTCTAAGCAACATATAAAATCTCAAAACCAATATATAGCTTAGAACACCTAATAAAAATATTTTGAGCACTTCACGGGCCTATTTCAAAGTGGACGATCCTACATTGAAAATATCTAGTCTCACCTAATAACAGACATATACATATACACAGTTTACCACACAACCACTACGTGAAAAACAAACATTGGTAACAGGCGCGGATGGCCATTGGTAACGGGCAAAACGCCCGTTAGAGCAGGGCCAGCGTATGTTCACGAAAAAAATCTAAGCACCTGGACACGTCACGTAGGGGCACTAGAGTCACGAGCGGTCCAACGTTTTCCTTCCAAGCGGTGGTGCTCTATCCAATAAAAAAAGCATCCCATCTCTTTCCTCTATCTCCTTCTGTTTCCTTCCCGCGGGCCGCATCTCCTTCCCGCAGTGGGTTGTTCTCGTCGCTGCCGTTTGAGTCAGGGACCGGAGCAGCCGCCAGCGCCGGCGGCGCGGACGACGACAGCCCGAGCAGGGGCAGCACCAGGTGCGGCCGCACAACGACCAGGGGCAGCACCAGGGATCTCCGCCCAGGCTCGGCCGGGGAGCGGCGGGGGGTGCAGATGGCCGTCCCGGCCTCGATCTGCGCGGCGCGACGGCGGAGGACGGCGCCTCGATGGTGCCCGTGGCCATGCGCTCCGCCTCCTCGCAGGGGCGGCAGCGGCGGTGGTTGGCCCCACGGTGGAGCTCGCCGCCCGGTCAGCCCCGAGGCCAAGCTCCAGCCCTCCTCGGTGGCAGAGCTCCCCGGCGCCGCGGAGGAGCCGACGAGGAGGGAGCTCCAGCCCTCCACGTCAAGGGAAGGGCGGGGTCATCACTTAGATCTGCGTGAAGGAGGTGCACAGCCATAGATCTGCAGATACTTTGAATGAACTGCACGGTAATGCCTTCTGAAAATTTAATCTGATCTCGGTTGACTATTAGAGTTCATTTGTTCACGTCGGTGCATAAATAAAAGAAGAATTTCTTTCCCTTGTGCTGCGTTTCAAAAATATAGATCAGGATTCTTTTCAATGGTTCATTATTCTTGATCTAACAAATTAGGAGTACAGATTACACATAAGAACTTTGTAGTGCTACTACATCATGAAGATATTATTACACAAAAAGACAAATTACAGTAAAAAAATCATAATCTAGATCCTCAATCTACTATTAAACTAAGCTTGTGCATCTCCAAATGTTTGCCATATATGCTCAACCAAATCAGCTTTGAGTTGATGATGTTTTTCTTGATCATGGATGGCCTCGTTTGCTTCAAGTACTCTAGCGAATTCATGAATTGGCCCATGTGCGAACCCTACCACAGGCTCTGAAGATCCCTGCTCATAATGCACATTTTCTTGCTCTATGTCATAAGGCTCATTGTCACTGAATCGTACTTGGTAGGAGTCCCTCTGATCTTCAACTATCATGTTGTGTAGTATAATACATGCATACATGATGTCTGTAAGTGTTTCTTCATTCCAAAAATGAGCAGGGCCTCGTAATATTGCAAATCTAGCCTGTAAAACTCCAAATGCCCTCTCAACATCTTTTCTTGCCGCTTCTTGTTTTTTTGCAAACAATTTGTGTTTTGCACTGTAAGGCAATGGGATTGTTTTAACAAATGTTGCCCACTGAGGATATATGCCATCAGCTAGATAGTACCCCATATTGTACTGATTGCCATTCACTGTGAATTGTGTTGATGGAGCAGTCCCTTGCAATATATCTGTGAACAGAGGTGACTGATTCAAGACATTAATGTCATTGTTTGAACCAGGTGTACCAAAATATGCATGCCATATCCATAGATCGTGCGAGGCAACAACTTCAAGCATGATTGTTGGCACTTTATAATCACCACAGGTATACTGCCCTTTCCATGCAACTGGGCAATTTTTCCATTGCCAATGCATGCAATCAACACTACCTAGCATACCGGGGAACCCACGTGCTTCACCTACTTGTAGTAACCTTCTAATGTCATCCTCAGTGGGTATTCTAAGATACTGTGAACCAAAATTCTCTCTAATGCCTTTCACAAATGTGGTCAAACACTCAATGGTAGTACTTTCAGCAATTCGTAGGCCCTCATCTAATAGATCAGCAGGACTACCATAAGCTAACATGCGCATAGCTGCTGTGCACTTGAGTAATGGTGAAAAACCTTGCTTTCCAAATGCATCTCTACGTTGACGAAAATATGGAGACCACTCACCGAGGGTGTGTACGATGCGTAGGAATAAATGCTTTTTCATTCTGTATCTCCGCCGAAATTGAGCATCAGTGTACACTGGGTTGCTGCAGAAGTAGTCAGCTTCCAAACGTATGTTTGCATCTTCTCTTTTCTGATCTATGTACCTTTTCTTTGCTGCCAGATTGGAGGTACCAGCTAGATCGGCTTCGATGCTTGCTTGAATTTCTTCTTCAATCTCAGCATCTATCTCTGCTTCAATCTCTACTTCAAGTGGGTCATTCATGAACTCCCACATGAGCTTGTCAAGGTCACCATCTATGTTTTGGGAGGAATAATTTGATTCAGAAGACATTGTAGAGTGGAATCTGCCTCTTGCTCCTACCCTCCAGGCCCTTTTTTATAGGTGGATGTATGGTCGCAACGGCTAGTTTTTCAACAGCTAGTTTTCCAACAGCTAGTTTCCAACAGCTAGTTTTCCAATAGCTAGATTCCAAATCTTGAATATACTTTTTTATATTTTTCATTTCTGCTCAGCTACAATAGGTAGTCAGAAACAATTAATGGTACTTGAATACATACTTGACTGATGCTAATACATGGTACTTAATACATGGTACTTGGATACATACTTGACTGATGCTAATACATGGTACTTCCATACATACTTGATTGATGCTAATACATGGTACTTGCATACATACTTGACTGATGCTAATACATGGTACTTGGTTACATACTTGACTGATGCTAATACATGGTACTTGGGTACATTCATGATTGCTGCTAATACATACTACTTGGATACATTTATGACTGCTGCTAATACATACTACTTGGTACTTGGATACATTTATCGCTTGGATACTAATGCCTACTGCTCTCCAGGGAATAATTGTGTCTGCAAATAGTTCAACACACTCTCATAGCGTTGCTTCCATTTGTCGCTGTACCCAGTAGTATCCTCGGCCATCAAGTTCAGGTACTTATCCAGCATATCACTCTTTGCTTTTTCCTTTGTGGCTGTTGCGGCCTTTTCTATTGCTTCTGCTTTCCTCAATGTTCCTTCATGATAAATTTTCATTCTCTCAGCTTTAATGTTTTCCAAACTCATTTATGGTGTAAGTTTCTTCTCTTTCCCTTTCAGTTTAGCTTTTGCTCTCTTTTGACCTTCTGGCCGACATCGTTCTCTAGGCTCTGTGTCTTCACTATCTTGGTTTGAAGAAGATGTGTAAGCCCCAGATGCAGTCTGCTTCAATCTCTTGTTTGGAACTACTGCTTGGTTCTCACTTCTCTTTGCCCATTTTGGTTGATCCTTTACTGCTCTCCACCAGTACTCTAGAGTGAACGCTCTCCCCTTTTTTCTTCTGATTTGTAAATTGCATGGGCTTTTGTCATGATCTGGTCATCAGATTCACCGCTACCATGTGCATGATGCATTCTGATCCAGCATCCATTGAAATGGACCACGAGCTTGTTTGTCTTGTCGTAATGGGTTTTGCATTGTGCAACTGTCCTTCTTCTTTCTGGTGTTACATAACTATTGAATTCTTCCACAATTTTCTTCCAAAAGTGTTCACCTTTTTGTGAGTTTTCATTCACTGGGTCAACAGAATGATGCAACCATGCACTGACTAGTTTCAAATTCTCTTCCTCAGTCCAATTCATATGTCCTATCTTCTTTTCTCCACCATCACTAGCATCACTCCACTCTTGATTGCTAATAATATCTTGTAAATTGCTTTGTGGTGCAGGAGGAGATACTGGTGAAGCTGGGCCTAACCTGATAAAACCTTGGCTGTAAGCCATGGACTCCACTGGTGATGAAGACCAAGCACCTTCAACTGCGACTCCTCTTCCAAACATTGCAGTGGGAGGGAAGCTAAAGTTGGCTTCATATGGCATACCCGGGTGAAACCCTCCATATGGGTGGTGGTAGTTTGGAGGCATGCCGTGTGGACTAAAGTTTCTAGGAATTTGAGATTGGAATTGCTGATTGAATTGGTGAAAACTTGCAAACTGGGATGGCTGGTTTCCTAGGTTGGATTGGTGGCTTGTGTCTCCTTGCTCTTGAGGACAGGAGCTCGCAGGATTGAAAGGGTTGTGTGGGTTTGTATCATCCATTGGAGTGTACTATGCATATTTGTAGTTCAAGGTTGTATGCCTGTGTTGAATGTAACGGTCACAAGAGCAAGAGCCAACAGTCATGGTAAATATTGTTATTTTATTTGGAGCACTGGGTGCAAAACATAGCAGTGGTGCCAGGGTAGTGTCGCGGAGCGCCCCCCCCCCTCCTCCAGTGTGTGGCAGTAGGGAATCTTTCCCTGACAGTCCTTAGCAGCCCCCCAAAACTGCACGCTGGAGCTGCTCTTACCGATCAAGCGTTACAAATAAGCCAACAAAGGTAATGGAAATATCTAGTCTCACCTAATAACAGAAATATACATATACATATACACAGTTTACCACACAACACATGCATGTGGATGTAGTCAAAGATTCCTCTCTAGAAGAGAAGTAGGAAAACAAAAGCTGGACAACAAGTCATCAACAATGTTGTTGTAGTCCTGGCCTGTTTGCAAGAGAAGGATTGGCCCATGAATATGCTTATGATTTGTGTAGGGATTTGGATACCGAAACCCCACCGACCGTTGACTATACCTTTTCAATTACTTCTCCTGTAAGTGGTTTATATATACTGTTCTTTCTCTTTGTACACTTTCCCATAAATATATGACAAGAAGCAAATTAATTTATTTTAGGCTTGTTTGGATTTGCAAGTCAAAAGAGACTTTCAGGCTTGTTCCGCACGCCGGCGGCTTCAAACATATATAGCAGGCGGCGTTATTAATTAGTTTGCGGAAGTCACCAGTCAATGACATCAACCTGATCGATCGAGCCAGCGAGGTGACATGAAAAACCTGGCCGGTAGACGGTAGTCGTCACTCAACGTCAACAAACCCATCAGGTCCAGAAATTATTATCAGTGCTTAATTTATTTGGACTCGATCATGATTCTCCATGCATGTGCTCTCAGCTCCACGTACGGCTCCATCATCAGTGACTCAGCGTGCACAGGGTTCTCACAAATGACAAAACCCCACCGTGCACAGGCAACTTCCAATGACGTCTTTGAAGAAGACGTCAGCACTGTGTGTTATATCTCGTCACTCGGTCAGGCACACGGTTAGCTAGCTCTTCTCTGATCGAAGCATTGTCCAAATTGCTCTCTCCATATCAATTGTAAATAGTTTTAGCTTTTCTAAGCACACAATTTTTGTTACGGATTTAGACATTGATCTATATTAAAATTCATAGCAAAACTATGTATCTAGAAAAATAGATAACCTATAATTTGAAATAAAGAAAGTATTAATTCCTCTTTCGTATCGTCGGTTGTTTTGACTTTTTCCATATTGATAGATATTATGATATTTCTATGTATTTAAACATAATGTACATATTTATATGCATAATAAAATTGTATATCTAAAAAAACTAAAACAGTCTCAATTTGAAATGGAGGGAGTACTATAACGCAAAGTCAACAAATCAATTAATTTGACTTGCAAATCCAAACAAGCCTAAAATAAATTAATTTGCTTCTTGTCATATATTTATGGGAAAGTGTACAAAGAGAAAGAACAGTATATCGCCACACATGCACTTTGCTACTTATCAAGCAAGCAAGGGGATCATAATATTCCACTATTTCAAATTGTATGAGGTTTTGATTTTATTGAACTTGGGGGGGGGGCTCTCTTCTTCGTGCTGCAGCCTCTCCTTCTCTTGTTCTTCCTCAAATTTGTATGGAGAGCTTAGGGGGAGGGTTCTCACCTTCTTCTTCTTCCTCAAATTTGCAGGAAGAGCTTGTGTGTAGGGGGGTTCAAGCCCTCTAGCCCCACAACTAGATCCGTGCATGCATGGACGCATAACAAAATCTATGTATTTAGAAAAACTAAAACAACATACACTTTATCTTTTTCATGGGAGAGTAGTGTTTTGTTTATCAAAAGTTCAGAAGGAGCTGCGCTAAATATATATGCGACAGTGTACTACGATACTCCATCAGTTTCAAATTGTAGGTGATTTTATCTTTTTCATGTTCATAGATATTAGCATGCGTCTAGATATACACTACATATGTAGATACATAATGCATAGAAAAATAAAAAGAAAGTATGGTCATGTCTACCTCCAAGCTATTATAATTTATAACCCAATAACCCATCATGGTATAGTTCTCGGCCTGCTACTACCTTCCATTTGCAGGTCGCGATCCTCGTCATCACATCCATGTGGACCGGAAGAGCGGAGACCAATCGAGCATTCAAGCTCGTGATCAAACATCAAAGTCTAGCTAGTAGTAGTACATGCCAAGCGACCTGCATGCGAATGTCAGTGTGTTCCCACGCTGATTTCAAGACCGGAAGTATTCTGCTTTGGGTGTGTTTAGTTGACTGAATTGAGATGCTAAATTCTGGATTTTGCACGGATTTTGGGCTGAAAAGTACTGTTCCGAACTGAAAAGCATTGTAGCACTTTTCGTTTATTTGTGATAAATATTGTCCTACCATGGTCTAACTAGGCTCAAAAGATTCATCTCGCAAAGTACATTCAAACTGTGTAATTAGTTTTTGATTTCATCTACATTTAGTACTCCATGCATGTGTCGGCATTTTTGATGTGATGTTTGATGTGATGGAGAATTTTTTTTTTCATAGTGACTTTTGGGGAAGTTGGTCTTCTAAACACACACTTTTGTCGGCCCGTCTGGTTCCGTACGACTACGACTTGTTGATGGTCAGGCGCCGGCCAGGATGGTGAATGATGGGGCCTCTGGGATCTTCTTCAGCTCCACAATTATCATATTAGCCTACGGCTAAACTTTAGTATTGACACATCAGATGTGACATTAATTAGGAGTATTAACATAAATTAATTATAAAAATAATTGAACAAATGGAAGTTAATTCGCGAGATAAATCTATTAAGACTAATTATTCTATTTGATAATATATATGATGCTACAATAACCATTTGCTCATGATGGATTGATTTGGCTCAATAAATTAGTCTCATGAATTAGCGCAAGACTTATGCAATTAATTTTATAATCAGCTCAATTTTAATTCTCATAATTAGCATTCTAACATTCTAACATGTGCTAAACTTTAGTCTAAGGATCCAAACACGCTGTTATCTTTAAGGTCATGCTTTTTTTTCCATAGCGGACAGTCCGGTGTTTTCACTACTACAAGGGGCGAAATTACCCAGTCTCTCCACGAGCTACTGCGAATAAGTTGTGTTTTTTGCCTTGCAAAAAAGTTAGTATACTTTTTAAAAGGTGCCACATGGATCATATAGATGGTTCTCTAAGTGAGTAGATTTGTTGAATCCTCGGTACAATCTACATATACTTCTACTAAAGCTCCAAGATTCTCATGCATCTTGATCTGAAGTGGGACTCACATATTGTTCAGGTGGGACTTACCAACATTCAGTGGAACTCACACACTGTTTGGTGGACCCATGATACCGTTGAGTGGATCTCATGGTCTATTTTTAAAAACTAGTAAAATGTACTTGCGGTACACACGTGTTTTAAAAAATACTTAATACATTGAACGTAAATAGCAAAGTCATATAACTGAGAAGTAGATTAAAAAATAAAAAAAAATCATATTGGATTGATAAAAAATCAGAAACCGTTCTATACATGAACCGTATCAGCATAATTACTTTCATGAGAACATATACAACTACTTCAGAAACTTCTGAAAAAAATGCAACACTTCAAGAATTTAGGATACACCTAAGAGCTTTGCAATCTGAACAAGGGAAAACAATGAATTCAGTTGTTCCTAACAATTTAAAGGCACAAAGTTTAGCTACTAAAAAATCCACCAACCTGATAAAAGCCAACAGAGTTCCACATCAAGCTCACATTCATCCCAACAATTGACAAGTTTGACAATATCGCAAATTTAATTAGATCTGCAAGCGGTAAGTGGGAGGGCTGGCTCAGGCCTAACCAACGAAGTACTATTGTCATCAAAGTGGTAGTCACAAAATGGAGTCCGGTTAATGATGTGCTGCAAAAAAAATGTAATTAAGGACATATCAGGAGATATATTCAAGTTCTTGTGTACATTTTGTTAGAAGGTGCAGAATATGCAAGTGTGTACATATAGTAAGAAATTGCATAATGTTGTCATGCTTCTATTACTTCGGTCAAGGCCATTAAGGCACAACAGCCACCAGGGCCGTCGACGAGCAGGATCGAAGTGAGCGACCGCTCACGGGCCCAAAAAAAAAGCAGGCCCCCGAATTTTATAGACACCTAAAGGCTAAAGGATTAATTATGCATGCAGTCGATCACTTTGCGCCTGACGTGCTCAGTTCTGTATACTGAAGGGTGAAGGCCTAGTCCCAAGACACCAAGATTGACGTGTGTGACGTTTGACGCGGATCTCGCAATCAATTTCAAAGCTCTAGTGCATACAGTCAATTCTTTTTCAAACACTTGTTTAATCAAGGAATTAGTCTATTTTACTCCCATTATTTTTTTACTTTGCCCACTTAACCCTCTAAGCAAAATTTAAGCTCACTCTACTCCCTTAAACTATCTTCAAATTAGATTTATATTTTTTTGTTTCTTCACCTACAAGTTGATTTTCAATTTCAGAATTGTCAATTGACTTATAGCATGAGGCTCTATGGTAGAAAAATACAATAACATTTTGTATATCTCTGTTCAACTTTGTATTTAAAAACTCTAATTTATGAAAATAATCAGGAAACATTCTTACTAAGCAATGCCTATATCTTACTTTAGAGGCCCCAATTTGCATTTCGCTCATGGGCCTCAAATTTCTGGAGACGGCCCTGACAGCCACCAATGAAGTCGATGAGAGTGTAGCTTTAAAGTTAGGTAGAAACACCCAACAGTCAGGCACTTTATAAGTTCGTGCTCAAATTATTCTTGAACAGTTAAGAAATGAAATGCAGTGATAACTTTGGTAACATTGGCATTTGAAAACGAAATTTCGTTGACAGAAGAGTATACATCATTCAAATTGAAGTATGAATCATTTAGCACTGTTACAAGAACTAAAAGACTGAAGATGAAAAATAACTCTGCAGTTAAGCAAAAACATACCAAAACTGAATCCGTATGTAGCCATTAAAGCTTTGTTGACCATGATGATTCCAACGGATGTTGTAATATTGAAACTCCATGATGCAAATTCGAGGGCCGCCTTCTTGTCAGATTTCTTCAGTGAAGTCAGATCTACTCGCATGGTTCCAATTCAACTCACTGAATTAGAATCTTCAATAGAACGACGTCATCAGATCCAGGAATCCAAGCTTAAACGGCAGAAAGTGAAGTGATAAATCATGTGTGAGCAAATACAGCAGGAAACATTGCATAATACATGGATTAAACTGAATAATCAACTATATATTGTCTGTGTTTTCATTGGCGATGTTGGTTCACGAATCACGATACAGGTTAACTATGGTCTGAGTTGTGTGCAATTTTGCATTCTGTGCATCACACAGAGTGTGGAGGATGACTACTACACGAGCGAGCAATACTACATCAGGGAATAGAAACCCATCCCCGATTCAAACACTGGCTACCTAGGCATTGCATCAAACACCCACCGGGCAGGCAGGGGCAGGCACCCAAATGAAATGAAGACGCAACCACAGTACAAACAGAGGCCATGCTTTATCACTTATCAGTATCAGACATGCAGGAAGATAACACGGGGCGTGTCTGGACTCTCGAGTCTGGACGGCGTTGGTGAGTAGGAGAGCAGAGCTGGCAGCCGGTAGTGCCGTACTGCCGTTGCCTCCCGTCGCAGGTTTGCTAGAGAATATCCTAAATTACAATCTCTCAGAAGACCAAGCCGTGTGCAGCGGCGACTCCATCTGGCATCTGCTCGTTGAGGTCATAGGCGCGGCCGGGGTCGGCGTCCAGCAGCGCCACCGCCACGGCGCCCCTGCGGTTCCGCACCGCCTTGTTGGTCATGACCAGGGGGCTCTTCTGGTCCTCCGGCCAGGCGAGGGCGCGGTTGACGAGCAGCTCCGCCACCTCCAGCTTGCCCGAGTTGGCGGCCAGGTGCAGCGGGATGTCGCCGTCATTGTTCTGGGCGACGAGCAGCTCCTCGTCCTTGTCCAGGACCTCGCCGACAAACACGGTGTGGCCGTGCGCGGCGGCAAGGTGGAGCACCGTGTTGAGCTGGGGCGTCGTGGAGCTCAGGACACCATGTTCTCGAGAAGGAGGAGGTTGTTGCGGCTGTCCTAGTCGCCGACGTCGTCCGGCTCGGCGTGCCGCTGGTGGGCCGTCGGGCGGAGCATGGAGCCCACCGGCGATCGTTACCCCACTGTGGAGACCCGGTGGCCGCTTCCCTCTCCTTCCCCCGTGGCCAACCACGCCGAGGACGCGCAGGGGCGCACTGTGATGCACTTCGTCGCGGGCCTGGGCTCCGAGGAGTGCCTGCGCGCGCTCGCCGCTGCCGGGGCGGACGTGGGGCACCAGGAGCGAGCCGGCAGCGGGCTGACGCTGCTGCACATCGCGGTGGGGGTGCGCACGCTGCTAGAGCTCGGCGCATTCGTCGGCGTTGTGGAGGGCGTGGACGGGGGCTCCTGGGCCGGAGGCGAGGGGGAGGAGGACGTGTTGGACAGCGGCGGTGGCGCGGTGGGTGGCGCCGGCGGTGGGGTCGTGGCCGTGCCATTGGCCGGCGGCGAGGTCGCGCGGCAGCGCTTGCGGGAGCCGTGCGGGTGAGTGGGCCCCCGTGGGACGAACGGAGCTAACGGCGGATCGCGGCCCTCGACGACCTCACGCTCGGGGACGGTCGGCCTCGTCCTCTCCCCGGCGGCTCCGTCTCCCTCCTCGCAACAGGGGCGGCCGACCACGGCGTCCAGCTCATCGGCGACGGAAGGGATTTTTTTGGCTTGCGAACGGGTGGGAACACAGCGGCGGACCGGCGTGCGACTGCGAGGGAAGTTTTTTTTCCGGATGTGAACGTCGGTGGGCCCAGCGGGTATAGCCGCGGGTACGTACCCGCCGGGTGAGAAAAAACGTCCTTCTTGGCAGAAACGCTCTCCAAATTGTAATTATTATGGTTGTTCCACCTTTTTGGTCATCATGCAACCTGACGGGTGGGTCCCACGTGAGGGGTACGGCAGACCCGAATTAGGTGAGAATTGTTTTCAATTATTTTTGCTCCTTATAGTATAGATAATCCGTTGTTGTTTCTTAATTTGTATGGAAAGTATAAAATATATTTATTTTTCCTATTTAAAAATAATAATAACCAAACTTTGTATAATACATTCACGTCCTACTACTGTTTGGACTTTCCTTTCAAATCATAAACTCGCAAGAATGTTAATTACTAATTGCTAATTTTATCTTCATTTCTATCAAAAACATTAATGTACATAGCACGTCAATATGTTAGCTATGTCTGCTACCGTCAAGTGAATTTCTAAGAACAAAATTATATAGTGCTCGAATGAATAATATGATACAAAAAATTATTTGAGTTTAATATTGGACTTGGCTCCCCGTATTGATGTGATGCTCCTTTGTCACACCCGATTTCCGTAAAGAAATCAAATGCATCTCATATGTGTGTCAGGATCATAATTTCACACATATGATAGACAAAGAGTACAATATCACATACAATGCTCAAAAGCATACAAAAGAGGTTTATTAACATTTTATTACACTCATCGGTAGACACGAAGGTCTTTACACGATCATCGATAACTACAACGGTGCAACTCCGTCTTCGGCTCCACAGGCGTCTGACTGGTGAAAGCAAGCCTCAGAACTCGTCGAAGTCGCTGAAGAACTCCTCACCGTTGTTCTCCTCTGAACAGCGGTAAGCAAGGGTGAGCACACTTATGGTTGGAGCTCAGCAAGTGGGGGAAAAAGTATGCACGGCTATCAAGGGTAGGCTAAAGTTTTGCAGCGGTTAGCATTTTAAGTTGGTCAAATTTTATTAGCAAGCGCCTATTTACTAAGTGTAAGTTTATACCATCCCCAAAGATTAAGCATTTGAAACATTATCCCAAAAACCATATACCACCATGATTTAACTTCCAAGTTCAAGTTCACTTATCATGTGAGGGTCCAACCCGCTCTTAACCGTGAGCACGGCTGATCGATCAGTTTTCACTCTGCAGAGGTCGTACACTTTACCCACAGCTCATGTTCCCCGTGTTGCCCGGGTTAGCTAGACCCTTAAACACTTCCGAGGTGAGTGGCAAGGGGTCCACTATGTAGCCTTTACAAAGGCAATGTAAAAGACCAACAACCTACGACAGTTACAGCAGCGGAGCGGACCATAACCCTCCCTAGTGGTCAGCACCTTAGCAAAGGCTGCTACCCCAAAAGAACCGGGCTATACCCCTTCAACTCTAGCCCCCTGTGCCCCTTTCGGGAAAGGTTGTCAGATAATTCACACGCCTAATTAATTGGCTAAGGGCAGAGCCATATGCCACTATGGTTGCACTGTTTTCTTGGGTGGTTCTCCATATTCCAATTAAATTATATGATCTTATAAATTACCAAGGTTCACCAAAGTTTCCATGATCAACATTTCATAAATATTTATTTCAACCATCCCAAGTTAAGCAACTAAGCATTTCTACCCAAAACATTTATTAAAAAGGGTTGTTCAAGGTAATAGGGGTAAAATTCTAGTCATATCCTTAAAAAGGTGATTTTCCCATCAATTTATGCATAGCAACATTAAAAGTAAATTTTAGTTATTATGCAAGTTGTGGGGGTCAAAAATAGAATATGCAGGGGAGGAAATCCACTTGTCTTCCTCTCCTAAAAAGTCCAACTCTTCTTCTTCAAAAGGTTGATCTTGCTCCTCGATCGGAAGCTCGGTTCCAACTGGCACGATATCTACGATCACATCAAAAATCATTCAATAAATAAAAACAGTACATCAGTCATTCTAAAAAGCTAAAATAAGTTTCTAAGACTGACGGGCACTGAGAGACGGTCGCATAGACACCAAAAACGCCTAAAACAGACAAAGGATGCAAAAGATATGACTAAAACAAGCTCTAAGGGCTAAACTGTGAGAAAAACTAACTTCCAGGGGCTTATCTGCAAGAAACCAGGGACTTATACCTAATTATGATTAAAAACAGAAGGTTTAACTTGTAAAAGGTAAAGGGTGGACTGCGGGTGAGAGAAACTCGAAAGTTTAGGGGCCTAAACATAAAAACCAGGACTTAACTGTAAAGATTCCTGAAGGTGGAAGGGCATTTATGTGAAATCTAAAAACTAGAAGGTCTCTTAAGCAAAAAGGACGGCGGCGGCTCGGTTGACCGTTACGGTCCTTGTTGACCGAGCGGGGTGGGTGCATCTGGGCCGTAGGATGGGGATCCGGCGGCCATGATGCTCCGCAGGAGACGTGCGGCGGCGGATGGGTGGCGCCCGGCCGGAACCTCGCTAGAGGTTCGCCGGCAAACCGCTAAACGGAGCTCCTGTGCACGGAATAAGACGGGGCCAGCGCCAAAACGAAGAGGAGGGAACGGGGAATTCACCTGGGGACTTGAAGGGGAAGGAGAGACGCCGGAGTAGGAGATCGGGGGCGGCGGCGGAACTCCGATGTACTCCCTCCGGGGCGGCGGCGCTACGGGGCGAGAAGGAGAGGAGAGACTCCGGGGAGAGGTGCGGGAGGAGATGGAGCTTGGAGCACGCTTATATAGGGTGGAGGAGGGTAGCGGAGAGGCGCAGAGGCGATGGCTCGGTGGAGCTCCATTGATGGTGGTGGAGAGCTCGGTGGGGAGGAGCGTTACTGAGGGAGAGGAAGGGATGGCGGCGCGAGGGGGTGGTTGTGGTGCGCCGGCGCATTCAATGCCGTGCTTGGTGGGGAAGGGGAAGGGCGCGGAGGCAAGGGGACGCCGGGGTAGGTGGCGGCCGACGCTGCATGGTGGGGAGGAGCGGCGGCGGGAGGTAGGAGAGGGATCCGACAAGTGGGGCCCGCATGTCAGCCAGAGAGGGAGAGAGAGAAGTGGGCCGGCCGTGGCGTGTGGGCCAAAAGAAAGAGACGGGCCGGTGCTATGGATCGCAGGAAAAAGAAAGAAAAGGGAAAAAGAGACTGGGCCGGGGTAGAGGTTGGACCGGAAAGAGAAAAGGAAAGGGAGGGAAGGGTTAGAAGTTTAAACTTTTTGCTTCTTTTTTTCAAGATTTGAAAACACACAAACTCAAACAAAATCATGCAACCAAAATGATGAACAAGCACTTGTGTGTCTCTAAATTAATTAATTATTATTTAATACTTTAAGAGCTAATTTAATTAGTCAAAATTAATAAAATCCTTAGAAAATAAAATCTAACTTTGTTGCTAGCAGTTTTAGGTGATGGAATTTTGGGTGTTACAAATCCTACCCCCTTAAAGAGAATCTCGTCCTCGAGATTCGAAAAGATTGGGAAACAGCTGAGGAAATTCTGCCATAAGCTCATCTTCTCTTTCCCAAGTAGCTTCTTCCTCTGAGTGGTTACTCCACTGTACTTTGCACATTTTAATGACTCTGCTCCGAGTGACTCTTTGTGATGTGTCCAAGATTCTGATAGGGTGTTCCTTATAGGGCAAATCATCCTTCAAGTCAAGATCTTCCACAGGTAGGTGGTCTACCTTAATCTCACTCGAACACTTCTTGAGATGAGATACATGAAACACATCATGCACATCTGACAATCGAGCTGGAAGTTCTAATTGATATGTAACTTCTCCCTTCCTTTCTAAGATCTGAAAAGGTCCAATGAAACGAGGTGACAACTTCCCTCTAATCTTGAATCTTCGTAGGCCTCTAATGGGTGATACCCTGAGATATACATAATCTCCAACTTCAAACACTACTTCTCTCCTTTTGGGATCAGCATAACTCTTTTGTCGTGACTGTGCAGTCTTAAGATTTTCCCGAATTATTTCAACTTGTCTTTCAGCTTCCTTTATGATCTCTGGTCCAAAAAGTTGACTCTCTCCTGTCTGATTCCAGTACAATGGTGTCCTACACTTTCTCCCGTATAAGGCTTCATAAGGGGCCATCTTAAGGCTGGTTTGGTAGCTGTTGTTATAAGCAAACTCCGCGTATGGCAAACTTTTATCCCAACTACCTCCATGCTTTAAGGCACAAGCCCTCAACATATCTTCTAGAATCTGGTTTGTCCTTTTGGTTTGACCATCTGTTTGGGGATGATATGCAGAACTAAAGTTAAGCTTTGTATCCATTGATTCGTGCAACTTTTCCCAGAAATGTGATGTAAACTGTGTCCCTCTATCAGACACTATCTTCTTTGGAACTCCATGTAAACATACGATTCTAGACATATACAACTCTGTCAACTTTGCTCCGGTATAAGTTGTCTTGACTGGTATGAAGTGAGCAACTTTGGTCAACCTATCCACAATGACCCATATAGAATCATATCCATCACGGGTACGTGGCAATCCCACAATAAAATCCATGCCTATTTCTTCCCATTTCCACTCGGGTACTTTAAATTGGTTGAAGCAAACCTGCCGGACTTTGATATTCTGCTTTTACTCTCTAGCATATGTCACACAAGGCAACGTGAGCGGCAACATCCTTTTTCATTCCATACCACCAATATTTCTGTTTCAAGTCTTGATACATCTTGGTGCTTCCGGGATGAATTGAATAGGCTGAATCATGTGCTTCCTTTAGTATAGTCTCACGAAGATGGTCAATTTCAGGCACACAGATCCTATTCCTGAACCAAATAGTTCCTTGGTCATCCCTTTTGAAATCTGGAACCTTTCCGGAATCAATCAACTTTCCGAATTCCTTAATCTTCTCATCTGTCAACTGTCCCTTCCTGATTTCCTATTCAAGCGTAGATTCTACTTCCAGAGTTATGGTTTCATTCTGGGCAACAATTCCCAAATTGAGACGTGCCATCTTCCAACACAACTCTTGGGGCATCAAACGAGCTATGAGCGTATTCGCCTGACTTTTCCGACTCAAGGCATCTACTACAACATTTGCCTTGCCGGGGTGATACTAAATATCCAAATCATAGTCCTTGATTAGTTCTAACCATCTACGCTGTCTGAGATTTATGTCATTTTGGGTGAAGATATACTTCAAACTTTTATGGTCAGTAAAGATACGACACTTGTTCCCAATCATGTATTGCCTCCAAATTTTTAGAGCGTGCACAATGGCAGCCAACTCCAAATCATGAGTGGGGTAATTCTGTTCATGCTTTCTCAATTGCCTAGAAGCATAAGCAATCACCTTTCCTTCTTGCATTAATACACAACCTAGTCCCTGAAGTGAAGCATCACAGTACACATCAAAACCTTTATGAATATCCGGCATTATCAGTACGGGAGCTGTAGTCAACCTCTTTTTCAGTTCCTCAAAACTATCCTGACACTTGGCATCCCATTTAAATTCCTTTCCTTTTTCCAACAATGATGTGAGAGATTTTACAATCTTCGAGAATCCTTCGATGAATCGGCGGTAGTAACCTGCCAATCTGAGGAAACTCCTGATCTCTACCACATTCTTAGGCGGATTCCAGTCCAGTACAGCCTGAACCTTGCTCGTATCTACCACTATTCCACCCTCCGTGATAATATGCCCAAGGAAAGAAACTTCCTTTAACCAAAAATCACATTTGCTGAACTTAGCATATAGCTGATGTTCTCGCAGTTTCTGCAACACGAATCTCAGGTGTTCTTCATGCTCTTCTTCATTCCGGGAGAATACCAGAATGTCATCGATAAAAACTACCACAAACTTGTCAAGATACTCCATGAACACTTTGTTCATCAAATACATGAAGTATGCTGGTGCATTTGTCAACCCAAAGGGCATGACTGTGAACTCGTATAGGCCATATCTAGATGTGAAAGCAGTTTTGGGAATGTCTTCTAATCGGATTTTCAACTGATGGTACCCGGATCGTAGATCGATCTTAGAGAAAATTTTAGCACCTTTCATCTGATCAAACAAATCTCCAATCCTGGGTAATGGATACTTGTTCTTGATGGTAACATCATTAAGGGGTCGATAATCTATGCACATTCTTCTAGAACCATTCTTTTTGTCAACAAAGAGAATGGGAGATCCCCAAGGTGACGAGCTAGGTCGGATGTAACCTTTACTTAGCAACTCATCTATTTGTTTCTTTAATTCGGCCAAATCCTTAACATTCATTCCATATGGTCTTTTATAAATAGGAGCAGTACCAGGTAAAAGTTCAGTGCTGAATTCAATGTCGTGGTCAGGTGGCATACCTGGTAACTCATCTGGAAACACGTCGGGGGTATTCATTCACTACTTTGATATCTTTCAAGGTCTTTTCTTCTATCGCATTCACTGTCCCTTGTTCTGCTGACGAGGCATTAGCAGTGAACTCAACTCTTTCTCCTTGTGGGTTGGTTAGGAATACTGACTTTGTACGGCACTGGATAACTCCATCACATGCACGTAACCAATCCATTCCTAGGATCACATCTATACCCCATGATTTTAGAACCACTAGGTTGGCTAGGAAGTCTATTCCCATGATTTTAAGATTTACTCGTGGGCATAAATGGCTGGCCTTCATTTCACCACCCGGGGAACTAACTAGCAATGGTGTCTTCATAGGACCCATAGGTATGTTATGCTTTGCCACAAATTGATCAGTAATGAATGAATGCGATGCTCCTGAATCAAATAAAACTGTAGTAGGTATAGAATTGACGGGAAACATACCCAGTACAACGCCAGAGTCATTCTGGGCTTGCTCCACCGACACATGATTTACCCTGCCACGCATATAGTTCTGCCGGCCTCTCTTGTTTGGAGCTTGTGAAGTGCGAGGCTGAGATGACAACTGACCAGGCCTCTGACCATTACCCTTCTGTGGGGTTTGCATACCACGCTTGGGGCAGTTGTTGGCATAGTGTCCCAGCTCACCACACTTGAAGCATCCACTAGGCTGGACAGGAGTGGTGTTCCTCACAGGTGCCCCTGAATCATTGTTGGAGCGATTCTGCTGCTGATTAGGAGTGCGGGGTGTCTGCTGATGGAATCGCTGAGGCTGCTGAAATGAACGCTGTAGCTGCAAATTCTGGGGATAATTTCCTCCTTGACCACCAGAGCGGAACTGAGAGTTATGTGGTTGATTATAGCGGGGACGTGTGTTGCTACTGGATTGCCCTTGAGACTGGAACTTGCGCTTCTGCTCGCCAAGTTCTTTACGCTTACTCTCCAGGCCGATGGCCTTGTCTAGCAGGGTCTGGAAGTTGGGGAAAGTGTGACTCTGAAGCTGGTAATTGAGTGGCCCTATGAGACCATCCAAGAACCGTTCCTGCCTCTTGGGATCAGTGTCGACCTCATCAGGAGCATAACGAGATAGTTGGGTGAACTTATCCTGATATTCACTGACAGTCATATTACCTTGCTTTAAAGCAAGAAACTCCTTCTGCTAAAGTTTTATCACACCAGCTGGGATGTGATGTGTACGGAAGCCTTCCTGGAACTCCTGCCAGGTGATAGTGTTGGTAGCAGCATGTGCGACGGTGTATGCATCCCACCAGTCGGCTGCTGCACCCTCCAGACGACCTGATGCGTCCAAGACCCTCTCACGGTCAGTACATTGTACTATGTTCAGCTTCTTGTTGATAGTCTTGAGCCAGTCATCGGCATCAAGGGGCTCCACTGAGTGGGAGTAAGTAGGTGGGTTGTGGCTCATGAACTCTCTATGCTTGTTTACAACTGGCGGAGGTGCCTGGGTAATGGCTGGTTCTGCTGGGCTTGCATGTTTTGAACCGCAGCTATCAGTGTCTGCAGCAACTGTGTCTGAGCTGCGAGGAATTGCTGCATAGCAGGATCCATGGCTGAGTTATGTGGTGGAGGTGGCGCTCGATTCCGCTGGTTAATGATGTGAGCACGAACCACAGGCGGAACGTCTTGTCCTCCTCCTGACCTGGTTTTTACCATCTAATTGTTAGGGAAAGGCATTTCAGATAAGAAGTTGAATAAGATAAAATAGAAGAATAAGGGGGCAAAGATTCATATTTAAACTTAATTTATTTTATTTAATGCACTTATGGCCATCACTCCATAAGGCATTCCAATCATAGCAAAGATCCAACTCAAACATGTTTTTCACCCACAAGCATTATTACATCGCGTACGTCCTCGCAGGGATGGATCTATCGATCAAACTCAGAGGTGGGCACCCTACTCCTGAAGACTGGTGGTAGCAGCAGAGGAGCCGTAGCGGACCCTCTTGCGAGGAGGTGACACCGCGGGGTAAGGAATCTCAGCACGTCACGCAGGTGGCTCCCTTCTGTCGCGCTCAGCCTCCAGCTGTGCAATCCTGGCGTACGCCTCCTTGAGCTTCTCATGGGTCTCGTCGAGCTCAGAAGTAGCACCCTCAAGATCAGTGTTTAGTGCTGCCGTGACTTGAGCGAGGATGTTGAGGCGAGGGTCCTGAGAGCCCATCAGCGGGACCACCGTCTGCTCGGTGCCACTGGTGCGTCGAGGAATGTGACGGTAGTCGCTGATGTTCAGCTCGTGGCGGTGCCTGGAGCGGAGAGACCACAGAGCCCTCCTGGCAGCATTGCTCACTGAAGCTCTGTAGGTGGAGTGAGGCGCGGTGGAGTCATGCGTCGTGATCATCGGGTAGCCTCTGCCAACCGGCTCGAAAGCTCGGATATGAACCCGAGTCATGTAGTAGGTACTGAGTGGCGGCTCTGTCCAGTTGTGAGTGACGTACATCGGCCTCACAGTGTTCCCCTGCTCCAGCAGCACATCCCGAAGCAAGTAGGGGAAGTAGCCAGGCTCCAGGTCCGACGAGTGGATGCGGCAGGTCGGATCCCCTTCACGAGGTCCGTCGTAGTGGTAGTCCTCCGCATTGTCATCGTCCTCATCTTCCTCGTCTTCATCATCACCGGAATCATCCGGGTCTCCGCCGGCAGCAGCAGGTACTGGAGCAGGAGCAACTAGTGGCGAAGGTGGATTGGCCACCACCGGGGACGCAGTCGGAGTCCTCAGCTCTCCGTCTGAGCCAACCTCCATGATGCGGTCATCTTCCACCTCGACGAAGTAGTAGGGGTCCTCCTCAACTGGCTCAACCAACTGGGGCAGCTCCACACCGTACGGCCGAGTCCTTGCCATCTGACGGAACAAAGCTGAACTTAGAGCAGAATAAAACAAAAAGGGTACAATTTTAACAAAGGTCAAATAAGATAGATTTTTAGGTGGAATTAAGATTTATTTTGAAGAGCTGACATGACTTTCTAGATATGAGTCCTTATTTCGACCATTTCTATCTAAGGCTGCGTCCTACAGTCAGCATAGCTCTGGTACCACTCTGTCACACCCGATTTCCGTAAAGAAACCAAATGCATCTCATATGTGTGCCAGGATTATAATTTCACACATATGATAGACAAAGAATGTAATATCAGATACAATGATCAAAAGCGTACAAAAGAGGTTTATTAACATTTTATTACACTCATCGGTAGACACGAAGGTCTTTACACGATCATCGATAACTACAACGGTGCAACTCCGTCTTCGGCTCCATAGGCGTCTGACTGGTGAAAGCAAGCCTCAGAACTCGTCGAAGTCGCTGAAGAACTCCTCACCGTTGTTCTCCTCTGAACAGCGGTAAGCAAGGGTGAACACACTTATGGTTGGAGCTCAACAAGTGGGGGAAAAAGTATGCACGGCTATCAAGGGTAGGCTAAAGTTTTGCAGCGGTTAGCATTTTAAGTTGGTCAAATTTTATTAGCAAGCGCCTATTTACTAAGTGTAAGTTTATACCATCCCCAAAGATTAAGCATTTGAAACATTATCCCAAAAACCATATACAACCATGATTTAACTTCCAAGTTCAAGTTCACTTATCATGTGAGGGTCCAAGCCGCTCTTAACCGTGAGCACGGCTGATCGATCAGTTTTCACTCTGCAGAGGTCGTACACTTTACCCACAGCTCGTGTTCCCCATGTTGCCTAGGTTAGCTAGACCCTTAAACACTTTCGAGGTGAGTGGCTAGGGGTCCACTACGTAGCCTTTACAAAGGCAATGCAAAAGACCAACAACCTACGACAGTTACAGCAGCGGAGCGGACCATAACCCTCCCTAGTGGTCAGCACCTTAGCAAAGGCTGCTACCCCAAAAGAACCGGGCTATACCCCTTCAACTCCGGCCCCCTGTGCCCCTTTCGGGAAAGGTTGTCAGATAATTCACACGCCTAATTAATTGGCTAAGGGCAGAGCCATATGCCACTGTGGTTGCACTGTTTCTTGGGTGGTTCTCCATGTTCTAATTAAATTATATGATCTTATAAATTACCAAGGTTCACCAAAGTTTCTATGATCAACATTTCATAAATATTTATTTCAACCATCCCAAGTTAAGCAACTAAGCATTTCTACCCAAAACATTTATTAAAAAGGGTTGTTCAAGGTAATAGGGGTAAAATTCTAGTCATATCCTTAAAAAGGTGATTTTCCCATCAATTTATGCATAGCAACATTAAAAGTAAATTTTAGTTATTATGCAAGTTGTGTGGGTCAAAAATAGAATATGCAGGGGAGGAAATCCACTTGCCTTCCTCTCCTAAAAAGTCCAACTCTTCTTCTTCAAAAGGTTGATCTTGCTCCTCGATCGGAAGCTCGGTTCCAACTGGCACGATATCTACGATCACATCAAAAATCATTCAATAAATAAAAACAGTACATCAGTCATTCTAAAAAGCTAAAACAAGCTTGTAAGACTGACGGGCACTGAGAGACGGTCGCATGGACACCAAAAACGCCTAAAACGGACAAAGGATGCAAAAGATATGGCTAAAACAAGCTCTAGGGGCTAAACTGTGAGAAAAACTAACTTCCAGGGTCTTATCTGCAAGAAACCAGGGACTTATACCTAATTATGATTAAAAACAGAAGGTTTAACTTGTAAAAGGTAAAGGGTGGACTGCGGGTGAGAGAAACTCGAAAGTTTAGGGGCCTAAACATAAAAACCAGGACTTAACTGCAAAGATTCTTGAAGGTGGAAGGGCATTTCTGTGAAATCTAAAAACTAGAAGGTCTCTTAAGCAAAAAGGACGGCGGCGGCTCGGTTGACCGTTACGGTCCTTGTTGACCGAGCGGGGTGGGCGCATCTGGGCCGTAGGATGGGGATCCGGCGGCCATGATGCTCCACAGGCGACGCGCGGCGGCGGATGGGCGGCGCCCGGCCGGAACCTCGCCGGAGATTCGCCGGCAAACCGCTAAACGGAGCTCCCGTGCACGGAATAAGACGGGGCCAGCGCCAAAACGAAGAGGAGGGAACGGGGAATTCACCTGGGGACTTGAAGGGGAAGGAGAGACGCCGGAGTAGGAGATCGGGGGCGGCGGCGGAACTCCGGTGTACTCCCTCCGGGGCGGCGGCGCTGCGGGGCGAGAAGGAGAGGAGAGACTCCGGGGAGAGGTGCGGGAGGAGACGGAGCTTGGAGCACGCTTATATAGGGTGGATGAGGGTAGCAGAGAGGCGCAGAGGCAGTGGCTCGGTGGAGCTCCATTGATGGTGGTGGAGAGCTCGGTGGGGAGGAGCGTTACTGAGGGAGAGGAAGGGATGGCGGCGCGAGGGGGTGGTTGTGGTGCGCCGGTGCATTCAATGCCATGCTTGGTGGAGAAGGGGAAGGGCGCGGAGGCGAGGGGACGCCGGGGTAGGAGAAGGATCCGACAAGCGGGGCCCGCGTGTCAGCCGGAGAGGGAGAGAGAGAGAAGTGAGCCGGCGGTGGCGTGTGGGCCGAAAGAAAGAGACGGGCCGGTGCTATGGACTGCAGGAAAAAGAAAGAAAAGGGAAAAAGAGACTGGGCCGGGGTAGAGGTTGGGCCGGAAAGAGAAAAGGGAAGGGAGGGAAGGGTTAGAAGTTTAAACTTTTTGCTTCTTTTTTTCAAGATTTGAAAACACACAAACTCAAACAAAACCAAGCAACCAAAATGATGCACAAGCACTTGTGTGTCTCTAAATTAATTAATTATTATTTAATACTTTAAGAGCAAATTTAATTAGTCAAAATTAATAAAACCCTTAGAAAATAAAATCTAACTTTGTTGCTAGCATTTTTAGGTGATGGAATTTTGGGTGTTACATCCTTTGAGCATTGTAAAATAACAAATTCGCATTTCATATGTATTTCATATTAACATATTTCATATCAGTGTTCATCCCACGCCAACTTGAGTAGTTTATCTTTAAAATTCATAGCTTAAGCTCGGATGAAGAGGAGGACGCTAGACAGTGGTGTGGCATTTGAGGCGGTTGCCAATGATGGGAGGAGAGAAGCGGTGGCTGGTGCTGACCAGGGTTTTTTTTACCGCTTCAACCGACAGGAAAAAAACCGGACCGGTAAACCGCACAAACCGCTCGGTTTACCGAGATCACTGGTTTTGCTATGTCAGTTTTAACGGTTTACCGGGCGGTTTTTATTACCGAACCGCAGCGGTAAGAGCGGTAACCGCGGTATAAATTGCGGTTACGGTTGGTAAAAAAACCCTGGTGCTGACTGCTGACATCCTAGCACCTCAAGTAATTCCCACCCAAAACATATCAACTAACTAAAAATTGAAATCAACATATCAACTATAACTAGGATTCAACACCCCCTGAAAAAAAACTAGGATTCAACATTTCATCAAACCAAGTTCAAAGTTTTTTAAAAGTTAGCTCGACATTAAAGAATGTTAGATCCAACATTTCTTAAATAGATACAACATTTTGTAAGAAAATATAACATTCAACATTTTTCACTCTCTATGTCAACACAATATATTGATAAAGTGGGATCAACATTTTTCCAAATAAGAAAAAAACATTTTTTCGTCTTTTCTTCAACCTCGGGCGGAGGCGCCAGCGGCGGTAGGGGCTCGCGCGGGGTGGGGGGCACGGGAGGGAGGGAGGGTTCCAGAGGTACATCTGATGATTTCTATTTGTTGCACAAATCTCAAACAATAGAAGCTTCAACATCATACTACCTTCAGAAAGATATATAGGATTTCTCCAACGAATACTAATTGCTGTCTGCTTGGTAGAGCCCGTGGGCTCTGTTTTACCTTTTGAGCCGTTATCAATGATGGGCCAGAGCGGCAAATACTGGCCCGACACTTCCAGGGCCTCGTCGTGTTCAGTTGCTCACAGAGTCACAGTCACAGCCGAGGTTTTTTTTTGTTCCTAGTCACAGCCGAGTTGGCCAGCCGACCTCGCCGCGCGTCGTCGTTCCCCCGACTTTTTTGGTTTCTTCGACAGTCCGAATCGATCCCGTCCCGCTCGGCCTCTCTTAACCCTAACGCAGGCTGCGGCAGTCGCCGGTCACCGTCAGCCGCGACCAAGCGGCAGGCAGGCGCGCGCTGGGCGGCTGCAGCTCGCGGCCTCGCGGGCAGGCGTGCCCCTGGGCCGGGCAGCTACGGCCGGGGCAGGCACGTCGTGCGTGCGCGGCAGCCGGCAGGAGACGGCGGGCGATTGCGGGGCGCGCGCTGACCACGGGCGCGGGCAAGTGAAGCCGTGAAGGCCGCGGCGGTTGGGCGGAAGCAAGCTCCATCCTACATTGCTCCAAGCAGGCAAGCAATACGGTACTCATGCCACATTAGCTAGGTGCCTAGCTCGAATTTTTCTGAATTGATATTTGACTGTTACAATTGCTTGGGGTTTAACACTTCAGCTATTACGGAATTGTTCAGTTTGCCATTTGAATTAGTTTTACACTTGTACTCGCCCATTGTTGAATGTACAACTGTTTCGGTTGTTGTTGAATGTCAAATTCAGGAACTAGAACCACCTGTGTCAACTTCTGGAAGCTTTATTTTACCTATTTTGGGACATTATGAAAATTTGGAGTACAGAATGTGCATACTGAGCAGTAAAATCCTGGCTATGCCACTGAAAATACATGCGTATAGGTGTATCCTCTATTTTTTTATTTTTTTTTTGGGTAGAAACTATACTAGATCCGGCCCTGCTAGGAGATGATCCTCTATTCTGTCTTTTTTTTTTATCTGCTCCTTTTTGCTAGGCTTGTGTGCTATTAGGAATGGAGCTTTTTCTCTGTTGTAATAATAATAGCTATATGCATCTTTTTGAATGCAGAGGCTGGAATATTAATATATTCTCAATTCTATATAAAAAAGGAAATGATTACCGAGAAGCCAAGCTGGATTCGCCACGAGGGGCTGCAGATATTCTCCATCGACATCCAGCCCGGCGGCATCCGCTTCGCTACTGGTGGTGGTGACCAGAAGGTATCGTGTGTTTTTTCTCCCTTCTACTTACTTTGAATGTAAGTGTAAATTTTTCACTTTCTTCTTTAACATTCCGCAAAGGAAAAGTTTCTACTAATTTTACTTTTCAGTTTCATGTTTAGCCTTTTTCAGTGCTAACTTAACACTGACGCGTGTTCACTGTGCTAATTGCTATCGTCAATTTATTTTTTGTGATTTGGTAAGATAAAAGAATTTGAAGGTTAAGTATTGCTAGTGTGAGAATTCAACTATGTTCTTGGGTACATCTTTTTTGGTTATGTGTACTATTTTAGGTCAATTATTGGAGCTTCTGAGATAATCTTAAGATTAGGAAGATGACATTAGAATTGGGTATTGGTAATATTTGAGACAGGGCTTTTGACAGGGAATTGTTGTGCAGTCATTGTTGTCCAAATTTTGAATCTCGTAACTGTGTCATACACTGGGTCACAGCTCGCTTAGCTTATAGCATTTTTTGAACATTGATTCTAAACAAAGGTTTTACTTACAGCTTACTAGGATTAGCTGAGCGAACTAAAATCAAGGTTTGACATTGATGTGATGCTTCACTGATGATGATGGTAACTGTGTTGTTGAGTGTTAATTGAAAGCTTTTAAGTTTTAACGTTGAGTTTGTTGCAATTTCTTATTCTGCTGAATCATGACTTGTTTATGTAATACTGATGTGTTACCACTGTCTTTCATCTTTCTTAGGTGGCCTTGTCCTTACAATTTTAACTTTTATTTATTTCATTGTTGACATAGGTTCGAATATGGAGCATGAAATCTGTTGATAAGGATAATGCCAACCATGATTCCAGCCAAAGATTGCTCGCTACAATGCGTGACCATTTTGGATCAGTAAACTGTGTGAGATGGGCCAAGCATGGCCGCTATCTTGCTTCAGGATCAGATGATCAGGTTATCCTAATTCATGAGAGAAAAGCTGGTTCTGGAACATCTGAGTTTGGTAGTGGGGAACTTCCAGATGTAGAAAATTGGAAGGTCATTATGACCTTAAGAGGGCATACCGCAGATGTGGTAATTATCTTCTAAAATCCACCCTGCTATGTTTATGCTTGTTCTTTAGCTCTTACTATTACCTTTGTGATCTTTACTGTTAACTACTGAACACCTTTTCCATTTCTTATGTGTAAAGTAGGTAGATCTTAGTTGGTCCCCTGATGATTCAACATTGGCTAGTGGCAGCTTGGATAATACTGTTCACATATGGAGCATGACCAATGGTATTTGCACCGCCGTCTTGCGAGGGCATTCCAGCTTGGTCAAAGGGGTTATCTGGGATCCTATTGGTTCTTTTATTGCAAGCCAATCAGATGATAAGACTGTTATAATATGGCGCACAAGTGATTGGAGTCTTGCTCACAAGACAGAAGGCCATTGGGCAAAATCTGTATGCCATGTTTCATGACTCTTGTTTATTAACTTTATTTTTGATCTACATGTCTCGGTTTGCTGAATGCTTTCTCGCTTTATTTGTTCCTGCAGCTTGGTTCAACATTCTTTAGACGACTTGCTTGGTCACCTTGTGGCCACTTCATAACTACAACTCACGGGTTCCAGAAACCTAGGCATTCAGCACCTGTGCTTGAAAGAGGCGAGTGGTCTGCAACTTTTGACTTTCTAGGGCATAATGCGCCTATTGTGGTGGTTAAGTTTAATAACTCAACATTCCGTAAGAATTTCTCAAATGGTCAAGACACAAAGGCTGCACCAGTTGGATGGGCCAATGGAGCATCTAAGACATCAACAAAAGAGCAGCAACCATATAATGTTATTGCTATTGGAAGTCAAGACAGAACTATTACTGTTTGGACGACAGTGAGTGCCCGGCCGTTATTTGTTGCTAAGCATTTTTTTTCTCAAAGTGTGGTTGATTTATCATGGTAAGACACTTCTAATATTTCCACACAACCAGTATTATCCTGTATTCCTGTATGCTCAGGCCCATGGTGATACTGTTCTTTGCCCTCACAGGAGCCCTGATGGTTATTCACTTTTTGCCTGCTCCTTGGATGGATCGGTTGCCAACTTTCACTTTGAAGCAAAGGAGCTTGGATACAGGTTAAGTGACTCTGAAATGGACGAATTGAAGAGAAGCAGATATGGTGATGTTAGAGGACATCAGTCAAATCTGGCTGAAAGCCCTGCACAGTTGCTGCTAGAACAAGCGTCAGCAATTCAATCAGCTGGCAAAAAGGGGTCTTCTGTTGCCCAGCCATTTCAAGCACCCTCAAAAGTTTCTGCAGTTGCCCAGCCATTTCAAGCACCCTCAAAAGTTTCTGCAGTTGCCCAGCCATTTCAAGCACCCTCAAAAGTTTCTGCAGTTGCCCAGCCATTTCAAGCATCGTCAAAAGTTTCTGCAGTTGTGCCTAACCCAGCTCCCGTTGTGCAAAATCAGAAAGCTCCTGAAGCTTCACCTGAAGATGATAAGAAAATAGCAGGTCCCACTTCTGATGATGTAAATAAGGTTAACCGGTTATCCAGTCCAGTGAAACAGAGAGAATACAGGCGTCCTGATGGCCGGAAAAGAATTATCCCTGAGGCAGTTGGATTTCCTTCCAACCAGGATAATATACCCAACCGTTCTCAGAATCAAGCTGTGGATTTTTCATCTCTGGATCAACGAATGAATGCAAAAAGGCCGTCTTATGGCAGTAGCGGTAACTGTAATAACTGCGAAGTTAGGGATCGCTCTGGTATTACAGCAAGGGCAAACATAACTGAGAGTCTTGAGATTCAAAAAGCTTCAATTAATGCTGGTAATTATGGAAGGCTGAGTATAGAACAAACCGGATCTGTAGTTCCAGGCTCTTTGACCTCATGCTCTGCACTTTCTATCCATGTGCAAAATAAGGACAATGAGGATTCTATACTAATCTGCCTTGAAGCAAAGCCCGTAGAACGTGCTGCAGGTGATATGATTGGTGTCGGTGGTGCTTTTTCAACGAAAGAATCCGAGATAAAGTGTACAAGAGGCACAGAAACACTTTGGTCAGATCGTATCTCTGGTAAGGTTACTGTCTTGGCAGGCAATGCAAATTTCTGGGCTGTTGGTAGTGAAGATGGTTGCCTGCAGGTGAGTAGCATCACCTATCAGAATTTTTCTTATAAAACGATTCTGGTTTCAATTTGGATGCTACTATGCCTATTAAGTATTGCTGGAATATGCCTTTTATTTTCTAGCAATTTATTATTCTTAAACACATAAATTTATTTGTTCCAATTAGGTTTACACAAAATCTGGAAGGCGAGCAATGCCAGCAATGATTATGGGATCTGCAGCTGTTTTTATAGACGTTGACGACTGCTGGAAATTGCTTCTTGTCACAAGGAGAGGTTTAATGTACATATGGGACCTCTATAATAGGACCTGCATTTTGCAGGACTCTTTAGCTTCTTTGGTTGCATCTCCAGATGAGACATCGGCAAAAGATGCTGGTAACTATTTTGCATCGATTCTTCAGTTCTCACATGCTACCTGAGATGGCTAATCTGAACCTGGTTGCATTTAGATTCTTAACGTTTGTTGAAATAGTTGACGCTTACTAGTTGTTCTTGCTTTGTTGACAGATACAGTAAAGGTCATATCTGCTAAATTCTCAAGATGTGGTTCCCCCTTGGTCGTCCTTGCCAGCCGTCATGCTTTTCTTTATGACATGAGCCTGAAGTGCTGGCTAAGGATCGTTGATGATTGTTTTCCAGCATCAAATTTTGCTAGCTCATTTGGTTCCACTCAGGGTGGGGAGCTAGGCAAGTTGCAGATTGATATAGGCAAGTTCATGGCTAGGAAGCCTATTTGGAGCAGGTCAGTGTGCAGAACTGTGCACCTTCAATTGCTTGAGTATTATAGGCTCTTGAAACTTGCTTTGGTATCCTTGTGTGCTATGTATCAGAATTTTCAAATCAACTGGTGTGTGTGTTTCTGTTTCAGGGTTACAGATGATGGGTTGCAGACCCGTGCCCATTTGGAGACCCAGCTGGCAGCTTCTTTGGCTTTGAAATCAGCACAGGAGTACTGCCAATGCCTCCTGTCTTACGTGCGGTTCTTAGCTAGGTAGGTTCATGATACATTTATTCACTTTCCATGTCTACGGATTACCAGTTAGGTTTTATCATTGTTTTTGGTCCTTGGTCTGTTTCTGAATTAGTTGAGAAAATATATGAGTTTGTACATCTTGTGAAAATCTTTGCTGAAATGCTTCTTTTCATTTGGTCTTTTTTGCATGCAGAGAAGCAGATGAATCTCGTCTGCGTGAAGTTTGTGAGAGCTTCCTAGGTCCTCCTGTGGGCATGGTTGGTTTTGTGTCATCTAGGGATCCCAAAAATCCGGTGTGGGATCCTGATGTTCTTGTAAGTCTCCTTTTCCTTGGCCATTTGCATACTAGACTTGCCACTTACATTTTTTCCACCCAAAAAAAAGATTTTTGATTTGTCACAACTGACAAGTAGCGTCCTTCCTAGATAACCCTGAGGTTTCATGAACATATAGCACTCCTAGTTCTCATGTTTCCTAGTTGACCTGCTGTTCCAGTCTGTAAACTAGCTGATGGCAACTCTATAGGGAATGAAGAAGCACAGACTTCTTAGGGAGGATATACTTCCTTCCATGGCATCGAATCGGAAGGTCCAACGGCTGCTCAACGAGTTCATGGACCTCTTGTCAGAGTATGAAGCTGCCGAGACCAAAGCTGACCGGATGGACTTCACGCCAACACTGCATCCCACAACAGAGGCCAGCGACAAGGTGATGCAGCCCACAGCAGAAGGCAGCGACAAGATGATGCAGCCCGCTGCAGAAGCCAATGACAAGGTGATGCAGCCCGGAACAGAAGCCAGCGACAAGGTGATGCAGCCAGCAGACGAGGTGGTGACCTCGTAGTTGTAGATGCCCCTGGCATGCTCCAGTCCGGTTGCTGGAGACTTTACTGACCCCTCAATTGGTATGTATGTATGACAGGATAGTTCGCTGGATACACAATGTCTCTTTACAGAAGAGCTTATATTAATCGATTAGCTGTACGTGTAAGTGGTAGATTGTTTACATGGCGATCTTGGGCGAACACTGATTCTGAACCTATTAGATGTAACGCTGAGTGTAACCTAGGTCGCCTGGTGATTATTGTGTAACAGTAATATGTAGAAGGATAACTTTTTTTGTTGCAAGGCAATATTGGCCTTGATGGTTTTAGCTAAGGCCGTGTGTGTTTCCTTTTGTATAAAATTTGCAGTGGCATGACTAGTTGCAGCTTTTCAGGTATTAAAAGAACAATGCAACAAGAACAGTTTGCAACTGAATGAAGATTCGCACTAGGCCTTGTGGCACCTGTATTAGTCTTCAAAACTCAGCCATTTTTTATTTGAGAAAATTGTAATTATAGGACTCCTATCGTTGTGACTTCGCAGTTTTGTCATTTCTAACATGGCACATGTAAATTTGGGACTCCAAACGTGTGATACTCGTTTCTCATGCCATTTTGTGTATTTCTCATATTTTCTAATTTTGTATATATTTCAAAGGTCAAAACTGTGGAAGAAGTAGAAAAGAAATGACACCGTCGGATGAACAGACGGTACCCTAGAAACTAGCGTCGGAGTACTTAGTACATTGCGCGAAGACTCAAGTCAACTGGCACCGTCGGATGAACCGACGGTTCATTTCCTACATGCACCAGATGAATTCCTGGAGGAGGAGCAGCGGGGTTGGTAGCATCGGATGAACCGACGGAGTAGCAGCGGTTCATCCGGCGACCGTATGTTTGCTAACAGAGAGGTTCGGGTGCAAAGCTCTTCAGCACCGGATGAACCGATGGATATAAGGGATTGAGTGATGGTTCATCCGACGGCACCAAAGAAGCTACCAGTAAGGTTTTGGGAAGAAATCCTTCAGCACCGGATGAACCAACGGCATGAGGGAAGAGCCGTCGGTACAAGCGTCGGAGAAAGTGTGTCAGCATGGAAGCAACGGTTATGTGACGTGGAGGGTACCGGATAAACCGACGTCTGGGAAAAGTATAGTGGCGGTTCATCCGACGGTACCAATCTCAGCAGCTTTTAGCCAACGGCTCTTTGGACGTCTTGGGCTATTCATACCCCCTCCACTCACCCATTTGAGCTTGCCGGAGTGTGTGGAAGTGCAGAGGAGTTCAAGACTCATAGAAGATCATATCCAAACCATCCAAGTGCTAAATTGCTCATCCATAGACTTGCACATGATTTGTGTGTGTGCTTAGTGTTAGGCTTAGCTTAGAGCTGAGTGAGTGCAAGGTGTGCCAACCTTGTGAGGTGATTCTCGAGTGGATCAAGCTGTACGAGGTGCGCCGGAAGCCTTGGAGCCTAGGTGGCTCTCCGGTAAACGTTTTCGACCCTCCGGCTTGGTGTGGAGCGGCGAGGACACTTTGTGCGGGGGGACGTGGAGACCCCCTTCCCTTGGTGGAGAAGCTCCTTAGTGGAGGCGGCATCAAGGTGACCAAGGGAGCTTGGCGAGTGCCTTCGTGGAGAGCCTTTGTGGCAAGTCAAGTGGTGTCTTGGGAGAGACTTGGTGACCGGGAAGCAATACTCTTGTGTGGAGTGCTTCAACAACATGGACTAGGGGTGACTTAGTGCCTACCGATACCACAGGATAAATCGCGTGTCAAGAGTTTGCTTCCTCTCTTTCCCCTTTACGTTTCGGCATTACTCTCTTGCATCCTTGCGTGCCTTTACTTTTCTAGAGTAGTATCTTACTAGGATTGGCTATAGGTTGCAAAACTTATTTTGGGATGGGAGTTTCACACTAGAACAATCATAGTTGCACATCTAGATAATATTTTATGTTTTGAGCAAATAGTGATAATCTTAGACTTAAGGTTTTAAGTTGCCTAATTCATCCCCTCTCCCTCTTAGGTTACGAGCATACGATTCCTTACAAAGGCTATAATTGCAATTTTCTCGAGGTTACAGGCGGACGCTTGCGTCAAATAAACGCGGTAAATATTAGATCGGACGGTAACAATCTTTTTTACTGTCGTGTCCACCGCGATTGCTCTCGCAGATTGCCGTGTTTCATATCTTTAGATAACGCTACAATTTTCCTTGATTCGCAATGTCACATGTCTTCTGTCACAACTCCAGATTAGTGAACTAGTCGCCAATGCTGGTTGATACGGGCTGGTCCCTGAAAATAATACGTGTCGTCCTTGATCTTTTGTATACATAGTAGTATCATTGCAGTTGGTAGTATCATTATCCGAATACAGATACTACTCAATATAGCTATCGTATCCGAATACTCAAAACTGAACACTATTCGTATATGACAAACATAACTATCGTTATTCGATTTGTTTTCACCCCTACTCTCCTTCGTCTCCTACCTCGGAGGCCACTACATGAGGAAGTGGAAATAACTGAACCTCAGTGATAGGGTATACCGGTATAGTATAGAACTGTGGGAGGAGTTTGCCGGTTGGTGACATTTCATCGTCACTCCTATTAGGCATATGCAACAATTATGGCTAGAGCTTTATTTTGTTGCATGATGACGATGATATTATTGCATCGGCTTGCATTGTTTGAGCATATATATGCCTTTTGTACCGACACCTTCTCACCCTTGCTTATCTTCACCTACACCTTCACTATAAACTTGATATGCTTTGGATGCGATATATGCTGCCGTTGATGATGTGGGATAATATGGATTCGCGTGAGATATGCTTTGGATGCGATATATGCTGTTGATATGCTTTCCCAAACAAATAATGAAGTATTTAATATTTGTGTGTCGCTCATGTGTGCACCTACTAGAGCAACTTCAAGAGACTCTCTATCCAGCATAGGTTAGCTAAAAAAAGGAAAACGATGAGAAAAAATGCTTCCAACAGACTCGTCATCTACCTGCATCGCTATCCAGACTCGCTAAACTCCTCCCTCCGCTCGGTACCTTTGGCTAGCGCGGCGCGCTTGCCATCGCCTCCTGCGCCCGTGCCAAGACCTGGCCCCACCTCCTGCGCACCTGTCCCCCATCCCACCACTGCTGTCGTCCGTCGCCGGACCGGGAAGAGGTGAAGCGTCGAGAGAGGAAGAGGGGCGGCGCAAGCGAGGTGGCTGGGAGACGGCCGGTTCCCTACTTCTCGTCCTCCTCCGCAAGCCGGTCGCGCGGGGAGGATTTCGGGGGAGGGGCCGACTGCGGCGGGAGGAGCCTGGGGGAGGGGGCGACTGCGGCGAGAGGAACTTGGGGGAGGGACCAGCTCCGGCGGGAGAGCTTGTGGGAGGGCCGTCCAACGGGGAAGTGCTTGGGGGACTCCGGCGGAGATGAGCTCGGGGGAGCTTGGGGGACGGTCCGGCTCCGGTGAAGAGGAGGTCGCGGGAGGTCCTGCGCAGGTGTGGGGGCCGGCGGGGAGGAGGTCGGGAGATAGCCGGCTCGGCTCCTCCGCGGGCCGGTCGGCGGGCGCCGCCGCGGGAGGAACGGTGGGCGCCGCCGCCTCGGGGAGGCACATCGGTGGTCGTGGGGGCCGGCGGGGAGATGACTGGTGGGGATGAGCTCGGGGTCGACCGCCGCGGCTCCTCCTTGTCCTCCGCCGCGGAGAGGAACGACGGCGCCTCGGGAGGAACGGCGGCGGGGAAGAGCTTGGGGGAGCGGGGACTCTCTGGTCTCTGTGGATGCGGACGGAAAGAGGGGTGAGGAAGAAAGAAAAGGATAACGTGGGTCCTACATGTCAGTGTGTGAGAGGAGTGATTTGAATTTGGATAGGAAAAAAATATGAAGAGGCTGTTGGTTTACCCTCTTATTATGAAGTTCTTTATCATTTTACATATCTTCTAAAACTTGAAATTTAGCTAAGAATTTACCTAGTCTGTTGGAGTTGAAGCAATAACAATATATATACACCAATAATTGGCCATGGCATGATCAATTATTCAATCACACTTTGATCAATAATTAATTGGCCATTTGGAAAACCCCTCTGGCCCACGCACAAAGATCATATAAGGGATCCTCTAACCTCCACCTCAATAGTGTAACGGTTTGCATGCAGTAGCTAGTGCACCTGCTGCTACCTATCTGTGACATCGATCTTATCTTACCAGTTATATTACTAGCACGAGTCCATACTTTAGAGAACCTCCAAGAGTGCTCAAAGTATACTCCTAAAACTCAATTGTAATAGAAAACATATTGCCCCAACAGTTATCTAGATCAGTGCCCAAAATTTTTGACACCTCCAATCTTAGCGTCAATATGAGCTACTTTTGCACCCAACTCCTCACTCCCAATCCTCGAAACGCGAGGAAAAAAGACATCCACGAGAGAGAAAATAATGCCTTTCGGAATCTCTAAATCTACTGGGTACTCAGTCCTTCGGAGGTGCTCATAAGAATAGGGTTTGCGTACGTGTGTTCATAGAGGTGAGTATGCATGCGTGCTGTGAGCGTCTGCGTTGCTGCTGTCCTTTTTTCTCTGGAGTATATCACTGTCATATTTTTTTCAAACAGAATTTTTCTTCCACAGATTTCTCCATGTGGTAGGATTTATTATTTTTATCTAGTTTTTTGGGAACTATTGGGTGACGAGCTAGTCACTTTTAATTTTGTTCCTTTTTTTTGGCAAGGTCCAAAACTAGTTATTTTGGAACTTTTTAGGACTCTTGGAGATATTTCTTATTGGGAACAACAAACCAGCAGTTGGCAAAAAAAACATGCTGTACCACTGTAGCAGTGTGCAGAACAAAACAATCACACGCACAGGTCTTTGGCTATTGTAAGACCGTGTCCTTCAGCAAATATGTGTATTGCATGCTTTTGGGAAGTACTACCTCCATCTTTATATATATGACCGTTGGTTAGCTAAAAAATGAACTAGCTAACGTTATATAATAAATATTTTCTAAGCCACATTTTAATAAATATTTAATACAAAATTGACCTTAGATATACAAAATTGTATGGAAAAAAACCATGAAGAACAAATATGTGCGCAGCTGTTGTGAAGTGGTTACTCAATTATTTTTCCCCTAAATAGTTAGGTAGCTGTTTTTTCCCTCCATTTATGATTTGAATTTTAAGTTTTTTTTTGACAACTGAATTTTAAGTTTGAAATTTTATAAGCAGATGAAGAACATGACGCCTTACATTAAAAATTATACTCAGAAATCCCAATGCGTATTTTCATAGGTTAGAAATATTTAATACGAAATTTATCTTAGATATAAAAATTGTATAAAAGTAACAATGAAAAATTTGTAATGCACTTTTTTATTGTAGACTATCATGGTTTAAGAAACTAAAAAATGAAAGTAAAACTCAATTCATATGCGAAATAAAATAGAGAAATTTAATTAAGGTGTACATTAGACAAATTGAAATAGTTCGGGGGAGTAAAGTGAGTCTAAAGTTTGTTTGGGGTTAAGTTTTTTGAGAAATGTTTGGCGTTAAGTTGACAAAGTGGATTGGTGACGGTAGTAAAATGGACTTCTTCTTTGTAAGACTGTCCTTCAGAAAATATATGTTCTTCTGGAAGTACCATGGAAAGCCACACAATTAAAGTGTCATGTACTAATGTTTCTCTTATATTTTAGACGTACGCCTTTTGTTCTATACCTTGCTGATGGACTTGCTATAGTTTAACGAAGTAAATTATTTTTATAGACATAAAACGCTACTGTTTTTTTAAAGCAAAATAATATGTACAGGAAATAAGAAAGGAGCAGAAGGAGACCCTACTAGCAAAACGTGTGCAAAATTACTTTGCCAATCTTCAACAAACATTTTTTTAAGATGAGGGTCTAACCCCATTTGGCCATTTCCATTCCAGAAAACGGAAATTACAGGATGTCTGTTACATGCATACCAGATTGAGGAAGAGGGGATTTCTAAGCTAGGGCATCTAACTTAATTACACAGACCAAGTGCTTAAAACAGATGTAAGGCTGGTCGCACCGCGCGCCTGCAAAAGCAACTGAACTGCAAATAAGTAGGTTCAAGCTCTGCATCGCAGACCTGCAAACACACCTCCACACTTCCAATTGCGACAGGGAAGCGGCAAACCAAGCATTCTTATTCTCTCTCTCTCTCTCTCTTCCTCCCTCCCGCCAGCTTCATGTACCCGCCGTGCGCCGCGCTCGCTGGAAGATGGTGTCGACACCTGCGCCCAGAATGTCGACGTCCAGAAGCGCTGGCGCCGGATCTCATAGGAGGCCGCCGCGGGCATGGTGCAGCGCATCGGTGGCGAAGAGGTTGCGGCGGACAAGGTGCCAGTAGGAGGCAGTGGGGCAGCGGGGCCAAGGCCGCCGGCGGAGGAGCTCATCTAGGAACGCCAGAGGCAAGGACGGAGCTGGGGAGGCCGCGGAGGTCGAGGACGAGACGGCCAGGCGGTGACTGCTGCCCGCGCCGCGCCTCTGGACCGCCAGCGGCACCCGCATCGCGCGCCCATGGGCGAGCTCTGCTTCGCGCAGCCGTGGCCATGGACGGCACAGGTGGCAGGGATTTTCTTCAATCCCCGGCCGGAGGGCCATGCATGGCCGGCGCCAAGGAAGGAGGAGGACCATGCAGAGGAAGACGGGTGTCGCGGCCGGCCGGCCTTGAAGAAGAGGCGGGGAGGGAGGAGGTTGTGGTCACCGTCGATGGAGCTTGCGGAACTGTGCGCAGCACCGATGAGAGGCCGCCGGCCCCCGCATCTGGACGTCGTGCCCGCCCGCCAGAGGGCCACGCCGGGAGGAGGAGGAGACCGGCAGCGCCCGCCATGAAGCCGCGCTGGGAAGGGAGGGGCGGATCTGCTGCGAGCGGAGCCACGACCGCCGGTCGGGAGGAGAGGGGCGGCGGAGCAGCGGACGAGGCGGGTGGTGGAGCGAGCGACGGGAGAAGAAGGTGGGACCTACGACGGTTGGCGATTGGGATACAGGTGCGATAGGTGCGGAGAGAAGAAAAATCTGATCGGTACAGCCCATCTGACATGTGGGTCATACCCCCTGTAGAGATGGCTTTAGGGGTGGCGCGGTGCGACCAGCCTAAGCACACTATAGTTTATTTCTAATTTTATTCCTGACTGTTTTTGGCCTTTCATGATGATTTTCTACCGTCAGAAACTTCCTGCCCTCTCGTAGTGCTTCAGGCACTTTGATCCATTAGCTCTAATTATAAGCCGGTTGATTCTTAATAGTTTTTATAAAGTAAATCAATATGCTATATCAGGTTTTATTGGATGCATCGATCTCCTACAGGGTGTCTTTTTGTATGACTTCTTACATAGTGCTCCAAAAAGATTTGAGAAAGCTAATTACCACTTTGGGGCTCAGACACCCCATGATTTGTCGGCACAAAGACCAAATAATTGGACAAAAGACAAAAAAAAAAAGTACCGCGATGAGCTGCATTTTTTAGGACACCACGATGAGCTACATTGACTATATATATAGATGCATGCACCTAGGGTTCCAGACACAACACTATATGTTCAGTATTACAGCTCAAAACATGGAAACTGAGCAGCTGTTCTGGATCGCCCTGGCCACCATCGCCTTGGTCGCCATCCTACGGCGAAGCACTAGTCACGCCCCGTACACTCCCTTACAGCCAACCATAGAGATCAGCGACGCGGATGTCACCCGGCGTATCCTCTTCGACCATGCCGACGCCTTCTCTAATCACCCGACCAAACTCTTCCCTCTAGACTTCCCTGCCGGGATACATCGTAGCATCACCACAATGCCCCACGGCCCGGCCTGGCGCACGCTTCGGTGTAACCTTACCGCGGACCTTCTACACTCGACGGCCTCTCCGCCGCCGCTCGGCGTGGTGACACCGGCGGCGAGGTGGTCGTTCGTGACGGCCTCCGCCACGAGCTCTGCACGCTGACGGCGCGCCTGTGCTTCGGTGACGGTGGCTTCGACGACCGCGATGTGCGCGCTATAGACTGCGCGCAGCTGGAGTTCTTGGTTTCCTACGCCGAAGCCAAGGCCATCGAGAACACGAGGCTGCCGAGGGTGGTTTACTTGAGGAGGTGGCGACGCTTAGATGCCGCGTTCTATCGGGTATCCAAGCTTATGATAACCCTCATCGCAGCCGCCAGGCGTAGCCGGACGCAACGAGGATGTTCCGGTGGCGGCGGCGCCCTCCCGTACGTCGAGTCGCTCTTCGACCTCCGAGTCCCCTACGAGGACGACGACGGCGAGGAAGAGCGGCGCAGCCGCTTGCTCACAGATGCAGAGATGGTCCCCCTTGTGTGGGAATTTATGTTGCAGGCATGGAGACAGTCGCACCCTGTGTCGAGTGGGCGCTGGCCCATCTCGTCGCCCGGCCGGAGGTCCAGGACAAGCTACGCCGCAAGCTCGCCGAGCAAGGGGAGGAGCACCTCCGGAGCACACCGCCGTACCTCCGAGCCGTCATACTCGAGTGCCTCCGGTCCTCCGGATGAACCCTGTGGTGCCGTACCTCATGCGAGAGGTCGGCGCCGAAGCAGGGATGGCGGCGGGTGGAGCAACGGCGGCGTCGGCCGCCGGCAGCAGAACGATGCACTTCAAGGTCAAAGTGACCGATATGGGGAGGAACGGGGAAGCTTGGTCCGACCCCGGCGAGTTCCGACCGGACCGGTTCCTCGCCGGCGGGGAGGCTGAAGGTTTGGCCCTGATTCCAGGGCCCATGGAGATCAAGATGGTGCCTTTCGGAGCTGGACGGAGGCATTGCCCAGGCGTAAGGCTGGGCATGCTTCACGTTGGGTGCTTCCTGGCCGCAGCCGTGCGTGAGTTCGAGTGGGCACCGCCTGCACAGGGCGGCGGCGTCGACTTCACGGAGAAGGACATTTTCTTCAATGTCATGAAGACGCCGCTCAGGGCGCGCATCACGCCATGCAGGAAGACATGAGCTTTGCTTAACCAACAAGATTCAGGCACCAGCGTGCGTGCCGACAAAATAAATGTTGTGGTTGTTGGAGTTATGATATGCGTATTCCAGCTATCACAATATGTTTGTAATGCTTTTGCTAAAAAAAGCAGATTTGTTTTGTTTTGTTTAAAAAAACATAATTGTGATGCACCTGTTCTACATATTCGTGATCAAAAGTATTATTTTCATAAAATGTATATATTCGTCATAATGCACCAAAAGGGTGCGCTCGCTGGAACCAAAAGGGGAGGCACGAGTTGCGGGCCCGCTAGAGCCGAGGAGGAGAGGCAGGAAGCATGAACGCCGGGGTGGATCCGTGCCGTCACCGCTCCCCTCTCTCCTCCTCCGCCCAAATCAAGTGTAACACCCAAGGTGTTTAAGGTTCTAAGAAGGTCATTAAGCTGAAGATGGAAAGACTTAAAGCTTAGTGATGCATAATGAGCAAATGTCAAATTTGGGTGAAATTTTACCAAAGTCAACATTTGAAGTTTCAAATTCAAAAAAAAAAATACAAACAAAATGTGGAATCAAGGATTTTGGGTACTCAGAACTTAGTGGCAGTAAATTGGAAGCAAAAACTCAGTTCTAAGTACCCCCAATTAAATGGTAAGAGTGAAGGGAAAGGGTTACTATTCACGATCTGAAATATCAGAGGAAAAGTCTGAAAACATTGATGAGATGTTCACTTTGGGACTGTATTTTGGAATATTTTGAATATAAACTTTGGGATCTTTTGAGCTGTAAGCAAACTTGGATGTTTATGGTACATTTATGTTCAGTTGTGGATCAATGCAAACCTGAGCAAGCAATTTTGGTTAAGGTGCAAAAGTTGAATCTGCTGCTGTCAGAACTTCTCAAAGCTGAAAAATCTTCAAGTCTGAAACAGCAGTGCTTAGCCAAGGTTGAATGCATTTTCTGGAGAAATCTATATGTAAACCTAGAATTAATATTGAGTAGAAATAAAGTTTGGATTACAAGAATTACCTTGGTCCAGTGGTTTGTGGAGAATCCTAATTTATAATGGGGTCTAAAGTTGTGAAGTAAGGCTGCCTCAATCTCAGCTAAATTTAAGTGGGTCTGAAATACAGTGATGAGTAGCTGTCTCTGAATTCAATTTCAGAGATATTTTTCCTTATGCACTATGGCTCCAAAATAGTAAAATGGGATCTTTGGACAGTAAGGAATGTTTAATCTCATTTGTTCACCTGGATGTTGGAGTTAAGTAATTTTGAGAGAGCTCCCAAAGTGGAACTCAACACTGTTAAGTTGGGCTCCAGACTCGAGAAATTCTAAGTCTGAGCTGTCTGATAACAGTAAGGATTAGGGAAGCTTGCAAGTATTTTTTTGTGCAAATTACTTTGAAGATCAGTAGATGTTATTTATGATAAATAAGATTTGAAAGTCAAGGTTATTAGGGTTCCATTTGTGGAAGTAACAAAGGAGAGTTGATTTTTTTTATCAAGGTTTGAAGGTGACACTTTACCACTGATTTCTGGGTGACTGACGAAACTGAATGGCTTTAACCATTCAGTTCGCAGTAACAGGCCGCAGGCCGGATTTTGGAAGTTCGAATCGTGAGTTGTGTTGCTCTAATGAGAAAAGTTCAAATCTATAGATTGAATCCTATGGTTTGGCAACATTTTTGGTTAAAGAAGTTCACGGAGTTTAGATTCAAATCTGAACATAACTTTGGATCGAAATCTAAGGAAAAGAGGAAGAAAAGGGGAAGGGGAGCTCGGGGTAGAGCTGCCACGCGGCTGCTCGCCGCCGATGGCCGGTAACTGTTAGATGATAGGCAATATTCTGGTATATTTTAATTTCATAATTAAATAGACATTTCAATATTGCTGTGAGTGAAACAATCCATGTGCAAATGTTCATGTTTAAACAACAATTAAACATAAACCTCTTCATGATTATACCACTAATAAGCATGAATACTAGTTTAAGAATGTACCCCGTGGAAGGTCGGGTGACGGCGTCACCCGAAGTTCCGATATCACTTGGATCAGTCATACTGATCGTATAGTGACCTCAGTCGATGTAGCCGTACGAATTCGGTGCAGGAAGATGATCGCAGTGAAGACCCGGCTGTAGAGGAAGTAGTCGTTCGGAGTCGACGTAGAGAAAGTAGTCGTACGGAATCGTCGTAGAGGAAGTAGTCGTACGGGAGCGAGCAGTCGCGTGAAGACGTTCCCCAAAAACCTTATCGCCCGCCTATCCCGAGCAGGATCTCAGTAGCAGGACGAGGTTCCGAAGGCTCTGCTCTCGCCGGTACCGTGCGCGCGGTGCAAGCGATGGGAATGCAAAAGCAAAGCAGCAAACAAAGAGGAAGAAGGGAGAGGTCTCCTAAGCAGGAGTACCTGAGTTGTGACTTGGTGTGTTGAGGAGGAGGAGGGCCTCCTTATATAGGCGAGCAGACACGGAGGGGGGATGAACCTGGACGTACTGAGTAATAACGGTCGCGGTTTTAAACCTGAGTAGTAACGGTCGCGGTTAACTCCTCTGGTAGTAACGGTCGCGGTTTAACTCCTCTGGTAGTAACGGTCGCGGTTTAAGGCACCATGGTTAAGGCTCAGTAACGGTCACAGTTAATGTGTCATTATTTCTTTTCAACAGCCAACAGCAAAAAGATGCTCCCGCCCCGCAACTCATCACGTCCGTCCGCACCGCACCGCTCAAAAGATGCTCCCGCCCCGCAACTCATCACGTCCGTCCGCACCGCACCGCTCATCTTGTCTCGTCACGTCACGTCCGCGGCCTCGGCCCGGCTCGGCGAGGCGAGCGAGTGCGCGCGCGTGTGGCACGCCTATCTCATTTATTCAACTTCACAAGTCGGCGAGGCGAGCGAGCGCGCGCGCGTGGCACGCCTATCTCCTTTATTCAACTTCACAAGAGGTGTACCTAAAGGCTACCTCATAAGTTGGATGGGAGACTCCTCTAATACCCATTTGGTATTTATCACTTTTCCCTAACATTACATAAATGGGTTTTTAATTCTTTTATTGTAATAAATGGCTTTAGGCCCATTTATTCTAACAGTAACAGCTGGACCGTGCCACGCGCCGTGCGGACGCAGGAGCTACGAAGCGCACACACAAGCAGGAGGTGGCTCGGGCGAGAAGGCGGTAAGTTTTCTGTATATACGGCTTCGTTCATTCCCGCTCTCCTTTTTCACCGTCGCCGCCGAGAACGAGCTGTAGCTCGGTTGGTAGGCGTTGCAGATGTGCACGCCGCCGGCTTGGGTTCGAATCCCATCGAACGCAGATTTATCTCAGCGAGGATTTATTCCTCGAAAAAAATCTTCTTGTAAGTGAAACCGAGGTTCGGAGATTTTCTAAGCCGGGAGGAGGCTTTATTCTCTTAATAGGATTTATTCCTCGAAAAAAAATCTTCTTGCAGGTGAAACTGGGGTTCGAAGATTTTCTAAGCCGGGAGAAGGCTTTATTCTCTTAATGAAAACCGTGGGGGCGGTCTTACCCCCACCAGTTTAGTTTTTTTTACCGTCGCCGCCGCTCAGTCCGCCGTCCCGAACGCCGCCGTGCGCCGTCGCCGTCCGGCCATCCCCGTTCCAGCAGATCCGCCCAGACCTCCGCAAGCATGTCCGCAACCCATCCCTCAAGTTCCCGTACAGTCTCCTCAACCCTAACCACCAAGCCGTCGTCGTCTTCAACCTCGATTCGTCACCTCTGTTCTCGGTGAGTGTTGATGTCTCTGGAGGTGGAGCTCTAAGTTGCCGGAGTCCTTGCTGATGTTGGTGTGCTGGGGAAGGTCGTACGCGTGTTGCTGCTCGTGCTGGTGTTTCTTGTTGTTGCCGTAGTGGTCGGAGCCGGCCAAAGCTTGGGCGCCGTCGCCAGGCGTGCTCTCGCCATGGCCGTCGCCATGGAGTTCGAAGCTTCGGTCGTGGAAAGCTTTGGTTCGGGAAAGCCCTATGTGTTCTTTGACCTGATGAAGCTCCTGGTGTTGCTGGTTCTTGTCAGTTCGCCGCCGTTGAGGCGCATGCCGCCGCTAACCGTAGCGCCGCCGTTCGTCATCGCCGTCGCCGTTCCCGGCCGTATGTAACCCAACCAGCCAACCAGCACCACCTGTAGATTCGTCTTGTTGAGTTGAGTCGATCCATGAGCTTGTCGTCGCTGGAAAACCTCGCCACGGGTCAGTTTACCACTGCTCGGTCCCAAGAGTCTGTTTGTGAACCTGAGGACCTAGTTGTGAGTTTCAGGGACCTGTTTGTAAACCTAGGGGCCTTAGTTGAGAAGGAGAGTTTTTCTAGGTGTTCTTATGAGAATCTTTAGAAAGTTTCAGGTTAGATTTAAAGTTCAGTTTTCAAATTAATTCCTTCCAACTTATATCAATGTCCAACTCTAGAAAAATCAACCCTTTGTGATTGTTCTATTTTCATTTATGCATTAAAGCTTTTGAACCCTAGGAAGATTGATAAAAGGTTAAGAATTCGTTTAAGAAAAGTTTTGCTGGCTTGCAACTTTATCATGGGGATAAAGTTCTATAGTATCTTTTTATCAAAAGTGTTGCATATCTAACTCTAACTTGCATCCTTTGTTAGATACTGAAGCTCCTGAAGTGGATAAGATTGCCAGGAGTCTGAGGAGATCATTGAATTGGTTCCCGACTTCCCGTGGGTGAAGGATCTTCTGTAGACACTAACTTAGTCGGGATCCAAGGCAAGCCCCTGCGCATCTATACCCATTAATAAATGCTATTCATGACAAATTTATTGGCTATTTCATGATTGTGCATTAGATCTAGGAGTTGATTGAAACCCAATTCTCTTATGCATGATCAATCCTTGTTTTAGGACATCCTTGCCCCTGTTTAAAATATTTAGTAAGTATCCTATGCTTAGCTTTGCTTAGTTATTCCTTAGAAGTAACTCTACCTTGTTTACCTAAGGTTAATTTGGTTCTCTCATTATGCAATGGAAAAGCTTGATTTTGATAAGTGGGCAAAAGCTAGTGATAGTAGTTTTGTCCACTGAGATATATGCCTAAGGACCGGTCGTGACTTTAACTGTTGATCAAGTGATCTTTACCTGGTTGCTTACCGGGTATGGGACCAGCAAAAACTGGCGTTAATTGTATCGTGGATTGGAAATGGTCTGTACCTGTGCTTGACGTGCAGGAGAAGGGCCGGGGCGTAGCCTGAAACTCACATTGGTGATCAGGTCAGACGTGGAGTCCCATGTGGGAGTGCGCCTTTGGGTTTGGATAATTCCAGTTCCGATCCTCGAATACAATTGATTGCCAGGTTGTTGCGTGCAGTGTCATGAGTTGTGCGTAGCTGGTGATTGGGTATCTCCTACAGGATATAAATCGGTCCGGACTGCCGCAATTCTCGGTTATGAATGCGCTTAATCACTGTTAGGCATCATTGTTAATCATGCTTGAGAAATGAAGTTTTTCCTTGATGTATCTGCTGTTTGAGTAGAACAACTTGTATGGAAAAAAAATTGAAACCTAGATGATAAGGGAAAACTAAATTAAATGTAAAATTATAAAATAAGGATGAACTTTTAGTAAACTCTTTTGCAAAATGGTGAGTCATCCGGTCTACTAAAAAGCTTATCATACTCCTTGGTTGTATCTATTTATATAATGGTTAGTCGGGTCAGTCTTGCTGAGTACCTTCGTACTCAGGGTTCTCTTGTTGTGTTTTTTCAAAGACTCATCAGCTTAGCCTCTCTACTGAAGAAGAGATCCAGAAGAACTAAACATTTACAAGGTCTCTAGATGTTTATCTTGAACTTAGTTGGAGCTGTATAATTACCTACTTATTGGCTTGATTTGTTTTAAAACTCTTAGTACAGCTTGACTTGCACTTAAGTTTGTTTCCATCTATGGTTTGTAATAAATCATACCTCTTGTATTTATGTAAAAATGTAATGGATGCTGGTGCTTGTCCATCGTGGAAGCGATCCTGATGTACAGTGTGAAACAAGTTGATTGTGGATAATTCGGGATATCCTAAGAACACTCGACGGACTACCGGATTTGGACTAGTTTAGGTGTGTTATTGTATAATTACTGTTCTGACAGTGATTAGGTGCACTTAAGCCAGTTTAAGTCGGACGGTTCTGCCACATTGAGGCCGCCCGTAGGGGAGCTGCTGCGACCCCTGCTGGGAGCTCCTGCGTCCGGGCGCGGAGCAGAGCAGGGCTGCTAGGTGTGGAGGCGAGTGTCGCTGGAGTGGGGAGCGGGCAGTACCGAAGGAGAAGAGGGGCCCATGCACGCATCCACTTCCTCGCGTCTGCCGAAGGAGAAGAGGACCGGCGGTCGCCCGCGAGCTCACTATGTCGCGCCACACCTCTGCCATGCGAGCCCGAGATCCAGAGGGACTCCATGCAAGGCCTGCGCCCTTGGTTGGGCACCTCGCCGATGCGCTGTGAGGGGAGGAGCCGTCGGGAGGGGATGTTAGAGCCGTGGGGAGGGGCGGCTGACCAGGCGGGCCGAGCCGCCAGGGATCCGTGGGGTGGAGCTAGCGTCGCCTCTTCTCTCGCCTAGTCACGTGGAGGTGGTAATGGTAGGGGGTCACGTCACCCTGGGCGTTCGGTACTACCGAACCGATCGGTTCGGTTCCTCGATACCCATGACAATTCGGTTCCTGAAGAACTCAGTACCGATCGGTTCCTCGAAATACTTGGTACCGAGGGTATTCGGTATCAGTATTTTCGGTTCGGTTCCGGTAAATACCGAAGTTACCGAACACCACCACCACCCGCCTCTCTGCTGAATCGCACGTCGTGCGCTCACTCTCTCCGCTGCCCACGCCGCCCACCGCGCCGCGCTCGCCTACACCACTGCCTACGACGTCGCTGGGGACGGGCGGACAGCACCGGCGGGATGGGGTGAGCAGAGCTTCGTTGGGGCTGCCGAGACGGGGCGGGACGGAGTGGCCCCTTCGACGGCGCAGCAGAGCTTCGTTGGGGCCGCCGGGACGGGGTGAGCGAGATGCGCGAGGAAGGGAGGCCGCTGGGCGAGGTAACAGACGGGCGGGCCAAGCCGCGGCGCGCCGGCGCGAGGACGGGGAGCGGACGCGGCCGGCTGCGGCGCTGCGCGAGTGCGCGATGCGCCGTCGTGCGAGTCGCGGGGAGTCGGGGACGGACGACTGGACGAGTGCGAGTCGAAGCCGAGTGCGGATGAGGTGAACCCTAGGGGTTTCTTTCGTGGGCTGCTCGTGGGCTGCTGATGGGCTTCAGTTTCTGGTTTTCGTAGTCGTACAGTCTACCTGCTGCATTAGTTCGGTACCACATCGGTACTTCGGTAAACCGAGGTAAAAAACTGATTTTACCTCGGTAAATTCGGTTCCCTAGACCCTGGAACCGAATTATTCGGTTTCGGTACTATTCAGTTCGGTTCTCGGTTTTTTCCGGTTCGGTTTCGGTTTTCGGTTTTTCGTGCTGGTGGAGAGGATAGGGAAATAGGTGTGAAACGTTACAACTTATTAGTGGTAATGGGTAAATTCCACCAAATCTTTGATCCACAGCCGGAAAAAGCAGCTAAAAGGAGCTTCAGTGAGATTTGCATAGGAAAAAAGTTACGTTTTTCCTGAAAGTAGCTGATGGTGGCGGGGATGGATTCGGATGTCTGAATATCCAAATTCGTATTCGATAAAAACATCAGTGAATATCCGTATTCATATTCGTTTTTAATGAGAAGGTTAAATGGATGTATTCGTATTCGATTTTCATATTTTCTCTATCTGATTGCATACTCGTATTCGACAAAAAATGTGGACTATCCGACACTATCTGCATCCGTGTAGAATAAAATAGTGATAAAGCTATCTAAAATTTATTTTGATGACTAATTAATATTTACAAAATGATGTTAATTTAATATTGTTAACTAAAAAAAGATGTACATCATCTAAACTATGAAAAATTGTTAAAAATATGTAATAAATAATTATGTTAGTCTAATATTACTGATGATATGCAATAATAAAATTCAATTAATTTTAATATTGCTATTCATTTTAATTTTAAATATGTTATTTTTTAATGAATAAAATTATATTTACTCACTAGTAGTATTTTTTTACTTGTCGATAAAAAATAAATCTATCTGTTTTGTATTTATATTCGATAAAATTCGTATCTGATTCGAATTCGACTTAATGTGGTGAAAATGATATCTAAATTCGAATCTATGCGTACGAATCATCCTTAGATGGTGGTAATTTTTGATTTAGTTTTTGGCTTTTTTGAAAACTAAAGCCAATAAAAAGTGCAAGCAAAGGTACCTTCACGTTCTTTTTGTCAAGGCATTCAGGAGAAACTCTCTCGCCAAGGCATTCACTGCAGAAACGAAACATTCTCATTCCACTTCGTACGTGCATATGTTGTTGGAAGAGCAGAGCCTCCGAAACCTGCTGCGCTAGAGTTTCTGCTCGGGAATAGCGAGGTAATCAGATTTTTGGTAGTGCAACAAGCGCGTGACTGCTCAACGATCCTCCTCTAGTTGTTATGATCGACTACTTCCCGGTGACCGTACCTGTGTTTCCCAAGTGAACAACACGACTACATTCCGATGGGAATCTGCACTGCACCAACGTCTTCACTGTGTCAACTCGTTCGGCTACATCGAATCAGGCCAGTCTACGATTAACATGATTAATTCAGCTGGTAACAACACATTCACATCCCTCTGGGTACATCTTGAAACTTATCTGATTATTTGTGTTGTTCATGTTTTATAGTGGTTAATTGTGAACACAAGCACATGTCATGCTATCACGTTTACACTCATTTAAATTATGAATTATTTGGAAATTGGAAATATGAAATTAAAACATGTCGTAAATATTGTTTAGTTTTCTCTAACAGAAAGGAAAGGACTCGGCTGGTGCAGCCCACTGGTCAGCCCACCGTACATACCCCCCCTGCCCTGCTCGTCTCTCTGACTCTCTCCCTCCCTCCCTCGAGCATCGCCTACACCGCTCGTCTCTCTCCCCCAGTCTCCCTTTCCTCCATCTCTCTGTGCCCGTTGACAGCGCGGCGGCGGTGGTGCCGGGAGCCCTTCGCTGGGAACGGAGGAGGACGTGGGGCTGCGGGTGGTGGAGCAGGGAGGAGCGCGGCGGCGGCGGCGACGGCGAGTGGAGGTAGAAGAGCGGCAAGCGCCGAGTAGGGCGGCGGCGGCGGCGGCGGCGCGGTGGGGTCTATTCCCCTCCATTCTTCCCCTCACTCACTCCCTCATGCTGCTTTAGCTAGGCGACCAGGACGCCCAGGATTTTTGGAGCGCCTGGAAGCCTAGGCGACGCCTTTGAAACCCTTCGTCGAGCGACGGGCGCTTCGCCGGCGACGAACATCTGACTGGGGTATGCCTTCATATTCTCCTCCCTTCCCATCCTGCTGCGCGAAATCGAACACCCAAACCCCTAACGTAGGGTATTTGTATTCGGATCTGACCATGATTTTACCTACTAAATTCGATCTTTTTTGCAACAGTCTTATACTGGGTCCGCCCCTTCCATGATTTCACCTACTAAATTCGATTCTTCTTGCAACGATTGTTGGGGTGTACATGTGCACACCCATGTCCAGTACTGGGTCGGCCCTGTGCAGGTTGTAGATCTGCCAGAATAGTTAGGGTTTATCTGGACTACTGCCGTGATCTGCTGGAGTGTAAGGAGGCTCAGCGTGAGGCTTGAATCATTTTGCAGTTTGCAGGATCATTTTGTTTTCCACCATCCATTTCGAGCTTGCAAGCTTCCAACTTGTCCATTTTTCCTATATGGCATTAGCTTATCCGGTGCTTGTTGGGTTAAACGGTGGATTGTCTAGCTAGGGTGTGTGGTCAGATGATCTACTATGCTGTGACCCCTGTAAGCATTTTTTATGGCATTAGCTTATCCGGTGCTTGTTGGGGTAACGGTGGATTGTCTAGCTAGGGTTTGTGGTCAGATGATCTGCTATGCTGTGACCCCTGTAAGCATACTTGAGTTGTAAAACTAGAATAGTCCCAGGAACACTTGGAAATGTTCCATTAGGTAGCATGTTACCCTGTAAGCCAGTCAAAAAATATCTGATCTAACATGAATTTGATCAATTTCCTCCATTAGTAATAGTAATGCAACAGTAATACAGACTGATTGCCTAGGTCATGGTTCAACGTCAACCATGTGGTTTGCTTATTGCCACACACTATTCAAAGATAGTAATTTGTTTGAACTTTTTTTGACAATTACTGGTCTGATATTTCTGCTGGAGTTTGATGCTTTTCACCTAATGGAATGAAAATATGCAATTGATAAGCATGCTATACATTTGTATGCTTTTCATTTTTCCTGAACATACCTTTTCATGATATATGTTCTGTACTATTTTTGCAATTCATGTTACAGTCATTTTCCTGTGTATATTTCCATGCTGTAAGATCCCTCTAGATTTATTTCTTTTGATTTAATTTTGTACTTGGTTAAACATGTATAAGTCACATTCCCATGTATAGGATCCTGCTTTCTGCCATTTTCCCGTAGATTTTGATTGGTATAAGTAACATGCTATGTCTACACTTACAAATGTGGGGAAAAGTTTTTCATTGGCCTTGTGAGTGGAAACAAGTGTCTGGGTTCATTTTTTATCATAATGATTGGTCAATTAAGACCAAGCCTTATTTCATTACAAACAGGACCATATCCTGAAATTAAGGGACTATTTTGAATTACATTGAGCACCTTACTTCACTTCAAACTTGTTGCTACTTGTTCTAGATGTGTGGTTTCTGAAATTTACTGTCTCTAAATAAAAAGTGAAGTAACTCGCATGACCTGTCCTGATCTAGATTTTTCTTGCAGGGAATTGCATTAAAGGCATTGAGCTCCTTCCTTTTGTAATTGTTCTTGAAGTATTAATTTGCATTCTGGAGGAAACATGAGTGGTGCTCCAAAGAGGTTGCATGAGGAGGGTAGCCACTCTACACCTACGAAACGGCCTTTGGAAGACAGCAGCTTGTATTCGAGTCCTGGGAAAGCCATTCAGTCGAGCAGCAATGATTTCCATGGTTCTTTCGAACATGATGGTAGATTTGCCAAAATTCAACGTGTTGAGCCCCGTGATGATAAGAGGCCATCCCTGGCCCATCGGATGCCTGGTAGCTCCAACTTTGCTGAACACCCCATCTCGTCTGACAGCAGACTAGAATCAAAGCAAAATAAAGATGCACGGGACACTAAGATGGATGATCGTGAGACGAAAGCTGATGCACGTGATGTCTACAGTGATCCCAGAATTGAATTTCAGGCTAATAAAGTTGAGAGTGATGTAAAGGTGGACAATAGAGCAGATGAAAGTGAAATAAGGTCTGACAGGAGGGGTCATGCTGATTACAAAGGTGATGCCAAATTTGACAAGGATGGCCATACTACTGTTCCATCAAACTTAGGCTGGAAAGACAACAAGGAACATAGGGGTAAAAAGTATTTTGAACAGCCATCTGATAATGTGGATTGGCGTTTGTCCCGTCCTGGTTTGCAAGGCACCGATGAAACTCCCAAAGGTCCTACTTCAGTGGAAGAACGTAATTCAAAAGATACACATGAATCTGCTGGTGACAACAAAACTGAACAAAAAGGTGAAGATAAGTTCAGAGACAAAGACAGAAAAAAGAAGGATGAGAAACATAGAGACTTTGGTGCAAGAGAAAGTGATAAAAATGATCGTAGGACCGGTATACAGCTTGGAGGTAGTGGTGTTGAGCGAAGAGAAATGCAAAGGGAAGATAGGGATGTTGAAAAATGGGACAGGGAAAGAAAAGATTCCCTGAGTTACAAGGAAGTCAACGATAGGGAGAAGGATTCTTCTAAGAAAGATTCATCTGTAGTAACTGAAAAGGATAACACGATACTGGAAAAAGCTTCATCTGACGGGGCTGTTAAGAGTGCTGAGCATGAGAATACAACAACAGAATCTAAGGTGCTTAAGGATGATGCATGGAAAGCTCATGATAGGGATCCTAAGGACAAGAAAAGAGAGAAGGATGTGGATGCAGGAGACAGGCATGAGCAAAGAAGCAAATATAATGACAAAGAATCAGATGATAATGGCACTGAAGGAGATATGGAGAAAGATAAGGATGTATTTGGAAGTGTTCAACGCAGGAGGATGGTGCGACCAAGGGGTGGTAGTCAAGCACCGCAGCGTGAACCTCGATTTCGATCTCGAATGCGTGATGGTGAAGGGTAAGCTTAATGCTGCATCTTGCTATATTTTCCAAAGTTTTTTTTTCCAAAAGCATAATAATGTAAATAAGGTTTCATGGCATTCTCCATTTCTGGAAATTCGGACTTCCCTGAGAAATGATATGAACATGCTCTTTTGTTGTTTTGAGATTATTAATGACTAATGAGTGATGACTAGTCATCAATAAATCTTATTTTCTTTGTTTTGTTGTGCAGGGCTCAAGGTTAGTCTTATCAACATTCTTAGCTCAATCAGTGAATGCTGGTGCTTCGATTTGGAAATGGAGTAATCAAAAGATTTGTGTCTCTATATATTCATTTTACATTTCCTTAACAGAAAACTTTACAACTCACTTGGACTCCGACATTGGAAGTTTTTTTACATTTTTATGGGGGACAATGCATTTTACAGTGCATGCCTGTTTAGTGTGCTTTTCCATATTCTGCTGGTTAAACCGAAGTGGTGAGGAAAACAGGTACTGTTATGGAAACAATGCGTGTATCAGTACTAGGAAGGTTATTAGTATTTGCCTATTTGAAGGACTATCCTAGGTTTAGGAAGGTTATTAAAAAAAAGGAAGAGTGAAATGTACTTGCGGTCCTTAAACTTGTCCAGCTGTGTCACTTAGGTCCCCATACTCTCAAAATGCATTTTTGGCTCCCTAAACTTGAGCTCGGGTGTCATTTAGGTCCATATACTCTCAAAGTGCATATTTATCCCTCTAAACTTGGCTTCGGGTGTCATTTAGGTCCACAAACTTTGTAAAGGCATTGTCATCTCAATCAAATTGATAATAACTTAATTTTACACATATATAATTTAACTATAGTAAAATAAAATGTGTTTCAAATCACCGTATGTGTAGAGCATTGATATGATGAATCCAAAACGATTGATATTCTTTTACTTTGGAGGAGGTAATATCATATAGGTGCACATGACAGACATGCTCAATTATTTTGGAAAGATTATTCAAATCTGAACAACTTGTGGTTGCACATTACTAAACTTAAATTAGGGATTTGTAAGATAAATTACTACTAGAAGGGTGAAGCTAAAGAAGCAATAAAACAAGTAAGAAAATATGCTAATGAAAATGATGACTTGCTTTAAAATATAAAGTTTGATGATAATGCATTTCAAGTTTAGGGACCTATATGACATCTGAAGACAAGTTTAGGGAGTTAGATCTGCACTTTGAGAGTATATGGACCTAAATGACACCCGAGCCCAAGTTTAGGGAGCCAGAAATGCATTTTAAGAGTATGGGGACCTAAGTGACACAGCGAGACAAGTTTGAGGACCGGCCATGCACTTTACTCAAAAAGGAATAACCGAGGCAAGCTTTTTCCCTGCATGCAGAGAGGACGTGTCGAACCCAGGACCTTTTGGCTCAGTGGGGTGACTTTAACCACTGCGCCAGGCTTGTCCTTAGGAAGGTTGTTAATATTAGGAAATTTATTCTTAGGAGTCAAGCTGGACATAAACTGGCTGGTGCCTAAACACCACAAAGGCAGGCCCAGTACTAACTACCAAAGGTTGTCAATATTCTAGGTTCTAGATTGAAGCTGTGGTCTTCAGGTAAGATCGGAATCATACGATCTTAAACATATGTATCATGGAAATGTAGATTCTATCAAGTAGAATTAAGGCCCAGAATCAAGATTGTAAAGACGTAAAGTCAGAGCACAGAATTGTGATATTGAGAATCATGCTAAATACTTAGCCCTACTAGTACTAATAGCCTTCCTAATATTGATGCATGCATGTTTTCCATAGCAGGTGCAATGTAGGAACAATGAGCACCATGTTGCAATGTTCACAAAATTATTTATGGGTGGCTCTGTAAAGTTAGGTTTTGTTTAGTTATCTCAACTTCCTCTTGATTGCAGGTAAATCTGAGGTGCCAGCCATTGTTTATAAAGCTGGAGAGTGCATGCAGGAGCTGCTTAAATCGTGGAAAGAGTTTGAAGCAACACATGATGCTAAAAATGCTGAAAGTCTACAAAACGGTCCTACTCTTGAAATTCGGATACCTGCAGAATTTGTTACTTCTACTAATCGTCAAGTGAGTATGCGCACTTGGCAGACAATCTCTATTTTAGTCACTTTGGCTATCTCCAGATCCATGTTGATACTGAAGCTCTGTCAGCATCAACTCTATATGTATGATATTATTGCAGCTTCCTTCAGTTTTGAATTCACTTTGATTGTTCTGAACTGTGGATGTGGTTGCTATTTGTTTTACAGCTGCATTTATGCATACCAGCATGCTTCCATTTGTCTTGAACTTTCTTAATTTTTTTTATTCACCATGCTTGCAGTTCTCATTTAGCTCCTTTATTCGTTTGCTGAAATCTATGTTGTGCAGGTAAAGGGTGCTCAGCTTTGGGGAACAGATGTATATACAAATGATTCGGATCTTGTGGCTGGTAAATTCCTGCTTACCCTTCCAAACTTCTAAATAGTCGGGAAGTTTGTTTTGTCTTCTAATGTGTTTGTTTTAGTGCTAATGCATACCGGTTACTGCTCACCTACATCCTCCCCTCCACCATCTGCCATCCAAGAGCTTCGTGCAACTGTTCGAGTTCTACCACCACAAGAGAGTAAGTTTCCATTCATTTCGTTACAGTTCTGTCAGACTTGGCTTGGATAGATGGTTGAATAAGGACTTTTAAAACTTGGTATTTATTATCCCAGGTTATACTTCAACATTGAGGAACAATGTACGCTCACGTGCTTGGGGTGCTGGGATTGGTTGTAGCTTTCGGATAGAACGCTGCTGCATTGTGAAGGTATCAAGGATCCAGGCAATATATAACATTTCCATGCCTCCTGTTCTTGGACTCGTGGTCCTTTTGAACCCTTTTAGTGATCACTGTTTTATACAATGTTTGCTTAGCTTCTTTTACTTGCTTTGCAGAAAGGTGGTGGCACCATTGATCTCGAGCCACGCCTTAGCCACACGTCAGCTGTGGAGCCAACACTTGCTCCAGTTGCGGTTGAGCGTACAATGACGACAAGAGCTGCAGCATCTGTAATTTTCTTCTCAATCTTCTTTTTCTTTGTTACCCTGTCCCCAATTGATATGTTTATTTAAGTTTGCAGTATATTTCATAACCAGCAACATTTTCTCTATCCTACACTAAGAATTTTCCGACACGGTTGATGCAGAATGCATTGCGTCAACAAAGATTTGTTCGTGAAGTGACAATACAGTACAATCTCTGCAATGAACCGTGGTATGTTCCTCAGATCATTGATTTGTAGTTCACTAAGATTTTTGTCCGGTACTGGTTTGTGCGTTGCCATCTGTACATCATGTTTTAAATCTTCTCTTGGTAAAGCATAGTCCTCGCCATTTGCTGGTAGAAACTATCTTTTAGTTCTCTTGTTTAGTTTGAGGCTACTCCTATTGCTATTGGTCTTTTTGTATGTTCTGACACTTCTCTTCTTTCAGGTTAAAATATAGTATAAGCATTGTGGCAGACAAGGGATTGAAAAAGTCTCTTTATACTTCTGCTAGACTGAAGAAAGGAGAAGTCATATACTTGGAAACACACTTTAATAGGTATGAGTTTTTCCCACTATTCTTCTAATTCTACATGATTTGTTCTTTGTATCTTTGAACTTTTGTTGCTTTCCAAGTTGTACTTTCATGGAACTCACTGTTCTTTTAATTGTTACAAGTTTCCACAGGTACGAGCTCTGCTTCAGTGGAGAGAGGCCTCGAAGTATTGGATCAAATTCCAATGCATCTGATGCAGAACAAGATAAACACCAGAACAGTAGCCACCATTCGCAAAATGGGGACAGAGGCTCTGTGGACCATGAACTCCGGGATGTGTTCCGGTGGTCTCGGTGCAAGAAAGCCATGCCTGAAAGTGCCATGCGTTCCATCGGTATCCCGCTACCACCAGACCAACTTGAGGTACTTGCACTTCCATTTGTGAGACTTCAAACCGTTTCAGTAGATGGCAACATACTTACATTGACATCTGTTTCCTCGGTGACAATGCAGGTGCTGCAGGATAACCTAGAATGGGAGGACGTGCAGTGGTCACAGACCGGTGTCTGGGTAGCTGGGAAGGAGTACCCGCTCGCTCGGGTGCACTTCCTCTCGGCCATCTAATTGAAGCTTGATGTTGCAGCAAAGTAGCCAACAAGGCAGGGGCTTATTGTCATTCCATTTTTTTTTCTACCGTACATTGTATGATGCACCGTAATATGTGTATAAAGGATGCTCAACTGTTGTAGGCTGTTTGTGGTAGTCTACTAGTCTTGACATTAACCATACTTGGTAGGGTTGGGTGCGCCTGCCTGTGTTTCAAAGATGTGCTGTTGGTTTTACGTACTGATTAAATAATTGGTGGTTTGTAACTTCAAATTATCATTTTATATTATCTCAATGTAGCAAACCAATTGATCTCATTGAGTACATTTTCATACTGATCTGTGAATATGTTTTAAGGTTCGAACTACTGGATTCTCAGTTTCCCTGTAGTTAGACCACCCGCACCGGTGACTTTATCCGTCTCCTGGAGGAGACGGATAAAGTTCCCCGCCCTGCAGCGGTGTCCTCCAGGACACCCTCCATTTTCCCGTCAGCCCCGCTCGACGCCAGATCCAGCGCAATCCGGAGGGGATGGCGGAGCGACGCCATCCGAGCGGGGCCCACGCGTCCCAACTCCTCCCGTCCTTCCTCGGAATGCTCGGTGATGCCGTCCGCATCCGCCCGCGCCGGCGAACAGGGGAGGAGGTCGCGCACGCCGTCCGCATCCGCCCGCCGCCTCTGCTCCCTCCCGGCGGCCTCGTCCTCCCTCCCGCGCCGTCGCATCCAGGAGCCGCGCGCGCCGGATCTCGCCGCGCCTCCTCCACTGCTACGGGCGCCGGCAGAGGAAGGGATGGCGGGCCGGGGAGCTCCTGCCTCTGGAGCAGGGGAGCCCAACGCGGACGGCGGAGAGCGCGCCGCGCCGTCCGGGCCCCGCCGTGTTCCTCCAGCTCCGCCGGCGGCACCGCATGTTCCTCCAGCTCCGCCGGCCGCCCTTGCTCTGCCAACCTGCCGGCCGCTGGAGCCCGCAGTTCGCCCCGCCGCGCTGGTCGTCGGTGATGTCGAACCGAGGCCGCGTCCGGCTGTGCGCGGAGAGGACGGCCTCCGCGGAGAGGAGACCCGCCGCCGCCGGAGTCCCCATCGGCCCATCCCCCGCCGCCATCCGAATCGAGTAGAGGGGAGGTAGGGAGCTCGAGCAGGAGCACCGCACCGTTGCAGCCCTGCTCCGCGAGTCGCCGCCGCCGCCGCTACCTGTGCTCCGCGTGCCGCGCGCCCCGCCTGTGCCTCGCCTTCTTCACCGGCGGAGAGAGAACAGAGAGGAGAGAGAGACGGGGTGGGGGAGCCGAGAGGAGAGGGCAGGTGGGTGGGGGTGAGGAGGTAGGGAATAAAAAATCTGTGTGGGCCCTGTTTATTGGGATGAAGGAGATATATGAAAGATGATGAATACGAGAGAATTGAATATAAAGGAGAGCATCTCGATGATTAGGATAGAATATTCCGTTTTGAAGAAGAAAATGAAGGATGATGAGTGTGGATGGTCTTACTAGTTAAGATGTGCTGCGATGGCGTTGTCTTTGACTCCTATGTAGCGGCAATGCCCACGAGGCCACGAAGCTACACGTACATGAGGGCTGCAGAATTGCAGTGCCAGCTAATGATGACATGTTGTACAGATGATGCATACTACACAGCTTTCAGAATGATGTGTAGATGGTGGCATAACAATCAGCCAGCAAATATGTGATGCTGAAGATTAGCTCTTATAAGGGAATGAGAGAAAAATCCAACATGCGATTCAAGTCTCGTCTAAAAAGATACCATGCAGAAACTACATAAGTGCTACTGTGACCACTTTATGTGATGTAATCCCTCCGGGTTTTTTTACATGTCACATTAGGTTTGTCCTAATTTAAACATGTGCCACTTTAACCAAGTTTGTAGAAAAATCCAACATCTACAATGCCTAAATTATTTCACTGAATACACGATGGAATGTATTATGATAGTGCATATGTTTAGTAGTATATTTGTTGTATTTTTCCATAAACTTAGTTAAAGTTCAACATTTTTTTTACTTCTGATAAATTTGATGTGACATGTAAAAAAAACGGAGGAAATATTCATAGGGACGAGGCCATCAAAACCTTACGGAGTACGCAGAGATCACTTTGTTGTCTGAAATGAGACTTTCTCTCCGTCGGCACAACACACAACAGATTTAGCAGATCTAGTCCGAAATGAATGAAAGTTGCACACCAAATTTAGTATTCCGACCACCCTCTAATCAGAAAATTAAGTGATGCGGGTCTACTCCAGTGGAGCTTAGCAGAGGCTAATACCCCCCCCCCCACCCACCCCCACCCCACCCTCCGGCAGTCCTATATAAGAAGATAAATATATAACTCAATTTAAAATCCCATATTAGACCCTAATACAATCTGTTCATAACATTCATCAACATTTGTTGACAATCATCAATATTTCTTTAAAAAACATGACTTAAATTGTTATCAACATTTCTTGACACTGACCAACATTATTTTGTATTTAGCAACATTTTTCTATAACATTTTTTAACAAGCATCAATTGTTTTGCACTCACCGATATTTTCTTAGTCAACCTTTTTTTTTTAACATTCACCATTTTTTATATAAAAAAATGTTGAAATAGTTTGTTGGATCGTCGTGGGTCAGTTATTTGGCTCTTTTTTTTTTGCGAATTACACAGTACATCGGAGACACTCACAACACACACACTCATTTCTGTGAACACACTCATCCCTATGAGTTGAGTTGTAACCCTCGCACCCTGAAACCAGCCACGTTGTTGAAGAACCCCGCTCCAATTACGTGGGGTCTGACGATGGCGAACCGGCCGAGCGTGCCTGAATCATCTTGGGCCGAACGGTCGGCCCATTCGTCTTGGGAAAATTAGCCCGTGGAAGGAAAGGTCTGTGGGGATTTCTTTGATAGCCAGGGGAAATAAGAGCTGAACCTAAACTAACATAAATAAAGGGCGCGTCTAGTGGTCAACCAAGTATTTTACCCTTCCTCGATACTTGTATTTTTTTTTCTTTTTTACTGTTCATTTTCAACCTCTAGAGACACCGGTTCCCTGCCTCCTCCCACCGCCCAGCCCCTCCCCCACCCCGCGCGGTGGACCCTAACCCGCCCGCGTCGGCACCCTCCATTCATGACTTCCCTAGCGCCACCTCTGCCTCCTACCGCCGTCTCTATGAGCGCCCCCGCCCCGACACTGGCCCAACCGCCATCCTCCACCGCTTGGTCGGTGGCGTCCTCGCCGCCCGCCACCTCCACCGGGCCGGTTTGTCGCAGTCGGCCTCCCTCTAAGTCCGGCGGTGATGAGCATCGACCTCAGCAACCCCAAACCCCTAACCCGGCAGCCCTAACCCCGTCGGCGGTTAGCCGGAGATGGAGAAGAGAGGCAGATGGGGAGGAGAAAAAAAATCAGGTGGTGATGAGCCCTAGAACACTAGGGTGTTATTTAGCTTTTGCCTAAAAAATGGTTGTTTAGTCTAACATAGATTTCCCAAGTGTAGCTCGTGATGTTACAACATAGAGCTCTCATGGTAAACAATCAAGACCCACAAGAATTTTAGATTGGAACACAAGTAACAGTATAAAAAGTGTCTCATACATGAAATTCTTACATTTTAAACAGTACCTAAAGCTTTGCCGTGTACTCAAAATTCATCTCAAACAGTTCAGTTAACTCCATATTTCCCCTTGACGCGCAAAAAATGAGAAGAGAGAAAATAATTTGAAAACAAATCCCTCACCTTGTGGACCATATATCATATAATTCCTTCAGGTTGTATCAAGATATATATCGTTTATATTTTTCCAGTACTTGTGCATATAATCCAGTTCAAACCCCTCTAAATAAACAAACTATATGCGAAATGCAATACACGGACCATCTTATCAGCGATCATTTGGTTTTCCATGGGAACAATCTCAAGTTGAACAAGTTTATTGGTTGACTCAAAAACCATGGATTAGTGACGTCCCACCTACCTGATCAAGTTGAGGTTTGGGAACAGGTAATTCATCTATGGGTCACTCTTTTTTTAAAAAGTCATCAGTGGCCCCTATAACTTGCTCAAATACTTTTTTCATTTGAAATAATTTTGACGATTTTTTTTTCTCGGCAACATATCTTCAAAAACTTATAACATTTTCATATAAACTCAAGTGGAGGTACACTCAACACCAAAATTGTATATCTCGATGAGATCTACAACTTTATAGTTCAAATTGTGTCTATTTGAATTCATTTTGGTCCTCAAATGATTGACACAATATTTAAATTCAAATTTCAGATCTGGATAGTATATCGATTATTTGAACCTCAAGATGATTTCAAATGAAAAAAGTTTGAACTACAAAGTTGTAGATCTTGATGAAATCTACAATTTTCATATAAAGTTTATCTTAATCCAAGCCTCAAAATGGGTAGTCCCTACCGCCGTTTGAAATGGCGATTTGGTGGGTACCACCGTTCCAAATGGTAGTAAAAGTATAATTTTGCAGAACTTTGAGAGAGATATATTTTTATACATTTGTAAAAAAATAACTATAAAAATAAAATCATCGTTCAAGGCTTGCGCTGACTCGAGGTCCATGATCTCACTCTCACAACAAAAGTCTCAAGTCGTGATCCAACCGTACCTGAGTAGGATCAACTTGCACTGTGCGGTGTGGTTTAAGTTCATTCGTCGTCGGAGAGAGAGAATGAAAGCGCACACACTTTTTCTCTCTACTGGATAAACAGTAGTACGACGGCTCACCGGTTCCCACACGATACAGTCTTGGGATCGGATTCAGCAAGGCAGCTAGCTGCAAGTCTCAGTGTCGATAGACACAGATGCAACGTGTGATTCCTCGAATGCTTATCCGATCTTGACCATCATGAACCAGGATGACCAACCATTCTTCGACGATCACAGTCGATGTGCCATGGCATGCATGAGCACGAGCAAGCTGATGTCCGCTACTGTGTACTTCACTGCTGACGCGCTTTTTCTTCCTCTTCTATGGTTTTTTTCCTCTCAGGTTATCCTAGCCCACTAGTTGAAACTTTAAAAATGTTATATTGTTGTTCAAAAAAAAGGTTTTATTAACACCTTTTAGGTACTGGGTTCCCGTGAAAGTGAAATTTCAGATGAAAGGTAAAAAAATCCACACACGTATATCCCACGTCAAAGCATATGACATGACCTGATCCAATATCACACGACTGCGATAGTCCTATTTACGGGTGCAGCGGTCACATAAAAGCACATGTATGACTGTGGACCCCGTATATTTTGTAATTTGTAGTGTGTGCCAAGTTTAAGTAAAATATATGTGAACTTACAGTATATATACGCCCATATAGCTTCAGTGGATACGCGCCTATATCTTCTATGCGTACATGCTGCTTGCATGTGTAGTTCTGTATATGTATGCACAAATCATAAATAAAAAAGAAAGAAATGTGTGTCATGTATGGGCTCAATATTTACGTGTCCAACCTTAGCTTCGAATCTTCTACAGATGTCGAAGCCCTAACTAGTGAGACATGTTTAGATGGAGAGGTAAATAGTGTTAATGTGGTAAATTTGCCTCAAATTAGCTCTAAGGACAGCCGCAGTGGCAAAGGCAGTACATTCTCTATAGCACTGTCCACCTAGACTAGCGTCAATCCTAAAGATAACCCATTCAATGATCCTGCTATAGCACTCTCGTTGAAATAAATATGAGCCCCACGTGTCAGCTATATTTTAATCTTCTTGCTGCTCCCAACGTCATCTTCTCTTCTCATCCATGACGCACCGGACGTAGTGGGTCACGCGCAGCACGAAAAGTTGTGCTATCGGGTTACGCTGGGTTCATCGACATGCTTTTATCTCTCCTCATTACTCTTCCTTCCACGTAGGATGAAATCTGACCTGCAGTCACTATAGAGACTAACGGCACCCATTGCGGGTGTCCTATAAGAGTGTCAAACATGTAGGGTAAATGAGGTTGAGAAAATGTGGAGCTCCTCTGATTTCATTTGCCTCCCAAGAGTGCTAAGTTTGGGGAAACTCCTGCATCCCTCTTCCACCTCTTTATTATGCAAATGGTCTAGCCACTAACATTTGTCAAGGGTAAATGGAAGAAGAAAAACATTTGTTTTGAGATAAATATTTGCTCCAACCATCCAAACACGTCCTAGGTCGATCACACCGCCGTCGCAACGATCAGGGCCGCTCGTTGACGCCGCCTCGGCCTGCCGGCCGCCGCCGAAGTTCCAAGCCAGTGAAAGGTAGACCGCGCGCCACGACGCCGGCGATGTTGCAGGCGGCGATCCACGCCGACTCCAGCGACGCCTCGCCTATGGCTTTCTTTTTTCCTCCCAGCCTCCGTCACAAATTAGCCATACGCATATGGAGCCAACAACTCGCAGGGGACGCGCCGTCAGATTCTATTCGAGCGGTGCGTACACGCAACGTCGTTGACCAAGCCACGGAGGTCGGCCGTGCTGTCGCCGGCGAGCAGTGTGGCGACCGGCTGCAACCTCAGATCATCGTGACGGGTTGACTACTTGACTGACGGCGACCTCCTGGTCTGACCTAGGTTTTTAGACTGCTCTTTGTTTCGTTGTGCTTCGTATTAACACCCTGTTCGTCTGGCTTATCAGCCACCAGTCAGCGGTACTTTTCTCTCAGAACAAATCAGCATCAGCCACCAGTCGTCAGCCAGACGAACAGGGTGTAAGTTCATTTGCTAGCTTCCTGCTCTCCCCGTTCCAAATTTAAGTCATTATAATATTCCTGAAAAATCAAAACATACCAAATTTGATCAAAATTTGCTCTCCCCACTTAGCTTTGATGTATTTTTTCACCGTATTTGGAATGGATGGAGTATGTAATAATGGAACCTAGCTTTGATGTATTGTTTACTTTTCATAACGTGGTGGTTGTCCTATGTCTTTTTTCTAAAAATATACATAAATAACTGCTACCCTATTGTATTCCCTCCATTCCAAATTGTAGTTTGTTTTGTTGTCAAATTTTTTTTTGTAGTTTGTTTTGGTTTTTTTAAATTTTAAAATATTATTATGCACGTAGATATATTATATGTCTAGATGCATAATAATATCTATGAATCTAGAAAAATCAAAAAGACATACAATTTGAAACGGAAGGAGTATCAAAATATTTTATCGTTGTTTGGCTTTTCCTCGCAACACTTACCATTCATCTTATTAAAAAAATATTGGTGTGTGCGCGCAATGTGAGAAAATAAGCATAATAAAATACTTTGATAATAAAAGTAAGTCATAACCAAATAAATAGATGACTTACATAACTTTTTTAATAAAATGAATGGTCAAATATTTGACTAAAATTAATAACGATAAATATTTTGATACAAAGATAATTCAGATTAACATGTAGTAATAATAATAAAGCCAACTCCATAAATAGAGCAAAGCACGCACGCAGCCGCCTATCTGAGGTTATTAGTTGCAGTACTAGTGCCTAGTGCGTACTAGAGCAGTAGAGCTAGACTGGTATAGTGATCACTAGAGTATTACTGATCAGTGAGCTAGCTAGCGAGTGTGTGTGTGTGATCTCTGGCTGGAAACTGGAATATATAATCCATGGGCATTTCCAACAGGCTCCGGCCGGCTCTTGGCCGGATCACCTCCTCCGTTGCTTCCACTGCCAACTACGGCATCACCCGTGTCATCAGCTTCACCGATTCCTTCAACGAACGAACCAGCCTGCTGCTCGACGCCGCGCTCGCGTACGAACACGAGCCCCCGTCCCCGTCGCCGGCGCAAGCGCAAGACATCGACGAGCTCCTTCTGATCACCACGACAGTTGGCACGTTCGAGATCGAGTCGCCCCCAACGCCACCGGCGCCGGGCACCGGCGGGGGCCAGGGTCAGGAGCCGGCGGCCGCCGCCACCACGCAGGACGACGCGGAGTCGAAGCGCGTGGCCAAGGTCGTGCACACCGTGTGCCTCTTCGCTGCGTCGGCGTCGCTCCTGCTGTTCGTCAACCCCCCGCGCGACCAACGCCGCGGCGGCGGCGCAATGGTCGGAGCGAACCTGGCGTTCGTCTGCCTCGGCCTGTTCGGGAGCCTGGGCCTATCCATGTTCTCCATCATCGCGCGGCCCGGCGAGCCGGCGGTGGCCAGGGTGCAGAAGTGGGGGATGGTGGCGGCGGAGGCGTCCGTGCTCGCGGCGTCGGCGCTGCGCATGGCCATGATGCTCCCCGCGGCGTCGCTGGAGTCGGCGTGGATCACCGCCTTCGTCCTCGTGGTCGTGGCGGTCTACCTTTCACTGGCTTGGAAGTTCGGCGGTGGACGTCAGGCCGATGCGTCGTCGTCGTCGTCATCGAGCGGACCAGCTGGTCATGGTGGTAACGGCAGTGTTGCCGACCTCCATCATTAAATATATCAGTTTAAAATAAGTAAATTAATTTAAAATAAACTAACTAATTTATCATAAATGTCATATATTTAAGGACAGATGGAGTACATATATACTAGGTCCATGAGACCATGACACATTAATTCCTTTCCTTCCTCTTTTATGGAGTACATTTGTACAGAACTACAAGTGCACATTGCATGTACATAGAATGAAGACATGGACGCGTACGTATATATGATCGTATATCCAATCCAACGGAATAAATAACATAAAAATATAAGTTCGCACATTCTATTTAAACTTGCACATACTACTAATTATATATAGGGTCCGATTATATATATGCTTAATTAGATCTAGGAAACATAGTAGTATAAACATAGACGTTCACATATACGTGCACGCGCTTGATCGTCGTCCCTACACGTACACGCCCTTATTATTATTCTGCCCTATATATAGATTGAAACGACAATCTAGAGGGGGCTCCCAATTCTGGCAAGGCTTGCATAAAGTGAAACACTTGTTTAAATGGGGAGCAATATACAAGGCAAGGAAAGGAGATAAAATCCGGTTCTGGGACGATGTTTGGCTGGGAAACACGCCACTGAAAACCCAATATCCAGAACTGTACAAGTTCTGTGATGATCCTACAGCTCTTGTTGAGGATTATTATGATATAGACGGCTGGGGGATAGGCTTCAGGAGATCGCTGACGGTAAATGAGGATGAGCAAAGGGTAGCCCTCCTCGATCGTCTACAGGAGATCTGCTTGGAGCCTTCAGCTAGAGATGAGGTGGAATGGACCCTGGATAAGTCGAAAGAATTCACAACAAAATCCCTATACAGATTCATCACGCACAGAGGGGTGTGCCTAGCTAATTCTAGTAACCTCTGGAAAACTAAACTCCCCCTGAAAATCAAGATATTTCTTTGGCAACTCTCCAATAATAAACTCCAAACTGCTGCCTCCCTGAAAAGGAGAGGCTGAAAAGGAGAGGTTGTTGTCGAAAACATTGATCACATATTCTTTCAGTGCTCGATAGCGCGCTTCACTTGGTGCTGTGTTAGGGGTATTTTTGGTTGGAACAGTATCCCTACTTCATGGGACAGTTTGCAAGGGGGCTGGCTGCCCAGCAATCTGAGATTACCATATAGACTCAGTCTTTTCGTGTTTGCAGGTTTAGCCTGGGCGTTATGGAACTCCCGCAATAAAATGGCGATTGAGAAAAAAAATTCCTTCAAATCCTTTGGATGTAATCCGGTCTAGTGTGATGTTTATGCATAAATGGATGCCGCTGTTGAAGGAGGATGATCAGGAGACAATTGGCAAGGTGCTGGACAAGATGAAAAGCTTCGTGGGCGACTTCGAGCTTAGCGAGCTGGTGGCATCAGACGTAGCTGTTCTGTAGCTTTGTATTAGACATACTCCGTCTGTTGTACGTATCAAACTTAATTGCTTTCAATAAAAAGCAAAGTAAATCTCTTTCCAAAAAAAAAAGATTGACTTGATTCGTTCTACGCATTCTAGAACGGGAGCAACACGTGGGTGACGTACCGAGCTTTCAAAATCCAAAGTACTATGCCTTTCGTGGGTGAAGCGGAGAATTCAAACCAAAATGGATGCCAAAATGCAAGAAGCAATCCTCATCCTCCACACACACACTACTACCGTAGGGACCGGAGAGACGACGACACGCACCAAGTTGGCGGGCGGCGCGGTAGCATGACGTACGTACGTACGTGCGTGCGTGCTCGAGGCGTCGAGCTCGAGCTATATATACATGCATGCATATGCATGCCACAGCCGAAATGGTGACCGATCTCGATATATGACCGGCAGGCAGTCGAATGTCAAGGCGTTCACACTTCACTGTACCACTCAACGCCCAGGCTAGTTTTATCTGCTTCGTTCGGTTTCTTTCGTGGACTTTGATTTGGATCGGTCCGGTTCCGTTCGACTGCGACTTGCACACTACTGGAGATGAGTACCCAAAGGATGGGAATATTACTACTAGCTCCTTGCAGAGACGTAAAACACACTACCGTTTCCGCACTTTGTTAGACTGTCCGCACTGGGGTACTGCACCCCGAACGGGATGCAGCCTCCAGTCCGCCTTTGGCGTTTTTGGCCCCGCAGCGGCGGACTGGACGCCGAACGGGATGGTCCCGTTTCCCCTCCGGAGCGCTAGATAGAGCGCGGTACGGCAGGAGCGCTATGCGCTGACGGGGCACAGGGCCCGCGCGGGTGCGCGCCGTCCCAACCACCACCGCCGGAGCAGCCGGATGGACAGAGAGAGGAGGGACGCGCCGGTCCGGTCGTCCGCCTCGCGCCGTCGTCGCGGAGAATCGAGCAGGGGAGGGGATGGGCCGGAGGAACTGCTGCGCAGGGAAGCGGAGCCACGGTGCCGAGGTCGACGTGGTCGTCGAAGAGGAGCCCGCCGTCGATGTCGGCCCGGCGAGGAGGCGCGCGTCGTCGACCTCGAGCTGGTCGGCCGCCGCCGACAACCCGCGCAGGGAAGCTCCGCCGCGGTCGTCGCCACGCCGCGGCCGCCGCCGCCCAATCTCGGTGACGCGGAGGAGGCCGACCACGCCGGGAGGGAGGGAGGAGCCGGCGCCGGAGCTCAAGCCCCATCCATGGCCGCCACGAGGAGGTCGGCAGAGGAAGGGGCCGGCCCCCGGCGCCGCCGCCGTCGATCTGGGGAGAGCAGGGGGCGGGAGGTGGATCCGCCGGTGGCGTGCTGCCGCGCGTGCTTCACCTTGCCGAAGTTGCCCTCGGCCGTGGATCGAGGAGGAGCTCCCGGCCGTGGATCGAGGGGCGCCGGCCGGCCTCCCGTAGCCGCCGCACCGGCCACACCGCCGGCCGGCCTCCCGTAGCCACCGCGCCGGCGTCCGCACGAGGAGGCCCGCCTAGAAGGGAGAGGAGGGGGCGGACGCGGTGAGAGGGAGGGGCGACGCCGGGGTAGGTGGGGGATTGGGGAAGGAGAGAGAGTGGGGAGAGAGGGGGAAGAAAACAGAGTATGACGCATGGGCCCGCAGCGGTAGTTGGTATAGAGTTTGAGACATAGAGGTTCACGAGTGCGGAAAAACTGAAACTAGACTGGAAAATGTGGATGACCAGGCGGGAATATTCCTTTTAGGGGTTGAGTTTGGAGTTTGACGAGTGCGGACAGTCTAAGAAAGTGCGGAAAAACTGAAACTGGACTGAAAAATGTGGATGACCATCTCGCTGACGTCATTTTTGCATGGTAAATGAGCGCAAAGTAGACCTGTATGCACGATGCACCTACGAGCGAAAAGATGCTTGCGTTTTTAAAAAAGTTATTTAGATCGGTACCATTACAATTTTCCAAATTTGGAGATATACCATTACAATTCGTCTATTCTCAAACGTGTCATTGCAATTCTCTCTTTGTCTGAAATATACCATTGCTTACCCTTTCACTGTGTTTCTCGAAAAATTTGGACCAAATTGCCCCTATCTTCTTCCTCTTCCTCTCTCATCGGCGGCACCACCCTCGCGCCCGTCCGACGTCCGCGCGCCACCACCCTCACGCCCCGTCTCAGCAGGTGACCTCCGCCCCTCGCATGCCCCTGCCCGGCTCAGCGCCCTCCTCACTACGTCGAGAACGAGGCCGCCCGCACGGGCCATCCACGAGGGGCCTGACACCATAGAGGAGCTCCTGGACCGGTACATCATGAAGAAGCTCGCGGCGGTCCTCGATGACGACGCGGCGGCCGCTCATGAGCACACTGTCGGGCATACTCTATGCTTCAATCAAGACCAAATTCTAGTCAACATCGAATCTGAATCACGAACAGAGTTGCCTGTCGGTTTCCAAGATTCTCAGTGGAGTCAACGCCCGCAGCTCGACGGAGCTTGATTTGGCATGAGAGCAGCGTCGTCGAGGAAGCCGCACCGGTGGCGGCGGAGGAAGCCGCGACCCCGCCGCCGGCCTAGACCTGCCAGAGGCCAAATCCCCACGCTCCGCAATGGCCTCCGCAGCCAGCTTCGCGGGCGGAGAAGTGAGAAGGGGAGAGCAGCCGACAGGGAGGGAGAGAAGAAGAGGAGGCCGCCGCCGCTTGCCTCGCCGCCGCTCTCCGCGCAGGGACGGCGAGCTGCGAGCAGGGGAGGGGCCGAGGGAGGGAAGGATGAGTCACACGGGGGAGAGAGAGGAGCCGTGTGGCCGCTTGTCCCTGAGCTCCAGCTCCGGTGGACGAGAGAGAACGTGTGAGAGGAAGAACGAGAGGAGTGAAGATGAAGAGGAAGAAGATAGGGGTAATTTGGTCCAAAATTTTTGAGAAACAAGGTGAAAAGGTAAGCAATGACATATTTCAGACAAAGAAAGAATTGTAATGATATATTTGCAAATAGACGAATTGTAATGATATATTACCAAGTTTGGAAAATTGTAATGGTACCCATCCAAATAACCTTTTTAAAAAACAAAAACAAAAGAAATGCTTGCCTAAGGACTCTCCTGCTGGGTAGGTTTCCTGCAAGGAATTTCCTCCGTCCAGTCCGACGGTGCAGCAGCAGGCCCGTGTGGGGATAAATTGGACCGTTGGGATCACCATGCATGACGGGCTCCCGATGTCAAAGGCCGAACGAACATGGGCCCGAGAACTTATATGTCTGCACACGTGTTGCCTCCTTCCTATCCGCCGAATTTTTTTTTATATTTTTTTCTCTATTTTGCAAAAATAAATGGTCCGCCAGAAATTTAGCAAAACTATACATCTGCCGCCGTGCGGCACGGCGGCAGGGGCCGTGGCCCACGGCCAGACGTGGGCCCGTAGCGTGCGACGGACATACCGCCGTACCCCACGACGGTAGGGACATACCGCCGTGGGCTACGGCGGCAGCAGGCCTGGTACCGCCGTGCCCCACGGCGCTAGGAACTACTGCCTATATAAGGCCGAAATTCAGCCGAAAATGTCATAATAATTCGAAAAAAAAGAAAGAGAGGGGGGAGAGGAGAAGGGAGTGAGGAGGAGGTGGTGAAGGTGCGAAGCTCTGCCGGTTTTTCGTCTCGTTAGAGGTAATACTCTGGTACTTAATATTTTCAACTGTGATAATTCATATTTTGAAGTACTATTTTAGTGTAGATCTGCTTAGTAAAAATATAGTTTTAGTGTAGATCTGCTTAGTAAAAATATAGTTTTAGTGTAGATCGATTAGTAAAATTATAGTCGTAGTGTAGCTCTGAGTAGATATATTTTGTAGTTACAGATCTACTTGTTAATACCATTTTTTTTCATGCTGTCAGACATGTCGGATGCAGTTACTGTCAAGTTGTATTTCGGTAATGGGCAGATTAGATATGGTGAACATGGAGTTGACTTGTCAGAATTTAATTCGGTTGACCATGTGATTAGAAGAGCAGCCGAAAGAACTTGGGGTTTGACAGGACCCAATATTATGGGTACCCAATAACAGCGATTACGAGCGACTATCACGGCCACGATGGCCTCCGGGGTATTTTTGGTGGTTTTCTGGATTTATTTTCATGCAGGAAAACGGCCACAAAATCAAGTGGTACTCCAGGGTTTATTTCAGTGAAGAAAAACGTTCAGAAATCAAGACTATCTCCTCACGTACACACCTGCCAGGACACTTCCGGCTAGCTGGAAGCTTCCCCGAGTGGTTTTGGGCTCATGCATGCACCAAGAATCAGAGGCATTCATTGTCTGGGCCACTTGCCTGGCTCCTCACGCACACCTGTTGAGCATGCAAGAGCTCAGTCTCTCTCACCCTCTCTCTCCACTAATGTAACCTGCTCCCCTTGGCATATAAAAGGGAGAGCAGGGGTCCTTTCCAAGGGACAGGCTCTGACTTTTACTTTTTCCTTCTCTCTTCTCATTGGAGGGAAGGGCCCTCTCATTTTTTTCCTTCTTCTACCTTCAGCCATCCGTGGCTCAAAAGCTACAGAGGCTTGGGAACGAACCCCCTCTCTCACCCATTTGTAACCCCTACTACAAATCAGCGCAAATAACACAGCAGCACGAACTGGACGTAGGGTGTTACTCTCCGGAGGCCCGAACCAGTATAGATCCTGTGTGCCCCCCCTGTTTGCGCAACCGTCCGAGGCCCGGCACGCAATCCGAGAAATTATCTGCCGGCGGTTACAGAACCCCGACAGTTGGCGCGCCAGGTAGGGGTCTGTTGCGTGTCACGAGGTTTCTTCAGGTCTCGGGCGGCCAACTACGACTACAATCAGCAGCGACCCTGGCACCACCGACGACGACCGGGGCGAAAACCACTCGGAAGAACAATTACAAGCTACTCGAAGGATGCTGCACCAGGGCCCAAGCAACTCAACACGGCCTCTCCTCCGACCACCTCGAAGCGGCCCGGCGCAGCGCGGCAGCGCGCCGCATCCCCCGCCTTGATTCGGTCCGACACGGTGCCTCGTCTCCTTCGCCTCGGCCCCGTCTCAGCGACATGACGACCCGACGCAGGATATCCCGCGGCGGCCTCTCAACTTTTCTTCACAAGAGTGAACCATCATCACCCGCTTCAGGAATCCGAGATTTGGTTTTCTTCTTTTATTTTCTCTCTCTCCTATTGATTCACGCAGGAAGAAAAAACCAAATCAGCTTCTTCCAGTCGCAAGAGCCAGCAGCGGCAGGCAGCAAGCAGCAAGCCGTAAAATCCTCATGCAGCACGCCACCACCCGTCGTGGCCTGTGCCGCGCAGGCCCCGCCTCGTGGATGCCGTCGGCCTGGCTTGGCCGCGCCTGGAGAGCAGCGGAGCTCGACGAGGGGAGGAGCCAGTCAAGATCCCGCGCCGCCGATCGCTGCCTCTCCTCCGGATCTCCACTCCGCTGCTCTCCATCTCCCTGATTCAGCCCGTGGATCCCAGGGGCTGGTGGATTGACTCGTATGTTTGCGCGAGATGGCCGGCCGTGCGGCCCTTCGCCGTCTCCGCCACGCCGTGGCCGACGACGCGGCTCACCGGCGCCTCCCGCCGCCGCGGCCAGCGCGCGAGCTCGCTCCATCACCACCCTCGGTGCTACGGCCTCCCGGGACGGCCGCAGATGACCAGCGGGCCGCTGCGACCTCCTAGACGACTCCGTCGACGCGCCCTGCTCCGAGCCCGCACCAACGGCCAGCGGCCCTGCCCCAACGTGGCAGCACGACGTCCACTGACCCGACTACGACACTGTAACGCGGCTTGCGGCGTGTTTCTTTCCGATGATCGGCGACGCGCGCGCGGCCTCCGCGACCACCTCCACCTCGAGCGGCGACGCAGCGCCGCAGGTCTGCGCTCCTCCTCCTCGGGACACGCCGCGGCTCGGTGCCCACGCCCCTCTTTCTCAAACAGCGAATCAACGCGGGCCCGCCAACGGCGACCCGGCGCTCGCAGCTCGCTCCTCCTCGGCGACTTGACACGGCGCCCGCGCCGTGACCTCCTCCTCTCCGGCCGCGGCGGCGACCGCGCAGCGACCTCCTGCTCCTCGGGGCGCAGCCCGGTGACCCGGCTGCTTCCTCCACAACTTCGAACCGCTACCAGACGCGGGTCCAGCCGACGGCGGCGGCGCGACGCTCGCGGCCGCCTCCTTCAACACCTCCCCGCGACTCCAGGCCGGGGACGGGAAGACCTGGCGGCGCGGCCGCAGCCCCGCGGCAGGACGTGCGGAGCGAGACCCCGGCGGCGGCATGAGCAGCGCGGACCCCGGCGGCCGGACGAACTCGCTTCCGCATCTCCCCTGCGGCGAGCTGTCCTCCCCTCGGGAGATGCGTTTCCTTTTTTCCTCTTTTTGCAGGATTAGTGCTCGAGCATCATGGCGAGCTGCTCACAACTACTCGGAGAGCTCGGGGACCAACGACCACTCGTGCGAATCGGAAACCACTCGGGGGCGGGCGGAAACAGGTCGTGCGAGCGGGCTACTCGGGAAAACTGTTCGGGGACAGACAAAACAAGTCGTGCAGACCAAGTCCGCTACCTGTGCGGGGACGGCTTGCGTGCATGCAGCAATCTAGTCGTGCATGCAAGCTACTCGAAGACTCCTACTAGCCAGGCGAATCAAGTACAGGCTCGCATGCATGCGGCATACAACAAAAGAAGGGGCTCGCATGCGGCATGCAGTGTACCACTGGGAACCACAACTACTCGTGCGAGTCGTGAACTACTCGGATGCGCTCCGACTTCCACGGCACGAAGACGCCCTCTACTCTGCCATGGTTCCCGGCGTCATCGGCCACGACGACAACGGTGGCCGCGGCACCGACGGCCGAGACGACGCCAACGGCAACCGCGACCCACCGGCGGCCACGGCCGCGACAACGCCAACGGCAACCGTGACTCCGCCGGCGACGACGGCGGCGGTAGCGACATCCTGGACAGCGGCAGCGGCCTGGCTTTCCCTGTTCTTCTGAAGAAACCGAGCAGCTGCAACTCGTCTCTCCTCCTCCAACCGGCAAATCCTGCTCCCCTTGATTTTCTTCCACCAAATACGATTCCCCATCGAGCAATGTACCGGTGGCCACCAATCGAGTAGCAGCTCTACTCTTTTTCCTCCCTACGCAGCAGTCCGACCTGCACGACGACGGAATCCGAGAGGCGCGGGGCTCGACCCATCCGCCGGCGCGGCGCGCGGCGCCCGACGCCCTCGCCTCGGCGCCCGGCGCGGCTCCAGAATCAACCTTCTCATCACACTGCAACACGGCACGCTCGACCCCCGCCATGTGACGCCGGGGCCCGACGCGGTGCTCTGCCTCCTCCACTTCGCCGCGGTCGACGACGCGGCGCCACTCCCTCGCGGTCGTGCCGGTCGCGTTTCCGTTTTTTCCTTCTCCTATCTGTGCAGGGCTGAAGCGCCGACTCGTACGGCGGCAGCGCGATGCAGCACAACGGTGTGCAAGGCAACGCACAGGGTAGGGGCTGCGGCGGTGAAGGATGGAGCGACGCGGCGACCCCATTCCACCTCGGCGCGGCCGGCAGCTCGACGCCCCCGTCCTTCACCTCGACGCGGAGGTCGCGGGCGGAGCGGCGCCACGGCGCGGCAGGCGGTCGCCCGGCCCAGCTCCCGACCTCCTCGGAACGAGGCTACTCGACGCGGCTCCCTCCACTGCTTCCTCGTCTTCACGCCGGCGCCCGCCATTTCCTCCTTGCGACGCGGCGCCCGTCATCCTCTCCTCGTCACCCGATGGCGCGTGCCCGCTGCCTCCGTCACCTCGAACCAGACCGGCACGGCGTCGTGGCCCAACGGCGCGGCGGCTCTTTCCTCGACTCCGCCTCAGCGCGGTCCGCGACTCGGTTCCTCCTCTTCCTCGCGATATGGCGCACGACGGCCCCGCACTGCGCCTCCTCCGCCGCGCCACACTGCGAGCCGGCCCCACATCGCACTGTGCCTACTCCTCCTCGCAGCGGCGGGACTCGACGGCCGGGCGTGCTGGCACCTTCCCCTTGCGGTGAGCCGGTCCTCCCCAGACGGGCACGCCCTTTTCGCTTTTTGCAGGACCGATGCCCAGACGCTGTGAACAAGCTGCTCGGGAGAACTACTCGGAGGCGGTCGGAGACGAAGGGAAGTCGTGCGAGGCGGAAGGTGCTCGTGCGAATCGCTCCTACTCGGGGATGGACACGAATCTACTCGGACGGGGCGCCCTTCTCGTGCGAGGCGGAGAGTACTCATGCAAGGCGGAAACTCCTCGGAAGGACTTCTCAGAGGAACTCCTCGGAGGGTGTTCTCGTGCGAGGCGGAGAGTACTCGTACAAGGCGGAAGGGACTCGTGCGAACGAGGCTACTCCGAGAAACTCTTCGGGGACGGAAAAACAAGTCGACAAAGCCGCTTCGAGCAATGTGATGGATGGCGGCAAGCCGAGACTGACCACTGCGTAGCCGCTCGTCGTCGTACGCCGTCCGCTCGACCACCGCGAGCGACACGAAGCTCGGGGGCTGGTCAGGACGGGCCCGGGAATGACGCGCCGACTCCCCCGACGCGAACAGAAATCGAGCTAAGCGTACTTTTAGCACCACCGTTTCTCAGTTATAACACACCCTGGCATGCGTCGCCGGAACATATCAACGCATATCTTTTTCCTCTCTGACACAAGTCGCTAAAAGTACTCGGGAAGCACACGCCTTAAATCGTGAAACCTCGACCCCACGCCTACACTTCCCACGTGTGCACGCGGCCTGCTCCCTGCGCTACGGATGCGGCTGTCGGGGGTCAGGTGCTTAAACGCAACAGGAACACTTCCCGAGGAAATTAAATAGACTTAAAAGAGTTGGACTTAGATTTCTTGTTGTAAACTGACAAATGCTCTTTCCTCAAAATTGGAATTTGTCGCACCATGTACTGCTGTCCCCCGATTTCCTTTTGCAGGAACACAACCGCAGACTCGGCCCTCGCACTCGGGGGCTGGGGGACGGCGACTACCACCTGGCCCTCACGCTCGGGGGCTAGACGACTACTACTGACGGTCGCGACGACAGCAGCGCACTCTTCCGGTGGCCCCGGCGGCTCCTCGCGGCTCTGCGCCCGAAGGTCGGCGCCACGCACCGACGACAGGGAGTTCGAAGGCTGGCCCGTCTAAGGGTTCGACAGCCGCTCCCGAAAACCCGAGCGAGGGGCGGCGAGGGATGGGCCCCAGCGGCCGGAACCCGGACGCACGAGCGTCGCGGGCATCCTGAACTGCGTTCGAGTCTTGATGGAAAAAGAGGTCATGGTTTTTCCCCCTGACGGAAAGGCGACGAGCCGCCGAGCCTAACCGAACGGGCTCGGTAACTAGATGACTTCACCATCAGGAATCTGAGGTCGATCACCAGCTGATCCATTCGGAGCCCGGCGAATGGGGCTCCGAGGCTTCACTCGAACTCACCCGCATGCAGCTCACCGGGTACCGAGGCTCGGCCAACGAGGCAAGCTTCAAAGTCACCCAACCCCTCCTTCCTGACGAAAAGGAAGCGTGAGGGAGACGCAACGAAAAGGGACACCGACTCCCCGACTAGAGCCTCGCGCCGTGCGAGATCACCAAAAATTCATCTTCCTCCCGCAAACTCGGGTGCAACTACACACCTAATGAACGATGTTCGACTCTAAAATCGTTAACCCTGCGAGCGAATCTTCGACTCCCCCGCGGGCTCGGGGGCTACATCCGGCGGATGCGCTCGCGCGCACCCACCGGGAAAATCAAGAACAACACTAACACCAAAACACTCTCGACTGAGCCTGGGAACGAGTCTACAACTCCCTCCCAGGCTCGGGGGCTACTGACGGGACCCAATATTATGGGTACCCAATAACAGCGATTACGAGCGACTATCACGGCCACGATGGCCTCCGGGGTATTTTTGGTGGTTTTCTGGATTTATTTTCATGCAGGAAAACGGCCACAAAATCAAGTGGTACTCCAGGGTTTATTTCAGTGAAGGAAAACGTCCAGAAATCAAGACTATCTCCTCACGTACACACCTGCCAGGACACTTCCGGCTAGCTGGAAGCCTCCCCGAGTGGTTTTGGGCTCATGCATGCACCAAGAATCAGAGGCATTCATTGCCTGGGCCACTTGCCTGGCTCCTCACGCACACCTGTTGAGCATGCAAGAGCTCACTCTCTCTCACCCTCTCTCTCCACTCATGTAACCTGCTCCCCTTGGCATATAAAAGGGAGAGCAGGGGTCCTTTCCAAGGGACAGGCTCTGACTTTTTACTTTTTCCTTCTCTCTTCTCCTCGGAGGGAAGGGCCCTCTCATTTTTTTCCTTCTTCTACCTTCAGCCATCCGTGGCTCAAAAGCTACAGAGACTTGGGAACGAACTCCCTCTCTCGCCCATTTGTAACCCCTACTACAAATCAGCGCAAATAACACAGCAGCACGAACTGGACGTAGGGTGTTACTCTCCGGAGGCCCGAACCAGTATAGATCCTGTGTGCCCCCCTGTTTGCGCAACCGTCCGAGGCCCGGCACGCAATCCGAGAAATTATCTGCCGGCGGTTACAGAACCCCGACAGGGTTCCATTACCAACTTTTTTTATAGGGCATTCCATGTAGATGCAAAGCAACATGACTTGTCCATTATGGCTCTAATCAACAGGAGTGAGGTAGTATATTGGGAGCTTATGCCACTTCGAGGCACTGAACATTGGGGGAGTTATATCAAAACAGCATGTGAAATTGGTTTGACTGTGATGTTGTTTATCCAAGTTGTTCATAAGGTTGGGTCTAGTAGTCAAGTGCATGAGGAGGGTAGTGCTGCTCACCAGGGTGAGGCTGAACTACAAGCAGGAGATGGTCCTACAACTGAGCCACAAGAAGGAGATGGTGCTGCCACTGAGGCAGAAGAAGGAGATAGTGACACACCCTTTGAGGCCCGTGGTGAAATTGACGAGGGGGAAGTTAATGAAGAAGTACTCGGGCAGTACGAAATGGAGGCCGATGAGGATGAACGTGGGTTGGAAGAGGACTCCTCAGATGATGAGGATGACCCGCTAGTTCCAAGGGACTGGGACAGTTACAATTTCTCACAGCTATCTGTCAATCCTGGTGAGAATGTGTCCTGGGAGTATAGAGACAATCAGGTTTCTGTTGGCGCCATGTATAAGAGTGCAGTAGAGGTGAAGGATTCAGTGAAGAAGTGGGCCACCCTTACTTTGCAGAGAGAGTTCAGGGTAGTGAAGAGTTCTCCACACATATATATGATGTACAATGTGTGAAGCCCAACTGTCCTTTTCGAGTGTATGCTTCCAAGGGCAAGTGGAAAAATTACTGGGAGATCAGATCTGTTGTGGATCACACTTGTGTACTTGACCAGCTAGATCCAAGCCATCGTAATTTGTCGGCCGATTTTGTGGCCAGCCAGATGTTTGCTAAGATTGTGGAAAATCCTGCTTATGAGCCCAAGTCCATTATCTTGGCAATTGAGGAGAAATTTAGGTACCTGATAAGTTATGGTAAGGCATACATGGCGAAGAAGAAGGTATTGGAGATGAGGTGGGGTACTTACGAAGCATCCTACGACAATCTGCCTCGATTGCTGAACACAATTGCCACGCTCAATCCTGGTAGTTATTATGATATCAAGACTTATAATCTTGTATCAAGGCCAGGGAAGCAAGTCTTGCAGCGGGCATTCTTAGCATTGGGTCAAACTATTGCTGCCTTCAAACAGTGTTGACCAGTCATTTGCATAGATGGCACATTTCTAACAGGAAAATACAAGGGCACAATCCTTACAGTTGTGGCTGCAGATAGCAACAATCAGTTGTTGCCATTGGCAATTGCTTTTGCAGAGGGAGAGAATGGTGATAGTTGGTATTGGTTTCTGGAGAGATTGAAGCAGATGGTGGTGGGAGATGTGTCAGACGTGTGTGTGATACACAATAGACACAAAGGTATTTTGCAGACCATTAATGACATCAAAGAAGGTAGTAAAGAACGTCACAGAGCAGTGCATAGCAGGTGGTGCATGAGGCATATGGGAGCAAACTTTCATAGCCAGTTCAAGAACAAAGAACTTACACAATTGTTCAAGCGGTTATGTTCGACGAATCAGGAGAAAAAGTTCTACGAGCTATGGCAAAAATTAGATGATCTGACGAAGAAAGCATCAGAAGAGATAGCTAAGAAGCCAATAAGTACTGAACCCGGGGAAGAGCCAGTTTCTCTGGAGGACGTGGGGCTAGATGCTCCAAATGTCAGAAGGAGAAGGGGACGTGCTGTGAAGACCTTCAGCCAGTGGATTCAGAATGAGCCTAAGGAGAAATGGTGTCTCCTGTTTGATAAGGGAGGTGTGAGGCATGGGATAATGACAACAAATTTTGCTGAGGTCTACAACGCGGTTTTGCGTGGTGCCAGAGCTCTCCCTTTTGTTGGTATCATTGAGTTCTTCTTGTACCGCACAATGAAGTACTTTCTTGAGCATGCTACTGCAGCACATGCAGCTATGCAGGACTGTCAAAAGGTGTATTCAACATGGATGACTGAGTACTTGACCACAAAACAGAAGGCTGCTCTTGCTCACAGAGCTTACCCACAACCTCTACGTCGTGATCCCGGCGAGGAAGTTCAGTGGAAATATCAGATAAATTGCCAGTCCAAATCACAAAAAGCGAATGGTGAAATAACAATACAACAAACAGTTATTGGGAATCAGACATGCTCATGCTCTTGCCAGAAGCCACTGCTGCTACACTACCCCTGCTCACATGTGATCGTTGCATGCCTTGCAACAAAGAATAATCATTGGGGTCAGTACGTGCCTAAATACTTTTTCAAGCAAACCATTCTAGACACTTGGAACCACACTATTGAGGGCTACCTGCATCTTGGAACTTTCACTCAAGACCCCAAAGACAATGCGTTGTACATACCAAATCCAGATCCAACCATGTGCCAAGGTGTCGGTCGACGCAAGAAGAAGAGAATTAGGAACAACATGGACGAGGCTGAAGCTAGACCTCCGGCGTAGATATGCTCTAAGTGCAACAATCCAGGACACTCCTACAAGAAATGCACCGAACCATCTTACTTTTCCACTGCCACTTCTCCAGCACCTTCAGCTAGTGCACGTGGACGTCGTTCCCGTCGCTACACCGAAGGAATGCAGTGATCGTACTTGTTTGTGCTACCGTGTTGTAATATTTGAACCATTTCATTTGGCAAGGTCTTGTAATATTTGAACTTATGCATGTTATCGTGTTGTAATAATTGAACTACCTTTTCATTTGCTTGTTGTTTTCTTCTTGCCGTCAAATTTATTATCATATCCTGTTATGTATTGTTCTCTAATTTCAAATGAAACATGTAATGAATTATCATATTTCTCATCTTTTTTGTAGGCTTGCAATGGCTTCCTCGAGTCCTGAGTTGGACTTGGAGTTGCTCACCAATAGGAAGGACAAGGTTGCGGTGCCAAAGGGGATCCACACTCCTATGTGCTACTGCGGTGACAACTGTAAGCTTGTCAAGTGCAACGTTCTCGGGTACTGCTACGGGATGAGGTTCTTCATGTGCGTGAACTACGAGCATGACCCCCTCCCACCATGTCGCAATGTTAGACCAAAAGTAAGAACAAACTGCATTACTAAATAAATAATATGTCATTGCTATTTTATTATGTGCTAACTTGTCTTTGAAAAAAGACTCCACCTCCTCTCTGTGATTTTATGCAGTGGCTAGATTGTGAGCAGTCCGAACAAGCCAAGCGTTACGTCGAGGCGATGGGTCGTTCAGCACGTGAGAGGTGGCAAAGGATGGTTGATGCAGAAAAATGAGAAGAAAAACGTAAGGAGCAGCAGGAGGAAATTCGCATTCGCCGGGAGATGAAAGAACATGAAGCGGCCGCGGCCCGTGAAGCAGATAGAGAGAGGAAGAGGGAGAGAGCTCGCCGGGCTAAGGAAGCTGGGCCGGATGCCATGAGGAAGGGGAAATACCCCTGTTGTACCCAGTAGACGTAGAGTACTAGACGCCGAGTGCTACTGTATCCCTAAAAAATTATGATTTCATTTCATCATCCTCTAGAATCGGCTTGTATCTTTAAGAACTTGATTTCAGATGCATTAGAGCTTGTTTCCGCAAACAGTAAAACTCGTACTAGGGTGTGTTTCCTGTGAGTAATTGCGTCAAACAGTAGACACACAGGGTGTGTTTTCTATGAGTCACTGCACCAAACAGTGAACCTAGTACTAGGGTGTGTTTCCTCCGACTCACTGCACCAAACAGTGAACCTAGTACTAGGGTGTGTTTCCTCCAACTCACTGCACCAAACAGTGAACCTAGTACTAGGGTGTGTTTGAAAGGACCATGATGTCGCCTAGAGGGGGGTGAATAGGCGAGTCGATCAAATAAAACTTTTCCCCCGAAAACTTGAGCTCTCTGGTCCAGGCGGTTAGACCGCCTCCACAGGGCGGTTAGACCGCCCTGCTGCTTTCTGCTGGGGGAGGGCGGTTAGACCGCCTCCTGCAGGCGGTTAGACCGCCTCCTCGCAGAAAGCCAGCAAAGAGTGGCTCAAGCTCCTCTTGACTTCTAGCACGAACCAAACTTGATGAGTGGCCTTGGTAGATGGTCACAAGCAGGGTAATGATCCCTGTACAAAAAGATAAGCACACCCAAGTAGATCGAAGCGGAAGCAAATATAAATATGCTAGAAAACCACAAGTAAAGCAAACCACAATGGAGACACAAGATTTGTTTCCCGAAGTTCACTTCCACCAAGGAAGCTACGTCTCCGTTGAGGAGCTTGTAAGGGAACCACAAGAGGTCTCCCACAACAAGCCGGGTCTCTTTCAACTACTTTCCTCGATTCCACTAAGGCGATCTTTTCCACGAAGAGGCAAGATCACAGCCCTCACAAACTTGCCGCTGCTCACCACAACCTTGGGAGCTAGCCGGCGACGCCTAGCCGTCTAGGAGGCAAACCTCCAAGAGTAACAAATGCTTCAAGGCTTGTAGACGCGAATCACAAGTGCTCAAGCTATGGAAGGCTCTTCCTCAGCTCACAAAGCTCACTCTCTCAACCCAACACAAGAATAGAGCTTGAATCTCACAAATCTCACAAAGAGATGGTTGGGGAGAGGTTCTATGGCTTTGGCTCTTCAAAAACAGCAGGGGAAGCACACCAGCAACCCTTTTGTCAGCAGCTCCAACAAGTGGAGCTCGTGGGGTACTTATACCCCACTCAAGGAAAACTAGCCGTTAGAAAAGCGACCGGGGCGGTCAGACCGCCTGGTCAGGGTGGTTAGACCGCCCCCTCCAGCCAGTTTGAAAAACTAGCCGTTGGCTGACAGGGGGCGGTTAGACCGCCCCCCATGGGCGGTTAGACCGCCCTGGGCAGAGAGCTCCCAAAATCCCTTTTTCTCTTTTCGCAAACACTTCAAGACGTGTTGAAGTGGCTAGGGTTGGGTTAGAGGTTTGTTAGTTCACTCAGGGACAACTCAAGGCTATTTCTCACATAGGTCAACTAATGAGCACTTTTGATACTTGTCATGAAGCTAATGTTGCATCCCTCTTGATAGTACGGCATTCCTATACTCAAGGATAAAAGTAAATACCTAATCAACCTCTTGAGCTTGTATACCTTTCATCTTACCATACTTGAATGTGTTGAACTTGAGGGCTTCCAACAATTGCTATCTTCATAAGCACATCCATACTTGAGCTAGCAACTTAAGATCTTTCCATATAGCATAGGTATGCACGCTTAGATCCTTAAGTCACTCCATATTGCCAAACATAACATGTAGATGAGTTGCATTGCTTCACTCGGTTAAGGCTTGGATATGATACTTGGAGACCCCACGGATGCTAGAACTTCACCTTAGCAAAACACGAAATGGCGGACTAGCTAGGACCCCAAAGATTGCTTAGTCCCTCACCCTAGTCACCTCGGTTGATCTCTTCATCACTTACCCAAACCACATTGAGTTCGACTTTGCTTCATCTAAATTTGATCTTCATTTGAAATACCGCTTCAAATGTTTGTTCTTGATTGACAACAAATATGCAAGATTCCATCTAAGGACCATTAAGTCTGTACTCATACTTGTGTCCTCTTTCAACTACCACATGAAGCCTTGCACTTTAACTTGAGAGAAATATCAATTTCTCTTTGTATGATCCCTTTTATTTTTAGTCAAGCTACCACATTTCTTGGAGACATGTAATTCATCTTCACAAAATATCCCCAAAGTATAAATCCACTCAATCTTGACATAAACCAATTTGCATAAAGATCACACACTAGCTTGCCTTTAATTATTGTGAGCCAAATAGTATCCATTTAAATAAACAACAATTGTAGCCCATGAATAAACAATAAAAAACTGCTCAGAATCTTTAGACAAAACAAGTTAGACCTTTAATCGTTTTGTCATTCAATTCACCAAAATCCACGTAGGGGCCTAGATGCACTTTCAATCTCCCCCTTTTTGGTGATTGATGACAACTCGATTAAAGCTTACAAATAAATCGTTTAAGCGCATTTTTAATTCTTAGATATAGCTAGAGCTCCCCCTCAATGTGTGTTTTGAATGGAATTTAAAAAATCGGCCTCAAATGCCAAAAGCACATATTAGAAAGAAAACTATGAGAGCTCCCCCTATATCTTAGAATTAGTGGAGTGCTAGAGATGTGTGTGACAAAATAAAAATAAAATCGTGATGCATATGGCATGACAAGCATTCAATAAAAAAGATGTGTGTGCTGTTTGGGCAGGGGCGGTCAGACCGGGGTTGCAGGTCGGTTAGACCGCTTCCCCCATTCAGCCTACACAAAAACATTCACCAATTAATCCATGCATCACAACCTATCACAAATGTCACTTAGGATACATAAATAAGTTATACACACCAAGTAGCACTCATACAAATACTCAAGTCCACAAGATAAAGTAGAGATCCATTTATTACAGACCAAGTCTCAACTCTCAGCTCACAGGGGCAGGGCGGTTAGACCGCCTACCCCGGGCGGTTAGACCGCCTCCTGCAGAATAGTCAAACTTATGATGACGAACACTTGAAGCTTTAATCCATTCTTCTCCCCCTTTGTCATCAAGCAACCATAAAAGGGCCCGGAGAAGATGTGGCTGCAGATCATCACCAACCGTCCCAACTAGGTTGAGAACCTCCTATAGAGAATTTTCAGGTAGCCAAGGCATAGGAGAGTTTAGATATATAGAGTCGGGTATGGTGATTTCAGATAAAGTAGCTAGGGAATCATCGCTCATACCATAAGGAGTAGGACCATAGCTGAATAGATCCGCTGAGAGACGTGTTGCTAGAGGAACTGCCGGATCGTCCTCAGGAGGAGGAGGTGGTGGAGGAGCCTGAGAGGAAGACTCTCCACCAAACATGGCATCAAAACCTTTAGGTGCATAAGTAGGTGGTGGAGGAGGTGGTGGAGCCTGAGAAGACGAAGCACCCACATCAGGATAGTGCCTCTGAACAAACTCCTCATAGTAACCGGAGTTGATGTAGCCCAACATCCTCTCATCTACTGACGGTATCTCAGCCTCTGGAGGAACAGGGGATATAGGTGAGCGAGGTGGCTGAATTCCAAAGTGTTCATGCATTCTTTTCATCGAATCCCGCTCTTTCTTTCTTTCCCTCATAGCCCTGTCATTGGCAACTTCAATGTCCCTTTGACTCTTGCAAATACCAGCCAAGATATTGAACAATTTCTTGAAGAAAGAGGTGTTTTGCCGCTGGTAGTGCTCAGGGTGGTCAGACCGCGTGTGGGGGGCGGTCAGACCGCCTCCAGCCTCATTTCTGCCCGGCTGTAGTGTTTCTGCCACACCGTCCCATTGTGCATCTCCTTCTTGTTCACGCAGTTCTTCTGGAGAGGAGGGAACACTGATGGTAACACTGTGCTTGGGTTGCAATAGTCGGTGTCTTGCATCTTTAGGATATTTGGTGTTGGTGACCTTTCTTATGATATAACCTTTCTTATGATATACATGATATATGGACTATGGCCGCATAAGTTTTGAGCATTCTCTGAACAATTCTTGATTTCTTGCCAAATAAAGTCACCAACACAAAACGGAGCTGCTCCTGATCTCATAGCAGCCATAAGATTCCTCTGAAAAGCAGTGATCTGTGAGGAGTTCCCATCTCTAGGGGTGAGGGTCTTCCTTAAAAGCCGATTAAGGACTGCATAGTAGGTGTAAAGCGGCTTTACCGTTCCTGCAAATGCCCTCTTACTCCTAGGGTACATAAACTCCATATCCCTTGAATTGAGAATCCCTTCATCATGAAGTTTTCTAAGACTAGGATCATTGGGAAGTCTGAATAAAGCAAGGAAGTTACTAAATGTGATGTGCCATCTATCTCCCTTAGTCATCCAGAACATTGCCCGCTCAGTTCCCATGTATCCAAAGTAAACAGTAGCATAGAACTGAGCTATGATCTCTTTATTCCAATGCTGCAAGAAACCCATGATGTTCTTCAGCCCCTTTAATTCACACTCTCTGATTATTTCATTGAAAATCATGTCATTCTTTCTTGCCATATAATCCCAATCTATGCACTGAGCTTCACTGGTGATCTTAGCATTTCTTCGGTTAAGAATGACAGTAGTGTAGTAGTCCTGCTGAAAAGGGGACCAAAACCGATAATCTGAGGCTGTCCTTTGCTGATCATAAGGATTCTCCCTTCTCTTATTTTTCAGTGTTTCTGCCATGCCTTCACTGTAATAATCCACAGGGCCTCTAACAAGAGGATAAACGGGGACCCTGATCTCTGGCAAGAAGTTGACAACAATGGGAGGAACATTTCCTCCGGCATCGTCATCATCATCAGGAGGCGCTCCGGCTGCACCCTCTGGATTATCTTCCTCACCATTACCTGCATCATCATCAACTTCCTCAATCTCTGCACTGGCTCTAACTCCACTGCCTCCAGCACCAAAACCTCTATGACTAGCACCAGCACCTCTACCATGTGCACCAACACCACTGTGTATGGGTCCAACTCTGCCCTCATGATCTGCACATACATAGGTGTCATCCTCTACCTCATCATCATCACTGGACTCATTTCTTTCCTCCATCTCAATATCTTCCCCATAGTCTTGATAAATTGGCCTTTGCTGCCCCCGTGGCCTCAATTTCTCCCTGACATTATAAGGACGAGAGCTCTGTCCGGCTTCGGTGTAAGCAAATTCCTCTCTTCCCTTTTTCCTTTTCTCGGCACCTGAACCTTTAGGCATTTCAGCAATTCCTGGGTCACAAGAAGTGAAACACAGATGTATAAGACACTAGGAACAAGAATAGCTAGATAGATCGTGTCGAAGCAAGGCGTGTGGAGCAATTGGCACAAAACTGGGCAGGGGCGGTCAGACCGCCATGGCCAGACGGTTAGACCGCCCTACCAGTTTTGAGCCAATGGCTCTCTACACCAGCAACAGGGACAAAATGCCGAGATATGAAAGATAAAGTTCATGATATAGTCCTAGATTGAATATGTGTTGAATGCACGGCCAAGAACAAAAATTTTGGGGCAAACTGCTCAGAGCGGTCAGACCGCCCTGCGCACGCGGTTAGACCGCCTGGCGCAGTGAACCCTAAAAATTTGTTCCCGACAATGTAGCTAACGAAATTGAATGATACTTTAGGAATGTCTTATAGGGGTTGCTAATAGATGATATCTCAAAGGAAATCCAAAGTTTTGCAACGAGTAGGGAGATCGGGCAAAAACAAGGTTTGGATACCTTTGGAGAGATGAACTTGAGAGGAATCCAAAATGCTGTCTTGGATCTTGCTTAAGCACCCTTAGGAGAGCCCTTTCCATGGAGGGGATTTACTTTTCCATGGTTGAATCCTCAAATCACCATGGGAGAGGAGGAGAGAGCTTGAGAGGAGAGAGGCACGGTTTGGGGACGAATAGGAGGTGTTCTGGCCGTGGGAGGAGAGAGGGGGGAAAAGATAAGGTCAAAGTTACTGTGGGGTCACGAGAGGGGTAAAAAAAGTTAAAGACCCGTGATACCCGGTCAGACCGCATGTACCACGCGGTTAGACCGCCACCCCCGGTTCATTTTGGAAAAAGCTAATTCTGAGTAGATTTTGATCCTTTTGCTTTTCCATACTTTGATACAGAGATTATGGAAGATAAATATCCATTTGTGCCAAAACTTAGAAGAATAATTAATTTTCCAAATAATTCCATAATTCTTGATTCTTCCACGAGTGATAGAGAGATAAAGATATGGATATAGAGATATTATGAACCTGAGAAAATCTTCTTAATTATGACTAGCCAACAATCAATCAAGAGGAGCTATAGTCATAACTGAGTTGATTAGGTCACAAAGACCAAGATTCAAATATTTTTCGAAAATTCACAAAACCTACGCATGCTAGTTCATTTTTCAAAAACTTCTATCCTATGTCACAAAGTGCACACATCCACTCCAAGCAAATCACCACTCTAGTATATTTAGCTCATACCCAACTAGAGGACACTCTCACGACACGAAGTCGTGTTTATGTGTGGGTATCAATCAAATATCTAGAAGGGCACACAAAATTTACTTGAAGCAATTATATGCTAAGAAGGTCACACTAGCATGGTATAATGGCCTAGATGCATTTCGGTATTTAAAGAGGTTCATGAGGACATACCTTTGACTTTAGACCTTTTGAATTTGTGCATAAGTAAAAATAAGGAAAGGTTAGCTCTTACTTGATTCTTTAAGATTTAGTAGTGAAGTTCAGAGCTTGCTAATGATGCACAAATACATGAGACTACAAGTTCACTAGAAGAAATTGTTAGTCCCACAAATGACACAACCTTTGAAGTAAACTCCCCCTCAATTAGTGCCTAGAGAATTTTGAATTTCTCGAACTTAGCACGCAGTTCAATTACGAACAAGGGAGATTGCTTCAAAGGTGGGTCTTGACACAAGATGATTTAACAAATTGAATTATGCCAAGAGTCTCATTACTATTGCCTTGGAATCACCAAAACGTTGAAAATCAGCTCCATGTTGGGTCACCCGGGCCAAGGGGCCGGGTCACCCGGCAGCCTCCAGAGACGCCTCGGGTCACCCGGTCATTGGGGTCGGGTCACCTGCCAAACGCATTTCTAGGGGGCAGGCGGTTAGACCGCCCCTAGGGGGCGGTTAAACCGCCCTGCCCTTTTTGGTCATTGTGGTGATCTTTCAGCTCTTGTCCCTTGATAAGCCTCTATAATGCCTAAATGAGTTCCTGCAAAGCTTATCACAACAAATGCTCTTCTAGAGAGCCATTAGGAGCATCGAATGGCATGAGAGAATACAATTATGAAAGTGTCAAGGTCACTGCCTCATGCTTCACAAAACTAGGTCTAGTGATCCATGAGTGTTCACAAAGAACTAAGAGTGACCAAGGCACAACCTAAGTACTAGTCACCGAGATTGCATTGGTTGAATGATTTTCAAGCTTTTCTCATGGCAGGACATCGATTGTAGAATTCTTTTCTTTTCACCATGACTTCAATGCAACTCGATCAACCTACAGGCTCAGCAAGCACTTCTTGGTACCCAACACTTGTTGGGTCCTACTAGGTTAGTCACAAGGTGCTTAGGAACCCAAACGGCCCTAGTGCTTGTTTGAGGTGAACTAATCATCCTCATAGCACAAGTACCATTCTTGTCATTCCTAAGCTTACTGAAATCATAATGGACAAGGTTCGATATAGGAATGTTACCATTTGGACAATCCTTGCCCATGTGACCCTTTTTACGACAAGTGTAGCAAATTCGGCTTTTGTCACTTCTAGGCTTGGGAGTTATTTGCTTGTCTTGTCTTGGCTTGCTTGTGGGCTTCTTGCTTGAAGGGTGAGCTTTCTCCTCTTTGCTGTAGTGCATCTTGGCAGTAGTAGCCAGACGCGGTCTAACCGCCCTTAGGGGGCGGTCAGACTGCCCTGGGTCAGTACTGTTGACCTGTGGGCAATCTGCGGCAAAGTGGCCCTTCTCTTTGCATTGGTAGCACAATCTCCTTCTGATGGAGCTTCTTTTCTTCCTGGAGATTGATTCTTGAGCCTTGAGCTTGGTAGGGCAATGTGAAGCGAAATGCCCCATCTTTGAGCATTGATTGCACTTGATAAGCTCAAATTTCTTCTTCTCTAGAATCTTGATCTTGTTGTTCTTGAGTTGATGTTGAGGAGCTGAGCTAGTGACGGTTGACTCCTTCTCAAGCTTCTTCACCATGTTAGAACGGTTATCTTGAGAAGGTTGCACTTTGCTCTTCTCCTTCAACTCACTCAAGTTCTTCTTAAGCTTTTCAACCTCTTGCTTGAGTTGATCATTTTCTTGAGCAATGAGGTCATCACAAGATTCTACAAGTATATGCTCAATGCTAGATTGGCTTTCTTGAGAACAACAAGGTTTAGTGCAAGCAAGAACATTATTGACAAGTGAGCATGTGCATGTGTGTGAGAGAGGTTGCAAATATTTAACCGAAGATAAAACAACCTCATGAGCAATTTCTAGTGAAGCATAAGAATCTACAAGCTTCTCATGAGAACACTCTAGTTCCTTGTGTTTTACTTGTAGAGCCATATGCTCCCTAATGAGCTTCTCTAGTTTAGCTTCTAGTATGTCATTAACTTTAGCATACTCAAGTTGTTTAGCCAATGACTCATACTCACAAACCACGGAGGCACGCTCAGATTGAAGAGTCTCAAGTTGCTTTTCCATCGAGCTTGAGGCTTCATCTTTTTCAATTTTTCCTCCTTTGGTTCTTCTCTTTTTCTTGTTCTTCTTCTTCTTGGTCTTTAGGCAAGCACCTTCACCATAATAAGCTTTTGAGGCTTCAAGAACAGGTGAGGATGTGCTTGGGGCTTGAGAGGTCTCCTCGACACACGAGAATTGACTTCCTCTGCCAGGGGCGGTTAGACCGCCCTTGGAGGGCGGACTGACCGCCCCTTCCAGAGGAGCTTGTTCTTCTCTTCTTTCGCCCTTTTTCTTCTCGAGAATGGATGCTTGATGTTCTGTGGTGGCTGTAGAGGTAGTGCAGCACTCCTCTATCTCATCTTCGTCTTCGTCATCACTTTCATCTTCATCCAATTTGGAGTCCACAAAGGATTTTAGTAAAATCCAAATGCGATGAGCATCCCGACAAATGTTCTTGTTCTCTAGCATAAATTCCTGAAAATCTTCACATAGAGAACTACGTAAAAAGTTAACAATAGAGGCATTGAGTTGCATGTTTTCCAAATCCTCAAGAGAGACGTATGTCCAATCTTTTGGAAGGATACTCGCAACTACAATGCTCTCCGCAGTGGGACCCATAGCCTTAAGTGTATGTAGAACATTTGCTGACCAAGAAATGTAGTTTGAGCCATCTAGAGCTAGAGGCTCAAACGGTACCTCACATGTAGTTGACATCGTCAAACTCCGAGCGGTTAAGCTCGAAACGGAGCACTCGGCTCTGATACCAATTGAAAGGACCTTGATGTCGCCTAGAGGGGGGTGAATAGGTGAGTCGACCAAATAAAACTTTTCCCCCGAAAACATGAGCTCTCTGGTCCAGGCGGTTAGACCGCCTCCACAGGGCGGTTAGACCGCCCTGCTGCTTTCTGCTGGGGGAGGGCGGTTAGACCGCCTCCTGCAGGCGGTTAGACCGCCTCCTCGCAGAAAGCCAGCAAAGAGTGGCTCAAGCTCCTCTTGACTTCTAGCACGAACCAAACTTGATGAGTGGCCTTGGTAGATGGTCACAAGCAGGGTAATGATCCCTGCACACAAAGACAAGCACACCCAAGTAGATCGAAGCTGAAGCAAATATAAATATGCTAGAAAACCACAAGTAAAGCAAACCACAATGGAGACACAAGATTTGTTTCCCGAAGTTCACTTCCACCAAGGAAGCTACGTCTCCGTTGAGGAGCTTGTAAGGGAACCACAAGAGGTCTCCCACAACAAGCCGGGTCTCTTTCAACTACTTTCCTCGATTCTACTAAGGCAATCTTTTCCACGAAGAGGCAAGATCACAGCCCTCACAAACTTGCCGCTGCTCACCACAACCTTGGAAGCTAGCCGGCGACGCCTAGCCGTCTAGGAGGCAAACCTCCAAGAGTAACAAATGCTTCAAGGCTTGTAGACGCGAATCACAAGTGCTCAAGCTATGGAAGGCTCTTCCTCAGCTCACAAAGCTCACTCTCTCAACCTAACACAATAATAGAGCTTGAATCTCACAAATCTCACAAAGAGATGGTTGGGGAGAGGTTCTATGGCTTTGGCTCTTCAAAAACAGCAGGGGAAGCACACCAGCAACCCTTTTGTCAGCAGCTCCAACAAGTGGAGCTCGTGGGGTACTTATACCCCACTCAAGGAAAACTAGCCGTTAGAAAAGCGACCGGGGCGGTCAGACCGCCTGGTCAGGGCGGTTAGACCGCCCCCCCTCCGGCCAGTTTGAAAAACTAGCCGTTGGCTGACAGGGGGCGGTTAGACCGCCCCCATGGGCGGTTAGACCGCCCTGGGCAGAGAGCTCCCAAAACCCTTTTTTCTCTTTTCGCAAACACTTCAAGACGTGTTGAAGTGGCTAGGGTTGGGTTAGAGGTTTGTTAGTTCACTCAGGGACAACTCAAGGCTATTTCTCACATAGGTCAACTAATGAGCACTTTTGATACTTGTCATGAAGCTAATGTTGCACCCCTCTTGATAGTACGACATTCCTATACTCAAGGATAAAAGTAAATACCTAATCAACCTCTTGAGCTTGTATACCTTTCATCTTACCATACTTGAATGTGTTGAACTTGAGGGCTTCCAACAATTGCTATCTTCATAAGCACATCCGTACTTGAGCTAGCAACTTAAGATCTTTCCATATAGCATAGGTATGCACGCTTAGATCCTTAAGTCACTCCATATTGCCAAACATAACATGTAGATGAGTTGCATTGCTTCACTCGGTTAAGGCTTGGATATGATACTTGGAGACCCCACGGATGTTAGAACTTCACCTTAGCAAAACACGAAATGGCGGACTAGCTAGGACCCCAAAGATTGCTTAGTCCCTTACCCTAGTCACCTCGGTTGATCTCTTCATCACTTACCCAAACCACATTGAGTTCGACTTTGCTTCATCTAAATTTGATCTTCATTTGAAATACCGCTTCAAATGCTTGTTCTTAATTGACAACAGATATGCAAGCTTCCATCTAAGGACCATTAAGTCTGTACTCATACTTGTGTCCTCTTTCAACTACCACATGAAGCCTTGCACTTTAACTTGAGAGAAATATCAATTTCTCTTTGTATGATCCCTTTTATTTTTAGTCAAGCTACCACATTTCTTGGAGACATGTAATTCATCTTCACAAAATATCCCCAAAGTATAAATCCACTCAATCTTGACATAAACCAATTTGCATAAAGATCACACACTTGCTTGCCTTTAATTATTGTGAGCCAAGTAGTATCCATTTAAATAAACAACAATTGTAGCCTATGAATAAACAATAAAAAACTGCTCACAATCTTTAGACAAAACAAGTTAGATTTTTAATCGTTTTGTCATTCAATTCACCAAAATCCACGTAGGGGCCTAGATGCACTTTCAGTGTTTCCTCCGAGTCACTGCCCGTTTTTCTTGCCCCGGATCGAATGGCCCACCGTCCAGTCTGCTTCATTGCCTATATATATGTGAGCATTCTTCTCCAGTGTCACTTCACAACACAACAAGCACCAATGAGTTCCTGGACTGGGGATGATGATGGCTCCCTCGGTCCAGCACTGTGGAGCCAGCAAGATCCAGAGTTCAACAGCAATTTTCCAGTCTTAGATAAGAGAGATTTCAAATCCATGCGTGATGTTAGAAAGTACGCACCAAATCAAACGGTGAACTGGCCAAGGTGTGCACACAGTGAGTTCTGTGTGATGCAGGTTTACCAGGGATGGAACAACTCTGGTCGACGCTTCTGGCATTGCTCACGAGCATGGGTAAGCAAAACTCCTTGACCTCTGTCCTTCATCATTTTATGATTTACTAATGTAATCACGGTTTCTGCAGTACTCTAACCAACCAGATAACTGCGGTTTCGTGTAATGGGTGGATCCCCCAGCTATTGACCCGTATCAACAGTACATCAACTACCTCGAGGATGTTGTCATCTTCAACCTGAGGCAAGAACTCGCGTCGGCATTGGCTTCTCCAGATCCGACGTCTACCAACGATGACGACGGACCGGTGACCGGACCAATGGTGGTGAAGACGAACACCGGGTGTGAGGACGAGTTCAGCTGCTGTCCGTGCCACGAGAAGAAGGACAACACTCCACCAACAACTCCACCCCCGCCACCGTCTGATCCAACTCCACCCCCGTCGGGGTACGGGTACTACATGCCCTCCCAGCACTCCGGCGGGTCTATGATGTCCGGGTTCTCCGGGTACTACTCGTACAACTAGACTACAAATGTTGTAATCGTTTATCTAAATTCCCTAAGGCACGTTAGGACTAGCAGCGGCACAAAGTTAGGGTATTTGTGTCGTACGTGCCATTGCTTGTTTCTGTGATTCGTCGTTAAGTATCAATGGTTCGTCGTTAAGTATCAATGCTTCAAAAAATTGAAATTTACCAAAAAAAAAACCTACCGCCGTAGGGCACGGCGGTAGGTCCATACATACCGCCGTGACCTACGGCGGTACCTGGAGGCTACGTTGCCGCCTGACGGTAGGCTCCTATCGCCGTGCGGCACGGCGGTAGGCCCCTACCGCCGTGTGGCACGGCGGTATGTGCCCTTGCCAGTGGGCCATGGCCCGTGCCGCACGTCCTACCGCTGTGGGTCACGGCGGCAGATGTATAGTTTTGCTAAATTTCTGACGGACCATTTATTTTTGCAAAATAGAGAAAAAATATATAAAAAAAATTCCTATCCGCCACGTCCGCTACGGCGCTACCTACCTCCCATGTTCGACGATCAGTAAGTTGTCCAGAGCCAAAGCAAACAACAAAACACGAATAGAACGAAGATTAATACACCAAAGAGTATCAATAGGTTCGTATCAAGATCTAGGACAACAGAAGTCTCTACATTAGAGCAGACACCTTTCGCATTGTGCAAACTAGCAGTAGACAAAAAAAAACTATTTGCACCTTAAGCTTATTGCCCAATCACAGTGAATAAAAGAATAGTTTTTCTCTCTCCTTACTTACAAAAAAAACTATTTGAGACTCTCTCCCACTCCACAAAATGATTGCTGCATGTTGATGTTTTTTTATTTCAAGTGCAACCATAAAACATTGTAAAGTTCAACTGTTTATGAGTCCCACTTCCTGTTTAGTTCGTTGGAAATTTTTGAGAAAATTTTTGGGTTTAAGAGTATTAAATGTAGACTACTTACAAAACTAACTACACGAATGGACTAGAAATCGCGAGATGAATCCATTAAGCCTAATTAATCCGTCATTAGAGATTGGTTACTGTAGCACAACGTTGTTTAATCATGTCATAATTAAGATCATTAGATTCGTTTCGAAAATTAAGGTATGAATTGTGAAATGAGTTTTGTCATTAATTCACATTTAATACTCCTAATTAGTGTCCGGAGATTGATGTGACGGGTAGTTGGTGAATTTTTTTAACTGAACACGAGTGTCCACACAAGTGTCACCACCGCCCGGCTACCACCAGTCCGGGCCAGAATCTGTCCGGCTTGCATTTTTTTTCTGAGTACGTTCTTTGTGTGTTCGCATGATCACAAAACACCAATCAGCCACTGAGAATTATTGGAGGACTGACCTGCAGTAAAAAGTCTACCTCACCCACTTACCTGTGCGGAGTGCACTTTATAACCTCTAATCTATGAAACGATCTATCATTCTCTGAATTTTTTTAAAACCGATCAAATTACCTCTCTAAAGCAGTTTGGAAAATCATAGTAAATCATAAAAAAATTCATTAATAAAAAAAATCTAATTATGTTAGACTCCATAAATATATCTACACACTAAGCAAATACGGAGTAATAAGTGAGGGGGTGATATACTGGTCTGCACATTGGAGTAGTTGCCTCGAGATTCGCGCTCAGTGGTCCAAGACTGGAATGGAATGGATCCAATCCAAAACCAGTCTAGCAGAGGAACGGATCGCCACGTCCGCGCACCCAGACTAGCCAATCAATTGAGCCCAAGGCTGTGTTTAGTTGGTGGAAAATTTACCTTTTTAACGTCTGGAACTCCTATAGCACACTGTAGCACGTTTCGTTTGTTTGTGGTAAATATTATCCAATCATGGACTAACTAGGCTCAAAAGATTCGGCTCGTGATGTACAACAGAACTGTGTGATTAGTTAATTTTTTTACCTACATTTACTGCTCTGAACATATGTCTTTTGGTGTATTTAATGTGATGTGATGGAGAGAGTTGAAAAAATAGCAAAAATTTTACAAATTTTCAGCCAACTAAACAGACCCCAAGTCTTGTCCGGTTGCTAATCACTGACCACTCGAGCAGCAGTTCGAATCACAGCTGCTGCGAAAGCCAAACAGAAATTCAGAACCCACACGAAACAAACAAATCAAAAAAAAAACCCGACGAAAATTCCGCAGCCATAGCCCCCCGCTTCCCCCGCGCGCAGATCTTTTCTCGCTCCCCTTCCCCGGCGATCGCGCCGCCTCACCGGCGATCGATCCCCCGGCGCCCGTCTGCGACCCGGATGGCGAGCTCCGGCCCCGCGGAGGCGGACCCGGGTGAACAGGAGCGGGAGCAGCAGCAGCAGCACGAGCACAGCCGCCTCGCGTCGTCGCTGACGGCGCGGTACTCGGACTGGGTGCTGGAGGCGCTGGACGAGCTCCCGGGGAGCTTCCTGCTCACGGACCCGTCCCTGGCGGGCCACCCCATCGTCTACGCCTCCCGTGGCCTCGCCGCGCTCACCGGCTACCCGCGCCGCGAGGTGCTGGGCCGCAACGCCCGCGTCTTCCAGGGCGCCGCCACCGCCCGCGCCGCCGTCGCGGGGGTCCGCGAGGCCGTCCGCGCCCAGCGTCCGCACCAGGTCGCCATCCTCAACTACCGCCGCGACGGGTCCCCGCACTGGGTGCTGCTCCACCTCGCCCCCGTCTTCCACGCACGCGACGGGACCCTGCTCCACTTCCTCGCCGTGCAGGTGCCCATCGACGCCGCCGCCGCAGCAGCAGCCAAGCGGAGGGCGGGGGCGGCGCCGTGCCGAGGCGCGACGGGGGCGGTGCTCGCCGCGTGCCGGGAGGAGGCTAGGGTCGATGAGGATTTCCCGTGCGCGAGCCACGCGGGGAAGGTGTTCGTTGACATGGATAAGAGAGGTCAGTGTGACTTGCCTGTGCTACGTTTACTACTCCACTTAGGCTGCCGTTCAGTTCTGTTCGGCAATGGTAGTGAATTACCGATGATTACTAGTAGTACTCCATAGCAACGAGACTGGAGTAACCATTAATTGCAAGTAAGTTCAGTTACTGACCATTAATTTCGAGTGATTTCAGTCAACCCTTTGCTGTCTGTAATATGAATATTTGTGAAATGTGTCACATTACAAACTTGACCTACATAAGACTGCTCATGGACACGTCTTTGTTTGATTGCTTAGTCATTCCGACAACCATAATTTAAGTTGCACTGATTGGTTATACTGATCCTGGTTACCCAAATATGGGCTATGCACAGTTGCAGACACAATATATAGGTGATAGTTCTCGCTTAGGCGACGCTTGCATGATTTGTTCACCAAAAAGGAAAAGGTAATAGGTTGAATCAGGACAAATCACATATGCAATCTCGAATGAAGATTCAGTAGCCTGGCATAGTTAAACAAGGCACCATAAACTTCATCCGGGTTTGCCTTTCTTATTTGTTCTTACTGTCATATTAGCTCATTTTCTGGCAGAATAATTGTACGGGAAATTTCAGCTGGGTGTTATACTTGACCTATCATTTTAATATCGAACAAACAATAAGTGAATCAAGTTGTGAATATGTTGTCGCTAGTTTGTTGTTGCAGGGCTGGAGGCTGAGGAACCGCGCGTAGCTAGTGACAGTGAGAAAGAGAAGGCAATCACTACAGCTAACAGCATCGTCTCTGCGCTGAACCGCTACAGCAAGCTAACTGGTCTAGTGGTCAGCGGGAAGAGATGCGACTCTGTTGGCATCCCAGCACTCAGTTCTTCGTTAAACTTATCTCTCGGTAGAATCAAACAGAGCTTTGTATTGTGAGTTATTTGCATATCTTGTCATTATTTAGTTGTCTTAACTCTCATGTTAAAAATATTTCATGTCTAATCCATGCATGTTTCACTAAATTGATCCTTTTGAACTGTTCACAGGACTCACTCCTGCTTGCCTGACATGCCAATAATTTATGCTAGCGATGCTTTTGTATCATTAACAGGTACTTGTTCTTGAACTGTTAGTAATACCAGAGACCAGAGTATGGATTCTAGTAACATTTTGAAGTAATGTGTTAATATGCTGCAAAATATAATTAACTATGCAATATGTGCAACTTCTGATATATTACTGGAATATTTTCATATTGTTTTCGTTGGCTCAAGTTAATCAAACTTCTTATATATACTTGGTGCAACTGTACAGAATACTCATATCTTGTGGGACTATCATGTGAAGTAAAGAGCATATTTTTCACTCCTGTAACAGAGTAAATCCTGGCATGGTCTTGATTTAAAAGATGTAGGTTTATGGGCTATACTTGTTATTACCTTCTAAAATGATGTAAAAATACAAGTTCAAATCTGTCCTTGGTGATGTTATTGTGGTGACAGACTTATTGATGCATTTTTCGATTATAACCAGACACAATTTTCATGTAAGCTATTTTCAGACAACACATTTCTTTCTTTGGTAGTTGTGCATGCTGGTAGATTTCTTTTTCTTTGTTGTTATATGCACTCTCTTCTCCCCTTTTCTTTCTGGTTCCTTTGGGTGAGATTTATTTTGGAAAGCTGCTTGGCGATCTTGGCAGACATCAGTCTATTACTCTATGATGGTTATGCATATGGTAGAAATAGAAAAATATGTAGCATTGGGGGAAAATTACTTGTTATTTCCTCGCCCTAGTGCCCTCAGAAGAGCGGTTGAGATCCTTGGTCTAGTTTTGGTCCTGCTCTTTTTTGAGTGAGATTTTTTCCTAGTTTTCTGCTGATTACATAAGGACTTATGTTGCTTTTAACACTTTTTCTTCTTCAGGATACTCAAGAGAGGAAATATTGGGCTGTAACTGCAGAGTCTTAAACGGTCCAGGTACTAGCTTGGAGGTTTTAGAGGAGGTGCGGACCAGGATTATATAACTTGTATGACCTCATTCCCTATCATATTGCTTACTTTTTTCAATTTCTATTCGAAATCGGACGTACAGATAAATCAGCATATTTGTTCTGAGCAGGCATGCACTGTGGATCTTCTAAGTTACAGGTGTGTTAGCTCGTTTTTTGTGCTGGTAGCTAACAGGTTCAGCTTATGTAAGAACTTGACAGAAATTCTGCCTCTATTTTCTATCAGGAAAGATGGAAGTTCATTCCGTGATCTTTTACATGTATCTCCTATCAGAGATGCTTCAGGCAAGGTTCGCTTACATCTTTCTCAGGACTTTCCTGCTGTTTTCCAGATTAATTGGACAATTCCTGCAGGGTGGTTAAGTTTTGGAGGGTCCGTGTTTTTTATCCATGTTTCTATGGATCTCTATAGCAGAATGGATTGGCAGTTTGCAATCTATCAGTCAGATAAGCTGCAAGAGCAGTACAATTTTACGACTGACTTCATGTATATGTATATGCAGGTCGCGTTTCATATCTGGGTTCATCTTGACGTGGGCGCAAAGCAGGACTTTAACGGGTTGACCCCTGAGGTATGGCAGCTTGGAGCTGTTGGTGCGGTGAGGGTTGCAGTGAGAGGCTTGTCGGCGTCAGGTAGCCTGTTGAGACCGTCCCAATAGCGACTCGAGTCTCTCCTCGCCATTTTACGGCACCTCGACTTGCCAATGTACATTGCTACTGCCTACTGTATGTAAAGTATAACTGATTAGCACAACAAAGAAAACGATTTCATTTTTAAAGGGAAAATCCTGGTAAATACACGGTGCTGTTGTGATCATGTAATTAACCATGCGAAATGAAGCAAAGAAATGGAAATATAGGCTCCAGAAGTTCTTCGATCTCACTGTTATAACTAAGGGTGCAGATTTTAGTGGGTCAACCCAATGACCCATTACCCAAAAAATTAAAAGTAGTGTAATTCTCCATTGGGTTGACCCACCAAATCTTTGGTTCCAACTAGTGTCAAGAGCCCTGGGTTACTTGGGTAACCCAATCAGCCCGCGTTGCTCTCGCTCGTCGCCGTCCGTGGGGATGCCGGGGGCAGCGAGGTCGTGGTCCAGAGGCCGCCGTGATGGCTCGTCAAGGCGGCGGCGGTGGCTACGAGGTGCATGCGGCCCCGTCCGCGCTGCGCAGTGGACGCCGTGGTGCGGGGCTTCGGCGCTGCGCTCGTGGTGAGCGGCGCCGGCCTCCACATGGCTCCCTCTCCAGTCTCTCGGCTACTGGATCGGCAGCGTGGAGGGCTGTGCCGCCGCCATGCTCGCCTGGTATAGCGCGTTCTCATTGGGCGTCACCGTCCATGCCGACGAGGAGGGAACCCAGACATGCTCGCTGCCTACTGATGCGTCCACCGACCAGGCCACGCAACAGAGGGCGCAGGGTGGTGATCTTGGCATTGGATGCCGCGGCAGCCGGATTATAGTGATCGTGTGTCCCGAATCCCAGCTCAGTCGTCGGAGGAGGAGATGCCGGCGGCGGGCGCATTTGTGAGCGCCGATTGCACCGCGAGGCGTTCCAGACTGGCCACGTTGACCGCGCCGCCGCTGACGGCAGCGCCGGTGAGCTACGCGGCGCCGTGAAAGGTCTCTTCCCGAGCTGCTCCTCCTTTGGGGCGACGGCGAAGTTGGGATTGTCGAGCACTGGCCCGTCATGCCGCCCACACCGCCGTCAACGAACTCACGCTCGCTACTGCTCTCAAGGAACTCTGGCCAGAACTCCATGTCCGCTGCTCGCCAGGCGCTGCAGGACTGCAACAGCAGCAGTAGCGAAGCAGGCAGCCCATTCATCTCGTTCTGGTTTTTGGTTGACCCATCAGTAAACGTTGTTACGAGTCTGTATAACCCAAAAACCAAAAAAACATAAATGGGTAGTCTGACCCAATGGGTACCCACTTGCAACTTGAGTTATAACTTTAATCGGTTCTTCTGACCCCAAGTGCATTGAGGGCCTGTTTACCAAGTGCATTGAGGGTCTGTTTAGTTCCCAAATTTTTTCCCAACTACCCGTCACATAAATCTTCGGACACTGATTAGGAGTATTAAATATGGATTAATGACAAAACTCATTCCATAACCCCTACCTAATTTTTCGATACGAATCTAACGAGCTTAATTATGTCATTATTAGACAACACCGTGCTACAGTAAACAATATCTAATGACGGATTAATTAGGCTTAATGGATTCGTCTCGCGATTTCCCGTCCATTCATGTAATTAGTTTTATAATTAGTCTATATTTAATCCTCCTAATATGCCTCAAAGAGACCCTAATTTGTTTTTGTTTGGGAACTAAACAGGCTCAGAGTTGATCTGTGTCCGTTTGACCTCACAAAGCTGGTCAGCTAATAACTGACTGTTCTAGTTACAGTAAAGTTTGGATGTTGCCAGCACAGAGAATTTCACTTGTCTCTTGTCTGGAACTGATGTCCACAGGTTTTGATTTTTATTTGGTAGGATTTAGGACGTCATTGGAAACGATATTGTCGTACCAGACTCGCCTGAAAACGACCTGTCCTGCAATGCAATGTGGAGTATATATCTGTAGTAGCAGGCTTCAACAATGACAGCCTAATCTTATCTCTTTAATAAACTCTTGTGTCAGATACACTGGCTCGACCCACTGGTCCACTGGTCTAGCCACAACCGTATTCAGACACGAACAATTTAACACGAAGCGCTTGCGATCTCCATGGCTTACTTATACATCACAATGAATAAGAACAAAAAAGAATACAGGTATAAAAATGAAATTCCCATAACTGACACGTGACGATATTGCCCCAGATACTGCGTACGGGAACCTGGAACTGCTTTCGCGGTGCCGATGACGAGATTTTATTATCGTTTAAAAGATCGACCTTGACACTTTTGACGTTCTCGACAGAGCTGTCGATCCGCGAGAGTCGAGACCGCGACCAAGTGGGGGTGCGCGCAAACGAACAACCGCCTGCCACGACGGACGCCGGGCGCCTGTTCCGGCCGCACGACGCCGCGCGCGGTATGCACCACGGAAGCCGGAGGTCACGACGCCCCGAGAGGTCGCTGCCGGCGAGGACTTGAGCTGCTGCTGCTACCCCGCCGGTCAGGCGGCCGGTCACCGTCCTGATGCTAACGTTTTTTGCTCCTTCCGTTACATAGCAACAGTAGGAAAAGACTTGGGGGCCGTTGGGGATGTTGTTTTCTATCTATAAATCTACACTTGCATTTGTTCAAAAAAAAGTACACTTCCTAGAACGGGCACCAGAAAATTCACATGGGATCGGACAAAACGGCAGATGCGAGGAGCCATCGTGCTTCGCGTCAGAACGGCAAGACCAACGACCAAACCTGAATCCCTGATGTGTCGAGCGGCAACCAGCCCGCGATCCCATCGTGACATCCCCCGCGCGCCCTGACGCCGAGGGAGCCAACAGTCCGCCCGTTGTCCGGCATGCCCATTCAATCTCCGCCGGAGAAGCAACGGCGCCATGATCCGACGGCGACGGCGACGTCGTCGTCGATCCACGGAGGCACGTACTACCACGTACACAGCTAGCTCGGTAGCTCGGCGGATCAGCACTACTCCGTACTACTGACTAGGATGTCCTGATGACGCCGACGGGAAGCTGCCGGGAAGACGTCCGATCCGGCCGGCCGGCCGGTGGCGTGACTAGCGGCGCAACCGGCATGTGCCAGTCTCGGGCTCTCGCAGCGCGCCGCCGTTGCCGCCTGGGAGACGACGACTGCGACTGCGAGAGAGCGGGCGGGCGTCGTGGCAGCATCGGTGTCGCTGCTGCCGCGCGCCCCCTCGTAGTACGGGGTTGGTTTGCGGCGCCTTCCATGCGCACGCCGCCACGCCGGGACGGCCGGCCGGATGCTCTGCTCCGATCCGCTCTAGTGGCGGCGTGCGCTGTCCTAGCGTATTGGGATGGCAATAGCATCTACCGGAGTACCGGACCCGCCATCATGCATAGTACTACTGTGCACCTCAGCACCGTACCTCGACGGCGACGTCTCTCAAGACTCCCTCTCATCTTCTTCATGCGACGCACGTTTTCTTTGCACACATCGCCGGCGCGTTCGCCATATTTACATGGAAAGGTGGCTACGGAACTTGGTCCATATATATTTAATTAATGTCCACTCATTTTGGATGGTGCCAGCGTCGAAACATTGCACCTGAACACGGGTCCATATCTTCGTTCGTTCGTATGCAGACGCCGCCGCCACCGCCTGCGAAATTCTCAGTCTCAGGTAGGTGTAGTATATCAAAACAAAGATAATCAAACCACCATTATGTATTCCTGCGTCACTTAACCGGAAAGCCGGCGAAGACGCTTCTGCAGCGAGCCTTCCCTCTGTTCTTAAATACTCCGCTCAAGTGGAGTAGATGACGTTTAGAATAAAAAATTAAATTCATTTTAAACTAAAATTTTTTTGTTATAAACATCATATATTTAAGAATGAATATAGTAATAGTTGTCAGTGCCACAGCCACTCAACCAGGCAATAAATTTAAACCATGGCGCACGTTCTAGAAACCGGCCGGCGGTCAGGGTTGGCAAACATCTAGAATTCTAGATCGATCGATCGATGCGCGCATCACTAGCTAGCGGCGAGCATGCTCGATCATCGATCGGGCGATGCGTGCGTACGTGGTGGCATCTAATTAACAAGACGAGACTAACAATAAGACCACGGTGATTAAAGTAAAGCATTGATCATTACGCGCTAGCAAGATTCAGTTAATATACGATCTGGCGCGGCACGCCACAAACACATCGCTGTCGGCCGTCGCCTACCTCACGCACGCACGCAGAATTTACTAACCATTTGGAGGGAGGGAGGGAGGAGAGAGCAAAGTGAAGCCACCGCGTCATCGCGATCGAGGACGTCGGCACACGGCCACTTTTTCTACTGCTACTGCCCACTGCTAGTAGCTATTGCTACACCGAGATCGACCGGTACGGTCGCCGCTAGGTCATGGTTGGCACGCCGGAGACAGTACAGTGGCAGTAGAAGAGTGAGCGAGTAAATGGCTGGGCTCGTGACAGGTGTCGCCCCTGCCTCCGGTCAGGTGCACCGTACCGTGCCCAACGTGCCAGTAGTGCGCGCGATCGGTCGGTCTACCGATGGCGCGGGAATACGGGCCATGGACTGGACTCGGACGCTATTTTGGACCTGAAAAAGATACGTTTGGACTCGGGATCTATATAGGAGTACTCCCAATGTCGGCATGGGCACGCCGATGCGTTTTGATCAGGCTTAATTTGTTTGTACGGTCAGGATTAGTCCGTCTGCATTCACGATCTTACTCTCTCACCAAAGTATTTAGGAATAATTGGATCCATATCATTGAAAGATCCAAAAATTAGATATGTACTATTGACCCCAAATGTCATTGACTTATGTGAACCTCACATATCATTGACTTTGAGATCTTTAATGGTATGAATCCAAATTTCTCTAGTTAAAATGTCTTTGACGATATACTACAGCTCTTCTGTAGTAGGAGATGGCAAAAAAAAATGTCTTTGACGATGATAGAGCAAATACAAACAAAATGAAATGATATTTACATTTTTTATAAAAGATATTTGGTCAAATATTAGTCAACAATGTTAAATACTTTGACACGGAGGTAGTATCGTGGTAAGTCTACATGCTGAGACCATTCACACTCGTGTTACTCCATTTTCTCTTTCAAAATGGAATATTCCATCCCAGTCATCCAGATTCTCTCCTTCATTCTCAATTTTCCCGCACCTATCTTCCTTCGTCTTTCTCCTCCATCCCAACCACCCCTCGTGGGCTCGCATGTCAGCCTCACCCCCACCTACCCCCTCCTTCCTCCCACCTCGCAGACGCAGACGCAGCTCCAGCAGATCCGGCGGAGCAGAGCAGCACAGCGGCAGAGCAGGGTAGCGCGGCGGATCCACCACGGCATCGAGCTCTCCGCCGGCGGCCCCTCTCTTCGCCGGCTCGGAACGGTGGCGCATAGGAGCAGAGCAGGCAGCAGCAGCGGGGGAGCCGAGGCTGGGCGACGGGAGCACAGACGACCGCGGAGGAGCAGGGATGGGGTGGATGAGCGGTGACGGCGGTGCCAGCGAGCACGGGCGGCCGACGTCTTCGGATGCGCTCTTCCTCCTCAGCGTCGGCCCCTCCTCCCGACGCCCTTCCTCCCCAGCGCCCGCCCCCCTCGTCCTGGCGCCCTCTGGTCCACCTCGACGCGTGGAGCCGGGCGGCGGCCTCCTCGACGACACGCGGGCAGATCGACGTCCTCGACGACATACGGCGACGACCGCTTCCTCCCCGACTGCGGACGGCTGCGGCGGAGGCCATGGCGGCACGGGCGGAGCTTCCTGCCGGCTGCGTGGGCTCTCGCGCTCCCTCTCTCCTCCCTCCCCTTCCACTGCTCCGGCGGCGGGAGAGTTGCGCCGTCGTCTCTGGCCATGCCGGCCTCCAGCTTGAAGCGGTGGAGGAGCAGGGCGGGCCCGCCTCGACGAGATCCAGCAGCGCAGGCGGCGCGGGTCCGCCTCGACGAGCTTCGGCGGCGCCTGCGGCCCGGGTCCGCCTTCGAGGGAGGGCGCGAGGCGTTGGGACGTGTGGGCCCCGCACAGATGCCATCGCTGCGCCATCCCCCCCCCCGACTCCGCTGGATTTGGCGTCGGCCCCGGGCGACGGGAGAATGGAGGAGCTCCTCCACGAGACCGCTGCGGGGAAAAACCGCCATCCATCTCCTGGAGAAGACGGATCCCGTCGCCAGTGCGGGTGATCTGATCGTCGTATACTAGACTACTACTAGTAAACCGTGCATGGCCAGCCGTGCAATCATCTCGCAGTCATCCGTAACCAACGGTAGCTCCTTGACTTGGGTTTGTTTGATTAATTTGTCCCGTCGAAAATTCCAAAAGCGCAGGGGCACGTCGCCGTAGCCATCGACACGTGACGCATCACGCATCTGAGAACCTTCGGATCAGGATCCGGCCATCCTTCGCCTGCGTGCCGGCCGGTGCCTCTCGTCGAAACATCCATGAAGCCTGCTCGATCGCTTCAGGGTTCAGACTTCAATTCAGACGACTTCGAGTTCGAGCTCATCCGCTAGCTGCCAGCAGAGATCAGAGTCCATCGATGGCTGCCTGCCTCGCTCGGGCGTAGTATAAATTGCCGAGCTCCACACGGGGAGCTCCGTCGTCAACCACAGCTAGCGGCGGCAAACTGTAGTGTGCATAGCGGAGCGATCGCGATCGGGCAGTCGTCGGTGTGCCGTGAGCGTGCGTGCGTGTACATGGCGGCCTCGTCGCTGGGGCTACTCGGCCACGAGGCGTGCTACGCCGCCGCCGCCGCCGCCGCCTCCTACCCGCCGCCCGCGGCATCCTCGTACTGCTTCTTCCCTCCCGACGAGCTCGTGGCGGACAGCGGTGCCGCCGTGATGGAGTTCCCGCCGGCCGCCGCCGCCATGGCCGACTACTTCCTCCCGGAGATCATGGGCGCTCCTCGAGCAACCGACTACTACCCCTCGCCGCCGGCGCCGGTGTTCGCCAACTGCGCTGCTGCCGCTGCCGAGAATGCGATGAGCATGTAAAAGCTTGTTTCCGAATTCCGATCGTGCGTAGGATTGTTGATCGTAACAACTTCGAGTTTGAAATGTTCAAGATGATCATGGTGTTGATCGGCTGCGTGCGTGGTTTATCCAGGAGCTACGCGCACGATGACGGGAGGATGTCGTCTGGGAACAACGGCGGCGGGCGGCCGTCGCGGCGGATCGGGTTCCGGACGAGGTCGGAGGTGGACGTGCTGGACGACGGCTTCAAGTGGCGCAAGTACGGCAAGAAGGCGGTCAAGAGCAGTCCCAACCCGAGGTAAATTAACGCTACTTGCGCCGCCATTGCTCCCGCACCCAGATTTCTTTCTCGATCGGTGGCTGTTCCGGTCCTTCTTCTTCGATGCGTTGTGGCTGATGAGTAGTCGGCGGCGGCGGCGGCGGCTGGTGCAGGAACTACTACCGGTGCTCGGCGGAGAGCTGCGGCGTGAAGAAGCGCGTGGAGCGGGACCGCGACGACCCGAGCTACGTCGTCACCACCTACGACGGCGTCCACAACCACGCCGCGCCGGGGTCCGGCGGCGCGTATTGCCTCGCCCCGCCGCGCGCCGCCCAGATCCAGGGCGTGCCACCGCGGCCTGCGTGCTCGCCGCCCCTGGTGGCGGCGCCTTGGAGCGCGCCCGGCGGCGCTCCCTGCGACGCGTGGGGGATGCACGCCGCGACGGCGGCTCACTCGTCGGAATCATCGTACTGATGATCGGTCGCTTGTTCTAACACACTACGGACCGCCGTGTAAAATGTTCAGAAACGTGGAGATCGAGACGATCGATCCCTGCATTTTTGGGTTTGGACACTGTTACCATTTGTAGTTCCACGCTGAATCGGTTTGTCCGATTCGCTTGACTACCCCCCCTTGGACTGTACATTACTGGTTCTTGTGTGTTGTGTGTAGTCAGTAGTCACAGTGTATAATGTTACTCCCTCCATTTTTAACTATAAAAGGTTTAGATGAAGCAAATTGTTTTTTTACGAATTAATTTGTTTACCCTAAGTGTAATATAATTAGACATGGAGGCAGTATTTTGTACTAGTACCTCCGATCTGCTTTATTTGATGTTTCAGACAATAATTTTGATCTGCAAGTAGTAGTTCTTTCTGTTTCTCGGGGAGGTCAAATAAAAGGAATCGGAGGTAGTTGTACCGATCATCGATCGAGCTGCTAATCCGACTTTGCTAGGAACAGTGTGAATTATATGATCAATAAGAATGGAGAGAGTGCACCTTTTGTTTGTCAAGATGGTAACATGTTCTGAACATCCTGATTCTCTAAAAGAAAAAAACTAAAGAGAAGAAAATTCTATTTCAGAAACTGAGATGCATGATGGGCAGCATATATACCCTAGTAAAAGACAGTCATAAATTTTACAAAGTACATATGTTGCAAAAACATCAGCTAAGCTCGATTCATCAGTTCTGAGCACTCTGCAACTACGGTGGTTGGTTCGCCTGGTTCACCATTCATCAGTTCACCCTGTCGTCCAGCTACTCTGGAACCGATATGATTCCAGGAAGATTGTCTTGTAAGTGTATATTGTTTAATTCCAGAAACTGAACAAATGGACAGAATCACAGAACCCAATTTCCTCTCGAATATAAGACAGAACCCACTTTCAGAAACTGAAAAAGACATAGGCGGAACCCACTTTCAGAAACTGAAGAAATGGACAGCACAAGCATTAATGCAATCAAACATGTCTCGGTGTATATGTAGACATGTAGTCAGCTTTGATTTCGTTGTCTTCTCTGACGAGCAAGCATATGCCTTCCTGGCAATCTCCAACTAATACGACGGTTGCTTGACCTGGTTCAGATCAGAGTCCCTCAGAAGTTATGCTAATCAACTTTGATTCAAGCTTGAAATTGATCTCTCATGTGTAGTTTAGTTTGAATGCTTGATTGACTGGTCTTTAACACTCTCTACATGATTAATTCATCTACGCCAGTTTAGAGATCGATCGAACTACCCGCAAAAAGAAGAGATCGATTGAACAGCGCATAACTTGATCAAATGATTGATTCTTGAACAAATCAAATACCCCCTTGAACTGCATTTCAGAGACCTCGCTTGGGATCTGGAAATGGTTCAATAATGGTGTTTGACGATTGCCCTAGGTAGCTCCATCATTATGCATTCATGCCTCTTCAGTCTTCATCATCATGCTGCACTTCCAGGCTCATCAGAGTTTAGACCTCCATCAGATTTAGCTGGAACAGCCTGATGATCAAAACTTTCTTTAATCCCAATCATTCATGGTAGATACAGTTTACTCATCATCTGCTCTATATGCACATTGGTTGATCACTTGAATGATCCCTGTTATGTAGATATGAATATATATGATCACCATTTTTTGCCCAGCGAATGACTACTAAAATTTCCAAAACTACTCCAATCGACAAAGTAATTAACCACGAGGCACTTATTAATTACATACGGACCACTGCCCTGCACAAAATCTAAGCTCGGGTCCGACGTGATCGCCTTCGCGAGCGTGTTCGTGACGGTCGGCGCCACCGCGCCACGGCCGGCGCCCCAGAAGGCTGCTCGTCCTCTGCAGGTACGACTGGGCGGAGGCGTACAGCTGCTCCGGCCTCGACGACACGCCCATGCCGCCGCCGAACAGGTGCCCCAGCGCCGGCGAGCTCTTGGCGTAGTACGACGGTGGCGCGGCGCCGTACGCCAGGTACCCGCTGCTCCACGCCGCCGGGATTTGTGCGGGTGTTACGGTGGCATGAATGCAGAGTAATTTGCAGGTTACCTGAAGATTTGGTGATTTCTGGTTGGATCCGGTGTCTGCCTGCAGATGCAGCATCTGGTGGTCTGGGTGCCAGAGTGCGTGCGCCTATCCTGCGTGTTTTCTTGCTCGGCCTCCGCTTCTGTACGCGTACGGGGTGAACGGAGATGGACGTAGGCGCATGGATGGATCGGAGAAGCTTGGGATCAGCTTCAGATTTTGACTGGTCTTTAACTCGTGACATTGCACGCTGCAGTTTCAGCAAGTATCTACTGACTGGACAAGCAGATTTCAGCAAAAGTTCACTGGACAAGCAGCATTCAGATGTAGTAGTGACTGCTCACCATTGTTGGCACTAATCCTGGTTGATCACCCTCATGTACATAACTTCGTTTTTTTCCCTGTTTAGCTAGAGTGCACGTTCAGGTGCTCTGGGCGTGGACGTGCGCACGCTCCGCGTCTGTAGGGCGGCGTGCGGTGCTCACGGTGGTCATGGGATGGCATGACCCGGTAGAACCGGGAGCCCCGCACGTCGCAGCTAGTTAGTTAGCTTCTGTATCTTTAAGTACCAAGTCTATTAACGAAAATCGCTGCCAGTTCTAGCAGCACCAAAAACTACAGACTCCTTTGTCGTTCTTGCGTGCGTTCCCGAGCTCGCCGGCAACTCCCGTCCGGCGATCATCGGCGTTATTTACAACAACCATAAGATTGCATCTTCAATAATTGCGTCCTGAACCGACTGCACGACTGCATCCATGATGATACCTGTACATGAATGAGAGTCGAAAAATGAGATGCATGATCATAAAGTACCCAGGAATGATCGGTGCCATGTTTTGGAAACACGTTTACCTGACTGTAAGGAGACATCAAAATACTATCATGTCCAAATAGCCAACAAAATGTCAATCCCGTCCGAATTGAGCAGGCTACTCGTACCTCCCAATGGTCTCCCACAAGGCAAGGTCAAGGCCAAGGTTAACTCATAATAATGGAGAGAGATGGTAAGAGGACACACAAGTTAACACTCAACAACAGGTCTCTCTTATGCAACGACACTATCAGCTGTCATGGCACAAAACCATGAAACTGAGACGAATTACAACAATTCGTAAAATATTACAGATCAGCAAACTGAAACAACCATAGTCATCAAAACTTCCAGTTTACAAACTTGAAAAACTGTCATATACTTTTGATACAAGACAAACAATGATTCGGCCCTCAGGTATAAGGTATATCTAAAGTACATCTAAAGTACAGGGGAACCATCCTTTTAACTTCTTTAGTTGACGGCAAGTAGGAAATGGAGCATCTGAGAACTAATAAAAAAATTGAATCAAGTTGTCTACAAAACAACAATTACTAAACTAATACAAACACATGGTTGCACTGGCCCAACGGAAAATTTCTGCCAAGCAACGAGAAAACACAAAATTTTAAGCTGAACCTCCATGCCTGTCTAAGCTAAGGACCTATCCACTTAATCAACTTTGGTTCTCCACTCTATTAAATATTTGATTCTCCGCTTTATGAAGTATTAGCTTCTCCACTTTATCAACTTTATCAACTATCTGCACATAGAATTTCCAGTTTGGATCACTCTCTGTGATGGAGTTCTGACCAAATGGGTTGTCCCGGACAAAACTTTGAACATTGTCTGCTGAAGCAATTCTCTCCAGATAATTCCGAAGGTCTCCATCAGGTCCTGTTTAGTGTGTACAGAACATTAGAATCTATGACACTAGAAAACAGTAAACAGCATTCTGACGAGCTAAAGCATACCCAGGGAATAATCATCACTCTCGTTACGGTAATTGTAGGGTTGGGGGAAGATGGCAGTGTTTGGCTGCACAAAGCAAATAGCATAAGCAAAGTGCATGAATTACATACAACAAATGGGCCATGCTTTTAATAGAGATCACAGATATATGAACCATGGTGAGCTTAGTACCGGGTTGCATAGAGCCTTGTAGGGTGAATCATCCACTAGTAATGTATTTGAAGGTGAAAACTCTCCCTGCTCCCATGGGAGAGTAGGCTCCTCCTTGTTCCACAGCTTCTTTAGTTCCTTCAGCACTAAAGGTTTGTGCTTGTTACCAATTGTGTTGCACCCCGTAACAGTGCAATGGGACATGTCCTGACAAACAATATCAGTAAAAAACCATTAGTAAACGAGTAACTCATGACTTGAGTATAGAAATCATAACATAAATAATATCACAACACGAGGGACAGCACTCTGAGAAAAGATAACTGTCAACCCAACTTACGGATAAGAAAAAACTGAAAACTGATTATTTTTATTTAGAGATGCACAGCACAGATCCGTATTTTCATTACCATATCAATGGAAAGTGCAAGTGTATGATGGGTGAAGATGTGAAGTGCTCACTTAGCAGTCCACCTCAGACACTGGTGCCCTGGATGTAATTTTAAAAACAAATATTTCATGTTTCAACAGCCCTTATGAAACCTCACACAAACCCAATTCATGTGGATGGTGGCAGCAACTAGGCTGCCCTGATGGCAGTTGTTACGGGTATGACACAAATCTGAGTTAGATTCAATGGTGTTCTCCATGGGAAGTGTTGAAGATGTAACTCCTCCGAATAGAGGAGAGCGGAGGAGGGTAGAAATGAGAGGGATGAAGGTGCAAAAACATGGGAGCATGTGGGGAGAGCTCCAGACCTCCAGCGAGTCCCCTCCTCATGACCCTTTAGGTCCTTTGTATAGAGAAAGGAGGGGATATCATCAATAGTCCGCCTTGCCCCTGATGGGTACATTGTTTAGAAGTAGGCCCATTTCCTACATGGGCTGGGACATTCCCCCAACAGGAAGAAGGTTGACTTCCCAGTTGCTGATTGGAACGCCTGACCTCTCTCCTGTCCAGGGCAGCGATCTTCAAAGTGCAGTAGAACTACACCACATAAAGCAGTTTGCCTACTGTCTCATCACCAAAATTTATGCGGGCAAAGCAGAAGATGAGTCTAAGTCTGCAAAAGATTGTGCAGAATACAGAATGACTGGTAGCATGGCCTCGAAGAATAGCACTCAAGGCTGGATAAGGAATTGCACAATATAAAGAAGCTGTGGAGTATGCAAAAAAGCTGTTTTTTTTTCTTCTATTGTGTCCTCACTTCAGGTCTGCAAGAAAGGGTCCATAAATGGCTGATCCCTCTAAAAATTTGTTGCTCATAGCTGTTGGGATAATTAACCCAAAAAATAGCATATTAGATTGTGCACTAGCCCTTATTGTAGCGAAGTGGAGACACGTTCCAAAAATTCCTGCAAACATATGTACCTTGGACCATAATGACTGACAGGCAGAATGTCAACACTTGGATATACTTTATTTGTATTGTATCTGTTCTTGCTCATTGATTTCCTTTTTTTCCTTGTCCTGTGGAATAGTATGACTAGCCAGACGGTTTTTATGCAAAAAAAAGTGTCCATGGGTGCACTCGGCCAATGGCTTAGGTGTTCTGGTGACTGATGTTGCTGTCATGCAAACATCAAATGCCACAATGGGTTAGTTAGATCAACTAATGGTTCACGAAACATATTAAAAATGCATATCTAGTACAACGACCTATATGATGCATTACAAGTTTATTTTACTCTAATGGAAACAATGACGGAAAAAAGTAAGCTAATGACCAGACCAAAATACATCTTCAGCATTTCTATTACTTACCCAACAAAATAGTAGGTATGGCTTGAGATTCCTCATAAGGATATCAACAACTGAATCGACATTTTCCCTATAGAGTTAGAATATAACAGTTAGCATATGTGTAGTATAAAATAAAATGAAAAAGAGCGAGACGGAAGTAACCTTTTCCTTGAAGACCATATTCCTAGCTCAAAATTCTCGAAACAAAATCTCAGAAAATCATCACAGTATGGTCTTCTAAAAACTGGTAGAGGAGCAAGTTGCAAATTAGCACGGTTTACACTCTTAAATACTACTAAGAGAATAACAGTTTCAACTATTATATGAAGCTTACCCAGTTTGCCCCGAACCTTTGCATGTGCCTTATGTGCATTGTGGGTATCTTGGTTTATATCCGCAAGCAAACCATTAAGATCCAATATCAGAAGTTTTTTCCTCTGAAATCTCACCAGCGATCCTCTTGGCGAATAAATACTCTTGATCTTCTCTTTATGTGCCTCAACTAGACATGAAGCACATATGCAGCTAAGACCATGTGGCCGTCTGGATGAACCCCGGTTTCTTTTTCTCTTCCGTCTCTTTCTCGCTGCAGAGCTCTCCTGCAATAAGCTGCTGTTCTCGGAGCAGTTCTCTATCAAAACATCAGCAGCGTCTGCATTTATGGGATCCATATTAACATCAGCATGTCCTGATGCCTTCATTCCGTCTGCACAGCCATTTTCAGATTTATCGGATACAATTTTATTCACTCCAACAACACCCGGTGATGCCTGTTTTGACCCTGGTTGCTCCTGCATCTTGTTCTTTCTTTTCCTCTTTTTGCGTTTTGGAGTACCCTCTGAAGCTGAAATTTGAAAGCAACTATAATCAGAACACTCACTCTAAAGGACATGTGAACCTGAGTATGAACCAAAGAAAAGTGGCCCTTGACATTTGATGTGACAAACCCTAGCACTAGACCAAAGTAAGAGCATTGTAGCGCCATATGATAATAGTCAAGGGTGTACAAACACATGCATACCTGAAACAACAGTGCCCGTGGCTTCCTCCTTGAGCATTACACCGTCCTTCACCTTGGCCTCCTCATCATCACATTTTGGTGTCCCCTCCAACACTAAGATCAGGAAACCAACTATAATCACAACTCTTTCACTGTAGAAATTAGTACACACTAAAAGGAAAATTGAATTGACATGACACATGGCGAACGTGTGTCTATGTAACAACACAAAGGTAAACACCGAATGAAGCAGAGAACCTGCTGCCTAGTTGAGAAAACCTATTTATGAGTCTTATCCTAAGCACTGTAGCAACATTAGGCGAGATCAAAAGAATGCACGCACACACATACCAGAAGCAGCAGCATCAGTGTCCTTCTGCTCCTCCACCCCCCTTCCCTTTGCCTCACCCTGTTCCTGTGCCTCTGCTGCTGCTGCGGAATCCAAATCAAGTGGTGGTTCCTGTTGCTCCTGCATCTTATTATTCTTCTTTGTCTTCTTATTGTTGCATTTCGGTGTACCATTTAGAGCTACAAAAAGAAAATCAACCCAATTAGCACCCTTTTTCCACTCCACGGAGCTAGTAACATGAATAAATTGCCATTGCATGTGGCATTGTCAAAACATTAAAGCAAAGACAAATGATGCATGCACGCACGCACCAAAAGCAGCAGCATCTGTGGCCTTCGGCTCCTCCATCCTATTTCCCTTTGCCTCCCTCTGTTCCTCTACCTCTGCTGCTGCCATGGAATTCATACCAGGTGGGGATTCCTGTTGCTCCGGCAACTTATTATTCTTTTTTATCTTCTTCTTGCATTTTGGTGCCACATTCAGAGCTGTGAAGCAGAAAATAAATCCAATTAGCACGCTCTTTCCACTCCCTAGAGCTAGTAACAGGAATAAATTGCCATAACATGTGGGGTTGTAGCAGCATTATGTCAAGGTGAAAGGATGCATGCACACACATATACCAGAAGCAGCAGCATCGGCGGCCACCTGCCCCTCCATCCCCCTTCCCTTTGCCTCTTCCTGTTCCTCTGCCTCAGCTGCCACCATGGAATCCATATCAGGTGGGGATTCCTGTTCCTGCATCTTATCCTTCTTTTTCGTCTTCTTCACATTGCATTTCGGTGTACCATTCATGGCTACAAAACAGAAAATCAACCCAATTAGTCAGCTCTTTTCCCACTCCACAGAACTAGTAACGGGAATGAATTGCGAATTGCCATAGTATGCTGCAGTCCAGTCTCCGTACAACAAGGTGGAGAAGATCATGGGTGTTGCAGAAAGATCGAATCTATAGTAGGTAAAATCATGATCAGATCCGAATACAAATACCATACGTTAGGGGTTTGGGTGTTCGATTTCGCACAGCAGGATGGGAAGGGAGGGGAATAGGAAGGCATACCCATGTCGGATGTTCGTCGCCGGCGAAGCGCCCGTCGCTCGACGAAGGGTTTCAAAGGCGTCGCGCCTAGGCGTCCAGGCTCTCGAACAATCCTGGTCGCCTAGCTAAAAAGCAGCGAGAGGGAGTGAGGGAGGGGAAATAGACCCCACCGCGCCGCCGCCGCCGCGGGCCTCCCTGCTCCAACACCCCCGCAGGCTGCAGCCTCACGTCTTCCTCCGGCTCGAAGGGCTCGCTCCCGCCCGGCACCACCGCCGCCGTGTCAACAGGGAGAGAGACGGGCTGAGGCAGGAAGTGGATAGGACAAGGGGTATGTACGGTGGGCTGACTCGTGGGCTGGGCCAGCCGAGTCCTTTCTTTTTTTCCCTTCTCATTTTCTTTTTCTTTTTACTTCCTCCACTTCGTTGCTGGCATCATTTTTTTTTTAAAATTAAGGCACAAGCAGTGTCGAATCATATAAGAAGAAGAAACATGTGAGTTCTTACGTAGGTTGCCATCACCGTTTTTTAGAGAGAGTATTATAAGACACACATAACCATGCACACCACACTCGCGTCGAACACACGTACATGTGGTGCGCGTCTATACACATGTTAGAGAAGGGATTGGAGAGACTATATCTCTCATACGCGTAGTAACGTTGAATGCGCACGTGTGTACCCCCAATAATCCAAGAATAAATTTCGGGAGAATTCGCACGCCTGCTACAAGTGAATTGAGCCATATTTATTTCGCACGGTCACTGCCATCTCTTCTTGTTCACACACCACACGGTGGCCCCTAGTGCCAACCTTATCACTTTAGCACCCTTCTGTTCACCACTCTCTTGGTCCGGAGATATTTAACTTTTTAACATCATAGCGGTTGGCACCTCATAAAACATCACTCTGTCGAATGGTGATACATTTTTACCACTCGACGAAGAAAAATGCTACATTTTTACCAATTTTGCTCATGTGGCACGCCAACTCAGATGTCCAGCTCGTATCCGTCCCCACGTGGGGTAGCAAATGACCTTGCATGCCCCCTCCCCCATCCTCTTTCTTCTTCTTTCCTGGCCCGTCGTTGTTACTTCGCTATCGATTCGTCCACGGGGAGCTCGACTCCGTCTGTCGTCGATTCTGTCCACGGGGAGCTCGATTCGGACCCGGGGAGCTCGACTCCACCGGCGGGCTCCCCGTGGTCCTGCCTGGTCGTGTCCCGCCGCGGACCGTCTCGCCGCACCAGTGGCTCCCCGCCGTGGGCTCGCGTTGCCTCGGCGGCCGTCGGGATTCGGTTGGGGCGGGAGCAGGTGAAAGTCTTGCAGTGGAAGACCGCGAATGACGGGGAGCTGCCGGGGATTTCGCCCACCACAAAGACCTCGCCACCCAAGGTAACCCCCCTCCCGGTGCCCGACCAGTCACGACGGAGCTAACCTGCGGCCGTCACGTCGGTGGGTGTGGAGCTCAGGCTCGCCTTCAATTTGCGCTGGTGGCTCGCCCTGTGCACCGGCGGAGCTCGAGGAGCTCACCGTGGCCGGCAGAGGAGCTTGTCGCGACCGACAGAGAAGCTCGCCACGCGCGTTGGTAGAGGAGCTTGCACTGCGCGCCGCACGAGATCCACCCGGGCGCGGTGGAATCTGTCCGGATGTCCATGGCCGTCGGGTGGCCTCCGACCGGGGGCTCCCCATCCTCACTGGCCGACGACTCTGCTCCTCCCTGCTTGACGGCTTGAGGGCTGGAGGTTGAAGAAACCTTACACGTCGGGGCCCATGTGTAAGTGATAGGAGAGAGGGGGAGGAGGAAGAGGGTAAAGGGCATAAGAGACATTTTACACTCTTCGCTGACTAGGATCCGAGCTGGAAGGGTGAGCTGACGTGCCACAAGTGCCAAAGTGGTAAATATGTATGCTTTCTCTCTCTCTTCCATGCTAAATCCGTAGTGCCATCTGGTAGAGTGCTATTTTATGAGGTGCCAACCGCTATAATGTTAAAAAGTTAAATATCCCCTCGGTATGTTCATGTTCTCTTTTCTCTTTGCTCTTTGCTGGCCCTAATGCAGGAGCACAAGTGGCTGCAGAGCTCGATCTCCAACGGCCCCGACAGGAAGAGGCAGCACGGTGCGGAGGATCTCTCCCGGCGGCTGAGGCAGGAAGCGGCGGAGTGCCTCCTCCAGTGGCATGCAGCGAGCACACCGCGGTCATGACGGGGACAACTCCCCTGACTGCACACGGCGAGCCACCTTGTGGACGTGACAAAAAGCGGCAGCGCGAGCTGAACGGCCCCTCCAGGCTCTAGCGATGCCGATGTGACGGGGAGATGCGGCGGCGCCGGAAAGATGCAGCAGCGCTTCCTCTATGCGGCGGCACGTGGCGAAGGGCAGGAGGACGAAAGGTGCCAGAGAGATGTAGCGGCGCTTCATCTAGTCCTGAGGCACGAGGGATGAAAGAACGGGAAGGTGCGCGCGAGGGGCTGGAAGGAGGGAAAACGTGTTCGGGATGGAAATAGCGAGGCGGACTCGCTAGCCAAAAATGACGAGCGGAGGACCACATATGCCGAGTGGGATAGCTAGCTAGGTGACGAAGATGGTGAGGCTGTTGGATCAGGTGTTCACATAATTTTTTTATCGATACAAAATGATTTAGCCAGACTCTTTTTTTTTGACAACAAACACAGATATATATTAAGCCTTGTGCAGACAGATTACAAAGAGGTCCTCATAGAGAACCAAAATTACAATCAGGTCCACAGACCAACACATGCCTACTGCAACAGCAAAGGAGCGTTCGACGACGGAGGATTCGCCGGCGGGCGCCGCAGAGGCATCAAAGATGCTTACAGCCTGGCGAAGGACCGTGCAAAGCAATGGTTGTATCAGGGATGACGGGGTCAAGGAGAACACACCGGTCGATTGAAGATCTGGTAGTACATCGACACCGGAGATTGAAGAAGAACCACCAAGTCGAAACCTAGGAGGAGGCGAATCCGTCGGAACAACCACCAACGAATTGTTGCTTGAGCTGTGAAGAACAGTCGTGGAGAGAAGTTCTGCAACAAGTTTCAGGCGGATGTAGAAGTGGAGGCCGGCGGTCCACGGCGCGTTCAACAACAGAGAGGAGGCCACACCAAAGTGCAGCGGCAACGTCGGAACAACCACCTGTGAACAAATGAAGGAGAAGGCAAACCCGTGCGTTCGACGACTTCTTCGCCGCATCCCAGGAGGAGGGGAGAAGAACGGAACAACCACAGGTCTCCGGCTTCGGTCATCTTCACCAAGGTAGATACAGAAGCAGGGGCAGTGAAGTGCGTTCGACGACAACCTTGGCCGGAACAACCACCAAACGAGCCCGAAATCCATACCCGCAGGGCAGAGACAGAGACAGGGGCAGAGCAGTGCGTTCAACGACAACATGCGCCGGAACAACCACCAACCAAGCCCAAAATCCATCTCCGGAGGAGCACAAACGACCGAAGGGCTCCACAAGCAGGAGTCATCCCCGAAGCCAGCCAGATCTGGATCGGCGGCGACGGGGAAACTCCAGGAAGAGGGAGAGGAGGAAGGAGGCGAGGAAGGCAGCGGAGCAACTTTATTGATACGTACCTCGAAGGGGACACCAGCGGCGACGAGGTGACCGAGGAAAACCAAGGCCACAACGGCGACGGCGGCGACAAGCTTCGAGGTCGGAGCCAAACGGCGAACTACTACTATGAGCATACTACTAGGAGCTAGATCTACAACTCTACGAGGCCAGGGGCCCCTCTCCCTTCCCTCTCCGGCGAGACGAGCTCGCCGGAGCCGGGAGGGAGGGGGCCGGGTGGAGGAAAGGGCGAGGGGAGCCTTCGAGGCGAAGGAGCCTTTCGGCGACTCTAACCTCTAGTGGTTCCATTTAGCCAGACTCTTGGAGTTGCTCTTACGTCCTAACCATCTTGTAGCCTCTGCGCTCTCCATGTTTCTCCTCTGACCTTTGTTGCCGGGAGCTTTTCAGCATGGATCTGGTTACGTTTAATCATGCGCCAGCAGTTTTGTTTAGTTAAAAAAAATCTATAACATCAATCTTCGAATACTAATTAAGAGTAATAAATATGAATTAATGAAAAAATATATTTCATAACCCTTCTAATTTCTCGAGACGAATCTAACGAGCCTAATTATGTTATGATTAAACAACATCGTGCTACAGTAAATAATCTCTAATAATAGATAAATTAATCTTAATGAATTCGTCTCGTGATTTCCTGTCCATCCATGTAATTAACTTTATGATTAGTCTACATTTAATACTTCTAATAGGTCTTGAAAAGGGCTACGAAAATTTCTCAAAAAAGTGAAATCGACACATGAATTATGCGGAACAGAATGGCACGGGTGGGTGGTAATGTCTTGCGGTACTGTTTCCCTGTGATGCTGTGTACGGAGTAGTTTAGTTTGAATGCTTGATTGACTGGTCTTTAACACTCTCTGCATGAGATACGGAAATGCTACGACAGTTTAGAGATCGATTGAACAGCGCATGACTTGATCAAATGATTGGTTCTTGAACAAATCAAATACCCCCCTGAACTGCATTTCCAGAGACCTCTTGGGATCTGAAAATTGTTGAATAATGGTGTTTGACGACCGCCCTAGCTCCATCCACTTGCACTTGCAGGCTCATCAGAGTTTAGACCCCCATCAGATTTAGCTGGAACAGCCTTATGATCAAAACTTTCTTTAATCCCAATCATTCATGGTAGATACAGTTTACTCATCTGCTCTATGTACATCGGTTGATCACTTGATCCCTGTTACATAGATATGATCACCATTTCTTCAATTCCCCAGCCAATGTCTACTAAGAATTCCAAAACTACTCCAATCAACAAAGTAATTAACCAGGATGCACTTATTAATTACATACGGACCACTGCCCTACACAAAATCTAATCCGTGCATGCGCGCGCTGGTCACTTCTGGGCAGCAGCGGCTCCGCCGCGGCCCATCACCGACGTGATCGCCGCCGCCAGCGCGGACTGGAAGCTCGGGTCCGATGTGATCGCCTTCGCGAGAGTGTCCGTGACGGCCGGCGCCACCGCGCCGTGGCCGGCGCCCCCGAGGCAGCTCGTCCTCTGCAGCTGCAGGTACGACTGGGCGGCGGCGTACAGCTGCTCCGGCCTCGACGACACGCCGCCGCCGAACAGGTGCCCCAGAGCCGGCGAGCTCTTGGCGTAGTACGACGGTGGCGCGGCGCCGTACGCCAGGTACCCGCTGCTCCATGCCGCCGGGACCGCCTTGGACTCGTAACCTGCGGCGGCGGCGGCGGCGGCGGCGTAGGGCGAGGAGTGCATGAGGGAGTGCGGCGCCGTCGGGGTCGTGAGGTCGAGCGTGATGGTGGGGCAGGACGCGGCCGTGGAGACCATGGTGGTCGGGCCGAGCAGCCCGGCGGCCGCGAGCGGGAGGTGGTGGCCGTGGGCGGCGAGCGAGGCCTGGGAGGAGGATGTGGTGGAGCCCGATGTGAGCATGGCCGCCGCGGCGGAGGTCGTGGACGCCATGGCCGTGGCCGCCGGCGGGAGCTGGTGGTTGTGCTGGCCCTCGTACGTGGTGATCAGGATCGTCGTGTCCTCCGCACACCGCTGCACCTGCTTCCTCACCGGACAGTGAGGCGCCACCGTGCACCGGTAGTATGCCCGCGGGCAAGGGTTCCCCTTGGAGATCTTCTGCCCATACTTCCGCCATTGGCAACCATCGGGCATCTGATCGATCACCAGAACAACATGAATTAGCTCCAGCATAATCATCGCATTAATCTAGAGATCAAATTAATTATGCAGGTAACTGGTGGTTTTTGCAACGATTTCTTGTTCGTATAGTAGGGTAAGGTAGGAGACGTGTCACGTACCGTGGGAGTGTCGCATTTGACCCTGACAGAAACCCTAGCCTTCTTGGCCTGCTGCTGCACCTCGTCGTCCGTGCCCTCTCCGGCGGCGCTCGGGCTCTTGCGCGCGGCGCCAGGCGGGGACGCGGCGGCGGCGTCGTCCCGGGCAGGCTTCGCGGCGTCGTCGGCGCTGCTGCTGTCGGAGCTCAGGTTCAGGACGCCGGGCGCCACCGAAGCACCGCTCGCCTTGTCGTCGTCCCGCGCGATGATGCCGAGCCCGAGCGACAGCTGGCCTTCGCCGGGGGTGGTCTCGGCCGTACCCGACGACGACGAGGACCTCTCGTGGCCCTTGCGGCGGGCGCCGTTGGACCTCGTGCCGAGGCTCAGGGAGACGAGATCGTCGGTGTCGTCGGCGTCGTCGGATGCGGGCACCACCGGCGCCGGCGCCGGCGCCGGCGCCGCAGGGAGCTTGGCCTTGGCAGCTGCTTGCTCGTGCACCTTGACGACGTCGAGGAAGTGCGTGTGCAGCGACTGGTACTGGCCGACGATGCGGGACAGCATCGTCTTGAGGCGCTCGTTCTCCTCCCTCACCTCGCCCATCTCCGCCTTGGCCGCCTCCAGCGTGCGATCTTCCTGTATCATCAGAACATCCATGCAGTTCAACCAGATGAGAATCACGTCGCCGATGCGATAAAACATGAACACGAATACACGATCTTGCTAGCTCAAAAAATTCTCAAAAGAATTTCAATTCATAATGGAACCGAGAAGAGTTCAATTACCTGTTTGACGCCCGCGTCGCTTTGCGCTGTTGCGAAGCTTTCGAAGACTATCGGGAGAGAGCTCGCGCTTCCCATCTGCATGATCGATCCACACAAAAGTCAAACCATGATCAGATCTCCGATCCTTCGGGTTGAAGTAGACAACAAAGAACAAAAGAGCAAGGAAGAAGAAAGAAGAACAGGGTGCGGCCGTGTGCTGAATTCATACCGCTGCTGCCATCTCCGGCTTGGCGTCTGATAAGGACAAGCCTACGGCTCTCTTCTCCTCCTTCACCGGCGTCGGCCTTTCGACGGCGACCTCCATGGCAACCAAGCTACCAATTAGCTAGCTCGACGAGTAGAGAGCTAAAGCTACTCCGATCAGGAACTCGCCGCACCGGGGGCCACGAGACGCCGCCGGCCTGCACCTTTTCGAGCAATAGCTTTGGGCAAGCAATGCCTTGATTGTCCTGTGTGTAGTACCTCTCTGCCCTCGCCGTGCTTATAAAGAAGGGAGAGGAAGGAAAGAGGCAACGAAGCTTAAGCCTGCAGTTTCTGACTCGTTTGGAGTAAACCCAGACTAAAGAATTGCGAGATGCCGCAGCACCGTACCGAATCCCAGTGGCCCGGGGGGCGGCGAGGGGGCCCAGTCGTGGTCGTCATCGTCGTCGCCCATACGGCTGCTGGCCGCTGGGCGCATCTAAAATGTCAACCGGCTTGGCTTGCCATGCCAGCAGAGCACACGCACACGGCCGGGGGGTGGGCGCGAGATAAGCGCGCGCCAATAGAATACTCGTCGTCCCCCCGTTGTCACCGTCGTCGTCGTCTTCGTCGTCGCTGCGCGCGCGCGCGGTGGTCTTCCCCCACAAACGTGTCCTGCATGTCGTTGCCGCCGCGTTCGTCGTCGTCGTCGTCTGCACTGGTCCACACGCGCCAGAGCGAGCTCTCCCTAAGCTACGTGTACTGCTGCTCCGGCGTCGGCCGGCGACCGTTGGATCAAGCGGTTGGCCGCCGCCACCGCCGCCGCAACTTTGCACTTTGCAGGCAGGTTCGCGAGGTTGACGACGGGGATAGACGCATGGCATGCAGGTTCCGAGTTCTGACTTGTCCGGCTGACAAAATGGATGCCGCGTTCTTATTACATGCATGTCAGCTCCCGGTGGCCGGCGGCGTGTGTACGTACGAACGCCCGGAGCTCGATATCGCGGCATTGCGTTTGTTTAGGGGGTGTCCGGTTGACTTTGTACGGCCGGCCGGTGAGGAGGTGTTCTTGCTGTCTGTCAAGTTGAAGAAGCAACCGGCTGGGGATAGATGTTGAGGAATTGTTCAGCCACGTACTACTACCGGTGGATCAAAAATCTGGAGAAGACGAAACTAAACACGCTAGGCGCATCGAATTATTCTGCTGCCACTCGCTGACGACGACGACGCTGTGCTTCGATAATGTCTCCCTTCAGATTTTAACAGGTCAGGTCAAGCAGCGAAAACTCGGACCTGGCCGTGAAAAGTACTGGTGTGCCCGAGCAATCCATCCACTTTTCGGTCGTTTACCTTTTTCATTCTCCGTGACATATCTTCTTTCGAAAGATCAACCTACACACAGGGATGAAAACAAAAGGGTAATAATGCGGAGCGAGTATATTACACGAATACATATATGAATTTGGATCATTTCAAATATCGGGATATGGAAACATAATTAGACCGCTGTTGGAGTAGCTAGAGGCGGCAGACTTAAATTATCAAATAGTCATGGTCAGGGATTCGTAAACCAAAGCCACATTAGTACTTCTAATCAGTAGTAGTTCACATCAGAGAGCAGGTTGTTCCAAAAAGGTCAGTGAGAGCCGTCACCAATCGCGTGTGAACAGTACAGTACATCGTCGGTCGCAGTACTGCGTGTACACGGGCCCACAGAGTCAGCATCACCACCCACGCGCGTATCAATCCACCATGTGACGAATTGGAGGAGGGATCAGAGCTGGAAGCTGGAAGAGGAGACGACGACCATCATATCAGGGGAATAAACAAACGCAGCATGTGACGCGAGATTGGGAACGGAACGGGAGATTAGCAGATGCCTCCTCTAGCTCGGCTCGCTGTTGCGTTTTAAGTCTCCGATCGATCGAACCCGCATTGATTAGCAGCTGATACGATCGACGATCCGTGCGCACGCGATGCGACCATGCAACTGTAGGCTGGAGTAGCTTTTATTCCTTCCAACTGGTGCCGCGACCGCGACACTTCCGTGTTGCCATCCAATCAGAGGCTTCAAGCGTTTCTCTTATTTTATTTGGGGAGGTTTTGGTTGGCCTACTTGTTGAGATTCCAGCGAAGCCCGTTGAAACTGTTGCAGCACCCGTACCAACGGGATCGTCGTCGACCCTTCTTCTTCCCTCTGTTTCCATTTTCTTTATTTTTTGTGCTTTTTTTTATATCAGCAGTCATGGAGCGTGTACGTGACCTCACCTCACCGCCCCGTTGAATATGGTATGGCATACAGTAGCTGCCTTGATCCGTCTCCATTAACCAAACTGGCCGTGCCCTGATCGTGTTCCCATCGGTTGCTCCATGGTCTGCGCATGTGGGGCCCACCGCCGAGGGAGAGGTGCAACCATGGAGTGATGGAGCTTTTGCTGGAATCTGAATCATCGGATTTGCCTGGAGAGAGAGAGAGAGTAGAGTGCACACCACCACACATACACACTACTGTCAAAAGCTCATGCTTAATGGAGAGCTCTAGCTCCCACGGGCCACGACTTCAAATCAATGAAATCATTTATACGTACCTGGGGAAAATGAAGGCTGAGTAGTCGTATTTCAGCTGTGCATCTGACCTTCGAATTCGGATCGGAGACTCTCGGAGAGCTTTCGCGATCAAGGGAGGATTTGGTCCAAGGGAAAGATCACCCATGATGTATGGCCCCTATACAGATGGCGTCATGCAATAGCAGCAGCACCATTTTTTTTCCTACAAGGAACACACACAAATTGGAGTTGAAAAAAAGGCACAGCACACAGCAGCGGAGAAAAAAAATGGCATAAATAAGATGTGTAATGTAAGCACATGGGGGGTTGGATGATGATGGATGGACTCAGTTCAAGTAAGCTGCAGGTTTAGTCAACGGATGCATCAAGGGAGCTGAGGCGTCTTTCCTACCTAATTCCTAAATGCATATACTAACCAAGTAACCATCTCCCAAATGAATACAGCTAACACCCAGCCCAAAGGGAAAAAAGAAAGAAAGAATTATTGGTATGATGAGTAAGGTGGTGAGCGTACCTTGCATTGTTTGTCGACGAGCATCATGTGAGGCAAGCTTTATTTTCAACGATCTGGTCAAATCTTTGGACCCTCAAGTGGGCTAAGTGATGCGGCTGGATTTCCGCCACATTTTTCTTAAGGAAAGACCCATAACACTCTCCTTGCATAGCCCTGGAGAAATTAGGAGGAAACAAATGTTTTTCTCTTCTTGTTCTCTTCCCGGTGTTCGATGCTTGGAAGCCACTGATACATCACCCACCATTCGGCAGATTCAAAACCGGCGTCGCAAATTCAAGCTCACCCTACCGACAGCCCTCGCCGAGTTTTCCCCAGCTGTCTGTCAAATGCTGATGGTAGTGTTTTCGTCTCATGGATTACTGAATCCTGAAAAGAAAACTGCAAAAGTCAGAAGGAGATCATTCTGGGAAGTCGTCTTTCACATGGATCAGTTCATGGAACTGCCTTATGGGAACAATTGTAATGTAAACTTAGCCACAGAACGAATAGAATAGTAGCAAGCTCTTGCAAGCTGTGCATTCAAATACTCGAGGTCAACAATTTGTCAGAAATTATGGAAGTGTCAGATCATGGATCTGTCACACCAGGACTGAACTGAAGACTAATGATGGACGGATATACACCACCAACAGCAAGACTTGTCTGACAGATTTGAAACATTAAAAGTAATTTTTCTCAGATCAACAATTTGGAGGTCAACAATTTGTCAGAAATTATTGAAGTGTCAGATCATAGTATGTAATTCAATTGCTACAGATCATACACCACCAACAAGACTTGTCTAACAGATTTAGAACAGTAAGTTTTTTTTTCTCAGAATTTGCAGTTGCTTGACCAAGATCAAGCAGAAGTGGTGAAGTACACAAAATTTACTGTGTAAGTTCATGTTCCTATTTCACTTCCTGTAGAAACTACTGGAGAGGCTGGCTTTTTATGACTATGACAGGACACCTTTGTCAAATGTCAACCAAGTCATTATGCTACCGAATACTATGGTGTTTAGTTATCTTTGGTACAAAAATCAGCATGTAGTTCATCACTGTTTGTTCACTGGGGAAAAATGATGCAAGTAGAGGATAGCTCATCAAAATCAGACGTCAGACTCAAAATCTGAACACTGGACAGAGATGTGAATCAAGCTGTTGAGCAGCCCCGCATGCATAGCTCAGAACAAACCTTCTTTAACACCAGAGATAACTTCAGAATTTTTTTTGGATTGTAATGACAGCACATTGTGATCTCAATTAGGAAAACAACAAGGACCAGCAGAGCTGCATAGTCAAGCTGGGATCATTTAGTTTATTTAGCCTAATGAATAACGACATAAACTTTGCAATTCATTTCTGGACTAAACGCTGACATGAAAAGGACAAATCTGTGGACGCACAATACAACCAAGGCTAGATCACCTGCTAATGCTAGTTAAACTGAACATTGGTGGTGTGTCGTGGGCTCGTGGCTTGTATCATACAGTGGACTGCCTGTAATTAACTGAGTTGTTAGCAAATTAGTTAGGAGATGATGCTGATAGTAGCTTACTTGCTACTCAATATAAACAAAACTGTACACGAATACTGACAACTGTTGTTTGACCTGGTTGTTCATCTATCAAAATGGAGTAAACTTAAACAACGAGCTACTTGGTGATTCTCACTATGCTTCCTTGAAAGGGTTCAGACAACAGCAATGGTACATTGTTAACAGTTCAAACTGCAGATGAAATGTTACCTTTCACTGAATGTAAAAAATGTTTCAGTTGACTTTTATGGATTAGTACCTGAGTTGTAGTGGAGGAATAGTTCAGCATGGTAGAATCAAGTAATTAACGAAAATAACATGTAATGTATGTTTATATGTTAGGTAAAAGCGATGACAGGACAGCAAGACAGATGTGAAACTAGGTTACGTCAGAATTTTGACTTTGGATTACTGAGTTTCAATGTACCAAGTACTATCCAAGTTGCATCTTCAACCCTGTGTGCTTAGTGTAGACTAATCTCTTTTGGCATGGACCTCACTCAACCATAAGTTTACTCTTCATGCAATGATTCATCAATTAATTTATTATGGCTAGTTTATTGCCCCTGTAATCACCATTAGCGATAACAGCGGGAATGAGCTAAAGATAAGTCTGCACTAGTCAGCTTCGAGGAAATAGCCCAGCTCAACTTGGCTCTGTGCACACAAGAATGACGCAAGGTGTACTATTGATCTCGCTTACTTAACAATGACTTCCTAAAGATCTGAAATAAAGGGCATATTTGGCAGTGCTGCATACCAATAGTTTGAGGCAGGGAACTTTGCAATTCTCTGGAGCATCAGGTTGAACTGTTTTTGTAAGAAGTTTGAGATTTGTTTTCCATTTTCTAGAATAATACTCTCTATCAAATTGAAAAATGAAATGAAATAAGTAAACAAGTCATTTGCAAAAAAAAGGTAATTTGGAGAGCTGGACATTTCCTTGCAAAAAGACAACGAAAAGTTATGATGGTTCTCAAAGTCTACTTGGAAAGCATGGGAAAATGACAGCTTGTCTGCATCTAAGGTGGTACTGCTTAAGCAATTCTGAGAAAGTAGACCCATAACTTTCTCAAGCAGATCAGCTTCAATATTGCACCTGTGCCAAGACCATTGGTGCAATAATTGACGGCCTAATTAACGATTGGCTATATGTTATAGCAGAATAAAAGAATATGACTAATTCAAATGTCAACTACTTACAGTTGGTGTGACAAAACCAAAGACGATGTGGTCACACCAACCTTTTTTCCAATGAAGATAAAATTGCAAGGGGTGCTCACCTCTTTCTTCAGCAGCTAAATAGTTTAAATTGCATTGTAATGTGTGAACACATGCATTGGTAGCTTGGGCTGTGATAATATTGTACGGCAAGTCAGGAGACTTCTCTTATCTCTGGTGACAATACATGTTTGACATTGTAACAGGATACAATACAGCTACAGTTGCGTGATGGATCAAGGTCGTATTCATACGGAAGCATAGCTGTAACTCTGGGATATCCTTGTGGGAAAGAACAAACAATCCAGTCCAAAGTGAGCAATATTTGACGGGTTTGAATAACGACGACCAATCAGTGCTTATCGTTATGCCCCTCTATTTGTTCATTCTAATCAAATTTCTCCAAAAACACTTGGCTGTTATGAAGCCATTAAGCTACTGAAGTGACCATTTAATTATGCACCCTATTTAGTTGGATAAGAAAGAACTCCCTATCTGCAACACACCTTATATACTCATTGTGTAGAGTGATGGAGTAATGAACGGTGGCATGTCTTCTTTCCACTAGGTATCTGGTTCTGAGCACATGCATCCTTTGCAGTTAGGGCTGCTTCTTGTGCTGCAAGAAAAGGATAGGTGGTGATTAAATGTCCAGAAAAAGCAATAGAAATCAGAAAGATGTATGATACTGTATATCTACAGCTGCAGAGAGTTACATATTTTAGGGATTAAAGTTAAGCCCCCTGCATTTTCATGATGTAAATAACAATAAGGAACTTTCTGCAACCAGTTTTTTTTAGCCGGATAAATCAGATAAAATGTATGTAACCAAATTGACTATTTCACATTTCATTTGTAGTAGGTAAACCAATAATTCTCACTGCTCTCTCTTCTGGTACAGCAAATGGGTATGCATTCACAAAGTGAATTTATAAGTTCAGGAAAGAAGAACACATGTGAGATTCAATACTTCAACAATTCCCAACACTGTAAAAGGTCATATCAATCAGGCAACATTTTTGGCGACCCAAGAATGGGTACGACTAAATATCATGCTAACTGATAGATGCTACAGACTGAATACTGGGGGAAAGAATAAGACTACACCAAGGAGCTACATAATCTATTGAGCTTCCAAGCACATTCCTTGTTCTCAGTACTTAATACTTATTACTAAGCAATTCCAGTCTTCCAGTTGAAGCAAAGATGATCAACGGGAGGCCCAAGGCCCAGTTCTCTATGTACTGATTTCCATTTGATCACCTTCCTTCCAGTAATGTATTTACACCAAACACATGTGCTCCAAGAAACCAAGGCAGCCTCACATGCACAGGAGTTCAATGGTCCAAAATTCTTGGGCCCATATATGCTGATCCGACAAGATAAAAATCTTCTGGTGGTTCACTCTCCTCCAGCCACTCATATCTGTCCGCTCCAGGCAATAACATTGAGCCTCCTGTAAAATGCACCTCTCAAGTGAGTTAGCAGTATTTTATCTTTCTGTTAGTATGCTTACAAGTTATAATGTTTAATATGATCAGGGAACATGGTACGTGTATTGAACTTAAGGTGTGAGTAGACAATATTCACAGTAGTTTTAGAACTTTCAGTGAGTAGAAGCCTGATAGTTATTTTGGCACAAACAAAGAGTCCTCGTGGATTGAGCATTTTAGGAAGATATTGAACAAAGAAATGGTGCTTGCTTAATCAATGTTTTGTATGGGACTACAATCATATAATTTTAGAGGACAGACATACAAATTTAACAAGTGGGCAGGTTGATATGCATAGCAATATCTAATTTATTTTATGCTAGAATTTAATTTCTATAAGGATACATACTGAGTGTTGAATCCAAAGATAAACATCTAATTTATTTTATGCTAGAATTTTAGATAAGGATACGTACTGAGTGTTGAATCCAAAGATAAACATGCTAGGCCGAGCCAAATTGCTGGTCTAAGAAAGCAACGATATTCCAGCACTGTAACACCAAATGTATCAGCCATGTTAACTCAGGTAACAAATCTTACCAACAGAGATTGCAGAGGAAGAGACATTGTAGTACTGGCAGTGCCTTCCCCTGCCTTCATCATATGGAGGACCAAGGACATCAAGCACGGCACAAGCATTCTGTGCGGTAAAGCAATGCATATTACCACCATCTTCTGGATATAATACTGATGTTTCACGAGGTGCAGTCAAGATGCCATCAGCCTTCACTTTTGCCAAACTTGGTCCTTGCAATTGGACATCTATGATCAAAGGAAAAGAGAAAACAAAAGAAATTCATTTGATTATGTGTGAGAACATAATGCTTACGGAAAATAATCATACCAGGTGTGTCTTGTTGGGCTGCCCAGTCATAAGATTTCGCATGCATAGCTCCAAACAAAAGCTTGCTAAACACAGTCATCCCAGGGTGATTATGGAGAGGAATGACACCCCTTGAAGGCAAACAAAAGATGCCAATCTGTAGGAATAAGTACGGATATATATGCTTTTAGTTCTCCAATGTGACAGATGCAATATATGTTCAAAAAATCAATATTCGTGGTTTAAGCGATGAAATAAGCATACCGAGAAAGCCTCACACTTATATAGGTGCAAGTAAGTGATTTTAGGAGTGCCACGGGGATCAACACGTCGAAAATATAACATGTTGGGCGTTAGACCAACATCTGCTGCTGTGATACTATCTGCAGGACACAAATGGCGAAACCTATATCAGCGGAACAGAAAATATGTGTGAAACTTAATTGGACAGTTCAACTCTCTTGCAGTTGCAGACTCCCATAACTGGAACTCAGGAAGAAAATAATGAATCATCATTAAGAACAGGTGCTAAACTCAGCATAAACATTTTCTTTTAGAACTCAGCAAATGAAGAACCTGTATTAGCTCCTCTCTAAATACAAAGATACGCAGCTCTCCTGTGTATTCGAGAGAAAAAAGAACCTATATTAGCTGCATGATGGATCATAGAGCTGAGTTCAAAGATAGTGCAACATTGTGGAATCGATGATTGACGTGCATAAAAGGCCTATGGATACCGTGTTCAAGTACAGAGACAAAATCACAAAATTGAAATGGTTTATCACATCAAAAACCGAATTATGGGTGAAGCTTGTCTATATATGGTGGCAGACTGGCAGCAACAGAACATAGACACAAGTGCTGTCTTCAGGATGTATCTGGAAGAAGAAATCCAAACAACCAACTGGCATGCATGTAGAAGTAAACATTAACATCATAGTACATCCATCTGGAGGAATAAATAAATGTTCTTAAGGACGTACAACAGCAGCTACCACAATTGTCATTATTCAAGAAACATGCTCAACTGGGCTAGGCAAGTGCATTGTCACTAACTATTCCTGGTACCTGCAAATGAAATAAAAGAGACACCTAGTGCAGCTCCAAGATGGACGTAATCTTGACTGTATCCCACCACCCACAAAGCGACATAATACCGGCAGTTTCATCATACGGGCGCATATATACCGTGGGCAGCACATGGTTTATGCTATCTTTTACCCTGTCTTTATTTTTCACAAGAAACATACGACTGGCACTAGTCAGGCATCGTGTATTTCATTCTCACCAATATCATGCTACGTGCATGTTGCAACTAAAGTACTAATAAACCACACCACAAACAGCATTGCACATTTGCAAGTTCACAACATCAAAAGCCAATGTGCCATTCCAATGGTTTCATTCTTAATACAAAGATACACAGCTCTTCTGCTTGTTCTCGGCAAAAAAAAAAAAAAAGCTATTCCATTGGTTGCTTTCTGGTTTATTTATTGGCAGAAGATTTCCTTCTTGAGAAGAACTAAGAGTCTAAGTTGGTCAATCTACCTCAAGTACGTAATTGCATGTATATACTAGATGAATCTAGTTCGTTCAGTTTCTTTGAGCGGCTCAACAACCCGTGTTCCCCATTTCCACCGAAGTGTAATTCTCATCTCTAGAAAAGTTAAAAACCTGAAGCTTACGTCCCCGCCCAACGATGAACTATGATTCCACGAACGAAGTGGCCACAGATCTATAACGTCGAACACAACGCATGCACACAACCACGCCCACAAAGTTGCGATCCTTGAATTGAAACTTCGAGATGAAGAGACTAGAGAGAATCAGTTACCTAGAACGGACTTGACCCTCTCGATCCCGGCCGGCGGTGGGACTGCGCCTGGATCAACGCCGTTGAAGACCTGGCGGCACGCCTCGAAGAGCCGCTGCACCGCGGCGGCGGGGGCGGGCGCGGCCATCGTCGCTTGGGGCGCCCCTGCGCCACGCCGCGGCTGTCGTCTCTGCCGCCGACGACGGATAGCGCCGCCGCCCCTCGATGCCGAACTGCTGCCTTCTAGCTCCGGGAGGCCGCAGCTGGCCTCGACCTGCATCAACACCCTCGCGGCCGGGAATGCGAAGGGCTTGAGGAGGGTCGAGGGGGCGAAGGGTTTTGGACAACGGCTGCCAAGCGTTTGGAGTTTGAGTGGGCTGGGGAAATTTAGGAGTAACCGAAGATTTTTATAGTGAAGGTGGAGACTTTTTTTTGGGAACATAGTGAAGGTGGAGACTAGTGAGTGAGTATTCTATACTGCGAAATCTATTTTTTGCTACACGGCAATAAGACGTTGTGTATTGCGTACAATCAATCATTTCAAACTTTCATTAACAAATTGTTGATAGAATGTTCAGTTTTGATATTTTAAAAGTGCATAAATATATTTGTCTTAAAAAACAATTTTCTGAATTAAAGTTTTGCTATATTTTGTAAACGTACAACACAACGGTGCCTGAAATTTGTGAAGTACAACCTTACTGCTGGTGGAATGTGTTGTGTTTGCATGAATAAAAAGGCCACATCATTTATAAGACTACCCAATGTGAATTTCCAAGCGAATTTTGCAAGATAATTTGAGCAACATTAGGGTTTGTGTCATGGTTGATTCCTCTCTTTTGTAATAGCAATCAATGCAAAGATGCATAACTCTACTGCGTATTTGAGAAAGAAAATTGCAAGATGATAATGAAAATCCTCTTTGTTTATATACAGAGGTAGGATATGTATGCATGCTATATTTTGAGTGTGCAAATTCAAGCACAATTATTTCTTGGTGCATCATGACCTGAGCTTTCGCCGTTAGCGTCCTTCACTGGTCCGTGTATTGTCTATTGTGAACACCAAGGAAAATTGGGCTTGAAGTTTTGTAAGCTGCCGGAGAGAAAGTGAGAAACCAACCAAACCAGAGACCATTCCGATCGCATCAGACATTCCTGTGGGCTGCTGGGCTGCGAGCCAACAGCCCTGGAAAACCTGCAGCTGCAGGTCCGGGTCCTTTCTGCCTTGTTGTTGCATGCCTATTTTGTCATGTACAATGCAGAGCTAGTAGGATTCGCGTGCCCATGCATGACGACCACTTGCACAGGATTCCTTTTGGATAGAAGGCTTGTGACTCTGAGCCTTTCAGGGTATCAAGAAATTCAAGATACCATTTTTTTACGTGGTATCAAGATACTTCAAAGCTGATATAAAACAAGATGCTTGTAGCTGATCGTGTGTGCATTTGTATTTATTTCTTTGCTGCATTTAAACTATAATAAAGCCTGGGAATTGTCTGATCATACCATGAAGCTTTGGAAGTTTGGAATTGCAGGTATAAACAAGGAGCAAAGCAGAGGCGCAATACCTGGCGCCCTGGCGGTATGGTGATCAACACCAGCGGCGCCCATGGTAATGTAACCTCTGGTATATGTTGTTGCAGCATCCTGCACGCATGATGCGAGCACGCCGGGCACCCAAGCCCAGTTGACAAAGATGCTCACCTGACTTGATGCACATACACTACATAGGCCAGGGGCGAGATATACTTATTAAACCTTATAATAACCTCAAAATTGCCGTTCATTTACAATCATTTATCTCTTGCTTTACAACAGCCAGTAGCCAAACTGAAACTCCGGTGAGATAGCTTAACTAGTCTTCATCATCGCTATCGTTAGTCTTCATCATCGCTATCGTTGTCGCCGAACTGGGGCCGCCAGAACTTGGAAACATCCTTGCCAGGCAAAGATACAGGGGCTGAAGACTTCACAAAATCCCGGTAGTGCAACACGTTGCCTTCTGGAGAGCTGCTCGCCATGGCGATCCTGCACCCGTCCACAGCCATGGCTGACAATCTGCTTCTCCCTCCCAAGTCGGCAGGCTCGCCACAGCTCAATGTGTTCAACAGTTCACCTGTCCGAGTTTCCCAGACATGGACCTTGCAGTCTGATGGCACCCCGGTCACCACCTTATATGGATCCAGGTGAAGCAGAGTCACGGGGCCTTCTGAATGCAGTTCCGCCACTGCATTTGGGAGTTCTTGACCCTTGCGGATATCCCAAAGGAGAGCCCTGCTCAACAAATAATGATGGGTAGTTATAACGATTTCAATCAAAAACTGAAGCATAAAAGAAAACATTAATTCACGAATTTTGCAATCTCACTTGTCTTTTGTGCCGGTGCATATTAACCACTCGGAAGGCAGCATCTCACAAGAAAGTATTGTATGGTGGTGGAGTGCAAGAACAGAAGCCTTCTTCATTGTCCTCAAGTCGATCGCTGTCACTTCAGATCCAGCGGCCATGTAGCAAAGGGATTCATGGCACTTCAGTGCAATTGGTGGACTGCTTGAGTTTATGTGAGTACTGCCTACACATGATGATGAACCACTGAAAGCAGCCACTGTATCCCAAACTTTAACCAGATACAACATACCAACATGAAAAGAATGTAGTATGGTTCCTAAAGTAAATGACTTAGTAAGGAACAGAAGAGATAGCCACTAACAAATTTAGGCTCAACTTTTTTTCTTCTTCTCAATGTGGTTTACCAGATATTTGCTACTGACGTTCTATTACCTTTGAATCTTTGGAACAGCTCACCAACAGGGAGGCCTTATGCCTGAAAAGAAATAGAAAGGGAGAAGGGTTACTAAGAAATTAATATGATGATAATCTTTCTAATATGTCGTCATAACATGGTACGACCGTACGAGTAGTTTTTCCCCTTCTATATAACGCAGGTACATGAAGCTGTGCAAAGTGAGAAACATATGCTGAAGGCACACAGTGAGAATCAAATTAATGAAAATCATTACTTGAGCAACATCGGTACCAGAATATGGAAGTATGGGTTAACAGCATAATATGAAATGTAACAGTCTAGCGAGTTGCATTACGATAGTTCGAGAGTACATACCGAGCAACAGATAAAAATGACAGTGCTTTTTCATGCCCATGAAATGTTGCTATAAGAGGGTGATTTTTCGCCCTCATACTCATAGACCATAGGCGAATGGTGCAGTCTTCCCCTCCACTTGCAAGTACTTTAGATTCACCATCCACAAGCAACTTATCAACCAGAGTGGTGACTGGTGCTGAATGGCCCTTGTAACAGCGTGAGTGACCCTACATACAAAATGTTAAAAAACCCTCATAACATCAGTTTTTGCCCAATGGAGGTAAAGCTGACCTAACAAGGTACGTGTAACGTGTGCAATGAACTCATAGTACACAAGTCAGACAAGGTCTCAAGTAAGATTATATAGAAAAGCTTGAGATCAGCCAATCATGAAGGTCTACATTTGTATATCACATTACCATGTCAGGGGCTAAGAGAGGAAGCTAATCATGCATAGACTTTGTGGAAACTTGAGAAAGAACGCCAAAAGTGTGAGTAGTCCCATTCATCTATGTGCCAGTGAAATTTGGAACTGCAAAAGTTTCTATAAAAAAAAGACACTGAATATATTTTCAAAACCGTAAACCACTGTAGATGTGCTTTCATTACTTATGCTGTAAAAAAACATGCTACTTAAAATAATAAAAAAGTCTCGCTATGCCACCTCAATCTTTGGCGATGTGTAATTGTGACACTTTCAAATAATATCATGACGCCATGGCCCATGGCAGATCTAGAAGAACCTAAGCATACTAGGAGAAGATATTATTGAAAAAAGAGTGACAAAGACGCGGTACAACTGTACATGACTACAAGAGCGCAGCAGCATGTTATAGCCTCGCGCGGAAGAACACAGAAGGCTGACAAGGCAAAGTGAGGACTGAGGAGGAACAGAAGCACAACTTTCTATAATAATAGATACTGAAGCTAGCGCAGGTGAAGGGGGCTCACAATGGCATAGGATGAAGAACTATGGTTTATACACACCAGAATCCAGTAATGAAAAGGAAAATGGCATGAAAATTGACAATAGGTGAGGCGGATGCAATTGACCACACTTAATGTAGGTTTTCTAACCAAAGGGGACTTTCATGCTATGATCTTGCCCTTCTGTGGGGAATATACCCTCAAAGCAAGTAAAAAAAATGCAGATGTCCATAAGCAATGTTCCTGCAGTAGGCAAAGGACAGCAAGTATCAACAGGGTATTAAAATGTAAAAATAAGGTACCTTCCAACAAAGACGGATCGTTCTGTCTGTGCTTGAAGTGACTAATGCCCTTTCATTTTTTTGTGTATCACTTCGAAACAGTGGGGTATCAATCAGTGAAAATGACCTGCATGGTTAACAAAGAATACTTTAGAATCAAGCATACATGCACCTGTATCGTTGTTGTAGCGTACACAGATGGAGAAATTATGAGAATCATGATTCAAGAAAAATTACAAGACAGTGAATAATAAAAAATTTACTCTCTTGATCATTATTTAGGAGATTATACTTGCGGAAAAATCAAGGGCTTACTTGGCAACCTTAATTCTCCTCACAAATCAAGAATAATTATGGTTGCATGATACTGAGGAAAGATAAGTTCAACAGTACATAAACTGGTCTGAATTATCTACAGATGGCACATTAGAGCAAAGTCCTTTGTTTTAGAGTTACCTCATACAAGTGATCCTTGCGCTATGATTTTTGTGAGTCTCCACCACTCCAGTTTCCGGCAAATCAACACTAAGTTTTTTGGCAACTGGACCCTGCGCAGAAGAAGTTACACGTCATATACATATATGTAGGTTCAGACAAAATAAGGTCTTGATATTACAACAATCACTAGTAGTTAAGAGAAAGAGCAGATCTGCTAAATAAAAGACAAAGCAGATCATATTATTTCTACTCACCTGAGACAACCAGACCGAGTTCCTATCAAACATCAGGAGGCTTGGCGATGTTTCCGCAGGATTTAGGTAATAAATAGCTGATACGGGGTCATCAAATTTCATTTGATGTACTTCAGTGTGCCTATGGATGTATAGTTCTCTGAGCCCTACGGCTCCACGAAGCTTCTCAAATGGCCATTGATCCCTGAGTGTTATAATTACAAGAAAACTAAGTAGACTATAAGATGAATATATCATTTTTCTTGTACAATAACAAAAAAAGCCTTTAGTCCCAAGCTTGGGGTTAGGCTAGAGACAAGACAAATAATCATGATATAGAAGTATGAGCATAGATAGGTTGATTTGTTAGGAGTGATCCGCCAAAGCCATTTTCTTGACAATGTATGTCAACATCAAGTTTCATGTGTAATAGTATCATACATGTGCATAGAAAATTAAAATAACACCTCTACTTAATCTAGCTGTTCCTGTTATTCAAAGGTTAAGCATCCTAATTTGTAAACATGGAAGATTGAATTGTCCCATCATTGGTAATTTAGCAACAAAATGCACGGTCATTGCTGAAACTAACACTGAAAAATAATATTGTGCTGGACATCACAAAATTGTATACAATTAATTGCTGGAGGTAACATTTTAGTGTTAATAGGAATATATGTAATTTTGCATTGTCCAGCAGCAAAGATCATGTTGTGGCAAAAGTCACCAGATTGGGCAAAACAGAATTCCAGGCTTAATTACCCAAAGAAGATAATTACTAATCAGGGATAAATCACAAGCCCGACAAGGATGAGCTTCTTAACCTCTGAATAGAAACAAAAGCAAATGGAATTAGAAGATTTTCTTCACTATACTTAACAAATAACCAGAACCCAAATAATCGTTCCTCTTCCAAGCTTGTGCCTTCCCAGGTCCAGCTTTAAATTTGCCCAGTGAAAGCTAAATCACATCCATACTCCATAATATAACTCGATATCATCAGCCGCAAAGTCGCAAAACTTTGCCTAAGTTTCAACCTTGCACCATCTCCAAATCCCAAATTCCCAGTCATCAATAAACAAAGCGGCACACCGATTCTTCCCAAAATTTTGCACTAGACGAAGGCAAATGTGTAACGAGAGGTACAAACGCATGATGAATTCCATGTTCTGAACCATACAAGAGGGGGGGCGTTAAGAGTCACAACCTGAAGAGGCGGTACCAGACGGCGTCGCTGTAGGCGGCGGCGCGCAGGGGCCGGCAGGCCATGGCTAGGCTGGCGACGTCGCGGGCGCCGAGGTAGCCGGCGCAGTGGGCGAGCACGTCGCCATCGAGGTCCGCGAGCGTCCGCCCCGGCGGCGCCGACATCGCGGTCGCGCGCGACGAGAACCCTAGGGGTGTGCAGCGGTGGCCACCGAGCCGGGCGGGCGGGCTCTGCGGCAGTGGAATTTGTTTCGTTTCCTACTTTCCTATACTACCCTTCGTCCCAAAATAGATGCAATTCTAGGATCGGGCACACAAACTAATATGAAGTGTAAAATGATCAAACTACCTCTTGTTTTTTATGAGAAAGATCTAGATGTGAACTTGTCTTTTATGTGAGAACCTTCTAAAGTGACTTGTCTTTTGTGATTGGTTGGTCAAAGTTGCATTCTTTGTGAGATAAATTTCAAACTCTAGAAGTTCGAGTTCGCCTCGAAAAAACGAGCGAGATCACGAGACGAAAAGTCTTGAAAAGGTTTCTCCGTCTCACCTCTCACCTATCCCGGGGACTTTAAATCCTTTTTTCTTTTGTTCGAATCTTATAGCTAAGTTCTAAAAATAAGTAACTCCAAGAATGTCTCTAAAAATTACTATCTAAAATTCTGATTTGACTAGTATGTAAATGAAATAGTTAGAAAAAGTTGATGAAATCCAATAGACTAGTTAAAATCAGCGGGGAAGAAGGAAGAGGAGGTGGGACCGGAAGAACGCGAGGGAGGAGATAGTTAGCGGGACTGGCTAGCCAAAGACGAAGCTCCCGGTTTAGCTGGCGGAGAATAGCGGGGGGCCGGGGGCAACTTTAGCTAGTCTGTTGGATTGAGTTTTTAGACAAATTTTCTATCTTTTAGCTAGTCTCGCCAAGATAACTAGTCTCTTGGAGTTACTCTAAGCAGATTCATTTTCCTGATATTAAAACCATCAGAAAATACAATTATTTTTGGAACGGGCCTTTTTTAGGAGGGAGGCATTCGCATTGGATCACTAACTCCCTCACTCCGTTACATTTCAAATTATAGATCGTTTTATTTTTCTAAATTTATAAATATTATTATGCATAGTATGTCTGCAAACTTTAAAAATTATAACGACTTACAATTTGGATCGAAGGATATCATTTTGAATGACTCGTTTTTCAAAAAAAAAACTCAAGTATAATTCAGTTTTGGAAAGATCACTGAATTAAATCAAACAAATAAATTACCGTGATGGTTTGTATTAGTTTCCTACCATTTTTTAGCGATGTGATACGTGAATCTCCTATGTATTTGAGAAAAAAAAGTCATACTACCTCCGTTCTCATATATTTGATGCTGGATGAGAATAGAGGGAGTAAAACTTAACAAATTTTCATGAAAAGGTGAAACACCAGAGGGATATGAAGGAGCAATTCATAAACGCTAAAAAGGCTTTAGATTTAGAAACATAGGAGATAGGGGTTGTGGTAGGGAATGGGCTAATATGGGCCACATCTCGGTTGGCTCGCCTAGTTCCAAGAAAAATGCAATTATAATTTTGTTAAATCATTTTAAATCTGATCAAATTTATATAAACATAATATTTATGATGGATAAGTATTACTGCCTCCTTTTCAAAATATTTGTCATTCTAGTTTTTCTTAATACATTTCCTTTGTTATGCACCTACATAGTTAGTATATCCACGTACATAATAAAGAGAATGTATATAGAAAAATCAGAATGATAAGTATTTTGAAACGGAGGAAGTATTAGATATATGATGTCATATTATCCTCAATCCAAAGGAAAGACTGCTCGCCTACTCTTTGTTTTAGGCAATGAAACTTTTTAAGGAAGATGAAAGTTTCAAAATAAGAGCTTCCCTCTTGCAGTTGATTTTGTGCGAGAGAGGAGACATGGTTTCTTTGAATTATATTACCTTATGTTCAGTTTTAACTGTTAGGTCAGCATCTAAAAAATCACATGGCTTTGAAAATTGAGAGAAGAAATTTTCAGGTGAATAGAAATTAGAGAAATTGCAATTAATATAACGCGAAGACAAAATGAGAGAATGCGAAGATAGGATTGAGTTTCTCCATTTTGTCTCTAAAAATTTATTTGTTCTGCCAAGATTATAGGCTAGCATTGGAGTTAAGAGAAGTAGCTGAGGACAAAAGACCATCAAATAATCAACTGGACATTATACCCTTTTTATTGTCTCGTATCAAATGGTACAGAAGATCGAATTTGCTGTCTAAAAAGTCGTATTAACCAAGATAATGTGACAAATGAATACAACCAAAAGTAACAGCAGCATTAACCAAACAGAAGCATCTTTGTGTCACAATTCATCTCCCTGCAGTCAAGTTTACCCATTTCATCATCAGCTATAGGAGGAAGTTCAGGGCAGGTCAGCTTTCATGCCATGGACGAACTCCTCGGAATGTTCCTTGGTGACGCAGCTGGCGAGCATCCTGGTGCCGTCGAGTGGCAGCGGCGCCTTAAGGATGACGACAGAGGCGATGAAGTCGTTGTTCACCAGCGGGCCGGCGAACACCGGGGGACCGAAGCCGTAGTCGACCTCCGAGAACCCGAGCTTGCTCCAGTCCGAAACGTAGCAGGACTCGTAGTTGAAGGTCATCTGGAACGGGTCCTGGTCTGTCTCCTCCTTGGCGAACTGGAAGAACTCCACGGCCATCCTGTCCTTGGCCTGCCGGATCATGTCTACGACCTCCATGATCGACGAGCCGAGCACCTTCTCAGCCGGTGCAGACATTTTCACGGGGAAGATGGAGTTGCCATAGTAACCCCTGTCGAGCTTGAGCAGGTGCCTGACACTAGCGAAGAAGCAGAGCTTGACCTCGGCGTTGGGCTCCAGGTTCAGCGCACGGGTGCGGCACTGCCAGAGCTTGGCCGTCAGCACGTCGAAGCCCGAGCAGAACTTACCGCTGTGCTCCTTGTACTGCTTCTTGAGACCGTCAATGTAGCCAGTGGGGAAGTCGAGAACAATGTAGTCCAGCGCCAGCACGGGGAGCTCCGGGAGCGGGCCAGGCTTGATCTTGGGGTTGGGGAACTTCTCCCTGTCCCAGACGGGCTTCACCTTGGGCTCTTCGAGCCCCCGCGCCATGTCACCGACAGCGTTGATGAACTGTGCCGCACCCATGCCGTCCGCCGACGCATGGTTGAACCGGAGGCCCATCACGAACCCGCCGCAGGTGAACTTCGTGATCTGAAACCATGCAAGAATGCCATTAAGTTCAGCACTGAGTTTCGAGCCAGAAGAAGATGGCATGCAGATCTACAAAAATTTTCTCTTGGAACTCAGTAAAGTTCATGAAAATTCATTGTTTGTTGGATATGGGACACTGCTAATTGGTTTATTCTTCAGTCACATTGTTCTGCAAATAGGTTACTTTTATCGAAAGAGACCAACGCCAATTCTGAACCGAGATAAGCCATTGCCGCTCTGTCTAGTCCTTTTTCACTCCTTCCATGCCATGAGTAGTAACATGCCAAAGCAATGTGGCCATCACGCGGTGGCAAAGCACTCACAGGTCACAGCTGCAACCAACAGCACTAAAAGGAGTAGACTACACAGACTACAGTACTCGAGAAAGGTCTCTCCATGAGCAATCTATACACATCTCATCTCCAACAACCCCAGCAAACCTGTCGGTGGATCAAAGTATCTAAAAGCAGAGAAGAAGCCAATTAGCTTAGCTCAAAAGCAACACATTCACGTACAATCACACCGCCACTAGTACCTGGCTGGCAACGACAACAACCGGTCAGCTACTGCCGGAGTGCCGGTCCTCCTATGAACATGCCCCCCGTCGACGTCAACGAAGTGTGCGGTGATCGGCAAGATCGCCAATTCGCCATTACCATGGTGATCGCCGGAACATCGTGGTCAGAGCATGAGCATGGCCAAGTTCGGTACGCCTCCGCTCGGACGACCACAAAACCTGTGTGTTTAGGTTAAACAAATGGAGGAACGGAATGGACCCCCAGAGTATCATCTCGTTGCATCGCTTTCAGTTTTAAAATTCGGAGGGGGGGAGATCCCTACCTACTTTCATATATATTTTGCACGAAAAGTGTAATTACAAGGCAGCCCCGGCGCCATGGCAGGGATGAATTACATGGATAAAGAGAGTGGGGGAGAAACTTGGAAGAAAAAAGGAGGGAAATTAAGAAAAAAATCAGGGATTGGAGAAACAGGATGAGACGAAATCCCGCCACGCTTGGATGTGGATGGATGAGCGTCGGTAGCGTGGTGTCCAAACGTCCAGGTCCTGCACCACCCGCCTGAGAACTTCTTGAGGGGACAAGGCTTGTTGCTCAAAGATTTTTGAGTTCCTAGCTTTCCAAATGTGCCAAAGTAGTATGCGAAAAACGTCGGTGCGGACATCATCCGGGAGGGGGAGAGAACAGGCGATGAGCCAGGGTGTCCTATGCTGCCCGGCGTGCACTTCCACGCCCAGCATAGACCAGACAGAGGCGGCTCGCGAGCAACTGAGGAAGATGTGTTCGTCCGTCTCGAGGGTGGTGAGACAAAACTCGCAATAGGAATCCTCGAGGGGCCGGATATTTTTTCTATGCAGGTTGGCCCTGGTGATCGCTTCCAGTTCAAACTGTTCAACCGAGGGAGTCCGCCCCCCGTCCACGCAAAGTGCGGACCTGCCTACCAACCCACCAAACTCTCGACGCGTAAAGCGCCGCACCGAGCAAAGCCAAAGCCTGGAGTCGAAGCAAAGTCACGCCGCCCGCTGCCGTCGCACCGAGCAAAGCCAAGCCAAGTTCGGTGATGCCGGTGGATTCCTGTCGCAAATTGCCTAGCACTGGCCATTCTAGTGCCAGTGTCAGCGTGACGCCGGCTCGTCTCTGACGCGGCATGCAGGTGACACTGGGTGTGAAATCTCGAGGCAATTTTTGGCCGGCGTCCGGCCCGGGTGTTTCCTCGCGCCAGCGGCCAGAGTGGCAGACCACGCACGCGCACGAATGCACGATCGCGCACGGCCGCATCCAGAATTCCAGATCCCTGGCAGATCAACTCACCGGCCGGCGCATTCAACGCCAGGCCGTCCGCTCCAACCGCCCCCGCCAACTACAACGTGCACGGCGCGCCACCGCGCACCAGCCGTTAATTTCCTCGTGCATTTTTGTTTTTTAGCGCACATTACTACAAATCCTATTTCTGGAAAAAAAAAAGATTGGAAAACGGAAAAAAAAATTGTGATCGTGCGAGAGCAGTCAGACGGCGCGTGGGACCCACGTGGCGGCCTCCTTAACCGACACAGTCAACATCCCCCCCACCAATTCACCATCCCGGGAGCTTTTGACTTCTCAATCGACTCTGCTCCACTCCGCCCCGCCCCCGTTCATCTCACCCCTAGTCACCTCCTTCCTCAGATCTACCGCGCGCGCGTGCCCGGATCTGACAAATCCCTCCCGCACGCAACCGCAATCGGCCGGAGCCGGCACCACCAGCGGCGGTCCACCGCTGTCACGCACGGCGCGTGATGAGCAGCAAGGAGCAATCGGATTGGGGGCGGTGGTGAACTTACCTGCATCATCATGATGGTGTTGTGCGGCTCGACGCCCCACCGGTCGTCGCCGGGGTAAGGGACGAGGTCCTCCTTGGGCAGCAGGAGCGGGCGCTCCAGGAACCGGACGTCCTCGAGGCTGCAGTCCGCCTCGGCCTCCGCGAAGTAGACGCCGTCGGCGGTGCAGCGGATGACGGGGCGCCCCGGCTCGTCGCCCTCCGCGATGCGCCCCGCCAGCGGGTAGAAGAAGGCCAGCGCCTTCCCCAGCGCCTCCCGGATCACGCCGGGGGCCGCGTCGGCGCCCGACCGGAAGATGTGCATCGACTCCACCAGCCCGCGGTGGGTCGGGTACCGGTCCACCCACGCCAGCGGCAGCGTCTCCTCCTCCGGGGTCGCCGACGCCGGCTTCACCGGGCCCTCCGAGATCCGCGTCACCTTGAAGCTCTTCGCCATGGCCGCCGCCGCCGCACAACGCCGACCGCTCCTCTGGCCACCCTCCGCTCTCCTTCCTCCCCTCTCTTCTCCGGTCTCGGCTTGTGTGTGTGTGGGTGACTGGGTGGTGCTTTCCGGAGCTTCGAGCCTTGCTGTCGCTGAGCTTGAGCTCTGATCTTTAAATGGAGGACAGGACGTTGCAGGCGTGCAGAAACTTGTTGTTCGGCGCGTGTGTCGCTGGCGAGTGGGGCCCACGCGGGAGAGCGCGTTGAATTTCCGGTGCCGCGCCGGTTCGGTTCGGACCTGTTCGGTGGCCGCTGGATGGATGTTTGACGTACAGACGCCGCTTGCCGTTTGAGGCAGTCTCAGGCACACGCATCGCATGCACGTGGTGTTTGGATAGGATGATCGTAGGATGTGAATGCGATCATCATCTAGAAGCTCGTTTTGACAAATTATGAAACGTGCTCAGGCAAATCCAGGGACCAGTTCAAATTTGAAAAATCCAGAGAGTGGTGATGTAACCGTTCATTTTGGTTCTTCTACGTACGTAAATACATATGAAAATTGCCACCTAAACATTTTGCCGTTGCAGATGTAGAGTAGAGCTGGTTTGATCTAACTAGATCATCATTTGATCGAGTCAAGTGAGGTAGCTACGATATTTTTCAAAGGTTCGTCAAATTTGTTACTGTACGCCGACGATAAATTTGTTACGCCGACGATTTTTTAAACCCGAAATGGCCTGCAGCTTTGAAGAGTCATGCTGCTTCTGCGCCGACACCGACGGTACGTTTGGACATCGGTAAAGTCCTTCACGTTTTCAGCGACTGCGCAGGAAGCTTCCAATGGAGTCCTGAGGTGGCTACATTATTACTATCTGGATTTGGATTCTTCATTGTGTTCAATGTCTAAGTCTAACCACTAGTGTTCGATGGGTGTGCATGCTTTACAGCACGATTGCAGAAGTTAATGGAGAACAAAAAACAGGCTTCATTCCTTGCATAAGTGCTATTCCAGTCAGAGACACGATTAATCACCGTTTACAATCTACTACTCCGTTACACTCACGACAGTGATCTCTGAAAGGTGAAAGGAAAAGACTACAAAGCACAACTTGCGAACTGAATTTGCTAGTATTTAATTTATGTTACCAGCGTTTTTTTTAAAAACACATCGTAAATGGTAAGGAAGTGTGCAGCATGCAATGCTTATTGTCAGAAAAATGACAATTTTATTAATCATATAATCAAGCTCATCGGTAAAATTTGGGTAAATTTGCAAGTTATTAAGGTCATCGATTTGAGGTTTGAGCTAGCAACCAATTATCGATCGACCAATCAGCGCACGAATTATGTTTGCCTTTTCGCTTTGGCTTTCACGTGGTATGATTTCTGGCTCCGTAACAAACTAAGTACTAGTAGGATGCATTCGAAAAAAAATAAGTAGGATATGATCATTATATACAATTAATCTCCATGTGACATCGCACGTTATTACGGAGTAAGTTTTAATTTTAAGAAAGACCGCCAAATTAGTATGTTCCGTTACTTCTGTACCAAGAAATGAACCAAAAAAAAAAAAATGGACGGAGTAGTTAATGTAGTATTCTATTTCACGATCATAACGTCCATGCATGTCCCAGGATTCATATCTCCTCCTCTCGCCCATTCGTCCTTGCGATTTCGACTGCAAACCAGCAAATGGATGCAGAGAAATTATAACTGCCCCCAAGTGCGTGCCCTGATGGAGACAACAACTTGAAACATTGCGTCGTTGGCGCAGCCGCCTCTCTCATTTGGTTGGGAGGATGAGCATGTGCAGGAGCCAAGAAGAAGCGCAGCTATTGGGGCCAGTCCACCCGAAGGTGGTGGCCTCTCTGGTCCTCATCTCCAGCCAGACCTGTCGTCCCTCGGCCAGTAGGATAGGATGTTTGTGCAGCCTCTGATCTGATAGCCGCCGGCCGGGTCCCATGGAATTCCCACTATCCAGCATGATGAGTTGGTAGGTTTGGTACATGCATGCGTTGTGAATGGAAGAGAGCACGATCTCGCACGTCGTCGTCGGTATTATTTTGACTATTGCGATCGGTATTATATACACGTAGACGTAGCACGTAGCCGTAAATTCAGTAAGGCATTGGTTAGGTGTTGACTCGACTCCATTATTATTTTGATCTTCAGGCATGATTGATGAGTCATCAGGTCGGGTAAAGTCGTTTAATTTCTCAGATGATGTGGTCACACACACAGACCCGTAGGCGTTGCGATTAGGGTCTTAAGGGATGGTGCAAATTTAAACCATTGCAAAACGTGCGAGCACGTACGCATCGACCCTGTACGTCATTTTGGATCTCATGAAATTTTGGATGAAATTGATAAAATTTTTACATTGGAAAATATGTTCTGTGAGAGGTGGTACCATCTGCGATGCGAAAATTTTGAGAACTTTTAGGGAACTAAACATGACCTTAATCAACAACTTAAAGACAGCCACGCACTCTCCTCCGCCAAAAGAAGCAACCACTACTGGCTTTGCGCTGTAGCTTTCGCCTTTCGGGCTGGTACGCCGTACGCACGCGGCGCCCCCTGCCCTGCTGCTGGATCAACGACGTGGCCTAGTTGCAGCATGCAACAGCACTACACCCTCCATCCCAAAATAAGTGCTCATCTCACATTTCGAGAAGTCAACAAGTTGTAAGTTTGACCGGATATATAGAAAATAATATTAATATTTGTGTCTTTAAACAAATCTGTCATGAAAATATATGACATGATTAATCTAATAATATTTATTTAGTATCATAATTATTAATATTTTTTAATATATATTTGGTCAAACTTTAAAGTGTTTGACTCCTCGAAGTGCGAGATGTGCACTTATTTTGGGACGGAGGGAGTACGTACTAGTAGCTCTCTCTGATGAGGTGATGGACGGACACGATGAGACGACCGTACTACGAAGGCGTGCCAGACGTAGGCTGCAAGGGATGCTGGCACGGAACGGAAAGCATCTCGCGCGCCGGACGACGACGGGCCGGCCGGTCGGGTCATGTCACGACGATGCAGGTTAATTGTCTGCTGGTGGATTTGGTGCGGATGTAATTTAACACCGGCGACGACCTGCGATTGGTCCTCAACTCCTGATGAAAGGGCTTTATTATTATGCCCAGCCCTTCGTTTGTCCACACGGAGATGATTGGTGCCGCAGCATGCTCACCTGATAAAATCTTTTTTTTTTGCTTTTTACACCGAGCCTGACGAAATCTTTTTCTTTTTCCTTTTTTGACGCCGAGCTGAGCTTGATGAAATATTGGGTGACTGCAGAGTGCAGACTGCTGAGTGTGCATTGCTTGTTTTGGAGAAAAATAAACATTCCTCTGCTGGTGCGCGGTGTGTGATCACAGAGTTTAGACCCTGTTTGGTTCCCATAATTTAAGTTAGCTCTGTTTGGTTGCCCTGGCTTATAAGTTAGTGAGTATAGACTATTTTACTCCTCCCGCTCGCTTATCCACATTCTGCTCCCCTTCTCACCGTCGCCCTATGCCCCTATCCGGCGGCCTCCTCCCACCCTCACTGCCGGCGGTCTCCTCTCTACGCGCCGGCGAGCTTTCCCCGCGCAAGTTCCCCGAGCTCATCCATGCGGCCGCCTCCTCCGCCTACCCTCGCGCGCACTTGAGTTCCTCCCTCGTTTCCGACCGGCGGCGAGGTGGCCATGAGCGGCGGCGCAGAGGAACAGTGGTGCCTCCCTCCTTGACAACGACGCGGCGGCGCGAAGGAGCTTGGGCGCGGCTGCGGTGGCGAGGTGGCCACGAGCTCTAGCGAGACGGCCTGTCGCTAACCGCGGATGCCATTTGCCTGAACTCCACCGCTGCAGGGCCAGGGCGTCGCCGGCACCGGAGCCGGACTCCTCACACCACCCGTGGACCCGCGTGTGACGGCGTTCGAGCTGGAGTACGCGCGGTGGGTGGAGGAGCAGAAGAGGCGGGCCGCGGAGCTCCGCACGCGTGCTGCAGTCCGCCATGGATCCGGAGCCGCCGGCGGCGGCGGCGAGCTGGGGCAAGTTCGAGCTTGGATTCGCGGCGGTGGCCATGGATTCGCCGCCCCTCGGCAGCCCGTCGCGGCGCCCTTCCCCGACGGCTGCTCCGCACCAGCCATGCCGAGAAGGAGGAAGAGTAGCGAGGAGGATGGCCGCCGGCGCCTCGACCACGCCTCCCCTGCGGGGCAAGGATGCAGCGGCGCGTCATCCCTGACCGATGACGACGCGGCGACGTGTCCTCCCTCAACGACGACGACACGACGGCACCAAGGACCTTCTCCAGCGACGGCGGGGGACTGGCTTGGGCGCGGCGACGTGCGGCTGTGGTGGAGAGGTGGACAGGGGCAGAGGAGGCGTACGCGGGCGGGTTGGGCAGGGAGGGGGGGCACCGCGCCCGCGCCTGGCCACACCGACAGCGCCCGCGCCTGGCCGCACCCTGCCGTCGCAGCACGCCTGCGTAAGAGAAGAGAGGATAAGATAGAGAAGAAGATGGAAGAAGAGAAAGAATAAGTGGTGGAGGAGAGAAAAAGAAGAAATAAAAGGAGAAAGAGAGAGCAGGACCGCAGGGGTGGGTGGGAGATGGCTTTTGTCTTGGTTCATTTCCCTACCCTAGACTGAAGGTGCTCTTTTAGCCTCGGGTCATGTTACCAGCCGAGACAAAAGCTTTTGTCCCGGGTGGTATTACGACCCGAGACTAAAGGCTCACCCTTTAGTCTCGAGTGGTAATACCACTCGAGACTAAAGACCGGCGCCAATAATTACTGCCAGAGAACCTTTATACGCTAGGCCTTTAGTCCCGGGTGATTTACCACCCGAGACTAAAAGGGGTTGGCGTACACAACCTTTAGAGGCTATGTCGCCCCAAAATTTTTTGTCTCGGATACAAAGTTTAACCGAGACAAATATGGTGGAATAAAGATTGGTTCTCTACTAGTGAACTTGGAAGCACCGCCTGAGAGCTAACTAGGTCTCTGTCTCACGGGCCGTCAGTCTGGCATTTTGTGGTTGACGAGTTTGCTGTGTCCGAATCAATAGATGGGGATGGTTCGGTTCGAACCAACAGTTCGTCGAACCGACCCAGAAAAGAAGTCCAGACGGAGCCCTCCTCCAACCCATGAAAGTGTTTAGGTTCGACACAATCGATCCTGAGGATCGAGGGGTTCGATCCACTTCCTGCTCCCTTCGTCGGTGAAGAGCAGCGGCAGCCCACACCAACGGGGAAGGGCGACGGTGTGGGGACGCAGCACGACGGGGCCGGAGGAGGACGACGGCTTGGGTGGACGGACGCGGTTCGGTGAGGCCAGATCAAGGCGCGCATCGGGCTGGAGCAGCGCAACCGCGCGGGGCACGCGGTGCGGCGACGTGGGCGGCACAATGGGGATGAAGCAGGGTGGCACGGCGAACTGGATCAGAGCGGCGGCATGGTAGGGTAAGAGCCGACGTACTAGCAGTCGGCGAGCATAACCGGGACACTCACTCCACGAGCCGCGCGCTGACGAGGGCCCCGGGCACCCTGCTGTCGGCGAGGCGCTGCGCGAGGCCCTTGGCGATGGGCATCTGCCATCGCCCGGCGCACCCATGAGAACGGCGCTGCTCTGACTTTTTAGGACAAGATGCTGTCCACGGCAGCCATGCTCGCCGCCGAGCTTCTGTGCCAGAACGCGCCACCGCCTGGCCCGCTCCACCGCCGCTGCGATCTTGGCCTCCACGACTGTTGCGGACACGGAGCTCGAGCGCGGCAGGTTCGTGCGCGTGGTGGAGAGAAAGGAGATGCAGTGTGTGATGACGACCAAGCAGTCGTGCAGGGCCGACCTCGCCGTGCCCAGGGCGGCGGAGGGGAACAAGCACGACATCGACGGCGCCAAAGGCTGTGGAGTGATCAGAAGCATCGCTGCGAGAAGCTCTTGGGCTCTTTGGCGGAGATAGCAAACGATTTGGTGCGATCCATGCGAACCGTAGGTGCGAGCGGTTCAGCTGATGGATCGATCCATGTATCCATAGTTATTACTTGGATCACGTGGTGCTCCAATGGATCATCCGTGGTTGACCCACGCCCATGTTAAGACTCAAGGTCCTTTTCAGTTCGTGAAAAGATTTTGGAGAAAAAATTTGGAGTTCCCGTCCAAGGTCTATTAAGAGTATTAAATGTAGACTACTTGCAAAACTAACTACATGAATGAACTAGAAATCGCGAGATGAATCCATTAAGCCTAATTAATTCATCATTAGAGATTGATTACTGTACCACAAAGTTGTCTAATCATGTCATAATTAGGCTCATTAGATTCGTCTCGAAAATTAAGGTAGGGATTGTGGAATGCGTTTTGTCATTAATTCACATTTAATACTCCTAATTAGTGTCCGGAGATTGATGTGATGGGTAGTTGGTGAAAAATCTGGAACTAAACAGGGCCTAAGCTGCTCCTGGTTGTAGCCTGGTCGAGTTTCATCTTCGTCAAAGTTGGTCAGGTATCCATATCCTGATCATGGCGGTGCATGCATGGTCCATGCATCATGTCACCAACATGTTTGATTATTATTATTTATACTCCTATTTTAGAAGCTTACTACGGTCAAAGTGCAATTTTGAACACAATCCTGTTGGATGTATCTGTTAGATGATAGACAATATTCCAGTATATTTTAATTCTATAATTAAATAGACATTTCAATATTACTGTGAGTGAAACAATTCATGTGCAAATGTTCATGTTTAAACAACAATTAAACATAAACATATTCATGATTATACAACTAATAAGCATGAGTACTAGTTTAAGAATGTACCCCGTGGAAGGTCGGGTGACGGCGTCACCCGAAGTTCCGCTATCACTTGGATCAGTCATACTGATCGTGGAGTGACCTCAGTCGATGTAGCCGTACGAATTCGGTGCAGGAAGATGATCGCAGTGAAGACCCGGCTGTAGAGGAAGTAGTCGTTCGGAGTCGATGTAGAGGAAGTAGTCGTACGGAGTGGACGTAGAGGAAGTAGTCGTACGGGAGTGAGCAGTCGCGTGAAAACGCTCCCCAAAAACCTTATTGCCCGCCTATTCCGAGCAGGATCTCAGTAGCAGGACGAGGTTCCGGAGGCTCTGCTCTCGCCGGTACCGTGCGCGCGGTGCAAGCGATGGGAATGCAAAAGAAGCAGCAAACAGAGGGAGAGAGGGAGATGTCTCCTGAACAGGAGTACCTTAGTGTGAATTGGTGATCCGAGCAGGAGGAGCAGAGGCGTCTTATATAGGCGAGCAGGCGCAGGGGGGGGTGAACCTGGACGTCGCGGTTAAGACGCCTCTGGTAGTAACGGTCGCGGTTAAGACACCATTGTTAAGGCTCAGTAACAGTCACAGTTAAGGAGTCATTATTCCTTTCCTACAGCCAACAGCAAAAAGATGCTCCCGCCCCGCAACTCCTCACGTCCAACCGACCGCTCGTCTCGTCCACGTCCACGGGCTCGGCGAGGCGAGCGAGCGCGAGCGCGCGCGTGTGGCACGCCTATCTCCTTTATTCAACTTCACAAAAGGTGTACCGAAAGATTACCTCATAAGTTGGGTGGGAGACACCTCTAATACCCATTTGGTATTTATCACTTTTCCCTAGTATTAAATAAATGGGCTTTTAATTCTTTCATTATTGTAATAAATGGCTCTAGGCCCATTTATTGTAACAATCCCCACCAAGAATTATAAGCCACATTGGAAATGCTCTCATCTTCCCTTTTTTGTTTTCGATATACCAGTACTGCGATGGAGACTGTTAAGTTGAACATCCACCAGGAACTCAAGTTACACTTATTTGCAACTGAACAATGAACTATGCCTTGAATTGCCAGTTTTGTGCATCTAAGCTTGGCTATAGCCCTTTACTGATACTTGGCTGCACATAGCATCCCCGTGGGTTGGAGCTTATGGGTCACACTTCGTGCCTCTTCATGAGTTTTCTAGAGATCACCCAAATCTCATAGACTATGACCAGTAGTCGATACTCATATAGGTGTGTTCCTTCAAGACATACTGTAGAACTATGTCTTTGCTTCAGAGAAATAACTACCTTGTTTCATGAAACCCACTTGGAGCACATTAAGGTATACATACCAGCCCGCCATACAGTTTTGAAGAGAAATGCATCTTCCCATGGACCGAGCCTTCTCAAAGGTTCTCTTCTCTCAGTCAAAGCATAGCTTGTTTCACCATATTAATTCACGGGATCTCCGATCACATAAGACAGGTTTCCACTATGGAAAAACTCACGTGGGTCTCAAGCCCAGTTCCATAGATGCATTATCTATCACAATACGTGATAAACCCTTTGTAAATTGATCTGCCAGATTCTTAGACGTATGGATGTAATCCAAAGCTATGACACCGGTGTTTCTCAATTTCCTGACAGACTTCAACCGTCTCTTGACATGCCTGGATGACTTCATGTTGTCCTTTGAACTGTTCACCTTGACAATCACAGTTTGATTATCACAGTTCATTAGAATTACCGGTATCGGTTTTTCAACTATCGGCAAGTCCATTAGGAGTTCACGAAGCCACTCGACCTCAACAGTGGCAGTATCCAATGCTGCGAGTTCTGCTTTCATTGTTGACCTGGTTAGAATGGTCTGCTTGCAAGACTTCCAGGAAACAGCGCCACCTCCAAGTGTGAACACATATCCACTTGTGGCCTTTAACTCATCAGCATCAGAAATCCAGTTTGCATCACTATATCCTTCCAAGACTTTGGGGTCTCCGGAATAGTGAATGCCATAGTTCATTGTGCCCACTAGATAGCGCATTACCCTCTCGAGAGCACGCTAGTGTTCACTGCCCGGGTTTGAAACAAACCGGCTCAGTTTACTAACTGCATATGCAATGTTAGGTCTCGTGGCGCTAGCCAGATGCATCAGCGAACCAATGATCTGGGAGTATCTCAGCTGATCTACCATTATCCTCAGGTTCTTCCTTAGAACCAAGCTGGCGTCGTAAGGAGTTGGTGCTGGTTTAGAGTTGCTGTAGCCAAACCGACTTAACATCTTCTCAACATAGTGAGTCTGTGATAGAGTCACCCCACCATTTTCTCCCTTTATCAGCTTTATGTTAAGGATAACATCAACCTCTCCCAAATCCTTCATCTCAAACTTTTGAGATAGAAAGTCTTTGACCTCCTTGATCACTTCAAGGCTCGTGCCAAAGATAAGTATGTCATCTACATACAAACACAAAATCACTCCTTCGCCCCCACCATAGTGACAGTACACACATTTGTCAGCTTCGTTTGTAACAAAGCCAATAGATGTCAAAGTTCTGTCGAACTTATCATGCCATTGCTTAGGTGCTTGCTTGAGGCCATAGAGAGACTTCACCAGCTTACACACCATTATTTCTTGATCCTTTACTACAAATCCTTTCGGCTGATCCATATAGATCTCCTCTTCCAAATCTCCATTTAGGAAAGCTGTCTTAACGTCCATCTGATGAACGAGAAGACCATGAGAGGCTGCCAGAGAAAGTAGTACTCTTATGGTGGTCAATCGAGCAACTGGTGAGTAAGTATCAAAGAAGTCTTCTCCTTCCTTTTGGGTGTAACCCTTGGTCACAAGTCTAGCCTTGTACTTATCAATAGTACCATCAGGCCTAAGCTTCTTTTTGAGCACCCATTTGCATCCCACAGGTTTGCACCCGTAAGGACGCTCAACAACCTCCCAAGTTCCATTTGACATGATAGAGTCCATTTCACTCCTCACTGCTTCCTTCCAATAGTCAGCATTAGGTGAAGAGTAGGCCTCTACAATGGTCTTGGGAGTGTCATCCACGAGGTATACGATGAAATCATCTCCAAAGGATTTCTCTGTCCTTTGTCTCTTGCTCCTCCTAGGAGCCTCATCATTATCCTCCTCAGGATGCTCAATAAGTGTAGCCTCATTGAGTTCCATCGGCTTGGTGGAGTCGTCCTTCTCGACAGACTCTTGCCTAGATGAACTTATTTCATCTCTCATTGGAAAAATATTCTCAAAGAATGTAGCGCCTCTGGACTCCATAATTGTACCGACAAGCAAGTCAGGCACTTCAGATCTTACTACCAAGAATCTATATCCGACGCTGTGAAAAGCATACCCCAGAAAGACACAGTCTACCGTCTTTGGTCCAAGTTTACGTTTCTTGGTGATTGGCACACTGACTTTGGCCAAGCAACCCCAAGTACGTAAATATGAAAGAGTTAGCTTTTTCTTCTCCCATTCCTCGAATGGTGTTACTTCCTTATTCTTCATAGGCACACGGTTCAGGACATGACAGGCCGTCAGTATCGCCTCACCCCACCATTCCTTAGATAGTCTCGCGGTTTCTAACATGGCATTCATCAAGTCAGTCAGCGTGCGGTTCTTTCTTTCGGCAGTCCTATTGGATTGGGGTGAATAAGGCGGTGTCCTCTCATGAACGATACCGTGTTCCTCACAGAATGAATCAAAAGTATTAGAGAAGTATTCGCCACCTCGATCAGACCTTAGGTGTTTAATCTTTCTCTCAAGTTGATTTTCTACTTTAGCTTTATAGATCTTAAAGTAATGTAACACTTTATCTTTTGATTTTAACAAGTATATGTAACAAAATCTAGTGCTATCGTCTATCAAAGTCATGAAAAATCTTTTACCACCCTTTGTCAACACACCGTTCATTTCGCTCAGATCGGAATGAACTAATTCTAGAGGTGTCAAGTTTCTCGCCTTAGCAGCCTTATGTTGCTTGCGAGTTTGTTTTGATTCAACATATACGTGGCACTTAGAATTTTTGACAGAGGTAAACTTTGGAACTAAACTCAAACTAGCTAAGCGCATCATACAACCAAAATTAACATGACAAAGCCTCGAATGCCAAACATCTGATTCATCATTCATCACATGGTTCACAACATTATTATCAAACGATAAAAAAAAGCGGAACAAGCCTCCGCTATCATAGCTTTTTCCAACAAAGGTACCAAACTTAGAAATGATACATTTATTCGACTCAAAGACTAACTTAAAACCATCTCTACACAGTAGAGACCCGCTGACTAGATTCTTCTTGATGGTAGGTACATGCTGCACATTCTTCAATTGTATGGTCTTCCCCGAAGTGAACTTCAGAGTGACCGTACCAGCACCAAGAACACGCGCATGGGCACCGTTCCCCATCAACAAGGATATAGTCCCCCCGACCTGGTAAGAAGAAAACATAGAAATGTCAGCACATACATGAATATTAGCGCCGGTGTCTATCCACCACTCTGGTGAAGAACATACTGAAAGAACTGTAGGTAAAAAATTACCGTACCCCGATGTTCCTCCACCCTCGCTAACAACCATGTTCGCTGTCTTTGGGTCCTTGCGATCTTTGCGATCCAGGCACTTTGCAGCAAAGTGATCCGGACCGCCACATGTGCAGCAAGCACCCCCCGGCTTTCTCTTCTTCTTATCAGGCCCGTCGGCTTGCTTAGCCTTGGGCGGGTTCTGTGAAGGCTTCTTCCTCTTGTTTTGGTTGTTCTGGAACTTAGGATTGCCCCTCTGCACAAAGTTTGCGCTTGAGGAGTCGGCTATTGCCTTTCTACGTGTGTCCTTTGCTCTCGCCTTCTCTTCAACATCAAGAGTCGCAACAAGGTCATTAAAAGTGAATTCCTTTCTCTTGTGTTTTAGAGAGGTAGCAAAGTCCCTCCAAGAATGTGGTAACTTAGCGATAATAGCTCCAGCCACAAACTTTTTGGGCAACACACATAGGACCTCTCTGCTGTAGTTCTCAAGCTCCTTAGCCAGCGCCTGTAATTCATGGGCCTGTTCCACCACAGGACGGTCTTCAAGCATCCTGTAGTCTAGGAACAGTTCCATTACGTACAGCTCACCGCCGGCGTCAGAAGCTCCGTACTGAGCCTCAAGAGCCTCCCAAATATCCTTCCCCGTTTTGTAACGGAGATAGGTATCCACCAGATTATCAATCAGAACGCTGATGACGGCACCCCGGAACAGATTATCATCTGAATTGAACTTTTCCCCCGAGACACCCTCGGGAGCTTTTCTGGTGATGACGTACATCACGTTCATGCTAGTGAGCCACAGGGTGGCCAACTCACGCCACCTCTTAAAGTTGGAACCATCAAAAGGCTTTGGTTTAATTGCATTTGCAAAGCTAGTGACACCAAATATATTCCTATCAACATAATAAGGTTTTTGGATTGTTAGATGATAGGCAATATTCCGGTATATTTTAATTCCATAATTAAATAGACATTTCAATATTACTGTGAGTGAAACAATTCATGTGCAAATGTTCATATTTAAACAACAATTAAACATAAACCTATTCATGATTATACAACTAATAAGCATGAATACTAGTTTAAGAATGTACCCCGTGGAAGGTCGGGTGACGGCGTCACCCGAAGTTCCGCTATCACTTGGACTAGTCATACTGATCGTGGAGTAACCTCAGTCGATGTAGCCGTACGAATTCGGTGCAGGAAGATGATCGCAGTGAAGACTCGACTGTAGAGGAAGTAGTCGTTTCGGAGTCGATGTAGAGGAAGTAGTCGTACGGAGTCGACATAGAGGAAGTAGTCGTACGGGAGCGAGCAGTCGCGTGAAGACGCTCCCCAAAAAACCTTATCGCCCGCCTATTCCGAGCAGGATCTCAGTAGCAGGATGAGGTTCCGGAGGCTCTGCTCTCGCCGGTACCGTGCGCGCGGTGCAAGCGATGAGAATGCAAAAGAAGCAGCAAACAGAGGGAGAGAGGGAGATGTCTTCTGAACAGGAGTACCTTAGTGTGAATTGGTGATCCGAGCAGGAGGAGCAGAGGCGTCTTATATAGGCGAGCAGGCGCAGGGGGGATGAACCTGGACGTCGCGGTTAAGGCGCCTCTGGTAGTAACGGTCGCGGTTAAGGCACCATTGTTAAGGCTCAGTAACGGTCAAAGTTAAGAAGCCATTATTCCTTTCCAACAGCCAACAGCAAAAAGATGCTCCCGCCCCGGAAATCCTCACGTCCGACCGCTCGTCACGCCACGTCCACGGCTCGGCGAGGCGAGCGAGCGCGCGCGCACGTGTAGCACGTCTATCTCCTTTATTCAACTTCACAAGAGGTGTACCGAAAGACTAACTCATAAGTTGGGTGGGAGACTCCTCTAATACCCATTTGGTATTTATCACTTTTCCCTAGCATTAAATAAATGAGCTTTTAATTCTTTCATTATTGTAATAAATGGCTCTAGGCCCATTTATTCTAACAGTGTCGGTCACTATGGATTTCCCACAAGATCAAGCTCAACTATAAGGGCCTATTTGGAAAACGTACGTACTAGGTTATCTCAGGAACATTTTAGGCGGTAGCTTTTGGAGCTTTTGAGTAAACTTGAAGTTTCAACTAATAAATACAACAATTTTAAATCACAAAATTCAGCGGTTCACGACCAATTTTTGGATGGAACGAACTATTTTCCTTTGGGGCTATTTTCCGAGCACGATAGGCAAACGAAAAAGAATATGCCAATAGGGAGGAAATGATGTGATCCTCCTCATCCATCATCGAGCTAAGGCGCCCACACAATCATGCACAAAGCCCACAGAAACTGAGGCCGACAACACAAATTCGGCCCGCTGAGGCGAGATATCTATCGCCCATTCCTTTTTTTCAATGTTCTTTTACCACTAATCAATTAGAAGTTTGTTAACACTTGGTTCTTCCCCTATACCTAAATATTCTGAACCGTTGATCTTTCAAAAGGGTGCGATAACTTGCAAAGTCGATGAGCTATATGAGAAAAACTTTTACCAAAAGAGGTCTTTCAATCTTATGCAAGGGCTAGCACTAGTAGTTTGACTATGCATGCATGCCTGGAGACAATATGATCCGCACATGTCTGTTTAGCTTATTAACTTGAAACTCCATCCGTTTCAAATTGTAAAGCATTCTAATTTCAATGAAAAGTCAAAGCATCTTAATAAGTTTGATCAAAATATATGTGCCATGAAATACTAACATTTATTATACCAAATAAGTACTGTTATATTCTTCATTACATATATTTTCAAAGTATATCTATGTGTGCCTAAATATTTGTAATCCTCTATATAATTTTCGTCAATATGAAATGTTTTGACTCTCCAAGTCTAAATGACCTACAATTCGAAATGAAGGAAGTATCATTTATTTTGCAATTCTCTATGCGTGTCAGCGTGTGGATAAAATCGTGCAATGATTCAGTAAATCAAAAGTGTCTAGCATTTATTTAGATAGGGTATGATAATATATTAATTTTGGGGACAAAAAATTATATTAAAGAATGATGAAAAATTCATAATATATATTTTTACATACATTGCGATGTCACCTTGCAAATTTATATTGAAATTCGACTTATATGTGGACAAATAAAAAGATAAATTGTGTTAAGGGGTACATACTAAACTTAATGGCATGATTTAGGAGTAATAAATGAACTAAAGAATAAAGGAATAAATTATAGATGGTCCTATATGGCTATATCAGAGCAAATTCGGCAGAGCGCACAATGGCATCAGCTAGCTAGCAGTCATCAGCCCACCATCAGGTTCGTGTGGTGAGACCGAGCTGCCGGAGGTGATGGTCGGTGTCCTCTGGGTGTTCGTCGATGTCTCTTTGGCGCAGCGGCAGCGCCCATCTTCCATCCTCCGACCTGACCATGCCCTTGTTCTCCGCCTGGTACCACACCGGCGGCACCATGTGGTCGTCGCGGAGGAAGTCTGCCGACTTGTTCACCAGGGCCGGGTCTCTCCCGCGGAGCTTAAACCCCTCGCCGCTGCCCCGGAAGCCGTCCAGCAGGTGGAGGTGCGCCTCCAGGTTGTGGTAGCACGAGATGTCCGTGGTCTTCTTCAGGAACAGCGACGCCTCGTGGTCCAGTTCCAGCGGCACGCCCAGGTGCGCGTACACGCCGCCCACGAGCCCCTCCACCGCCCGCAGCACCATCTCCGGGAACGCCGCCTCGTTGAAGAACACGCCGGGCACCCTGGGCACGTGGTCGTGCACGTTCACGATGCGGAGTGCTCGCACGCTGAGCTCCCGCTCGAAACGTTCTCGGAACCTGAGGTTCCCGACGCGCGGCCCCGCGAAGGGGAACACGCAGACCGGCGCCGCCCTGCCGCCCGGCGACGAGGCGTTCGCACTGGTCTCGGCGATGTCGAAGGCGTTGAGCATCGCCAGCGCGCTGCCGAGGCTGTGGCCGGTGACCGTCACGCTCACCTCCTCGCCCCGGCCGTGGTAATGCTCCACCAGCTTGCGCACCTCCGCCAGCGCTTGCTCCCGCGCCGAGTACCTGCAGAAGCGGCACTCCGCGTCCTTGCCGGTGTAGAGCTCCGCGAACCCCGTCTCCACCTTCACGTTGGGGTCCGGGCACAGGACGCCCATGTCGCCCAGCCGCCTCTGGGTCGCCGTCAGGTCGGCCACCCACTCGAGCCGGGTGATCGTGCCGCGCCACGCGACGGCGATGTCCCGCCGGCTGATGCGCGCCGTCTCCTCGTCGGTGGACACGGCGACGTAGCCGATGAAGGTGCCCGACTCGCTCCACAGCTTATCGACTGCGGCAGACTTGTGCTTCCGTTTAACGAAGTTGGAGATCTTGCGATCGTTGCAGGTGGTGTAGAGGTAGCGGCTGACCACATAGCCGGCGCCGGCGAGGCCGACGTCCCGGAAGTAGGTCTTGGCCGGGAACCTGCAGCTGCAGCAGTAGGGGGGGAAGCGATCGTAGTCGAAGCTGTCGTAGGTGGCCTGGGCGAACTCACCGTAGCGGATGATCTCAGCGCGGAGCACCGCGTCGATGGGGTCCAGCAGCCCATCCCAGTTGCCGGCGCCGTGGATCTCCCGCCACCGCGCCGCCAGTTGCCCGTCGCCCGAGCGCTTGGACGTCTCCTCGGTCAGCTGAGCCTGGGAGCCGCGGTCAATGTCCCTAGTAACTGCCGGGCGCCACCGGTCGGCGCAATCGGTTGCCGCCGCATAGGCGACGTGACAGGAACGACGGCGGCGTTGCGCCGCGTTAGGGAGCGACCGCGGCCCACCGGTCAGAGGCTGTTGCTGGTGGAAGAGGCTGTTGCTGGTGGAAGACGATCAGCGCCGGCCGGCGATGGCTAATGGGGAGGCTCGGGCAGGAAGAAACGCTGGCGGCGGCCATCATCGATCAGTTGCTTTGGTGAGACTAACAGATCAATATACTATGATCGATGAGAATTGAGATGAGAATGAGACAATGCTTTTGCTGCTCCTGCAGTGCTACTGTCTTGTTGGTTGAGGACTTGAGGTGCTTGATGAGCTTGGAGAGGGGGAAGCAGTGTGTGTATATATAGGCATGCATGGGGGTGGGGCCGTGGGAGGGGGATAACATGCATGCATGCATCGTGACAGGGGTTTTGGCACGTGTCAAAACTACCAAGTGCATGGCCACGTCGTCCAGCTGGGTGTGATGAAAAGTAAAGGGAGTTTAGAACACGTCACGGGCCACGACTCGAGAGCTAGCCATGCACAATCGACGTTGCACGCCCGGTACGAGCTGAGCTTCGGAGCTTGCACTGCACCTACGTTAATGGGATCGAACAAAACGTCGTCCCTGTGGTACTGGTACACGCGGCCGACAGTCCATACGCTATGTTCTTGCCACGATCAAGAAAGAGTCACGGGTTGACCTGTCGTTATGGCTGCTACATTTACGGTTGACAACATGCTTTAAGTAATAACTTTCTCCAAGCAGATGTCCACGCACGTACGTACAAAAAGATAGCAGCACGGTCTTTACGGCGCCGGCGTATCTGTGCGTGCGACTGTTTCTAGGTACTAGGTAGATTTCGATGGCTGTAAGAAGGAACTGGGAAAAGGGAAATGTTACATGCGCACCGAAACTGAAATTGACTTTTATCGTTCCTTGTTTTAATTTTTTTCTTTTTACCAGCAGAAAAATTGTCCTTTTTTAGTTTGAAATTTGAAAGAAGTATAGCCAATGTTCCTCGCTGTCAAGGACTGTGATTGACTCGGATTTTTGCTATTGCTCCTCGTTGCTCGTTGGGCTAGACCTACTTTACGGCCCAAGAAAGAGCTAGCGCAAAAACCTTGAAATTCCTATCTATGGATCCTATCTAACTTTCGGTAGCTAGTTTGTTATTTGGTTTCTAATGTTTGAGGTCCCTTGGGCTGGCAAGGCCCGACGGGCCGACCGCGTCGTCGTGCCGGCCCGACCCGAAAAACAGGCCATCGTGTCGGGCCTGGGCCGGCAAGTCGGCACGGTAGCACGGCCCGGCCCCGCACGAAAAGGCCATCGGGCCGGGCCACATCAGGCTAGTGCCGGGTGTTGACGGTTGATTGTCGTTGCAAATTTCGATCCGCAAGCGTACGGACCGTATGAGACCCTTCTTCCCTTGAGTGTAAACCCAAGGTTCTTGTCAACCCAAGAAGGAAGAGGATTACTAGCGTTCGATCTAAAGCTAATCTAGTCGATTAAGACAACCTTTAACTAGAGATTGATCTAAGAGCAAACTAATCTTAAAACAAAGAGGTGTGTGAGGTGCACAAGATGTAAATGACACTTGCCCAAAAGGTCTAGGATACATGAACATGCAACCGCCAAAGAAGATAAAAACCAATCTAATCTATTGAAGGTGTGACCGTGATTTCACCCTTTTCCCTCCTCTCGCACTGTCAATACACGAAGGTAATCATGGCAAAACAACGAACGATCACGGTATGTTGAAGGGATCAACAAGAGTAGTGAGATCTATGCACCCGAAAAGCACGATAGCTAGCCTTAAACATCAAAGCATCATCAACACGAAACCAATAGATTGAAACTATAAACAAGTCGGCGATTACCTGACATGATCCGTTACAACCCCATGGACAAATGAGAAGGTTACCCCATCAAGACGCTAAGCATGGCGTCGTTGATCATGGTAGATGCTTCCGGCGGTGCGTCCTTCAACTCCGGGGGCGCCGTGGCAGCACCTCGACGTCCTCCTTCGCTTGTGGCCGCCTCCTTGGACTAGATGAATATTTCTCCCGAGTGCTCTCCTCGAATCTCTTCCGATCCAACCTCTCCCTCTTGTGGTCAACCTCGGGGGTATTTATCTCTGTCTTTGACGAATGGCGGCGCCGGCATCCCCTTAGGGTTGAAAGATCTTCGCGCACAAGAAACCGGGGGCCGAACCGGCGTGGGAAAGGGCCAGACCGGCCGGCCTGGGTCCGACCCGGCCCGGTTTGGTCGACCCTTCCTCCGAGTGGTCTTTCTTGACATTTTGGACTTTGACCCCCAATATTTGTGTCTTTTTTACGGCATCAACCCTGCGATAAATATAGGGGGTCTTCTCGTATGAAATCCGATCTTTATGTCTTAGTCTTCGGAGATATTCTCTAGCACCTTGGTCCTTGCCACCTTTGGGAGTCAGTTTGCCTTGCACTTGAACACGAACGAAACTCCTCGTTTACTCCTTTGAACTTGATGTGACTCCGTCCTTTAGTCCATGTTTTCCTAAAAAACATCACACTTCCAAATGCACATACAAAGTTGAACTTGTTATATCATTAGTGTGTCTAGTGGCGGGTTAGTACCATAATGAAGTTCAAACCAAAGTGTAACGAACATGTTTCGAGCACCAAAATTCTCCATCAACACCGGGCTAGGGCCGGACGACCTGTTTGGAATACTTTACCATTGAGTTCCGTCTCTTTCGTTACCCACTTTCCCTATCCGCTACCATTAGTCTACATCGACCCTACCTTCCATCCATCCTTCAGATCAACATGCCTGTACCCCAGCAGACCAACATCCTTGTGTTTTTTTCTTTCAAGCGGACGGCAGCAAATGAACGTATCTTTGTAATGCAAGTTGCAAGGCAAGCGAAAAAGTTACACTTTGGCAGTGCCCTGGTTTTCCATAGATGACGGTGTCGAGCTCGGTTTTCATTGAACGGTAGAATTGGTACATATAAACTGATTTTTTTGGAGTACCCCCCCCCCCCAACACACACCATCAGCCATGAGGTTCCATGTAAATATGTAATTTCACGGCTATCTTCATGTAACTCAACTGATTGCACTCTAGATTTCTCCCTAGTGTTGTCAAGTGTTGAATGGAAGTGCTAATGTGACAGTATAAGAGACAATTGGAACGTCTCCTTTTTTTCCTTGATCATTCTTGTTTCGAATTTGGACGCTCTTGCTAGTTTTATTTTATCAAGTAATTATCTTGGACGGTCCCACTAAAATTCAACAATTAACTACCTAGTAATGTTCCTTACCAGTTGTTCAAACAAGTCCTGGGTGTTCAGGTCTTACAAGTTACAAAGTAATGGGATTTTTCTTCTTCTTTCCATTTTCCCCCTTCAAGGAATCGAGATATGTTTTCTCAGACTAGAATATTTCCAGTTAGAGTTTTCCCCATTTGCAAAGCATCCATATCGATGAGGGTAGAAATTGCAATTCTATATATTTATTTGACAAAATATAATTAAAAGTTTCTTTTTACTATCTGTTTTTGACGTTAATACAGCGAGATAGTCTTTCTTAAGGAGATAATATATGGTAAACATTTTTGTTTTTATTGGCACCGTAAAGGTTTTGGAGTTCCCATATACAGGTACACTCCTCTGCATCCTAAGCAAGAAATTGCTCCTCCTTAATTTTCTTTACTTCTAAACTATTTTCACCTCCTTAATTTCGGCAGCACAAGACCGGTGGGCACGCGCGTAGGGGTAGGAGCAGAGAAGGGCAAAAAAGGTATTTGGCCATCAGAGTTGACTAGGCGATGACATGGCGATCCAACATGGTGCTCCACGTCGGCCGAAGGATGAATTTGAGCCGGTTGAGAGAGTTTGAGGAAACGACCATTTTCGTAGTTCAAAAATGAAATTGACCCTTGAGCAATAGTTTAGGGACGAAATTTGCAATTCCACCAATTTTATTTACTTCTAAACTATTTGCACCGAATTTAGGGTTTTATTTTATGGAGTAATTATCTTGGATGGTCCCACTAAAATTCAACTATTAACTACCTAGTACTGGTCTTTACCAGTTGTTTAGACAAGTAGCTTGTGCGTTGATGCTACTGGGTGTTCAGGTCTTTACAAGTGACAAAGCAATGGGATTTTTTTCTTCTTTTCCTTTTCCCCTTGAGGGCTTATTTGGTAATTAGTGGATTGGAGGGGAACGAAGGATATTGAGGTGGAGAAAATTTCACCATAAGTTAAAATCTCCTAAAATCCTGTTCAACCCCCTTCCATCCACTTCAACACAGATTCTACAGTGCGCTCGGGTATCCACAGTCCGCCACGTGTCCCCAAAACAATGTTGCAGAGCCTCCTCCGGCTCCCTCCCCGTAAATACTTTATTCTGCTGCATAAAGCTTTACGCATGGGCAACGCGGTCATTTATCCACAGCATAACCCGATACTGAAGGATACTGTCGCCGTGCCATGGATTACGCACGATTCCGGTGAGTTACGCAAAACATTTTTTTCACGATTGGGTTCCTTGCACAGCCACCGTGTTTATCCCCGGAGAAGAGAGCTCGTGCAAAGTGCCATGGATTACGCACCACACCAGTGAGTTACGCATAACGTTTTCTCACGATTAGATTATCTGTTCCACCACAACATGCTGCACAGAGGATCCCTTTACATTATGTTTATCCCCGGAGAAGAGAGCTGGTGCAAAGTGCCATGGATTACGCACCAGGCCGGTGAGTTACGCATAACATTTCTCAAGATTAGATGATGTGCTATCTGTTCCACCGCAACGTGCTGCACAGAGGATCCCTTTACATTATTTGCGTATCCGTTACGTAGCAGTTACCCCGCACCATCTGTGCAATTGGTCACAGAAGATCTTCAATGATCCATTTACTCTTTTGACAAGTCGTAATATCGTGGATTACGTACATCAGATGCGTATGAAATATTGAGATATAACCACAGAAGATCTACCGTAATTCCGAAATTTACGATCATGGGTTCTTTCCTTGCGTGTGGGCCAACACGATTAAGGCCCAAATTAATCATTGAGCGACCATGTTGCATCTTGGCGGCCTTGTCTACCGTATACGGTGCCCCTTTTGTTAATGAGCCATTAGCGTACACTATAATTTAGTAAATGTTGGATCACGTTTTTACTGTGTTGATCTCAATGTTTCAAAAAATAAGGATCCAAGGCCAAAGTATTTATTTTAATATATCCTTCCAATTTTTTTGAGGCAGGCTGATTGATTCGGATGTACATGGGCTTGATGGGCTTGGAGTCCAGGAACGGGTTGTTTGTGGGGTGGGGTGGTTCAAAGCTATGTGGATGACTTCTCTGAACGTGATTGGTCCCAAAAATCTCTGAACATGATGAAATCTTTTGCATCCGTGCTTGATCCTATCATCGGTGCTCACAATTAGGTCCATTCATCACCATTATACGTACGAACGGTGGTGGTAACCCAATCTGCCTTGATGTCTCGTGCGTAGTGACCGATTTACAGCAGGTTACGCAGTTCGGCGGCCATCTGGACGAGACAAGAGAGGTTGTAACCAATAGTCAAACCAAGTGATAGGTTACGCGCGTACCTCAGGATAGTACATGGCTCGTGCGAAACTGAGTGGTCCAGGTTATGAAGATCATAGAGAAAGAGGTAGATAGACACAACAGCTCCACATGTGTTTTATGAAAGCGTGTCAATAAATGTCCAATGGCGGCGGCACAATTACCGCTTCTTCAATTCTCATGTTGTAGTGGGTTGCTCAGTTTGGGACATCGACTATTCGACTGTAATGACGATGGTGCGGCAGTGCCGGCCGGTGGTGGCCGCAAGTCGTGGTATGGAGCTTATCGGGTGGTATTGTGGTAGATCCGTGTTGTATATGTGTGTTTTGTTTTGTTTTGGTTGAGTTGAGGCAGTGGAGTGATGCAACCGCATCGAACGCACCACGGTATGATGACACATCCGATCCGCTGCAAGGCCTGCAAATCAAAAAATTTCGCGGAAGCAATCATATAGTAGATGCGGAACGCGATCACTAGTTGTTACACAGCTTCAGGTGCACACACATCATTTCATGCAGTATATATAAACGAGTGTACGTACATATGCATTTATACCGCATGAAAATATGTGTGCATACATCGGTACCTTCCTGTAGTGATAACAACGAAGCACTGAAGCACCCAAAAACAACTGTGTATCCCTAAAAAACCGAAAAACAACTGTGTGACTCGCTCCTAAAGACCAAGGTAGAAGTAGAAGATCATGTAACCTCTGGAGGGGACGCCCAACAAGTGAAGGTAGGGCATAGAAAGGACCACACATTGGTCCTGCAGACTCCGGAGTGCTAACCGGGCGGGCGTTGAAGCAGGAGATGCTCTGAGCACCTAGCGTGGAGCCGAGACACCAGACCCGCCTGACCCAAACCATGTGACGGGTTGGATTTTTTGCCCGAAACTGATGTGTCGGGCGTGGTAACCAGAAGGACCCGACCCGCCGACTAGGAACTTTTTGATGGGCCGGTTATTTCGAACGGTGGACGACTTTTCGGAATGGCTTTTTCAGTTTTCGTTAGGTTTACTTCGGTTCGGTTCTCTCGTTCATTGGTTAATAATAATTAATGCTCACCTTCGTGGCCCCGTCCGTCCCGTCAGGCAGGCAGACTGGGCTTTTATTTATTGTAATTAGGTCTAGTAGTAATTCAGTGGCGGAGCTGCAGCCCAGGCCTCCCAGGTCTTGGCCCTAGTCGTTGGGCCAAAATTTGCATACTGTAACACACTGTAGAAGAAAACTGTAGCGCAAAATCAGCCGAATCTATATACTGTAGCAATAGTGGGCCTTAGTCGCCGGACCAGCCCAGCCCCACCTCTGAGTAATTGTAGTTGTTTGGCCTTTTCACTCAATTGGCGGCTGGCGGGAGCTCCTTCCTAATTATATGGTGTTTGCCAACCCCCCTCCCACACACACATAGCCCCATACATGCATGAGCCTCATGAAGCCCTACGATCAAATGGTCATATAGTTGGGCTGCCCGAGAAGCCACTACAGATCCCGCCACCGTTTGATCTCGTCATGGGCAAGTCCTCACCAAATGATCAATCTGTGTTATGAGAAATTCACTTGCTTTTTCCAAACAGCGCTAGCATGCAGCATGGCGGGTGTAGGTTACGCGCAAAATTGACACGATCGGATGCAGCATTGGATGGTGTAGTAAAGAAGATGACGGGAGACTCTTGATCTGCGGTGTGGCTCTCTGGTACTAATGAAGAGGGAGGCTCTTGATTTGCTGATACCTTTATGTTTACTAAAAAATTTTGAGGTATTAAATGCGACTTTGGCCACTAATTAGGCAAAGTCTTCATGAGAGAGTTTCATGCATTAAATTTTGCTGATGTGGCAATCAGAGAGAATGATGGAGTTTCTTGATGTGAGGAAGGTTTCATCACCATGAAATTCTACTGGCACGTTTACCTAGTTTTTCAGTCTAGATAACTGTGCAACGAAACTTGGACTGAGAATCTTTGAATAGCATGACCAATCATCAGCCGCCATCTTGTACTAGTAGTACCAGCTAAAGGAGGACACGTACAGGGGGCACAACCGCACAACACAACATAGAGTGGCGATATTTGTTCTTAAAAAACTATTGTTTTAAAAAGAGTAAAATGCACAGCCGGCCCACGGACTTGGCAGGGTGTGCCACGTAAGTAGTTTAATCCGTGTTATGTTGATTTGGACCTCACACTAATGGATTACCAAGTTTGAGGAGTTGGATGTGCATTTTAGGAGTTCGAGGACCTAGATGGCACACCCTGCCAAGTTCGTGGACCGGGTGTGCATTTTAGGGCATGCTTGGTTGGCTTCCAACATTTGCCAAGCCAAACTCAAGGCAAGCCCAAAAATTTTGGCTATCAATTGGTTCATTGCCAAAAATTTGACACACCAATATTTGTAGCCAATATCATGGCATGTCACTAGAAGCTTCTTGAGAGGAGTTAGTATTTGTTGGCATGTTTTGGTACTAAACCAAGTAAGTACTTCAATTTCTTGCCCCAACTTTGGCATGCTCAGATTTTGGCAAGCCATGATTTTGGCATACCCTGATTTTGGTTTGGCAACAATTGGAAGCCAACCAATCAGGCCCTTACTCTTTAAAAAACCTGCACTGCCCCGGTTACACACCATGCCTCGCACAGATTGGACTACAAGTAGAGGTTTCCCACTTCGATTCCTCTTCCGACCCCCACCCCACCCATCCACCTTCCGTTCCGCCATCTTGCAGAACTGAAAGCTCACATACACCCTACTTCCCCCCAATGGCTAACTCACCTAGGGACACGGCCTACCTGACATCTGACGACCGCATGATGATCAACGATGGATGCGGGACTTTCCCGTCGCCAAATCCTGGCTCCTCCACCGACGAGGATGAGGTGGAAATCCTTGAGGCACAAGACCTGGCAAATGCCCGCGACACCCAGTACCGCCTTGCCATGTTCTGGTCCGAGGACGAAGACGAGGAGGAGGAGGAGGAGGAGGAGGAGGAGGAGGAGGAGGAGGAGGAGGACATCGATGCTGTCAGGCGCGGGCGCACAAGGAGTGGCCGTGAACATGGCCATGGACCTATACGTGCCAGTCGTGGCTTTGGGGATGGCCATGGACGCATATGCACCGATCGTCGTATCAAGCTTGACGGCGAGATCATGCCGGCTGGGGTTGGACGGCCACGGCGAGGCTCCAGCGCGGAGCAGAAGGCAGCGGCTGCCAGTGGCAACAGGTTTGGCTCTGATCATGCTCTGCTCATCAGGCTCATATATTATACTTGAAACTCTCCAATTCTGCATCAGACCCTTCTGACCTGCATTCCTCTTTTTGCCCTCTTCAGTTAGTCATATCCAGTAGATCGATGAAATCAAATTGTTATATGGTTCAAAAAAAAAATCAAAATGTTCTCCTTCTTCGAACATTTTTGGGACTGGTAGTGTTCGTGTTATTAGGAACATCCCTGATCGAATTCAGAGTACACAGATGAGTGATGACTGATCCTATGATAAGATATACTGTATGTGTGCATCTGTACAGAGATGGCATGGAAGAGAAGATGGCAGATCTGAGCCAGAGGAACTTGGAATTCTTCAAGATCTTGCTCCCTGGCATGTACGAGGAGTCACTGGTATTGCCCTGATGCTCGTCGAATTTGATCTGCTCGAAATAGCTCGCGAATGTGCACCTGTGCTGTTCCGCGCAAGTAATTGCCTCAGAGCTTAATTCGATATTGCTGCGAGCAGAGGCTGCCCAATAAGTTTGTTTGTTAGCTCGGAGATCGCCGGGACTTGAAGCTGCAGCTCGCCGACGCAGGTATGCGCCTGTGGAATGTGGATGTCTTCGCCGACAAGAAGAGCGGCGACGTGTACCTCGCCCAAGGTTGGAAGGAGTTCGCCCGCGCCCATGACCTACACGTCGGCTACGTGCTCGTCTTCCGCTACTATAGCTGCACCACCACGCTCGCTATGACCGTCTTCGACCGTAGCACCTGCCGCAAGCAGTACATGCACGCCGCCGACTCTGGTACGTCCCCCTCGGCCCCTCCATCCAGTCACTCATTCGTTGCATGTGCCTGAGACGAGCATAATTAAAACCTTACATGATCATGTGCCCAGGCGGCGGGAAGGCTGGTGATGAGAACATGAGAACGTAAACCATGCCTGGGATGAAGTAACAGGTCGCTGGTTTACACAAGTGCAGCAACATCTCTATGTTTTGTGAATTTCTAGTACTTCTCTAGTAGTTTGTTGCAACATTCATATGGTGGTGGTACTTGTCTAGTAATTTCTCTAGTACTAGTACTTTTTCTCTGGTAATTTCTGGTGAAGAGAAGCCTCTCGACCGCTTAAGGACCTCTCCCCTGGAATTTTTTATAGATAAATAATAATCAATAAACAAAGGGGGCAGCTCATCACCCATCATCAGGCCTCCTCCAAAGGGGGCAGCTCCTCGGTTCGTCACGACCAGCCGTGCTACTCGGCAACCGCTATGCTGCATACGTAACCCAAGCTGCCTTTTACTCTTTCAGATGGTGAACGCGTGTCGTGTGGGTAACCCATGCCGCATGACTCATGCATAACCGACTGCGTACAGGTTACGCAGACCGGCCACGCGGGGCATCTAGTAGCTTGGGTTTTGTAATCGCCGAGCCGTGCAACGACAAAGTGTAGCTTGGGTTAAATTCCTTCCTAACATCAAGTGCGGTAATGGTAGCATTAGGGCTCAAAGTGTTGTATTGGTAGGTGGCAGCTCATTCCCCGGGAAGCAAGCTGTGCGTAACCGAGCGCGTCCGGTTACACAGATCGATGGCCCCGACTACCCGAGGCTCCTGAAGGTGCGTCCCGCCATCGTCCGTCCATCGTAATGATGATGCTTCTCGGGGACGGGGAGCCCACGGTCCCACAGCGGCCTGTCAGCACATATAATATTTCAAATTTTGATATTTATTTGGATACGTATATTCATGTCACCATTTTGGTTCAACTAAGCAGCTCATTTGATTCTATTGTCAGCAAGCCTGCTTTTCTGCATCAAATTTCTTCCCCGCGCTTGTCATGACTCTTTTTTTCATTTCTTTTTTTCTTCTTGACATGACTCTGCCTTCTCGCATCCCTGGAAGCCACCAAAACTCTTGGTTTGACACAGGATACTCCACTTTGCTCATCTATATTTATTCTTGTGTCCACCGCATACTCATTTAGGAATTCAAAAAAAAAGACATCATATACATTGGCAGGCTAGAAAGAGCTGAGTTTATTAAAACTAGTCTCCCTCCTACAGAAAGTAGTTTGCTCTTCCAACTACTTATTTTTTTTGAAACCTTTCTTCCACATTCCTCCTATATTTATTCGAAACTCGCGGTAGTGCATCGAAATGCACAGGTCATAGTCTCCGGCATCGCGGTTGTCGCGGGACATGGCGGGTGGTGTCGACTAAGCGCGTAACCTGCAAGGTCTCAGTTACGCAGGTGCCATTCAGCGGGCTGCGCACTAGAGAATTCCATGGACGACGCGTCAGCCTCCCGGGTGTGTACAGCCTTGACGGGACAGGACGGGCCTGCAGACGCCTCCGCTCCCCTCCCGCAGGTAAAGTGGAATGCGTAACCAATACCTTTTGGTGGTAGTGCCCGGCAGGTTACGCACGAGGAACCATGATGGATGCGTGGAGCAACATGGCTCGCGGTTGGGTTACCATAGCATATTAGCATATGCCTTTGATCAAAGCATGCCGTGTATCCCAGGCGTCCATGCATGTAATCGAGGCGGTGGAGGTTACAGTGATGGCCGCCTGGGCTACACACACCAGCATCGCGGTTGTCGCGGGACACGGCGGGTGGTGTCGACTAAGCACGTAACTTGCAAGGTCTCGGTTACGTAGGTGCCCAACGCGTCTCTCTGTGAATTCTGAAACATCAAGTGTCCGTTCACACGGACGACTCGAACCGCGCGCGCCTCGGGTCTCGCCGTCCAGCCCCCGTGCCCCTTCTTAAGTATAGCAGGCAAGGCGTGGCGTCCATAGCATCTCGCATTCCTCTTCCATTCCGCTTGCGTTCTCCATTTCGTCTGTTCATTTCTCTTGTTCGCCATTGAGAAGATGTCCAACAGTAGCGACTTCGACGACTGCAACTCCTACAATGGCGAGGAGGAGTTCGATGAGATGGTCACCGAGATGGCCAACGAGTTCGCCTCTGGTCAGCGCCGCTTCCGCTGCTTCGGAGGGTACTATCGTTGTACCTTCTGTCCCGGCCGGATGCAGCGCAACTGGAGCCTCCTTGAGTTGCTCAACCACACCACCGGGTTGTCCACCAGAGGCAATGGCCTCAAGGGGCCGCAGCACAAGGCACTCACTGACTACATCCTCTACAGCAGCGAACTAGCCCGCGAGCGCGAGATCGGTCGCGTTGGTGATTGCGGTGGCAACCTCACCGTGTAGGCAGAGAGGGACCGCATCCACACGGCCAACCGGGCGAAGGCGGCGAAGCGCAAGAGCAAGGTTTTACTAATGCATAAGAAATACATTTTGCTTCAACCCTAAAATACATACGAGTACTTAATAAGATGGTGACCAAGCAAGTAGAAACTAGTAGCTAGCTACATACGTACTGAGATCACCGGTAGTCCGGCACAACCCCCTCTACTTCATTTCGTCGTAGTCTCCGGCATGCGGCATGTGCACTCCTCTCTTAGTCCCTCGCTCTTATTATTCGGCATCACCTTCCATGTCAGTGACGAGGAGGTTGGCCACACCCTGAGCATGGTCACGAACCATCTCGCACCAGTGATCCTGGTCGATGTCGCCGGCAGTGCTGATTCCCAGAAGCGCGACGCTAGGGTCAAAGCCATTAATCAGACGGCTCTTGTAGCAGGTCATGATGTATTCCGCCGTGGCAACCGCGCTGGTACGTCTGTCCTCCTTCGAGCGAGCTATCAGGTAGTCCTGCAATTTGTCCAGGACTTCGGTGAGACGGTCAAATGCATAGGCATAATGCTGCATTGTTTCCTCCAGCGGCTTGTTGACGGTGCCCAGATCTAGGTCACGAAGCAAAGCGTTGATCTTGATGAAGGCAGGCCGCATGATGCTTACGGCCCATCGCGCGTCACGGGCAGCGCTTTCATTGATCGGAGCTGCCACAACCACGGGCACGGCTTCATCGCCAACCGGTGCGCGTTCCGCAGAGGGCTCACCCATAGAGCTCATGGCGCGTGGTGGCTCAACCACAGGCACGACTTCATTGCCAACCTGTGCGCGTTTCAGAGAGGGCTCGCCCACGGATCTCACGGCGTGCAGTGGCTACTAAGAGGGTGAATATTGATGCAAGTGCGTGAGGATCTGAGGCTTGGAGAAGGAAGGGTAGCCGATATGATGGCGAAGGTGAAGTGAACCTTTCGCGATGTAGTAGTTATATATACGTAGGAGTATACCACGATCGAGTCGAAAGCCAGGGGTTATCTAGGGTGGTGGGTTTAGCAGTTTGCCTCCCCAGCCCCACCATGTCTTGGAATACGCGCAGGCAAACGGAAGACGCTTCACACTTAAAACTGGGTCGGGCCGCTTCAGATTCAACGTGACATGTTTAGACCGGGGTGGTGGTGGTGTGTGTGGGGCCGTGGGGGGCCCCTGAGGCCGGTACTCCCTGGATTACCGTGAGTAATCAATCCATCTGGAACCGAAACGCCACTTGTACTCGCCAAACCCATCCAGATCTTCTTCTCCGCGCTTGTCATGACTCTTTCTTCTTCTTCTTCTTCTTCTTCTGGACATGACTCGACCTTCCCGCATCCCTGGAAGCCACCCAAACTCTTGGTTTGACACAGGATACTCCACTTTGCTAATCTATTATATTTCTTCTTATGTTCATTGCACTGCCAAAAGAACCTTGATCTAAAATAATCCAACTTTTTTAGCACTCTCCTTTAGGAATTCTAGAAAAAGACATCATATACATTGGCAGGCTAGAAATAACTGAGTTTATTAAAACTAGTCTCGACGGGACGGGACGGGCCTGCAGGTGCCTCCGCTCCCCTCCCGTCGTGTCGTCCACAGCCACAGGGGCACCCGCCCTGACCCGCTGGGTTACGCACAATCCACGACGCACACGCACTGCTTCAACCTAGGTTACGCGGCTTGCTGCCATTTGTACGTTGGGATCAGTCTGCTCGGTTGGTTCATAGATCATTTTAAATTCCTCTCTCTCTCACAGACACACACACATTATATACATTGGCAGGCTAGAAAGAACTGAGTTTATTAAAACTAGTCTCCCTCCTACAGAAAGTAGTTTGCTCTTCCAACTACTTCATTTTTTTGAAACCTTTCTTCCACATTCCTCCAATCTTTATTCAAAATCTTGTGGTAGTGCATCGGAATGCCCAAGTATTTATAAAAGGAAAAACACCGAGAACGTGCGTTAACTGATGGTGTGTAACCGAGAACATGCGCACCATCCACGCACGGATGGTGTGTAACCGAGCGGGTGCAGGTAACGCGCCGAATCGACACGACTGGATGCAGCATGGATGGTGCGTAAACTAGCAGGTCCAGCTTACACGCATAATCGACATGACCCAATTGGGGTTGCAGCACGCAGAGTTGCAAACACCATGCCTCGTGCGTAACCGCCCAGGCCAGGGTTACGCAGGTTCGACACGCCCCAGTGTCCCAGTCGGTGGTGTTGCAGCCTTGCCGGACATCAGGAGCCATGCAGCATGGATGATGTGTAACCTAGTGGGTCCAGCACGAACATGGTTACGCATCTTTAAAATGGGTTGGCTGCATGGTGCAACACTGACTAGGTTACGCACGGAGTCGGTTACACAAATCGGTCATGTCGATCCTGCGCGTCACCTGCATCCGGTCGTGTCGATTCTGCGCGTCACCTCAGCTCAGTTACGCACGGTTCGGCTACTCACCATCCGTTCTGCACGGCACGTGCAACACCGACTGGGTCGTGTCAAATCAGCATGTACCCTGAGAAGGTTACACACCGTCATGAAATTTGTGAAAAATTACCATAGCAATTGTAAATTGAAGATTAGGTGGACTAAACATGATTTAATTGTAAAACTAATTACACGGATGGATGGAAAATAGCGAGACAAATCTATTAGGACTAATTAATCCGAGCTCTTGTATATGTGACGAGTTAGCTCAAAAAAGAAGAATTTTATCAAAACTCGGATCCAACAGACTTTGTATTTTACTCAGCTAGCTATCATGTTTTCTATTTCCTCCCCCTCGCTAGCCAAAAAAAAAGATCTCTCCCACTAGCTATCCTGTTTTCTTATGCATGGAATGATGGGTGCCGAAACCTGGGCCCAAACGTTTACGCGTCAGCCAGCCATGCCCAACGTTTTTTTGTGAGTTGGCTTGTAATACGATGGTAGGACGGTCCAGAGTCGATTATGTGCGTAACCTGCACGCACGCGCTCGGTTAGCCACATCCTCGGTTACGCACTATCCATTTTGCATGGCTCCTGCAACACAGATTTGGTTATTACGCACTGCCCTGCGTAACCTGTGCCCAGTCGGTTACGCAGGAGGTAGACAAGAAACAATTCTTAAGAACAAAATCTCACCTTCCAACACCATCACCTACTCTAAAAGCAAACTGAATAGCACAAGCAAAGATACAAGAAGCAATAGGTGCCTCAAGCAGATAGGAATACAAAATTCTTCCACAAGATCAACAGTTCAACGGTGATTCTATATTTTTAGCGTCAAACTTCTGATGCTAATATTACGTTGTAGCATAGCTATCTACCACCCCCAATTCTATACAGCGACAGCGACCATGCTCCAATCCCCCAATTTGCAAAAAAAAAAGAAAAAGAAAAGAATACACAGGTCCGACCATATGCTAGGAATTTGTTTCCACGACATCGTACGTAACCAATAGAGTTTTCGCGTAACCTGGTAATTTTGGATGTTCTGTGATGAGGTCTTGTATCATTCACTTTCCCAATGGATTACACATCGTATACGTAAGCCATCAGTGTTCATGTAACCAAGAATTTTGGATCGTCTGTTCCACATGCACATAGGTGATTCCTGCCGTAACCATTCGAATCCATTATTTGTTTGAGTAAAATGCACAACCGGTTCACGGTGGCCAGCCGGCGAGCTAGCGGCCCGCGACAGCTAGCTGGCAAGGCATCTCGTAGCGGCCGTGGCGGCCGGCAAGACGAGGCCGCGAGGCGTGCCACTCGTTGCGACAGAGAGATGGAGAAATAAAAGAGAGGTGGGCCTGACAGGTGGGTCCCACATGTCAGGTCCATGTCAACGCACATTAATCATGCCACACAAGCAGTTTAACCAGAGTTAGGTTCATTTGGACCTCACGCGAATAGATTAGCAAGTTTGGAGAGCTCAATGTGCATTTTAAGAGTTCGGGGACCTAGATGGCACACCCAGCCAAGTTCGTGGGCCAACTGTGCATTTTACTCTTGTCGTTTTTATTGGCATCATGAAGGTTTTGGAGTTCCCATATACAGGTACACTCCACTACATCCTAAGCAACAAGTTGCTCCTCCTTAATTTTGTTTACTTCTAAACTATTTGCACCTCTGTTGAATCATCTGTGTAGCACATACTCCCTCCGTTCCAAATTATAAATCATTTGACTTTTTAACATCAAGTTTGACCACTCATACTATTGAAAAATTATGTGCAAACATAGTTGAATTTAAGCCATTTTGAAAATTTTCATTAATAAAGCAAGCCACAATTTTGCATAACTTTTAAATAAGATGAGTAGTAAAATTTGAGGTAGAAAAGTCAAACAAATTATAATTGAAACGAATGGAGTATCCGGTTCTGGTTGGTATAACAAGCATGCTGCCAGATATTTCTCTACTTCCAAAACCATTACCAGCATTGAAGTATATCACATTATTGATATATTAACTAGTAGGTTGGTCCGCGCAAATAGCGTGGGTAGCTAGTATTTTTTTCAACCTAACATTTAGGACTTTTAGTTTAAAATAAAATATTCAAATATCTCTTATTTACTTTAATTTAGCAATGTCTTTGTGATTGTTTTGTTCTCGTGGCCTATTCAAAGCTATTGGCTATGCTTTTGATTATCACTATATTCTTTTTGCAACGTGGGTTTAAGAGAAAAGATAATAATACTTTAGGAAATAAATAATGTAACTCTTTTAACATGAATTTAGTTTCTTAATTGTTGACCCAAAATGTGCATTTTTTTAGAGTATGTGTTATGTTGAAAAATTCTTTAGATTTTTAAAAGAAGATCAAGGTGAGTGTCCATTGGAGATAATAATCAAAATTTAATTTCGAGTTTAAATCAAAACTTTAATGTGCCTTAGCTTTTCTTTTAGTTCTTCTCATATTTTTTTCTTTGTTCCTCGAGCTCTAATTGCTACAGCCTTGTGTACTTCCCAACGTGGGTTTAAGAGAAAAGCTCTCCAAATGCCGAAACATACATAGCCTTACTGACCATGCACTGTTGTGCTAGAAATATAAAAACTTTAGAGTTGCTAACTTCATAAATTGGAGGCGACTCCTCATTTTCTAAATTCCGGATCTATATATCTAGTAATCCTATTTGGTATGAACTCTTTTAATTTGTCAAATACTGATTTTCTAATTGTTTTAATGTATAAAAAACTATTTTAGTAATAATTTAATTCTAAAATTAGCTATTCATTAATTGTATTTTACATGGACTCTAGATCTTTACAAAATTCAACAGTGTATATCCTTATCTTTTTTTGATTAATGTGGTAATTTCTAACCCTCTCACGTAGCAAAACATGCAGACTTCTTATAACACTATTGAGTTGCATGTGCAGCGACATATCCTCCTTTATCACCAAGCACAAAAAAATTCTCTTCATTGCTTGCAATTTTTATTCTTCTCAGTGAGATCTACACTGGTAAGAGCATCTCCAACATACGCTTCATTTTTTACTCTATTTGACTATCTATTTACCTCTCCATATATATTCTACTTCATATTAAGCATCTCACTCCAACAGACTATCCATTCCCACTCCCCCTCTCCACACACTGGCGTGTGTGGGTCCCATGCGTCATCCCACGCTTGGTAGGCGGGTTGGCTAGCCGGACTGGCTACCCAAATTTGGCTAGAGAAGGTCAATTTAGAGAGCCAGATGGCTTGGCGATAGACCTGATCATCTGTCGAGTCAGGTCAACCCACGTGTTTTAGTGCAATTTTCAGGTTCGATCGTTTTTTAGTTTTGAGTCAAAATTTTTGGCTCGTACCCGACCCGTCACATGGTCGGGTCGTGTCGGGTTGGATTTTTTTTCTACTTGGTGAGTTGGATGTCTAGTCTGTTGGAGAACAATTTTGATGTTGAGTAGCTACAATTTGGCTTGTCAAACCATTTAGCTAGTCTCTTTGATATGTTCTAATTTGACTTTTTCCTTTTGATATTTTCACCAACCTCTATTTTTTCCTCCTCCGATGCACACAAGGTCGTCGAGTGCTGGACAACAGGATTGTGCGAGAGTCAATGATATAACCGTACCTTCTTAGAAATCTTTTAGATGGAATATTTGGTGTAAACCTTTTGGATGGAATACTTGTTGCATGGGTGGACTTCAAAGTCTATTCAATTTAATCTATGTAGTTAGTGCAACGGTATATATTACTTTTTATTTATTTGATAATTTATATATCTTTTCTACTACTCGTATTGGATATGGACGATCTTTCGATTAATGTGGAAATTTCTAGATCCTCTCGACGAACGTGGTGACTTCTTTTAACTCTATAGTATTGAGATAATAATAGATTTTAAGATACAAAATTATATTAAGGAATGATAAAAAATTTAAATATATATTTTCACACACATTGTGATGTCACCTTGCAAATTTAAATTGAGATTCCACTTATATAGATGGACAAATAAAAAAGATAAATTGTGTAAGAAGTACGTAGTGAACTACTGTAAATGGCATAATTTAGGAGTAAATGAACTAAATAATAATAAATGAATAAATTATGACTGGTCCAATATCAGAGCAAATTCGGCGGAGCGCACAATGGCATCAGATAGCAGTCATCAGCCCACCATCAGGTTCGTGTGGTGAGACCGAGCTGCCGGAGGTGATGGTCGGTGTCCTCCGGGTGTTCGTCGATGTCCCTGTGGCGCGGCGGCAGCACCCAGCGTCCATCCTCCGTCCTGACCATGCCCTTGTTCTCCGCCTGGTACCACACCGGCGGCACCATGTTGTCGTCGCGGAGGAAGTCCGCCGACTTGTTCACCAGCGCCGGGTCCCTCCCGCAGAGCTTGAACCCCTCGCCGGTGCCCCGGAAGCCGTCCAGTAGGTGGAGGTGCGCCTCCAGGTTGTGGTAGCACGAGATGTCCCTGGTCTTCTTCAGGAACGGCGACGCCTCGTGGTCCAGCTCCAGCGGCACGCCCAGGTGCGCGTACACGCCGCCCACGAGCCCCTCCACCGCCCGTAGCACCGTCTCCGGGAACGCCGCCTCGTTGAAGAACACGCCGGGCACCCTGGGCACGCGGTCGTGCACGTTCATGATGCGGAGTGCCCGCACGCCGAGCTCCCGCTCGAAACGTTCCCGGAACCTGAGGTTCCCGACACGCGGCCCCGCGAAGGAGAACACGCAGACCGGCGCCACCCTGCCGCCCGGCGACGAGGCGTTCGCGCCGGTCTCGGCGATGTCGAAGGCGTTGAGCATCGCCAGTGCGCTGCCGAGGCTGTGGCCGGTGACCGTCACGCTCACCTCCTCGCCCCTGCGGTGGTAATGCTCCACCAGCTTGCGCACCTCCGCCAGCGCCTGCTCCCTCGCAGAGTACCTGCAGAAGCGGCACTCCGTGTCCTTGCCGGTGTAGAGCTCCGCGAACCCCGTCTCCACCTTCACGTTGGGGTTCGGGCACGGGATGCCCATGTCGCTCAGCCGGCTCTGGGTTGCTGTTAGGTCGGCCACCCACTCGAGCCGGGTGATCGTGCCGCGCCACGCGACGGTGATGTCCCGTCGGCCGATGCGCGCCGTCTCCTCGTCGGTGGACACGGCGACGTAGCCGATGAAGGTGCCCGACTCGCTCCACAGCTTGTCGTTTGCGTCCGACTTGTGCTTCCGGTTCCGGAAGTTGGGGAGCTTGAGGTCGTTGCAGGTGGCGTAGAGGTAGCGGCTGACCTCGTAGCCGGCGCCGGCGAGGCCGACGTCCCGGAAGAAGGTCTTGGTCGGGAACCTGCAGCTGCCGCAGTAGGGGGAGAAGCGGTCGTAGTCGAAGCTGTCGTAGGTGGCCTGCGCGAACTCGCCGTAGCGGATGATCTCAGCGCGGAGCACCGCGTCGATGGGGTCCAACAGCCCATCCCAGTTGCCGGCGCCATGGATCTCCTGCCGCCGCGCCGACAGTTGCCCGTCGTCGGAGCTCTCGGACGTTTCGGCAAGTTGAGAGCCGCGGTCAATGTCCCCGGTCACTGCCGGGCGCCGATGGCTAATAATGGGGAGGCTCGGGCAGGAAGAAACGCTGGCTGCCATCATCGATCAGTTGGTGTGGTGTGAGACCAACGCGATCAGAGAGATATATATGATCGATGAGAATGAATGAGACGATGCTAGCTGCTCCGATCCTGCAGTGCTAGTGCTACTGTCTTCTTGGTTGGCTTTATTTGGAGATGTTTATTAATTTGATGATTTGGGAGGGGGAAGCAGTGTGTATATATAGGCATGCATGCATGGGGTGCAGTAGGGGGATCGATACGGGATGGAGTTTAACATGCATAGTGACAGGAGTTTTGGCACGTCTTGCGCTGCGTGTCAAAGCTTGGCACCAATCGTGCTCAAAAAAAAAAAAGCTTGGCACCAACGAGTGTATGACCACGTCGAGCTCTGGGTGTAATGAAAAGTAAAAGGAGTTAAGGACACGCCACGCGCCACGACTCAAGAGCTAGCCATTCACGATCGACGTGTACCGTGGGTCCGTGGCAGCTGCGTTGCACGTACAGCCGGTACGGTGCGACCTTCGGAGCTTGCACTGCACCTACCTTAATCGGATCGGACAAAACGTCCCTGTGGTACACCATGCCGACAGTTCATATACGCTATGTTCTTGCCACGATCAAGAAAGAGTCATGGGTTGACCTATCGTTTTGGCTGCTACATTACAGTTGACAACATGCTTTAATAACTTTCTCCAACCAGATGTCCACGCACGTACGTACAAAAAGAAAATCTCCATCCATGGGGGAAAAAAAGCACGGATTCGGATAATATCCGCAAGGCCGAGTACACGAGATAGGATAGGAGTACGGTCTTACCGGCGCCAGCGACCAGACGTATCTGTGCGTGCGACTGTTTCTAGGTGCGGGGTAGGAACTGGGAAAAGGGAAATGTTATTTGCGCGCGGAAATTGAAATGGACTGTATATGGTTCTCTATTTTTTTTCTTTTTTATCAGCAGAAAAAATCGTCATTTTTTAATTTGAAATTTGAAAGATTACTAGCCAATAATTCACGCGGCACTAAAAAATGTCAAGGACTGTGATTGATTCGGATTTTTGCTATTCATCCTCGTTGCTCCTTGGGCTATACCTACTCTATGGCCCAACAAAGAACTAGCACAAAAACCAACCCTGGAATTCCTATTCGGCTTCCGTTTTCTTACACAACTTCTACTGTTCGTCTCGAGGAAGAAGAAGATGAAGTTGAATGTTTGGTGCTTAAATGTTGAATCTGTTTGCTCAAATGTTAAAATAGATTTGTTGAATGTTGTAAAATTATGTTGAATGTTGAATAATGTATTTCGAAAAGTTGATTTATTTTCAAGACAATGTTAAATGTAATTTTTGAAATGTTGAATTAAGTTGGGCCTGATAGGTTTTAAAGTTTGCTTATCCAGCACATAGAAGCCATATAGGAGCCCCCCGGTCCACCCGCTCGTGGCTCGTCGCGTCTCTGCTGCTTCTCAGTTCTCGCCAGCGTCATCGATGGTTGTGGCAGCTTTGGTTGTGGCCGCGGCCTCCTCCTTTGCGTCCGCCACGGGGGTTGTTGCGACTACGTCCTCCACGGGACGCCATGTTGGCAGACGAGCCGAAGCCTTGTCGCAGATCCATGCGCTGCTCAAAGCTCGTCATCTGCATATAGAGCTCTCCGACGGAGATGGGCTCCACACACGCAGCAATGGCCGACAGCCCCTGCGCCCCCGCCTTCGGTGTCTGCGGAGGCTGTCGGCGCATCTGCATCGGATCCGGTGCCCGCCGGATCTTCTGTGTCGGCTGACTCTGCTAGTGTTCCAGCACCACAACCTGTTCAGCGATCGACACCTCGTATTCAACATGGCATCCGCAAGCCCAAGACTAATACACTATTGCTTCTCAGTTCTCGCCAGCGTCGTCGGTGGCCGCGGCAGCTTTGGTCGCGGCCGCGGCCTCCTCCTTCGCGTCCGCCGCGGGGGCTGTTGCCACCACGTCCTCCACAGGACGCCATGTTGGCAGACGAGCCGAAGCCTTGTCGCAGATCCATGCACTGCTCAAAGCTCGTCATCTGCATATAGAGCTCTCCGACGGAGATGGGCTCCACACACGCAACAATGGCCGACAGGGCGACAGCCCCTGCGCCCCCGCCTTCGGTGTCTGCGGAGGCTGTCGGTGCATCTACATCGGATCCGGTGCCCACCGGATCTTCTGCGCCGACTGACTCTACTCGCGTTCCAGCACCACAACAACATGTTCAGCGATCGACAACCTGTCTTCAACATGGCATCCGCAAGCCCAAGACTTATATAGATGGGACCATCAGGTATGCGAACTTGGCTACTGTTTGTCAGTCTAATTCGCTTGAGGATGCCCTACGTGACCCTAACTGGAAGGCGGACATGCATGCTGAGTTTGGTGCCCTTCTTAAAAATAAGACCCGACACTTGGTTCCACCGCAACATGGGAAAAATATTGTTGCTTGTAGATGGGTATACAAGTTCAAAAGAAATGCTGACGGAACACTTGACAAATACAAGACACACCTTGTTGCAAAAGGATATAAGCAACGGCCTTGGTTGCGGCCCCGGCAATCAGCGTCAAGGCGACAGCATCGAGCACCCCACCGGTCAGCTGTGTGGCAAGGAGGGCCACATGGTGCTGAAGTGCTACAAGCGGTTCGACGCTTCTTCAACGGCGTTTCGGAGCACAAGAGCACCAAATCTGCTATCATGTCCTATGGTGTGGACACAAACTGGTACATCGACTCCGGCACAACAGACAACATCACTGGTGAACTGGAGAAACTCACCATGAGGGATGAGTACTCCGACAATGATCAGATCCACATGGCATCAGGTGCAGGTATGGAGATTAAATAGATTGGTCAAAGCATTGTTCATTCCCCTGATCTCGTAATCTTCTCCTAAAAATGTCCTTTATACGCCTGAAGCCAATACAAAAATCTGATCTATGTTCATCACTTTACATCTGATAATAATGCCTTTGTGGAATTTCATCCAGATTTCTTTCTTATTAAGGATCAAGCAACGAAAATGGTGCTCCTTTGCGTAGATGTAAAGGGGGTCTCTATCCCTTGAAGCCTAGTCTGCCCAAACAAGTCTTCAGTGCCACCAAGCCTTCTGCATCTCGATGGCACAGTCGCTTAGGTCGTCCATCGTCTTTAGCAAGTCCTTAGCAAGAATAAACTCTCGTTCATTTCAGAGTCCAATAAAGAGACTGTATGTGATGCGTGTTAGCAAGGATAGAACCATCCGTTACCCTATCCCATGTCCTTTAGTGTGTCGAACAATCCTTTGGATCTTATATTCTCTGATGTATGGGGTTCTGCACCAACTTCGGTTGGGAGAAAGAGTTATTATGTTAGCTTCATTGATGATTACAGTAAATTTACTTAGATTTATTTTCTTCGACACAAATCTGAAGTTTTTCAGGGCTTCATGATTTTCAAAACCTGGTAGAACGACTCTTTAACAAGAAAATTGTTGCTATGCAAACCAACTGGGGAGGTGAATATGAGCAATTGCAAGCCACTTAGTACACCATTTCCTACATCGAAGAAGCTATCTGTTTATGATGGTGAAAGATTGGGACCAGTAGATTCAACACAATACAGGAGCATTGTTGGGGCTCTGCAATACCTCACTTTAACTCGACTTTATATATTCTATGCGGTTAACAAAGTGTGCCTGTTTCTACATTGTCCTACCACGGTGCATTGGGCAGCTGCGAAGCGTATTCTACGATACACTAAAGGGACTCTCAACCTGAGTTTGATTTTTAGGAAGTCTTCTGCCACACTTGTCAGCACCTTCTCAGACGCAGATTGGGCTATTTGTCCCGATGATTGGTGTAGTAGGGGGGTTGCAGTATATTTTGGTGGCAATCTTGTTTCTTGGAGCGCCAGAGAACAAGCTACCGTCTTGAGGTCTAGTACGGAAGTTGAATACAAGGCCCTGGCAAATACAGCAGCTGAAGTGATGTGGGTACACAGAATATTGGATGAACTAGTTGTTGCTCATCCACTGGCCGGGAGATTATGGTGTGATAATATTGGGGCTACCTATCTAACAGCAAACCCAGTGTTTCATGCAGGTACGAAACATATTAAAATTGACTTCCATTTTGTGCGAGAACAGGTAGCTCGGAAATTACTTGACATTCGGTTTATTCAATCTGGTGATCAGATAGCTGATGATTTCACCAAAGCATTGCCAGAACGTTCACTTGTAAAATTTAGGAACAATCTCAGCACTCGAGGATGTTGAGATTGATTGGGGGTGCAAAGATATTTGTGTATCTTGTAATCTGGTTAGGTTGTTGTAATCAACCGGATATAGATAGGATTCTCTAGAAGGTTATTGTATTTTTATGTAAAGAAGACACTTGGAAAGTCTCTGTTTTTCCCCTGATCATTCTTTTGAACGCTCCTGCTAGTTTTATTTTATGGAGTAATTATCTTGGTGCCACTAAAATTAAAAAATTAACTACCTAGTGAAAGAGCATCTAGACCCCTAATTTATTTTGGTGATAATGACAAACACAACTTAGGTATTTAATTATTCAAATGAGATGTGTTCAGGATCAAAAAGAAAAGAAAGGTTATATTTGATCAAAAGAAGGCCCCCAACTCGATTGATGGTGTTCAAGCTCCTTAGAAGATTTGAAAATTCTATTTTGGGTTTGAAATTGAGTATAGGGACACCGTATACTATAAAGGAGGGTTCGAATGGAAGTTTTGAAGATGCCAAAGTGCTTACTTGATATGCTAACAAACCTAGAGAGAGACACACATGCTTACACGTACACACTGAACTTTTGGGGAAAGTTCAGTCATCGTCGGAAGTTCCGACATTGGGTCGGAAGTACCGCCAAGGGGTCCTCTGTCTGGTTTTTGCTGACTCTCAGAAGTTCCAGCCCCAGGGCGGAAGCTCCGATAAAGGTCTTTGGGCTCTCCTTTCGCAGTTCTTCGAAAGTTCTGGCCTCACATAAGAAGTTCTGAGAATCACGTTAACAACACAATAACAGCTAGTTTTTGGAGCTCGGGTATTTGTACCCCTTCTCCTCTCTCTTCATTCGCTGCTGACCTAACTGAAGACAAACACCTGACTTTGTGTGAGGTGTGAGAAGCTTTGAGTGTGAGGTTCATCCACTTCATATTAAGAGCACTTGAAGCATCTCCGGGTATCGATTCACGTTTGTTACTCTTGAATCTTGCTTCTAGACGGTTAGGCGTTGTCCGTCGAGTGCCCTCTCTGTGTGGAGCACCCGAGAGTGTTTGTATTACCCTCCCTTTTCGGGAACCTCAATGGAGATGTAGCCTTCCTTAGTGGAGGTGAACTTCAGGAAACAAATCGCTTGTCTCTTGTGCTCCTTGTGTTTCTCTATTTCACTAACCCTAGAAGCTTGTCTTGGCCCGATCTACATATTTGTGTTGTTTCTATATATATCTTTGGTTTCAGGTGGTTCTTAGCCTCTAAACTCAACTTTTGATTCAAAGAGAATTGGCAATTTCGCTTCATCTTTCTAATTTTGTCTTAGTTCTCTCTGCCAGAGGTTGGAAGTTCCACCCCTGTGCCGGAAGTTTCGACCCCTCAGAAGTTCCGACACAACGCCGGAAGTTCCGACCTTATTTAACCGCTGCAAAGTTTTTCAGAAATTTGAAGTGAGCCTATTCACCTTCCCTAAGCATCACATGATCCTTTCACCTAGTACTGTTCTTTACCCGTTGTTCAAACAAGTAGCTTGTGCTTTGATGCTAATGGGTGTTCAGGTCTTACAAAGTAATGGGATCTTTTTCATCTTTTCCTTTTTTCCCTTGAGGGAATCAATATATGTTTTCTGAGACTAGAATATTTTCAGTTATAGAGTTTTTCCCATTTGCAAGCATCCATATCGATGAGAGTAGAAATTGCAATTATATATATTTAATGGACAAACTATAATTACAAGTTTCTTTTTACTATCTTTTTTTGACGTAAATACAGCGATGACAGCGATAACCATAGGCACCGTTTAGTTGGTGAAATTTTTGGTGAAAATGGTAAAATTTTTGCATTGGAAAACATGTTCTGTGAGAGGTGACACGGTCTGCGACTTTTGGTGAACTAAACGGGGCCATAGGTACACTCCTCTGCATCCTAAGCAGGTACACTCCTGACTCATACGCGCGTGCCCATCGACGTGCGCTGCCGCAGCGGCCGTGGGTCCCTAGCAGCAGCAGTGTCCGGCCTCCTGCAGCACGACAGCGACGGGCCGAAGGTGGCGGCGCACTCGATGCAGCCACCTTGCACATGTCGCATGCAACGCTGTCGGGCCGAAGGTGGCGGCGCACTTGATGCAGCCACCTTGCACATGTCGCATGCAACGTGATTGTCCTCGATCTCTTTGCGCCGCCTTTTTATTTTCTAGCTCACAGCCATGGGTACGAGGGTTTCTGTACATGCAATTTCACAGACACTACTCGCCTGGGTCGCCCCTTGCGCGGCGACCAAGGTGAAACCCTAGTGCCGCCTAGCCCCCGCCCCTCCTACCTCTCCACCACTTCGCTACCGCCGGAGACGAGTCGCCGCAAACGCGTGCGTGCTCCCAAGAAAGGCAGCGGCGAGGGTTTTGTTTGGAGCGGTGCGGGCGACCTGCGCGAGAGAGAGAGCTCGGCAACCATGGCGGCAGCGTCGTGATGGGGCACGGTGGCGACACGACGGGGCCACGGACGAGGACCTCGGGAGGTGGAAGGGATTGGCGTGCGGCGGCTACTTCCTTGGGTAGCGGTGGTGACAGGATATGGTGGCGCGGCGGCGCCGTCGGGTCTTGACGGAGATGGGCCTGGGGCAAGATTCGCTGCCCTGGTGGGTCGATCTAGTTTCCCCGAGCCCGAATCTGCGCATGCATGTTGTGGCTTCGTGCGGTGGCGCAACGGACGGTAGTGGGGAAGGTTGGTGTGGGGCTGCAGCACTGGTGCTCGCCTCTCTTCTCTGCTCATCTTCGGCGGCGTTGGTGTGCAACGGCGGTGGCGTCTGGTGGCGCGGTGGCGGGGACGCCGGGGCTTCGACGACAAGGGCTGGGGGCTGTTATGGCACCCCGAGCCTCGATCTACGCGTTCTGACTGTGCTGTTGCGGTGGAGTACGACAGCGGCGCGGTGTACAACGAGTCTTCGGCGGTTGGTTCGGCTCTGCCATGGTGGTGGGGCTAGGCTGACCTTGGCGGTGCTCGCAGGCACGATGGTGGTGTTGCGGGGCATGCCAGATCGCTCCTCCGGTGGTGCCTGTCGTAGGATTCGACCGCGGGCTCGCTGCTGCTAGTCGGGCCTTTTTGTGCTGTAGGCTGGGGTGAGCTCCGGGTGAAAGTCATGATAACACCACCCTCGGGCATCGTTCTCCCCGTTGGGGGTGTCAGTGTTTTAACCCGGCAACCTACCAAGGGGAGTACCCGAGGTAGACATTTGTGGCCTCGCCGAGATCGGGAACCCGAAGGAGAGACACGTGGCACACAATTTAGACAGGTTCGGGCCGCGAGGTGCGTAATACCCTACGTTCTGTATGCTGCGTAACTCTGGATTGATTGGGTGTGTTTACAAGATGATGCGGATGATGAGATAGGGGTCTCTGCCTCGCCTTATATAGTCCGGGAGGCAGGGTTACAAGTCGGTTTGCCAGAGGAGTACTAGTCGTGTACGGCTAGGAGTACTCTACATGGATCCGGACATGTCCAGCCTCCTAACTGAGTACTAATCCTCTGTAAGCCTTGCGCTCCACGCCAGCAGGTGCCGTGTAGCCCAAGTCGGGTAGTCCCAGGGGCGCACGGAGTAGTCGGTCCCAGTACCCACCTGAGTAGTGGGCCCAGGGATGTCCGTACGACAAGCCTCTGAGTACTTTGTAGTCGAGCAGGATGTCTTCGAGTAGTCTTGACGGCCTTGGCGAGTAGTCCTTGAGCGTCCCCAAATTCCACAAGCCGAAAGTCCTCAAGAATGCTTGAATCATCCCGAGGCTGGAAGGTACTCCAGCTAATCCTTGAGTAGTCTTGAAGTCTTCTCGAGTAGTTCCCAAGCGTCCCCGAGTGCTTCTCTCGAAGGTCTTCAATAGTACTCGTGTTGTCTTGATGAAGAACCATATAGAAAATGCGATTCGGAGAATCGCATTCCATATGGAATGTAGCCCCCGAGCCTTAGGTCGAATCGCAGATTCAAGCTGAGGGTCAATTTGAAGTTCTGCCAATCTTATCCTGAAAAATCCGGAGAAAAAACCGAAGGACACGTGGCACGGAGCCCCCGAGCCTTGAGTCGAGTACTTTCTCTCGAATTGAAGGGTCATCTTGACTGTAGAATGTGTCCTGAGTGGGATCTGGATCTGATGTAGCCCACTGAATCCGTCGGACGTAGTCGAGCCCCCGAGACTGAGAGCGTCGAGTACTGGAATGTGAAAGGTCAGGCTGCCGCTATTGAGTCACCCGTCTGGCGCTTATCTGTCCGTCTGGAACTGAGCCGCCCGGCAGCTTATAAATAGCCGGTGAAACCCTTAGGGTTTTTTTTACTCCCAACGACAGCATTCCCACAGATTAGATCTGAGAGACTGCTCCCTCTGCTCCTCTGCTGCCACCGCCGCTGTGAGCGTAGATTAGATCTACTTGCGCCCGCCGCCACAGTCCGCCCACCTCCGTAGCCCCCGAGCGAATGCGAGTGAAGACACCCGTAACTTGGAGGATGAAGGCTTCCCCGGCGAAAAGCTCGAAGACCGGCGCGTCGAAAAAAAGGAGCCGCGATGTTGCCGGAGATGCCGGCCAGTCGTCGTCGTCGCCGCCTGCCTCCCCTCGCCCCAATCCGGCAAAGGAGTGGAAGAAGGCGAAGTTGAAGACCGAGGACCTCCTCGCCTTGGTCAACAGCGGATTCCTCCGTGAGAAGGAGATAGATTTTTGGCGCACCGCCACTGGAGACCCGTACCCGATGGAGAAGAATCCGGACGAGATCCCGATGTTTGCGCGGTTTGTGGAGCGTGGACTCGCGCTACCAGCCAGCGACTTCTTCAAGGGGATGCTCAGGTACTACGGTATCGAGTACCTCAACCTCAACCCCAACAAAATCTTCCACACTTCCATCTTTGTGCATTTCTGAGAAGCTTTTGTGGGGATTAAGCCCCACTGGATCTAGTTTCGGAAATTCTTCCGGGTGAAGCTGCAACCGAGCACTGATGACCCGCGAGTAGTCGGAGGCGCCGAGATTCAGATGCGTGAAGACGCCGCCGGCCAGTACCTGCCGTACAAGCTCATTGATTCCAACCAGGACCGGAAGGCGAGGTGGTTTTATATCACCAACCACCACCCCGAGCTGCCGAAGCCGAGCGGGCGTCAACCGAAGCATGCGCCATGGTGGAACACGGAGTCCACCATGCAGGAGGGTATTCAACTACCCCCGCTGCTGAAGAAGATCAAGGCCTTGCGGGAGGCCGGACTGAGGGCCGAGCATGTGGCCTTCAGTTTCATGAAGAGGAGGGTGCAGCCACTGATGGCGCGAGACACCCTCGGGTACCAGTACACTGGCGACAAGGATACGTCCCGGATGCCTGGCTTCGAAGTTGAGGACGACGTCATTGTTGAGAGGCTGGGCAAAATCTTCAAGGATATGCCCCCGTACACACCGTGCCCGGTGCCAGAGTACTCCGCGGCACGGCCGCCCAACCAGGTCAGTAGTCGTGACATAAGCCCCCGAGTACTGATTTGCTTGACGTAGTCATCTCATGCCTGCTTGATGTTGTAGGACGATGTGCAGAAGTACGTTTCCACCCCACCCTCTCCTCCGCGACTTGAAGGACAAGCGCAGGGGAAGGGGGAAACCAAAGCGAAGGAGCGTCGCAAAGTCGGTGAAGGCGACGATGCCGTCATTATTGAAGACAGCTCTGATGACGAGGATGAAGAGACGCTGCAGCAGCGGTTCCAGCTCCGCTCAAGGTTCAGCCGAGCTGGGATGCCGAACATCCCGGTCATCGAGAAGCCATCTAGCCTGGAGGCTAGCTTACCGGCGCCGCCTAGGAAGCCGCGCAATGTGGCGCGGAAACGCGTCGTGAAGAAATTGAAGCTGTCAGACGCCACCAGGCCAGAGGTGAGTAGCACGACTAGTGTAGTCGAGTACTCCTGATAAGTAGTCTGTTGCTGGCAATATGACTTGTATTGCTACAGGACATCCCCTCCTCACATCCCGTTGAGCTGGGTGATGAGGATGTCTGGGAGACAGTGGGGGCGGCAGCTAAAAGGAGCATTAGCCCGCCTCTAGCTACTGAAGATGTCGTGCCAGAGGGGGCGCAATAGCAGGCTGGTTCCGTGGAGCCACAGCGTCAGCTGAAGAAGCCCAAGACTCACATCCGGCTGCGACTGTGGAGCAGCCAGAGGAGACCCCTGTGGAGGCCGGAGCTACAAGCGAAGCTGGCATAGTTGATATCGCCAGTATACTGGGCGCTCCGACCGTGACCGTGGTGCGGTCAACTCTGTAAGTTCTCTGAACTCTCGAGTAGTCGTGTAGTTGACAAGCTTTATGTGGTTGACTGAACACTTCGTGATGCAGAAAATCCATGAACTTGTCGTGGGACGGTGGGGAGGCCAGCACTCCAGCCGATGGAGAAGACCGTTCGGCAGAGGTGCGCAAACCCACGCCACCACCTCAAGCTGGAGCCGCAGTGGAGCCGATGCTTAAAGAGGCTACTCTGGTTGAAGGTACACATCCAACCACCACGAGTAGTAGTTATGAAGAGTAGTCGTAGCCGTTGTCTGACTTGTTGAATTGATCCTGACAGGAGCACAAGCCGAGGGAGCTATGATCCCTAAGGCGGTAGCCATGGGGACGGCTGCTGTAGAGACGAAGTCCACGGAGTCGGTTGTTGAGGCGGCGACAAAAACAGCCCCCGAGCCGGGGACTACGGTAGCCCCCGAGCCGAGCGCGGAAGGCGGGTTGATCCGCACCCCGAGGCGAGTACTCAAGTCGTTGTCCGTGAGGCGATGATAGAAGATGATGCGCCGCTCCGCTCGGCGCCCATGCCAGAGACAAGATCTTCAAGCTGCGGTGGTCTTGAGTTGCTGGACGATGATCTCATTGACCCGGCCTTTGTGTCGCTGAGCATGGAGTCATGGCGCCGGACGGAGAACTGGATCAAGGTACGCTGCGAGTACCCTGAGTTTACTTGCCTTTCTGAATGTTGAGTACTGACCAGCTGCTGTGTCTTGTGCAGGGCTTGGTGGAGAGATCTCGTCAGAAGACCGATCTTCTGAAGGGATATGGTGACACCGTCCTCCGCGCCGAGGCTCTGGAGAAGGAGCTAGACAAGTCTAAAAAGCACTCCGTGTTGCTCCAATCCAAGCTCGACGGCGCCTTCGCCCAGTACCACAATGAAGTACAGGAGATGCAGGCGAAGAGGGACGAACTGATCCGGACGAACAAGTCGTTGCACCAGAAGAACAAAGGTGTGTCTTCCGTCAAAGCCACCGGGTACTTATTGTAGTACGTGCAAGTAGTCTGACCTTGCGTCGAGTTGTCTGCAGATCTTGAGGCAAAGGTTGACCGGCTGAAGGCATCTGAGACGGACCTCAAGAACATCGTGTATCATGAGACCGATAAGAGAGAGGTATTGGAATATGAGTACGCTCAGTTGCGCCATGAGTGCATCACACACATGGAGCTCCGTGAAGCCTCAGATTGTGACCTTGTCAATTATTATAAATCTCTGCAGAAGCTCAATGAGGACTGTGAGAAGCTTCGAGGCCAGCTGAAAGAACTTGAGGAAGCCGTGCTGCCTATTGCGAGACTACTGGTGCCGCATCCGGGTGGGCCCAAGATAGCCCCACTTGTAGACAGGCTGAAGGAAGCCCCCGGGCGCTTGGCAACATACGTCAAGCACCTGGCGAAGTCCATCCCAAACCAGGTGTTGGCGTACATGAAGTCGTACTTCCCAAAAGCACCGGTGGATGTGGTAGCCGGTGGTCTTGCGGCAAACTGTAGCGATGAGCAGTACAAGGCTCTCCTTGAAGAGATGGCGCCCATTGCTGAGTAGGTGGCGGAGAAGCTGAATCTCCAGTAGATATACCTATAGAGGTAACTTAGGGTAGTTCATGTAAAACAAACAAAGGAATCAAAGACTTGTTTGAAAGATCAATGAAAGTTGTCCACTGCTTGTATATGTAATGAGTACTTGTGGCCGCCACTTGCAGCGAAGTGCGCGGAGTACCAAGCCGTGGGAGTAGTTGTGAGTAGTAGTACTCAGTATGATCTGCTTAAGCAGGAGACACAGTAAACAAGTTGAGTAGAATCGAACTTTATTACTGATGAAAAAGGTACACCTGGGTGGCCAGGGCCAGTTACAGGTGAGTAGTCACCAGGACCCGTAGGCCGCCTACGGCTAAGTGTTTGCTAGGGCCCTTGAGCCGCTTACAGCTGGAGATCCGTTAGTAGCCGTATAGGCTGGATCTATAGAGTACATGGTCCGTAGACCGCCGCCAAAGTCCTTTTGCTCTGAGCAGCCCAAGATCCGTTAGTAGCCGTTGACGCTGGATCTTGGAGAGGAGTAGTCCGGAGACTTGTGCTAGGACCGAGAGGCCGCTTACAACGAAGAGTCTGTGAGTAGCCGTATAGGCTGGACCCGTAGAAGAGTAGTCGAGCGACTACGCGTAGAAGCGACACAGCTGGTCGACGTTCCACGAGTTGCTGATGTCGTCGCCGTCAAGTGTTTGGAGACGATATGAGCCTGGTCCGGTCACCTTGGAGACTGAGAAGGGACCTTCCCATGGCGAGCTGAGCTTGTGTAGTCCGTCCGTGTTCTGGATGCGACGGAGGACTAGATCGCCGATGTTGAAGGAGCGTTCCTTGACGTTGCGATCATGGTAGCGCCGGATACCCTCTAGGTACCTTGCTGACTGGACGAGGGCAGCGCAGCGGGCTTCTTCGAGGTTGTCGATGTCAACCCGTCTGCTATCTTCTGAGATGCCTTCGTCGTATTGTTCTACTGCCGGAGATTCCCACATCACGTCGGCGGGTAGAATAGCCTCAGAGCCGTAGACCAGGAAGTAGGGCGACTGCCCTGTTGGCTTAGTGGGTTGAGTACGAAGCCCCCAGAGTGCATTGGGTAGTTCCTTGATCCACTTGCCTCCTTTGGTGTTAGCTGCGTCGTGCAATCGCTTCTTGAGGGCGTCGAGTACCATCCCGTTGGCGCGCTCAACTTGGCCGTTGGCGCGTGGGTGGGCGACTGAGATGTACCGGACGTCGATCCTGCTGTTCTCGCAGTACTCCCAGAACTGATGGTTGTTGAAATTGGAACCCAAGTCTGTGATGATGCGATGGGGTAGCCCGTAGCGATGCACGAGTTCATCCAAGAAGTCGAGTACTCTGTCGGCCTTTGGGCAGGTAACCGGCTTGACTTCGATCCACTTGGTGAACTTGTCGATAGCCACCAAGACTCTGTTGAATCCTCCTGGCGCAGTTGGTAGAGGCCCAATCATGTCGAGCCCCCAGCAGGCAAAGGGCCAGGTTGGTGGTATGGTGACTAGCTTGTAGGCCGGGATGTGTTGCTGCTTGGCAAAGAATTGACATCCTTGGCACTTTCTGATGAGTTCTTCAGCATCGGCCAGAGCTGTGGGCCAGTAGAAGGCTCGTCGAAAGGCTTTGCTAACCAGCGTGCGAGAAGACGCGTGGTTGCCGCAGACGCCCTTGTGGATCTCCTCCAAGATGTCCTTGCCTTCATCCCGAGGTATGCACTTCATGAGTACTCCAGAAGTGGCACCCCACCTATAGAGCTTGTCTCTGAGGAGTATGTAGGTCTTGGCTCGGCGGACGAGTTGTTCGGCCATGTTCTTGTCGGAGGGAACCTTCTGCTCGCAGATGTAGTCGATGAAAGGTTGTCTCCAGTCCACGTCGATCATTAGGACCTCCTGACCGGGCTGCAGTGGCACAGGGTCAGTGGTCGTTGGCACCGGCTCCGGGATGGATGGCGTGTGAAGCTCGTGGACGAAGACTCCGACGGGTACTTGTGCGCGAGTAGAACCAAGCTTTGACGGGACGTCCGCTGCAACGTTGTTGTCGCGGACGACATGGTGGAACTCGAGACCATAGAACTTGTTCTTGAGCTTGCAGACTTCCAGACAGTAGGTGTCCATGTTCTCCTTGTTGCGATCCCAAGACTTGTTGACTTGGTTGATGACCACTGCGGAGTCGACGTAGACTAGTAGCCGCTTGATGCCCAATGAGATTGTGAGGCGGAGCCCGTGCAGTAGGGCCTCGTACTCGGCTTCATTGTTTGAGACCTTCCAGAAGATCTGTAGGACGTACTTGAGTTGTTCGCCCTTTGGAGAAATCAGGAGTACCCCTGCACCCGCGCCCTCAAGTTTGAGTGAGCCGTCGAAGTACATCACCCAATGCTTTGGTCGCTCTGTTAGAGTTGGTAGCTGATTCTCCCGCCACTCTGCCATGAAGTCGACTAGTGCCTGGGACTTGATAGCTGTGCGTGGCCTGAAGTCGATGTTGAGGGCGCCAAGTTCGACCGCCCATTTAGAGATTCTTCCAGTAGCATCTTGGTTGCGAAGTATGTCACCGAGCGGGTAGTCGGTGATGACGACGATCGAGTACTCCTGGAAGTAGTGTCGTAGCTTCCGCGAGGTGATGAGTACTGCGTAGAGTAGTTTCTAGACCGGCCGGTACCGTGCCTTGGACTCTGACAGAACCTCGCTGACGAAGTAGACTGGTCGCTGGACTGGGTAGGCGTGGCCTTCTTCCTGCTGCTCGACTACGATGGCAGTACTGACCACATGAGAAGTCGCAGCGAGGTAGAGCAGTAGCTGTTCCTTTTTGCGAGGAGCCGTGAGGACCGGTGGCTTCGACAAGAAGTCTTTAAGCTGCGCCAGAGCTTGATCAGCCTCCGCGGTCCACGCAAACTTCTCTTGGTGCTTGAGTAGCTTGAAGAAGGGTAGTCCCCGTTCTCTGAGCTTCGAGATGAATCTGTTCAAGGCCGCCATGCACCCGGTCAGCTTCTGGACATCCTTGATGCAGGTTGGAGCTTTCATATTGGTGATGGCGGAGATCTTCTCGGGGTTGGCTTCGATGCCGCGATGGCTGATGATGAAGCCGAGTAGTTTCCCAGATGGTACGCCAAAGACGCACTTGTTGGGGTTGAGCTTCCACTGGTACTCTCGCAAGGATGCGAAGGTCTCTTCAAGATCGGCGATGAGTGTGTCGGAGTTTCTGGTCTTGACGACCACGTCATCCACATAGGCTTCGACGTTCTTGTTGAGCTGCTTCTTAAAGCAGGCCTGGATAGCTCGCTGGTAGGTAGCGCCGGTGTTCTTCAACCCGAACGACATTGTCGTGTAGCAGTAGGCGCCGAACACGGTGATGAATGCGGTCTTCCTTGATAGCGATCTGGTGGTAGCCGGAGTAGCAGTCGAGGAAGCAGAGCAGGTCACAGCCCGCCGTGGAGTCGATGACTTGATCAATCCGCGGCAACCCGAAGGGGTCCTTGGGGTAGTGTTTATTGAGGTCGGTGTAGTCGACGCACATCTTCCACTCGTTCGTGTTCTTCTTGCGGACGAGGACGGGGTTGGCGAGCCACTCAGGATGGAAGACTTCACGAATGAAGCCGGCCGCGAGTAGTTTGGCGAGTTCCTTTTTGATGGCGTCCCGTCGATCATCAGCGAAGCGGCGGAGATGTTGTCGCTTGGGCGTAGCTTTAGGGTCGACGTTGAGTGAATGCTCGATCAGCCTCCTGGGCACCCCTGGTATGTCCGCTGGCTTCCACGCGAAGATGTCTCGGTTAGCCCGAAGGAAGCTGACGAGCGCGTCTTCCTATTTTGGGTCGAGCCCCGCGCCGATCATGGTAGTCTTGCTGCTATCACCCGTCCCGAGGTCGATGGCTTTCACCTGCACTTCCTCTGTCGGTTGAGGCTTATTCGCGGTGTCGGTCTTCTCGGGTATCTCGAGTTCAGTTGGGGCAAGCTTCTTGGAGGCAGCGAAGATCTCCATCATTGCATTGGGTACTTAATTAGTGGCTGTGAGTTCCACAGCTTCGGTGTCGCAGTCGTAAGAGGCCTTTAAGTCCCCTTGCAGCGCGAGTACTCCAGCAGGACTTGGCATTTTGAGTACCAAGTAGGTGTAGTGAGGAACCGCCATGAACTTGGCGATCGCTGGTTTGCCGAGGATGGCATGGTAGGAGGTTTCGAAGTCCGCAACCTCGAACTTGATGTACTCGGTGCGGTAGTTCTCCCTCGTCTCCCCGAAGGTAACTGGTAGGACCACTGAGCCAAGTGGAATAGCCGCGTTACTCGGGATAATGCCGTAAAAAGGCGACGTGCTCTTGGTAAGCATGTTAGTGATGTCGAGCTTCATCTTCTTCAAGGTCTTGGTGAAGAGGACATTGAGTCCGCTTCCGCCGTCGATGAGTACCTTGTTGAGTTTGGAGCCCGCGACTACTGGTTTCAAGACCAGTGGGAAACGTCCTGGCTCAGAGAAGCTTGTCCATTGATCCGCGCGGGAGAAGGTGATGGGTACCTTCGACCACCTTAGAGGTGTCGGTACCGCTGGTTCAATGCTCAAGACTTCCTGTAGAGTGAGCTTTTGGGACCGCTTGGTGGGTAGTCCGCTGAACAGGACATTCACCGTCTTGTCAGGTTCCTGGAAGTCGCCATTGCCTTCGTCGACTTTTTTCTTACCCTTCTTGTCGTGAGGAGGCCGTGGCTCGGGAATATCCTTGAGCGCTCGCTGAAGTTGGTAGCACTGATCGGTGGTGTGATTGCCATCCAGATGCCACGGGCACTTCTCTTTGAGCAAGTCTTTGAAGCCGCCGGAGGTCTTTTTGGAGTTGTCCTTCGTAGTGCGCTGTATAGCCACGACTATGTTGTCTGGCTTGCGCTTGCGGTTAGGACCCGAGTAGTTGTTGTTGCGACCCCCTTGGTCCTTGTTGGTGTTGTTGCCGCCCGTGTTGTTCTTGTTCTTGCCGCGAATGGAGTCGTACTTGGCATTCACCTTGTCCTCTTCGTCGACCCATGAGGTGATCATGTCCTTGAGCTTGGTGATGGAACTCGGGCGGCGGCGACCGAAGTCTTCGAAGGTGCGACGGTGGTAGAGCCCGTCTTGGAAGAGGTCGATGACTTCTTTGTCGGTGACGTCGACTACGGTCGCGCGCTTGTCGAAAAAGCGTCGCATGTACTGGCGGAGCGTCTCGCCTTGTTTCTGTTTGACCATCGCCAGATCCATGCGGGTACCCGAGCGCCCCATGGCGCCCGCGAAGTTGCTGGTGAACTGAGCCTTCAGCTGGTCCCACTGGTCGATCGAGTTCTTGTCGAGTGACTCGAGTCAAGTGAGTGGAGCCTGATCCAGACAGAAGGGGAAGTAGAGGCACTTCGTGTCGTTGTTGCCACCAGCGTTTTCAATGGACAGGGCATAGCACCTGAGCCATTGAACTGGGTCTTGCTTCGCGTCGTACTTGCTGATTCCGAGAGGCTTGAATTTCTCGGGGAGAAGCAAATCGCGAAGTCGTGCAGAGTAGGCGGGGAAGCCATCGCTGGCGCTGACTTCAGTAGCTTTCTTGGCGCGGCGGATCTCGTTGATCTTGTGGTAGGCGTCGTAGCCACCGTGAGTGTAGCCGGTGGCGTGGCTGTTCGCGTGGCCTCGGCCTCCACGGTCGCCGCCGCCACCAGCTCTTCTGCGCCGCCATGGGAGGAACTGCCGCCACTGCTGCCCCCGCCGCCACCGCCCCCACCGCTGTGGCCACCATGCGAGGGTCCTCCCGCAGAGGCTCTAGAGCGGTTGGGTGTTGGTTGGAGTTCGCCACGGACACGATTGCGTCCGCTATCTGCTGGGGTGCGGCTGTGACTAGTGGCTTCGTGGTTTCCAGCGGGAGTAACTCTGTTGTTGACCCGCATGAAGTAGGCGTCCTCAGCAAGCTTGGCGATGACGTCACCTGTGTGATGCCCCTGGGCCTGCCGTGCTATCGTGGTGATAGACATAAGGCATTGCTCAGGGGTAGTGTGCACCCGGTTGGCGACTTGATCCAGAGCCTCATTGAGGTTCCGGATGGGGAGAGCTTCTCGGAGGCGTCGGCGTCGATCGGCCCGCTTCCTGTTGCGGTCGCGCTGAGCATTCTTGTCTTCGGTAGTCTCATTGGGGGGTGCGTTGGCTGATTCTTCATCGTCTGAAATGTCGTCGAGGTACCGATCGGGTCGGCTTCCTGAGTTTCCAGTTTCCCCGACCGCCATGAAGACTTCACGGTCAGGAGTGCAGAGGCTGGAGTCGGTAGTCGCCACCTCGGTGGGGGTGTGCTCGTCTTCATTTGGAGCCAGCGGGATCCCCTCCTGGAAGGGGAGCGTCTCGAGGTAGGCGACGCAGCGCGAGTTGTCGTCAGTCAGGTCTGCGGGCTTGCAGTCGGGCCAGTAGACGAATCTGCCGGCGGGAGTAGATGTAATGACCAAGCCAACGGCAGGACCTGACAACGGCTCCTCGGTTGCGTTGAGCTCGGACTCGGACTCGATTGGGTCCGAGCCGAAATCGAACTCGTAGGAAGAGTCCGAGTTGTAGCCGGGTACGGCGTTGGAGTCCGAGGAGTACTCGGAGACAATCTCCTTGCCGGCCCGACGTGCGGCGAGGGCTTCCGCGTGGGCCCTGCTAGAGTTGCAGAGGCCGTACGGGAAGTGCTCGTGGAGAAGGACCGTTTCACACGATGGCTCAGGAGCCGGCTCGCATGATTCGATCCATGGCGACGTCGAGTTCGAGTTGGAATCGGATCCAATCTCGAAGTCGGCGACTTGGTTGCAGAGCGAAAATTCGCCGAATTTTTCGACGAGTGGACCCGTGATGGCTTCGGGAAGCGTCACGAGTCCGGTCTCCGGGTCTGGGGTCATGGTGAGGTAGCGCTGGAACGATCCAGCGCCATCAGCGGTGCAGACCCAGGCGCCGAAAACGAAGGTGTCGCCGCGGTTGAAAGCGGCGGTTGGCTTGATGACGATTGAAGCCGTCGAGTTCGCCATGAGATCTTCGGCGAGATCCCCTACCTGGCGTGCCAGCTGTCGGTGTTTTAACCCGGCAACCTACCAAGGGGAGTACCCGAGGTAGACGTTTGTGGCCTCGCCGAGATCGGGAACCCGAAGGAGAGATACGTGGCACACAATTTAGACAGGTTCGGGCCGCGAGGTGCGTAATACCCTACGTCCTGTATGCTGTGTAGCTCTGGATTGATTGGGTGTGTTTACAAGATGATGCGGATGATGAGATAGGGGTCCCTGCCTCGCCTTATATAGTCCGGGAGGCAGGGTTACAAGTCGGTTTGCCAGAGGAGTACTAGTCGTGTACGGCTAGGAGTACTCAACATGGATCCGGATATGTCCAGCCTCATAACCGAGTACTAATCCTCTGTAAGCCTTGCGCTCCACGCCAGCAGGTGCCGTGTAGCCCAAGTCGGGTAGTCCCAGGGGCGCACGGAGTAGTCAGTCCCAGTACCCACCTGAGTAGTGGGCCCAGGGATGTCCGTACGACAGGGGGTGCCAGGCGGAGCTGCTCCACCTAGTGCATTAGAGGTTTTTGGGTGTAAAACCCTATTCACTTGTGGACGTGCGGTGACGGCATCTTGGACTTCGCACCTTTCTTGAAGGTGCCGCTTCGAGACTGGGTTTGGGCTTGTGGCGGTGTGTCGCCATTGATAGGGTTAGGCAGCTTCGGGTAGAAGTGGTTCGGGGGTGGTGGTGATTCGTTCGTGGCCGTGTTGGGAGGTGTTGAGGGCCCATGTGGGTCGGTGTTTGTGGTGCGGTGGTGATATCGGTGGCGGCAAGGTTATCTTTGAGCTACAATGGCTTAGGTGTCTCGAGGGTCAAGATTTGGCTTTGCTTAGTCGTGGTGGCCGGGAGATCGACGACTATGGACGTGTGGCTCTGGGTTGGCAGCACTATGGTGGAGGAGCTGCGGGTCTCTACTCAAGCTTGCAGCAGACTGCGTCAGTTTTGGCGTCGAACAGTGTTGCATGAAGGTGCTTGCTGTGGTAGATTCTTGTTGGTTTCTTTTGCTAGGGTGAGATGGTGTGGCGTCGTGTTTGGTTTTCGCTCGGTTTCCATAATTAACTAAGCATTCTATGGTTTGGCCTCGTTTCCCTTAATATGAGACTTCTTCTTATATGATATGACAGTGCTCCTGTCTTTATTTTTTAAAAAATAAACATCGCCAGTGTCCCGTGTGCTCTCGTGCTGCATCAGCTCAGAGCCAGCATCGGCGCACGATGGCGGCCGGCGCACTCTATGCGTCCACCGTCGGCCCGTCACTGTCGTGCTGTGGCAGGCTGGATGTGGCCGCAGCAGCAGCGCACCGTAGGCAGGACGCGGTCGCTGCGGCAGCGCACGACCGAAGGGCACGCGCGTAGTGGTAGGAGTAGAGAAGGGTAAAAAAAGGTATTTGGTCATCAGAGCTGACTAGGCGATGATGTGGCGAGCCAGCGTGGCGCTCCACGTCGGTCGAAGGACGAATTTGAGCCGGTTGAGAGAGTTTGAGGATAAAACAGTTGTTTTCGTAGTTCAGCAATGAAATTGAGTCTTGAGCGAAAGTTTAGGGACGAAATTGCCTATCCCACCAATTTTATTTACTTCTAAACTATTTGCACCTCAGCTGGATCATCTGTGTAGCACATACTCCTTTCGTTTCAAATTATACATCATTTGACTTTTTAACACCAAATTTGACCACTCGTATTATTCAAAAAAACTTTTATGCAAACATAGTCAAATTTAAGTTATTTTGAAGATTGTTCATTAATAAAGCAAGCCAAAAAAATATGATATTTTGTACAATTTTTTGAATAAAATGAGTGGTCAAATTTGAAGTAAAAAAATCAAGCAAACTATAATTTAGAACGGATGGAGTATCTGGTTCTCGTTGGTATAATAAGCACGCTGCCTGAGATTTCTCCACTTACCAAAGCTTCACTTACCAAAGCATTACTACTTACTAGCGTTGAAGTATATGAGCAAAAGGAGTTAGAATCAACTAAGCTCATGAAGTTTCAAAAAAAAAAAACTAAGCCCGTGAACGTACCCACAATGCTATCAGATTAATGATATATTAGTTTTGGGATACAAAATTATATTAAAGAATGATGAAAATTCATAAATTCCTAATATACATTTTTACATAATTGCGATGTCACCTTGCAAATTTAAATTGAAACGACTTATATGTGGACAAATAAAAATATAAATTGTGTTAAGAAGTACATATTGAATTATATATAGAATTGCAATTTCTACCCTCGTCGATATGGATGCTTGCAAATGGGAAACAAATACTTTTTATCCATAACTGGAAATAATCTAGTCTTATGGAGTAAAACATATCTCGATTCCCTCATGGTTTGTTTGGAAAATAGAGGATTGAAGTGGGAGACTTTCTTCAGTGCGGTCGGTATAAAGTGACATAAAGGATGGTTAAGCCAATCATGTTGCGACAGGTGGCACCATATTTTCGGGCACGTGTAAAGGTGCAGAGAAACCTATGAGGGTAGTACCGTCATTTTACAGCTGCGGTCTATTGGGTTCCTTGCACACAGCCACCGTGTTTATCCCCGCTCCCCGGAGAAGAGAGCTGGTACGGTGCAAAGTGCCATGGATTACGCACCACGCCGGTTTGTTTAGGAAATAGAGTATTGAAGTGGATGGAAGGGGGTTGAAGTTGAACGGGATTTTAGGATATTTTAACTTATGGTGAAAATTCCTCCACCTCAATATTGTTCGTTCCCCTCCAATCCACTAATTACCAAATAAGCCCTCAAGGGGAAAAAAGAAAAGAAAAGAAAAGAAGAAAAAAATCCCATTGCTCTGTCACTTGTAAAGACCTGAACACCCAGTAACATCAACGCACAAGCTACTTGTCTGAACAACTGGTAAAGAACAGTACTAGGTAGTTAGTTGTTGAATTTTAGTGGGACCATCTAAGATAATTACTCCATAAAATAAAACCCCAAATTCGGTGCAAATAGTTTAGAAGTAAATAAAATTTGTGGAATTGCAAATTTTCATCCCCAAACTATCGCTCGAGGGTCAATTTCATTTCTAAACTACGAAAATGGTCGTTTCCTCAAACTCTCTCAACCGGCTCAATTCATCCTTCAGGCGACGTGAAGCGCCATGTTGGCTCGCCACATCATCACCGTTTCAGCTCCGATGGCTAAATACCTTTTTTACCCTTCTCTGCTCCTACCCCTACATGCGTGCCCACTGGTCTTGTGCTCCCGAAATTAAGGAGGTGAAAATAGTTTAGAAGTAAACAAAATTAAGGAGGAGCAATTTCTTACTTAGGGTGCAGAGGAGTGTACCTGTATATGGGAACTCCAAAAAGATTACGATGCCAATAAAAACGAAAATGTTTACCATATATTATCTCTTTAAGAAACACTATCTCGTTGTATTTACGTCAAAAAAGATAGTAAAAAGAAACTTTTAATTATATTTTGTCAATTAAATTTATAGAACTGCAATTTCTACCTTCATCGATATGGATGCTTGCAAATGGGGAAAACTCTATAACTAGAAATATTCTAGTCTGAGAAAACATATCTCGATTCCTTGAAGGGGAAAAAAGGAAAACAAGTAAAAAAAATCCCATTACTTTGTAACTTATAAGACCTGAACACCCAGGAGCATCAATGCACAAGCTACTTGTTTGAACAACCGGAAAGGAACAGCACTAGGTAGTTAATTGTTGAATTTTAGTGGGAACATCCAAGATAATTACTCCATAAAATAAAACTAGCAGGAGCGCCCAAATTCGAAACAAGAATGATCAAGGGAAAAAAGGAGATGTTCCAAGTGTCTCTTATACTGTCACATTAGCACTTTCATTCAGCACTTGACAACACTAGGGAGAAATGTAGAGTGCAATCAGTTGAGTTACATGAAGATAGCCGTGAAATTATATATATATATATATATATATATATATATATATATAACGATTTCTCTTGCCTCTCAACTCGCCACGTCGTAACCCACTACACGTCATGTCACTATCCACTATAAGCCATGTCAACATCCACCAAACCATATATTTATGTCTTCGTTGATTTTGTGTGACTAATAGCATGTTGTATTTGCGATTAGTACGCCATAAAATTCTCACATTTGAAATACATGTAGGATCAATCATTTAAAAATGGATCTCTCTCAACAAAATTAACATACTTTCATATATAATATTGTTTACATAATGAATATCGCTATGTAATCGTTTTGGTATTTCTACTTTCACATTTCACCTTAAAATTTTGTTTAAAAATTCTCGCGACAACACGCGAGGTATCACCTAGTTTACATGAAACCTCATGGCTGATTGGGGGGGGTGTACTCCAAAAAAATCAGTTTATATGTGCCAATTCTATCGTTCAATGAACACCGAGCTCGACACCGTAACTTTTTTCGCTTGCCTTGCAACTTGCATTACAAAGATACATTCATTTACTGTTGTCCGCTTGAAAGAAAATTAAAAAAAAACACAAGGATGTTGATCTGCTGGGGTACAAGCATGTTGATTTGAAGGATGGATGGAAGGTGGGGTCGATGTAGACTAATGGTAGCGGATAGGGGAAGTGGGTAACGAAAGAGATGGAACTCACTGGTGAAAAGGGAAGGGTCTGCACGCAGTGCGGCTGGTGAAGCATGCAGGAAGGAAGGTCCTCACCACACGACCTTGGGTTGGGAAAGGTCTGCACGCAGTGCGGCTGGTGATGGGTAGGCCATGAAGAGTGAGGAGGGAGCGCCGGAGATACCCAAGCATGGCTGCGGCGCGCGGGAAGCGCCTCACCACGCGACCTTGGGTTGGGATCTGGGAGCGGCGCCACCACTGGTGAGAACCGTGAAGCAGCAGAGACGCGACAAGCCGCGAGCAGACGGCCGGGGGTATTGTGTTCGATAAGCAACATGACTTTAAAGTCCATCAGATACAACTAAATTCAACATTTCAAAAATTACATTCACATTTTCTCAAAAATAAATTAACATTTCAAAACACATTATTCAACATTCAACATAATTTTACAACAATTAACATTTTTCAAAATATATTTCAACTTTTGAGCAAACAAGATTCAACTTCTTCTTCTTCCTTCAGACATCTTCTTCTTCCTCGAGACGGCGGCATGGCTGCTGGCGCTCATGCACGGGGCCAAGGCGCTCGGGGCGGCGACGCACATGGTCGGCGGCGCGCACAGTGCTCGGGGCCAGAGGCACACGCAGGAAGGCAGGGCGAATGGGGACAACGTACACACACAAACGGTGAGGCCGGCGTGCGGGGGCGCACGGGATGTGGGGGTGTGCGGACGGCAGCAGGGATGGCGGGAGCAGCGTGTGGACGGCGGGGTTAGGGTTGGGGCAGGTCCATCTTAGGGCTGAGATGATTTTGCAAGGATCTCAAATATTAGAAGCCAAATAACAAATTAGCTACAGGAAGGAAGATAGGATCCCTAGATGGGAATTCCAGGGTTTTTGCGCTAGCTCTTTCTTGGGTCGTAAAGTAGGTCTAGCCCAACGAGCAAGGAGCAATAGCAAAATCCGAGTCAATCACAGTCCTTGACACTTTTTTCTGCTGATTGCCGCGTGGAACATTGGCTAGTAATTTTTGAAATTTCAAACTAAAAAAAGGACAGTTTTTCTACTGATAAAAAAGAAAAAAAACAGGGACGATACAAAGCCCATTTCAATTTTCCCTTTTTCCCAGTTCCTTCTTACAGCCATCGATATGATACCTTACCTAGAATAGTCGCACGACAGATACGCCGGGTCGCCGGCGCCGTAAGACCGTATACCGTACTCCTATCTCGTCTACATACTCGGCCTTGCGGATATATATGATCCGAATCTGTGCTTTGTTTCCATGGATGGTGATACTCTCTTTTTGTACGTACGTTGACCATGCGTGCGTGGACATCTGGTTGGAGAAAGTTATTAATTAAGCATGGTCAGTCGTAATGAAGCAGCCATAACGACAGGTCAACCCTTGACTCTTTCCTGATCGTGTGGCGAGCATATGGACTGTCGGCCGCGTGTACCACAGGGACGACGTTTTGTTCGATCAGGTAGGTGCAGTGCAAGAAAGCTTACCGGCCGTGCAACGCAGCTGCCACGGCCCAAGCACTAAAAAGTCGCCGAGCCGGGCCGGCATTAAACACTATTAATCGTGTCTAGGGCCGGGGCCTAGTAGGGTCATGCCTCGTGCTGCCAATCGTGCCCGACCCATTTAGAATTCTATACTAACCGGTGGAAGGGGAAGGGTCTGCATGCAGTGCAGCTGGTGATGGGTAGGCCATGGAGAGTGCGCAGGGAGCGCCGGAGATACCCAAGCATGGTTGCGGCGGCGGGAAGCTTCTCACCACGCGACCTTGGGTTGGGATCTGGGAGCGGCGCCGCTTGCGAGAACCGAGAAGCGGTAGATACGTGACGAGCCGCGAGCGGGTGGGCCGGGGGCTCCTTCTATGTGCTGGATAAGCAACATGATTTTAAAGCTCATGAGACCTATCTAAATTCAACATTTAAAAAATTACATTCAACATTTTCTCAAAAATAAATTAATGTTTCAAAATACATTATTCAACATTCAACATAATTTCACAACATTCAACATTTTTTCAAAATCTTAGGGCGGCGGCGGCGCGGGGGCGCACGGGACGTGGGGGTGTGCGGACGACGGCGGGGATGGTGGGGGCGGAGCGTGGACAATATGGTTAGGTTGGGGGCAGGTCCATCTTAGGGCTGAGATGATTTTGCACGGATCTCAAACATTAGAAACCAAATAACAAGGGTTTGTCTATAGCTCACATGTGTGAAATAAGAGTTCTCCTCACACAAATTTTTCTCACAATTTTACAGTCCAAATCTACTAATTTTACTCCTCTTCTCTCCATTTTTCCAAGTGATTTAAAGACTTCCCTCACACGATTTTTTCTACCGTCCAATCCGAGATGGACGAACCAGATCGAACTGTGGTTCCACCTCATCCATTCATCCACCGAACCCCTCCCCACCACCACCGACGCCTCCGCTCCCGAGCCCGATGCATCCCGTCATCGGCCCTACCCCCGCCCAGCCTCTCCACCACCCCGGCCGGCGCCGGCCGCCCCGCCTCCAGCTTGTCCCGCCGCCCCTCCCACCACCGCCGCCCCTGGATCCCGCCGCCACCGCCTCCAACCTTCTTCTACACCTCCGGTCGACACCATGAACGCCCCCGCGCCCGACCCTGGCCCCATCCGCCAGCCTACACCACCCGGCCGGCGGCGCCCCCGCCGCCCGGCCTCATCGCCCCTCCCAGCGCACCTCCGTCGGGCCGGCCTGCCGCCGCCGGCCCTCCTTCCATGGCCGGCGGTGAGCAGAGCCCCCCCCCCAACCCCCGAACCCTAAACTCGCCGGATTGTCGCCGGAGTTGGAGAAGAAGATGGGGATGAGATGAAGAAAAATTTGTGTGAGGAGGAGCTCCAAATCACACAGGTAAGATATAGCTTTTCCATGACAAACTAGCTACCGGAAGCCAGATAGGATCCCTAGATAGGAATTTCAGGGTTTTTGTGCTAGCTTTCTTGGGCCGTAAAGTAGGTCTAGCCCAACGAGCAACTAGGAGCAATAGCAAAATCCGAGTCAATCACAGTTGACACTTTTTTTTCTTAGTGCCGCGTGGAACATTGGCTAGTAATCTTTCAAATTTCAAACTAAAAAAGAACAATTTTTCTGCTGGTAAAAAGAAAAAATTAAAACAAGGAACGATAAAAGTCAATTTCAGTTTCTTGTACGTACGTGCGGGGACATCTGCTTGGAGAAAGTTATTACTTAAAGCATGTTGTCAACCGTAAATGTAGCAGCCATAACGACAGGTCAACCCGTGACTCTTTCTTGATAGTGGCAAGAACATAGCGTATGGACTGTCGGCCGCGTGTACCAGTACCACAGGGACGACGTTTTGTTCGATCCCATTAACGTAGGTGCAGTGCAAGCTCCGAAGCTCAGCTCGTACCGTACCGGGCGTGCAACGTCGATTGTGCATGGCTAGCTCTCGAGTCGTGGCCCGTGACGTGTTCTAAACTCCCTTTACTTTTCATCACACCCAGCTGGACGACGTGGTCATGCACTTGGTAGTTTTGACACGTGCCAAAACCCCTGTCACGATGCATGCATGCATGTTATCCCCCTCCCACGGCCCCACCCCCATGCATGCCTATATATACACACTGCTTCCCCCTCTCCAAGCTCATCAAGCACCACAAGTCCTCAACCAACAAGACAGTAGCACTGCAGGAGCAGCAAAAGCATTGTCTCATTCTCATCTCAATTCTCATCGATCATAGTATATTGATCTGTTAGTCTCACCAAAGCAACTGATCGATGATGGCCGCCGCCAGCGTTTCTTCCTGCCCGAGCCTCCCCATTAGCCATCGCCGGCCGGCGCTGATCGTCTTCCACCAGCAACAACCTCTAACCGGTGGGCCGCGGTCGCTCCCTAACGCGGCGCAACGCCGCCGTCGTTCCTGTCACGTCGCCTATGCGGCGGCAACCGATTGCGCCGACCGGTGGCGCCCAGCAGTTACTAGGGACATTGACCGCGGCTCCCAGGCTCAGCTGACCGAGGAGACGTCCAAGCGCTCGAGCGATGGGCAACTGGCGGCGCGGTGGCGGGAGATCCACGGCGCCGACAACTGGGATGGGCTGCTGGACCCCATCGACGCGGTGCTTCGCGCTGAGATCATCCGCTACGGCGAGTTCGCTCAGGCCACCTACGACAGCTTCGACTACGACCGCTTCTCCCCCTACTGCGGCAGCTGCAGGTTCCCGACCAAGACCTACTTCCAGGACGTCGGCCTCGTCGGCGCCGGCTATGTGGTCAGCCGCTACCTCTACGCCACCTGGAACGATCGCAAGATCTCCAACTTCGTTAAACGGAAACACAAGTCTGCCGCAGTTGATAAGCTATGGAGCGAGTCGGGCACCTTCATCGGCTACGTCGCCGTGTCCACCGACGAGGAGACGGCGCGCATCGGCCGGCGGGACATCGCCGTCGCGTGGCGCGGCACGATCACCCGGCTCGAGTGGGTGGCCGACCTGACGGCGACCCAGAGGCGGCTGAGCGACATGGGCGTCCCGTGCCCGGACCCCAACGTGAAGGTGGAGACGGGGTTCGCGGAGCTCTACACCGGCAAGGACGCGAAGTGCCGCTTCTGCAGGTACTCTGCGAGAGAGCAGGCGCTGGCAGAGGTGCGCAAGCTGGTGGAGCTCTACCACGGCCGGGGCGAGGAGGTCAGCGTGACGGTCACCGGCCACAGCCTCGGCAGCGCACTGGCGATGCTCAACGCCTTCGACATCGCCGAGACCGGCGCGAACACCTCGACGCCGGGTGGTAGGGCGGCGCTGGTCTGCGTGTTCTCCTTCGCGGGGCCGCGCGTCGGGAATCTCAGGTTCCGGGAACGTTTCGAGCAAGAGCTCGGCGTGCGGGCACTCCGCATCGTGAACATGCCCGACCGCGTGCCCAGGGTGCCCGGCGTGTTCTTCAACGAGGCGGCGTTCCTGGAGACGGTGCTACGGGCGGTGGAGGGGCTCGTGGGCGGCGTGTACGCGCACCTGGGCGTGCCGCTGGAGCTAGACCACGAGGCGTCGCCGTTCCTGAAGAAGACCAGGGACATCTCGTGCTACCACAACCTGGAGGCGCACCTCCACCTGCTGGACGGCTTCAGGGGCAGCAGCGAGGGGTTCAAGCTCCGCGGGAGAGACCCGGCCCTGGTGAACAAGTCGGCAGACTTCTCCGCGACGACCACATGGTGCCGCCGGTGTGGTACCAGGCGGAGAACAAAGGCATGGTCAGGTCGGAGGACGGAAGATGGGCGCTGCCGCCGCGCCACCGGGACATCGACGAACACCCGGAGGACACCGACCATCACCTCCGACAGCTCGGTCTCACCGCACGAACCTGATGGGCTGATGGCTGCTAGCTGATGCCAGTGTGGGCTCCGCCGAATTTGCTCTGATATAGGACCAAACATAATTTATTCATTTATTATTTATTAGTTCATTTGTTTCTAAATTTTGCCATTTAATTCTAGGGTGTGTCTCCTTATCAAATGTTTGACATTTCGTTTTCTCTCAATCACTTTTCTATACCATTGGATCTACATCCAAGGGTCCGATCTATTCATTTATTTGGCTTCTAATGTTTGAGATCCGTGCAAAATCATCTCAGACCTAAGATGGACCTGCCCCAACCCTAACCCCGCCGTCCACACGCTGCTCCCGCCACCCCCGCAGCCGTCTGCACACCCCCACGTCCCGTGCGCCCCCGCACACCGGCCCCGCCGTTTGTGTGCGTACGTCGTCCCCATTCGCCCCGCCTTCCCTGCGTGCCTCTGGCCTCGAGCACCGCACGCGCCGCCTACCATGTGCGCCGCCGCCCCAAGCGCCTCGGCCCCGGGCACGAGCGCAAACAGCCATGCCGTCGTCCGTCTCGAGGAAGAAGAAGATTTCTGAAGGAAGAAGTTGAATGTTGTTTGCTCAAATGTTGAAATATATTTTGAAAAATGTTAATTGTTGTAAAATTATGTTGAATATTGAATAATGTATTTTGAAATGTTAATTTATTTTTGAGAAAATGTTGAATGTAATTTTTTAAATGTTGAATTTAGTTGTATCTGATGGACTTTAAAGTGTTGTTGCTTATCCAACACATTACCCCTGGCCCGTCCGCTCGCGGCTCGTCACGTCTCTGCTGCTTGTCGGTTCTCGCCAGTGGTGGCGCCGCTCCCAGATCCCAACCCAAGGTCGCGTGGTGAGGAGCTTCCCGCGCGCCGTAGCCATGCTTGGGTATCTCCGGCGCTCCCTCCGCACTCTTCATGGCCTACCCATCACCAGTCGCACTGCGTGCAGACCTTTCCCAACCCAAGGTCGTGTGGTGAGGAGCTTCCTGCCGCCGCAGCCATGCTTGGGTATCTCCGGCACCCCCTCCACACTCTTCACGGCCTACCCATCACCAGCCGCACTGCGTGCAGACCCTTCCCCTTTCACTAGTGAGTTCCTTCTCTTTCGTTACCCACTTCCCCTATCCGCTACCATTAGTCTACATCAACCCCACCTTCCATCCATCCTTCAGATCAACATACATGTACCCCCAGCAGATCAACATCCTTGTGTTTTTTTCTTTCAAGCGGACGATAGTAAATGAATGTATCTTTGTAATGCAAGTTGCAAGGCATGTTTACTTGTGTCTCTTGTCCCAAACCATCCGGATCTAACACGCGATTCGTACAAATTTACTTGCCGGCGGTATCAAACCCCGACACCGCCCCACCCGGTCAGACCGGCCTAGGCAGGTCGTCTTGTCCCGTCGCGTCTTCGGCCTTGACTTTGTGGCTCAGCCAAGTAACCTAGTGGTTTTGTGACCAAACCACTACAAAATCCGCGTGCAAGTTTCAGTTGTTAGCTACTACCTTGCACCGGCTCCATCTTCCCGACGTCGTCTTGCTCTTCTTGCCAGCATGCTGCCTGCACTTGATCCCGTCGGCCACCGAGTCTCTCGAATGAAGCCTACTTGTCTCTCCACTCCTCGGAGGTCACATAGACCTTTCGCGCTTGTTCTTCACCCGCACCACGCGAATCAAGCCGCAACCTGCACCTGCAATACTAGACCAAGAGTTAGTTCACACCACGTTGTCAATCACTCATCACTAAGGAGCGACCATCCACCGGTCCTCGGACCACACAGGTCCTCAAAGCGGACGACAATAAATGAATGTATCTTTGTAATGCAAGTTGCAAGGCAAGCGAAAAAAGTTACACTTTGGCAGTGCGCTGATTTTCCAGATGTGCCGAGCTCGGTGTCCATTGAACGGTAGAATTGGTACATATAACTGATTTTTTTGGAGTACCCCCCCCCCCATCAGCCATGAGGTTCCATGTAAATATGTAATTTCACGGCTATCTTCATGTAACTCAACTGATTGCACTCTAGATTTCTCCCTAGTGTTGTCAAGTGCTGAATGGAAGTGCTAATGTGACAGTATAAGAGACACTTGGAACGTCTCCTTTTTTCCTTGATCATTCTTGTTTCGAATTTGGGCGCTCCTACTAGTTTTATTTTATGGAGTAATTATCTTGGATGGTCCCACTAAAATTCAACAATTAACTACCTAGTACTGTTCCTTACCAGTTGTTCAAACAAGTAGCTTGTGCATTGATGCTCCTAGGTGTTCAGGTCTTATAAGTTACAAAGTAATGGGATTTTTTTAACTTGTTTTCCTTTTTTCCCCTTCAGGGAATCGAGATATGTTTTCTCAGACTAGAATATTTCTAGTTATAGAGTTTTCCCCATTTGCAAGCATCCATATCGAGGAGGGTAGAAATTGCAATTCTATATATTTAATTGACAAAATATAATTAAAAGTTTCTTTTTACTATCTTATTTGACATAAATACAGCGAGATAGTGTTTCTTAAGGAGATAATATATGGTAAACATTTTCGTTTTTATTGGCATCGTAATGGTTTTGGAGTTCCCATATACAGGTACACTCCTCTGCATCCTAAGCAAGAAATTGCTCCTCCTTAATTTTGTTTACTTCTAAACTTTTTCACCTCCTTAATTTCGGCAGCACAAGACCAGTGGGCACGCGCGTAGGGGTAGGAGCAGAGAAGGGTAAAAAAAGGTATTTGGCCATCGGAGCTGACTAGGCGATGACGTGGTGAGCCAACATGGCGCTCCACGTCGGCCGAAGGATGAATTTGAGCTGGTTGAGAGAGTTTGAGGAAACGACCGTTTTCGTAGTTCAGAAATGAAATTAACCCTTGAGAGATCGTTTGGAGGCGAAAATTTGCAATTCTACCAATTTTATTTACTTCTAAACTATTTGCACTGAATTTGGAGTTTTATTTTATGGAGTAATTAACTTAGATGGACCCACTAAAATTCAACAATTAACTACCTAGTACTGTTCTTTACCAGTTGTTCAGACAAGTAGCTTGTGCGTTGATGCTACCAGATGTTCAGGTCTTTACAAGTGACGAAGCAATGGGATTTTTTTTTCTTCTTTTCCTTTTCCCCCTGAGGGCTTATTTGGTAATTAGTGGATTGGAGGGGAACGAACGATATTGAGGTGGAGGAATTTTCACCATAAGTTAAAATCTCCTACAATCCCGTTCAACCCCCTTCCATCCACCTCAATCAACTAACCCGTCTTCGGTGCTCGCCCCCGCCGCCTCCACCGCCCATACGGGGGTCCTCCGCCGCCCGGCTCCGGCGTTGCCACGCCGCCTCCGCTCCGCCGCCGTCTCGACCACCACCACCGCCGGCCGGCGAGTCACCCCGAATCCTCCTGTAGGTCCGGAGATCACAAGTAAGCCCACCCTCCAACCCCAACCGCGAAACCCTAACCCTAAGGCTCGCAGGAGCATCACCGGAGTTGGGGAAGAAGAGATGAAAACGGTGATTGAGAGAAACTCAAATCTCAAGCATTTGAGGAGGAGCACAGCTCTTCTATATATTTATTAATTGACAAACTATAATTACAAGTTTCTTTTTACTATATATTTTTGACGTAAATATAGCAAGATAGTGCTTCTGAAGGAGATAATATATGGTAAACATTTTTGAGTAAAATGCACAAACGGTTCACGGTGGCCAGCCGGTGAGCTAGCGGCCCGCGACAGCTAGCTGGCAAGGCAGCTCGCAACGGCCGCGGCAGCCGGCAAGACGAGGCCGCGAGGCGTACCACTCACAGAGTTAGAGAGATGAAGTGATAAAAGAGAGGTGGGCCTGATAGGTGGGTCCCACATGTCAGGTCCATGTCAACACACTGTTATCATACCACGCAAGCAGTTTAACCAAAGTTAGGTTCATTTGGACCTTACGTGAATGGATTAGCAAGTTTGGGAGCTCAATGTGCATTTTAGGAGTTCGGGAACCTAGATGGCACACCCAACCAAGTTCGTGGGTCGGCTGTGCATTTTACTATTTTCGTTTTTATTGCCATCATGAAGGTTTTGGAGTTCCCATATACAGGTACACTCCACCACATCCTAGGCAACAAGTTGCTCCTCCTTACTTTTGTTTATGTCTAAACTATTTGCATCTCTGTTGGATCATTTGTGTAGCACATACTCCCTGCGTTTCAAATTATAGACCATTTGACTTTTTAACATCAAGTTTGACCACTCATACTATTGAAAAAATTTGTGCAAACATAGTCAAATATTAAGCCATTTTGAAAATTCTCATTAATAAAGCAAGCCACAATTTTGCATAATTTTTAAATTAGATGAGTAGTCAAATTTGAGGTAGAAAAGTCAAAACAAATTATAATTGAAATGAATGGAATATCTTGTTCTGGTTGATATAACAAGCATGCTGCCAGATATTTCTCTACTTCCAAAAACATTACTAGCGTTGAAGTATATCACATTAATGATATATTAACTAGTAGGTCGGCCCGTGCAAATAGCGCAGGGTAGCTAGTATTTTTTCAGACTAACATTTAGGTCTTTTAGTTTAAAATAAAATATTCAAATATCTCTTATTTACTTTAATTTAGCAATGTCTTTGTGATTGTTTTGTTCTCGTGGCCTATCCAAAGCTATTGGCTATGCTTTTGATTATCACCATATTCTTTTTTGCATCGTGGGTTTAAGAGAAAAGATAATAATACTTTAGGAAATAAATAATGTAACACTTTTAACATGAATTTAGTTTCTTAATTGTTGACCCAAAATGTGCATTTTTTTAGAGTATGTGTTATGGTGAAAAATTTCTTGGATTTTTAAAAGAAGATCAAGGTGAGTGTCCATTGGAGATAATAATCAGAATTTAATTTCGAGTTTAAATCAAAACTGTAATGCGCCTTAGCTTTTCTTTTACTTCTCATATCCAAATCTCATATTTTTTCTTTGTTCCTCGAGCTCTAATCGCTACAGCCTTGTATGCACCCCAACGTGGGTTTAAGAGAAAAAATCTCCAAATGTCGAAACATATATAGCCTTACTGACCATGAACTGTTGTGCTAGAAATATAAAAACTTTTGAGTTGCTAACTTCATAAATTAGAGTCCACTCCTAATCAAATTTTGTGATTAGCATAGCACATAAATGAGTTATCCATAAATTGGTAGGGCGGCATCAAGGGATGCTTCTTCATGCAAGATTCAGGCATCGAGGGACTTGTCTTCTCATCTTGGCATTCATACATCTCGTTGCACACTGTGCCTCTCCGGTATACCTATTCCATGACCTCATCAACTGTCACCCTGTGATATGTATCTAAGCATGACAGGAATTCCAAACCCTCATGGTTGTTCACTATCTCACTCCCACTACCCTCGATGTTCTCTTCTCTCTCTCCCTCCCTCCCCCCTCTCTCCTATATCTTCTAGAAGTGATATTTTCTCCCAAACAAAAATGCACAAATGAAAAGCCTATGGTGCTCCTCACAATGATGGGTCATGTCAATGGACTTGGCTCATCATGATTGGTATTGCATAAGCCAGGTGCGGTAGCATGTACTCGATGCGCAAGCCTCTTCTACCAACATTTGTACTTCCTGTATTCGATCCACTGTTCGCCTAAATAGGTGTTTAGTCTGTTAAAACATCATTTAAACAGTAAACAAAAGCAACTTGTGTTGTTTAGGCTCTAAACGGTAAATTTAAAAGCTGGACCATTTAAATTGTTAAAATTGTCTAAACGGTCTAAGCATAGTTGAATTAAACAACCATTTACTAACTATACTCGAGAAGAGGATTACAACTAATAAATTTGGCACCAAACTAATTATTACTGCAAGTATATGAGGTTGAGTGAAACTTATTTTTCCTTCCAAAATAATGTAGTATATAACTTATTTTTTACATGCATAAAAGTATATTCTTCGAAGCATATTTGACGTTAACATACACAAATATGTGTAATTTAGAGATCAAACCGCTTAGAAACTACATTTAAACATCATCTGAACAATATAAACACTAACAAAGCGTGAACAAATGTTTAGTGTTTACTAAAACATTGGTTTGATCTACATCTGGCATAAACACTGTCGACCGGGCATCCTTGGGCTCACCACACATGTGGGCCATACCCGGGAGATAAGATCCTACACACCTAGACTACTCGGCTAGTGGGCCACGGTGTAAGATTACCGTGGACCACAAGACAAGACAAGACGGACAAGGACTTGTACTAAGATTAGGATAGCTTTCTATAACTCGTATAGACTACTCCGAGTCCTACTCGAATAGTACTCTTGTACCAATCCGACTTGTAACCCTGCCTCTCGGGGCATATAAGGCGAGGCAGGGACCCCTCTCAAAACATACGCAATCAATACAGAGCCACGCAGCATACAGGACGTAGGGTATTACGCACATTGCGACCCGAACCTGTCTAATTGTGTGCCCCGTGTCTCACCATCGTGTTCCTGATCTCGGCGAGCCCCACCGCACAATCTACTACTTCGGGTACCCCGTGGTAGCCTCGGTGTCTAAAACACTGACAGCTGGCGCGCCAGGTAGGGGAATCTCATCGTTGATCCACTGACGAACTCGATGGCTCTCGTCATCATCAAGCCAACCGTCGCTTTCCAGTAAGGCGACACCTTCATTTTTGGCTCTTGGGTTTGTGTTGCCGACAGCGCTGGATCGTTCCTGCGTTTCTTGGCATCAACTTCGGAGTCAAAGTTCAAATCCTTGACGCTTATGCAAGCTTCGATGGAAGAACTCATCGAACATTTTGGTGAAATTTCGCTCTCTGACCCGCTCAGAGAACTCGAGTCGGAGTCCGAGTACAACTCGATTTCCTCTTCTATTCAACCTGAGTTGCTTTCTCCAGCTTCACAGCTTGCGCTCAGTCTGGATAACATTCCAACACCACCTCTCTTCGGCCATCGCCATGTCAGTGCTGCTTACCAAGCCGCGCTGAAGCGCCTCATGTGCCCTGGTTCGAAGATCGTGCTCGAGTACTCTTCAGATACAGAAGTCAACCTCGACTACTATGATTCAGATTCATCTGAGTTCGAGTTTGACTACGGTTCAGATTCTACTGGAGCACAACAACTGACTGGCCCTGCTCAAGGACTTGTGATCACATCGACACCTGAGGGTAGATTCGTCTACTGGCCTGAGCATGTGCCTGCTGATCTCACCTTGGATGATCAGGAGCGCTTTATCGCTTGTCTCGACAACTTACCTTTCCAGGAAGGTGCCAAGCTTGTTGATTATGACACTGATACTGAGCTCATTGAGAGTACGGGTACTCACTCATCTTATCGAGAAGTTTTCGTCGTTGATGCATCTACTCCGCAAGGGCATCGTGCCCATTATCGCTTTTCGGATGATGTTTTTGATGATGAACTCTCTGTCAATGCTCCTGCTGATGAAACTGCGGAGGCCAAGACTGCACGTCGTCAACGCAACACTGATCGTGCAACCCTTCGTCGTGAACTCGCGGAAGGTCTGCCAACCTGTAATCTTCAAGAGGCTCTGGATGCGGTAGCTACTCGTCAATATCGTACTCCAGAGGAAGCTATTAATGCGATCAACTTGCTTGGTCGCTCTATTCCTCGTGACAGGGCGGCTGCTGAAGTCGCGAAGCTGGCTGAACTAGCCTACACTATGCTACGTCAAAATACCAGTACTCCTAGTCACCATGGCAGCAGTGGAGGTGTTCATCGCCACACGCATACTCCTCAACGCACGTGTCCGGAAGCTAGCAACAGGGACAAAGGTGGTGAGGGCAGTGTCAATAGCAAGTCAGGAGACTCTCACTACGACGCTCGCACAACAATCAACGCCAGATGCGCTGAGCGCGAGAAGCAAAAGGATGTTGATTCTGATTCCTTTCCTGCCTTCTCCGCTCGACTTCAAGCTCTGCTTCTTCCGGAGAAATTCAAGCCCTATGGCATTTCTAAATATGATGGCAAGCAAGATCCAAGGCAGTGGTTACGCTGTTACGCTCTGTCCATCACTAATGCAGGGGGCAATGATGATACTAAATGTATCTACTTCCCTTTTTGTCTGGAGCAAGAACCCCTCACATGGTTCGAATATCTCAAACGAAACTCCATCGACAACTGGGGACAACTCAAGCAACGCTTCACCAGCAACTTCGCGGGTTCTTTGGGCCGTCATGGTACTCGAATGGACCTTGCATTGATTAAGCAAAAACAAGGTGAGACTCTTCGTGAGTACATGCGCCGCTTCTTTGAAAAAAGGGCTACTGTTGTTGATGTTACCGAGAAAGAAGTCATAGATACCTTCCAGGATGGTTTTCATGATGACGGGCTTTTCCAAGACTTTGGTCGCGCTCGCCCAGCCAACATCACCAAACTCAAGGAGATGATCACTCACTGGGCGGACGAGGAAGACAAGGCTCGGAATCGGTTCAAGCACCTTCGCAACAACCAGAACAACAACAACAACAATAATGCTGGTGGAAGCAATAGTGGCAAGTAACAGCAGGGCAATCGCACGGGTAAGAACTACTCGAGCAATCCTAATCGCAAGCGCAAGCCTGACAACACTGTTGCAGCTATGGAAACTACTGCCAAGCCTGAAGATGATTCCCACTGGGCAACATTGACCAAGCAGAAATGCCCATGGAACCCAGAGGGCGATCATACTATAGAGCAGTGTTACCAACTTCGCCGTGCACTGAAGAATACACCTGAACCAACGCACCCGAACCCAAGGTTTCGTAAACACAAGGGGAAGAAGGCTAACACAGACAAAGACACTGGGTTTCAGCACCCCTCCAACACTGTCAATGTCATCTTTGGTGGGATTCCAACCAAGCGCATGCAGAAACTTGCACTCAGGGAGATTATGTCCATTCAACCAGCAGCACCAACTTTTCTAAAGTGGTCTGAAACCCCTATTACCTTCTCAAGGGCGGATCAATGGACTAGTTTCTCTGAGCCGGGACGATATCCTCTCGTTCTGGATCCAGTGGTGGCAGGCTCCAGGCTTACTAAGGTTCTTATTGATGGTGGCAGCGGTCTCAACGTCCTGTTTGCAAGACCTTAAAGAAGATGGGCCTGGATATCACCAATATGCTTACCAAGAATAACTCACCGTTCTATGGTATCATCCCAGGCAACACAGTTGTTCCTTTGGGTTCAGTTGTACTACCCGTTACCTTTGGGACTAAGGATCACTACCGCACTGAGTACATTAAGTTTGAGGTCGCTGACTTCGAGACTTCTTACCACGCCATCCTTGGCAGACCTGGTCTAGCAAAGTTCATGGATATTCCACACTACGTGTACCTCGTACTCAAGATGCCGAGCCCCAAAGGAGTTCTATCATTGCAAGGGGATTTGAAGCGTTCTTACGACTGCGACACTGAAGCCGTAGAACTTGCTTCGACAACTCAAGTACCCAATGCTTTGATGGAAGTCTTCACTGTAGCTAAAAAGCTTACTCCGAGCGAGCTGGAGGTCCCTGAGAAGACGGATAAAAACAACAAGCCTGCACCGACTAGTGATGTCCTGCTTAAAGCCATTGACCTTGGTACTGGCGACAACAGCAAGACGACCATGATCAGTGCACAGCTTGATCCTAAATAGGAAGATTCGCTCGTCAACTTCGTTTGGGCTAACCGTGATATCTTTGTGTGGAAACCATCTGACATGCCAGGTGTGCCCAGGAGGTTGATCGATCACTTTGCTGATGATCGTAGGGCTGCTATCAAGAAAGAGCTTGCCAAACTACTCGCAACTGGCTTCCGGGAAGTTTTCCACCCGCAATGGCTTGCTAACCCTGTGCTTGTTAGAAAGAAGAACTCTAATGATTGGAGGATGTGTGTCGACTACACTGATCTTAATAAGCATTGCCCCAAGGATCCTTTCGGGTTGCCGCGAATTGATCAAGTCATCGATTCCACGGCGGGCTGTGCTCTACTCTGTTTCCTGGATTGCTACTCCGGCTATCATCAAATTGCAATCAAGGAATCTGATCAAGAGAAGACTGCATTCATCACCCCGTTTGGTGCTTATTGTTACACAACAATGTCCTTCGGGTTGAAAAATGCTGGTGCTACTTATCAAAGAGCTATCCAAGCGTGCTTCAAGAAGCAGCTTCACAAGAACGTGGAAGCATACGTGGATGATGTCGTTGTAAAGACTAGGGATCCAGACATTCTTATCACAGATCTTGAGGAAACTTTTGCTTTGCTATGGGAGTACCAATGGAAGCTCAACCCCAACAAATGCGTCTTTGGCGTATCATCAGGAAAACTACTCGGGTTCATCATTAGACATTGTGGCATCGAAGCAAACCCCGAGAAGATTACTGCTATCTACAACATGCAAGCTCCGACTACTATCAAAGATGTCCAAAAGCTTACTGGTTGTATGACATTGCTCAATCGCTTCATCTCGCGACTTGGAGAGCGGGGTCTACCTTTCTTCAAGCTACTCAAGCGGCAAGAGAAGTTTAAGTGGACAACTGAAGCTGATCAAGCTCTTTATTAGCTCAAGGAGTTCCTTTCTAAGCCTCCAGTCCTCACAGCTCTTCTGCCCAATGAAGAGCTCTTGCTCTACATCGCTGCGACTACTAATGTTGTCAGCACTGCCATTGTTGTTGAACGGCAGGAGGAAGGCCATGGCTACCCTGTTCAGAGGCCGGTTTATTTTGTCAGTGAAGTACTCTCAGAGTCCAAAGCTCACTAACCTCCGGTGGAGAAGCTACTCTATGCGGTTCTGATTACCTCACGGAAGCTCCGCCATTACTTCGACGAAAACAAGATTTCTGTGGTTACTAGCTACCCGCTTGGCGAGATATTGCACAACCGGGATTCCACAGGAAGGATTTCTAAATGGGCTGTAGAGCTTGGTGCTCTATCGCTCGAGTTCAAGTCTTGCACTGCTATCAAGTCTCAAGCTTTGGTTGATTTCATGGCTGAGTGGCGGGAAAATCAAGTCCCAACTCCAATTGAGCGTCCAGAACATTGGGTCATGTACTTTGATGGTTTACTCAAGTTGGAAGGAGCTGGTGCCGGGGTACTCTTGATTTCTCCCAAGGGCGAGCAACTCAAATATATCTTGCAGATCTTTTGGAAGGTCTCAAACAATGAAGCTGAATATGAAGCTCTACTGCATGGTCTTCGTCTTCCAGTCTCTCTTGGCATTACTCGACTACTTGTCTATGGTGATTCTTTGGTAGTCATCAATCAAGTCAACGATTCTTGGGATCGTAATGCTGATAATATGGATGCGTACTGTCAGGAGGTACGCAAACTTGAGAACAAATTTCATGGTCTCGAGTTCCATCATGTTGTTCGCGACAACAATGTTGCTGCGGACGTCTTGTCAAAATTGGGATCTACACGAGCTCAAGTGCCAGCAGGAATCTTCGTCCATGAACTCCACAAACCATCAATTCCGGAGCAATCATCTTCACCTACGACTACTTCAGTTCAACCTGATCGAGAAGTGCTTATGATTGACGTAGACTGGAGAACTCCTTTCATCGACTACATTAAACATCAGTTGATTCCTGAAGACAAGTCAGAAGCCGAGCGCATCTCACGCCGCGTCAAGGCTTATGCTCAAGTCGGAGATCAACTCTGCAAGCGAGGCGCAAGTTCTGATGTACTCATGAAATGCATTTCTCGCGAAAAAGGCAAGGAAATCTTGGAGGAGACACACAAAGGAATCTATGGCAATCATGCTTCTTCCCACACCTTGGTGGGGAAAGTTTTCAGACGTGCTTTCTACTGGCCTACAACTCTTGCTGATGCAGAGGAACTAGTCAAAAAATGTCATGGATGCCAATTCTTCGCCAAGCAACAACACGTTCCAGCCTACAAACTCATTACGATACCACCAACTTGGCCTTTCGCTTGCTAGGGGCTGGATATGATTGGTCCTCTCCCAAATGTGCCAAGGGGATTCAACAGAGTTCTGGTGGCTATCGACAAGTTTACCAAGTGGATTGAGGTCAAGCCTGTTACCTGCCCCAAGGCTGATAGAGTCCTCGACTTCTTGGATGAAATCGTACATCGCTATGGGTTCCCTAATCGCATTATCACAGACCTAGGTTCGAATTTCAACAATCACCAGTTCTGGGAGTACTGTGAGAATAGTGGAATTGACGTCCGGTACGTCTCCGTCGCTCATCCATGCGCCAATGGCCAAGTGGAACGCGCTAATGGGATGGTACTCGATGCTCTCAAAAAGCGACTGTATGATGCTGCAAACAACAAGGGCGGCAAATGGATCAAGGAACTACCTAATGCACTATAGGGGCTACGTACTCAGCCTACTACTCCCACAGGGTAGTCACCCTATTTCCTGGTCTATGGCTCTGAAGCCGTCTTGCCTGCTGATGTCATGTGGCGTTCTCTGGCGGTTGACCAGTACGAAGAAGGCATAGCTGAAGAAACAAGACAGACAGATGTCAACAGTCTCGAGGAAGCTCGCTGCAACGCACTCGTTCAATCAGCCCGATATCTTGAGAAAATTCGCCAATACCATGACCGCAATGTTAAGGAACACTCCTTCAACGTTGGTGACTTAGTCCTTCGCCGTATCCAGAACACGACAGGGCTACACAAACTCAACTCGCCATGGGAAGGTCTTTTTCTATCGCAAAGGTTACCGGCCCAGGCTCGTATCGTCTCCAAACTCTTGAAGGTGAAGAAGTCGACAACTCTTGGAACATCGATCAACTTTGTCGCTTCTACCCGTAGGGGGTCTCAAGAACCCTCTCCAGATAGCTACAGTTGTAAACAACCCGTAGGGGGTTTCAACAACCCTCTCCAGGAAGCTTCGGTTGCAACAACTCACTAGGCAGCTACGGTTGCCACTACTCGTAGGGGGTCAATACAATCCTCTCCAGACAGTTTCGGCTGTGACTACTTGTGGCTTCAGCTGCGATCAATTATAGGGGATCATGATAATCCTCTCCAGGCAGTCTCATTCTGCGAACTCGTAGGGAGTCATGACAACTCTCTCCAGACGATTCCGTGTCGTATAGAGCAATAAGTGGTGTTGACGTTTGATTATCGTTGCAAAGTTCGTTTGGACTTGCAAACGGACAAATCCTCCGTCGTAGTCAAGTGACCCTTCTTCCCTCGAGTGGTGAACCCAAGGTATCGAATCCGTGGAACAATGTGTAACGCAAGATCCAATCTAATAAGCGGAAAACGCTTTGATCTTGAAAGGGGTTTTTGCATCTAATCTAAGGAAGAACCATGAAAACACATCTAATCTACTAAACACCGGAGGTAGCAAGAGAAAGAGGAGGTGAAACCAATCTAGAGATTGGATCGGGTCTTTTGTTGAAGTTCCAAAACCAAGAAGAATAAAGCAAACGAATCTCATTAAAAGCCTCTTTAAATCTTGGCTTCCGTTCCAACCCTCATAGGCACCTACCGTAAACGTGGTCAACATCCTGTCACGATGTCTCGCTTATTGTGTAGGTGAACCTAAGAGCACGTTCGCGAGGAACGTGTTGAAAACGCTCGGTAGGTCAGGTATGCATCTCTAGCCACCATGGCTACAAGAACATCCTATGCAGTCTATCCGGAATAGATTGGAGAATAAGAAAACCCAAGCGAAGACAAAGTAGAAGAGAAAGCACTTGATCGCTAGAAATCGGATTCAATCTTGCAAATTCAGCATGAAGTATAGTACATGGACAAGATCACCACCGGGATCCTACCTTGATCTTGCTCCTAGCTTCTACAACTCCGACGTGGTCTTCCATGCAAGGTTCCCATGTCGGCTAGGGAAACCCTAGTCAACCATCTCGACCCTCTCCTCTCCGGAAGGGTGTCCCTCTCTTCTCTGCTCCTTGGCGGCGGATGACGAATTGCTTGATGCGTGGCTCGAGGCACGGGGGCTATAAATAACCTGAGGATCATCTAGGTCAAAGAGGGCGGCGAACCGGGCCCAAAGTGGGCTGGGCTGACCGGCCTGGGCCGACCAGCCCAGGGCCTTTTTAGCCCGGTTTGCTCCCAGTTTTCTTCCAAACGCTTCTCGCGACTTCCTGACTTTTTGCCGAGTTGCATGTGGGTCCTTGACGTCATTTTCCTCGCGGTTTAGATAAGGGTGCTTGGCGTATGAACTCCCGCATCTTCCGTCTAGGTCCTCGACACTTCTCGGCTTCACGCTTTAGCCCTTGGTTCATTTGGAGTCATGTTCATCTTGTATCTTGACTTGTCCCGGGGTCCGTGATCACCTTGTAAAACCCTTGATGAACTTTACCCGGAAGTCCTCATTTAGGCTCTTGATTCTTGTGTAAACAATAAACTCCAAATACCATGCACGAGTGCGAACTTGACATATAATGCGGGTTAGGATCGTTAGTGTGAATAACAAATTAATACCAACATAGAAGGTAAACATGTGGCTAGGTTGACGGAAATCGACCGCCAACATCCCCCCATACTTAAACCTTGCTCGTCCTCGAGTAAGCCTTCAATGGATATCAGTGTTGCCTTTCAATGTTCATACCCTGCACTTGATCATACATGAGAAAACATAATGCTCTCTAGATTTATATTCATTAAAGTTCCATAATGTACTAACTTTTATCTTTATGGAGGGTAGATATCATTCAAGCTCTTTCCACAAGTACTTGATCATGCCCTCAAACTTTTAAACAAATCTCAGAAATTTTGAAAATAAAGAATGAGATGAAGAGAAAAAATTGCTTTACCAAGATCAAAAATAACCATCTTGCACTTTGCTCATGTACTCTCATCTCATCAAGTCTCTCAAGCCTACTTGTCCTACTCCTTTCCTCTCTCAAAGTATATGGTGGAAGGCTTTATATGGAGCTATAGGAAAGTTTAGTCCTACCAAGATATTATAGTTGAGATATTATTAAAACAAGACAAGCTTCTCATGGTCTTACCGAGACTCGTCAAAAAGGTCATTGGAAAAATAATGTTATCAAGGAGGGGGGAGAGAAAAATACACACACTTTTGAGATAGGTGGACATGTGCAAATGGCAAAGAGTGATCCCGAGGCACAAACGAAGTCCTCATTATCGGATTGCACATGGTTGGAAAGATGAGTACGGGTCTTGATCTTGAATCCTCTTAAAAACTCAAAAGCACTAAACATAGCTAGAGAATCGGGGAGCTTTATTATATTTTTTTCTTTCTTTCTTCTTTCTTTCTTTTTCTCATCATATTTTTTCTTCTTTTATCATCATTTTTTTTCTTTCATACTTTTTCTTTTTTTTTATTTGCTCCCCTTGAACTCTAGACTATACTTACTAGCACTTCCTTGGGCAAAAGAGGTGTTAAATATGCCAAGGTGGGAATTGAAGCTCTCATTTTTTTTTCTTAGAGAAAGACACTCTAAAAATCTTCTAGGGATCATTTTGGAAGTCTCCCTTTCTCACTTGAAGCACCTTCCTTGTAATCTTCCTCAAAATATTCATCCATACTCATATGTTGGGTTGTGGTCAAGGAGGTGAACACAAAAAAAGATATATTTGGGTTTTGAGGTTGGATATCCAGCGAGGTTTGCGAAATTCCCAATGTGGAAACTCACAATGCACGGATAGAAGAGGCTAGCATAAAGAACGATACGCAAAAACGGAATGACCAGCTTCTTAGTCTCGGGCCAGAGAAATCAAGCCTTGAATTAATGCACCCAAAAATAAATCTTGTATATACTAATGTTTTGCACTCAAGTAAGTTTGGGCTTTGGATGGGTAGAGCAAAATGCAAGCGGTACTCATGACAAGGTTAGCATAACTTTTTGAGAATAAAAAGGTTCTTTGATTCATTCAAAGTTGAGAGCAACGAAAAAGAACTATGGGACTTGAGTTATCATAACCTCCACACAAGATTAGGCTAGCATTTAATTAAATTTTAGATTCATATTAAAAGAGAGCACTAGCTTAAGCATGCATAAAACAAGCACAAAGATGAGCAAAGCGGTAACTTTCATCATATATCAACATGGCATCAACTTATTATCTTCACTAAAGGTGATAAACTTGGTGGCAAACTTTATTCATGTTGATTTAAAGCAAACACTACTACTAACACACATGCTGAAAATAAATAAAAACAGAAAATGCTACGCATACACAAATTTGTATAAAAGCTGAAAAATAAAGAAAAGGAAAGAGGGAAAATCGAACCGAAGTTGAAAGCATTATTATTTCTTTTCCTTCCTCCTTCATTCTTCATCTTATGGTGGTTGATATTGATGATCTTGCTTGTAGCATGGTTGCGCCGGTCCTCCTCGAAATTATTCCGGCGGTGATATGTGAAGGCGACCAACTTGATAGGCAATGTTTGCGGTCCCTTCTTCCATTGGACTTGCATTGGTTTGGATGGGACATCATGAAAACTTCGTTTGGAACCATGTATGATGAAGGATGTGGGGGCGTGGCTGCCACTTCTATTCCATGCTTGCATTGGCATACTTTCTCCATATGGTGGTGGCATCGGAATCCCTCCATGTGGTTGTTCATTATCTTGATGTGCACCTTCTCCTTCGTCTTGGGCCGTGGAGAATGATCCCTATCCCACAATTTCTCCTTTATTTGCGGGGCTTCACACATGTCTTAAATGTCTTCATGTAGTTCCATGATCCTTCATGTGAGAACCCAAAAATATCCGCGCCATTGGATGTTTGTCTTATGTGTGTAGTCCATTGGGGTCTTCTTCAAACATCTCCTTGCGTCAGATGCCGCCAACTCGTGTCTTCATTTGCCAATGCTCCAGGGGTCTTTGTTTTGTTCCAAGTCTCTGAATTTCTTCATGAGTGGTCTAATGGAAGCATTCCCTAAGCTCCTCTTCGTTGTTGTCGTCCTCACCTTCGCCATCTTGTTCTCATCGTATTGCAGCTGCCTCTTCTTTGGAATTTTCCCCCTGTATACATAACAGAACATATACCAAAATATGATTTTATTGAAAAATTTATAAAATTACCTTTCCAATGGGTACTCATCCATCTTAATCGGAGTCCAAATGAGGGAGTTATGGCTGTTTCACTTCAGCTTTGCTTGCTGTCCAGAAATTTTCAGGACGTGCAATCATCAATGATTCGGCCATATCCGCTTGTAGGAACCTCCGATCGATTTGATTCTTGACTCATTGGAAGCGTAACTTCGTGGGGCTTCTAAATATCCAAAGATATCCTGTTGTTCTTCCCATGAGGCTGTGCAAAACTTGATGCGAACAGACTTCGAAGATGTTGAAGAGCTTGATCTTGTGATTTCGGGGGCATCGTGATTGCTTCCAATGCCTATTGCTTGAACAAACAAATCTCCACAAAACATTATTCTTAAAATTTTAATTGACACGTTGACTTACCTTGTTCTTAATCTTCTTTGCCGGTACAAGAAATCCTTCCTCTAACCAATTTTGTCTTCATTCAATCTCAACCTCATGTTGGGAAGAGGAACATTAATCTTTGTCAACTTGTACATTCTCCTCTCATCTCCACTAATAAATTTTCCTTGCTTCATATACTTGATCCCAAAGAAATCCCGAGAAAGAGAAATTTTGGGTTCCTTGTTATCTTCTCCCGAAATCATTCCCCAAAAATCCTTCTAACATATTTTCTTGGACATCAACTTGCTCCGGGGCTTCCTTCTTGTAACCGAGTAGTTCTCCAATATACCATAAGGAACTAGTTGCTCTTTTATCTTCAAGGCGGAATGAGAGGCATGACACCCTTTCATTAATGACCAATGCCACTATATAAGAATTTCCAAGGCAAGCTCCTTGCGAGTAGTCACACCAACTCCATTAAAGAATTGCACCCATCCAAGGTTGCTCAAGATTTGATCTCCGAGTAGAATCCTACACTTGGAGGGCGTCATCAAAGTCAACATTTGGCACAAGCCTCCTCTCAAGACGAACAAGCCTCTCCTCCTCCCCCTCCGTATTCTTGATGAATCCATTGGAATGCCTTGGAGTGTATGGTGGTGGAGTGGATGAACGAGTTGAGCGTCGTGGTGGAATGAGTGGCTCCTCCGTGTGTCCTTGCGGTTTGGTGTACCGCATGGACGAGTTTTGTGTACTCCATATGCCACCAAGGGGCACCGTGCCACTCCTCGGTGGTGCCACGTCTTCCTCCATGCTTCGGGGAGACTCGGAGACCGAGTGCCTCCTCGAAGAGCTCGACGATGACTCCGATGATGATGATCGTGTCTTCCTTCCGAGGATGATGTTCATGGCCTCTCTGCACAAAGTCACATACAACTCCCTCGGGGGTTTCTTTCCGGTGGAAAACACACAGAGAAAGAATATGGAGGGCGGAGTTTATTATTGTTAGGATGAAGTGTGAGGTGCACAAGGTAGGAGTGATGTTTGCCCAAAGGGTTTATGAATACTTGAACATGCAACCGCCTATCATGGTGAAGCTACCAATCTATTGAGGTGTGATATGATATGTTGACGTGATCTACGGGAGCAACCCCGAAAGCAAGGTAGCTAACCTTAATCATCAAAGCGTCATCAACATGAACAATAGATTGAAAGCAAAAGGATCGGCGATTACATGACAAGATCCTACAACCCCATGGAACTCAAATTTTTTCTAGGTTGTTTATGGAACATATGGGTTATGAACTCAAGAACACGAATTAACAAATGGATAAAATACTTACCGCGTGACCCATGAGATTCCATCGCCCAAACGTTCACAACCCCTCCTTTGCTTGCGTGATTTAGGGTTCCACCTCCATTATTTTGCTTTGTGTCACTTCTTTTCTTCCTTGCCTCATGTGTTTCCATTAATTTCCTGCAAAACAAAGCCCTTCCTTCCCCCATGCTTGTCCTTTTGCAAATGCCCAAGATGCCAAATGATTGATGCCTTCTCGAGATGCATCATGGAGCACTATATGTTAATCAAGCTCAAAAACCTCTTAATCATGTTTAGATGCTAATCACTCCTCTAATTTTGAAAATTTGAAAATTAACTCAGTGCTAGCGATGAGTCCAAATATATCATTAGAGGAGATTTTAGGCATCCGAAATAATTGTAAAATTTATTTTGGTTGCACCAGGATCGATTGCTTTCATTAATTGATAGCAAGCTCCTCCGACTTGACCATGGGGGCATAGGTTTAGGTTCTAATTTTGGCCAAACATGAGAGAGAGATTTTGAATAAAAATAAATTCAAAGGTCTTAGAAAAATTCTAACTCTAGAGAAACCGATGGATGTCAAGTTGAAAGAAACCAAAAATCAAGTTTCACACAAGTCCGGCCATGCGTCAAAGATTAAAAACCATTAAGGAACATAGCAAGGCTCTACTCGTGTGTTTTTAACATGAAAAACAAGAACCTTAACATCATGGAGAGGATGAAAGGCTTGGATAGAATCTGAATTTTTGGTTCTAGCTTCTCGAAAAGAGGCAAATAAATCATGGGATGGCTCATGTCTTGGTTTATGATCGAAAAATCCAAACAAAATGACTGAGCAAACAAAATGTTCTCCAAAACTTGTTCAACCACTTAAGAGTTAATAAAATGTTTTGCGTAGCAAATTCTAAGACTCACTTACTTGAAATTCGGAAATCTTCCAGGTTGCCCTCCCGGTAGGTTTGTTCTTGATCGGGTTGACCTCCCGGTAGCTTATTCTTGACTCGACGAACAGGTTGCCTCCCGCAAAGCGCTTCGTTTATAGTCTATAGATAGACTTCTTCTCTACTTCACTTCGGATCAACGCTCTTTGTGGGTGTTGCAATCTTGGGGACCCCACTTCTACACCATCCTTGGCCTCGGTGTAGGTTTATTCTTCGGCTTAGTCATCTTTTCAGTCTTCACAGGCGGGCATTGATTCTTGGTCTTGACGGATGTAACAAATTTTGTGCCTCCACTTCATTCTCCTTTGGCTCCTCTCTTCCGATGTAATGATGAGGTGGAATGTATTTTATATTGACCACGTTACATACCTTGAATCGTGGTTAACTTGAATGCACTCCTCTCGCCATCACATGATCTCCCCCTTGCCATCATCGATTGTTGCTCCAACGGTCTTGAGGAACGATCTCCCTAGGATGAGTGGAGGATGAGGTTGATCTCCTTTTGATTTTTGGGGTGGAGTTTCTCTTAGGGATTCTGACGATGTCCGGCCTCCGCTTTTAGATCTTCGTGTTGCACGTCACCTTTGCCTGCAAAAATTTTTCTAGACCATCCACAAAATATATGTTTTTTTGTCGGAGATGTAGCCGTCCACCTCCCATTAGGCTTAGCCAATTATATACAAAAACTAAAAGAAAACTAGGGTTTAGCAAAACCCTAGATTGATTTTTTTTATTGAGGATGATCAAAATTAAGAGATGCAAAAGAAAAATCAAGAGAAAAACTGAAAATATTCACAAACGCAATACTAGATTGAATCTTGATTACTTGTTCCCCGGCAACGGTGCTAGAAAAAGGGGCTTGTTGACGTTTGATTATCATTGCAAAGTTCGTTTGGACTTGCAAGAGGATAAATCCTCCATCGTAGTCAAGGGATCCTTCTTCCCTCGAATGGTGAACCCAAGGTATCGAATCCGTCGAACAATGTGTAACGCAAGATCCAATCTAATAAGCGGAAAACGCTTCGATCTTGAAAGGGGTTTTTGCATCTAATCTAAGGAAGAACCATGAAAATACATCTAATCTACTAAACACCGGAGGTAGCAAGAGAAAGAGGAGGTAAAACCAATCTAGAGATTGGATCGAGTCTTTTGTTGAAGTTCCAAAACCAAGAAGAATAAAGCAAACGAATCTCATTAAAAGCCTCTTTAAATCTTGGCTTCCATTCCAACCCTCATAGGCACCTACCGTACACGTGGTCAAAATCCTGTCACGATGTCCCGTTTATTGTGTAGGTGAACCTAAGAGCACGTTCACGAGGAATGTGTTGAAAACACTCGGTAGGTCAGGTATGCACCTCTAGCCACCATGGCTACAAGAACATCCTATGCAATCTATCTGGAATAGATTGGAGAATAAGAAAACCCAAGCGAAGACAAAGTAGAAGAGAAAGCACTTGATCGCTAGAAATCGGATTCAATATTGCAAATTCAGCATGAAGTATAGTACATGGACAAGATCACCACCGGGATCCTACCTTGATTTTGCTCCTAGCTTCTAGAACTCCGACGTGGTCTTCCATGCAAGGTTCCCACGTCGGCTAGGGAAACCCTAGTCAACCATCTCGACCCTCTCCTCTCCGGAAGGGTGTCCCTCTCTTCTCTGCTCCTCGACGGCGGATGACGAATTGCTTGATGCGTGGCTCGAGGCACGGGGCCTATAAATAACCCGAGGATCATCTAGGTCAAAGGGGGCGGCGAACCGGACCCGAAGTGGGCTGGGCCGACCGGCCCAGGGCCTTTTCAGCCCGGTTCGCTCCGGGTTTTCTTCCAGACGCTTCTCGCGACTTTCTGACTTTTTGCCGAGTTGCATGTGGGTCCTTGACGTCATTTTCCTCACGGTTTAGATAAAGGTGCTTGGCGTATGAACTCCCGCATCTTCCGTCTAGGTCCTCGACACTTCTTGGCTTCACGCTTTAGTCCTTGGTTCATTTGGAGTCATGTTCATCTTGTATTTTGACATGTCCCGGGGTCCGTGATCACCTTGTAAAACCCTTGATGAACTTTACCCGGAAGTCTTCATTTAGGCTCTGGATTCCTGTGTAAACAATAAACTCCAAATACCATGCATTAGTGCAAACTTGACCTATAATGAGGGTTAGGATCGTTAGTGTGAATAACAAATTAATACCAACATAGAAGGTAAACATGTGGCTAGGTTGACGGAAATCGACCGCCAACAAGTGGCACATGCTGTCCATGTCTCTATTTTTTATAAGATGCTTCGGCCTAGAGTAACACCCTTCATAGTAGGGTCTCAGTGGAACTCTCATACAATTTGCTGCTACAGCAAGGATGAGTTCATCACACTGTCTCCTACGGTCTTACTCGTTCCTCGGAACATCCTTGCGAGTACTCTCTCACTAGGCTCATTGCCTCAGAGGTACTTAAGGCACTATTACTCAATAGTGTATCCAGACATTATAAACTCTGTACAATGTGTTCAGTAATAAAGTTGTTATTCTATATATCGATTTGTTACTGTCCTTTTCTTATTTCACAAAAAAAGCCTTTTTTTACGCTGCTACAGCTAAGGTGTTCAACTCGTTGTGATTAAGCTAATATTCTTCGGAACATATCTAGACTTGAGTACTTCTACTCGAGTACCGTATCTCTTTTTTCAGTCACACACTCATTATCAACTCGAGTACATGGCATTCACACAAGCATACAAGGGATCCAGATAATTGACTTATTCAAGTTTTCAATTATATTACATAAACACTTGTTTGGAATTACACTTGTTTTTCCATAGTGTTTTGTCCTACAGGTACATCTAACGAAGATCTATGAACTTGGAGACTGCTTCCGCGATTGGGGATGTCTGTTGCATCAACTCGTTCAACCTGTCGTCGGTGCAATCTCCAGATCTTCCGTTCATGATAACCATCAGATCCGCCTCTGCATAGAAGGACTTGATGAAGCTCAGCACTTGATTGGGAATTGTGCAGACCAGCTTCTGAGCGTACTCCAAAATATTCTTCGGCGTGTCTTTCAACCGCTCCACAAGTGGACGGGGCTGAACTCCAGCAACTCTAGGCTCGAAGAGATTGGCTACTGGCTCGGCTACTTCCATCAAGGCTTTCAACTCAGCATGCAGGCACTCTGACTCTTCAATTTTGATCTTGAGCGACTGCATACAAGTCAACAAATCATTCCAATCGTCAAGGCGAATCTGCATTTCACGCTCAAGTTCCATGCACCGCACCTTATAATCGGCTTCGAGGTCAAGACGGGCTGATTCTTCACGATTGTAGGCCAACTGCCAGTCCAGCGACTTGTTATTGTACTTCTCAACCTCTTTAGTCAGCTCTGTAGAAGACCAAGACTACTTATAAGGTGCAGTGCACAAGAAAAAAGTACTCCAAGATAAGTTCAGAAAGGGGGAATACCTTTATTATTCTGGTGTAGTGACTTGTTCTTCCCAACAACGTCATCCTTCTGAGCCGTCAGCTTCTGGATTTCATTGTGATACACTGCGGCATTACCATCAAGCCTCTCTTGCAGCTTCAGAGACAAGGCTTTCTGTTCCTTAAGTTCTTCTCTGAGCTGAGAGACTTCTTCGATGTCCGCTGCGTATTGCTCGAGCAGACGAGTCTTGTGTTTCGACTGCTTGACTACTTCCTGTAAGAGCAAAGCAATTCAAGGGTCAAAGACAAGATATCTTTGGCTAAAGTACTCTACAAGAGATTTCAACTTACCGCAAAGAGCTTCTCTACATTGCGGAACATCTCAGAGTGCGCTTGCAAGTTATCCTCATCCAAGCATGAGTCATCGTACGGCATCAGGCCTTCAGCTCTGGATTGAGTACTCGCGCTCACCTCTGAGTACATCACAGCGCTACGCAGAGGAGTCGGGTCTTCAATTTCTGGCTCATGTGGCACTATGCGGTCTTCTGGGCTATCTTCAAGCGCTAGCCGTACATCTGTCTGATGCACGGGGGCTTCAGCTACTGGGACTTCTTCATGGCGTAGTCCGGCTTCTGGATCAACCTCTAAGCCTTCATTTACCACCGCCTCTATGTCTTCGAGTGGCTGAGCCCTGGGCTTGGAAGCCGCATCCACTGCTGCCTTGACTACATCGCTCCAGAGGAAGCGCATTGTGCGGCATCAGCTTCAGCGGCTACTACTTGGGGTTCTGGAAGCACGTCCTCTTGCTCTACTGGAGAGTTCTGATTATCTCCAGCAGGACTACTTCCAGAAGCTCCCCACTTTACATCAGTGGATTTACTGCATCAACAAGTTGGTCAGCATATTGAAGATTAACAATAACAAGAAGACTTGAGTACTCGGGTACTTACAGAGCAGCACGAGGCACCACAACTTTTGGACCCAGCATGTCAAAAAATGAAGGCGCCGCTAGCTCCACTGGAACATTATCCACTGGCGGAACACTTCCCGTTGTCACGGCCTCTTGTTGTTCATGCATCACCGTCTCAACGGTTGACGCTGGAACCATCTCGGGTTCTGTTGCTCTTGCTGGGCTACTCGCGGGTACATTGGTAGTACTCTCGATAACCTGCGCGAGTCAAAATTCAATCCATTACAACAGAGAGCAAGTATTCAACATGATATTGGCTACTTAAAGTTCTCAAAACTCACCGTAATGGATGGCAGAGCAGTGACCTTCTTCACAGCACGCTTTCCCACTGTGGTTCTCTTGTTCCGCGGCGGTAGCGTCACATCATCTGCAAGGGATGAAGCCGGCCTCTTCAATGCCCCTGCGGAGACACCACTAGGGATTGGCGCCCCAGAGTACCCGTAACGTCTTTTCACTTCAAAACGCTATTGAAGTGTTTGCTCGTCATCATCGCTCGAGGAGGCGTCCTCCACCAAGACTTCTTCCTTCCCTTGAGCAGATCGACTACTCTCGGGGGCTTGAGCTTCAACCTCTGATGGCTCTGGCGCTTGTAGTGGATCGCGGGGGTGAGGAGGAGGGATGGAAATAAACTTCAAGACATCCTCCTGCAAAACAAGGCAAACTTTTAGCTTCACGACTACTTCTAATAAGTACTCGGGGGCTAGTTCACGATTACTCACCAGACGCGGAGGATTGTCAGCACTATACCCTTGGACAGCTGGTGGAATTCCATGAAGATGCTTGAAAATCTTCTGCAGTCTCTCCATCATGAGATCGTCACTGATCTCTTCTGCAGACAGTCTTGAGCCATCATCAGCACCTGTGTACTCAAACTCAAGATGTTCCCGCTGCATCAAGGGTTGTACTCGCCGCTTCATGAAGCTGAAGGCTACCTTCTCAGATGTTAAGCCTTGGGCCTTCTTCAACGCAATCTTGGCCAGTAGCTCTGAATTTGAATGCACTCTTGCGTTGTTGGTTCATCCTTCCAGAGCCTATCATACACTGGCGCAAACATACTTGGCTTCGGCAGTGGGGGAGGGGCGTTGTCAATATAGAACCACTTGGTTTTCCAATCCTGGTTCGAATCTATCAAGTCGTACTTGAAGGACAACTCCTGTGCCTTCTGGCGCATCTGAAGACCGGCTCCACCGACTACTACCGGGAAGTTTGCGTTGGGCTGTGGCTTCAGGCGGAATATCTTCCTAAACAAAGCCCAATGTGGGCGAATACCAAGGAAAGCCTCGCAAAAGTGCACGTACACTGCAATCTGGAAGATGCTGTTCGGGTTCAGGTGTACGTGCTCCAGCTTGAAGAAGTCGAGGAATCCCCTGAAGAAATCCGACGATGGCAGAGTCAACCCACGCTCGACGAAGTGGTCGAACATCGGGATTTCATCCGGAGTCTTCTCCATTGGCCATGCATCTCCAGTGGCAGAGCTCCATCCTGCGATTGCCTTCTCGCGCAGCAACCCGGCGGCTTCAAGGGCCTTGAGATCATCCTCCCTCATCTTGGATTTCTTCCAAGAGACAGCCTGGCTTGGTGGCTTCGTGATTACCACAGTCTTGTACTTGGGCTCCGGCAACTGATTTTTGCCACGGCCAAATTTCCTTTTCTGTTCCTTGGTCGGCGTAGGCTTCATCCTTCCAGTCACGAGGGTCTTTTTTCGCATCGGCTCAACGGCTGCGAGGGGGTGGAGGTGGAAGCTCTTGGAGATGTAGACGCTCAAACTCTGTGGCGGCTACGGATGCTAGGGTTTTTTTTTCTGGATCTAAGGGCGAATGAAAGCAGTGAAACCCTAAGGGATACCCCTTCGGGTATTTATAAAATCAAAACCCTAACGGTTCAACTTGGTGACCCTTCGTATTCAACAGATTGATTTCACACAGGCCAAAATTTTCGGCTAAGTCAGTGGACTTAAAACAAAGACCTGCTCGGCTCCGTCTCGAGGGCTCGACTACTCGATGGAATTGGTTTTCACTCAGCTACAGTTCACTGAATTCAGGCCACTATTCTACAGTCAGATTGGATCCTTCAATTCGAGAAAGTACTCGACTCAAGGCTCGGGGGCTCCGTGCCACGTGTCCTTCAGTTTTTCTCAGGATTTTACGAGATTATTTGACAAAGACTACAGATTGACCCTCAGCTTGAATTGTCAATTCGACCTAAGGCTCGGGGGCTACATCCATATAGGATGCGATTTTAGTAATCACATTCCTATATAATTTCTTCGGATTTTCTACGGATTTTTCGGAGCAAGATCAAAGACTAGAAGATTGACCCTCAGCTTGAATCCTGGATTCAACCTAAGGCTCGGGGGCTACATTCCATATGGAATGCGATTTTAGTAATCGCATTTCCATATGGATCTTTGATGCAAAGATTTCAAGAACGAAGCGGGTATTATTGAAGACCTTCAAGGGAAGTACTCGGGGACGCTTGGGAACAACTCGAGAAGACTTCAAGACTACTCGTGGAGTTAGCTGGAGTACCTTCCAGCCTCGTAATGATTCAAGTACTATTGAAGATCGAAGCTTGCAGAACTCGGGGATGCTTGGGAACTACTCGCGGAGACCTTCAAGACTACTTGGAAGCATCACACTCGACTACAAAGTACTCGGGGGCTTGTCGACCGGGCATCCCTGGGCTCACCACACATGTGGGCAATACCCGGGAGATAAGATCCTACACACCTGGACTACTCGGCTAGTGGGCCACAGTGCAAGATTATCGTGGACCACAAGACAAGACAAGACGGACAAGGACTTGTACTAAGATTAGGATATCTTTCTATAACTCGTATAGACTACTCTGAGTCCTACTCGAATAGTACTCTTGTACCAATCTGACTTGTAACCCTGCCTCCCGTGGCATATAAGGCGAGGCAGGGACCCCTCTCAAAACATACGCAATCAATACAGAGCCACACAACATACAGGACGTAGGGTATTACGCACATTGCGGCCCGAACCTGTCTAATTGTGTGCCCCGTGTCTCACCATTGTGTTCCTGATCTCGGCGAGCCCCACCGCACAATCTACTACTTCGGGTACCCCGTGGTAGACTCGATGTCCAAAACACTGACAGAACCCAATGGTTTTGTGGTGAACCACTACAAACCCCGTGAGCTTGGTGCAGCCTCCACGCTGAGCTCCGGCTCGATGTTGGTTTTCGGATCAACCAACGAACCCGCTATCCGACTTCGACTTGCTCTTCTCGTACCATGTGACTCGCACTTGATCCCGTCTAGCCACCGGGTCCATCGAACCAAGCCTACTTGTCCCTCTAGTCCTTCGGATGCCCTGTAAGGCTAAGACCTTTTGCGCTTGTTCTTCACCTGCACCAACACAAATCAAGCTGCAGCCTACATCCACAAGACAAAGCACAGCGTTAGTCCACACAATGTTGTCAATCACTCATCACTAAGGAGTGGCCATCCACCGACCGTCGGACACTCCGGTCCTCATCTTTGTCAACCATGGCGAGTCGTATCATTGATTGTTGCGCAGTCAATATGTCATGTGTGGAAATGGCAACCTGTATCATGCCACCTTCTTTCTGAAATGAATACCTTTGTGCGCCACTCGTCGTGTAGGATTATAGAAGAGTTGGCATTCTTTTTCTTTCTCTTAAACCCCCCCCCCTCTCTCTGCACACACACACAAACACTAAGACTCCAAGGTATTTACTTACCATATTCAACATGGACTCTTTGTTTAGTCCTAATTTTATCACTTTTAATCCAAATTATCTATTTAGTAATTATGGTCCCTATCGCCAAATGCTAATTTTTTATTTATTATTTTGCAATTAGCTTTTTAAAATTTGAATTCAGGTATTTACTAATTGTATTCGGCATGTACTCTCCTAATTTAGATATTTACTAATTATATTCAATATCGACCAAACTTCCCAATTTTCTAAATTCTGGATTTATATGTCTAATAATCCTATTTGGTATGAACTCTTTTAATTTGTCAAATGCTGATTTTCTAATTGTTTTAATGTCTATAAAACTATTTTATTAATATTTTAATTCTAAAATTAGCTTTTTATTAATTGTATTTGACATGGACTCTAGATCTTTACAAAATTCAACGGTGTATATCCTTCTCTTTTTGATTAATGTGGGAATTTCTAAACCCTTTCACATAGCAAAACATGCAGACTTCTTATAACACTATTGAGTTGCATGTGCAGCAACATATCCTCCTTTATCATCAAGCACAAAAAAAATTCTCTTCACTGCTTGCAATTTTTATTCTTCTCAGTGAGATCTACACTAGTAAGAGCATCTCCAACATACCTTTCATTTTTTACTCTCTATTTGACTATCTATTTACCTCTCCATATATATTCTACTTCATATTAAGCATCTTATTCCAGCATACTATCCATTCCCACTGTTCCTCTCCACATACTGGCGTGTGTGGGTCCCATGCATCATCCCACGCTTGGTAAGCGGTTTGGCTAGCCGGACTGGCTACCCAAATTTGGCTAGAGGAGACCAATTTAGAGAGCCAGATGGCTTGGCGTAGACCTGATCATTTTTCGAGTCGGGTCGAGTCAGGGCGGCCCACGTGTTTTAGTGCAATTTTTAGGTTCGATCGGGTTTTTTTAGTTTTGAGTCAATATTTTTTGGCTCATACCCGACTCCTCACATGGTCGGGTCGGGTCGATTTTTTTTCTACTTAGAGAATTGGATGGCTAGTCTGTTGAAGAACAATTTCGATGTTGAGTAACTACAATTTGACTTGACAAACCATTTAGCTAGTCTCTTTGATATGTTCTAATTTGACTTTTATCTTTTGATATTTTTACCAATCTCTATTTTTTATATCCATCATTCTGCTTTATCCGAATGTATTTGTCTTATCTTTTATACAGTGACAATAGCTTAATTCGTGTTGACCGTCTGGAACATCACATCAGGGAAGAGCTTAATAAAATAGCTCCTCGAACGATGGTTGTTTTGCGTCCCCTAAAGGTTGGTGTTCAGGTCTGGTTCTAGATCACTTTGTGTCTTTGTGGTCCATTATTGTTCATTGTGCTACCCTTTTTAAATTTTAGGTTGTAATAACTAACTTGGAAGAAGGAAAAGTAATGAATCTTGACGGGAAAATGTGGCCTGATGCTTCTGATACTGATGCTTCCTCCCACTACAAGGTATCTCTTATTTTTAGTGTATGATATATCATACAAGGACAATATGCCCTTTTCTCTATATCGGCCGGGTCGAATTTTTTTTCTACTTAGAGAGTTGGATGGCTAGTCTGTTGAAGAACAATTTTGATGTTGAGTAACTACAATTTGACTTGACAAACCATTTAGCTAGTCTCTTTGATATGTTCTAATTTGACTTTTATCTTTTGATATTTTCACCAATCTCTATTTTTTTCCTCCACCGATGCACACAAGGTTGTCGAGTGCTGGACAACATGATCGTGCGAGAGTCAATGATATAAGCGTATCTTTTTAGAAATCTTTTGGATGGAATACTTGTCTACTCGTATTTGATATGGACTCTTTCAATTAATCTTAACCGTTAGATGTTCATAAAATCTGACAATGTATATTCTTCTCTTTTTTCGATTAACGCGAGAATTTCTAGACCCTCTCGACGAATGTGGTGACTTTCTTTTACTCCATAGTATTAAGATAATAGATAGATTTTAGGATACAAAATTATATTAAAGAATGATAAAAATTCAAAAAATATATTTTTACACACATTGTGATGTCACCTTGCAAATTTAAATTGAGATTCCACTTATATTATATAGATGGACAAATAAAAAAGATAAATTGTGTAAGAAGTACGTATTGAACTACTGTAAATGGCATAATTTAGGAGTAAATGAACTAAAGAATAAATGAATAAATTATGACTGGTCCTATATCAGAGCAAATTCGGTTGAGCGCACAATGGCATCAGCTAGCAGTCATCAGCCCGCCATCAGGTTCGTGTGGTGAGACCGAGCTGCCGGAGGTGATGGTCTGTGTCCTCCGGGTGTTCGTCGATGTCCCTGTGGCGCGACGGCAGCACCCAGCGTCCATCCTCCGTCCTGACCATGCCCTTGTTCTCCGCCTGGTACCACACCGGCGGCACCATGTGGTCGTCGCGGAGGAAGTCCGCCGACTTGTTCACCAGGGCCGGGTCCCTCCCGCATAGCTTGAATCCCTCGCCGGTGCCCCGGAAGCCGTCCAGCAGGTGGAGGTGCGCCTCCAGATTGTGGTAGCATGAGATGTCCATGGTCTTCTTGAGGAATGGTGACACCTCGTGGTCCAGCTCCAGCGGCACGCCCAGGTGGGCGTAGACACCGCCCACGAGCCCCTCCACCGCCCGCAGCACCGCCTCTGGGAACGCCGCCTCGTTGAAGAACATGCCGGGCACCTTGGGCACGCGGTCGTGCATGTTCACGACGCGGAGAGCCGGCACACCGAGCTCCCGCTCGAAACGCTCCCGGAACTTGAGGTTCCCGACACGCGGCCCCGCGAAGGAGAACACGCAGACCGGCGCCACCCTGCCGCCCGGCGACGAGGCGTTCGCGCCGGTCTCGGCGATGTCGAAGGCGTTGAGCATCGCCAGTGCGCTGCCGAGGCTGTGGCCGGTGACCGTCACGCTCACCTCCTCGCCCCGGCCGTGGTAGAGCTCCACCAGCTTGCGCACCTCCGCCAGCGCCTGCTCCCGTGCAGAGTACCTGCAGAAGCGGCACTCCGCGTCCTTGCCGGTGTAGAGCTCCGCGAACCCCGTCTCCACCTTCACGTTGGGGTCTGGGCACGGGATGCCCATGTCGCTCAGCCGCCGCTGGGTCGCCGTCAGGTCGGCCACCCACTCGAGCCGGGTGATCGTGCCGCGCCACGCGACGGCGATGTCCCGCCGGCCGATGCGCGCCGTCTCCTCGTCGGTGGACACGGCGACGTAGCCGATGAAGGTGCCCGACTCGCTCCACAGCTTGTCGGTTGTGGCCGACTTGTGCTTCCGGTTCCCGAAGTTGGGGAGCTTGAGGTCATTGCAAGTGGCGTAGAGGTAGCGGCTGACCTCGTAGCCGGCGCCGGCGAGGCCGACGTCCCGGAAGAAGGTCTTGGCCGGGAACCTGCAGCTGCCGCAGTAGGGGGAGAAGCGATCGTAGTCGAAGCTGTCGTAGGTGGCCTGAGCGAACTCGCCGTAGCGGATGATCTCAGCGCGGAGCACCGCGTCGATGGGGTCCAGCAGCCCATCCCAGTTGCTGGCGCCGTGGATCTCCCGCCACCGCGCGGCCAGTTGCCCATCGTCGGAGCGTCCGGACGTCTCGGCGAGCTGAGAGCGACGGCCGTCCGTGTCCGCGATCACTACCGGGGCCCACCGGTCGGTTGTTGCCACCGAGGCGACCTGCTGGCAGGAACGACGACGGCGTTGCGCCATCCCGGTCAAGGGCTGTTGATGGAAGACGATCAGCGCCGGCCGGCGATGCCGATGGCTGATGGGGAGGCTCGGGCAGGAAGAGACGCTGGCCGCCATTATCAGTTGCTTTGTGGTAAGGTGAAGTGATCAACACACGATCAGAGAGGTTCAGAGATACTAATGATCGATGCCGAGATGAGACTATGCGATGCTTCTGCTGCTACTGCTGCTGCAGTGCTACTGTCTTCTTGGTTGCTTTGGAGTTGTTTGATGAGCTTGGAGGGGGGAAGCAGTGTGTATATATAGGCATGCATGCAATGGGGGTGAGTTGAACAGTACGTGCATCGTGACAGTGGTCTTGGCTCGTGTTGCGTGGCAAAACTTCGACACCAACGACGCGTGTGGCGCATGACCACGTCTAGCTGCTGTGAAGATTGAAAAGTACTATACGTGTACGCCCCGCGTCACGACTCGATCGAGAGTCCTGCACGACCGTGGACCGTGGTCCGCCGTGGCAGCTGCGTTTCACACGGCCTGCAGTACGAGCCTGCGTTTCACCTACCTTTTACCTCGACCGTACCGGATCGGACAAAAACGTCCCTGTGCTACACCCGGCCAGTCCATATACGCTACGTTCTTGTCACGATCAAGATCGAGTCACGGGGTTGACTTGTCGTTGGCTGCTACACGCGGCTCTTTGTATGCTCAACTTTATCCGATCAGATGATGTCCACGCAAGACGAGCCTACACATTCAATCCAATTATTCGGAAAGCAAGGACGTGGATCATCTCCCAGCAGGCAGCAGAATCGAATGTGTAGAGCAACAGCGGCTCGATCGATCCATTTCCCGTCAATTGTTTTGCACGGGCTGTCAGTTCAACAGATCTTGTACGGTAGATTTATTGTAACAGAAAAATAATGTGTGCAGATTTTTATAATAGATTTGTTGTGAAAAATACTGTAGAATAAACCAAATAAATGAAGCCGAACGGAACGGAGCCGAGCCCCTACATTTAGGTGCTAGCTCTGCTTGGATGTCACTGCAGCGTCGTCAGAGAGCTTCATCTTCGTTTCGCGGTCTTCTGTATGCCTATCGGAACGGAAGGGGACTGACTTCCTCTGCCATCACGCAGCGTGATGGCTCTCGGCAGTCGTCGAACTCCACCAGCCCGCTGCGGACAACCAGAGCATTGGCCTCGATAAACTGGGCTTTAGCCCAACAGCACGGCCCAGACTCCAAAACAAAAGGAACTGCTGCTATTTTACCGCGAGCGCTTCTATGTTTGGCGCGAGGACGCCTGTTTCCGGCGCGAAGGCGACGGCGCCTTGGGCGACTTCGCGAAGGCGACGGCGCCTTTGGCGACTGCTGCAATCTCGTTTGCCATCGTGGAAGCAACAGGTGTGTTGATCTTCCACCTCCTATGTACTATGTACTGATCCTTCTGTTTTTCTTGCATTTCTTTTGATAGACCTATTAGTTTCTTAACTGTTCTCCCTTTCTTTCATTAGATTGTGTGTTCCTACAGCAAAAAAGAAATCTGCATATATGAGATGGAAGCAAATAGGTGTGTAATGTCACAATTGTTTATTTTCCTCATGAAATCAGATAGATTTTAGTTGTTTAAATTACCACCAAATCATTGTTTCGTTGTAGGGAAGGTGTGTTGTCTGGTTTGATGCCCCAAGTTGGCATGGAGTTCAGCACTGTAGAAGAGGCTTGGATGTTTTGGATTAGCTATGGAGGTCAAAAAGGATTTGAGGTTAGAAAAAGGTTCTCAAATAAAAGAAAATCAGATGGGAAGGTTAGATCTTGCAGATATGTTTGTGCAAATGAAGGGCATAGAAAGGAAGATAAAAAGGATCACCTAGCAAAGTGTCCTAGAGCTGAAACTAGAACTGATTGTCAGGTTCGCATGGGTCTTATAATGGACAGGGAGAAGGGAATTTATAAAGTTGCTGATTTGGTTTTGGAACACAATCACATGCTTCAGTTGCCACAAACCTTGCACTTGATGGTGTCTCAAAGAAAAATTTCAGAGTTACAAGGTTTTGAAATTAAGACAGCTGACGATGCAGGAATTGGGCCCAAAGCAGCACATGAGTTGGCGTGTGTGCAAGTTGGTGGTTCATTCAATCTCAGTTATACTCTACGTGATCACAAGAATTATTTACGGGGTAAGCGCCAGCGAGAGATGGCATATGGTCAAGCAGGAAGCATGCTTATGTATTTTCAAGAGAAAATTGCTGAGAACCCATCATTTCAATATGCATTGCAGATGGACATAGAAGAACAAATAGCAAATATATTTTGGGTTGATGCTAAAATGCTCACTGACTATGCATATTTTGGTGATGTTGTCAGTTTTGACACTACTTTTGGAACAAACAGGGAAAGTAGACCTTTTGGTGTATTTGTTGGGTTCAATCAGTTTAGAGAAACAGTGATTTTTGGTGCCGTTCTCTTATATGATGAGACATTTGAGTCCTTCAAGTGGCTATTTGAGACTTTCCTCAAAGCACATAATGGCAAGCAACCAAAAATAATTTATACTGACCAAGATTTTGCAATGGGAAAAGCAGTTAAGGAAGTGTTTGTAGAAGCATGGCATAGCTTGTGTACTTTTCACATTATGCAAAATGCTGTCAAACATCTAGCTGAACCCGAAGATGAAGTTGAAGAAGAAATCAATGGTTGTACTGATAATGTGGAGCCAGTCATTGTTCCAATGAATGTTCTTCCTCCAAGTGATTTGGTGAGCACAGCACGTCTAAAGAAAAAAGATGTGCAAACAAAAACCTCGAAGCGCAAAAAAACATTTCTTGTTAAGAGACGCAAATTTACAGAGAAGGGAAGTAAGAAAAATGGACAAGGCTCAATGGTCTGTAGCAGCTGCAAAATATCTCTCATTCTCTTTATTGTATTTAGTGGGAAAAGTCTCAGTTGTTGCTATTTTTTTTCTTTTTTGTTGGCAGGATGATGGTGCACAAGTACAAAATATTTCCCCTACTACTTCTTGGCCCAAAGAAGGGATGTCTGAATCATATATGGCCATTAACTCCTTTTCTCAGCTATTGAAGGTAATGTTTCAAACTGATAATCAATGTAGTCATATGCATGGGAGTTCAATTACTCATAATCTTTTATCTTAACAGCCTTGCGCTGTGTTCCAAGCCGGTGCAGCTCCACGTCGTCAAGAAGAAGCTGATGAAAAAGACGAGGAAGCCCATCACCGCGGAGGACCTGGCGAAGCTCGCTGATGCTGTGGGCCTGGGCGTCGACACTGCGCGCGCCCTTGATCGTGTCCTCCACATCGGCAATGAGGCTACTCGGCAGCTGGACGTGGCGCTCCTTGGCTCCAATGCTTGAGCGCGCGACGGCTGCCGCACGAACTGCCCCGCATCATTTTGTTTGCAGTTGTGGGTCCTCTGATCGAGCGCCTGCGTGTGCTCCCCCTGTCGTTGTCAACACCGATGCTGTGCGCGTGATGGTTGTCGTTTGCTTTCCCTGTAATCGTAAGAACTTCGTAGTTTCGTCTGCTTGTGAACATCCTAATCTGTCGTGGTTATGTTATTTGATCTACTCTTGGGTGCTGCTCTGTCCGCAATGAATACGAACACAATCTCGTTCTCGCTTGTCTCGTGGAATGTTCGCGGTCTTGGCGATGACAGCAAGTGCATCACGGTCAGAGACACGCTTGCCACCGCACGCCCAGACATCGTTTGCCTCCAGGAGTCTAAACTGAGCGCCACGGATCGTGTCAAGGCGCTCACTTTCCTTCCGCCAACGTCTCCGACTTCCACTTCGTCGACGCCGCTGTTACCAGGGGTGGCCTTGTCACTGCCTGGGACGCGCACGCGTTTACTCTCACCTCTTTCATCACCCGTCGCAACACCCTAACCACGCTCTTCAGCTCTACCGCCTCTGACTACTGCTTCTCTGTCACAAACGTCTACGCACCCTCGGATCACAGGGACTCCCTCGCTTTCTTGGAGGACCTGGAGGAGGTCGCCGGGCACATCAGTGGAAACTGGGTCGTGGCCGGGGACTTCAACCTCATCCACGGTGCCGCGGATAACAACAATGGCGCTGCCAACGCCACCCTCTGCGATGCGTTCAACGACACGATCCACAAACTCTCCCTAATCGACCTCTCTCTCCTTGATCGTCTTTTCACTTGGTCCAACCACCGCGCGTCTCCCACGCTCGCGCGCCTGGACAGGGTGTTCTTCAATGTTCCTATGAGCAAGACGTTCCCTGACTCGTCGTTAGTGTCCTTGCCCAAACCCACCTCCGACCACACCCCCATCCACCTCCGCTTCTCCACGGCCATCCCGAAACCAAACCTTTTCCGCTTCGAGAACGCCTGGCTCAAGCACCCGGGGTTCCTCCCCACGATCCTCCCGGCCTGGAGCAATGGCTCCGAACGCGGTGCGGCGGCGACACTGGTAAGCTCGCTGAAAGCAGTCCGATGCGCGTCCAAGGTATGGGCTCGGCGCATGCGTGCTCCCCCCCACCTCCATTCCGACTGCAAGTTTGTTATCTACCTCTTTTATGTCCTCGAGGAGGACCGTGCACTGTCTGCAGGTGAACTCCTCCTTCGCCGGGCCTGCCAGGACCGCCTCGTGCTCGCTCTCCGCGAACGCGCAGCCTACTAGAAGCAACGCGGCAAACACAGGGCCGTCCGTGAAGGAGATGCCAACACGAGCTTCTTCCACGCGCAGGCATGCCAGCGCCTGCGTCGCAACAACATCCGCGTGCTGGACGTGGGCGGCGCTGTTGTGTCCTCCCACCGGGACAAGACGGCGGCGCTCTCCACACACCTCCGCGCCCTTCTCGGGGCCGACGTCGCAACTTCGGGGGGCCTCGACCTGGCCTCGCTCTACGCCGGCTCTGCGGCAGCAACAACAGCACCGCTCATTGCCCCCTTCACGACGATGGAGGCGTGCGCTGCAGTGAAGCCGATGAACCGGAACAGTTCTCCCGACGCAGATGGGTTCGGACCTGGGTTCTACGTGGCGGCGTGGGCCTCGGTTGAGCCGGCGGTCATGGCGCTGGCGCACTCCTTCCACGACAGGACGGCGGAGCTGGAACGGCTCAACAGATCCTATGTTGTGTTGATTCCAAAACATGACGCCGCCGTCAAGCCGGGCGACTTCCGCCCAATCTGCCTCCAGAATTGTTCACTCAAGATCGTGTGCAAGATGCTTACCACCCGCCTACAGCGCGACATCCCGCGCCTGATCGATCCGGATCAAACAGGATTCATCAAGGGGTGGTCCATCTCGGAGAATTTCATATACGCCGTCGAGCTCGTCCAATGTTGCAACCGCCGCAAACTGCCGACGCTGGTCCTGAAGCTGGATTTCGTAAAGGCCTTCGATTCTGTGAACTGGAGCTTCCTCGTCGCGATCATGCAGGCGCGCGGGTTCCCGTCAATCTGGTGCGATTGGGTGATGGACACTCTGAACACCTCAAAGCTTGTTGTGCTGGTGAATGGTGCGCCGGGGCCATGGTTCGCCTGCAAACGAGGGCTCCGTCAAGGGGACCCGCTGTCCCCCTACCTGTTCCTGCTCGTCGCCGATGTTCTGCAACAAATGATCAAACGGGATGCCCGCATCCAACACCCTGCCGCGGATGCGCTGCTGTGCCCGGTCCTCCAATACGCGGATGATACCCTCATCCTGCTCAAGGCGGACAGCGGGGGGCTCGCGGCGCTGAAGGCCGTCCTGGACAACTTCTCGGCGGCCTCTAGTCTGCACATCAACTACACGAAGAGCATGATGGTGCCAATGCATGTTCCGGGACCGGACGTCGAATACCTGCAAGGCATCCTCAGCTGCCAAATCGGTGGCTTCCCCCAGACCTACTTGGGGCTGCCGCTCTCCGTCGACAAGTTGTGCCTCTCCGCCTTCGCGCCGCTGATCGCCAAGTCCGACAGATACCTCAGTGGCTGGCGCGCTTCACTGCTGAACCGCATGGACCGGGCGGTGCTCATCAACAGTGTGCTGGACAGTCAGTTGACATATGCCATGTCGGTGCTGCAGCTTCCCGCCGGCACACTCGACGCTCTGGACTGCAGGCGGCGCAGCTTCCTGTGGGCAGGGGACGACTCTGTCAGCGGAGCCCAGTGCCTGGTCGCTTGGGAACGTGCGTGCCAGACAAAGGCCCAAGGCGGACTGGGCATCAAGGACCTTGCCGCGCAGAACAAGTGCCTCCTCCTCAAGCTCCTCCACCTGCTGCATCATCCCGGCGACTCAGCGTGGGCCGGATGGGTCCGTGCCAGAATCGACCTCGCGGCTCTTCAAGGCGACGTCGTGGGCGCGCACTGGCAGGACCTGGAGGAGCTGCTCCCCATCTACCACACGGTCACTACCTGTGAGGTGTTCGATGGGAGCTCCACCAGCTACTGGCGCGATCGATGGCTGTCTGCCGGCCGACTATGCGACTTATTTCCACTCCTCTACAGTCATGTCGTCACCCCGGATGCTTCAGTGGCGTGCGTTCTCCGGGACGGAGTTGAAGCACACCTGGTGCCTCGCCTGACCGGGGGCGCGAGGGAAGAACTGCACAAGACGCGGGAGCTCCTGTCCACTGTTTCTCTCCGGACAGGTCCGGACCGGCGCCACTCCCCCCTTGCTGATAAACACAATGTGCTCCGGGCTGGTTTAGTGTACCAACACCTCATGGGCGCTGTCGGGGCACCCCCTTGTGACTTCGCCGGCTTCGTCTGGGGGAACCGCGCTCCACCAATGGTTCGGTTCTTCACCTGGCTCCTTGTCCAGGAAAGGATTCAATGCCGGAGCAACCTCGAGAAGAAGAGCATTGTCACTGACGCTGTGTGCGAGATCTGCGGCGTGGTGGAGGACTGCGACCACATCATGCTCAGGTGCCCCTTCGCCGCCCAAGTCTGGTCTGCTCTGGGCACTGATGTCTCGACCTCCTCTGTTCGCCACCTATGGGTTGTTCCCCGTCCGACAACAGTGCCGGCAAAACATTTCTCGTGCTTCATCATCCTCATCTGTTGGTCGCTGTGGAAACACAGGAATGACATTGTCTTCTCCGGAGCAAGCCCTTCGCTTGCCCGCTTCTGGAGGAGCTGCCGGGACGAGGCACGCCTCTGGTGCCTGCGTCTGCCGCGAGCAGATTGCCTGCTCATCGAAGAAGCCTGGTGCGCGGTGTTCTCTTCAATGTAAACCATATGTAAAATAGGAGTACTTCCCTCTTTTTCTTGCTGCTGAAAACAATGTAACAAAAACTTTCTGGCCTGCTTACACGGCCCTTGAAATACAATCAGGTGGCGATGCCCCCCCCCCCCCCCCCCCCCGACCGTCAAAAAAAATCTTTTATCTTGCAGGGAGCAACCACTGGTGATTTTAGTGCTGAATTCTAGCTAGAGATGGAGCAAAGCTTTTGGTTGTGTGTCTGAGTATGAATCATTCAAGTGATTTAAAAGTTAAGTTATTCCTGTTATAATTTGCAAGCTATACAATCTGCAAAAAGTTCAGTGGAAAAAAGTTCAGCTCAATCTAATTATTTGATTCTGTACATTGCACATTGCAGTGATGACATAACAAGGAACTGAAAAAGGTTCTGTACAATCTGCAACAAGGAACTAAAAAACATTCTGTACATTGCAGTCTATACATTTCGTTCAGCATTGCCAATTCATCTTTGGTCGACAGCAATTGCCATTTGCCATTTGAGCAGCATTAGCTTCAGGCAAGCTACGGGTCGTGGCCGCTGCAAAACAAAGTCCACGGAAGAAGACGGTCGTGGCCGCGGCCAGGCTCCTCCTCTGGGCGCTGCAGCCGGCGTGGTACGGGTCGTCGGCGCAGCGGCGGAGCCCCGCGTCCCCAAACCCCACGACGGCGCCGCTGGTGGAGAGCGCAGCGCGCGGGGTGAGGAGGCCCCGCGTCCCTGGACCCCTCGACGACGCCGCTGGTGGAGAGCGCGGCACGCAGAGGATGAGGGAGCTGAGGTCGTCGTCGTCTTCCGGCGCGGGCGTGGCTGCGGCGGCAGTCCGTGCCGCGGCGTCGTGGGAGGCGGCGGCAGCGCTGGGAGGCGGGGGTGCGGCTGAAGAAGATGACGGCGCTGCAGTCACGCGAGGGGAAGAAAATGACTCGTGGGCTAATATGGGCCTTTAGTTCGAGGGCCGAAAATGAGTCTTGCGCAGGAGCTGTTGTTCTTCTCGCGCTACCGTCGGATCGGAGCCGAACGTTTGAGATGCGATGACTGCCGAGAGCCATCGAGAAGGGTGATGGTAGAGGAAGGTGGATAAAAGTTCAAACTTCGAGCCCACCGTTATTAATTTCCAACCATCCCACCTCATGATTATTAATTTAAAAATATTAAAACATTTTTTTGAAAGAGTTGCACCAACATTTGTGTAGAAAAAAATGTTGGATCCAACATTTTCCAAAATATTTTCACTAACATTTTCATGAAAACTATCTGCGATCTTCCTGTAGTGTTTGGCTAGACGCTTTCAGTTAATTCATCTGTAAGTACTCTTATGTTGCTCGTTAATTAAAAAGGTTTTCTTACCGTGGGGATCTCCTCCACAGTTTTCTTAAAAAAAACATTGTCAATAAAACTGTTGATCGGCATTTTCTGAAAATGTTTCAACATTTTTTCCTCCTCTCATTCACCTCCAACGGCAGCCGTGGCACCCGCACTCGCCGTGGTGGCGCGCGATGCGGTAGGGTCAGACGGTCTGGGAGCAGGGGAGGGGCCGCACAGGTGGCGGGCTGGCGGCACACGACAGCCGGTGCCAGCTCGAGCACGGGGTGGCGTCGGCCGACGGGTAGGAGGGAGGGAGGGAGCGGGTGAGAGAGAGAGGATGTGAGCTAGGGTTAGAACATGGGATCTAAAAGATGTGAGTAATTGCACAAATTTCAAATAGTAGAAATTACATCTCATACCACATTCTACATTCCGGAAGATATATATATAGAATTTCTCTCTTCGTTGGGCACTAAGAATTTCTCATTGGGCGTTTCATAAAAAAAAATTCTCATCGGGTTCATTTAGGCTGCACCAACTTTATTAATCAACTGGTACAAACTCTAATAGGGGAGCTAAAAACAAACATATCTTCCTACCACATTATACACCGCGCTTCTAGAATTAATTTTTTTTACATTTTTTCCTCTCAATTTTGCAAAAATAAATACCTCTCAAAAAATTTTGCAAAACTATACCACTACCGCCGTGTGGTATGGCGGCAGGGGTACTGTAGCACCCCTACCGTCATACCACACGACGGCTGCTACAGTACCCACGTCAGGTGTACTGTAGTGCCTGCAACCGCCGTGTGGTACGACGGTAAGGTACAGTCTTTTTTCAAAAAATTTAACTTTTTTGTATGAGCTCGGATGGAGATAAACTTTATATGAAAATTGTAGCTTTCGACGAGATCTACAACTTTGTAGTTCAAAGTTTTTTTATTTGAAGTCATCTTCATACTCAAATAATCGATATACTATCGAGGTCTCAGTTTTCAGTTCATTTTCAAATAAAACAAACTTTGAACTACAAAATTGTAAATCTCGTCGAAATCTACAATTTTTATATAAAGTTTACCTCCATCCGAGTTCATACAAAAAAGTTTCATTTTTTTGAAAACAGCCGTGTGACACAGCAGTTGCAGATGCTACAGTACACCCGGCGTGGGTACACCGCCCTACCACACGGCGGTAGTGGTATAGTTTGCAAAATTTTTTGAGAAGTATTTATTTTTGCAAAATTGAGAGAAAAAAAATTACGCTTCTAGCTGCATCATCGTACTCCGCCGCACCATTAGCCTGTCTGTAATCAAAATAGAATTCATCCCTTGTAGACTGGATGGGCCAAGATATGGTTGTTGCAGTCAAGCCCAATACGCGTCTGTGCGCCCTAGTTGTAACGTATTGAGTTTTCAAAATCAGAAAGCCCAGCATTCTGTCTCGTGATAGTTCCTGGATCAGACGCTATCACGCACAGGCAATCATCACAGATAAATAACACAGTCATACATCGAAATAAAACATCAGAGTACGAATAATAATCTGATTATTACATGTCCTGATTATTCAGAGTACATCAATACCCGCCTCTTGGCGGAATAACAGAAATAAGAGCCTACGCAGCGGTAGCTATCTCCCAAAATGTGTCTCCATCTTCAGGCATCTCCCACAGGCATCCTTGAGCGAAGCGTCGTACCCCCTCAGTTGTATCATCCGTCGGCGTTATTGTCGTAGTCGGACTCGTACCCTGCAAGCTCAGGGGCTATCCCCAAGGATCGGGATAGGTCCACGTCACCAACCGTATGCAAGTTTTAAGTGGCCTACTTCTAAGGGGAAAGAACATATCAAGGTAGTAGCGGGGTTTCCTATGCAGCAGCAGCATAAATAGAGTAATATCTCCATAATTCCACCATAACCCATACCTCTCATCCGCAAACGGATACATCTGGTCACTCAGATCACCGTCACCATCACCTATCTCCATCTAGGGTCGGTGCAAGAACTCCCACTCCTCGCACCTCAATGGTTGCACCCGGATCCGCAAGGCAGAGGGAGCAACTCTCCTCTCCCCGAATACAACCACGGCTCACCAATCACACTCATCCTATAAGGGGGGAGGTAGAAATCCCAAAACGTAAGAGTCGGAGAAACAACGGGCATGTCCATAACCGAGGACGCGGCTATACGTATAGATCTAAACTCTTCAGAGCGTGTACACCAGTACCCATCTCGGAATAGTACCTGGACGGTGTACGGCCGACCGAACCTACCCTTCCGAACGAACACCTAGGAGTTACGATTTCATCCTGCATCCGGGTCTCGATGCGGTCCTTCGCAAAGGTCCACCCCAGAACTGTGAAAATGCCCCCGTGTGGCCACACGGGGAGCGCCCAAAGGGAAGGGACTTCACCCTAACCCTCTCACTGATACCCTCTATCCTACTGGCAGGTATGGCATCGCACTTGCTAGGGTCGAGCGGCTCTATCCCCACTCTCGGCGAGGTGGTGTGTACGAAAGTCCCGTGTAACAGGCGACCCACTCGGTTTCAGACCGGGACGAGCTCATATCCTCCAAGTCATCACAAAATCACCATCACCTGTGCTCCTAAAACAATGTACCCGCCATAGGCACCACATTGGGCAACGTCCGAGAAGACGATCCCTGGCCCCCGATCCCAGATCGGGTTGTCTCGAGCTCACCTCCGCCAAAATATCCCAAAACACCTTCTCCTGCCGATTTTCCCAACACACACCAAGAAACTACCACAATAATCCCAACACATGCATAGCAAGCTCAGCACATCATCTAGCTTAAGTAAAGTAGTAGTGGTAGGTCAATCAAGGACAAGTATGTAAAAGAGGCTATGCACGGGTTCATCATATCCATCACTATGCAGTAAGTAAAGCACTAGCAATTCTAATAGCCATGCCTAATGGGCATTCAAAGAATGGTCGGGCGTGAACCTGGGTGTGGGTAGTCATCGTAGCCGAGGTCGTCGTCGTAGTCTTGGTTCAGCTCTCCGGCTCCGGCAGCTCCTAGAACCGTATTTAAATAAATAAACCCGGCTACTAATAGCAATAAATCCAAGATGAAGAGCAAATAAGATCCAAAAAGAGGCAAACTCTAGTCTAGTGCGGAGTTTGGATTTTTAGAAGATTTTCAGAAGAAGTTTCATATTTGTCGGAGCTAAAACGGATTTATTAAGAATTTCCAAAGAAAAAATACATTTATGAAAATAAAATACGCATTTACAATATTACATACTTTATGCTAGCTTTTACCCATCTCTACCTAACTCTAAAAGGACTTAGAGCCAGCTGCAGCCCAGCTCTAGAGCCAACTCAGCAGCCACATGGCTGGCATAAGGCCAGCGTCTGCCCACGTGGCTGCCGCGTGGCAGCACGCGTGGCCGCGCAGCTGGCGGGTGCACGGGATCCGTTCCCGGCGTTTCTGCGGCGGCGCGCGGTGTGGTGTGCGTGAGGCCAGGCGGTGATCGGCCGGCCGCACGGGATCCGCTGGGATCCTCTACGTGTGCGTGCGTGTGTGTGCGGGTGTGTGTGCGAAAACCCTGAGGTTTAGCGCCCGGTGTCGCCACGCGTTCGGCAAAATGCCGCAGAGGGGCGGCGGTGCGGGAAAGGGGCTCGCCGGTGGTGAGGTATCTCGGGCCACTCAACAAATAGCAGCACGAGGTTGCGATGGTCCCGGGGAGCAAGAAGGAGCCAAGAAACGGCGGGCCTTTGACCAAGCTTGGGCGTGCCGGCGGCGACGCAGTGAAGGACGCGGCGGCGTGGTCGGGTGGTCGCAGGCGAGGGCGCTGGGGTGCGCCAAATCACCAGGTCCTTGTGCGCGTGCATCAGGCGAACCCATCTGTGCGCAAAAACTGGGGCTTTGCCCCTCGTCAACCAGCACAGGGCCTTCTTGGCCAAGGCGGAGCTCGGGCCGGCGCCATCGGCGGCGGCGAGCAGGGCTCCCGTGGCCAGGCACAGGCGTGTGTGGGTGCACGCAAATACCGGCGATGAGGCGTGCACGAAACGGCCGTAAAGGCACTGCCTTTCCTCATGCTGCCGCGTGCTTAACGCAAACCGGTCGTGGTGACGGCCATGGCGGCACGGCGAGTAGAGGGATGGCGATCCGGCGGTGTATGCGTCTACGTGCGTCAAGGTAGGCGGCAGAGGCGTGCGTGTGCGCTCGATGAAAGCGGCGGCACCTGCAGAAAAGTCCCAGCACGGCACGAAGGCCGGCTTCACAACGGCGCGAGCGCGGCAGCGCGGCGGCGATGGCGACGGTGAGCACGCGTCCTCCCTCGGCTCGAAGGCCGGGACATCCACAGATGAGCGGGGGAGCACGTCCTCACCTCGGTGGCCACAGGCCGACGTGCAGGCGTCGATGAAGAGGAGCGGAGCGGGGTTGTCGGCGAGGAGAAGACGGCAGCGCGGAGTAGAGGTCGCAGGGGCGTCGCGGTACTTGGCTTCCCGGCGTCCCTGGGCTCCCACGGGCGGTTCACCGGCTTCGCGGGGACGGCAGCGAGCTGGCGGTCGACCTCCGGGTCTCCTTCCCCCTTCCCCCTTCTCCTTCTTCTCCGGCGAGCAGAGGTAAGCAGAGGATAGGGACGAGTCCCCGGCGGCTAGGGTTGGGAAGCCTTGGGGGTCGCGGCGACGGCTACTTATAGGCGGGGTGCACCGCGGGGGCACGTGGACGACTCGGATGCCGCGGAGGGGCGCGGGGTGTGTCGCGACGGCGGCCATGGGCGGCGCGGTGCTGCGGTGGCGCCCGGCGTCAGCTAAAGGGGAAAAAGAGGAGGGTGACGACGGCGACGTCATCGCGACGTCACGCGCGGGGTCCAGCTGCCAGCGGCTCGGCACGGGAGGGTTGGTGGTAACCGGGCCGGCGCGCTGGTGGGCTGTGCTGGGCCGAGGCGGGAAAAGAGAGAGGTGGCGCGGTGCTCACAGAAACAGAGAAAGGGGTGGTCCGGTGGACTTCTTGTTTTTGGGCTCGAGGCCCAGCAGTGCTACCTCTCTTTTCCTTTTCTATTTCTTCTCACTCCTTTTCTATTTTAGTTTCAAATTTGAATATAAATTCAAATTTGAAACCCACACAATTAAACTCCAAATAAAACCAAATGAACTTCAAGTTTCTCACACTAACATTTTATATTTCCTAGAGATTTCATTTAATGAAAAAAATAAATCTAGGAATTTTAGGAGAGAAAATGGAAGGCATCCTTAAATAAATTGATAAACACTCAAATAATTCATTGAAAATTTTAAATCCTCATTTTTATTAATTAACATTCCTCAATAAAATTGAGGGATGTTACAGACTCCCCCCTCAAAAGAATCTCGTCCTCGAGATTAAGAACTTACCTCCGTCTCGAAGAGGTGCGGGTACTTCTCTCTCAAGACTGACTCTTTCTCCCACGTCGCTTCTCGCTCGGTGTGATTGCTCCAAAGCACCTTGCAGAAGTGAGTGGTGGTACTCCTGGTAGCCTTCTCGGCCCAATCCAGAATCTTCACCGGGTACTCCAAGTACTCCAGGTTGTCTTGCAGGTCGATAGCATCGGTGGAGACATGCTTGTCAAGCTTCGGGTCGAGGCACCTCAGGAGTTGCGAAATGTGGAACACAAGATGCACTCCGGCAAGATCAGACGGTAACTCCAGCCTGTAAGCAAGTTTCCCCACCTTTGCCACAATCTGATACGGTCCAACGAACCTTGGGGCTAGCTTCCCCTTTCACGTGGAACCTCTTCGTGCCTCTAAGCGGTGACACTCTCAAGAAGACGTAGTCACCAACTTCGAAGGAAACATCCCTTCGCTTAGGATCAGCATAGCTCTTCTGTCTGCTCTGGGCTATCTTCAGGTTCTCTCTAACCTTGGCCACATTCTCCTCAGCCTCAACGATGGAAGCAGGACCGAAGAAGATCCTCTCCCCCACCTCAGACCACATCAATGAGGTCCTACACTTCCTGCCATACAAAGCTTCGAAGGGTGCCATTTGGAAACTTGCCTGGTAGCTATTGTTGTATGAGAACTCAGCGTAGGGCGGACTCTTCTCCCAATCATTGCTATAAGTTAACACACAAGCTCTCAGCAGATCTTCTAGAACCTGATTCACACGTTCAGTCTGTCCATCTGTCTAAGGGTGGAAAGTTGTACTGTAGTCCAAGTGGGTGCCGATCGAATTGTGCAGACTCTTCCAGAACTAAGCTGTGAACTGAGCACCACGATCGGATATGATGGTGCGGGGTGCTCCATGTAACCTCAGGATATGCTCAACGTAAAGATCGGCCAACTGACTCACAGAGTACTTGTTCTTTACCGGAAGAAAGTGTGCTACCTTGGTCAAACGGTCCACAATCACCCAAATCGAGTCATTCTCCTTCTGAGTGTGGGGTAGACCCACCACGAAGTCCATGCTGATATCATCCCATTTCCACTGAGGTATCGCAAGCGGCTGTAGCAGAACGGCGGGTCTCTGATGTTCCGCCTTCACTCTCTGACAGGTGTCACATCAGGCAACATACTCAGCTATGTCCTTCTTCATATTCTCCCACCAGAATCGACACTTCAGGTCTTGGTACATCTTGGTGCAACCGGGGTGAATGGAATACCGAGAATCATGTGCTTCCTTTAGAATCGTCTTCCGGATATCCTCACCACTAGGCACGCATATGCGATCTTTCAACCACAACGTGCCTTGCTCATCTATGCGGTAGTCAGGGGCCTTGCCTCTCGTCAGAAGATCCTTCACTTCCTCAATCTCAGGACACTTCTTCTGGGCTTGCCTGATCTGGTCCTCCAGGTTGTACTTCGCCCTCATCTCGTTGAGCTGCCCTTTCTCGACGATGTTAAGCTGCAATCGCTCCATCTCTAGGTACAACTCGGGCTGTTCCTTCTGCACCATCAGGTTGTTGCAGTAACTTCTTCGGCTCAACGCATCGGCCACGACATTCACCTTGCCAGGATGGTAGTGAATGTCGAGGTCAGAGTCCTTTATCAGCTCTAGCCATCTCCGCTGCCTCAGGTTCAACTCTGACTGGGTGAAGATATTCTTCAGACTCTTGTGATCCGTGTAGATATCACACTTGTTGCCCATCAAGTAGTGCCTCCAGATCTTCAATGCATGAACCACAGCTGCTAACTCAAGGTCATGTGTCGGGTAGTTCTCTTCATGCTTCCGAAGCTGCCTTGAAGCATAAGCAATCACTTTGCCTTCCTGCATCAGCACACAACCAAGACCCTGCCTCGAAACATCACAGTACACCACAAAGTCCTTGTTGCCATCGGGAAGCGTCAACACAGGAGTTGTGGTGAGTCGGGTCTTGAGCTCTTGGAAGCTTGCTTCACACTTCTCTGACCACACGAATGGCGTGTTGTTCTTCAGCAACTCGGTCATCGGCTTCGCAATCTTAGAGAAGTTCTCGATGAAACGGCAGTAGTATCCTGCCATCCCGAGAAAACTCCTGATTTCTGTCACTGACTTGGGCGACTGCCACTTTGACACAGCTTCGATCTTCGAGGGATCAACTGCAACTCCCTCTCCGGACAACACATGCCCAAGAAAAGCCACTTCTTCTAGCCAGAACTCGCACTTGCTGAACTTGGCATACAACTGATTCTGCCTTAGCTTCTCCAGCACAATCCTCAGATGTTCTTCATGCTCTTCTGCAGTTTCCGAGAAGACCAAAATGTCGTCAATGAAGACCACAACAAACTTGTCCAACTCGTCCATGAACACCTTGTTCATCATGTTCATGAAGTAAGCAGGGGCGTTCGTAAGACCGAACGATACGACAGTGAACTCGTACTGCCCGTATCGGGTCACAAACGCTGTCTTGTAGATGTCCTCAGGGCGAATCTTCATCTGATGGTAGCCGGATCAAAGGTCAATCTTGCTGAAGTACTTGGCCTTCTTCAACTGATCTAGCAGGTCATCAATGCACGACAACGGGTACTTGTTCTTGATGGTTACCGCATTAAGAGCGCGGTAATCGACGCACAGCCGTTGCGTCCCATCCTTCTTCGGCACAAACATCACCGGTGAAGCCCAAGTTGATGCACTCGGTCGGATGTACCCCTTCTCACGGAGAGCTTCCAACTCCTCCTTCAGCGTTGCCAGCTCTAACTTGCCCATTCTGTAAGGACTCTGTGCCACGGGTGCGGTACCTGGCACGAGGTTGATCACGAACTCCACGTCACGGTCTGGTGGTAACCCCGGCAGGCCATCAGGAAAGACATCGGGGTACTCACAAACCACTGGAACATCGGCCACTGTCTTCGTAGTGAGATTGTACACAGCTGGTACTTCCTGAGACTTCAACGGCTCGAAGGTGATCTTCGTCCCCTTAGGGTGCATCAGGGTCACTTGTCGGGGTGACGAGGAGATTACCCCTTTGTGAGCGGTGATCCAATCCATGCCTAGAACAACATCAATCCCATTAGACTTCAGCACGATCAGATCTCCGAGGAACTTGTGTCCCTTGATGAACATCTCCACCCCTTTGCAAAGCAGGGTGCAACTAATATCTCCAAGCGGGGAGCTCGTTATAATCGGTTTCGGTCGGGGAGTCATGGGGAGAGACAGTTTGTTTACAAAGTTAGAGGACACATACGAACTAGTTGCACCAGTATCGAACAGAATCAAAGCTTTAGCACCACAAACTAAAAACTCACCGATCACGATGTCAGGAGCGTCGGCAGCCTCCTCCTCAGTCAGGAGGTTGAGCCTTCCGCGATCAGCGGCCGGCTGGGGAGCAGCCTGAGGTGGCCTCCCTCCTGGAGTTGGTGCCCTGGCAGGTGTAGCAACGGTCTTCTTGCTGGGGCACTCGTACGACTTGTGGCCTTGCTTGCCACAGGCGTAGCACGTCGGGGTGAAACCTCCGGCACTGGGTCTCAACGCGCTCTGCTGCGGGCAGTTGTAGCCACCACCCTGCTGCTGGTAGTTGCTCCTTCCTCCTGGGTACGGTGCACGGTTCCCTCTGAAGCCACGTCCGGGTTGGTTGTTTCCCGGGCGGTAGCTTCCTCGGAGCAGGTTGCTCTGCCCACTCCTCGGCTTCTGGAAGGATCGGTCGCCATGGTCCCGATCTTCGAACCTCTTCTTGCCCTTCATGCGCTCCTCATGCCCCTTCGTTCTTCCTCGAGCGCGATAGCCCTGTTCACCAGGTGGCAAAGGGTCTTGTGCTCGCTGGCCTTCAAGCCCTGACGGAGACCGTGGTGGAGGCCTCGCAGAAACCAGAACTGCTTCTTGTCGTCGGTGTTGGTGTCATCAGGGGCCTAGCGCATCATCTTCATGAAGTGCCTCTCGTACTCCTCCACCCTCATCGCACCCTGAGTCATGGTGCGGAACTCCTGAGCCTTCTGGGTCATGAGCTCCTTCGGCAGGTACTGCTCGCGGAACACCGCGCAGAACTCCAGCCAGGTGATGAACGCTGGGTTCGGGTGAGTCCCGGAGTAGTTGTCCCACCAAGACTTGGCAGGACCCTCGAGCTGGTGGACGGCGAGAGCGACACACTCCTCGTCGGTGTAGGCGGTGAGGTCGAGCTTCGTCTCGATCACGCGGAGCCAGTCATCGGCATCGAGGGGATCGTCCGAGTAGCTGAAGGTAGGGGCCTTCAGACGGATGAACCTCTCGATCTTCTTGGCGAAGTCCTCCTCCACCGGGGCGTTGCGGTTCCCACCGACTCGGTTCTCGACGGCGTCAGCCATCCTCTGCATCAGCGGAGTCTGCAGGGCCATCACCTCAGCTAGGTTAGGCGGTGGCGGTGGCGGTGCTCCTCCACGGCCATGACCACGCCCACGACCCTGGGGAGCCGGGTGTGGCGCAGGCTCTTCTTCGGCTCCCTCCTCTTCTCCATCCTCCACAGCGCCTTGTCCGATGGGCGGAGGCGGTGGTGGTGGCACCATATCGCCTCGGCCACGTCCTAGGACAGGCGCGTGTCCACGACCACGAGCGCGTCCACGTCCACGTACGGGAGCGCGGCCACGTCCACGGCCACGGACAGGCGGGGCTGGCGGGGCTTGCTCTTCCTCGGCAACCTCAAAGCGTCCCAACAGACGACCGGACCTCCTAATTGACATCTTACTGAAAACACGACCAAGGATATAGGAAAGCCTTAGATACGTCACTCACCAACAAATTGAGTCTGATATACAATCATGAAAATATTTCTACTAATATAAATCCTACACTCAATGAGAAGAAGCAATAAGAACAAACAACTCCATTAAGACCAAACAATCAGCATCTATTATGAGTACATAAGTTTCCTCGAGGCTGACTCAAGCCTTGGAGGTCACACACAACAACGATCTAATATAGCGTTACATGATCTCAAAAGGGTGTGCACATCTAGGTGTGAAAAGACTCATAACTCATCATGCACCGGAACAGGCTCTCGGCTGCATGGAACAACTCATGGAGACTACCTATCTTACAACTCTACTCTCATTAGCATGCTCATGCTCCAGCACGCTTCTCGAAGCGGGCCTTCTTGTACCTCACTGGGTAACGGTCCTCCTCGGGGAAGTCCCTGGGGAACATCCTTGACAGCCTGGAGTGAGCGGCCCTCACCTCGTCGATCTCAACCGGAGTGGTCATGTCGGCCAGGGGACACAGGTGAAGCTTGAGGGAAGACGGGTGGAGCCTGAAGGTCTCCTTGCGGATCGCCCGCTGATGCTCGGGGGGTAGCAGACTGTTGAGCTCCTGAAGCTCGTCCACACGAAGTGAGTCCGCGTCCTCCCAAGTCCTCAGCATCCTCTTGCACTTGTCCAGCAGGAACACGGAAGTCCTGGTGAGTGCGGCGATGTTCGCGGTGTTGTTGTAGTGGTCCTCCACCAGTTCGGTCACTCTGGCCTTCTCACGAACCAGGTTGCATCCCTGGGCGGCGAACTGAGCATCCTTCTAGTCCAGCTTGGCGAAGAGACGGGTGAACCTAGCCTCCTACTTGCGTAGATCCTCCTGAGCGTAGATCTTCTCCTCTCGAGCGGTCACCCTCTCAGCCTCAGCCTGAACTGCCAAAGAGTTGGCGTGGCGAAGTCCTCGCTCGAGCTGCTCAACTCGCTGGCGAAGGGTGAGGTTCTCCACGAGCAGGCTCTGGGTGCGGGGCTGAAGCTCCTTCAGCTCTAGAGTGGTGTACTCCAGTCTGCTGAAGAGTCCACTCGTCTGCTCGCTCAGTCAGCGAGCGTGAGTGTCGAGGTCGACGAGGTAGCTCCCAGTGGTGACGAGCGTGTCGTCGGTCTCACGTAGAGGTCCCTGAACAACCTCCTCCTCGTAGAGCACCGACGGGTCAGGCAGCCCGTTCACGATTGGAGCCACCAGGTGGTAGTCCTGGGGAATTAGCCGCAGGTCCCCAGTCCTGTAGACGTCGCGGTACCTAGCCAGCAGGTGGTGAAGTACGCGGCTGCAGGCGGTGTCCACAGCATTCCTGACGTTGAGTCCTGTGCTGTGCTCGAGCATCCCGGGGAAGCCTGGAAGCGCCGGGTGGGGTAGGACGGCCACCGTGCAAAGCACCAGTGGTCCCGACAGCGTGCGGACGTCCTCAGCGCGGTAGGTGACGTGCGTAGGGGGAATCCCCAGCCTGAGGACGACCCTGTCAACCCAACGGGCGAGTCCCTCCATGTGCTCTGGGAGCAACTCCACCTCCTGACGAGCCATCTCCTATGACACGGAAGAAATTTCTAGTTAGCGCAGGTGAGATAGAACTTTTCAAGAGAAGGATAAGTTTTGTAATATAAGTCAAGAATGGTATATAGCAAAAGAGTTTCGTTCAGAGTCCCAATTTCTAACGACCATTTCTAAGGGCACGTGCTACGGTCAAGTATGGCTCTGATACCATCTGTAACGCTCTGGGTTTTCAAAATCAGAAAGTCCAGTATTCTGTCTCGTGATAGTCCCTGGATCAGACGCTATCACGCACAGGCAATCATCACAGATAAATAACACAGTCATACATCGAAATAAAACATCAGAGTACGAATAATAATCTGATTATTACATGTCCTGATTATTCGGAGTACATCAATACCCGCCTCTTGGCGGAATAACAGAAATAAGAGCCTACGCAGCGGTAGCTATCTCCCAAAAGGTGTCTCCATATTCAGGCATCTCCCATAGGCATCCTTGAGCGAAGCGTCGTGCCCCCTCAGTCGTACCATCCGTCGGCGTTGTTGTCGTAGTCGGACTCGTACCCTGCAAGCTTAGGGGCTATCCCCAAGGATCGGGATAGGTCCACGTCACCAACCGTATGCAAGCTTTAAGTGGCATACTTTTAAGGGGAAAGAACATATCAAGGTAGTAGCGGGGTTTCCTATGCAGCAACAGCATCATAAATAGAGTAATATCTCCATAATTCCACCATAACCCATACCTCTCATCCGCAAACGGATACATCTGGTCACCCAGATCACCGTCACCATCACCTATCTCCATCTAGGGTCGGTGCGAGAACTCTCACTCCTCGCACCTCAATGGTTGCACCCGGATCCGCGAGGCAGAGGGAGCAACTCTCCTCTCCCCGAATACAACCACGGTTCACCAATCACACTCATCCTATAAGGGGGGAGGTAGAAATCCCAAAACGTAAGAGTCGGAGAAACAACGGGCATGTCCATAACCGAGGACGCGGCTATACGTATAGATCTAAACTCTGCAGAGCATGTACACCAGTACCCATCTCGGAATAGTACCCGGACGGTGTACGACCGATCGAGCCTACCCTACCGAACGAACACCTAGGAGTTACGATTCCATCCTGCATCCGGGTCTCGATGCGGTCCTTCGCAAAGGTCCACCCAAGAACTGTGAAAATACCCCCGTGTGGCCACACGGGGAGCGCCCAAAGGGAAGGGACTTCACCCTAACCCTCTCACTGATACCCTCTATCCTACTGGCAGGTATGACATCGCACTTGCTAGGGTCGAGCGGCCCTATCCCCACTCTCGGTGAGGTGGTGTGTACGAAAGTCCCGTGTAACAGGCGACCCACTCGGTTTCAGACCGGGGCGAGCTCATATCCTCCAAGTCATCACAAAATCCCCATCACCTGTGCTCCTAAAACAATGTACCCGCCATAGGCACCACATTGGGCAACGTCCGAGAAGACGATCCCTGGCCCCCGATCCCAGATCGGGTTGTCTCGAGCTCACCTCCGCCAAAATATCCCAAAACATCTTCTCTTGCCGATTTTCCCAACACACGCCAAGAAACTACCACAATAATCCCAACACATGCATAGCAAGCTCAGCACATCATCTAGCTTAAGTAAAGTAGTAGTGGTAGGTCAATCAAGGACAAGTATGTAAAAGAGGCTATGCACGGGTTCATCATATCCATCACTATGCAGTAAGTAAAGCACTAGCAATTCTAATAGCCATGCCTAATGGGCATTCAAAGAATGGTCGGGCGTGAACCTGGGTGCGGGTAGTCGTCGTAGCCGAGGTCGTCGTCGTAGTCCTGGTTCAGCTCTCCGGCTCCGGCAGCTCCTAGAACCGTATTTAAATAAATAAACCCGGCTACTAATAGCAATAAATCCAAGATGAAGAGCAAATAAGATCCAAAAAGAGGCAAACTCTAGTCTAGCGCGGAGTTTGGATTTTTAGAAGATTTTCAGAAGAAGTTTCATATTTTTCGGAGCTAAAACGGATTTATTAAGAATTTCCAAAGATAAAATACATTTCTGAAAATAAAATACGCTTTTACAATATGACATACTTTAGGCTAGCTTTTACCCATCTCTACCTAACTCTAAAAGGACTTAGAGCCAGCTGCAGGCCAGCTCTAGAGCCAACTCAGCAGCCACATGGCTGGCTTAAGGCCAGCGCCTGCCCACGTGGCTGCCGCGTGGCAGCACACGTGGCCGCGCAGCTGGCGGGCGCACGGGATCCGTTCCCGGCGTTTCTGCGGCGGCGCGCAGTGTGGCGTGTGTGAGGCCAGGCGGTGATCGGCCGGCTGCACGGGATCCGCTGGGATCCTCTACGTGTGCGTGCGCGTGTGTGTGCGAAAACCCTGAGGTTTAGCGCTCGGTGTCGCCACGCGTTCGGCAAAATGCCGCAGAGGGGCGGCGGTGCGGGAAAGGGGCTCGCCGGCGGCGAGGTATCTCGGGCCACTCAACAAACAGCAGCACGAGGTTGCGACGGTCCCGGGGAGCAAGAAGGAGCCAAGAAACGGCGGGCCTTTGACCAAGCTTGGGCGTGCCGGCGGCGACGCAGTGAAGGGCGCGGCGGCGTGGTCGGGTGGTCGCCGGCGAGGGCGCTGGGGTGCGCCAAATCGCCAGGTCCTTGTGCGCGTGCATCAGACGAACCCATCTGGGCGCAAAAACTGGGGCTTTGCCCCTCGTCAACCAGCACAGGGCCTTCTTGGCCAAGGCGGAGCTCGGGCCGGCGCCATCGGCGGCGGCGAGCAGGGCTCCCGCGGCCGGGCACGGGCGCGTGTGGGTGCGCGCAAATACCGGTGACGAGGCGTGCACGAAACGGCCGTAAAGGCACTGCCTTTCCTCATGCTGCCGCGTGCTTAACGCAAACCGGTCGTGGCGACGGCCATGGCGGCGCGGCGAGCAGAGGGACGGCGTTCCGGCGGTGTATGCGTCTACGTGCGTCAAGGTAGGTGGCGGAGGCGTGCGCGTGTGCTCGGTGAAGGCGGCGGCACCTGCAGAAAAGTCCCAGCACGGCACGAAGGCCGGCTTCACAACGGCGCGAGCGCGGCAGCGCGGCGGCGGTGGCGACGGCGAGCACGCGTCCTCCCTCGGCTCGAAGGCCGGGACATCCACAGATGAGCGGGGGAGCACGTCCTCACCTCGGTGGCCACAGGCCGACGTGCAGACGTCGATGAAGAGGAGCGGAGCGGGGTCATCGGCGAGGAAGAAACGGCAGCGCGGAGCAGAGGTCGCAGGGGAGTCGCGGTACTTGGCTTCCCGGCGTCCCTGGGCTCCCACGGGCGGTTCACCGGCTTCGCGGGGACGGCGGCGAGCTGGCGGTCGACCTCCGGGTCTCCTTCCCCCTTCCCCCTTCTCCTTCTTCTCCGGCGAGCAGAGGCGAGCAGAGGATGGGGACGAGTCCCCGGCGGCTAGGGTTGGGAAGCCTTGGGGGTCGCGGCTACGGCTACTTATAGGCGGGGTGCACCGCGGGGGCACGTGGACGGCTCGGATGCGGCGGCCATGGGCGGCGCGGTGCTGCGGTGGCGCCCGGCGTCAGCTAAAGGGGAAAAAGAGGAGGGTGACGACGGCGACGTCATCGCGACGTCACGGCGGGGTCCAGCTGCCAGCGGCTCGGCGCGGGAGGGTTGGTGGTAACCGGGCCGGCACGCTGGTGGGCTGTGCTGGGCCGAGGCGGGAAAAGAGAGAGGTGGCGCAGTGCTCACAGAAACAGAGAAAGGGGTGGTCCGGTGGACTTCTTGGTTTTGGGCTCGAGGCCCTGCAGTGCTACCTCTCTTTTCCTTTTCTATTCCTTCTCACTCCTTTTCTATTTTAGTTTCAAATTTGAATATAAATTCAAATTTGAAACCCACACAATTAAACTCTAAATAAAACCAAATGAACTCCAAGTTTCTCACACTAACATTTTATATTTCCTAGAGATTTCATTTAATGCAAAAAATAAATCTAGGAATTTTAGGAGAGAAAATGGAAGGCATCCTTAAATAAATTGATAAACACTCAAATAATTCATCGAAAAATTTAAATCCTCATTTTTATTAATTAACATTCCTCAATAAAATTAAGGGATGTTACACTAGTAGCCCAACGACGATCAATAGCAAAAAACCCAGAGTCCAATTTTTGTGCTCGTGCTCTCGAGCAAGACAGATGACAGTGAGAAAATCTCTTGTGCTCCCAACTTCCGAAAGACCAGAAAGGCAGAAGACACTGCCCCTACAACTAAACACCATGCCGCGAGTAGCGAAAATATCACCACCCACAACAAAAAAACACGGTAGTGCAGTCCAATATGCTCTTTGTGCATCCACTAAGAGCTTGTTCGTTTCTATGAGATTCAATCCGGCCGGAAATGATAGATATACCTAGAAAATTATGATAGATATTATAGAGAGCTGGATATATTTCGGATTAAGAATTAATTTACTCGTCATGATAGGTATCAATAAGAGATCGAAGAGCCGGATTGAATCCACACCTCTTGACCAGTGGATTAATTCCGGGTCTCTTGGTGCACATATCATGAGTAAATTAGTTGCCGTTGCCGACCCGAAATAAATCCGGCTCTCATGATTTTCTAGGTATATCTGTCATTTCCGGCCGGATTGAATCCCATAAACACCTAAGGAAGAAAAAGAATGGCCGTCGAGGGAATCAGATCCGGCCGTTGGGTAGCTAGGTCGACATCGTCCCATGGTTTCTGAACAGAAGGAGCGAGATGATGAAGTCCGCCATTTCGTCTCACGCAAAAGCCTCGGTTATTAGCTGAATTTCCAACGCAAGAGATGTTGATCCAGGCGACTCTGTCGGCCCTACACCGCGGTAGCGATTGGTTTCTGGCAAATTTACTATCGGTAGAGTCGTTTTACCAGTCGTTTTATTGATGAGTCGGAGGCGACAAATTTGGTTTCCACTCTTCCAGCTCTGATAAGCGATGCACTACATACATTTTTAATCAGTCCACTAATTCATCATGAATCATCAATCTACTAATTTATTTATCGGTGTCCTGTCAAGGGAAGCACGCAGTATGCCTCTGTTAATAAACTTCAGATGTCACGTCTTTTTGACCGGAGAGACCCAATGGATTTGATAGTACTCCGTATGATGGAGCATAATAAACTACAGTATCCGTCGCTTTCAACTTGACAGCACAGCAGTCTCGACGCCCGGGGAAGAGAGATTCTAGCTACTTGGTGGATTACGGAATCCGATCCGATGGATTCAATTCCGTGGCAACCAAGTCCTCGATCTGGTCCACTCGCCGTTCTTGCAAGGTCAAGCCAAACCATTCCCGCGTGGCCAAGGCCAAGCACTCTGCTCCCCGTTTAGTTTCTTGAAATTTTGATAAAAGTGGTGAAATTTTTGTATTGAGAAGTGTGTTCTGTGAGAGATGATACGATCTGCGATGCGAGAAATTTGGAAACTTTTAGGGAACTAAACAGAGCATCATCAGCAGTATCTTGGAACTCAAGTTTCCCAAACGGAAAAGGTAACAGCGGCACACCCCGTGTACATTCCAACGGCCCAGATCACACGATGGCTCGATGCAACACCCACCTGTCGACGATCCCAGCCGTCGCCCGCCTCTCGTAACGTAAAGCGGAAACCAACAAATTCCGTCGCCCGCCGTGTGACGCATGCCCACGCGCCCCTCGCTGGTGGGCCCGGTATTCGCAAGTGGGCCTCGATAAATAACACTAGTGGGCAGTGACTTGGGTTTAGTCCAAACCCACGATTCCCCCAATCCCCTCCCTCCAGCGCGAGGCACGAGCTCCTCACCGCCCGCTTCGCTGAGGCTTTCCTTTCGCCGGAATCCTAAACCCTAGCGCACCCCCCGCGCGCGCGCGCGCGCGTCGAGAGTCGAGACCACTCGCCGGAGGAGCCGGGGAGGAGATGGGCACCGGGGGAGACGGGGAGAAGGCGGCCCCGGCGCTGCCGCTGGACGCGCTGCTGTCGCTCGGGCTCGACCAGCGCACCGCGGAGAACGCGCTCGTCAACAGCAAGGTCACCGCCAACCTCGCCGCCGTCATAGCCGAGGTGAGGATCGCTTCCCTGTCGAGCTCGCCGTCGCCGGTCTCCGCGGGTGGTTAGTGCCTGCCGTTGATGCGGAATGAATTTAGGGGGTTAATTTAGATTTTAGCTTGTCCCGGCTGTGTGATTTGGTTTCAGAATGATGGTGATGGATGCAGACGTGCGTAATTTTTTTATGCATCTCGTTTATGATTTTTTTTGAATCCGTACTGCCCAATTTGGCTCATTCCAGCTCGATTGTGAACTGTGGCGAGTAATTATGGTTCCTAGTTCTGCAAATCTGCTACCCGCTTTCACGTTTTGTCACAGCAGCACCACCATTTGATCCACGCTTGCTTGCTTGATTTCATCAGTACCGTTTGTGTGATCTGCTTAATGCTTTGCCAAATGTATCTCTAGGCTTGTCTTGCTACATTTAGCATTTCCCCCACCTTTGTTTGGACAATTTTGCAGTCTTTCATGACTTGCTCAGCACAACTGGTCATTTGATACATAGTGTGCCTGGTCAAATTCAGTACGACTCGATTTGATTTAGTATAGGAATTCGGGTACCTTGAATGCTACTAGTTGTTACTGTCACCTTTTTTTCACGAACTTGTCCTAGCATTGATATTGATGTTATCTTGTTATTCTAACAGTTTGCACTGCTAATCTCATTGAAACATGCTGCCTTCCCCATTTAATTAACTGGTCTTACCTGTCAACAACAGGCTGGCATAAAGGAATGTGACAAATCTGTTGGCAATCTCCTGTATGCAGTAAGTACCTAGACCAATGGATCATGAGTAATCTACTAGTTTAGGATTTTTTTTATGTGAAGCTCATAAAGATGAACTTACTTGTGTGAAACAGGTCGCCACTAAGTACCCAACTAATGCACTAGTTCATCGTCCTGTCCTTATTAAATATGTCTTGTCAACAAAGGTATGCGCCCGTTTTTATTTATTAAATTCTGTGAGTTAGTTTTGTCAGTTGCCAACATAGTTTCGATGATGTGAACATGAAATCCCTTTTCAGATAAAGAACCCTGCACAGCTAGATGCTGCTTTGTCATTTCTTACCAATACAGGTCCTGATTCTCTGGATATCGAGAAGTTTGAGGAAGCCTGTGGTGTAGGTATGTTTCCTTTGAATAGCCTGTATTGATATGCTTTTGCAAATTATAATGTACGCTATTCTTAGCTCTTAGAATTTTCTGGTATTGCTACGTGCTTATCTGTTTCTTCTGATATTGACAAAAAAACTTTCTGTTTATACGTTTGCTGATTGAAAGGGTTTGTTGTTATTGTTGCTTTTGCTGCTGCTGCTGCTGCTGCTGCTGCTGCTGCTGCTATAGTTTGCTGATTGAATGCATTTGCCTGTTGAATATGAAAAAAAAGGAAGCTCTTAGACTCGGTCCATTTTATTGGAAACACGGGATGCTAAGACAATAATGACTAAATTGACAAGTTTGACTATTGGAAATGACACTTACTTTTGTTAATAGTTTATTCTCAGTTCATATCACCTAGCCGTTTATAACTAGGCCACAATACTGTGCCTGCAGGTGTGGTTGTTTCTATTGAGGAGATTAAATCAACTGTTACTGATGTTCTTGAGGAGAATATGGATGCTATAAAGGAGCAGCGGTATCACATAAATGGTTTGGCTTCCAATTCAACTTGCATTATAAATTGCAAAGAAGTTTATGATAAAAAATCTGCATTGTGCTAACTGTTTTATATCATATTGAATGCACATATACACTCTTGGTTAGTTTAGTAATTATACTGATGGATGATCATTGGACCTAATCCTTAATCATGTCCTTTTCCTCAGTTGGTACCCTATGCGGACAGGTCAGGAAGAGACACCCATGGGGTGATGCTAAGGCCATAAAGGTGCAAAGCATATATGAAACACAATTGTTTGGGTTGTCTTTTATTTGTTTTGAGCACCAACATATTCTGCTTGTACAGGAGGAGATTGACAAGAGGCTTGCAGAAATACTAGGTCCGAAGACAGAGGCTGACAATATAAAACCAGTGAAAAAGAAGAAGGAAAAACCGGCAAAAGTTGAGGTTGGCAAGCTGATGTGTACTATCCAAGTTTAAAGTAGTGTGATCTGATTTATTGCAGCACTTAGTTATGGTCTCTATGAAATGCAGGAGAAAAAAGTTGCAGTTGCCTCATCTGCCCCACCATCTGAGGAGGAATTAAACCCGTATACTATATTTCCTCAGCCAGAGGAAAACTTTAAGGTTCTGCTCCACTCTTCTCTGACATACAAGTCATAGTTATGACACTCAGGCACCCCCTATAGAGTTTGTTATAGTTTGTTTCTTTTTCTATCACATTAAGGTTTCTTCAGTGATTCTGATTTCTTTGTATGATCTAGGTTCACACAGAAATATTCTTCAGCAATGGGAACATATGGAGAGCGCATAACACAAAGGAAATTTTAGAAAAACATCTGAAGGCAACTGGAGGAAAAGTGATGACCCGTTTTCCACCAGAACCCAACGGATATCTTCATATTGGTCATGCCAAGGTTTTGATAATCTTCTTCAACAATGCATTTCATGGACACCAATTTTTTTAAAAATTGGGGTACATACTTACATGCTTCATCATACAGGCTATGTTTATAGATTTTGGGCTGGCTAAGGAGCGAAATGGTCATTGCTACCTTAGGTAATAATACTTCCATTGGGAATGGTTTCCTCTAGCTAGCTAACCATTTTTAAAAGTGTTCATTCATGGCTGTTGATGATACCTTCAGTATAATTTTACTATAAATACATTGGAAGAGTTCCTTGTCAGCTTTGTCCAAGTTTTCTGTTGTAGATCCTGGAAATTTATGCTTTTCTTGTTTATACGGCATTTTTTTACCCCTACATTACTGTGAGACTTGTGCTCATTTTTGCTTGATTTGTAATTTGATGAAGCCATTGGTGTTGCTTCAGTTCTTTTACATTACCATATTTCACATTTATTTGGACAACAGGTTTGATGACACAAATCCAGAAGCTGAAAAGAAAGAATACATAGATCACATCCAGGAAATCGTCCATTGGATGGGATGGGAGCCCTACAAAGTAACATACACAAGTGACTATTTCCAAGCTTTGTACGATCATGCAGTTGAGTTAATACGGAGAGGGCTAGCCTATGTAGATCACCAGGTACACACCACCTCTCCTGTTCACCATTAGATTAGTGATTAAAGTGCTACCTGTGTCATCATGGGGAATGGATATTGATGTTGAGTCCTTGAGAAATAAAATGCCTGCATGCTGACTTGTGTACTTACCAGACCGCAGAAGAGATCAAGGAGTACAGGGAAAAGAAGATGAATAGTCCATGGAGGGATAGGCCAATTGAAGAGTCGCTGAAATTATTTGAAGACATGAGGCGTGGGTTGATTGCTGAGGGCGCGGCAACTCTCCGAATGAAGCAGGACATGCAGAATGACAACAAAAACATGTCTGACTTAATAGCATACAGAATAAAAGTAAGTATGGTGCTCAACTGAGAATCTAATAATCATAGCACAGAACATCAGAACTCATAGTTTATACACATACAGTTCACCCCACATCCGCATGCTGGCGACAAGTGGTGTATCTATCCAAGCTATGACTATGCTCATTGCATGGTTGATTCTCTTGAAAACATTACACATTCGGTAATTTTCTTTCTTTTTTACCAAATAGTTTTTAGTTGGGTTAACAATAACATGCGAGGGACTAAACATTTTTTTTTCTCATTTGTTAGTTGTGCACACTTGAATTTGATATACGTCGCCCTTCATACTACTGGCTGCTTGTTGCCTTGGGCCTTTATCAGCCATATGTGTGGGAGTATTCAAGGCTAAACATATCAAATACTGTGATGTCTAAAAGAAAGGTAAGTAAATGAAGCTAAACGAGAAGATCAATGCTATGCTAGTTCGTGTTATGATGTATGATCAATAATATCATATCCTTGTCCATTTGTCGTTCTGGTGCAGTTGAATCGTCTTGTGACGGAGAAGTGGGTAGATGGGTGGGATGATCCCCGCTTGTTGACATTGGCAGGACTCCGGCGACGGGGTGTATCAGCAACCGCGATTAATTCGTTTATCCGTGGAATTGGGATAACTAGAAGGTAGAAGTACATGAGTTGCTGTTGTGGAACACTTATAGATATGTTTTGGTCTATCCATAATTACATAATTTTTTATATCCATCATTCTGCTTTATCTGAATGTATTTGTCTTATCTTTTATACAGTGACAATAGCTTAATTCGTGTTGACCGTCTGGAATATCACATCAGGGAAGAGCTTAATAAAACAGCTCCTCGAACGATGGTTGTTTTGCGTCCCCTAAAGGTTGGTGTTCAGGTCTGGTTCTAGATCACTTTGTGTCTTTGTGGTCCATTATTGTTCATTGTGCTACCTTTTTTAAATTTTAGGTTGTAATAACTAACTTGGAAGAAGGAAAAGTAATGAATCTTGACGGGAAAATGTGGCCTGATGCTTCTGATACGGATGCTTCCTCCCACTACAAGGTATCTCTCATTTTTAGTGCATGATATATCATACAAGGACAATATGCCCTTTTTCTCTATATCAACTTAAAATGCTGTGTGAAATGTGCTATAAGAAAACCATAAATTCACTGCCCTGTGGCCTTCAAATCTTCCAGTCATAGATGTATCACATTCTTTCATTCTGCAGGTTCCTTTCTCAAGAACTGTCTACATTGAGAAAACTGATTTTCGCCTCAAGGACTCGAAAGATTACTATGGGCTAGCCCCTGGTAAATCTGTCATGCTAAGGTACTTTTTTTTTTGAGAAGGTTGTTCTGGATCTACTTGCCTATCTATTTCACCTTATCTACAGTAACATGGCATTTGTCCTAAAATTACTAGGTATGCATTCCCCATAAAATGCACAGATGTTATCTACGGTAATAGTCCTGATGATATTGTCGAAATTCGAGCTGAATATGATCCTTTGAAGACTTCCAAGCTTAAGGTAACAGTCCACTGGAATCTCTTCAAATCTGTTTTTTCTTTTATTTGAACATTTTGCAAGTAAGATATAACTAGTTTGCACAATAACAAAAGAAATCTGGATGACTGACTTGGCTTGAAACTGTTACAGGGTGTTCTGCACTGGGTTGCTGAGCCAGCACCTGGTGTCGAACCATTAAAGGTGGAAGTTAGATTGTTCGAGAAATTGTTCATGTCAGAGGTATTGTGCAGCTTACTGTTCTTACTGCTGTTTCAAGTGCTTGTTACACTGAAACTCACCAACATCTTTGCTGCTCTGCATCTAGAATCCTGCTGAATTGGAGGATTGGCTGGGGGATCTTAACCCACACTCAAAAGAGGTGGTAAAGGACGCATATGCTGTACCATCACTTGCTACCGCGGTTCTGGGTGACAAGTTCCAGTTTGAGCGCCTTGGTAATTTCACAACAGAACCTCCGTGTGTATTTGCATCATTCAATGTGTTTTCTCGACTAATCATCCTACTTTGATGTGGATTTCAGGCTACTTTGCGGTGGATACTGACTCCATGCCAGAGAAGCTGGTGTTCAACAGAACAGTTACCCTCCGCGACTCGTTTGGCAAAGCTGGACCCAAGTGACTTCTATAGTTCTATCTAATCTCGAGAGCGCTGGTTTTTTATTGGGTGCAGAGGAGCACCTGAACTATACAGTTTGTGAAGAATATGATAGATGACAACAGTTTAAAGGCCTTTCTCCCTGTAAAATGTGCATGTGACTGCAGTTTGTTTGCTCCGATTGAATCTGATTTTGTACAATCGTATTAGTGCTAGTGTACCCCATTTGTGTTAAAAGCTACATATGCATGATTTGGGCTGTCTGCAATTACATGTACTATCAATCACTGTAAACTGCCATGATTAGTTTAATTGTTAATTGAAGGCTTTCTTTTTGAGACAATTAGTGTGGCAGTTTATAGTGACGTATGTTTGGTGGGGCTTAGGGGCAGAGCCGGAGTATAGATGCTCCACCAAACTACTAGCGTACGAACAAAAGTGTTCGAATTTTGAAACACGGCAATTGCTCGAAAAACTAACAAAAGTGTTCGAATTTTAAAACACGGCACATGCGCTGCGGGATCGAAAAACTTTAAAGGTCAAACACGGCGTGATGACATTGTAGACAAACTGGCATCCTAAGCGGCAAAATGAACCAGATCAGTGACCTTCCTAGAAGGACGGGGCATGCCATCTCACTCCTAAGCAGTCATAAAAATCATCTAGCCTACCATTCTATACCCTAATTCAAAGCTGTACAAAAATCTGGGCAAGGCGTGGGTAAAACGTAAAACGCATCCACGGCCTTGAATCACGCACTCTCTTAATCAGGGCACAATCGAACGTGCCGCGCTGATGCCTGTCGACCGAAGCAGTCTTTCTGCGCTAGCGCAAGAGCTGGTTGATTCTATCGTCAGCAGCTGCCCGAATCCCAATCCCTGTCGAGAAACAAAGATTTCCACGTGAGCCTCCAGCAAAAATGGAATAATTCCATCTATAATTACGTCCAACCGAGAAGGAAAAAAAAGAAGAAGCGAAGTGACAGAACTAACCGGCAACTCCGAGCTGTTGTACCCTATCCTCCTTACTGTTCTTTGCAATCCTTCCTGCACCAACCGAAAATATATAGAGAATCAAACGAATTGGCAAGCACATATATATGAGCAATGCTATTTGAGGCAGTAATGAACAAACGGCACTAAGTATACACGGCACTAAGTAAAAATAAAATCAAGCAAATTTCTTCTACTTGTGTTCTTTCTGACAGCTTTGCATTTGTCAACATTATCTTGGCATGGAGACTAAGTTTGGTACGTGAATGCAGTCGAGAGATTAAAATGTTGTGGGATTATTTAGTGCAGTGATGTCAACAGAATGTACTTGAGAAACAAGTCTAACACAAGGAGATTCCTCTTATTCTTTTCCGCATCCTTTTAACTTTTTTTAATTATGTGCAGTCAAGCTTTTCATAGCAGGAACAAATTGGTCATAGTTCATTTTTAATGGGAAATAAATATTCACCGTACTTTCTAAAGTATCCAAACGATTTTTCTACAATAATATAGGATACATGGCGTAATGAATTCCAAGATGTTGGCACCAGAAATAGGGGAGACATACCACTTGTTCTGGCAGCTTCTCACCCCCTTGTTCTATGAATTTGCAGAGATAATCCACAGCTGTACGTGTATAGTTCTGTGATAAGATATTGTTAGTCATCATGGAAGAAACAGTAAACTTCACTGCACTTTGTTTTATATCATGCATCGAGGAGGAAAGACAATGGAATCCTCTACTTCCACTGTCATACAATAAGTTGAGTCCATTTTCCACAAACAAGAAACTTTACAAGTGCTACTAAAATTTCTAGTGTGAAATTAAAGATTCTATAGATGCTGCTCAAAAAGGTTTATAAATTACCTGTTTTGCTTCAATTAAATCCATCTTACGATCCTGCAGGAACAACAAATAATGTATGCTAAGACAACTGGAAAAGTGAAAAACATGGGTGAATCAAATGCAAGCTCAATTTCTCACCAGACCCACAACTGCATTTTTTATTTTGCTCATGTCTGAACCAAAGCCCTTGATTATCAACTTTGCTCCAGTAACCTGAATGAAGGGGGTGTATGAGATTATTCACAATACAATCGTACACTGAAGACTACCTCCCATCGGTGCATGGATGTCCAAGCTACTCTTGCAGTTTCAAAGGAATGTATAATGTTCCAGGATTACAAAAGTTCAAGAAGTACCTTATCAAAAATTTCGCCAGAAAGCTCCTTCTGCTGCTCCAATTTATCATCCAAGTGCTGAATGCGTTGCGACAAGTGCTTTTTAGCAGCCTGCACAGGTTGCAATAAACAAATTTAGATGATTTGATAATCACATGAGCGATTTAAATAAAATAGGTATACTTTCAAACAAGGCAGCTACAATATCACTTTCAATCCAAGTTGAAGGTGCACTTGATTTAGAAAATAATAGAAAATGCTTAAATGAAGTCAAACTTATTAAGCATGTCCTTTAACCATAAGTTGATGCAAATAACTAATCATACATCTATTTTTTTGAATATAAACTAACTAAGATCAAGGCTTGTTTAAGAATGATGAGGCCTACAAAGCTCCTAAGTAAGCTCCTAAGTAAGTTCAAAAGAATAATATTGCATTTCTTTCTAATTTGTTGAGATAATACTTCATTTAAACCTTAGTTCGGCGTCCAACTAATTTATTAAATACACTTGTGTGGTTCAGTATTCAAGAACCTAAATATGAGACACAAAGAGTACTATTATCTATTCAGAGAGAAATATAGCATCGATTCTATAATAATATTGTGGCACGCCATTATCTATAAGGTTATGTGGCAATCTTCATTCATTCTGAATACAAAGGGAAATGAGATGATGACTTTGTAAGCAGTGGAAGGGAATGCTATTAATACTTACGGCCAGAGAGCCCTGCACTTGTTCTAGATGTTTAGTCATTCTTGCAACAGCATTAGCCATATTGCGCTTGGTGACATACATCAGGCTAGAGAAGGAGATACCCTGAAAGTGTGCAGGTACAGGAGAAATTATGGTTAATCAAACAAGAGCCACTAACTCCAAAAGGCGCTCGACCAGAACAGAATAAGCTCGAGTAACTAAAAAATGGCCCAAAATAATCTATAACATTTTTTGATTGTGTAACTATGTATACCGACAATGACATCATCTAGCTAGTTTTGGATTTTATGAGGCTTCATATAGTTCAACAAAAAAGCACGCAGGACTTCAGAATCAGATCACTATGGCCGAATTAAGCATGAGCCATGTGACAGATAAATGCCACTTGGAAGGAGGCAAAACCGTATCTATTTCCAGTTTTGGCTAAAAGAGAGTAATGGTAACGAGTACATATATCTTATTGAAGCATAGAGGTTGAGGAAATATAAATTTTGGTAAGATAACTGGAATTGCCATTGATTAGGACTTACTTTCCACCACATGTAACAATAGCCGACTGCACCAACAGCCGCAACAGGTAATATCAAAGCTGACCCCCCTGAAAAAGGATAAAATTGAGGGTTTTAATCATGTTTGTCTGTGTACACAGCATAAGCAAAAGGCAAGATCATATTTTTAAAAATAGCTAGTGTGCACAAAATTTATCTATACTCCTGCACAACCCTACCAAATATGCAATGCAGGCTGTTACTTTAACATGTTGGGCATGCTTGCTACCAAATTAGCGATGCAAATACGGAGAATAGCCCAAAACTTAAACAATTAATATGTGTGAAGAATAACTAGTGCGAAGACAATTAGTCGTATTCAATGCATGTTAAGGAAGGATTGGATAGTAAGACAGCAAAACTGAAGTGTGGACTGAAGAAACAATTTCAGCGCAGCAGCTGAGTTTGACAGACCTCCGTTGCCCGTATCCACATGAATAACAGCGTTATTATTGGATAGCTGCCGAACCACTATAGTCAACTTCGCAACTTCCAACGCCAAATCCTAAAACAGATTGGAGCAACAAGCACACACAGGCCAAATATACGGCGTGAGGTGAGATCGATCATCGATCAATAATGGAACACTGCATTGTAGATTCACAAGCATAGCGTTGCGCAATGCGCGCGACTTACATTGCTGGCGCTGCCGGCGTCGGCGGCCGACCCCGCCGCGTTCGCCGCTTTATAAGACCTCTGCGAGACCACAGGCAGCACACGGATCAGGATTCAGCTCACAGAGCATGGGGCGAGAGAAATAACGAACCACACCAAAAGATCATCAGGATCGATCGGGAAGCAGCCCGTGATCAGTAACCGCACGCACGCACCTGAAGCTCGTCGAGGATCTCGGCGACTTTTGATTTGGGGATTTGAGACCCTCCGACCAACCCTGCACGATCCAACAGGAAGGAAAAAAAAGTAAGGGGAAAAGCAGAGCAAGCGGAGCGGATACGAAAGCGACGGATCGAGAAGCGCCGAGGGCTTAACGCGGCGGCGGCGGCGGCGCGGCGCGATGAAACCACCGGCGTGTACGGATGGCGTTACGTACCGACGCCGATGAGGAAGGCGTATCGGGTGAAGTGCATGCCGACCTGCGCAATCGCCATTGCGCTGCCTCTGCCGCGGGTGGTTGGGGCGACGACGAAGCGGTAGGGGGAGGAAGAGGAACTAACTGATGCTAAACCCTAGCCTGCTTGGGCAGGGGGTTTAAGGCGCCGCACGTTTTATTTTATCGAGGGGAAGTCGAACGTGTTCATCCCGGGGAGCTAGTGGTTGCCCTGTCGGCTCGATCACATTTTGTACAGCGAGGGAACGCACGGCACGTGTCCAACATGGGCTCGCGGTCAGGTCGTCCGTGGTCACGTCGTGATTTGGTTCAAATTCCTCTTTGCATACTCCGTATTAGAACTCTTCCGTGTCCTATCTAGGCACGAACTAGATTCCTATTTAGATCCTTGTGAAAACTTTTCATCAAATCGAATGTTTAGACACTACTAACTAGATTAATTACAAAACTTATTAAACAATTGGAGTGTAATTCACAAAACTAATCTATTAAATCTAATTAATGCAATAAACATAAACTATTCACGAGTTAATTAGATTTAATCTATTCACTTACTAATCATGAATTAATTAGATTTAATAGATTCACCTTATGATTTGCAATCCATCTGTATTTTGTAATTACTCCCTCCGTCCCATAAAGAGTGCAATTTTAGTTTTTGAAAAAAATCCCACAAAAAGTGCAATCCTAGAAAATAGATCTAATTACCTACCTAATTAAGTTGTTAGATCTGATTTGCATGTCAAAATGAGGGTATTAGAGTCTTTTCATACCACAACTAATCTGTCCTAAAAAATCTAGAATTGCACTCTTTATAGGACGGAGGAAGTAATCGATATCCAATACTCAGTTAGTGTCAAACATCACAAGTGCAAATGAAAAGTTTTCCACTGTCCTCTAAAAAGGGCTTAAGTAGGTACTTTCGCCACCGAGTCCATGCTAATAACTAACCGTCTGATTAAAAGGTTAGGAAATGCAGAAGCTTTGAAACAAAAACAACTCTCATAAACCAGATATTAAGGTTTTACAGAAAACTCCACGAAACGCCTCTCAGCAATGCTCCAGGCAAGTAGTGCCGCTAGCATACACAGTATAGCAATTTCACCTGATGGCAACAACTGCCGTTTACATATATCGCTAGATTCATTCCGTGCCCAATATACCAGATCAAGGGCTGAGATAATTTCAGGCGACAACCTGCCCCGACACTCAGTGATTTCCTCCCATGTCTCAGGCGCAGTAGGGTGACTCTAGTCAGACTCATTGCCGGAATCCACATCAACTGGCGCTTCACCACGATAGACAGCGGATTCCTTTTCATAGCGTTTCTTGTCAACCTGGGCCTGCTGAATATAAGGCTGCTTGTCTTCGCCTGCTCATGACAAGGTACGAGGAGATTACAAACACATAAATTATATATATATTTAGCTGTAAACATAACAGGAAAGACCCCACAATACACCTCACAGATGAATAGGTGCTGGTATTATTACTCAAAGTGAATATAATGGAGAATGGTATAGAATATTACTTGACATCTTTTGCCACATCTCCCCAAGCTTCTTCGCTATCTCAGTCGTAGGCAAATCCGGGTTGCTGCTCTTCATGTTCTGCATCATGAAAATAAACTCTAAACTCCAGCTTCAAGATCAGATATCTAGCATCTATGGATAGTAAGTTTCTAGTATTGGAAGGTTTCTGTCACAAATATCTTATAAACAAAGAATGTACATGTTTCAGTAACCTGCTATGTTGTCAACTGTTTCTTAAAAACAGCCCTAGCTAAACTGCATCACCCTTGCCAAAGTTATGTACTATCTACCATGCTGGGAATTATTATTAATCAAAGGAACTTACTCCTCGCTCAGCCATTGAGAAATACATGAACGGCGTCATTGCTCTTTTCGGAGCATTAGGATCTTTTTTCTTCTTTGCCTTTTTCTTCTCTGGACCATCCTCATCCCTGCCCTTAGGTTTCCTTTTCTGAACAGGCTTTGAACTGCTTGCTTCCTTCTTGGATGATTTCTGGGATAAAAACAATTGCACATTACCACAATGGCTTCACACTTCAGCCTTGCTACAGGCCTACAGCAACAATAACTTACCTCTTTTTCACCACCGCTGTCACTAGCATCTGAATCCTCATCACCAGAATCATCAGTAGGAGATCCACTGTCATCCTTATCTGCGACAAAATCTTCATCCTAGCATGAAGATAAAGAATAAGCACATGGAAGGGCTCAGTAACAAGATTAACAAGTCAGCGTCAACCAAAACAGGGCACAATACCTCTTCATCACTTTCCTCATCCCCAGCCTGATTTTTAATGCGCTCTAGATGCGGGTCAACAGCATCATCATCAGTGTCCCTTAGAACATCTGTAACTACACTCGCACCTTGACCATCTCCTCCAAGGTTCATTATTTTTATGTTCTTTCCACTAAAAAGAAACAACACATAAGTTTTCTGTACAACAAGATAGATGACGAAGCCAATAAAAAGGAAACATACTTGATGAAGTTGAAGAGGTTGTGGTATTCATTCCTTTGAATATTTCTGAAGAGATGCTCTTGGTCATTTTTCAGTTTGACAAGGAGATCAAAATAGTGAGATGATATACTGGCACCCCCAGCACCATGACGTTCAAATTCGACGAATTCAATCTGTATTTAGTATGTAACGGGCATGAGCATCAGTTACTGTGGTTGGACACTCAGCAATGCATGAAAGCATGATTACTAGTTTCAACAACAAATATAAAATGGTACCTCCTCATGCAGAATGAGTGTAGGAGGCTTTGGCAGAAAGAAGAAACCCTTTTCAAGTGGATACAACAGTCCATCTTCAGCTTTGAGTGAAGATTTAACTGCATATCCATCTTGGCAACTTCTGAAAGTACCTGGTCTTGTGACCTTAGCACCAGATAGCCCACGAAGGACTTTGGTAAATACCTCATGTACTAGACCCTATGGATAAATAAAAACCAGTGTAAGAAAAGGATAAATTTAACACTCAGGTGTTGTTACCAGTAAGCATCAATTGCATACTTGTCAAAAAAAAAACAACTATGACTGAACCTGGCATACAATAGATAATCAAGCCTTAATTGAGACCTAATGACATGAGGATTACATAGAACTAGGCTCTGTAACGGTAACCTCATAACCCAGTAGATGAAAAATTGGCTAAATAACAAATTCAAGGATTTCTGAGGGAGGGGGTGAGGGCAAAGATGGTGGAGCCTGAATTGACCAAGAAAACACATTGACAAAAAAACATGCCAATGCACTGTATAAAAGCAGCAGACCATAGAATTTCAGAATATCAATATTCACCCTTCGACCATCCATCTGTTCGAAACCTTCTCCATTCAATACTTTTCTACATTCATACATACTGCAACCAATAATTAAACCAACTCCCTCCACATCTAAAATAGTATGATTTTAAACTACTTCAAGGAGAGGCAGCATCTCTTATAGTGCCCAATGGCTTGATAATTTCATAAAACTCAGATCATAAATTGCATATTAGCATGAAAAACATTTGGAATAAATACACTCAGTCCCTCGTAAGTTGATATTATAAGAATTATTTTTATATGGAGAGGGTAGGGGGAAGAGTAGTTCTTTTTCTCAATTTTTTTCTGATTTTTTTCCAAGTTATCAACAACACCATATAATGAACAAATACTGAACAAGAAGAAGGTAAGCTTAAGAAGATATGAGCATAGTTTGTTTCAAAATGATGCAGCGCCATTCTGTCAACTACAAGGGGCTGTTCCTAATTTCCTATGACAACACATTGCTTATAGATAGGATCAAATACAAAGAGTAATTAAGTGCTTGGTCAGCCTAACTTAAAGTTGATCAGCTCAAAATAAAAAAATATGTTTGACAAAGGCGAAATGTAATTTATAAAGAAAGCATAAAAGGAATGACGCAATATGCTAATTAGCTCACGGGTGACTGTATACAACATCTGTTAACAGCATACATAATGCTTGAGATGGAGCTCTCCGAGCTCAGAAACTTTTGACTTTTTTTTTGAAACTGTACAGCGGGGGAGGCCCCCCACTGTGAACTTTCGACATGTGCCTTTTATGATTGTATCTTACAATCTAGATTTCATATTTTAACTGGAATGGATCAAGTCAACAAGTAAGCAGTATTCTTCTAAAGTAACAGATACCTCACCTTGTAAGATTCCTCAAGCCTGTCTTTGTATTTGTCAGCCAGAACCTCTTTACTCAATGCCAGATCCTTTTCAACTACTGCCTCCGTCTCAAACTGTTAAGGGACACGGGAACAAATTAGTCTATTCAAAACAAATCTGAGACCAAATGGTAATAAACTGCAAACAACTAAATATTATGAAAAATAATTACAGTACAATACCTGAATAACAATGTGAGGATACAATGTTTGTCCTTTACGGATTGGTGGATCAAGAGTGATAACAACAAATGTATGAGGATTGTTTGACTGCAAAATTCAATCATGCAATGAGTTTAGTTTAGCTACATGTCAATGTGCAATATTTTGCACAGCACAACACAGGACACAAGAACAGAACCTTAGGCAACAGAAAGAGGCGAACAATGCTGCTGTATTGGATTTTAAAATCATTAGCTTGCCCTTGGAGTCGTAGAAATGACAGATGAAGCTCAACACTATAACGTCCTCTGCATTGACAAAAAAAAAAGAAAGATATTAGCTTCTCATGGAAAATATGAGACACATCATCCTGAACAAGTCATCTTGTGTTTCTCATAAGATAGAAGGCTCATATTCCACCTTGGTGTAAGAATCGCAATTCCTTCAAAGGTGACAGCGGGCTCTTCAGAGGAACCAACATCAGCAAATTTCAATATAGTCTCCCATAAAATCTACAGAAAAAGGAAATTTCAGTGGTTAGTATCTACAACTTCAATGTGCTCCATTTACACAGTAAGCGAACTTACATGAGCCGGAGGGCGATTCTCATCCCCGACAAACTGAGTATTTGAAGTAGGCACATGGAAACTTAAATCCATGAGCGAATCTTTCTACAACCATGAAGGATTAAAACGTTAGCACAATACTTGATAATGTATACATGATGAGTAAGAAAATGACAGTAATACCACAAACAATGAAACAATACAGTATTGCATTACAATTAGAAAACATGAGTGCATCCACTACAACTACTACAAACCTCATTGGCCCCAGTAGTATCGTCAACATGAAACTCTAAGAGAACATCTGTTTTTCCTTGCATCTGGGTTTGTGCAACATCTGGTAGAGACACTTCAAATGCTTGCTTTGAACCAACCATAAAGCTAAGCATGTTTCCTACAAAGAAAGGGTTGCATACATTAAAATAGAATTGAACAAATGTTAAATTAAAATCAAACTGAACAAATGTTAAAATAAATTAAAATATCACCCAATTACCATCTATATCAATCCCTCCCCAATTGTGTCCACTAACAGAAAGCTGCTTTTCATCTGGTGTGACACCCATATTCTTTTGTATGAAGTTGGTCAAACTGCTTACATCCTATGCAAGAAAGAACAATATATTTATCAGGCAACAATAAGAGGCATATGTTAAACGTCACCTGTGATATTTACTGACAAGTAAAAGCATACTCGCAGATAATTGACAATACTTGAAGACAAATAATCTAAGGACAACCTAATAACTGTGGAATATATAACTGTACACTTATAATCTGCGAATAACACAGCACTAGTCCAAACATTATACTGTGCACGCAAAATCCTGAAGATTATTTCTTGAGAATTTCCATAGGTATTTTCTTAACTACATGACATACTGTATGTACAAAAGAATAAAAGATAGCATATTCTGCAAGACTCCTGTGAGATAGGCATACTAAGTGGCACGAATGAATACAGCAAACAATTTACTTGTTCAACATAATTTGAACCAGTAGTGTTTGCTTTATTAGTGGATAAATCTAGAATGGCTCAGGTTTTACAATTGATACACGATGACTATATACCAAAGTAAGATAGGACATGTAGCAAGACTGAAATTATCCAAGATCTATGCAAAATTAGTTTCACAGAGAATTAGCTTGATCCATTTCATATGCCATAATAAGAAGAAAAATCTTGTCAGTAATGTGGATTGACAAAAGGAATACTAAAAAACTGAACAAAGTAAGTGCTACTTTTTACATCAAACCAATGTATTCTAATTTTACCCAAAGATTGTATCTGGATTCGAGAGGGTTATAAATGAACGATTCTCATGATTGCAGCAGGCTATTCATTTCAAATACCAACATCATTAGTATTAAAAGAGAAAGGAAACCTGTTCGCGGAAGCCAATAAACCTGTAGAACAGGCCATCTTTAATCCTGACCCCAAGTTGATATGCTCTGGGTACTTTCATCCACGTAACTGAGGTTACATCAGCTTTGTCAATCTCAATGGTCTTTCCTCCACCTTGTCTCTTCCATGCAAGTCCACCTGAATGCACTTTAAACTGACCAGGGTTCTGCGTAGATGCAAGAATCATGACAGTATGTCAATATCCTGAACATTCACAAAACATATCAAGAACAAACACAGGTGTACAAACAGTAATCTTAAGGTTCACAAATACAAGTATAACAAAGGTGGTTAGGTGTCAATACCGGATCATCTTCTAATGCATGAGTGGTACAAGCATTGCAAGTATTATCAAATCTTGGTTAGGGCAAGCATGGGTATATATACATTTAGATGAGTGTACAAACTATATTGGCAACAGGGCAAACATTGATCGTGCATAAATGGAAAAAAAAATTATAAACACAGAATCTAGCACAGTGTGTGTGATTTCTTTTTATGGGGTGTGCATTCTGCTTGTAAGCTTCAAAAACACAGGACCGATTTGCAATTCATTTCCAACCGTTAGTTATTGACGTTCTCATATTCTGCAACTGCAGACCTGAGAGGTGTTTCTTAACTCCCAAAACCACCATATAAATCTATAGTTTCGCCTAGAAACCTCAGCACAAATTGGGTCATACCCAAGCCAAAAAAACGAAATCCAACAAACCACAGGAGGAAACACCCTCCAAAGGAAGCGTTGGATTCAACCAAATGGAGCAGAATAAAACAAAAGGCGAGCAAAATTTAGCCTAAAATGCAGCGCAAACCCTAAACCCGACCAATACGCAGCCGCAAGTAATCGTCGGGATTTTTTTTTAGCCAACAAGTTCAAATCAAAAGCTAATTAGAGCGTCGCCAGCGACGACGTCATCTCGCGATAACCTTTGTTTTGGAACGAAACCCTAGAACCAAGCAAACGACGTTGGCGGCGGAGGAGCTCACCGTGCCGCCGCGGCCCCCAAGGAGGATGTTGTTGAAGTGGTGGCCGTCCGTCATCTCCACCGACGAGGCGCCTGCGGCCGCCGCTTGTTATCTCGCGCGCGCCGCCTCACCCTTGAGCTCCGCTTCTCCGGCGTCGGTAGAAGAGGGGAGAGGGGCGCGCGGCGCAGCGAGAGGAGTGCTTATAGAGCCACGACGAAATTTCTCGCCCTCTCACCGACAAGCATACCCCACCTGTCAGAGGCCTCGCTTTGGCCCGGCTATCAAAGACAGGCCCACATGTCAGTCCGGGCGTGCTCGGTTTCTCCTCCTCGTCTCGTACCTTCGCTTCTCCACTTCTCTCCCCGTCCCCCTCGCGGTTTTGCGCATCTCTCTGTCTGCGCTCGTGGTGCTCGGCCATGGCGGACTACCACTTCGTGTACAAGGACGTGGAGGGGGCGACCACGCAGTGGGACGACATCCAGCGCCGCCTGGGGAACCTACCCCCGAAGCCGGAGCCCTTCAAGCCGCCGGCTTTCGCCCCCAAGGTCGAGGCCGACGAGCAGCCCAAGTCCAAGGAATGGCTCGACGCGCGCGAGCCCGAGGAGCTCGAGGAACTCGAGGACGACCTGGACGATGACCGCTTCCTGGAGCAGTACAGGTAGCCCATCCCCTCTCTTTGGACTTGATCCGGTCTGCTTTCAGATTGCTGATCCGTGATGGTGTCTTTTTTTCTTTTCTGTTCTTGGCTGCATCTTGAGATGCTCCAGTGCCTGCAGCGTTTGATTTGATCTGATTCGCATGGTTAAACGGTATAATTGGTGTGCTTCCGATAGTAATATGATATCTTTCCAGTTTCCATTGCTGATCTGGATCCGGTGCAGTACTACTGGGTTTTGGATTGTTCATTGCGTTTTGTGATTGGTTTGGTATAAGTTTTGGATTGTTCATTACGTTTTGTGATTGGTTTGGTATAAGTGGGAATTTATTCTGGCGATTCATTTGATGCTTGCAGGAAGATGAGACTTGCAGAGCTCAGGGACGCAGCAAAAGCCGCGCGATTTGGCAGTATAGTGCCAATTACCGGATCGGACTTCGTGCGTGAGGTGTCTCAGGCGCCATCAGATGTCTGGGTTGTGGTCTTCCTCTTCAAGGACGGGTAACTAAAATTCATTCAGTTTACTGCAGCCCTTGACGTGATATGCCAACAAATAACTATTTATGGTTCATTCACCAAATTGAAATTGGAGCAGATAGAACTGAATTCTGATTGACTGCACTGTATCTATTTGTGTTGGTTGTCTATGGCAAATTGCCTAAAAATCTAGGACCATGAGTTATGGCTATGGCTGACTGTAGGATGGGAATTCTACATCCTTGTTCTGTGCCTCATAGCCAGAGATTTCGTGATAGGTTCTAGCAGTTCATGACATTTACTTAGCAAATGTTCCCAAATGTGTTCCTTTACCATTTTTTATCAGACTTATTTGTTATGTTGATTTTGTCCCCTTTAAGTTGCGATGTAATTAGTGGTATGAACTCTTGGTTCACTCCTCTTTCCTGGAAACATTGATTCAAAGTTGTAGGTTTGTAGCTAATTTGCTAACTATCATATTCTTTCAGCATGGAGGGTCTTCCATGAATCTAGTGTGCTCTTTTCTGTGGGCTGTTTAGTGGTTCAAAAAGGTCTTCCGTTCTTCACATCTAAATCATACAGATATGACGAATCTAATTTGCTAACTGGATTCATTAGAATGTAATGGACTTGAACTCCATACGATCTGATGCATGATTTCTTTTAGTAATTTTTTTCTCTTATCAAATTGTATAAAATCTGATGGCAGGATACCAGAATGTGGGTTGCTTCAGAATTGTCTGGAAGAATTGGCTACGAGATACCCAGCGACAAAATTCGTTAAAATTATCTCCACAGACTGCATTCCCAACTACCCAGATATAAATGTTCCTACAATATTGGTGTATAACAACAGTGCTGTCAAAGGGACTTATGTTGGTCTGCAGAAGTTCGGTGGCAAGAGATGCACACCTGAATGTAAGTTATTACACAGTAAAATTTGTATCCAATATCTGGTTTCCTACATTCCCTTATGCCTTCATTGATTCCAGTTGCCCCAGTTCTGTGCTGTTGGTTTGGACTTCTCTTTAGGGCATACAATATTTGTCAATGGAACATGCTTATTTAGCGCACCAATCAGCTTCTTTTGGATTATATTATCTGAACTTCCTTGACTTGAACAAAATATTTGACCTTCATGTGACATGTTTTAAACTTGAAAGTACACAATTTGTTGTGACATGCATGCCTGCAGTGCATACACCTCCAGACCCAGTCCTGATGTATTTTTCTGTTGTTCATGTGTCATAGTTAGATGGTGTTTGTCTAAAACTTTAACATGGCATCCACATTTATACATTACTTGTTAGCATATAGTTGATCCTTTTGCTGTAATTAGGAATCAGATAATATATCATTCACTTGTTGGGTGACAATCTTTCTTTCACTGCATCATGATTCCTAGAAACGTTCCATTTCCATACAGATGTTCCATCTACTTGTGCTTTTACACTAAATTGTTATGTTCCTTTCAGCTGTTGCATTAGCCCTTTGCCAGTCAGACCCGGTACTGAATGATGGGCACAGCGGTGGTGATTCATCCCGAGACAATGTCATAGAAGGTGTTCGCCGGAAGTTCATAGAGAAGGTTGTGGCCCAGCATGAACAGCGGGAGGAAGAGGATAGCGACTAAGCTTATACTGTTTGTGTTAGTTTGTCTCAGCTGGCAGGTCCTGTTTGGTTCCACTGTTTACTGATCTTTATGTGGTTGTGTGGATGAATTTTATCGCATTTTACTGATTTTGTCTCGTTTGCTGATCTGTGCCTGGTTTGGTGGGTAGAGTGAAAGATCTGTGAATTGGGGGCAGTAAAATCTTTGTGTGAGTAAACCTTTGAGATGTAACATTACTCTTTTTTGAGAGATCAGATATGATTATGGCAGTTGTATAATTGCATGGGAAGTTCCACCCAACCTGAATCCGTAGCATTTGAATATCCAAACAATATTTCTCAACAAACATAACGTCTTGCCTTAAATTAACTGTTTCATATATATGCTTCAGTGTAAGGAGGACTGGTTAACTGTTTCATATCCAGACAATATGTATCCAAATTAAGAAAGTTTGTGACGTGGCATGTTAACAATCTAAGTTCTAGGGACTGAACCGGTTATCAGGATCTATGCAAATTGCAGAAGATTGTGTTGAGGTGAACAGGTAGATGTAGCGTCTTTCCAATAACATGTCCAAATTTTTGGAATAATTCAACAGATTTTGCAAGTGGTTCCTGTTGTTACGTGCTTGTTTAACCAGGTCTCATTTCAGTCATTTGATAAATTTACTTGCAAGATAATTAGGTAATTCAGTATAAGAGAGTTTGGCTGTGATGATGAGTAAAAATTATCTACAACTGGTTGGAGGGATTTTTTTATTGATTCCAGCAACAGTATTATCTAATATTATTATAGGTTTGTGGCTGGGAGGAAAATAATTAGATGACCAAAGTTTTAATAAGAATGGATTTGATATTTTGATGAAGCTAGATCCCCTTTCTTTTGCAAACATTTAATGAGTATAGACGGATGATAATGGGCTTAATAGCTTCCATTTCCATATGTTAAGAACTGCGTGAAACATTGACACATGACTGTACTAGGGTGATTGCGGTGGGAGGAAAATGATTGGATGGGTGAAGTTTGTCATGGTTACTGATGTTTTCTGCTTGTATTGGTAAAATTCTGACTTTTTTTTCTCGTTGTATGAGTGAAAGTTGTCTCAGATTACTGATCTTTTTTTGGTTACTGAAGATTGTATGTACAAGTTGTGTCATAAATTAGTACTCTTGTTTGAAAAAGGAATTACTGCATTTGTGTATGAAGAAGGGTCCATCCAAACTCCAAAATTTGAGATAACATTTCATCAAGCAAAATCCGGTGCGAATATAGTCCATTCTGTCGACATTACATCACAATTACTTTACAATTCTAGGCAAGGAATTTATGTGCCGCATAGGGGAAAGAAACTGATGCGTTCAAGAGCGATTCATGTTAAGCTATGGCTGCCTGGCTCACGGAGCCCTTGGGCGCGTCCTGGCGCGAGCGAAGATGATGACCGCGCTGACGAGGATCCACGGCGGGAAGATCCCGTTGATCACCCTCGACGACCGCAGCGACTCCGGCACACCATTCACCGCCACCGCCGCCATCACCGCGGGCACCAGCAGGCCGGCGACGATCACCGACACCGGCTTCGTCCACGACTCCTACAGCAACGAAAGGGGAAGCAAGCTGTGGGCTCCGGGATAGCCCATATACCTCGATGTGTAAACCGCAAAAAAAAAAGAAAAGAAAAGAAAAGAAAGGTCACCGGACCTTGGGCTCGCCGTCGAGGGCGATGGCGGCGCCGTCGCGGAAGGGCAGCGCGGAGTAGCCGGCGGCCGGGTCGCACCTGATCCGGAGGCCGCGGCGGGATCCCTCGGGCTTGAAGGCGTAGAGCGCCCGGAGGCCGTGGCTGGCCTGGATGCGGCGCACGTCGAGGCGGTCGCGGCGAGGGCCCGCCAGGTCCGACCGGAAGATCGCCACCGGGCCGGCGCCCCGCCGGTACAGACGCACCTCCACAAACGGCTCGCCCCGCCTGGAGCTCCGCTCGAGCAGCGGCGCCGCCAGCGATTCGCCTTCCACGGGCGCCATCAACCAATCGCCCCTGCTCCTGATCTCTTGAGCTTACTACTAGTGACAAGCCTCTACCAGAAGTGGCGTCGATGTGCCGATCTAGTGGAGTGTTAAGATAGCTTTTCGACTGAACGTGATGTTTTGAATAAAAAATTCTCACATCTTAGTTCAAAACTGATCTAAATTCTCACATCTTAGCTCATAATTGATCTAGGACGCCTTTCTTAGGTTCGATCTCGTTCGTGAAATATGATATTCTACCAAACCTTTCTTAGGTTCCTTCGTCCATATGCACACAGAAGACACAAGTTCATATAAAGTGTTGGCACAATGGTAGATTAATTGATGAGTTTGTATTCCAGATCCAGCACAGGGTAAAAGTCGGGACGGGACAATCCCCACCGGTCCAGCCAAGATTGAGAGACACACGGCAAAGCTCATACAGGAGAACAGTCACAGCTGAATTCGGCTGTTTTTAGTTACAAGCACAAGCAGCATTTTGGTATGTAACGGACAGACGCGGTGAGCTGTGCGATGCAATGCATCAGTCTGCTGTCCAGCTCTGCTCCACAACCTCCCGCACCTTGCGGTTGTACTCTCGCTTGTTCTCGCTGAACATGCGGGCAGCTTCCGAGTTAGCAGGCGAATTCGGGTTTGGATCACACAGCAACGACTGCAAAATGGCACACCCTCAGGTTTGTCACACAGTGTACCATCAACATAGATGGTTTTAGCTCAAAAGAAGAAGATATTTATAGTTTAGAAAAGTCATAAGGTGTCATAAGGGTCAACATAAACAGAACCAACATGTCGGATCAGCAAAGGCATGCACATTCATAAGTAAACGAAAATGTGTGCTTAAAACAACATACTAACTTCCATCTTAGAAGAGTTTAGTGGCTGAAAGTTCACATCACATTGAAGGAGTATCAAATATGGAGTATGTTCCAAATCTAAACTTTGTAGCAGCCTATGGATTGCAATGTTTAAATGTTACAAGAAAAAGACACAGATATTGGAAAACAAATAATCTGGGCTGCTAAGAAATAAAAGATTTCTTGTATGGTGTACCTGAATGGATGTAAGTATGGCAGCTACATCATATATTGGGCTCCACTGATTCTGCAGGATATCTAAGCATATGCTGCCATCAGCATAAACTGCACACCGTAAAGAAAGTATGCCATTTAAGTGGAGATTATAAGATAATATTATCCATAGACCATAGCAGATATATCAGCATCCAGCAGAAGTCAAGAGCAGAAACAAAGGCATACATGCGCTCCAAATATACTGCACATGCAGCAACATGCTTTACAGATGCAGGTGTGGTTATTGTAAAATCATAGCTATTCACAGCACAAATGCACATCTAGAAAGAGGATAATGAAGAAGCACAGAACATTTGTCAATATACTGAGGCAGTGAGGCTCTCACATGTCTCAGTGCTCAGAACATGTGAAACCTGGAAAAAACTAGATGCCTTGAAATTGGGAATAGTAAAACAGATACTGGGATGAAATCATATCTAACTGTTTGCCTGAGCACCCATGTATTACATATATCAGAAAAGAGAACTTACTGTTAGGATGAAACATCCGAGAAACAAATCGCACAGTTGGTGGCTTGTTTGGATATTCTTCAGTAAACTGAAGAGTCATCTTGAACGTACCTGACAATAAAACAGCATATCAGTGAAAGGAGAGGAGTTAAACTAGTAAGCACAAAAAACACAAGCAAAGATATCATGATCTAAGAGTGATGGTGTGAGTCACTGTATGTGATTAGAACCATTTCCAATTTAAACTTCACCAATCTATGGACCAACTGCATATGACCAGTTGATTCCAAATGGTAACGTTTTGACTTTGCAAACTTTGAGAAATACTACTATACAAATTTACATATAAGCCATAAGCAATTAGCACCACAAGAAAGAAACCAAAATAAATTGACAAACTGCACACAGACGGAACATTATCTTCCAATAGAGGGTGCATTACAGGATAGGTACAAATGCCAGGACATTTTGGTGTGGTGTATCCGCTGTCTTCTACTGAAGTAGCCACATTACAACAATGATGACAAGGGGACAAAAATGTAGCTATTGATTACCTCCATTAAGATAGAATAGATATTACATTTCCCTTTTGGCACAAGATTCATTCCCTAATTATATGTTTTTAATCAAGACCCCATAAGAAAAAAGTTATATTTTCGATAGGTTTAAAAGTAACTTTGTTGGCTACTATTGTTGTATGCTTTAGAAGTTAACTTGATACCTTTTTCAACTTATCAAGACTACACCACACTGATATCAGCATGTTACCTCATGAATTTCCACTGAAACTGTACTCAGTCTCATTTCAGCTCGATTTTTTATTCTAGTGTGCCGTGCATTTGACAGTAAGATTATTAAACTCGCACAATTGCAAATTTATTTCTGCTAGCAACCAATAAATGGATCCTTCCTATTAGTGGATTAGCACATTCCATATCACAGTATCTTATTAGTAAGTTAAGCGTTACGCTGTGCATGTCACCAGAAGCACTTCAGCACACAATAAGTTTGTCGTGGTCAAAGAATACCAGTAACGCAAAAGGAATGAAGCATAGATACTCAATCCATAACGGCAATTCAGATCAACTAACCTCCATCCCATGGAGTATCGTCAGGGCTGTAAATGAAACCAACATATACAAAGACGTTGTCAAATTGCAGGCCCAAACTAATAAAGGGGAAAGACAGGGTTCTGCATCATCATACCCGAAGATCACAGCATTCCACAGCAGTATGTTGCTGTCCTGCGGGGCGCCACTTATGCCCGCCGGAGGGTCCTGCATCAGCCGCTTGAAATCCCTCATCAACCGCTTCCTCGCGGGAGTCGACATCCTCGGATGCCTCTGCATATCACAACACAGGTATCTCTACGTGAGCCAAAGGATCGTACAAATCCATCACCGATCCACCACCACCACCGCGCCCCAATCCCATACAAAAACCAGATGCGGAATTAACAACCCAAACGAGAATTGGGGGAAAACCACTAGAGCTGTTAGCACTCCCACCCGCACAGGGAACAAGCCCGCAACAAAATCGATGGGATCGAACCCCAACTAGCCAGGACGACGTCGGATTTGAGAAATCGCGGGAAAGAAAGATTCTTCGGAGCTTACTTACCAGGGAAAGAAGAAATCAATCCAGGACCGGTAGATGGATGGATCTCCAGTCCACACTCGTGAGAGGAGGGAGGTAGGAGGAGCCCCGGAACGCGTGAGCTCGCCGAGAGGGCGATGTAGTGATGTCCGATGAACGGACTGGGCAGAACTCAGAATAAAGGAGCGACTGGTGTTATTAATTTTTTCTGGGGTTTTTAGTGAATTTATGCTTTCTAGTTTTGTTTTGGAACGCGAGGAACAAAACTTGATCGGGGTTTTTCTATAATTTTACCAGCCGATTTTTGGTCACCCACTGGGCTAATTCTCGAGGCCTTCTTCTGGGCCGTCGAAGCAATAATGCCCAACACATTGGGCTGCATGTGCCAGTAGGCCGCTCAAGCAATGGGCCACAGTGCTCTGCATGCACAAGATGACTTCTGCACCCTGTTCGGCCTGCTGGTTACCAGCACCAGCGCTACAGTGACCATGTAGCTACAGTAACACCGCCCCGTGTCAGACTCTCGTTACTTGGATCTCTACCGTACCACTTTGCTACAGTAACCATGTAGCTACAGTACTATCCGCCGCAGTACTTTTCTCTCACAATAAACCATCCATCTACCCTCCAACCAGCAGGCCGAACAGGCTACTGACCGTCTGACGCGTACCGGCAATACCTCCCCGGCTTCGGCGGCGCCTCCGATCCGGTTAGGTCAGAGTGGAGGACACCGGAGAGGAGTCCACGAGCTCCGGCGGGGAGATCAACTCTAGGTACGCACGTGTGTACGTGCTGCTTCTTCCTCAATTCGATTTCGAATATCCTACTAGCACGACTAGAACAATCGTCGTACCACCGCCCAGCTGCCTGCCACGCCGCCGCCAGCAGCCTGGCCGGCAGCAAAGCCTAGCGGCGTCGCCAGCCGCCGCTGCCGCGCCAAGCAGCCGCCGGAGACAAGAAGAGGAGAGAGGGGGCACCTCGGTGGCGCAGCACACCACCTCAGCCACCCCTACCACCGCCTCCACCGCCGGCGAACCGAAGCGACGCTACCAACCACGAACTGTCGCACCGCCACCGCGTGCTCGGCCGTCGGAGCGCGCAGATCCGGGCTCGGGGGTGCCAGATCAGCCCGCCCGGGCGGCGGATCTGGCGCCCGAAGCCCCTACGCCGTTGGGGATCGACGGCGCCGCCGTGCACCCGACGCCGCCCCGTCGCTGCTGCCTGGAGAAAGTATCCCCACCGCCGTCCACCGCGCCTTCACCGCCGCCGCACGCCTGACCGCAGCCGGGGCGCGCAGATCGGGACTCGGGGGTACCAGATCAGCCCCCTGGGCGGCGGATCTAGCGCCCCAAGCCACCTAGTCTACGAAGCCCGGCGACCGGTCGCCACCACGCAGATCCAGTCGGCGCACCTCCCCGGCACCTCGTCCATGGCCCCGCCGAGCCCCGTCGCGCCCCACCGCAACGCCGCCGCCAAGGTCGTGAGCGCCCGCCCCGCGCGCGTCACCCTCGACCCCTCCTGACGAGAGCCTCGCCGCCACCATCCTTGGGGGCGCGCACGGCTTTCCGACGGCCCGTCTCCGGTGGTGGCGAGATGGTGGAGGGAGGGGGAGGGGTCTGGGGCAGCGCTAGGGTTTGGCTCGCCCAAGTCGCCCGCGCGGGGAGCGACCCAGGCGAGAGGCTGGTGGCCGATGATGTCTAAGGAGAAGATGATGACGAGGAAGACGAAGACGAGGAGGAAAACGAAGGAGACGATGATGATGAGGAAGAGGAAGGAGAATATTATGTTCTGGATCACGAGACGCTAGAGAAACCTAGAAACTAAATTAAATATTTGTTGTTTTTCTTTAATAGAGTATATTAGCAATCTCCTGTATATGCTGATGAAAGAATTATATTTGGAGATCAACCAATGCATTGGGAAGTTTATTCTTTGAAATGTTGCTTCATCAACCTTTAGTAATCCATGTAAGAATGTAATGGCCAATGTGTATACTTATCAAAAACCCAATTTGGATATAAATTAGTATGCCAGTGATGTTTACCCCCACAATTATAAAATTGTTATTTGATAACAATACATTATAACACATTATAAAGGCACAGAAATTGCATACATGCTTTTTCTTCTCTGGAGCCAGGGTGAGTATAGTTCTTTTTTTGTTAAAAAAGATCGAGCGTATTTTCCAGTAAATACAAATTGGTAGCATGGTCATGAGGCCCACTTTCCCTTCTCCTCTGCCCACTGGGGGTGTGTCTCGGGTCAGGTTCGCGACGGCCGTGCGGCCGTGCCCGCGTATCCGCAGCACGAGCAACTCTTATCCGCGCCCTGCCCCTCCCTAAACCCTCAACCAGTCACCCATGGCGATGGCGGGCGCCGCCGCCGCCGCCGCCGGTCGCTTCCTCCTGCTCTCCCGCCCATCCCCCCTCCGCCTGCGCCTCCTCCGCGCGGCCCTCTCCACCACCGCACCCACCCTCACCCCGACCTCCGAGCCCGCTCCCCCTCCGCGGCACGAGCTCCTCCTCGAGCTCCTCCGCCTCCGCCACCTCAAGGACGCCTCATCCTCCCCCGGCTCCCCGAGCCTTCCCCCGCGGGGGAAGGCGGCGAGGGGAGGGGAGCGGGCCTCGCAGCACCTGCAGCAGGGGAAGAGGGTCGAGCCCGTGGAGAGCTTCGAGGAGCTCGGGCTCGGGGAGGAGGTGATGGCCGCGCTCGGGGAGATGGGCATCTCCAAGCCCACGGAGATCCAGTGCGTCGGCGTGCCGGCCGTTCTGGATGGCACCAGCGTTGTGCTTGGTTCGCACACGGGCTCCGGGAAGACGCTCGCCTACCTGCTCCCTCTTGTTCAGGTGCTAACTTCTTCTCAGTGTGGTATTTGCTTGCATGTACAATTGTAATAATCGTGGAGGAAAGAGTAAATTGATCTGCATTATGTGTTGATTTTTGTTTCAACATTGTTAGCTCGTGATTTTAGTAAAATGATGGGGCACAACTTGTGTTATTGAGGACCATTTCTTGTCCTAGAGATGTTTTCGACTCATTTTCTTAAACCAATTGTGGGTGCTCTGTTTTCATCACTACAAATTCCTGATGTCTTCTTGCTGATGTATCATCTAAGGCTATTCAACTTCAAGCCAAGAAAAAAATTATCACCCATGCAAGTCATCTAATGACAGTGTAATTACAAGCCTCATAAGTTATAATCTTATTGGATTGAATAAAGCGGTTTTTGTTTCTCCAAACTAGAAATTAGGGATTTTCTCCATTATATATATCTGTGAGTGATGTCTAACAAAAGGTGACTGTGGCTCTTCTTTATCTTGTAGTTACTTCGGCGTGATGAAGCAATGTTGGGGATATCAATGAAGCCAAGGCGGCCAAGAGCAGTAGTACTCTGCCCCACAAGGGAGCTAACTGAGCAGGTTGGTCATGATTTCAAACTATTTTTTTCTTGTAATGATGCTATATCTTGGTTCCAGCAGTAGTTGACGCACATTGCTCAAACTACAGGTCTATCGTGTTGCCAAGTCCATCAGCCACCATGCGCGTTTCCGGTCAACGATGGTTAGTGGAGGCACCCGTCTAAGACCCCAGGAAGATTCTTTGAACATGCCTGTTGACATGGTTGTTGGTACTCCTGGAAGGATCCTGGATCATATTAAGGATGGTAACATGGTTTATGGTGATATTAAGTATCTGGTATGTTATTAAGTTTATGCGACAGATACTTACTGTTTTGTGACATCTTCATTGTTCTCCTAATTGTCTTGTTTTGACTTTGTTTTCTTCGCATTTCCAGGTTCTGGATGAGGCAGATACAATGTTTGATCAAGGCTTTGGACCAGACATACGGAAGTTCCTTGCTCCATTGAAAAATCGTGCTGCAAAGCCTGGTGATCAAGGGTTCCAAACTGTATTAGTTACTGCTACCATGACAAAGGTCGTATGCTCACCAATCATCCCTCCCTCAATACCTATCTGATTTTTATGCTTGTAATTCAATGGCATACATGGTTAAGACACACTGCTTATAGGTCCACCTTTAAAGCATCTTACTTGCTGCACCAATTACTATTTAAGTACAAAATATTTTGACATCTTCCATGTTGCAGTATTGATACTTCGGATATGCATATACTCCGTCCATTTTAAAATATATGATGTTTAGGACAAGATAATTAATTGAAAAATGAATTAAGTAGCTTGTCCGTAACGCCATATACTTAGAAACAGAGTGGGTATTGTTTAATTATTTATTTTTATTATGTATTTTAATCCCTTTTTTCGTATCCTTTACTGCAGGCTGTACAAAAGTTGATTGATGAGGAATTTGAAGGTATTGTCCATTTGCGGACATCAACATTTCAAAAGAGAGTTGCAACAGCACGGCATGACTTTATCAAACTTACTGGCTCAGAAAACAAACTTGAGGCCCTTCTGCAGGTAAAATCTTCACTCCTCTTTGCACATACACCTGTATTTCCATCCAATCCAAGCTACTTTCGAACTTGACATTTGTGAAAGAAAATTCAACAGACTAGTTCCGTATTTGTATTCTCCATTTCTTGTTATATCTTGTTGTCAGTACAATTATGTTTCTTCTTTGTAAGACATATCATTTTCTTGTACTGTGTTGTTCCACTCTGCAAGAAGTCCGAATGAGAATCTTGCTGTGTGTTTGGTTGGAGAGCGAGCGGAGCGGAGCGGAGCGGAGCCAACCCTCGTTTTGGGGACGGCTCCAACCCTTCTCATGTTTGGTTGCAAATGTTGGGTTGGAGTGGCTCCGACCCTCTTTTTTGTTTGGTTGGAGGAATGAGAATAGGAAATGGATGGCAGTTTTCACTCTGTTAGTGGGTCCCACATGTCATAGGGTTTAGGGTTCAGTGGGTCCCACATGTCATACATCTCTTCATCCTCATCCCCACGCCTGGCCTGGATCCCGCCGGCACCTCCCTCCTGCCGCGGCCCTCCTACCGCCGGCCCTCCTCCCGCTGGCACCTCCTCCCGCCGGCCGCAGGTGCGAGCTCCGCCGGCAGCGGGCCGTGCGCTCCGCCGGCCGCGAGCGCGAGCTCCGCCGGGGCCGCGGGCCGCGAGCTCCGCCGGGCCCGCGAGCTCCGCTGGCCGTGGGCCGCGAGCTCTGCCGGCCGTGGGCGCGAGCGACGCCGGCCGCGGGCGCCAACGACGGCCTCGGGCGCTGACAGACGAGGACGGAGCCGCGAGCACGAAGACGGAACCCAGAGGGAGCGGCTCCGTCCCTCGAATTTTGAGGGACGGAGCCAACCCGCATCTTGCGGGTATATTCCGCCTGGAGCCGCTCCGCTCCCGCCGCTCCTCATCCAAAGCCACTGGAGCGGGTCGGCTCCGCTCCGCTCCCGCGGCTCTCCAACCAAACACACGGTTGCACCTCCTCCTTTTTATGATAAATATAGCAGAAATAATTCAAATAATTGCAGCCTCTGACAGCTCATCCTCTTTAATCTGCTTGGACCCTCTCCAATACTCATAGGAAAATCCCCAGCCATATTTAGTATGGCTGTGCCTGCAATTAAATAGATTGCCCAAAGGGCCCCATTCTCTGTTGGGTGGGTGAATTTGATGCCAATTTTTTGTGAAAAATGTGAACTATGAATGAAATAGTAAACACACTATTGCATCTGAAATTCAATTAAGAAATTATCTCTATCACATCTTTGGCTTCCTGCTAGATTGGGCCTTTGTGGTATTCTGCGAGACAGTCATTCTTTGCTTGCTTTTATTTTATCATTAATCAACTTTTATTTTATCCTATGTGGACTTTAGTATTGAATGTGCAGAGTCGGAAGCCAGAGGCAGAATTGCAGTCCACATCTATTTAAAATTATCTAACTCGTGAGATAATGAAGAACTCTGTTTTATGTAGGTTCTTGAGCCAAGCTTGGCTAAGGGAAACAAAGTTATGGTGTTCTGTAATACTTTAAATTCAAGTCGCGCAGTGGATCATTTTCTGACTGAGAATCAGATATCTACTGTTAACTATCATGGAGAGGTCCCGGCTGAAGAGAGGTTTGTTGTGTTTCTTATTCTGTTCTGTTTTTTTAAGCAGGTGACTTCATTTTTATGAGATCTGATAATCAACGTAGGGTTGAGAACCTAAACAAGTTCCGTAATGAAGAGGGGGATTGCCCAACATTGGTATGCACTGATCTGGCAGCCAGAGGTCTGGACTTGGATGTTGACCATGTCATCATGTTTGACTTCCCATCGAATTCGGTATGCTTTACACTTCCTATATGGTCTGATTGCATTTACTCCCATCATAGTGATTCATATGCGCATCTATCTTGTCATCATCTTTTTGTGTTTTTAGATTGATTATCTTCACAGAACCGGAAGAACTGCACGCATGGGAGCCAAAGGTAATGATTCTCAGCTATAACTGTACGCATTTACTTGCTCTTTATCGTTACTTTGCTAACCATGTATTCTGTTCACTATGATCCCTTATATTTTTGTCATGGCCTCATTATGGACGAGAAACTACCCTCAGCTTAGGTTACCATTTCAGTGTCTTCACTGCAGAGAAACTTGTGCTATTCATTCAGTTAAAGAATTTTCAATTGTAATTTGAATTAAAAAAAATAGATTACACTTTGCAAGCTTAAAAAAAAGGAATAGAATAAAGGGAGTTTGAAATGGCTTCTGTGAAACAAAATAGTATGTGATTTGTGTCAAAAGGGAGATGGGTTAGCAAAATAGGTTTGCTACTAAGGGATATCCACAAACAGTGAGTAGTCGTGGCTTTATGATCTTTGGACAGGGAGCAGTAATGCATTTTCATATTTTCTCTCTACTCATGAATCCTCATTGTCATCTGCAGGGAAAGTTACAAGCCTTGTGGCTAAGAAAGATGTGGCTTTAGCTACAAAGATTGAAGAGGCCATCAAGAAAAATGAGAGCTTGGAAGCTCTGACAACTTACAGCGTCAGAAGGCCTACGAACCCGCAGAGTGCGAGCACCAAAGGAAGGACCTCAAGGTCGGCTAAGACTTCAAGTGCTCTTAAAGTTGTCAATCAGAAGGGTAGAAGAGGAGTTGTGCTTTCTAGCAAGTCATCTAGGACTCCCAAGGACACGACTTCAACCCGAAGGCGCTCACCACCGAAGATTCAGCCAAAGGCAAAGAAATCGGCAGCACCCCGGAAAGCCAAGCCGGTGAAACCCGGAAATAACAGCGTGAAGGTTTCAAAGAGCAAAGCAAAACCAGAGGGCCGAAAGGCGAAGGGTGATATTTTGAACAAGCTGGGAACTAAGCTCAGTGTAGTCGGATTTAGAGGTCGCAGCTCTGGCAGATCTGCGCAATCTTCATAAGAGGCCTGGAGTATTTTTCCTCCCCCTGCTTGAGAAAAGGTTGGAGATTTTGGATAGGGCACCCTGTAAATATCTGGGACTTAATTCTTCAGTTTTTTTTTCCTTGCGGGCTTACAAGTTAAAAGAGTTAATCGAGGTCTTAACACACATCTTGTAATTTTTTGTTTCTGCGTAACTTTGGAATAATATGTTGTATTAGTTGTTTGTACCCACGAATTCTTTCAAGTACTCGAGTGTATGTATGCTCATTGCTTTTTTGAAATTCTGGAAACTAGCCTTGCCTACCTTCGATATCCGCCATCTGGGATTTCTTAACCTGTCAGACTTTAAGTATAGCACCTCAATGCATTTACCCACGTCAGATTGAAGACGGATGCTTCCGTAGTTATGATCAGTTTGTAACAAATTTGAAGCTAACAAGAAGGTTCAAAATCTCGAATTCTAGAATATATGCTTCTGAAAGATCGCTAAATATCTGTTCGGAGTCACGGATAGTGTTATAATTTTTCTATGACATGTGGGACCGAAACACAACTGCTTTGGACCACCATACACGTGTCTCTATGACATGTGGGCCCGAAACACAACTGCATCCTAGAGAAAGACCATTCCGATGTCAGAAATATCGTTATTCTATTCTAGACTCTTCTACAGCATCAACGCCGACGCTTTGCGAGGCGCCCCCGCGCACACTCCAGCATCTTTCAGAATGTTCCGTCACCTTCCAGACTCAGCTCTCACCACCGATATAAATCGCCTCTCGCGTCCCTGCCTCATCACAAGCAAAAGCAAGAATCCCACAAGCAACCAAACGCAAGATCCCCAGAGGAGAGACCGAGAGAGTGAGCGAGCTGTGAAATGGACGCGAGGATTTTCGGTCTGGAGACTCCGCTGATGGCGGCGCTGCAGCACCTGCTGGACGTCCCCGACGGCGACGCCGGAGCTGGCGGCGACAAGGCCGGCGCCGCGGCGGGCGGAGGGCCCACGCGCACCTACGTCCGCGACGCGCGCGCCATGGCGGCGACCCCTGCCGACGTGAAGGAGCTCCCGGGTTCCTACTCGTTCGTGGTGGACATGCCGGGGCTGGGCACGGGCGACATCAAGGTGACGGTGGAGGACGAGCGGGTGCTGGTGATCACCGGCGAGCGGCGCCGGGAGGAGCGCGAGGACGCCAAGTACCTGCGGATGGAGCGCCGGATGGGCAAGTTCATGCGCAAGTTCGTGCTCCCGGACAACGCCGACATGGACAAGATCTCGGCTGTGTGCAAGGATGGCGTGCTCACGGTCACCGTGGAGAAGCTGCCGCCGCCGGAGCCAAAGAAGCCCAAGACCATCGAGGTCAAGATCGCCTGAGAGGCTGAGAGGATGAGCGAGGATCGATCGTGCCTAATAATAAGTTCTGGACTTCAGGGCAATGCCAGTGAGTGTTGTGAGGATGAGAGTTAGAGCTGTAGCTGTGGCATGAGTGTTATTAGTGACTAGTGAGTGTGTTCCTGAGAGTTTCTTCCGTTCATGAAAGTGTCAGTGCGGTGCTCGGTTATGTGGCTTTTGTGCTATGGAATGCAGAAGCTGATGTGAACTGCTTTCTGAATAATTAAATCTGTATCTCGTTCGTTTCTTGCTCTTTGCAGATATCTCACTCGGAATGGCTTGTACGAGCAAGTAGAAATGCTAGAACGCCGTCACCAAATGACTCGAAACATAAATATGCCTTGTTTAGGACTAGTGAAAAAAAGGCTGTCTCGAGTAAAAATGTTTTGATTTCTGATGTGCCAGAAACATGAATGTGCCTTTTGAAGACAAGGCAATGCTACATGCTACAGATAGAAAGGTGAGGATTCTTCTCCCCCGTTACACTTAAAAACATGCTACACGTAGTTTAGGAAATGTTGGAGATAGTTTAGACACGCTTTTGTGGTTTTGTTGCTTGCGGTGTGGAAATCTTCGAGATAGTATTTGACCGCAATTTGATGAAGCACCCAACTGTTCTGACAAATTAAAGCTCCTTTATTGATTGAAAAAAAATGATCTACAACCGTGCTGCTGTTGTTGTTGTGAGTGGTTTTTTTTACTAGCTGTTTCTAATAATAATTTTAAAAAAAATGATCTACAACCGTGCTGTTGTTGTTGTGAGTGTTTTTTTACTAACTGTTTCTAATAATAATTTCAGCCCATAGCATTTATGGTGGGGGAGTCATAACTTTTCAGTTCGTGCCATTTCCACTATTTCGTTTCATCATGTATTTTTTGTTTCTAGTACGTCCTTCAGGATTTTCTTACCGTTTAGGTTTGGTAGACAAAAAATTGATCAAGATCGATATTTAACAAAAGTTTACTGAAATTTTAAAAATTCAATGTGCGAAGCCCCGCAAATGAAGAAGAAAAGTAATCCTACACAAAACAACTTTGATCACATGTGGCACGAAGAAAGGAATTGCGAAACGACGACGCGAGCTGCCTCTGATCATTAAAGTTGTTTGCCTTCAACTCCGAGGAACCACTCATGATGAAAAGTTCGAAGGATAAGCTATACATTAAACTCTCAAGGTATTTTTAGAGATGATATCTTTCTTTTGAAATATTCATATTCATCCAATAGTATGATTCGATTCTATACTTTGCACCTTTGTGATCATGATAGGTTATAATTTCTTAAGAATAATAAATAGGTTATATTGTGCTTAAACTTTGTCGGTTACATGCCTAATGAACCTTTGACTAATGAGAGCTTAGCGCTGAGTAAGAAACTTTTGCTGCTTTTAATCACAACTTGTTTTGTTAATCCAATTTAAATTGTGGTTATAGTTGCATATGTCTTCTTTACAACTTGCAAAACTTGAACTTGCTTTGTGCTTGGTCAAGCTAGTGACCTTAAAAGAGCATGTCTCGGGAGAAAACCCGAGTTTCACTAACCATGCAGGTCATGAAACTTTAAATCAAGAAGAGAGAAGCCATGCCCCGAGGGAATTACAAACCCGTGCATCGCCTTCCCCGATTCTCGAGTACGGACGCCACTGTTTTCATCAATTTTGAACACCTGTTCGGACATGTACAAGGAAGTAAAAATAGAGAATCAGAAGCTCCATCAAGTGTCGCTTCCAACACATCCAAGATCGATAAACTTGAAGACTCGTACAAGGAGATACGACAAAAACATTGGGTGTCGTGCAGTCTGAAATCAGATTGCAGCGTAGGAGTAAAACGGGTATAACTCGCTCGATCGGAGTCCGTTGGGGGTGAATAAAAACTTGATGGAAAGACAATTTCATGCCCCATGCATGGAAGCTACTGGTTCCTACATGATCTGATCTGGATAGAGAGGGAAATCCGTGAAAGAAGAGGCAGCGATGAAGTGCAACAGAGAAGAAGGCGACGATGATGCAAAGAGACGATGATGCAAAGAGACGATTGGGTGTCAAGCATGGAGAGTGGATCAAAGCTGCATGGACACCTTCAAATCTTGCATGAAGGACCATGGCTCCGCGACAACGAGAAGGTACGTAAGAAAGTCGAGCTCTATGACTTTAAATGAAGCGTTTTGCGGGAAGCAACCCGTTTTCTTTACATACATACATACATACATACATACATACATACATACATACATACATACATACATACATACATACATACATACATACATACATACATACATACATACATACATACATACATACATACATACATACATACATACATACATACATACATACATACATACATACATACATATAATATGACCTTCTACATTGTGCTCTTTAACTGAGCAACAAGTAACATTGTACCATTGCTCTAATAAATACCGCAACACCATGTTGTATGTTTTAGTTGCTATTGAGGGAGCGTGATGTTATTTGATCTTGGAAAACTTGTAGACCCTTTTTGTGTGCCAATTAGCATGTAGAGTCTTTTTTCTTTGTGTCTTTTTAGAGAGAAATATGAAGTTGGCACCATCCTTTGACTCTAAACTTGTGTCTAATTAATTTAGGTTTACATTTTCTTTTTGATTTAGACCACCACCATATCATTTTGTTCATCCATGTTGCATTGCATTGCATGTTTTGTTTTGAGCTAACATTTTGCATCTTGCATTTTGCATCCACCTCATTGTCATCATCCACTTTATATTAGCTAGGTCTCTCGTGAAACTTTATGATGAATAGCTTCATGTTTATGTTAAATGCTTCTTGCGTACGGTATTTTACCTTTGCAATCTTGTGTGAACATGGTGTTTAGACATGATTGGAGACTACCATCATTCAGTTTTATAAACCTTGCTATCATATTGCATTGGTTGGTTTATAAACTTTGCAATGCGCTCTACTTCTCTTGCACTATAAAGAATTATTAATCTTGGGATAAGCATGATGTTTTGACCTTGGTTAATAAATCTTTATGGCGATGGAGAAGTTCAGCAACCACTTTGTAAGCATAGAGCTTAGAATTTGGTGTAAACATTGTCTTTGTTTTTATACCATCCTTTCTTATGCATGCACACCTGTACACATATACACCCATTAGGTTTTAATTTTTCTTTCACTAGATTAAGTATGCCACAAGTTAAGATCTTAGGGATGTCTTTGGTTTGTTGGCATAGGGTGAGTATTCCCGACCGTCACCTCAGGGGTATTTTGTGCATTAAAGTTGTTTTGCAGGCATGGCAAATCACTCTCATGAGTTCATGATAAAAGCTGAAATCAAGATCGTCAACACCTCCTAAATCCCGTAATGAGCACTGTTGTTTTCATCAAGATTAAGCACATATTCAGAGATGTACAAAAGAGGAAAATTGGATATTCAGGATCTCCATTAAGTCTTCTTTCTAATGCATCAAGATTCAACATTTTAGGAGACCCGTGTAAGAAGTTACAACCAAATCTTTGGACGTCACACGTTCTGAAATCAGCTCGGGACATCTTGCACCAACAAAGTAAAAAAGGCGTAACTCTTTTGTTCGGAGTCTGATTGGGATGAATGATCACTTGTTGGAAAGATAATTTCAAGCACTTCGCAATGGAATATTGGTTCAGTACATATTATATTCTGAAAGTAGAAGAAAAATTTGTGGAAGATGAACCAGCAATGAGGGAAGGAGGTGAAGACGGGTGAGAAACAATTGGGACCAAGGCTCGTGACAAAGAGCGGATGTTACTGGACAATCAAGGCAACAAGAGAGTGATGATGATATCCTCACATGGCGGTAGGACTTCAAGAATACAAGGTGTTCACCTTCTTCCATGCTTAGCAACATGCTAAGCATGGGGGAGGACTTGGTGGACAAGAGAAGACCGCATGGAGTACAAAGATCGCGGTTGCCATGGAATGCTTATTTTCCTTCTTCCATGCTAAGCACAATGCTTAAGCATGGGGGAGGCTGCGCTACACTACAAACATCGAAGGACGGTAACAATTCCTCAACCCTCTCCTTGTCCTTGTCCTTCTAAATGTCTATACATATGTATATACCTTCAACAACCTTAGGTGCAACCTTTGTTTATCTCTCTTGTTAATAACATGGCGTCTAGGAGTACAACCTAGTTTTTTGTTTTTGTTTTTGTTTTAAGATCATGATCACCATCACTCTGTGCTCACCATGATGATATTATTTTGTAGAATCTTGCTTGTGGAAAAATGATGAAGGTTGACGCTTTGTTTTACCTACATGATGTTGTATATGACTTGACTAGTTGCTCTCAATTAAATGATCTTAAATTGACTAAATACCGGCTCTTTTATTTGTGGAGGTTAAATGACTAAATTCTAGACCCACATACTTTATGTTGCTCTTTGATTTAAGTTTACTAATGACCTGATAACTTGTTTTGTTTTATTTAAAACTTAATTCCTATGCTATCTACATTTGTGAATCTCTTGCGAAGTTCCACCTACCAAAGCCTATATACATATGATCTTTCATGATGAAACCTTTAGATTGTAAACTTATATTGATGAGTTGGATTAAGATTGATTTTCTGTGGTATGAGACTTAGAAGCTGGTCATTCCGTTTTGCGTAACTTCTTTTTGCTAGCCTCTCTATCCGTGTATTATGAGTTTCCACATTGGGAATTTTGCAAACCTCGCCGGATATCCATCCTTAAACCCAAAATATCTTTTTTGTGATGCCCTTCTTGTCCACAACCTAATACTTGAGTATGAATTATTATTTTGAGAAAAATCCGAAGGAGTCAAGGTGCTACATTAGAGTAATTTTTGAAGACCTCCAAGATGACGCAAGAAAAATTTAAGATTTTGTGTGGAGGAGTCTCAGAAGATTTCAAGTATTTTCTAGAAAAGATATGAGATTATCTACACCTTTCTTAGCTGGATTTAGTCCACCCTTTGCTCGAGGACGAGCATTGTCTAAGCATAGGGGGAGGAGTTGCTAAGAAGGTGATATGTTTCCTAGAGTTCGGGGGAGCGTAAAAAATTGAAAAAAAGAGAAAAAGAGAGAAAAATAAAAAAATATAGCTCCTGGTTCTCTAGTTTCATTTAAATATTCAAGAGGTGCTTCAAGATTGAACTCCATACTCAAGTTTCTAACTATGCGCAATCTGATAACAAAGACTTCATTTGTGCCTTGGGATCATCCACTTGCCACTTGCACATGTCCACTTATCTAAATGTGTGTGTTCCATATCTCTCCCTCTTCAACATTATTTTCCATAGCCTTTTTGACAAGTCTTAGTAAATCCAATAGATCTCTCTCTTAGTTTGACAATATTTCGAATATAATGTTTTGCTAGGATTATTTTTACCTACCAAGCTCTACATAAGCCTTCCACTTTCATATATGAGTAGAATATGTTGAAAATAATTTAGTATAGGTTTGAGTGACTTGATGAGATGAGTATTTCTATGAGCTATTGCAAGAGAACCTCATTTATGTTGGATGTGCAACTTTTTGAAAAACTCTTCATGATCGAACAAGGTAAATGTTTGAAGTTTTCTTAAGTTAAGGAGCATTATAAGACTATCTCCAGTAAGAGTACCCACCTGCAAACTCAAATAGCCCTTATGGGGGAGAAGAAATAGGAGAATCACATCCCCCAAAAGCAACGCTCGCAGCAGTCACACCCACTCCCAACCGCATCCTGCAGCGACCGTTGGCTCCCGCGATGAGGGAGAGGGCCGCAGCAGCCACGCCGGTGAGGCCGCTCCTGGTCTGCTCGCGCCGTGGAGACCTGCCGCCGCCGGAAGGAGGGAGCCCCGCCCCTGCTCGAGGCGGAGAGCAGAGAGAGGACAGACGGAGGAGAGGAGGCCCCATCCCCGTCCGCCGCCGCTCCTGCCCTGCCTCCACACCGTGGTGCAGAGGGACCTCGGACTTGACGGTGCGGCAGGGGACGAGGCAGAGGGGGAGAACGACGCGCGGAGGAGAGGGAGAGGGCGCGCAGAGGAGGTGGCGGCGCTGCTTGTTTCCCCTTCCTCCAGGCGCGGCGGCGGGCGCGGTCGTCCAGGTTCGATTCGAGCTCGCTGGCTGTCGAGCTGGGAGGCGATGGAGGCGGCCTCCGACGGCAGATCCGGCGGTTTGATGGCCGGATCTGACGCTCCCACCGGCGGCTCGACGCGGTGAGGGGGAGCACGGCGTGGGGCGGCGTGGGGCGCCGCGGGTCGGGGGTGGCGGGAGCTTCTGTTGGCACGGGTCGGCGGCGGCGGCGACCGGCGCGCGGGCACGTGGGTGGCGGCGACTGGCGAGTGGGCGCGTGGGGGCGATGGAGGGCGGAGAGAGAGAGGCAGGTCGCCCCTACCGGTTATGGAGGCAGGTCGCCCCTGCCTGGGTGGAGGGGGAGAGGAGCGGCGGTTGGGATGGGGAGAGGAGAGAGAAACGCAAGAATGAGTGGTGAAAGGGGAGGTAGCTCATTATGGGGATGAGGATGAGTGGATTGCTGGAGTGTGAACAGTACCGATTTCTCCTTCATTTTGAAGGTGAGGGTGGGGATGGGTAGGCTGTTGGAGACAGTCTAATTACTCTATTGTGGCATGATCTTTATTGCTTGTCTATCTTCCATAATGATAAAGTAGCCGGTTAAAACTCGAACCTAAATACTAAATTCTTGAGAGAGTAATGTGCATTGGTGTGTACGATTGAGTGTAGATATTACATCGAAGGGCAACACTGATTTCTTGATCAAGTAAGTTTCCTAGACTTGCTCAAGGACGAGCAAGGTTTAAGCATGGGGGTATGTTGGCAGTCGATTTCCGTCAACCTAGAGCACTTGTTATACTTTGGTTTGAGCTTTGATTTGTAACTAACCCGCCACTAGGCATACTAATGATGTAACAAGTTCACCTTTACATGTGTGTTTTGAAGTATAATGTTTATGTAGGAAATCATGCGCTTAATGGATAAATCTATATCAAGTTCGGAGGGTGTTATGCAAGAGAATCAAGGAGCTTAGTTTGTGTATGAACTTACTTACAAAGGTGGCAAGGACCAAGGTGCAATGATGAAATATTCCCAATGACCAAGACGAAAGACCGGAAGTTCAAGCGATAAGACCCCTTATCCTGATCGCGGGGATAATGACATCTAAAGCCCGCATGCGAAGGAGCAAAAAAGTCAAAATGTCGAGAAAAGCCGATCAGGAGAGAATTGGATATGGAGCACTCAAGGGAGATATTCGTGCAGCCCGGAATAGCATGATCTTTCGATGCAAATTCGGAGACTTAAACAATCTCTAATGGCAAAATATTGAATACCAAAGTTGTGGGTCTTGTTGAGAGATTTGATTTGGGCGTATGGAGGTCCAATTCGAATCAGGGAGCTAGGAGATATGACCCCCGAAATACCTGCTGCGCAGACAAGTCCGAAATCAGACATTATCTTTCGAGGCCGTTTTGGGGATCTTATCTTCATTTCCAAGGAAAGCAATGAATACCAGAGTTGGAGATAATTTCGTGCCACACAATCTGGACACCGAATTTGCATTATTTTGAGTCTGTATGTGGGATATATGATGTCGGGAAGGAAGGGCTGCGAAACAGGAAAATCTGAACAAGGTTGATTTTATGGAAACCAACTTTGCTCCACTCCCAAGCAAGATCTCGTGCAAGGCAAGGTGGAGCACGCCCCAAGGCCCCCCAAGGGCATAAATACAACCTCCTAGATGTCCAAGGAGGGGGATCCATCTATCAGAGAGCCGCTGACTTGAGGGAGAAGCACCAGAGGGAGACGACAACTGCCGCGAGTCCTCGAAGTTGTCTAGGAGATGGCCTAGGCCTACCCTAGCCGCCATGTCCGCCTTGCATGGTTGTGCCATGGTGGAGCTCTGGAGCTAGGAATCACAAGTAGGTATGGCCACGGTTGATATCTTGTGATGAACAATCATTCATGGTGAAGTGGTATATGTGTTCCGATTCATTAGCGATCCATGTTCCTCCTTTTATGATTTCATACTTTCTCGAGTTTGCTTATTCCAATCTATGGCTAGCATAGATTGCAAGAGGTGTTCTTGTAGTCATAGTGACTAGAATTGCATACCAGACCTATTGAGTAGTATGACGTGTTCTTTATGTTCATGCCCTTAGACTACCCATGCCGATAGGATGCATCGTGACAGGGTTTAACTCCGTGTAAGGTGGATGTCTTCGAGAGTCGGACCGGAGGATGGAGGTTTAAAGATGCTTTGAGTGAGAACCATGTTTTGCTTGCCAATCTAGCTAGAGCTACACTAGGATATGATAGGCCCTTGTTACTCTCGCTTGTGTTTGTTATCTTTTTGTCCAAGTTCTTGGATGAGATCAACCTACATGCTATATAACTCTTATACATATTAGGTTTACCTTCATATGCAATCCATGCCTCATGTTAGGTTAGATCGATTAGATTAGATGGAAAACCCTAGGTAGTTTGCTTTCGATCCACAATTCGATACGTTGGGTCCATACTCGAGGGAAAAAGGTACTACGATGATCCATAAGCTTGCGGTGAATCTTGGCGTGTTTTTGAACCGTCAACAAAATCGGTTGGATTTTTTCAGAAATTAAAACTTCAAAGTTATGGGCAATTCCGAGAGGTTTAACAATCCTACCATCTCCCATGATTAATTTAGTAGAGGTTGGAACTAGGTCAATGGTGCGATCATGAATTTCATCAAAAATCTTAGAGGACAAGACACTTAATTGTGCTCCAATGTCGCATCGGATCCTATGGCATAAATTTCAGTGAGGCGGGCGAATGGTGATACCTCGGGCTTGATTCCCATAATCCTCTTTGCTTCGGCCACATGGTCCGGATCCACTTCTCCTTCGCTAAAAAGTTTTTGAAGGACCTCCCCGGTTGTCTCTATATTATATGGATGTTCCACTTATTTTTCCGGCGGAAAGTCTATCTCCAAAGATTTTGCCATCCCCTTTTGGTTAGGGAACGACCTTCTCTTGTCGAAAATTTCTCCAAAATCAAGTGGGACCCAATCCATTTGCTCAAACTCCCTTAGTGGCTTCGCGCTTGACATAGTCCTTTCTCTTGCTTTGCTTGTCTCGGCGTGATCACTCTTCGGGGTAGTTCTAGTTTCTTCACGTTTAGCTTCTTCAACTTTTTCCAGTATTGGCTCCTCTCTCTTCTCTTCTGGGGCTGCGTTTCTTAAAATTGCAGCAAGTGTCCTCACACTTGTGTCACATTCCGGCTTTTCTGAAAGTCGTACTTCCCAATCTCTTCGCATAGCCGCCGCTTTGCTTATTTTTTTGTAGAAGTTGGGCGGCTTATGTGAATGTTTTCTCCATGAGATCCCCTCCTGCACACATTTGAACATATTCCATGTAACTAGGGGGTAGGGAAAAGAAAAATGTATGCAAAAGTACATCACCAGGAAATCTGAGTCTTGGTCCTTGTTCAACTAGATCATTGAAACGATTCCACGCTTGTCTATCCCTTCCTCTTCTCCTTGCATAAAGGTAATCACTAGCCTCCTTATATGTTGGATCTTGCTTATAGGGAAGAATTTTGCACAAAATTTTTTCATCAATTGATTCCAATTTCCTCCAACTTCAAAGGGTGCAAATGAATACCACTTCTTTGCTTCATAGGCAAGTGAGTAGGGAAAGAGATTCCATTTGAACCAAGCATCAGGGACTCCCTCTTGTCATACTGTATTGCATAATGTCATGAAGCGCTCAATGTGTCTACGGGTTGTCCATCTCCACCCCTCGGAACGGGTTAGTTGCCGCCATCTCGATGATCTGAGCCTTGATCTCATACTTTGTCGCTTCGAGGATGAAGCGTCCCCTCATCAGAGGTGACTAAATGTGATACAAATACCAGTCCCAGGAGGCTGGTAACACATTTATTACATCAGATGGTTCATTACCGTACAACACGTCGAGGCTGTGGGCATGGGAGCGCCACTGCCACGAGAAGCAACATAAGAACTACAGACCAAACTACGATAGCAACAGCATCTAAGATATCTTCAGAGTCTGGCGCCATGGAAGCTTCCTGTGGAGACCCTGAATCCACAGGCACGGGTTGGGTACAGGACAGCAACCTACTCGACGTCTTCGGGGACGAAGTCGGGATCCTCCTCTGAAAAAAACAGTTAATCAAGCAAGGGTGAGTACATACGTACTCAACAAGTTCAACCCCACCCACGGAGGGGCTAATAAGCAGATCATGCACAGGATATATCAAGGATCAGGATAAGATTTATTTTGCAAACGCATTCACTCATGTAAGGGTTTGTTTTCGAAAAGGTTTTCGCAAACAGTTTTTATAACTCAAGTAACTCAGTTGTTTTGTGAAAACCAAATGAGGACTACCGGACTCCCCGCCCGCTGTAGCCCAGGCACACAGCCACACACTTTTCCAGAAATCAACTCACGTCATGAAAATCATCCCAAACCCAAACACTGGCTTTGTGACCACACCATGACTCGTCCAATACCGTGGACACGGCTATTCGAATAGGTTTTACACTCTGCAGAGGTTGTACATCTTTACCCACAAGTAGGGTACCGCCACACGAACACCTTAGTGTCGGCGCGGATCCTATCAAAGCCATTACCCACCTTAGCTAATCCTACGAGCCACCACGGGAGCAACCAAGGGGTTACATAACCAGGGCATACCTCACACAGATCGTACCCCTACTCCTTGATCCCCCGCTGCTCACCCGCACTCCTGATGGCAAGTAGATTAACTAGTGGGATTTATGCTAAGCTGTTGCCACATACAACGGTCGAGTGGTAGTACGATAATTGGGTCAGGTGAGATGTCACGCAACCCGGTCCTTAACGACAAGATGGACATCTCCAACATGCTCAACCACAAAGGTACGAGCTCACCCATACTCCTGACACATACGTCCATCCCGTCTACCCAGTTCTTTACTCGTTTTCCAAAATATCCCATTCCCCTTTTTAAAGCACTCACACATTTTAAAGAAATTATTTAGGGCAATCAAAGATCAATCATAGCAATCAAAGGTGGCTATCCTACCGGGTTTTAACAGTAAAACAATATGCAATTTATAAAACGGGTCATAGGGTTGTATTTATAAAACTGGGATCAAAGCATGCATCAAAGGATGAGATTGAACTTGCCGTCTTCGAAGTCCTCGGGGAGTCCCTGCTCGCGGTTCGGGTCCTCGGGCTCCTGCGCGCAGTACTCGGCTCCAAACTCCGGCTCGCGGTACTCCTCCTCGTTTACTCCGTCGGCTATAGCGCACACACAAGCAAGCATGCAATCAATACAAGCATACAAAATTTACCGACTGAGCTCGAGGAGAAAGAAGAATAGTTGTAATAGATAGAATATGATTTTAGATGAATTTAGGAAAAAAAGAATCAAGTGAATTGGAGTTGGAACGTGTGAGATATGGCTTTGTAAAGATTGGGTGCTAAAAAAATTTCGAAAATGAATTGAACAAATGGATCAGGCTTATTTGCACGTGACTGATCTGGATGGACTTGGGCCTTTCGACCAGCACATGGGCCTGCAACTTATGTTTAATTCTTGGCTGGTTGGAGTAAAGGGAAACGGAGAGCAAGAGGGCTGGGCACGGGACAGAACAGGGCACCGTCCCGTTCGTCCACCGCCGCCATGGCGACGGCCAGAGCTCGCTCGGCCGGAACGGCGATTCCGACTACCATTTCCAAATCCAAGGGTATGGGGAGAGAGAGGAGTGAATGGGGAAGCTCGGCTTGGGCTCACCTCGGGCAGGGACAGCTTGGAGGGGGAGATCGACGAGAGAGACCTTTCTCTGCGCAAGAACAGAGGAGGGAGGTGGGCGGCTCTGGTGGCTGCGCTGCGAGGCAAGGGAGGGAGGAGGGAGCAAGCTGGGAGGTGCGCTGTGCCGTGGAGAGCGAGGGAGGCCTCTTTATAGCTGCGGGAAGGCGGTATCTCGGCCGGGGGGATGCGCACGCGGAGCTCGTGCGCCTGTAATGGCGGTTCGGCCGGCCGGAGTAAATGGCGTCGGCGTCCGGGAGCGGCAGCGGCGCTGTGGGAGGTGACCCGTCGGGCAGCGGTGTTGCGGTGGCGCGCGAGCAGGCGGTGGCAGGCGCAGGCGTGTTGCGAGGTGGCCGGCGTCTTGCGGCGGCGCTGTGGAGGTGACCGGTCGGGGCAGGCGGAGTAATGGCGGCCGGTGGAGCAGCGGTGGAGTGATGGCGTCGCTGCGTCCGGCTGTTGGACGGGACTCGTCGGACAGCGGCGCTGTGGCGGACTGCGAGCCGGCCGGCGTCGAGCGGCAGTGACGGTGGCGCTGAGGTGATGCGTCAGCGCAGACGGAGTAAATGGCCGCGGCAGCAGTGCGGGGCCGGCGACGCGACGCGTCGGGCAGCGCGGCAGCAGCGTCCGCGGGACAGTGACCGGCGGTCCGCGGCGCGCGCGTGCGGGGATGCGCGGCGTGCGCTTGCTGGCGAGGCGGCCGGCGATGGGATGGCTCGGGCAGAGGGGCGGCGTGCTGTTGCGCGCGGTGTGTGTGCACTGGGCGAGCCAGAGGCGAGCGAGTGACGAGGCTGGGAGTGACGCCAGAGCAAGCTCCGGCTTTTGCTCGAAGCTTCGTGCGTGCCACCATGGCGTGATATAGTTACTGCTTGTTGTTTTGTTCATGGCTGCATGCCTGCTGGGTTGCCATGCGTGTGCATGTGCATGTGTGACTGTTGCTGCTGCTTTGCTCAGATGGCTACTACTGAGGCTGGAAGACGACAGATGATGATAGAAGGAATGGCAAGGAGTGTGTGCATGAGAGCACACGTGAAAGAAAATATTATCTGGTTGATGGCTTGGAGAGAAATAAAGGTTGCGGCATTGATCCGGGGACAAAGGAATCAAGAATACATTAGGCTTGAGATGGATTATGGATAAACAAGAATAATTGAGCTCGAAACGATGGAAAGATTTTGAAAAGATTTTTAGCGAGTAATTTAGCAGGTGATTTATTTAGAGAAATTTAGGAAAAAGATTAGAAGAAAAAGGGGAAAGGGTTTTGGTGGGATTTTCCGGATTTCGACGCCCGCGGGACCGACGCGACGTCGAGCAATTTCCGGTGTCGGGCGGTGATTGCGTGGCCGGCGAATCCGAAGCCTTTCGTCGGAATGCGGGTCGGAAGGATTCCCAGTGTCGGACGACTGCCGGGTGGATCGAATTGATGGCCGGGGTTTAGGAGATGATCGAGCTCGGTGGCAAAGATTTGAAAATTAAAGAAAACTCGCGTGATTTATTTGGTGATTTATTAGGGCTAAAAACGCGGGCGTTACAGAGGATCAAATCCGACTTTTGTACCTTGATGTCCTTACATCGTGGGCTAGCATGATACCTTAGTGATTTCTCCGGTTCCTCCAAACGATGTTCGACTAACGCCATCTAGACAACAAAAACAAAAACAAAACAAGGGGTTTTTTTTCTAGAAAACTAGGGTTAGATGTTAGTAATCAACAAAATTAATACAAGATTAAACATAGTAAACTGGCTTACTCCCCGACAATGGTGCCAGAAAAAGGGGCTTGTTGACGGTTCAATAACGTGTCAAGGTTCACCGCAAGGGCATGAATCGCTTGTAGCCTTTTTCACCTAGGGGAGTCCCAAGGTTCTTGTCAATCCACGGAGCAAGGGAATTGCTAGTGTTTAACCAAGCACTAATCTAGTTGATCGAGACTATGAAAGAGAGATTAATCTATGAACTAAAGACAATCTAGTTAAAAGCAATCTAAACTATGTTAAAGAGAGATGTGAGGTGCATAAGTAAGAAGAACGTATGCCCATGGAGTCTAGGGTACTTGAAGATGCAATCACCAAAACATGATAAAACCGATCTAATCTATCTAGCATGTGACCGCAGTTTAGCCGTTTCCCTTCTCTCGTACTTGTCACTACGCGAAGGTAATCGGTACTAAGCCTAGATGAACACAGTATGTTCACGCGGTCTACGGGAGCAACCCCGAAAGCATGGCAGCTAGCCTTAAACATTAAGCATCATCAACAAAGGAACGATATATTATGATCCAAACAAGAGTTGATGACTACACATCAAGATCCATGACAACTCCATGGACAAACGATAACTTTACCCCATCAAGACGCTAGGCATGGCACCGTTGAGCATGGTAGACGCCTCCGATAAAGATTGATTCTCGTTATCCTTCAACTCCGGTAGCAACGTGGCAGGGCCTCGGCGTCCTCCTTCGTCGTAGTAACCTCCCTTGGACTTGGTGATGATTTCTCTCTAATGCTCTCCCTCTCGATCGGCTCTCTCCCTTGTGGTCGACCTCCGAGGCTTCTCTGTCTGTTCCCTGTGAATGGCGGCGTGTAGGCTTTTAGGGTTCCACCAACTTGACACCGAAGAAAGAGGGGACCGAACCAATGCCGAATGGGGGTGGGCCGGCTGGCCTGGGCCCTCCTCGGCCCGGTTCCGACCCATCTTGCACCATATGTCATCTTTTGCATTTTAGGATTTTTTCTCCTTCGCATGTGGACTTTGGACATCGTTATCCTCGCGACTAAGTTAGGGGGTCTTCTCGCTTGAACTTTTGATCTTTCATCTTGGTCCTCGGGAATACTTCATCGAAGCACATCGGTCCTTGCCACCTTTGGAAGCAAGTTCACACACGGTCAGAGCTCCTTGATTACCTTGCAAAACGTCCTCCGAACTAGGTGCATCTTCTCTCATTAGGTGCATAATTTCCTGCGAAATCATAATACTCCCAAATGCACATGCAACGGTGAACTTGTTACATCATTAGTATGCCTAGTGGTGGGTTAGTTCCAAAATAAAGTTCAAACCATAATGTAACAAGTGTTCTTGGTTGACGGAAATCGACCACCAACAAAAGGTTCTTCATTTGTGGGCACACACATATCTTGGTTTTGTTCATGCAATGCAATTATCCTTTGCGCGAGAGCCCAAAAACTTTCTCGCATTCGATGCCAGTTTTTGTAGTCCATCGTGGTTTGCTTCTAATCTTCATGCGTCGAATGTTGCCCACTTGTGTCCTCATTTGCTAATGCTTCAAGGGTCTTTGATTTGCTCTAAGCCTCTGGATTTTATCATGTATGCTTGGTGAAAGCATTGCCCGAGCTCCTCCTTGTTGTCATCCTCATCTCCTCTATCCTCATCGTGTTGCTGCTGCCTCGTCTTCATGGATTTTCCCCTGTATACAGAACATATACCAAAATATAGTTCTATTGAAAATTTTATAAAATTACCTTTCCAACGAGTGCTCATTCATCTTAATCAGAGTCCAAATGAGAGAGTTATGTCTATTTTATTTCCGCTCTTGCATGCTGTCCAGAAAATTTTCAGGACGTGCAACCTTCGGTGATTCGGCCATATCCCCTTGTAGGAAAATCTGATTGCCTTGATTCTTGATTCGTTGGAATTGTAACTTCATGAGGCTTCTAAATAACCAAAAATATACCATCTTTTTCTTATGAGGTTGTGCAGAATATTGACGAGAACATTGGCTTCTTTCGGATTGATCCGGAGATGTTGATGATGTTGGTCTCGTTGTCCTTCGAGCATCATGTCACTCATCCTTTGGCTTCAATGGTATCATCATTGTGTCATGGGAACTTTATCATTTTTATTACTAGCATCTTATCAAGGAGAGAGGGAGCATGCTCAACGGACGGCGGAGGCGTGTCTGTTCGGGCGACCGCTTGGGTTCCCCGTCGACTCATCGACGAGGGAGTTCCGGCGAGCGCACTCAGAACCGCGCATCCCGATCGAGTCATTTGAGAAAGGGGCGGTGAAGCTGAAGGATATGCCGATTCATTTTGTATGTGGGTCCGCGTCCCCGGGGAAGTTGCCGGAGAAGATGACGCCGACAGGGGACATGATCGGTGGGCGCCCTTTTTGGGATTCTCCTCGAGCGGGCTTTGGCCCCATCCCCACCAAGGCGCTGAAGGTGCGGGCACCACCTCCACAGGTGCCACCTGCTGGGGTGGTTGGCCGGATCCCAGTAGCTAGGACACGCGGCGATTATCCGGGGCAGGAGGTGAGCGGTGAGCTCGACCGGGGAGGTGAGGGGAACTCGAGAGAGGACTTTCCACCGCTGAAACAACTAGAGGGAGTCTGTGCCCCTTTCCCATTCCAAACACCCTCCCCACAACCGCAGCCGCACCCGCCACCTCCAACAAACCCTAGATTCAAAAACTTATCTAGATTCGTCGGGTACGGCTTTGCAGACCGGAGAACGGTTCTTCGAACAGCCAGAGGTAACTCATGATCAGAGAAACTTTGTTGGACAATGCCAAAACTGTGGACTCAAGAATCACTCTACTGAAGAATGTCACAAAAAAGTGGCGTGTGAGATATGTGGACTGGCTAACCACAACACATATGATTGCCGGAGACCACCACAGTGGAATGCAGGGCCGGAATTGTGTGCGGCACAGGTCGAGAACCAAAGCTTTTTCTTCATTGAGGAACATTTGGATCAGAAGGTGACCAGAGAGAAGGCTAGTCTAGCTGTGATCACTGTCATCAAAGGGAAAGCCACTGCAAAACAGATTGAAGACGAGTTCAAGCACTCAATGGAGGGGAACACCTGGAGATGGTCAGCAAGAATGATAGCTGAAAACAAGTTCACAATGAGGTTCCCTGATGCAAGACTGGTACAAGTGTATAGCAACTTCACTAGTCTGGGCATGAAAACCGCAGAGATCACTGTTGAGCCATGGTCCTCTGCGGTCAATGCTAAGGGAAGACTCCAAACTGCTTGGTTCAGAGTGAGAGGTATTCCAACGGAACAAAGGTCGATCAGAACCGTTGCAAAAGTTGCTGGCTTAGTAGGGAAAGCGGTGGGCATTGATGAAAAAACAAGAGTTAAAGGAGATTATGTGAGGGTGAATATCACTTGCTGAGATGTGAAACAGGTACCTACTGTGGCAAAAGGAACCTTGGGATTGGCAATATATGATTTCTACTTTGAGAGGGAGGAATTAGATGAGGCTCAGGGAGAGAAAAGCAAAGCAGCCACAAAAGTGGATGACCCTCATGCCAATAAGCCAAGTCCCAAGAGGGCCAAGTTTGGGGATGGATCTGCCCAAGGAATATGAGTGGGAAAGATGGGAACCTGAGCAAACAAGAGGAGGGCAGGGGGCCTGGAAAGGAGCAAAACTATGGGCAAACTTACCAATCTGCACCAAGCAAGATAAACACTTCACAGATGATGAAGGATAAGGACATTGTGGTGGTGACTGACTCTCAGGAAGATGAAACTGGGAAGGTTTCAGGACTGGACTATGGGTATGAATCTGATGACAGTGAGGACTTTTCTGTCCAAGTGGCAAAGTTGCAGAACATATTGTTGACGGCTGTCAAGTGCTACTTTTATGCCATCAACTCCTGCATAAAATGAATGAAAAGTGATCATCAACACTAGAATAGGGCTTTATATTGACAAGTTTCACAAGTGTTGGTGTTTCTAACTTTTGTTGCAGGATGCACCGGAATACGTGATAAATGATACAATTGAGAGCAAGTGATCCAATGGCTTATATAGGACATCATCCATAATAACCTCAAATGCCAATTTGGACTACACCATTGCGATGGGATCGTCGAGACGATCGAAATGGCTATATCATTTGTCTACTTCTGAGTCCGGATGAAAGAGATATGCACAAGACAAGATCACCATCTTGACATGTGGGCCCGGTGGGACCCACACCAGACCACGTGGCGACGTGTTGCCACGTTGGATGCCATGTGTCCATGACACATCACCAATCCAAGGAAACACACCTTCGACCAATCAGGAGCCAGTACACGAATCCAAGGACCCACAACCACGAGATAAATGGCTAAAACTACCGCATGCACCCCCATACCCACCTTGGGACCCACCTGGTAGTCACCTGGACGAAAGGCGGTGCGAGGGGAGCTACCTGGGGGTCGGCCGAACCCCCAGGTCGGCCGACCCCATTTTACGGCCCCTTGTGTCGCCCTTTCACGTGTCGGCTTGTCGTGACGAACCAAAGGCGGTGCCAGGTGTTTGCCCAGATATTCCCTCGGGATCCTGCAGCTCCTTCTCATGGAAGATACATCAACTTGGCCCCCACTCCTCTTTGCCACGTGTCACCACCCGATTAGTGGCGCCCATGGCAGCCAAGGGAGCTCCTCCTACTCTCCGTGGCCTATAAATAGAAGGGGAGAGGGCTAGAATAGGAACGCACAACTCCTCTCCTCCTCTCTCATTTCTCTCTTGAGAGGAGAGGCTCTCCTCTCCTCCTTCTAGAGTGTAAGTGTGGAGTAGTTGATTAGATCAAAGCTAGAGAGAGAGTGGAAGGGATGTACCTCTATGGATGCTCGTTCTTCAATTAGAGTAAAGTGAGTATTTCTGCATTTTCTGTTTAGACCAAAGTGCAAGTGATATGTTCTTGTGTTCTTCACCTGTTCATCATTTAGAGGCACAAGTTTGTATCCTGTTTGTATGGCTAGTCTTTTAGAATAAAGTGGATGTGCTTGCATGCTCTAATTAGAATAAAGTGTATTTGTGATTCCTTTCTAATAGTTTATGCTAGGTTGCATGAGTAGTCTTTTTCCTCTACTAGTGCGTAGATCCTGGGTTTATGCGTTCGTCTGCTGCAAGTCATTCGTATACATTGGAAGCATAGTACGGGGTCGAGTTCTCTCCTGTATGCCTTTAGTATAAGCTAGTAGTACCTATAGTGAGTGAGATCAGTTCTCTTCCGTGGTCGTAGTTCTATTAGTACAGAGTGACGTAGTCCGTTGGCTACGACAGTAACCACAGCGTAGACGTTGTGTCATGCTACCGGTCATCATTCGTTTGGCTTATTCCAAGGTTAGGTAGAGGCAGTCCAGGTGGTGGTGACAGCCCATCTGGCCCTCGTTGATCCTCCACAGCTAGATATAGTCAGAGCTCCGTTCCACATAGATCCGCGTGTCGGAGTTGCCTATTAAGTCAGGGCTATCGGTACCCTAAGCCAAGTTCTATCTAGAGATCGACCTTTACTCTCATCTATAGTGCTATCTTTAGGAATCCTCTCTATCCTTGCCTTTTATCTGGGTGTGTCCTTGGACTGACTAGTATGAAGTTATTGCACATTGTTCCCTTGGATTCGATACCCTTGGAATACTCTGAGGTGAAAGCTACAACGGTATCCGTGCGCTTGCAGATTTATTCGTGTGACGCTAAAATACCCAACAAGCTTTCTGGCGCCGTTGCCGGGGAACGGTTGCTGTATCTATCTTCATACCCAATGGTCCTTGTATCTTTTCATTTTTCTTTATTCTACCTTTACCCCCGTTACCCATGGAGAGGCCTTCTTGTCACGACCTCTCCACCTCAACTTACGAGTTCAATGATCCATCAACGTCTTCATCCAACCATGAACTCAACCCCGACCTTATAACCATGGTTCAGAATCGACCCTTCTCTGGAGCTATTAGTGAGGATCCCCATGACCATTTGATAGAGTTTGAGAGGTTGTGTTCATCCCTAGCTCCCCCAGGAATGATACAGAACCTGATGATGGCCAAGAAAAGGAACCTGGAAGGTACCAATTTTGACTCCCATAATTCCTTTTTAGCTTTAAGTTCTGAAAGCATTAACTCTATTACCAGTGGTATAGGGATTAAATTAGATAAAAACTCCTTTAAGGTGATTGACTTGGTGAAGGAACTAGAGATAGCTAGACATGCAATAGAAAATAAGAATACCGTCTCTAATAAAGACCAAAAAGTTGAGGAGGATAATGAGATACTGATTAATGAGATGTTAGATGAGAAATCAGACCCAGAGGAAACCTCTGATGGTCAAGATTTTATCCTAGTCTAGAGCATAAGAAAACGCAAAAAGCCAAATAGATTATCCCTATCTGGGAATCCCAGAAGGAAGACAAAAAGCAAGGCAAAGTCTGCTCAAAAAGAAAATGCTAAAAGCAAAAAAAAAAGGGGCTTGCAGGAAATCCCTGACCCTCTTCCCCCCAACAAGAGAGGGAGAAAACCAAAAAGGGTTGAAAAATGAAAGGCCTCTCTTGGAACTCCAGAGGCATAAAAAAAGGTGCCTCCTCCTTAAGAAATCTAATCTGTGAAAATCACTTCCACTTTGTGAGTTTGCAAGAAACTATGCAAGTTGACTTAGATGATAAAATTCTGAGGAAAATAGACCCTACCCAAGACTACTTGTGGAAATGGGTACCTTCCAGGGGTAAATCTGGAGGGATTGCAATAGGGGGTCAATATCAATTACTTTGATGTGGGCTCCTTCCTGGAGGGGGAGTTCATGCTTCAACTTAACCTTTGGGACAAAGTCCAAAGATGCAAATGGAATCTGGTGAATTTATATGGATCTCCCCAGGAGGACAGAAGAGATAAGCCCTCTTCTGCAGCAAAAATAAAGAGCCTTACTTAATTGGGGGGTCTTCAACATAATTAGATATTCTTGTGAGAAAAACAACTCAAATCCTCTCCATAGACACACAGACACATTCAATAGTATAATTGCAACCTTTGAGCTTGAGGAGATTAAAATGAGTGGAGGAAAATACACTTGGTCTAATAATCAAACACCTCCCACTCTTGTGAAACTTGATAGATTCTTGATGAGTTAAAACTGGGAACATATATTCCCAAGGGTGATAGTGAAAAGATGCCCAGGGAGGTGTCTGATCACTGCCCCCTGATCCTATCCATAGAGGAAAATATACCTCTAAAACACCTAGACTTTAGATTCGAGTTAGCATGGGTTAAACACCCTGACTTCCTGGAAAAAGTGATAGAAATATGGGGGAAGCCTTGCCATGTTGAAACATCATTTGATAAAATCCAATCCAAACTGAAAAGGTTCAAGCAATGTTTCAAAGGGTGGGGTTTTAATGCCTAGGGTGAGACAAGGAGGCTGAAGCAAAAGATCTAGCAGGAGATAAGGGATCTGGAGACTTTAGAAGAGGAAATTTGGTTAAGTAATGAACAAAACCTCAGAAAAGCTGAACTACAGAGTAAGATCCTTGACATCCTGGCTGACGAGGAACTATATTGGTATAAGAGATCCCATGAAAAGTGGCTGTTGGAAGGAGATCTGAACACAAAATTCTTTCACAGGGTGGCAAATGGGAGGAGGAGAAAAACACCATTTTCTCTCTACAAGGTGAACATAGATTGGTAGAGGGGGATAAGAATATCTTGGCTTTAGCCACTGAATACTATAAGGGACTATTTGGCCCCACTGAAAATCACAATATTCCCCTTGACCCACAGATTTGGGGGCATGAGGACAATATAACTATAGAAGAAAACACATGGATATGTAGGCCATTTATTGAGGAAGAGGTCAAAACAGCCCTATTCCAGATGGAATGCAATAAAGCAGCTGGCCCTGACAAAATCCCTATTGAGTTCTTTCAATCTTGTTGGGAGATAATAAGAAGTGACATTATGGATATGTTCCATGACTTCTATGAAAACAAATTGTATGTCAGTAGAATCAATTATGGGGTTATCACCTTGCTCCCCAAGGCAACAGATGCAAAGAAAATCCAACAGTTCAGACCTATCTGTCTGTTGAATTGCTTGTATAAATGGATCACAAAGGTCATGACTTCGAGACTGACCCTATTAGCCAAAAGAGCAACCTGTTTGGAGCAAAATGCTTTTATAAAAGAAAGGAATATTATGTCTAGGGTTATGGCATTGCATGAAATCATTCATGAAACTAAGAGGAGGAAGGAAGTAGGCATTATACTAAAACTAGACTTTGAAAAAGCTTATGACAAAGTCAGTTGGAAGTTTCTCCTGGATTGTTTGGAAATGAGAGGTTTCGACAACAAATGGTGTGGCTGGATACACCAAATACTCACTGGGGGGGGACAGTGTGTGTGAAAGTGAATAACCAATTAGGTCCCTACTTTGTTAGCCACAAAGGGGTGAGACAAGGGGATCCCTTGTCGCCTCTTTTGTTCAATTTTATAGCTGACTGCTTAACAAGGATGGTCAAAAAAATCCCAATGCAATGGGCTAATAACTGGCTTGGCCAGCAACATTATCCCAAATGGAGTGGCAATCCTCCAATACGCTGATGACACAATCATTTGTCTACAGTATGATATGGAAAAAGCCAGGAATATGAAATTACTGCTATATATGTATGAACTAATGATAGGATTGGAAATCAACTTTGCCAGGAGCAAAGTACTCAGCATCAATGGAGATGATGAGCTGGGGATTAGATATGCAGATCTCTTTAACTGTCAAATAGGGGAATTCCCTATTAAGTATCTTGGTGTTCTAGTGAGTCCAAGCAGGCTTCATGTTAAAGACTGGGTCCCTCTGATAGAAAAAACCAGAAAAAATTGGATGTATGGAAAGGAGGGGCTATGTCCATTGTGGGGAGAACAAACCTCATTAATTCTAGCCTCTCTAATGCTTTCGTCTATCATATGTCAATGTACCTTCTCCCCAAGACAGTTGTGAAAGAACTAGACAAGCAAAGAAGAACGTTCTTCTGGCAAGGAGGAGGCCAGAAAAGAAAATACCATCTCATTAAGTGGACGACTATTTGCAAGAGCAAGAAAAAGGGGGGATTAGGGATTAAAGACATTAACAAAATGAATTTGAGCCTCTTATGCAAGTGGTGGTGGAAGCTAGACAATGAGACAGGGATTTGGCAGTATCTGGTGAAAGCCAAATACCTAGTAAATAAGGTGGTGGGTAATGTGAAGCATAGATTGGGTGATTCACCCATTTGGGCTGACTTGCTAAAAGTCAAGCACTTGTATCTGAAAAAGAGGGTGGTCTGTATAAATGGTGGGGAAGAGACCATGTTTTGGTCTGATTACTGGTTAGAAGGGGGCCTCTGTGCATCCAAATACATGTGCTATTTGAATTGTGCCTGGACAAAAATATAAGTGTAGGCAAATTCTTGGCTACAAATGGATATATTAACTTCAGGAGGTGGCTTCCTGAGCTTCTACATGACCAATGGTGTGATATGAAGGAGAGGATTCTTAGAATTCCTAGAAGTATGGGGAAGGATGTGATAAAATGGGGAAGCGGAGGAAAAAACAAATTCAGTGTTAAATCTATGTATGACCTCTTGACAATAGATGATTCAGGGGAGTCATTCTGTAAGATGTGGAAAGCAAAAATCCCCTATAAAATAAAGATTTTCCTCTAGCTAATGGAAAACAATGCCATCCTAACCAGGGACAATATGATCATAAGGAAATGGTCTGGAGACCCTTCCTGCGAGTTTTGCCGAGAGAATGAGAGCATAGCTCATCTTTTCTTTCAATGTCCTGTTGCTAGGTGTGTCTGGGGGATAATAGCTACTTGTATTGGAACTCCTGATATTCCATCAACCATTACACAGTACTGGAGGTGGATCGGGAGATACCTCCCGGGGGGAGAATGTGTATACTTTTGGCCTGGCAGCTGTGAGCTGGGCGACATGGAAAGCTAGAAATAAATCACACTTTGAGAAAAAATGAGTTAGGCACCCTGCTGAAATTATTATTCACGTATGTGCCCTGGTGAATCACTAGACAGGTTTATACAAGCAGGATCTCCAAGCTCAGATGGTGGCAAGGGTAAATGTCCTTCTGACGACGGTGAGCAGGCTGCTTGCATGACAAGGGAGGGCGGTGCCCCTGATGCTGATGCTCGCTCCGGATGACGAAGGGCAGGAGCCAAAGGAAAGCAACTGAGGCACTTGCTATGAAGGGCGCCGCGCACGTGATCTGGTGCAGGAAGAAGTTAGCTGTGGGGGAAAAAGTCTAGTCTTGGCTGTAGTTGTCTTAGCTCAGTCGTCCGCTCTTTTGAAACTGTTGGAGTCGGGTCTCGGACTGTTTCGTCCCCTCCATCTCCCCTGCATATCCCCCTTTGTTCTGTTTAGCTAGCTACAGGTTAGCTCGGTGCTTAGGGGTCTTATGTGGGTCGGTCGTTTCTTCTCGTCAGTCCTTTGGCTTGTACTAGACTTTAAAATTCTCGTTATCTTGGTAATGAGAATGGGGTGTGCCTCGTTTCGAAAAAAATCATTGTGTCACCAACGAGTATCATGACAACAATGATGTGTCTTCTCCATATTCATGCTTTAGCCAAAGTGTTAGGATCGAAGATGGCTTCTACACTTCATGTCGATGATCTTGGCGGTTTGTCTCTTGATTGCATCGCTCAATTAGGAACTTCTTGAGCATCCCACTGGAGAAGATTGGTGGTGTCATGGTGCCTCTAATCTTATTGTCTCCAGTCTTGTCAACCTTCAAATCATCATCTTTTGTGTAGAATGCTCCTCCAATTTCTTTTGACATGATCGCTTGTGTCATCTTCACTTTCTTTGTTGTTTTCTGCTGCAACTTCTCCACTGTGTTCCTCTGCGGCCAATGCATAATATGTACCACACTTCTGCTCCACTGAGACCTTGATCAAATTATCTTTCTTCCAAGTGGTCATTCACCTTAAACGTACTCCGGATGAAAGAGTTAGATCCATTTTACTCCGGCACTATGTTCTGCCCTGAGCTGATTTTAGAACTCTAGTGTTGAAAGATTTCATCATAACTCCTTGCACCGACCTCCAAAATTGATGATTCTTGATGGGTTGGAAAGAAGACTTGATGGAGCCTCTGAATATTCAGTTTTCCCTTGTTGTACACTTCTGATCTTGGGTGAAAAAATTATTGTAACAGCAGCATTCAAATCGAAATGTCAATGATCAACTCACGAGTCTTCGGGCACAACTTCATCGCCTATTACTTGAACGAACAATTCTCCAAGGAACATTAGTCTAAACAACATTGATTCATACAACGGAATACCTTGTTTATTTTAATCTGTGTTGTCTTCGTTGGATGAGAAACACAATTTTTCTTGTGTCACCACTCGACGTTTTTCTTGTAGTGACATGTGTATTAGGACGATCAGATTTGAACCGATTATCTTTACCTCGGCTTTCTTGAGAAACAACTCTTTGTAATACTTGGGCAACATTAGAGATTCATGAACTTCTGATTCTCTCTAATATGGGATCATAAATCATAAAACACTAATTTAGCTAGATCCCTCTCGAAGATAACAAGACTATAACACTGATTTTTTGTTTCTCTAAACCTTCTAATGTAATTAGTAACATGCTTATCATGCTTTTGCCTAATCGATGTTAAATGACTCAACCTTAACTCATTATCTCCACTATAAAGGTGATCATGAAATTTCTGCTCTAATTGTTCCCAAGTACGAATAGAGTTACAGGTAATAAAGCAAACCATGAAAAAACATTGACAATTAAAGATAAAGAAAATAAACACACTTTTATTTCTTTTATGGCACTAGCTTCTCCTAGCCCTGTTCTTTACATCAAAAAGAAACAGTGAAAAGCACTATTCACTTATCACATCCATCACTTCTTCTCTCACAAGAGACACTATTCTAACACTATTCATTTGCAACTTCACTATCCTTTTCACCCAAAAGAACGGGCCCTAAGTGAGCAAGATATGACAAATATGCTCCCAAGTAGTTTTACTATCAGCCCCATTAAACTTCACAAATTCAAGACAACGCCAACCAACAGGATAAGAAACCGAATCAAAACTAGAAGGATACCATTTTTGATATGAGAGATTTTTATACTTTACTTTTATCTCATAGTCATCCCACATTTGTTTAGCAAGATTAGCATTAAATCTATCGATAACTTCCTACATAGTGGTTGGTATTGGTGTAGTAGAAGCATTCGATTGCAACACATTCTGTTGTGAATGTGAGTTAGAAGCATTATGTTGCAAACGGCTATCGGTTCGTGTATTAGGCATATAACCATACCCAGTCCTTGTTCCAAGAGGAACCATGAGCGGAATACCTTGAGCTACTTTGATATAAGGAGTGGAAACTCCAGAAATCTCACCAGATTGGCCAAAGACAGCCTGAACAGGAGGAATAGTAGCTCTGGAGACGAGAGATATGGCACCATGGCACTAGGACTGATCTAACTGGTCGGACCCAATGGTCTGACCGGTCTGTTCTGACCAGACGGAGGTGGTGGTGTTTGTCTCGCAAAGTAGTTCAACGACATACACATACCATATTGAGGATCAACCATGAGTGCAACTGATGTACTAGTAGATGGGATATGAGGTGTCATAGTTCTAGAAAAGGATGCAATATCATTACCCTCCTCTACTCGTTTACCAAGACTCTTATCTACTATGTTTTGGAAATTCTCAATCATTGAAGACTCTTATCTACTATGTTTTGGAAATTCTCAATCATTGATAAGTGCACATTATCTATCACAGTAGTAAGATCATTCGCAGTAACAAAAGCAGATAGAGGTGATGATGTCACATTGGGTGGTACCTCACGTGGTGGAATATCAAAGGTGACGTCCTTGGTCTTCTTGACATTGCCTTGACGATCCTCCTTGAAGTGCGAAAAGAACTTATTTGTTGCTTCCTCTTGACGCTGCTTTAGTTCTTGTGCTACAACATCTTCAAATCTCTCTAGATCCTCTCGAAGAGCCTTTTGCTCGCCGGCTGCAATCTTTTCAAGATTTGTCTGCCTAACGACATTGGACTCATCGATCTCGCTGCGTTTAGAATTAGGACCAGCCATAGTAGTTGATATATCAATCTCTTTCCCCAGCGGAGTCGCCAAATCTGTTAGCACCTTTTTCGGGCCATCGGGCATGCGAAGGGGCTCACTGCAGCTCCTCTGCGCCGACCGGTTAGACCGGTGCGGGTGATCGGTCATACCGGTGTGCCGGTTGATCGACGGTAGACCTACGAACGCCTGCTCGGGAGGGACCCCGTCGGAGCTGGTGGCACGTTGGGTTGCTCTAGGATCGGCAGGCCACCTAGAATGCCTTCGAACGTCGCGGAGACGAAGGAAGAATAGCAGATGGGGTTGGTAAAGTTAGGGCAAAGATAAAAGTAAAGACGAAACGATAAAAGATAGATGTATTTGATCGATTGGATACCTCAATCGGTCGTGACCCTTTATATTTATAGGGTGGGAAGGTCTTCCCCCGCAAGAAAATCATGTGTACAAGTCTAAATCTATTAGGACTCCTCGATTTAACTCGGACTCAGAGGCGCCGGTCAGACCGGTCAGGCCCGCCGGTCAGACCGGTCAGGCCCGCCGGTCAGACCGGTCAGGCCCGCCGGTCAGACCGGTCAGGCCCGCCGGTCAGACCGGTCAGGCCCGCCGGTCAGACCGGTCAGGCCCGCCGGTCAGACCGGTCGGTCTTGCCAAACCGGCGGTCGGTCAAACCGGCCTATTCAATTTGGATGGCTGGGTGCCAAATTTGCGTGTCAACACATTTACACAACTCACTAGTCTCAATTCCAAATTGTAACTCGTTTTGGATTTTCTAGGTTTTTTAATCAAATTTGTAACGGTGGGAGTATTTCTTACAACCAATCGCTGATTCCGAGTAGGTAGGGTTTTGATGTTGGCATTGAGGGCCGAAATTTGGAATTAGAATTGGAATTGGCAGCCACCAATGCCAACGTTTGGATGTTCACAGAATTGGGAAACGGAATTGGGGACCAATACCCTGCGGCATTTGTTCCACCTGGGCGCTTCTTCCCCTGATTCAGACCTCACGCCCTCCGTATTGCACGACATTGAGTTTCACATGTGCGCTTGGAGTCTGAGGGGCGGAGGAACGACCGGCGGCAGTAGCTCGGGCACGCCTGGGCAGAGGGACGACCGATGGCGGTGGTCTGGGTGTGGCTGGGCGGAAGGACAACCGTCGACGACGGCTCGGGCACGATTGGACGGAGGAACGACCGACGACGGCGGCCCAGGCGTAGCTAGATGGAGGGACGGCCACCGGCGGTGGCCCATTGCCGCGTCTATACTCACCTGCACCCACCTTACCGACGACGCCTCATCTTCTTCCTAGAGGATGGTGGCGCGTCCTCTTCTTCCTCGAGGCCGGTGGATCCTCCTCCTCTTCCTCGAGCCCGGCGGCGTCCGATCTTCCTCGAGGCCGACTGCGCCCCACCCCTCCCCGGCTCCCCCTTCCTCACTCCACGGCGAGCTGCGGCACCCCTCTGCTGGCGAGCCACCCCGCGCTCCTCACTCCACCGACGGGCCGCCTTGCCGCCCTCCTCCGACGAGCCGTGCGTCCCCTCCCCTTCCTCCCTCCATTCGCCAAAGGAGCAGCGACGGGACCTCATCTCCACGGACAACCACTTTTTGTGGCGGCTGGTGGACTGGGCGTCCATGGCGCATGGAAGAGGAGGAGCTGGAAGGTGGACACGGCTCACAGCTGCCGGCGTGATGTGGGAGGGGCAGCAGGGGGAGAGACCGAGAGAGACAATGCCAAATCACACCCCCGTGGGCATCCAAACAAGAATAGGTATTGGCACTCTCACGGATTCTGTTTAACAATTTCATAACATCCAAACAATCACTTTGGCATTGCGACTCATTTCCAAATCTACTCTGATTTGGTATTGAGACTAATTCAATACCAAGCTTCACAATATCGACATCCAAACGGAGCTTTACTGATTTCGTATAAAAATGTGCATCTGTATGCATAAAGTAGTGTATTATGTATAGTGTATTATGTAATGTGCCCAAACAGAGGAGAGACGTTTTGCTGCATGCTGCGTCGTCAACCGTGTGCTGGGGCTCTTGTTGTCGAGCTCGAGCATGAAGGCCTTCACCTCGACCGGCTCGTGTCACTTGTAACCCAAGCATCATCAGGCCATCGGCCGGCGAACCCAGCCGGTGACGGCTGTGTTTAAATGTTTAATATTATGTGTCAACGACCAGCTTGGCCCTGGCGTGGCCGGACTCGACCCTGTACTGGTCGCCGACGCCGAAGTGCGCCATGAGCAGCCAGACCACGGTGAGGAGCTCGCCGCCCTGGCTAAGCTGCCTGGCGTGCGCGCTGCCGCTGCACTTGCCGGCGGCGTAGCAGAGCATCTCCACCCACACGCTGGCGACGAGTCGCCACCGCTTGACCTCCGTGGCGCCCTCCAGCTCCAGCAGCTGCCGGGCGAGCTTGCACGCCTGGAACAGCACCGACTTGCTCCGGTCCCCCTTGACGTCACGCGGCTCCGCGATGGATGTGTCCACGGCGCGGAGCCTTTCCACGCAGCCGGCCTCATCCACGGCCTCGTCTGCTCGCCGGAAGAAGTCCTTGGCCTCGGCGCAGGTGTCGCCGAACCGGATTTGACCGATGCTCGCCGTCATCATAAACGGGCGCATCACAAGGAGGTAGAGCATGTAGCTGGACACCTCCCTGTTCATCGCCGGCAGATGCTCATCGTCACCGCTGCTTCTCCAGACGATGTCGTCCTTGCTCGCGTAGAAGCAGAGGTCGGTGGCTATGTGCCAGAGTAGGATGCTCTCGTCGAACTCGCAGTCGACGCTCCACCCCAGCTGCTGGTACAGGCCCTTGCGCTGGAGCGCCCACTGGCCCCGGTGCTCGCCGAGCTTCCGGTAGCTCTTGGGGTCCATGGTGCTGTTCGCCTTGCTCTTGAGCTGCTCGAAGACGAGCCGCTTGAGCTCCTTCGGCACGGCGATCTTTTTCGTGTACCTCCAGCTGTTCCACATCGTCTTCACGCGGAAATTCCACCGCCACTCCAGCCGTTCCATGAGCCCCTTGTACCAGCGGGGCTCGTCGTTGACGCAGTAGCTGATGAGATTGTACTGCGACATCCGGTTCGACCACCTCGGCCTAGACTCCGGCTGGAAGAGCTTGATGAACCAGAACACGGCCCCCGCCGCCGACCGGAGCTGCTCGCTGGCTCGTAGGTCGGAATACGTCCACGGGGAGATGACCATGAGAAGGATGGCGTAGGATTCCAAGAAGACGGCGCCGCCCAGGAGCACGTAGGAGATGTTGACGTCGACGCGCGCGTAGCCTCGCATGTCGCCGGCGGCACGCGCGAATAGCACGAGCGACACGACCGGCGCGGCGAGGGTGAAGACGCGGAGGCCCCGCCCGAGCCAGCCGTGGATCACGGGGGCCTTAGAGTGGAGGGACTCGTACATGAGCACCAGCTCGATCTCCACGACCTTGAAGGCCTGCTCCATCTCCAGTCTGCGGAAGAAGGCGAGGCTGTCGATACGGTCCTGGAAGCTGAGGATGAGGTCGACAAAGAGGCGGCGGAAGGTGTGGAAGAGCCGGTGCGCGCTCCACACCAGGTCTCCGTACTCCAAACGCCTTACCTCCACGCGAGTATCGCCGTCGGGGGGCCGCTCCGGTACGATGACGATCTTGGCCACCAGCCCAGCGCCCGTCCGCGACTGGCACTCCTCCACGAACTTGGCGTAGTTGGGTCCCGGGTCCGGCGGCGTGAGCATGGAGCTGCGGAGGCTGCCCATACTAGCTGCCCTGAGCGCCAGCGTCCGCTCGCCGTACTTGGTCACGCCGGCCACGAACATTATGATCGCCGGAACCATGAGCCGGACCCCCGGGTGCGACTTCCAGTAGACGTAGCCGGCGAGGACAACCTGCGAGATGAGGCTGAGGAGGTGGCGTAGCCAGAGCTCGTTATCCTCGACAGCGAACGCCGTGATGGTGTCCTGGCCGCCGAGGTGGAGGATGAGGAACGGGGCCCAGAAGACGAGGACGTGCATCTCGGCGTTACGAGATCCGTCGCAGAGCTTCTGGTTCTGGGAGAGGTTGCCCAGCGCGTAGATGGCGATGTAGTCGGCGAGGAGGTACGCTAGCCAGAGCGGCGTGCGCAGCCACCATTCGGCCACACGTTTGCGCAGGCCGCCGGCGAAGAGGAGGAAGACCTGCAGTGCAAGGCTGGTCAGCACCAGCACGCGGATCTCCCACTCCCCCCATACCTCCCACACATGCTTCAGCGTCATCTCCGACAGTCCACTCTGTGTCTTGTCTTGACTATTCCTCAGTAAATCATCAGAGTAGTATGTTCTGTTCTTGAAGACGAACAGTAAGCATAGGATCGCGCATCAACAAGGAATTCTTCAGAGTAAGCAGCCACGGCCAGGGGCAGAAGACGCGCCATTGACCGACATTTTGGTCCCCCTGTAAAGTAACTTGTAGGTTGGTTTTTTTTTGAGTGAATTTTACTCTAGGTCCATTAACTCTTTCCGAGTTCTCATCTAGGTCCGCTAACTTTAAAAGCGGTCATCTAGGTTCACGATCTATTGAAGAGTGGTCATCTAGGTCCAAAAGTGTCCACAGAAGCATCTTTTGTCTATATGGCGGTGCCAGCACAGCAACCAATTGCAAAAAAGACCCCGCGATCCTTCATTTCTCATTGCACCCATCCTCGTCAGCAGCAGCAGGACGGGGCGGCGGTGCTGGTGCTCGCGGCCAGCGGCGCTCGCGACACGGTCGCGGCCACATGCGGTCAACGACGCTCGCGACGCGCATGCGGCCAGCAGCTCGCTGCTGCGGCCAGTGGCCGTCGGCGGTGGTGCTCGCGGCCAGCGGCGCTCACGACGCGGTCGCGACTGGCGCGGCACGCGCGGTCAACGACGCTCGCGACGCGCGTGCGGCCAGCAGCTCGCTGCCGGCGGCGCTCGCGGCCGGCGGCGGTGGCGCTCGCGGCCAGCGGCACTCGCGATGCTGTCGCGGCCGACGCGGCATGCGCGGTCAACGACGCTCGCGACGCGCGTGCGGCCAGTAGCTCGCTGCCGGCGGCGGTGGCGCTCGCGGGCAGCGCGCACGGACGGCGGCGCATGCATGGGGCACAAGTACTGGAGGTGGAGCAGGGGACGGAGAAAAGGGGATGCGTTGCCGCCGGCAGAGGAGGAGGGGAGCTGCCGCCGCAGCCGGGTCCGCCTCCGAGATCTCCGCTGGGGACGGCGTGACGCCCGTCGTCGTCGATTCACGACTTCCGATGAGAGGCGCCGAGCTCCGCTCACCCCCAGCTCGACGCGATGTCGTCGGGCCTCGAACAGCACCACCGCAGCGACGACGTCGTCGGAAGCGAGCGCGCGGCCTCAGCTCGATGGAGAAAGGGCCGCCGCCGCGAGCCCCTGCTCCTCCGCCGCAGGCCCCCTCTCCATCGCCGGGGAACAGAGAGGAGAGGGAGAGAGGCCTGTCGAAGCGCGGATGTCGGGAAGGGAGAGGGCGCGGGCCGCGGCGCGTTGGGAAGTGAGAGGGCGCGAGTCGTCGCCGTCGAGACCTCCATGGCTCCACCTCGTCATCACAGATCGTCGTCGTCGAGCTCGAGGAGGGTCGTCACCGCGAGCAGGGGAGGCGCGCCGAAGCTCCCTGCACCCGCCCTCCTCCCGCGGCCCCTGCTCCTACCTGCGTGAGCTGGCCGCCCTGCACCGGTGGAGGGAACACAGCGGTGGCCCCCGTCCTGCTGCCGCCGGCGAGGACACGGTCGGGAGGACGAAAAGGATGGGTGCAGTGAGAAATGAAGGATTGCGGGGTCTTTTTTGCAATTGGTTGCCATGCTGGCATCGCCATGTAGGCACAAGATGCTTTCGTGGACATTTTTGGATCTAGATGACCACTCTTCAATAGATCATGAACCTAGATGGCCGCTTTTAAAGTTAACGGACCTAGATGAGAACTCCAGAAGAGTTAATGGACTTAGAGTGAAATTCACTCTTTTTTTACAAAGAACTTGTAGGTTGGTTGAAGGCATCTCTATTTTCTGTACAGAACTGAGGCTGGTAGCACTCGTCATACTCCATTTGACGTACTCTAAAGGGAATATTATGTCTGGTCATCAAAAATTTGCAGTACAGTCTCAATTTTCCCGCACTCGTCATCCCTATATCTCCTACTCCATACCAACCATCACCTGCGGGGCCCACTCTTTTTCTCCCTCCCCCTCCCCTTCCCTCTCCATACTCTGCTCCGTCCTCGTTCCCTCCGCATCCTCCTGCGCCATTCGCCGCCTCCGCCCTCCGCCGGCCTTGGCCTCCGATGGCGCAACTTCTCTTCCATCCCCATCTCCCCCACCTCCGGCGCCGCACCTGCCCCCGGCGGCGGAGCTCCAAAAGCGGCAGGGAGGAGCAGGGTGCGGGCGCCCTCCACCGGCCTTGGCCTCCGACGGCGCAACAGCTCCTCCGGTGGCCGACGCGGAAGTGGAGGAGCAAGGAGCAGGCGGTGCAGATCTCGCGGCAGCGGCGGCTCCTCGATCCGTCCCTCCCTCCCACCTCGTCGATAGGGAAGCCGAGGAGGAGCAGGCCGGGGTCGATTCCATGGAGGTCCTCTCCGTCGATGTCGCCGGCGGCGCGGAAGAGGAGAAGGAGGTCCGCGGGATCTCCGCCACGCCTGCTACGCCGCGCCCTTCCCCTGCCCATGGTCGGCGCCCTTCCCCTGCTCGCCGGCCACAGCCGCGACGGAGCTGCCTCCAGCTCGCGCGTGGTGCTCGACACAGGTTGGCTCGCCGTCCAGCTCACCACCACCCAGCCGCCGGGCGCCGACCCAGACCCCGCCGCGCCATGGATCCGTGCCACCGTCCCCGGCGGCGGAGCTCCGTGCCCTGCCCCGGCCTTCCTCCCCTCCTGCGGCGGGCAGAGCTCCTTGCCCCGGCGGGCGCTCGATCTCCCGTGGCGGGCCAGGCACCGCCGTCCGCCGTTGCCGGCGTGAGTCGCAGCCTCCTCTCCGGCGGCGCAACCTGCCTCTCTACTTCCTTCCTGTCCCTCTGCGATGGCCCGGCCGGACACCGGTGGGCCCAGCGCGGAGCCGTAGCGCACGCCCCATATGCGCTCTATTTGGCGAACGCAGGAGCCGAACGGGACGTAGCACTGCGCCTGGAGTACCCCGGTGCAGGCCTGAACATGGTAGCGCACCTAGTGCGACCAGCCTGAGAACCAAAGCCGCCAACACTCTGTTTTTTTTCCAATATTTGTATTGTTTTCAAAATTAGTAGATTTAACAATGCTCTAATTGTATTTATCTACAACGACATGCATACTATGGTTGATCTCGTCCATATTTACATTTTGCTACAGGACATTGTTCGTTTTCGATATTGTTGTGAGACACTGTAAAAAAAAATGGTTACAAGACACTATGGAGTGTCCTACAACAAAGAAATTAGTATGTTACAGCAAAGAAAATATATTTCAGTGTCCTACAACTAATTTCGCAAAGTTGCAGTGTCCCGTTGCAAAATTTTCCAAGAAAGAAAGCCTTAGTTACTAGTCACAGTAATATACTAGTAGTATATTTTAATGTGGGTGAAATATTTAAAACCCGTATTACATATGGACCAATATTAGTGTTTTAATAGAAAAAAGCACTACTCCGCAAAAGGCCATCACCACAGGCTCCAAAATCATCTTCACCGCTAGTTCCGAATGTGGTGCTTGACTTTCAGCGGTGATGGAAATTTTAGAATCGGCCGTGATGACCATTTTAAAAAGAGAAATACAACTTATGTGCTTTGTAACATTAAAAATTAGGACTTAAGCTCTATGTTATTAGTTGGGATAATTGGCTGCAGGACACTACTCAAAGTTGCTCTTTGCCACAAGCCACTAAAAAAATCTGTCTTTGCCACATGACATTGTTCAACCATGATAATTTGCTGTGGGACATTATAACTCATATAATAGTATTTCCAACTCAAAGAGGTCACATAACACATAATTCTGGACAAGTTTGCCCTTACCCTTTAAACACAACATAACCAGTCATGAAAATAACATATCCCAGCCACATATGGCTTATTTCAACAACACAAAATAGCAGGTCACAAAATAACTTGTTCAAGCCTGCGAGCCTACATCACACTAGATTACATGGTCATATCTTAGACCTGACAACCTTCAACTTCTTTGCTTTCCCCTTCTCAACAACAGCAATTGGAGAAAGATGAGCACATGCAACAGGCTCTATACAACCTTCTAGTTCCAGCATCCTTTTGCGGCTGTGAGAAGGTACAGAAGCATGTCAACTTAATAGACAATAAGCAAAGAAGACATAAATATTGGAGGAATTATACCTTCTTGTCATAGGGCTAGGTGTTTCCAATGAAGTGATAACTCTAGTTGGTGTAGATGGTTCAAGTTCTTGCAGCCGCCTTGTCATACTACATGGACAGACAAACAAGAAAATGACATGTGCTAACTGGAAGGAAGACGAGGTATCAAAATATGCAAATTGTAACAAATTGTAACTGTACCTTCTTGTCATAGGGCTTGATGTAGTAATAGAAGCGATATCTCTAGTTGGTGTAGCACTGTTTGTTGTTTAAAATGTAAGTTAGTGGTAACATATGCTCAAAGTAATTAAAATTCATAAGGTCTGAGTCAAAAGCTTACAATGGGACATCAACTTCCTGTGGTGGAGGTGTAGAAACAGTAGTGGTGATATCACTAGATGGCACTACAATAATATTTTTCTTGCCTTTCTTCCTCTTTGGCTTTGGAGGGGCAGGTGGTGGTGCATCAGAATCATACACATATTCATTGCAAGTTTTCTGCATGTGTCCAAGCTGTTTGCACCTTCTACATCTTGTGCTTCTCTTTCCAGAGCCCCCTTCTGCAGTTGCTTTATACCTTCTCACCCTTGGTCTCCCACCTGCCCTTTTAAGAAGTGGAGGCCACAACTTGAATCCAGGGTTCACTTGAGGCCATTGTGTCCTATCTGTCATTGGCTTGACAACCTTTCCATAAGCTTTCTTGAACTTTGACACAGAGTAGTATTCGTGAACATAGTCTTGAATTTTGTAACCTCGAATTGAAGTGATAATACACAAAGCATGTGTACATGGTAAACCAGTAACCTGCCAGCGCCTACAGGTGCACGTCCTCTCCTGAAGATCAACAACATGCCTCCAATGAATTAGATTTTTAGTAACACCTTCAACTTCACCCAACATTTCATCATCTTTTCCACCATCCTTACGTGAATACCTCCACATATATTTCAGCCCCCTACTCCTATCATTGAGGTCCTTCATGATGTTAGGCAATATCCCATCTTCAAGCTTCCTGGCAATTCTACTTCTCAAGAACATTTTCTCCATACATAACTGTCTTATCCTATCCATGAGATGAACTACATCTAGCGATTTTTCATGTCTAATCCAACTATTGAAAGTTTCAGCTATGTTATTTGTGACATAGTCACATTTGCTTGCTTCAGAGAACAAATACCTTGTCCAGAGGTGCTTATGGTTATTATGTATCCACTTCATGGCTTCAGGACAGGCTTCATACATCAGATTGTAGTGCTCTTCGAATCTGTGTCTTTGCAAAGCTCTACATGCTGGCCATAAGTGCTTCTCGAAGACTTCACCCCGAAATTGCTTTTTAAAGTTTGCAACTAAATGTCTCATACACTCTCTGTGCTCAACCCCATTCTTGAAGGTTTGGGTAACTGCAGAATCGATACCTTTCCCTGCATCAGTTGAAATCACTAGGCCTGGTGGTGATCCAATTGCTTGATGAAGTCTGCTGAAAAACCATTTCCAATTGGCAGTTGTCTCTGATTCAAACACAGCATAACACACTGGAAACATCCAATTGTGCCCATCAATAGCAGTGGCAGATGCAAGTTGGCCCTTCCATTTCCCAGTCAAATGTGTGGAGTCCACACCAAGAAAAGGCCTACAACCTTTTAAAAAACCATCCACACAAGTTTTCAGGGCGACAAACATTCGTGTAAATCTGAACTTCTTCCCAACTTTTTCATATTCAATATCCACCAAGCTGCCAGGATTACTCCTCTCCACCTCAGCCTTGAAACTGAAAATATGCTCAAAGCTATCATCCCACTTCCCTTTGAGTTGTTCCAAAGCCATATTCCTTCCATCCCACACCACCCAGTATGACAACCGCAGGTGATACTGTTCTTCTAGTCTTTTCTGCAGTGCTGTAGGTCCAATTTTAGGGTCCTTTGCAAGCCAATCTAGAACCCTATCCCTGACCCAATGATTGGTTGCCATGTTGTTCTTCTCGACTTTTCCAGTGCTTTGACAAGTGTGTAGTTCAGGCATCTTCTTTATCTGTATGAAACAGAAACAAAAATCAGTATACAAACATGTACAAAAATCAGTATACAAACATGTACAAAAAATCTGAAAAAAGGTAGTACCTTCCAAGTCCTTCCATCCTGCAATTGTGAAACATGTATCGTCCACTTGCAGTCTTCAGCTTTACAATAGCCTCTGTACCTTGTTGACTCAGAATACCTTGCTGCAATTTCATATTCACCTTTTATTGCATATTGTCTAATAGCCTTCTTAAAAGTAGCACCATCCCCAAATGTAACACCAACTTGTATTGTTGGGTTCTCTAAGTCAGTTGCATGGACAATTGTCTCACAACCACATGCATCCTCCACAACTAAGTCATCCTCCAAGCCATCACACTGAACATCATCCTCTAAGCCTCCATGTTCAGAATCAGATGAATCAGTGAGCAAAGTTTTGAAAGGATCCTCATCATCCAGACCCACATACTCTACAACATCATCCACCCAAGCCACTTCATTACTGCTCTGAACTGGAGGCTCTAAAGTGGGTGATGTAATTTCAAGTTGAGGCTCTACACTAATCTGGCTGGCATCAGTGCTTCCCAGCAATACACAAGGCATGCTCTGTTGCCGCCCAATATCAAATGTGGAATCAGGTTCATCCTTTTTCATAACACAAACTTGTAATGAGAGCCTCCTTATCTCCCAATACATATCAATTGCATCAAGCAATTTTTGGTCAGAAGTAATCTCTTCATAGCTACGACTCATTTTGTCCCAATAAGTGACACGCAACTTGTGGTTAGAGCCTAGTTTGATTTCTGTAGTGATATCACCTAGAACATCATTCCAATTTGTGCTATCTCGGTCTAAAATCTTAGGAATGTTACACGCATTACAATACTCACGACGGCCATCATCAAGCAATTTCACATAAGCACCAACATGCACAGCAAGCCTGTAGGACGAATTAGGATCCATCCTACACAGGCAACGGCGCAAATCGGAGCAAAATCAGTACATACAAGACCACTGTTAGCACTAACCCTAGAGAAAGATGAGAGAAGGCTTACCCTGCTGGAATCCATGACAGGTCAGGCAGATCTTGCGGGAAAATGTCGCTGAGAAATCGTGGGGGTTCCATCTTCTACCGCAGGACCGACGGGTGAGCGCGGCGGCCGGGCGGACGAGGCAGACGGTGGCCGGGCGGATGCGGCAGCCGGCGGACGGGCGGACGCGGCAGCCGGCGGCCGCACCGTGCTGCGGATGTCGGGCCTCGGGCGGGCTGTCACGGACGCGGCAGCCGGCGGCCGGGCAGTGTCGTGGTCGCCGGAGGACCACCGCCGCCGCCCGGACGGATGTGGCTCTCTCCTGCAGCCTCGAATGGATGGGATAAAGCTCGATGCAGGGAGGGGATTGGTCCCTAGCTTCTATGAAGCGGCGGGGGGTAATTTCGTCATTTCCCCTTGCTTTCCATTTAATCTGAATATAATATACGGTTCAATGTCCCACAGCAAATAGACGTAGTTGAACAATGTTATGTAGCAAAGACAGATTTTTTCGATGTCCTGTAGCAAAGGGCAATTTTGAGTAGTGTCCTCCAGCCAATTTTCCCTTATTAGTTGTATTTGTTGATGTGCTCTATGCCATTCCTTCACCCCAAACCGTTAATTGGCCTGGATGCCGTCGGTCTGCCTTGCGCTCCGTCTGCGGGCCACGCGCGTCAGTGGGTGATGAAAAATCTCTTTTTCTTCACGTCAGTGCCCCCCCTCTCTCTCCTCCCTCCCTCGGTACCTCCGCCGACGGCCCTGGCGTCCGCCCACCCCCTGCTCCCTCTCCGGCGGCCAAGAGCTCCGGTGGCGAGGTGCTCTGGCAGAACCGGAGCTCCCCTGTCCCAGCCGTGCTCGTGCCTCAGTGTCTCGGGCGTCGCGGGGGCTCTCCTCTGCCGAGTTCGACGAGCACCCGGACCCGTCGCTGCTTCTGCTCCTCGTGGGGCGGTGAACGTGCTCGCGGCCAGCTCGTGTGGCGGCGGTGCCATGGCGTGCTCCTCCCTCCCCACGCTCCGGCGCCGGATGCTCAAGGTCAACGTCCACGTCGGCGGGTCGGGCGCCTCCTCTCTTCGCGGGATGGCGAGCTCATGTCGGGGGATCGAGCAGTCCCCAGGCCGGCGGAGGACTAGATGCGGGGTGACCTCCAGGCCGGCGGCGCCTCCCTCTCCGGAGGCCGCCAATCTTGACGAGGATGGCCGACATCCATGGGGCTCTTCAGCTCCGCGCCTCCCTCTCCGGCTACGGGTTCCATTCCGGGGCCACCAGCGTGATTAGGGAGGACGGGGCGGCGGCAGCGTCGCGGCGGACGCCCTCCTCTTCCATCCCTTGCTTACTCGTCCGTCGAGCTCCGCGGGCGGAGGTGGCGCGGAGGATAGTACGGAGGCGACGCGGAGGAGAGGGTCACGACAGCGGCTGACGCGGCGTCCCCGTTCTCTTCCTCTGCCCACCTCAGGCTAATCGCACCGCTGTGATCGGTAAGAGGCACGCTACAGCTGTTGGGCCCGCGCGTCAGGCGTCATTCGATGCACCTGCAAAGTTGAACGCTGCACCCGTCCGAACTGGATAAGGCACGGGAAGCTGTCATGGGCCCCAACGCCTCCTCACGAGGAAATACGGCAGGTGGAGAGAGACAGGGCAAATTCACGTCGACGGACCCACCAGGGAGGATAGCGTTCTCCTCTGCGCCTCTGTCCGTCCAGTTTACCTGTAGCAACCTCTTGCATGCCGTGCCGTGTACAGATCCGCGCTGCAGCACCAAAAACGCCATGCTTCCCGTACAGGCCCTTTTGCAGTGCAGCGGTGCGACCAGCTTCTCCCCTCGTCCCCATCACCCCGTGACCCCACGACGGCACCCTCGTGCCTGGGTCCCCCCACCGTCGATTGCCCCCGTTAGATCGAATGTTAATTTCTGCTCTGCCCTCCCTTCGTGCCTCACCCCCACACCGGCCCCCGCCACTCCTCACTACCGCTATGTGCGAGTGCAGTGAGGGTGCGCAAAGGGGGAACGGAGGGGCATCATATAGAAGTGAGATCCAGGCAGAGAGGAAGAAGGCACAAGTGGTGGGGAGGGTAGGGTCCCGTTGGAGGTGAGCAAGAGAGAAGAGAGGTGGTCGCGGGAGGACGACAATCAAGGAATTGGAGGGAGGAAAGGAGGGGACACGTCTGGGTAGGGGTGGTGGGAGAGATAAGGGAGAGGTGGCGGCCGGAGCGGAGGGCTCGTGAGGAAGAAGGAGGAGGATGTGTGCGTCCGTGTGTGTGTGAGAGAGAGATTGCAGGGGCGGGCGCGTGGGGATGTGGGGACCGGGGAAGATTAAGGTGGGGTGGGTGGCGGACTCCAAGTTGTTTTAAATTGGACTCAAAACAATTTTGAGTCCCCGTGCAACCCTTTCACTGCTGGTTCAGTGATGGTGAGTGATAAATATTACTGTCGGTTAATGTTTTCACCGCCAGCTCATGTATTGTCCAAAATCGGCAGTGACGAGGGGGCAGCAATGATGATTTTTTTAGTAGTCAAGTCTAAATTACATCATCAAGTACCGTCAACTTTTGGATAGCCCCTAAACTATTTCTCAGTTCGTTTTACTCCCACAACATATGTCACTTAGTCCAATCTACCATTTGTAAGCTTTGTTATTTTTCGGCATGCACAAGCAGTATTTTAAGCTAATTTTCTTTTGGAGGGGGTGATAGCATACATCCTAACATACTTTATGAATAGTATATTATGAATTTTTCATCATTATTTTTTATAGAATTGTGTATCTCTACAATTAATCAATTATTAGTTGTCATAGCCTATTAAATGTTTGTTCATGTGCCTTGCAACTTGATTCATGTTTCCTGATCCTTAGTTTAGAATTTGTCAATTTGTTTTCACGGATTTGATAAACTTTGGAAGAATAACCTCTAGGGAAAACCTAAATCGATCCATGCGGTACAATGTTTGGTGTTGTTAAGTGGCATCAACATATCCAAGCCTCAGCCGGGGTTACCCCTTTTCGTTACTTATATATCCCATCTGCGTTGCTTTACATGCCCATAGCACTCTTTCAAAAAATAAAGGAGATGCACTAGTTTCCTGGCAGCAGTGTAATCTACTATTTATCACATCACATCTTTGCTTAAAGTGGTACGGAGTATATATCTATCATCCATGAAGACATAGAGTTATCAATGAAGCCTTGGACGTGGGATTACCGAAAAGAAAAAGAAGGCTTGAACATGCGAGTTGGGACCAGAGCCAAAAGAAATCTCTCATCCTTATCTTTCCAATTTATCAAAGAATATGTCGATTGGATATAGTTGCTTTAATTAGTTTATGGACGCCTACTAATGCTGACCTCTATGCTCGACTTGTAGACAATGTGTAGCCCAATTTGGACATCTATGGCAGCACGGCAGGCTTTAGGACTATGGCACATGAGGGTGTACTGTGCGAGGGATTTGGTGTACAAATTGTGATGCAATGACGACAAATGCTAATGAAGATGATTTTTTACCTATATATATGGTACTGAAAGAGCGGTGACAAAATCCATAGCAATGTGGAAAGCCAGGTGCACTAAATTCTGATTGGTCACACGATTGTTTTAAGAAGAGGCATATTTTTGAGAAGAGAAAGTAAAAAAACGATTTTAGGAGAAACTCCAAAGCGCAAAAATACAAGTGGTAACAAAACGACCTACCAATCGAAACAAAGCAAGAAAGGGGGAGAAGAGAAGAACCTCACACCACCAACACACTAAACATGATCTAAGAGTGAAGTCTGGTGAAAATAAGAACACCAAAAACACACGCACATGACCGAAAGCCTAATCATCTAGAAGCCTACGAGGTCGAGTCAAGATGTCATGCAGAATGATGCCATCAAGGAGGGAGCGGTAAGAGCGTTGCCATAATCTGTCTTTCCACGAAGGAGCAGACCAAGTTTTCATCTTGCAGACCAAATGGATTTGTGACCGCAACAATAACGCCTCCATCGAGGTATGCTACGTTAACAAACGCAGCCGTTGTCGGCACCGACAAAGGTCGGACAATGCTTTTGCCAGACCCCAAAACGAACAACATGCAGCAGACATGAAGGCTTGGATGGTAGACGATCTGATGGGAAAGGAAGCGTGCAGTCCATATTGTGCAAAGGAGGAACATCAGCAGGCCAACGACCCAAATACGGCACATGATGACGACAAAGGTAGACGACCCAAAGATCGATAATGCTTGACGAAGACCAATGTAGACGGCTTGAGGTAGTGGTAACCGCCAAGGAGTGGCATCTCAAAGCGTCATGGGAAGGATGAGACCCATCCTCTCAACCCTGCTAGTGAAGAGGTGACTGGAGGTGGCATGGCAAGCGAGCGACAATCAATCAGCAGAAGCAGCGACCAACGAAGACCGACGAGGATGTATAGGAGAGGAGTAGCGGCGGCACTAGCTGATTGCGTCAGCACCTGACCCTGCAGCACAAGTGGCGCTAGAGGGGGACCATGCCACCGAGACAGTCGGGCCAAATGCCGTGGGGGGAAAGAGGGCTTGAAACGAACCGGATTTCCGAAATCGGAAGCCCAATCCTCTACACCTCAGTGATAGTCCCAGGAAGGCTATCACATGCAATCTCTGTCTCAATGGTAACAAATACATACAACACAAGAGAGAATATAGAAGATCTACATAAATAATATTATTATAAATAATTATCTGAGTACATCTCTTCGGCACATGCCGGGTACAAGCCCATCCGAACTGAATCAAACAAAGTAAACATCTACGCGGCGGCCGACGTGGGTGCACCCCAATGGCGGGGAGCTCACCTTTAGGTGTGGCAGAGAGGGGCAAAGGGGTCTTTCCCCCTGGGATACTCCCGAGGCGAGCGCATGGGTGCGCCTCTTGGCTCGGCATCCGTGCCAGCAAGGCGGGGGGCGAGCCTGTCCTATCGCACGGCGCGCACGCGCGCACAGACGGCCGCGCAGAAAGGGGAAAAGGGAGTGTGAACACTGGTAGACAAAGAGGCTTTGGTACGCCCCTTTAGTCCCGGTTCAACTTTGGAGCCGGGACTAAAGGGGTTTCATCGACGTGGCCACTAATGCCATGAGTGCTCACCCCCTTTAGTCCGGGTTGATAACACCAACCGTGACAAAAGACCCCCCCTTTAGTCTAGGTTCATGTTACGAACCGTGACAAAAGGGTCAAGCCCTTTAGTCTAGGTTCGTGTTACGAACCGAGACTAAAGCCCCCCCCCCTTTTGTCACGGTTCGTAACACGAACCTAGACTAAAGGGGGTGACCCTTTTGTCACGGTTGGTAACACCAACCCAGACTAAAGGGGGGCCTTTTGTCACGGGTGGTGTTACCAACCGGGACTAAAGGGTCTCCCACGAGTTACTATAAGAGGATAGCATCCTCTACTCAGTCAGATGTGCTGTGTAGGTGAGATGGTGAGGAAGCTACGCGCGAGGCTGGAGGTCATGAGTTCGATTCCCCACACCCGCGCACGCGTATATTTCGCGTGAAAAATTGCGTGACTTGTGAATTGCGACGTGCGCGTGTGTGAGGGCCTCCCGGGGATTTTCAATTTTTTTTTGACGCTGGCGTGCCCCCCCTTTTAGTCCCGGTTGGTAAAGGCCCCCCTTTAGTCCCGGTTCCTTCACCCGGGACTAAAGGACCCCCCTTTTGTCTCTCATCATCGGTCCCGGTTGGACTTGAGGGACCTATACCCCTTACCAACCGGGACTGAAGGTCCTCTCTCTACCAGTGGAACGGTTTGACGGAGGGGTGATGACGATGACCGGCGGGACCCACCTGTCATAGAAAAGGGCGACGGGTAAAAGGCTCAAGTGGGCTGCGATGGGCCGCTGCGGTGGGCTGGATTAAGGTCAGGCGGTTTTGTTGCTCACGAGCCAAAGGTTAGGGGGCCTCCGGCGGACTTCTACACGTGTTAGCAGGCCCAAGTCAGATGATAAGGTTTTTCAAATAGGTTTGAATATAATTTAACTTTACTATTTGAATTTGAATTATTCCAAATTCAAACCATAGTCAATTAAATCCAAATAAAATCCAAGAAATCCAACTCACATATTTATACCATAATTTGAATTTATAATTTTTATATTTGGTTTTATTTAGGAAATTTAGGCGGGTGGCTAGCAAATTGGGGTAAAATTTGGTAGCACTCAACTTCAAACAAAAAGTTTTAAATTTTTCTAAAAATCACACCTTCAAGAATTTCTAGGTTGTTACAGGGCTGCAGCTCGGAGCAGCCCCACAGGTGTCATGCCCTGCACGAGGCCATTGTTGCCGACCGCCGAAGGAGGGTGTGGGCGGGACAGAGTCGTAGAGACGGCACCCACCACAACCTGTCGGGGGAGGTTTCGTCGACGGCGCCAAGCGTTGGGGTGCGGCACCCGACCACAGACTAGTGACACAGCCCACCAGCATGACAGGGAGGTGGGGGGAAATGATGAGACGGAGCAGAGAGAGCTTTCGGCGGGGCATCGTCAGCGCTGCCAGCGATGTGGAAGGGAGCAAGTGACGACCTAGGGAGACGACCTCAGCGTGGTGGTGTGAGTGGAGGAAGGAAGTGCATGGCCACCGCCATCGGCACCGCCGCAGGCCACCGCCACCGACTGACCCACACGGAGGAAGCTCGGCTCCGCACCGGGAGGGTCGACCGCCAGGAAGGAGAGGAGGGCCCACCAGCGATGCCCCCGCTGCCGGTCCGAGGTAGAAGCCGGAGGAGGCAGACGGGTGTCTGCCACTAGATCCAACCGCGGAAGGGTGGGATAGGGCTCCCACTGACCAGAGCCGCTGAGTCAACGCGGAGCTGTCACCCCATCCCAAGCCAAATCCGCTGCCGCGTGCACCAAATACGCATGGGGGACGGCCGGATCCACGCTAGGGAGGGCCAAGTCCGTCGCCGGAAGGCTACACCGCCACCTGAAAGTGGAGGGGAAGGAAGGTGCTATAATCGGTGACGAATAAACGATGAAAGTAAACAGATCAAACCGCAAAGGGGACACATAATTTAACATGGGAAACCCTCTCAATGCGAGATGGAAAAACCACAGGTGCCAGCTGGGAAAACTTCACTATGTCGAGAGTCAGGTTACAACACTGAATGATGGCTTACAAGAAGATAATGATCAAGGGGAAATCCTAATAGGGCAAATGTACCAAGGGCCCCCCGCACTACTAGGTGAGCTCTGGCCCAAGTCTCCGACGACGGGCCTCCACTTCGCTCTGTCACAAGTTGGCCTTTAATATGTGCTACTGAATTTGGATCATAACAAAACAGAAGGGATGAGATAGGAGGAAGAGGAGGAGGAGAGGGGAGGGGACGGGGGCGTGCCGCAAGCGCCACTGAGAGGGCATTGCGGCGTGGTCGAAGGAAGCGTCGAGATGGGTCTAGGGTGGCGAGGTGCATCGCCCCTGGGAGACAACGTGAGGGGTGTGTCTGGAACTATGTGGCCCTCCTCACTATGTGATCGATCGATTGGTGACACAATATTTTTTGGGTGTGTCTGTAGCTCACACGTGTGAAATAAAGGTCTTCCTCACATGAATTTTTCTCATTATTTCACAGTTCGGATATAGTATTTTTACTCCTCTCCTCTCTCTATCTTATATCTTTTCCAATCCCACCATCTATGTGAAATAAAAGAGTTCCTCACATGATTGTTTCAACCGTTGGATGAAAAATAGATGGTTCAGATTCAATTCTCTCTTTCTTATCCTCTCCCCCACCTCTCCCCTTGCGCCCCTCTCTATCCCGACCCCGTCCGACTTCCTCATCCTGTCCAACCCCTCCCCCATCCCTCAGGTGCGGGCGGGGTAGGAGCCAGAGCTCCGGCGGACCACCGCCGGCCAGAGCTCCGACGGGACCCTACCCCGCCCGCGCCAGCCACCCGCGTGCCCTTCCCACCGCCACCTCCAACCGCCGCCGCCACCTCCGGACCTCGCCGACGCCGCCTCTAGACCTCGTCATCACTACCATGGATGCCCCCGCCCCAGCCTGGCCCCAACCGTCAACCTCCACCATCCGGTCGGCGGCACCCCGTCACCCGCCTCCTCCGCCGGGCCGGCCTACCGCCGCCAACCCTCCCTCTATGGCCGGCGGTGAGCAGCAGCCCCTTGCAATCCACGAACCCTAACTTCGCTGGAGAGTCACCAGAGTTGGAGAAGAATGTGAAGATGTTGGAGATGAGATGAAGAAAAATTCGTGTGAGGAGGAGCTCCAAATCACCCAAGTAAGATATAGCTTTCCCCTATTTTTGGAAGCAACGGTTCACTTCATTTATGATGGCTACTTTGAGGACAACATATTGGCTAGGGAGGGCAATGGGTCAGGTCGGGTGCGAGTGGAGCAAAACCCACTCATTATGACACCTATCATATTTAGCTACAGCCACCCATTACGACACCCATGGGTGAATTTTCACACCCGCACCCACACCCGCTCGGTGTCGGGCTCGTCACAGCATACGACATATACATACATAATGATATTATATCAAGCAATATAATAGATAAAATTATTGAAGTCACAGATACTCTCTCTGTCCAGAAAATAATGCAAGTTTAGCATGCTTCACGCAAACCAAGAAACGAGTAAAAAGACGTTTTTGCCCCTACATATTCACTATTGCTGTAGTTTTTTTTAGCATTGCTCCGATGGGGAAGTCTGGATGCTTCTAGCTTCTGTTCCGCAGGTGTGCGGAGTGCAGTGATGGAAAAAAAAAAGAAGCCAAGCCATCAGTGCTTTTTAAAATAATGGTGGGTCCCACATCACTTCTAGATTTGCTTGTTTTTATGGACAAAATTCAAATGATATAGTTGCATTAATTCATAGACGGAGGTAGTAGATAGTTCTAATTATATGTTGTTTTGGAATTTCTAAATTCATAAATAGTATTATACATCTAAACATACTGTGCATCTAAATAGTGAATACATAACATCTGAATTTTATAAAATCGAAACCATCTATAATATGACCGTACTAGACAACAACGTGACAGCGGCTGCACGTGGTAGGTGCCCACAGGCCACAGCCATGGGTACAAGTACAAGACGATGCTGCTGACTCGACGACCTGCAAAGTTGCATTATCCTCGCCAAAAAATTACTCCCTCCGTCCCTAAATATAAGTATTTTTCAGTTTTCGTGATGCATTCTGACCATTTGCCTTATTCAAAATGTCTGAAAATGTAAAAATAATTATGATATACTTAAAATATATATGATAATAAATCATGTCATAACAAAATAAATAATATTTTTATGATTTTTTAATAAGACGAATGGTCAAACGTGATCATTAAAAGTCAACAAATGCTTATATTTAGGGACAGAGGGAGTAAGAGCATAAATCAAAAGAGTGGTGTTCGTATGGATGCAGTAGACCACGAAGGGAACGTAGAAACATACTATGATGTCATTGAAGAGATATAGAAATTGGACTACGAAACTTTAAAATCCCTCTTCTCTAGTGCCAGTGGGGCAAAAATACCGGAGGAGGTTTAACGACAAACAAATTTGAGATGACAATTGTGAATCTCAACAAGATTGGATACAAAGATGAACCATTCGTCCTAGCCAATGATGTGACTCAAGTTTTGTATATGAAAGACATGTTAAGCAAACCACCGATAAAGAATGTTGCCGATAAGTCGATTGCTGACGAGCCGAAGCGTCACATAGTTCTACCAGGAAAAAGAAAAATCGTTGGAGTTGAGGACAATACTAACATTTCAAAAGATTGTGACCAATTTGATGATCTTCCTCCTTTTTCAGTCGAGGTTGACCCAACCATCCCGTTAGCATAAGAGGACGCTCCATATCCCGGCGACTGTTCGGCTTCACTGCGATCACCTTCCTACACCGACCTTGTACAACTACATGGACTAAGGTCACATGGCTGAGCCAAGTGATAACGGGATACCGGGTGACTCCGTCACCCACCCTCCCATGAGGTACATTCTAAATCTTATATTCATATTTATTAGTTGTATAATCATAAATATATTTATGTTTAATTGTTGCTTAAATATGAACATTTGCACATGGCTTGGTCCTGTGATCTAAAAAAAGTTGTGGTCCAAAGAAACCAATTATTGACGGTCGACATGGTTTATGTACCTCGTGTAGTCGTGTCAGTTGTCAACAAATGAGGAAACTTTCAACACAGCGTTTCCGGATCTTGGATCCTAGCATTTGGAGGCACTCATTCCGGATCTTTTCACCGGAAACGAACAAGTGCGCAAGAGTCTTTCAAAGCCGGCCTGATTCCTTGCCAAAATTTCAGAACTACCCGTCACATCAAACTTCGGACACTAATTAGGAGTATTAAATATAGATTAATGACAAAACTTATTTCACCACTTCTACCTTAATTTTCGAGACGAATCTAACGAGCTTAATTATATCATGATTAGACAATGTCGTGCTACAGTGAACAATCTCTAATGAGGGATTAATTAGACTTAATGGATTCGTCTTGGAATTTCTCGTCCATTCGTGTAATTAGTTTTATAATTAGTCTATGTTTACTACCTCTAATAAACCTTGAAAGGGGCTCCCAAAATTTTGGTGAACTAAACACATGGGACTGCAGGAGGGCGTTGCTAGTTAGGCCGGTCTCAGTACAAAAGAAAGGGTCACGGAGGAGTTTTCAAGAGTGACACATCATCTTTAGTGTATTGGTTTACGAGATGACACACCCTCTCTCAATGCACACAATTTCATAAGTTTCAGTAAATATTTAATTGTTGCATGCTGGTTAATCAATTGTGCTATACAAATTGTGTCACTTGTCTGAGTGCGAAGGTCATGAGAGTGTCATTCCTAGAACTCTGCGCCGACCCTGGGTCATGAGGATGACACTAGTTTCCTCTCTCTCCTATTAAATATCATGTCATGTCATCTATTTGCATATGTAGCACCCCATTTAATGCCTTCCATTAAAATTGACTTAGCGCATGTCGGGAGCTCAACTAGCGATCGATCTCTGCCATGGTCGCCGACGCCATCACCAAGAGGCTCTTCGACCCCTCCCTCCTGCTCCGGCATGGGTGGATCCGATGGGGCTCTCCGTCGGGGAGGCACTGGCGGGCGCTCGCGCGCCGCGATCTACTCCCAGCGAACGATTGCATGACTAGTGGTGGGATCCACCTTATCTTCTTCCTTCCATCTCTTTCTTCTTCCTTTCGTATATTCTTCCGTCAACTGCCGCACAAGCACCGCCGCCGCCGGCCTCCACCACCGCCCGCGGCCGGCGGCGACCTCGCCGCCGTGCCGCACCGCCCACCTCCCGCCCCTCCCCTACGCCCACGCCCTTCCTAACCAATTTCTTCCTCACCCCCGCCGTCATCCCTTCCCACCGGATGTCCACCACCACCCGGCCAGCGGCGCCATCGCCGCCCACAACCCGCCTCCTCCGCGGACTGGCCGCCACCCCCGGCCATCTCTCTAAGGCCGTCAGCCATGGAGCTCCCTCCCCCAAACCCCCAGAAACCCAAATCCCTAACCCTAATCCCCCTCTACCCCCACCGCCGCCGACCACAGCCGGCGGCTACTCGCCGCCGCCCGTTCCGCCCACCACCCGCCATGGCCGCCTCCCCCCCTTCTCTTCCCCCCAAAGCTTCTACGGCAACGGTCCCAGGTTGAAGATGACCGTTCGCTGCTATTTGTTTGCGGCGCTCCTTCGTCAAATAGTATTTTCGTCTCCGTCGTGCTCCCTGATCTACTCCCTCCGTCCCTAAAAGACCGTCGCCGTTGGTTTCCGTGTCACAAGTTTGACCGGATTTATAATAAATATGTGCAACATTTATACATTAAAATAAATTTGTTAAAAACTAGATTCAAATATCTACCTAACTATACTAATTTTATACCATAAATATTAATATATTTTTATGTATATTTAGTCAAAGTTGTTTCTCGAGAAGCGAAAACGACGGTCTTTTAGGGACGGAGGGAGTAGCTTGCAATCGTACTCAGTGGGCCCCACGTTAGTTGGCGTGCCAGCTAATTTCTCCTCAACGGTGGAGCTGCATTCAATGTTTTTTTAAGAATTAAGCTGCATTCAATGTTGGGAGTCAAAGATGGATGAGGTCCAGAGTTTTCCACGCGGTTGGCAATTCAGTCAATGCTGCCGGCTGAGCAGGGGTGGGCCCAACTGATGGTCGTGAGAAAGACGCCGCCCTGTTCTTTTGCAAAAAAAATTAGTGAAAAGCACTATTCACTCATCACATCTATCACATTTTCTCTAAAAAAAATATTCCAACACTATTTATTTACAATTTTACTATTCCTTTTCAACCAAAAGAACAGGTCCTAACATATTTTTAGCTCGGTGGAGAAGGAGAATCACGCCGACTTCATCGGCCCTTTTAAACCGTCGTATACCGTGGTTCTCTTCGGCAAGCTGTTAGTCACCATCTTCGGTGTTCTCGTTGAGTTTTGGGATTCTGATGTAACTCAATCCTCTTTGGAAGATCATCATGTAATTTGTCTGCTTTAATATAATATAAGTTAAGTATAAAAAAACTAGGGATCGATCTCTGACACGCACTGCTTTCTCACTCGCACACTCGCCAGCACGGCAGCATGTGGTGTCCCTCCGCTGGCTCCATCACGTCACTAGTCCTTCCATAGGATAAAAGTTGGTCCTCACACCTTTTCAATCTATTTCATGAATGTAACTTATGCACAAAACTTATGAAAATAGAAAAAAAATATGCATCTAAGTTTTTCTTAGAAAACTCGTACACACAACTTATGCGCAAAAGTTGTGAAAATAGGAAAAAGTTATACATATAAGTTTTCTCTAAGAAACAGTATGTTGTCACATCCTGACCCAAGACTTAATAAGATTGATATAATACTCATACGAACAAGTTGCAACTTCTTTTTCGGAAACCCATCTTGAAAGAACTCCAAAGTTAAGCGTGCTTGGCTTGGAGCGACGGGTGACCGACCGGGAAGTCCTTTCCGAGTGCGCATGAGTGAGGACAAAGTGCTCAGAAAATACATGTGTTGGTACATGATGATATTCTTGGTGTCCTAGAGAGCTGCCAGACGTAGGCGGGCCCGACCTCGGATAGGCGGAACGTTACAAATGGTATCAGAGCTAACTCTCACAGTTTCATGGGGCGCGTGTGGGCCATAGTTGCGCAGGCATGGTGCGCATGACTGGTGTGGCCCAGAGTGGTCACAGAGCGTGGCACATGCGCTGGCACTGGACACACATACATGGCTAAGAGAGAACGTTCCTGGCTTGGGGTTGATCGACGAGGACGTCGATCTTCTAAGGGGTGAGTATGTGACATTCTGGCCTAAGGCTTAATAGGATTGAATACTCCTACCAATAAGTTGCAACTTCTTTTTTGGAAGCTCATCTTGAAAGAACTCCAAAGTTAAGCATGTTTGGCTTGGAGCGATGGGTGACCGACTGGGAAGTCCTTCCTGGGTGCGTATGAGTGAGGACAAAGTGCGTAGAAAAGACATGTGTTGGTACGTGAAGATATTCTTGATGTCCTAGAGAGCTGCCAGGCGTAGGCGGGCTCGGCCTCGGATAGGCGGGACGTTACATATGCACACAACCTTTTCTCAGAAAAAAATTATACTAACAACTTTTTCAAATCAGAAAATAAACTTATGCACCAAATTTGTCAAAATAAGAAAAAAATATACATCTAAGTTTTTCCAAAGAAAAAGTTATATGCACAATTTTTTCTCAGCTCAGAAAAAAAGTTATGTTCACAACTTTTCCAAAGCAGAAAAATGAACTTATACACAAAATTTGTCAAAATAGGAAAATTTTATACATGTAAGTTTTTCTAAGAAAAAGTTATGTGCAGAATTTTTTTCTCCGAAAAAGTTATATGCACAACTTCTGCTCAAAAACAAAATTATATTCACAACTTTTTCAAAAAGCATAAAATATTTTCCAGATAAAAAAGCGAAAAGGCAAAAAAAAAACTTTCGTCTTCTCCGGCTACGATCAGACGCCGCTGCCTCCATGAGAAGCTCCATAATAGTCTCCTCCCGCTGGCCCCAAAGGTTCCCCGATCCCCCATGAAAACCTCACCTCACGGACCGTCGCTGCCGGAGCCACTACCCCCACCCGCACCCCACCAGTCGTCGTGTGCTCTGCTGCTGCTCGCCGGCATGGTGCCGCCTCTACTCCGACCGAGATCTAGCCCTCTAGAGAGAGCCATCTAGAGAGAACGTGGAGGAAGGAAGACTGGAAGACAGAGAAAAAAAGAAAGGAAGCCGGAGGAACCGGTGAGAGCTGCATTAATACTGGTGGGTCCACACACGTGAAAGGGAAGGAGAGCAGTGTTGTCGGTTGTCGCGTCGAGCGCTAGAAGCGTTCGTAGCGCTCGCGTGCTCAATTGGTTTTGCGATTGCGGAAGCGCAATCGGGCTCCCATTCGCCACCAGCGAACGGTAGACGTGGACCCCACTGCTACTTCTTTATCTCTTCTTCATTCATTCTCCACGGAGCCACAATGAGATTAGAGCGGCTCCACCGCCATCGGCCACCGTCCCGCGGCCGGCGGTGACCTCGCCGTTGTGTCGTCAGTCGGTTTTCTGTCGCCGCCCACTTCCCCGCCCTTCCTTATTTCTCCCACGGCTTGCCCCCGCCACCGACCCTTCCCAACCGCCATCCTCCACCACCGCGGCAGACGGCGCCGCCACCGCTCGTCGTTCCGCCCGCACACCAACCCCATCGTCGGTCTGGCTCTCTCCCCGACCATCCCTCTAGGTCTGGTGACCATGGAAACTTCCCCAACCCTAAATCCCGAAATCCTAACCCGAACCCTAAGGCTGCCAGCTTCTGTCGTCGCCTGCGGCAGCTAGCAACCCATCGGCATTGCTCCGCCCACCAACTGCCGGATACGTTGCTCCCCTCCGGCCCGTAAGCACCCCTACTCTTCTCCCTCCCCCAACTCCTTGCGATCAAGGCGGATAAGGTCCGCGAGTCACGTGCGGCGTACGTGTGATGCGTTGAGCGGCTGTCGTGTGGCCGTTCGTCGTTATTGGCAGCAGCACGCGTAAAATAGTGATTTCGGTCATCTAAGTCTCCAAACTCCAAAAACTCGCATTGAGATTCTCAAACTTGCTAGTCGGATCGAGTGAGGTCCAAATCAACCTAACTCGTGTTAAACAAACTTATTGGCACGATGACTGTGTGTTGATGTTGATGTTGACTTGACATGTGAGGCTCACAGGTGAGGCCCACTCTCTTCTTTCTCTCGGTCTCTCTTTTTGTCGAGCACGGTGCTATAGTGGCTCGGGCATGGCAATGCGGCAACACCTGAGTGGGGCTGCATACAGGACGGAGGCGCACCCTCGTCCGGCATGGTCCCAACACAGGCAGCGGCGAGGTATATGCAGAGGGATAGGGCTGGGGATGGGGGGTGTGGCGGCTTGGAGCTGGCCGTCACCGCCACAGCCGTGTCCAACGTCTCGAATATTAGACTAGACTAGATGCGCACCTTGGGGTCAGTGCTGGGACGGGACTCCTTTAAAGTAGTTACATGTCAGTGACGTGTGGGTCCAGTCCCACACGCTAGTGACTCAACTTCAGAGAGAACTACTTCAGAGGATCCCTGTCCCACTGCTGATGTGCTGCTTGGGAGCTAGCCGATGGCAGCCTCAAGCAGCGCATCTTGGCGGATGGCAGCTGCGCGAGAAACCCAGTACGAGTAGACGGCGGACAAACCAAAGAGAGAAGAAGAGACATGGAAGAGAGGGTCCCTAACATGTGGGCCCCACATGTCAAGTCCATCGTCCACATCAACGCCAAGTCATCGTGTGTTGTTCAACTCGGATTAGATCTATTTGGAGCGAATCGATAAAGAAGTTTGGAAACTTTAATGTGCATTTTTTGAGTTAGAAGACCTACTTCCCCAAAATTTCATCAACTACCCGTCACATCAAACTTCGGACACTAATTAGGAGTATTAAATGTAGATTAGTGACAAAACTCATTTCACAACTCCTATTTTAATTTTCGAGACGAATCTAACGAGTCTAATTATGTCATGATTAGACAATGTCGTGTTACAGTAAACAATATCTAATGACGGATTAATTAGACTTAATAGATTCGTCTCGGAATTTCCCGTCCATTCGTGTAATTAGTTTTATAATTAGTCTATATTTACTACCTCTAATAAACCTTTAAAGGGCCTCCCAAAATTTTAGTCCCAAAATTTGGTGAACTAAACACACTTCTATATGACACAACCTGCGAAGTTCATGAACCGCCCGTGAAGTTTACTCTTACAAAAATGCTGCTGCTGCCATGTCACTGTATATGCATTATGACTGTTTCGTCTATCTCAGACGATTCTCCTACACCATTACCACGGATGAAGTTTGGGCATTCATGGATTTCAGTATTTTCAGGTTTAAGCTTACTAAACAAACGTCGAAGCCTCCCATGATCGCATTGCAGATCACTGAGAAATCTCAGGCGCAGCACCTCTGCCTCCCATTTCTCTTTACCATCTCCGAGCGTAGCCAGCTTTCCACCCCTGATGTAGAGCTTCCTAACGCCTGTTGGCTGAACCCACTGCGCAAAATCCGCGAAAGGGAAGCAATGGAGGTCGAGCTTCTTCAGGTTGGGAGGAAGGCTATACTTCATTGTCGCCACCGAGTGATGGGGTGATGCATCAGTGATCCCGTTCTTCGCAGAATTCAGCATTCCCCAGCTGATTTTCAAAGACTGGAGTGCCTTGAACTGGGCTAATTTCATGAACTCATCCTCTATCGGCACAGCCATTTTGCTGATGACGATGCCGAGCTTCCTGAGCTTTTCCAACTTGGTGAGCTCATTCAGATGGCAGAAATCTTTGCTGTTGGAGTTGGCCACTACAAACCCCTTGAAAATCTCGAGCTGAGTGAGCTGTCCGAGCCCTTTCGGCATGCCGACGAGCAGGTGGCACTCCGACAGGTCGAGGTACTCCAGCCGATCGAGCTTGGTGATGCCCTGTCCCAGTTCTTCGAGGTTGTGGCAGGCCCGGAGGTCCAGCACCTGGAGCTCCCGCAGCTTGCCTATGGAATCGGGCAGGGACTCGATCCTTGAGATTCCACGGAAGTTGATGTACCTGAGCTTCCTGCAGCTCCCCATGTCGCGGAGGCGCTCGACTCCACTGACCTCGATGTGGCTGTCCATGGGGTTTGCAATCTGTTCGCGGGCGGTGAACTCCCTCCACTGCCCGAGCTGCAGCACGCGCAGGTCCTTCTTCCCGGGGAACCAGCGGTCGTTGAGCTCGACGTACTTTTGGCCGACGTTGTAGATGGCTCTCACCGAAGCGCTGAAGCCAGACGGCTGCTGCGCCTTGCCGCCGCCGAGCAGGCACGCGCGGCACGCGAATGCGACGTCATCGTCGCCGGCGTTCAGATCCAGGAACCCGTTGCGCTTGGCGACACTGACGAAGAGCTCGCGCATCCACGGCCGCACCGTGCAGCGATGGACCGTGTCACAGAGCGCGGTGGCGGGCGCTGGGACGATGAAGCCCTTGGCAACGAGTTCGTCGAAGCGGCTCTTTCCTTCGACGGTGGAGAGGACGAAGTCCTCGGCGAGCCACCAGTGGAGGAGCAGCCGCTTCTTGATGACCGCGCCTTCCGGGAAGGCGGCGAGGCAGAGCGCACAGTTGCGCAGGCGTTGCTCGAGGCTGCTCACGGCGAGCTTTAGGTGGCTCATCTGGGGGCCACGCCGGATCTCGGTCATCTTCTTGGTCATCACCACGCCCGCGCCCGGCACATGACGCTGAGACTGTATGGGAGGTGCGGCGAAAGAATCGTCGTCGTCGCACGGGAGGTTGTAGGTCTCGCGGATGTTGTCCATGATGGCTCCAATGCCAGCATCGATGGCGATGAGGCCCGTGTGGATGCGCTCTGCGTCGGGCGGCTCATGCTGGAGGGCGTCGTCGAGGTGCTGCTCGACGGGGTCGAAGCTATACCGGATGCGCTTGTCAGCATCATCGATGCGGTGGAAGATGCCGTCCAGCAGCACCATCCGCCGGCGGACCTTCTCCAACAACTCCCGGGCTTGGACCTTGGCGTCCCCTGCATCATCAGAGCCGGCAAAGACCAGAGGCGGAGGGAGACGACCCTCTCTGTCGGCCGGACCGATTAGCAGGTTGGATGAGTCGAGCAAGGTGCTGATGGCTGTGAGACGGGCGAGCAGCGGGACGAGGATGTCCTCCTCGACGCTGCAGGATGTGGAGTTGTCCCTGGCACAATCGTCTTTCCTAGGCGTCCATGCGTTGTTTCTCAGCGGCGCGCGCACTAATTCCACTTTCTACCTTTGTCACCCCGCCCCGCTACACACACGGACACACCCCGAATACCAACCCCTGCAGTTCGTGGTTCTGGGGCCGGTACGCTCTATCCGCCGTTCACTCAGGCCACTCACCAACACTACTTGCGACACCTGCACACAAAGAAATGCAAAAGAACAATACTCTTTGGCTCGGTTTATTTACTTATTTCCTATCGCACAACAATATTTCATCTACAGACTAACACTATTCAACAGATCAGCCGAACAAGCTCAACGATAATAGTGATACTCTAACAAAAGGAGTCGGTAGCTGCAGACCAGCGGGATTAATTTCCTCGCCCAAGCTAGGGAATAAAAAAGATCTTGGTCCACGCGCCGCCCCAAGCGACTCGGGCGGCAGCCCTCGTAGCAGCGTCAGCTCGTGTTTCTTCAGCGAGTGAGCTGTGAAATAAATGTCTTCCTCACACGAATTTTTGTAATAGTGCATATCAACAATTTTTACTCATTCTTTTTCTAATCTTATCTTCCCACACACGCCCCTCCCCCACTTACCCCGCGTGGTGGCACCCCCACCTACCCCACACTGTCTTCAACCTCCCGCCGTCGATCACGGCCCGCTGCCCAGGCCGCCCCCACCCCGCTGACGCGGGCGAGATAGGGTCCGGCGGACCTCCGTGCCGGACCCTATCCCGCCTTCAAAGGACCTTAATGTCGTCTAGAGATGGTGAATAGACGTGACGACCAAATTAACTTCTACCTTCCAAAAACTTGAACTGCCAGGCACCACCGGTCACACCGGTGACGGCGACCGATCAAACCGGTTCTGGCTCTCCACGCAGAGGGCACCGGTGAGACCAGTTCCTTGCACCGATAAGATTGGTGGCACACAGAGAACCTGCAAAACTCAACTCAAGTCCCTCTTGACTTCTAGCTTGTAGGATAGCTTTGGTAGATGATCACAAGTAAAGTAATGATTCCTGCACACAAGATAAGCACACCGAACTAGATTGAAGCGGAAGCAAAGTAAATATGCTAGAATAGAACTTAGAGAGGCAAACCACAAGGAAAACTTTGTCTCGCGAATTAACGTAGGGTTGTGAAAGTTGTTTTGTAAATTACCTTTATTTAATACCCTTAATTAGCGCTCAAAGGAGGGGTGGTCTCACCCCTAATGAAACACGTCCTCAGGGCTCCTCCGCCTAGTTTACTTGAGCCTGCTACCACCGGAGTCAATGTCAAAAGTCCGGCAAAGGCAAGAAGGGTGGCGATCGGGATCTCCTTTGTGAGATAGGTGATCTACAGAGAACCTCACCACGCCCCTACAATCCATCTCCGTGGGCGGAGGTAGCAGCCTGTGGAGAAGGCTTGTGATGTTGCGGCGCATGACAGCCGACGTGTAGTGTGGCTCGGCTATGATGTTCACGACATGGCATGCAACGTGCTCAGCTACATCTGCCTCTGCTACACTGGCGTCCGCGGTCGAAGCATAGTGGCAGCTTTTTCGGACTACACGGTGGTGTGCTCGGTTCCGGTGGTGCGCGGCCGAGTCACGATGACCGACGTCGGCCGCGATCGGCGCGTGGCGTGGCTTTGACATCATGTGGCCATAAATCCATTATCATCATCATCATCATCGTTCCCCGACTCGATATTTATGGAGCAACTACTTCTCACAGTGATTTCTTCACGCATAGACAGTTTCCTATGTACAAACCCAGAGTCATCTTGACTTCAATTCATGGTTTCACCAACTCTAATGTTGATCATGTGGACTTTGTGTGTGTGCCTTTTAGACATTTTGTGATAAGGTTAACATGGGATGGTGAGAGTTTACGGTCGATTGAAGTTGGCTAAGATTGAATGTTATGGTTTGACTGCTCGAGAGGAATGAGAAACCAAAGGGTCTTCATTTTGGGTTCTGATTCCTCGACTCCGGGGACAAATTCTTAGGTTTGACCTTACCTGGTTGTGCCTAAAAATGATCTCATGTTGGAGGCAAGGTTTGGGGTTTAGTGAAGTGTTTTGTGTGGAAATCAATGGTGTAACTTTCACTAGTTGGACTATGGCAATCATGGTGTGCGTTTGCATGTCATTTCCTGGTCATAGGTGTTGTTTTTAAAGAACCATTTTGTAATTCAGGTGTTGTTAGGATAGTACTCGGTTTTGAAGATTAAGTTGTGTGGTGTAGTTCACTGCAATATCTCATATGTTGTCATGTCTTTTTTTTCTGCTTATGTAGGTTGTGTACATCTAAGCTATGCAGATGTATCTTTAGTTCGATTGTATCGTTTTGATGTATTTGTCTATGATTAATAAAGTTCCCTTATCGAAAAATAGCTAGAGACTTTTAACAACCAACTATAATTTGGTCTAACTGCACATCCACTCCTTTTTTCATCACTTCTTCCAACAATGCAACAACGGAGGCCCCACAAAGCAAATATGCTGATATTCTCTCCACCACTCCTTCCTACCAGAGGCACTCTTATCTTCTTTGCCCCTCTCTCAGTCTCTCTCTATTTTTAGATCAAAGGCATCCGCTCAACTTTATTAGAAAGCTTAAGAGGATACAATTGATCAGACTGTTGGGGTTACCAGCTCACAATCGCACAAACAAAGACAACTCTCCACTCAATTAACTCTACTTTGCTCACTCGAAACCATCTTCTCCGCTCAACTAACTCTACTTCGCCCAATCAAAGACAATTCTCTCGCTCAATCTAACTCAACTTTGATGTATCAAAGACACTGCAATTTTGCTAGACACCTCTACTAACCCCCATTGCTAACCAAAATAACTCTACTAACAGGCTTTCCGCAGCTGCACATCATCGTCGTCAACCAAAACACCACAAATGCAGACATGCATTCAGTGAGATGGTCAAAAAGTCGGAGTGTAGTCAGCAACAATCGAAGTGAGCCCCCAAGATAGAGCCACCACAACGATATGGTCTTCTAGACAGCACCTCCAATGAGGATGCGGTGTCACCGCTATCGTCGCTGCCCGCCCAGAAATTGGGAAGAGTTCCCTCCGAAGACACCCAAAGGAGGGGACCACTGCCTTCACTCCCACGCAAGACCGCCATCGCCGCAAGTCATCTTACTACACAGTCACCGTTGCAGCCCACCTCCATGTGGTTGTCATCGTTTCCGCTGCTGTAGGTCAACCTCTGTTAGCAGTCGCTCCATCGAGCACCCACCAAAGCCTCCTCGCAGATTCGGCCGGTCGGCTGTCCGTTGAGGGGTCGAGACCCTACGATGGGCCTCTATTAGATGCTGGTAGGTGAAGCCTGCGTCACCGACAGCGCCTCCCCTAAGGGCCAGGCCGCGGCGCACTGCCAATTCCGCCACTCGCTTGATCCCGAAGGGCCGCGAGGGACTGGGCCAGAGCCGCTGCCTTCGGGTCCTCGACTCCATCACCACCTAGGGCGACGACGTAGTTGTCTCAATCGCCGCTATGTTTGATCGCAACCGAGCCACTACCGCACAACGTAGCTAGCCCGCCGTGCACCTTCCCCTCGCCCAGATCCGGTGCAAGCGGCTCGAGGACATGAGACCCCGCCGCTACCATCCTTGGGAGCCAAGCGGGCTTCCAGCGGCTCCCTCTGGCGACAACGAGGGTAAGAGGAGGGAGTGAGAGGTGAGTGACGACATCTAAGGTTAGGCCGCCGCTCGAATCACCCGAGCGGGGGAGGGGGCGACGCGGGGGCCTCCTCAGTCTATCTCTATCTCCCCTGTATCTTCATCAGACGCGCGACGTTAGATCTCAGTAAGGTCCTGCGGCGGAGGGCGCTCAGCAATGGTCCCTAGCAAGAGCTTAAGGCGGTGTGTCCCGCGGTGAACCCCACATAGACTCACATGATGGCTATTGAGGCGCGATGGTACGCATAGGGGCCCTTGGCGAGGGAACATGGTGCAGTGTCCCCACGAAGTCCTATAGGGTACGTGGCGTAGAACCCACTGTCACAAGGTGGCCCCCTTACGACATTACTAGGCTAGCATTTTGTGAGTGTTTGCTCCACGATTTATCTCTTGATTGTAGGCAATAACATGTACCTAAGTGGGCAATCGTATTATTCTAGATAAGAAATAATATGATCCCCAATAGGCAACTTAGTGCTCTAGGTTTCAGATGTCATTTTTATTAATTGTCATTTTGTGAATGTGTTCATTTCTTGTGAAGTATAAATTGTGAAGTTAAAGTGCTACATTTTGCAAGGATTTTCATCTTGGCCTTTTCTGTTTCAGCAAAGAAACTATTTTGGTTTAATTATGTTAATTTGATGATACATCTTTTCTAAATTGTTTCTGAGTTTATTGTAACATGCGTTTAGTTTTAACAAAATTGCTTGGAACTGTATTATCAAAACATATTGAAGTGAGATCTTGTTTTGAAGTTTTTGCTAAGACTAACATGATGGCACAAACATTTTTTGGCTTTGATGCTCAAATGTAAAGTAAGGATTTTTTTTACCCTATGATCTTGTTGTTTTTTATAATCTAGTAAGTGGAGTTGTCTCGGGCGGACAGTGGTGAAGAGCAACTCTAGTAGAATCGAGATTTGGAGAGGTTCTTTGATTCAAACTAGCTCAAAATCAAACGGAGTCTTCATGGAGGAGAAATTGAAAATGTGAATCCCCCCTAAACATGGATTTGGGGTGACCGACAAGTCATCAACATCATGAGAATTCGTCTCTTGTCCTTAGTTATTTATTTGCTCAGTTTCCATATTGCAATTTAATTTAAGCAATTTATTACATTCCTAGAGATTTAATTGTTTCTTATCATTCTAGGTTGCAAACACTCACCTAGTTCTAGAAAGAGTAAAAGTAGAATTGCTCATGTGTTACCAATTAAAATTTCTTCAGTGTTGTGATTTTAGTTGAAACCACTTATCCAACTCCCCGTCCAATCCGTATACTAGAACTTGCAACCACCTAAACCATAAGTTACCCACCTTTGTCATTATATACAAAGATAAAAACTTATCAATTCTCATAAAAAAATTAGAAACATTAGAACATCAATCTTGTACACTCTAATAACCATAGACATTGGTCTATTGTGTTTTTAGAAAATCCCACCACTATCACCACGAAAATACTCTAAAGTAAACTCCTAATCCTATATATAAATTACCCATATATTCCATTATAAAAATAATTTAAAGTAATACAATAATCTTCATGTAGATTACAGATACACGTCATTATAAAAATACTTAATCCTATCTAAATTATTAATCTATACCATTATAAAAATAACCTGAAAGTAAACATTTAAATGTCAATCTATTATTTGCATGTTCATTATGGGTTGTTTAGATTTGCAAATTCAAAATTTGCATTGCAAAGGTACTATTCACCCATCTCATCAAGTCACATCTTATCTCACAACATGTACCCCAATGCACACTTTTGCAATTACACTGCAAATGCACTATTCATCCGCGTAAATTTGCGCATCTAAATCCGTGTATAAATGTATTGGAGGGAAATTTGCACCTCTATAAATTTGTGCATCTAAAATAAATTAATATGCAATTATAAATTACCTATTTTTTATTGTTTATATATAAATGCACTATGTTGACCATTTATAAATGTATTGGAGGGAAGTGATGAAAAAATACTTTTACCATGGTAAACATAATCTATAGAGGTGCAATGCCTCCAATATTTAGCTTCTGCGTGATTAATAAAATCTATAAGGTGATTTTGTGCTATGTGAATTTCTCAGAGTCCCATCATCCTTGAGAGCATCTCCAATTTTTTTCTCCTACAAATATGAAGTTTTATACAACTCTTAAAAGTATTGGAAGTAATAAAGAAAGTCATCTCCAAGAGTTTCTAATAATCCACTAAAAATCAAGAATTATCAATTGATTTAGTATACTATTGGAGATGCTCTGAATATTAGGAGTTGTACTCAAATTGCATCAAATCGTGAAGAAAACACTACGATGACAAACAGGGAAAAGAAGAAGGAAAAAATCTATTGCAGCGGACAAAACACAGAGTACTAAATGAGTTGCAAAAAAAATTCAGAAAAGGGAATCTCGCATGCATGAAGTACTAAATGAAGTTTATTTGCAAAACCTTTTCACATATGAGTGGAACTTTGCATGATGAATCTAATAGTATAATTAGCTTAATGATTTGCTACAGTAATGCTACAGTAATCATCTTCTAATCGTGTGGTCGAAGCCCTCATTAGATTGCTCTCAGAAATTTACATTGAGGTGTGGAAGTAGTTTTATAAACTGCTTTATTTAATACCTTTAATTAGTGGTCAAAAGGGGTTGAAAAAATTTTAAAACTTATCTAAACACGGCCAGAGAATCTTGATTTCTATGCTCTTGTTCTGATCTTCAGCGCGCGCTCTGTCTCTCGCTGTCCCTCTCCGCAGTAGTAGCACATGTGGGTCATCTAGAATGACTCATGACTGGGTCTACCGGATAGTACAAAACAAATTGTCACCAAATGGATGAGGACTCATGACTGGGTCTACCGGCTTGTTTTTTCTTCGTGCACTGGACCGTGCGACTGGCCTAACGAACTTTAGCACGTCCCATCAAGCCAACTTCGTTTTCTCCTCCCTCCTTCTCCCTCGGGACCAAGTCCTGAAGCCCCGCTCCGCTCGGGCCCCTCCCTTCCTCCCGTACGGCAACTTTTGTCGGCATCGAGAAAGAGTACTGGGAGCCTTTCAAACTGTAGATCTAATATTATTTTACCGTTTTAGTAGTTTTTTTTCTTATATAGCTTTGGCCTTTCGTGGCAGCTATCTCCGGCGAGCCGTCGCCCTTTTAGGGTCCGTTTGGCACGGCTGTGACTGTGGCTGTGGCAGTGCTGGTAAAGCGGATTTGGGGTGAAGTTGAAACCGTTACAGAGGAACGTTTGGCAAAACAGATTCTCCTGACTGTGTCACATAGATAAGAGGATGAAATACCTATAATACCCTTCTCTCATTTATTTTTTTCCTATTTCCTTTCCTATTTCCTGTTATTTTTTTCTCTTCCCCTCCCCTTCTTCTTTTTCTCTTTTTCTTTCCTCTCACCTTATCCTCATTCCTCACCCACGCCACTGGCCTCGCACGCCTCGCTGTCGCCGTTCGCACGGATGCGCCGGCCTGCCGATCCTCGTCGCCGGCGCCTGCCCCCGCCACCTACGCCCTCCGCGTCCCCCGCCGCCTGCGCCAGCCGCCTCCCCCGCCGAGCTCCCGCGACCTCCACCCCGCCCGCCGAGGTCCGGCTCTGCGCCGCCGGGATCCACGCGCCACCGGCCCTCCGTCCCCTCCCCGGCGGCGTCCTCACGGGGGATCTAGGCGGTGCTGGCGGCGGCGGCCGGGGCCGGCCCCTTCGACCATGGGGAGGTCCGCCGCCCCTCCCCTCTCCATGGCGAGCGGCGGTAGGCAGAGGCCGCGCGGAGGAGGCACGGTCGGCGACTCCTTGCCCGGCGCCTACCTCTACCTCGCCGGCGGCCTCCTCCGCCCCCAGCCCGCCGGTGGCCTCTTCCGCCCTGCAGCGAGCCGACGGCCTCTGCCTCACCCTGCTCACGACCTCCACCTCCCCGCGGGCCCCACTGGGGGCAGGCTCGGCAACTGGACGGGCGAAGCTGCCCTTTTGCAGCTTCGCCCCGGCCAAACCGCTCTAGAGAGCAGGAATCGCGGGAGGGGGTGAAGCGATTCGGGAGAGAAGTTGTTTTGGTGGACCGTTTGGCACAACTTTGCCCAAAACAACTTCCTAAGCTGTTGGAGAAGCTGTGCCAAAGGCACTCTTAATTGTCATTGGAGTCTGCTTCGGCTTCTTTGTTACCGGCGTTGTTGCTCCAAGGTCAGCGAATAAATTCCTCTATCAATGTGCGGATCTCACCTCCGCTTCGTCTACTCCGCCTCTGAGATCCGTCTTTCCCCGACCCGCCACCACCACCGATCCACTCTGCCCTCCTATCCACTAAGCAACCATGGTTTTTTTTATATCCAAGCTCTTTCAAGGCACCTCGTCATCTGACGTTGGCTCGATAACTTCGTCATCATCAGGGATTCGATTTTGAGCTTCATCTTCCACCTCCAGTGATGACAATCTACCTACCTTTCGGTGATCTGGAATGCTCTTCTTCATCAGCTTAGTCATCCCACCTTTAACCGTCGCTTTGCACGGTCCTTCCACCCGGGTGTATGCGCCCTTCAGCGACCCTACGACCCCCGTCGGCGAGCTCGTCATCATTCTAGATGTTTTTGTTGTGCTTATCCAGACTTTGAACCATGTTGTAATTGATCTTTTTTAAAAAACCTTTAATATATAAAGTTTGCAGTTGTAAGAAAACTTTAGCACAGGCCGGTGGAACAGAGACTGTTAGTATTTGGTTGGCATGCGAAAACATTCACACTTTTGACCGCTAATTAAAGAGTATTAAATAAAGTCTGTTTACAAAATTACCTTCACAACTCTGTGCTAATTTGCGAGACGAATCGAGACCTTTGACCACATGATTAGAAGATGATTACTGTAGTATTCATGTAGCAAATCATGAATTAATTAAACTCGTTAGATTCGTCGTGCAAAATTAAGCTCATATGTGAAAAGATTTTGCAAACATACTTCGTTTAATAATTCGTGCATGCAAGATTTCTTTGAGAATTTTTTTTTTCACATTATTCTAACCAAACACGCTCGCTCTCGCAGTCCACTTGTGGCTCAGAGCAGTCGATTCTTTGAAGATCGGAGGGAGCCATAGAGTGGCATGGCAGGAGCAGAGCTGGAAAGAGTGGTGGAGTTGCTGCGCTCGGAGCGCACGGATGAGCAGTTCCGGCTGCTTGGGGCGGGCACCCTGCTCGCAGAGCTGCGTTCAGCCGTCTCCGTCGTCCACAGCAACGGCACCGTCTCCAGGGGGGCGAACCAGAGGCTCATGCTCTCCATCCAATCTCTGGTCGCTCCCCTGCGTGAGCTGCTGGACACATTGCTGCACTCGCGGATCAGATCAGAACGATGGCACCAGGTGCCCGCCGTCCTGTTTCGTCACCGCTTCTCCCGCTCGTCCACCCTCCGCGATCTGGGCCTGTTCTTGGAGAGGTTCAGATCGCTGGCATCCTATGTGGAGGAGGCGAGCACCTACTCCTCCATCTATGAGAGCTCCTCCTACGGCCTTGGCCTCCCAGCTCCTCCAAGCAGAGACGCCTTCCCAGTCCCAGCGACAGCATCCATGGTGGGAAGGTCGGAGCTGTTGGAGAGGATGGTGAGCGTCTTGCTCGCCGATCGAACCCGCTCCGACGGGCTGCTGGTGATGCCCATCGTCGGGGGTCCCGGCGTCGGCAAGACCGCCCTCGCCAGGGCCCTGCTGCGCGACGAAAGGGTGAAGCGCAAGTTCGGCGTGCCGCTCGCGGTGCCAGTCACGCGGAAATTCTTCCTCGAGACGACGCTGATGCTGCTCATCTCTCCGGAGATAGCCGCGAAAGATGAGTCTGACTATTCTCCGGAGGCCCTGGCGATCCGCATCGGCCGCTTGCTGAGTGTAGGGGACTACCTGATCGTCCTGGATGATGTGTGGAGCGACAAGGAAGGAAGTTGGTTGGAGATAGCTGCTCTGATGAGGTCCCTGCCTTGGAATGGCGCAGTGGTCGTCACCACCCGGACTCGTGACGTCGCAGCCAAGCTTGCCGGTACCATCACAGAAGCCTCCTGCACAAACAAGCCCTTCTATCTGCAGCCTCTGGAGCCGGAATTCTCCTGCTCGTTCGTGGATGAATGGACCGCTGCGTACTGCGGCGATTGGCCCGGTGAGCTCTTTAGAGAAGCAGGTAACAAGATTGCCGATAGATGCAGCGGCGTGCCATTGCTATTGCATTATGCAGGCGCACGTTTTTGCCAGCCGCAGGGCTACAATTTCTGGCAAGGATTCCTGGGGAGTACTACGGATTCCAGCGTCCGACATCCGGGCATTTACTTCTGGCGAGAGGTGCTGGGGTGCATCGACGAACTGCCGCACGATAGGTTCTGGCAGCAATTCCTGGGGCACTCTGGTGATCTGCCTGATGGGAATACAGTCTTGGAGAGCGCCGCCGCCGGCTACCAACATCTCCCGTCCGACATGCGGAGTTGCCTCTTGTATTGCTCCATGTTCCCTTCAGGCTACGACTACGATGTCGAGGAGTTGTCTGATCTCTTGGCGGCGCAGGGCTACATACCGCCCGTGGTAGCCAAAGCGCAACATAAAGGGTTTCTGCAGCAGCTCCTTGATGAGTGCTTCTACCCGTTGCAAGAGCATGAGTACGGGGACAAGTGTTTCTACGGGATGCACAAGGTGCTGCACATCTTTGCACAGTTCATGGACAGGAAAACTAGTTCAATTGTCAGAGCTGACCAGGCAACTCAGCTTGCCACTAAAGCTGGATCCCAGAGTCTTACTTCTCTTCGACGTGCATCGCTAATTGTGAACCCACTGACAGCATCGTTTCCTGCAAGCCTGTTCAAGTGCCAAGAATTGGGAGCACTGATACTAATTCAAGAAGGAGCAATGTGCACACCCGACCAGCCTCGATGTGAGATCTCAGAGATTCCCCAAGAGTTTTTGCAGTCATGCCTTCGCGTACAGGTGTTGAATTTCAGAGGTACTAAGATCAGGACGTTTCCTACAAAGTTCGTGGAGACGTACAGCATGAGGTATCTCAATCTTTCACTGACAGATATTGACAACATCCCCAGCTCAATCGCCAGGTTGGTGTCTCTTCAAACACTCATACTCTCTTATTGTGGAAAGCTCCGGAAGCTGAATCCTAACGTGACCAAGCTTTCCGTCCTACAAAAGTTGGACCTTGAAGGCTGTTGCAACCTTGTCGAATTGCCTCAGGACTTGAGCAAAATGAAGAAGCTTGAGCACCTAAACGTTGTTGAGTGCTCATCCCTCACTCAGCTGCCACGAGGAATAGGCCAACTGAAGAGGCTTCAAATGTTATTGGGCTACATCGGTTCCTACGGCCCTGATGGCAGTCCAATGTCAGAGTTGGTCTCGTTGACAGACCTCCATAGCCTCAGTCTGCAAAGTCTTGAAAAGGTTATTGATCCTTTAGATGCAAGATTTGCAAGTTTAAATTACAAAACAAATCTTGAATCGTTGACATTGCAGTGGAACATGGATGATTATTCGAACGATACAATACCAGCTTATGCCGTACTTGAATCTCTTCAGCCTCACCGACGCTTGAAAGCATTGGAGATTGTTGGATATGAAGGAAAGAGCCTTCCTTCTTGGATGATCGTGACTAAACCATATCTTGTGTCTCTTGTGGAGATCAAGCTGATTAATATGAGGTCATGTGAAAAGTTATTGCCTCCACTGGGGCTACTGCCATCTCTGAAGATTGCTGAGATAAGTGGGGCGGAAACAATCTGCAGCGTCAAGGATAATTTCTATGGCCATAAAGGCACATTTCCCTCACTGGAGAAGTTAGTTTTCTCATACATGCATAACCTTGAAATCTGGGAACAAGAGCACCGCCCAGGCATGTTTCCCCGCCTCAGAGAATTGGCAATCATCCAATGCCCAAAACTGAGAGCATTGCACATGGAGCTCCCATCACTTGAGAAATTGGTACTTTGGATGAATAACAAGATGTTGTACGGCCTGAAAGGAGCCTTGCGAGGTGTAGCCAAGACCCTGGAGCATATATCAATTTCCTTCGGCGAAGAGCTGCTAGTTTCTTCAGAATGCGAGGGCCTGCAGGATCTTGGTAAGCTCACCAAGCTGGAGATATGCGGGTGCGACGAGCTGACATGCCTCCCACAGGGTTTGCAGCATCTTTCATCCATCACAAGCTTGAGGATTGACAACTGCAGCAAACTGAAGACGTTGCCAGATTGGTTGCAGAACCTACCTTCTCTCCGAATTGTGCAGCTATCAGGCTGTCCGCTGCTGCAGCGCATGCCTGGAGGCTTGCAACAACGTCCCAGAATCATACATGTCGAGGACTGTCCCAACCTATCAGAAGAACCGTTTCCTGGTTTCCAGCGCAGCCAATAGGTACATAGCTCTTGATGCAGTAGCCATAGCATTTAAGTTTTATTTTCCAAATAAAATGTTAATAAATTTATTAAAATGTTATTTGAAGAATTTTTATGGCAGTTGCTATCGTATTAATTGCCTTGGAAAAAGCTGGCAGATTCACTTTCATTTTCTATTTATTTTTCAGTAAATCAATATCTAGTTATCTACTCATCTAATCCAAGCACCTCCAACAAAATGGCATGAAATTTATTTTTGAGCTCTATTTTGCCATGATTGGAGAGGTATTAAGAGTTACCACAAACTATAATTTTAGTACTTACGAGGACTATGAAAAATCTCTTACTGTATATATGCAGTGACGCTGGGGCGTTGTTTGAGTTTCAAATCTCTAAAAACCTCTTAAATTTTGGGACAAATCCTATTTCACTCTCCAAATATCGCAAAAGACTGAATTTGAACCTGTAACTAGAAAATGAGATAGAAAGAGCTATCCGACTGTCAAAATTGGACAAATTTGACCCTTTGGGTGGTTTAAAAATGATTTAGAGTTTTCTAAAAATATAAAAAGGCTACGTTTAATTGAAAAAATCATAACTGATTCATTTCAAATAAAAAATAGTAAGTTTGTGCAAAAATAATACTGAAAATGTAACAATAAGAAATGTAGGATGCGTATAATGTGGTCGATGTATTTCAATGAGTCCCTAGGGCGGTATACATGAGAGTACAAATCTTGGAGGGCAAGACACCTCCGTGAATACATATGGCAGTCCGGGATTTTATCCTAAACTACCATCTATACTCTAACATTCTCCCGCAGTCGTAGCAGCAGCAACACGAACAATCAGACTGGAGAACAATGGAGACATATCCCGCGCAATCGGAACACCGGTACTAAAGCTTTGACTGGAGACTCATGCAGATGATAGCCCTTTAGTGCCATAGTAACCAAAGTCGAAGTGGATGTGATTGAAACCGTGGAGGGGACGCGGGTCGAAGCGTCGTCGAGGTCTCGAGTGCACAAACTCAGCAGCTTCTTGCTCAGGACAGCAGCAGGATAGTGCGGCGGATGACGATGGTAGACGACGCGGTGTGCGACTTAGGTCATGCTCAAGACAGGAGTTGTGACGGTGCATGTTGTAGCTAATGTCGCGCTCGGATCAGGGGTGGCGGTGACGTGTTCATTCAGGAATATCGGTAACAATGTCCGCGCGAGAACGGCTGGAGGGGCAGATACGGATCGAGCACCTGCTTGACAAAGACCGACATCAAGTGGCACCACCGCCTCTTCGGCAACACCGGTAGGGTGGCTTAACCACGAGCGTCGTCGCTGCAGCCTCGAGAGTGCAGCAACAACCTCGTCCTTCGGGCGTGTCGACGATGAACATCGACGAACGCCAGGGTAACGCAAACCCAATAGCAAATCGGGAAAAACTAAGAAAAATAACACAACAGCAGATGGCAAACCTCTGGTACAATCTCGGGGCGGACTAAGCAATTTCCCCTCACCTCCATATCTCTTCCCCGTGGTCAACACAGAACAGAGGAAAAAGAGGGAGGGACTCGAGCGGCTTCTCCAGATGTGCGGCGACGGCGGCGCGGAGGAGAGCCAATGATGGAGGGTGGTGGGAGCAGATCCCACGGTGTTGCGGCCCGGCAATGACGACCACCGGCGGTGCTCATCCTGTCCGCCCGACGGCACAGTCCGACTCCTCCCCTGCAGCCGCGCATGTCCGATGCGGCAGCAATGGGAGTGATGATTTGTTCATCATTCATCAAACTTTGTGCCTCTGCGGATGCTTCTATTCTTCATTAGAATAAAGTAAGTATTTCTACATTTTCTATTTAGAGTAAATTAGTATTCATGCATAGGTAATATGTTCTAGTGTTCTTCATCTGTTCTTGATTTAGATGCTCGTGTTCTTTGAACACGACCCTCTCGATCCGACAGACGAGGTTCATAATTCCCGTATCTGTTTGTGTGACTTACATCCTTTTGATCTATTTAGACTGCACAATTATGCTAGCATTTGTTCTTGCCTGTTGCCACATGGTTTGATCATGAGTAAGGTCTAGTTCGTATTCGTAGGTTCGTCACTCCGTATTTATATGAGGTGTTGTAGTGTAGGTACAGGTCGACATACGTAACCGCTTGCAGTAGTAATCAGTGTGTAGACGTGGTGTCTAGACTACGGGTTATCCTTCGATTGCCATGTGCCCAACGTTTAGATAGAGGTAGGTCGCGGTAGTGACAACCGTTGGACTCTTTGTACTCCTCCGTGTTCGGGTACAATGTAGATCCAAAGACTGGAACCAACTATTATAGCCAGGAGGGGGCGGTGCCCCAAGCGAAGCTCTTTAACGCGTGACCGATTCTTCCTCTAGATCCATTACCCTCAGGAAGACCCTCATTACCCAATCAACCTTAGCAGGTTGCGTGTCCTTGAATAGTCATCAGTCAGATCCCCTCTTCCGTCCTTGGATTCGATACCCTTTGGAATACTCCTAGGTGAAGTGCTACAACGGTGTATCCATGTGTTTGCGAATTCATTCGCACCCGTCAGTATACCCGGGTGGTTCTTACACGCTCCTACTAACCTGGCGCCTTAGTGGTAAGGTTAAGAAATACCAATAGTTGTCGCCCTCGATCCCGGACGTCGACGATCTCCTTGGTGCAGCTCGACGTGTGCACCGCCGCCCCACCACCCCGACGGGCCTCGCCTCCTCCTCCTCCTCTGGCAGTGGCGCCTGCTTTGCCTCCTCCACCTCCCCGGACCCGCCCTTCACCGCGGTAGCGACCTCCGCGGTGGTAGCTGCTGCACCAGCGTCCCTGCCAAGCATGGGAGTCCAGCTCGTGATGACCTTTGCTGGTAGGTTGGCTCCGGTCTGCTTCACCATCGTCGGGCGTGGGGTGGTCCGTTCGTTCCTCGAGTGTCGGCTCCGGCCTACTGTCGCTACGCTCAAATGAGGAAGGCTCTGGAGATTCGATGGGACGACTGCCGACAGAAGAAGGGGAGGTGCGAGAGCACGAAACGAGTGGAGGGCAATGTGTCCACACGTTCGTGGTATTGTGTGTGTGGGACATGGGTGCCCCCGGGTCCCCACCGACCAGTCTCACGACCGTCCCCAACAAGTGGGTCCGGCCCACCAGAAGACCCGCCGACCTGTCTGTAGGTCTGCCCGACCTGACATGTGAGCCCGAAGACGAGAAGACAGCTTCGCGTGCAAGCCAAGGCAGTCCAGGTGGATTAAGGCAGCTCGGATAAGCCTTCTTTGTTGTAACCGACTAGAGATAGGTTTCCCGGTTGTAACCGACTTGGACTCCGGTCCACCGACCTTGTCTGTCAGCCAATATAAGGCGGCCAAGGGCGTCCCTCTGAGGGGTGGGAAATCTTTGAGCAATACAACATCAAGAACTGGACGTAGGGTTTTACTCTCCGGAGGCCTGAACCAGTATCAATCGCCGTGTCTCCTGTGTCTCGTCGTGTTTCGTGTGCTACACTAGCATAACCATCGTGTTTTTAGTTGTGACAACCCCACCCGAGATAATTTCATACTATCGCCTAAATCCCTCCATTTGGTCATTAAGCGATAATAAGGAACCATCACGTTGAGTGTTGCCGGGTCACAACCTGGTAAATCACTTACGTAGCACACAAAGGATCGAAGCATATACATTACAACTCACACGAAGGCGGGTCCAGAGTACCTTACAAATTAAATCCAATTCTTCCCCGTAGGGTCATTTATTACAAACCATGGTTCTTGACACGAAAGTAAATGGTTCAGAGTTCAAAGATAGCAGAAATTAACTAAACGATAAAGCGACATCATGGGACGTCACCCATGACGCCATCACTCATCATCATCCACCCATTCCAGCTCCAAGCCGGGTGGGATTTCTCCAGGCCATACATTCTCACCTGAAAACAACATATATAGCAAGGTTGAGTATACTAATACTTAGCAAGGCTTACTCGTCTAAAAGAAAAGACTTTATCTCTAAGCATGCAAGGCTTTTGGCTAGTAGGTTTGTTTTGCCAAAAAGCTGCTAGGGAGTGAATCCTTACTTTTAATATTTTAGCTCAAGTTCTAATGAATTAAATCATTACTAGATAAGCAACTATTGCAAACATGAGTTATGCAATACAATTAATCAAGCATCAAGTTTATCCATATTCCATCATAAAGAGATCACAATGGCCAGTTGATTAAGCAATCTCGGATAAAGGTGAGAGACCGACGATCGATCGATTTATAATCTTGCAAGGTGGACCTAAACACATGGGAGAATGCTTACCCCAAGAATGTCAAATAAAAGCGAAACGGGGGATGCACCAACCGAGCGGTTCCCATCATTCCTCGGCTTAGGATCAGATGCCACAGTCTCAAGTACAAGGCTTATCTGGTAGGCCTCACACCGGCATCCAGCCTCACACATGTACTACGGGTGGCGAGCCCGGAGCCGCAACCCAAGATTAGTAGCCTAAAGTTCCCGCATCGGCTCATGTAGGTACTAGGCTTACTGATCCCATTCCCAACATGCGCTTAGTACGTTCAAACGCTTAACCCACGAAAGCTACTGGATCGGAGCCTAAAATCCCATGCTCTTACCGCGTGAACAATCCAGTTTGTCAAGTCTTATGATTCCAACATAAGAACCTATTCTCGCGAGTGACGAACATCACTCGACTTCTACCGGGTTCCTGAATGAGCGCCTCGCTCGGGAATACGCGGCCACGAGGGCGAGGCGCGCCATCAGCCTCAAGGCTGGCCGGCACAGCAACGACGACCTCTGGTCGTTCGTTATGCTCCCCGACGCCCCGGCGGTGAGTAGGCCTTCCTCCCTTTCTCGTTCCCTTGCAACGTACCAGCATGGTTCTGACGGTCGCTTTTTAGCAGAGGGTGATCGTGGACGCCTCGCGGTCCGACCCGCCCATGCCCCGAGCTCGAGCGGTTGCCCGCGCCACGCAGCGACGGGAGCAGGAGCGGGCGGCGCGCAGGAAGGAGAAGAGAATCCGGCGGCGGGAGCGCCGGGAGCAGCGGGACGAGGAGTACCGGCTGCGCGAGCAGCAGGGACTTTCTTCCCCGGCGACTCCGGGGAACTCGTCGTCGGGAGAGGAGGAAGAAGAGGAGAGCGATGGGGGGCGGGCCCCCCCCGAGAGGTGGAATCCCTCGACCCCCTCACCGAGAGCCGCAGAGGCGGCAGGGGAGCAGGCGCCCGTGGTGGGCGCGGAAGCGCCCGCCGCCGGGCGGTCCGTGGAAGAGGCGGCGCGCGTCGCGGAAGCGCCAGCGCGCGCCGCGGAAGCGTCTAGGAGCGCTGCGGAAGCGTCTGGGGGCGCCACAGCAGCGCCTGCCGAACCCTCGAGGAAGAGGAAGCGAGGCTTCTCCACCTTGAGGTAAGCAGTCCCTCCTCCAGACGTTCCGGTTTCGAGGGGTTGGAGCTCAGTTGTTTGTCTCTGTGTTCGCAGGGTGGCGCCGACCGTCCCCGCCCTCGCGCCCGCTAAAGCGCTCAGGTCGGACACGTCCGTACCCACGAGGCGGCGCTCGTCGAGGGTGCCACGGGCGGCCGGGAGCGCGGCGATGACGGGCGAGCCACCGCGCAGCGCGGCCGTGGCCACGGAGCCGCAGCAGGAGGCGACGACCGCGGCTACGACAGCGGCAACCGCCGCGCCGACGGTCCGACCTCTGCCTGTCCCGGCGGCGGGTGGTCAGGCGGCCGTGGTGGAGATCCACGACTACGACGCGCCGCCGCCTGGATGGGGCCAATGGGAGAACTGGCCCGCGCCAGCCCCCGAGCCCGCGGTGGGGGTGTTAGTGATGCGGGAGGATGTCTGCGTGATGCCGCAGCCCTCGGCGCATGGCGCCGAGGCCTCATCGTCTCGTGCCGGCCCTCCTGCCCCCGATGGCGCCGTGACGCGTGTGGAGCGGGAGCGGGAGCAAGCCAGCGCGCCGTCAGCCCTCTGCATCGAGGCCCAGGCCGAGCAGGCGCTGTGGCAAGAGTTCCGCGACCACGATGCCTCGCTCAACAACGCGCTAGACGAGGCGCTGCAGATCCACGGGGGTCCTGCGTGGCGGATTTTCCAGGTACGCGCCCCTTCTGTTGGATTTTGGAGTTTCTTCCCCCCTCGTCTCTCCCGCGTTCGCGCTTTTTCCGACTCAAACTCTCTTCTGCCTTGTCTGCCGGTGGCAGGAATTGGAGGGTCGAGCCCGGGAGAAGTACGGCCACCTCGACCGGCTGAGCTCCGAGCGCAACTGGTACCGGGACCAATACAACGCTCTAGACGCCCTTGTCGAGGCCCTGCGGACTGACAACGGGTGGCTGGAGTACCGGCTCCAGGCAGTGCGGGACGAGCTCCTGGAGCAGGACGCCCAGGCTGCGGAAGGTGTCTCTGCAGTCGCGAAGGTGCGGACAGCGCTCCTGGAGCGGGACGAGGCGCTGCGGAAGGCGCACGAGGACGCAGCCGCGATGCAGACCGTGGCGGCAGAGTGGGAGACGGAGGTGGCCTCGATTCGCGCCCAGCTCGAACAGGACCGCGCAACCCTCGAGGGAGCATGGTCTTGGCAGAGCCAGGCCGAGGAAAGGGCCAAGGAGGCCGAGCAGCTGAGGGCCAGCCTGGCGGACCAGGCCGCCTCCCTCGCCTCGACGGGGGAGCAGCTTCAGCGGGAGCGGGATGCGCTCCAACAGGCGGACGCTCAGCTCCAGCAGGAGCGAACCGCCCTTGCTGAGGCTCGGGCCGCCCTCGAGCGCGAGCGCCTGGCGCGAGAAGAGGCCCAGGGCCTCCTTCAGCAGGAGCGCGCCGCACTCGAGGGGGCGCAGGCAACCCTCAAGCAACGGGACGAAGAAGTCTCGCGGCTCGACGGGGAGCTGAACCAGCTCAGCGTCTCCTACGAGGACCTGCGCCAGGCTGTCGTGGAGCAGGAAGCTGCGGTCCTTGGCCTGCAGCAGGAGGCCGAGGTCGCGCGCAAGGCCCTCGATTCGGAGAAGAAACAGGTCGAAGGTGAGTCGCCTCTCTTCGCATTTTGCTTGTTGATTTGGTTTGTTTGGGATCCGCTCCCAATTTTTGTTTTTCGTTCATGGGTTTCAGGCCCGCGGAACGCTCTTAGGAACTCGACGACCCAGGCAGAGTCCCTCCAGACGGCCTACAACTCCTCACAACAGGAGCTGGAGGAGCTGCGGGCCGCCGCCCTCGAGGTGTGCCAGGGGGTCGAGGAAGGCGAAGTGCAGGCTGGGAGCTCGATGGCGAGTCGCCTCCGCGCCCTCGGTGGGCACGTTACCCAGCGCGTGCGCCGCGCCCTTCACCTGGCAGTTCAGAAAGCTCTTGGCGTGGTGGCTTCCCACTACCAGGTCGACCTCGAGGCCGTTTCCACGGGCTATGTCGTTCCCGTCGGCGTCGACGACGAGGTGGCGATGAACCATGCGGATGCGCTCGCTGCTCCTGCCGCCGACATCCTCGCCGAGGACTTCATGGAGTTCCTCTTCCCGGACGCTCCCCCGGCTGGCGGCCCTCAAGCCTGAAGACCATTGGGCGTTTGTGCCCTTTATGTTTTTGATGTTAGAATTCGAGCCGCGCGGCTGTTGTAATAAACATTTGCTGTATAAAACACTTTGATGTTTGTAAGTTGAAAAACTCGTTGTTTATTTCGGCAATTGTGTTGTTCTGCCTCCCCGCTCCCTTAGGCGAACCTCGGCTGGGAAGGTTTTCGTTCGCACGAGTAGCTTATAGGCAAAGTGGCGAGGGGGAAGGGCCGTATCCTGCCGGAGGCGTGGGCTATCCCCGACTCGCGCTTCTTCGCCCTTTGGCCACTCGCGTCCCGCGTGAGTCCACCCAAAGTTTGGGTCGAGGCATACTTAGCACATTTGCGGCGAATTTTGCGAAAAAATGGGACCATTTTTTGGGGGGGACGCCCCCCGCAGTAGCCCCCGAGGGGGATTTGGTTTTCGGGGGAAAACCAAGTCGCCCGTCAGCTTTATTAATCTGATGGAAATTACAGCCAACTGGGGTGTTGGGTATGTAATGACAAGAAAAACTCGGAAATCCTTTCTAAGGGTAGAAGCGACGTAGCTGTTGGATGTTCCAAGCGTTGGTGAGTTCCTCGCCGTCCTCGTTGGCCAGCTTGTAGGTGCCGAGCTTGAGCACTTTGACAACGATGTAGGGTCCCTCCCATGGGGGCGATAGCTTGTGGCGGCCTCGATTGTCTTAGCGCAGCCTTAGGACTAGGTCCCCTTCGTCGAAGTCTCGGCGTCGTATCTTCCGGGCCTGGTGCCGCCTCAGAGCCTGCTGGTATCTTGCTGAATGCATCAGGGCCACAGTGCGGGCTTCGTCCAATTGATCCAGTGAGTCCTCGCGGGCTCGCTGGTTGGTGTCCTCGTCGTAGCTCTTGACTCTGGGCGACCCGTATTCCAGGTCCGTGGGGAGGACGGCCTCCGCGCCATAGACGAGGAAGAACGGGGTGAATCCCGTGGCCCTGCTCGGAGTGGTTCTGAGGCTCCACACGACCGCCGGCAGCTCCTGGAGCCATTTTCGGCCAGACTTGTTCAGTCTGTCGAAAATCCTGGGCTTGAGGCCTTGTAGGATCATGCCATTGGCCTGCTCCACTTGACCGTTGGTCTGTGGGTGCGCGACGGCTGCCCAGTCCACGCGGATGTGGTGCTTGTCGCAGAATTCCAGGAACTTCCTGCCGGTGAACTGGGGCCCGTTGTCGGTGATGATGGAGTTAGGCACCCCAAACCGGTGGATGATGTCGGTGAAGAATATTACGGCCTGCTCTGCCCTGAGATTCGTGATTAGGCGCGTTTCGACCCACTTGGAGAACTTGTCAATGGCGACTAGCAGGTGCGTGTAGCCCCCGGGCGCCCTTCGCAGGGGCCCGACAATGTCCAGCCCCCACACGGCAAAAGGCCACGTGATGGGGATCGTCTGGAGGGCATGCGCCGGGAGATTGGTCTTGCGGGCGTAAAATTGGCACCCTTTGCAGGTGCGCACGATCTCGCTGGCATCAGCAACCGCGGTAGGCCAATAGAAGCCCTGGTGAAACGCGTTGCCCACGAGGGTGCGTGGCGCCGCGTGGTGGCCACACACGCCCGCGTGGATGTCCCGGAGGAGCTCGCGCCCCTGGGGGATGGGTATGCACCGCTGCAGGACGCCTGACACAGCGCACTTGTACAGCTCGCCGTCGACGAGGGTGAACGACTTGGCCTTCCTGGCGATGCGTCTGGCTTCGGATCGATCTGAGGGAAGCTCCCCTTGCTCCATCCAGGCGAGGTACTTGGCCCGCCAGTCCTCCGCGCGGGGGGCTGGCTCCGTGTCCATGGCCTCGGCCTCGTCCGCACCGTAGCCCTCGAGCAAGGAGAGCACAAACGCCTCGTTCGAGGGGTCTTCATCCATGGGCTCCGCGCCCGCTGGGTTCGAGGGAGCCCCCGAGGGTTCCTCTTGACTCGAGGGTGTCGACTCGAGGTTGACGGACGGCCTGGCGACGTCCCGTGCAAAAACGTTCGGGGGGACAGTGATTCGCCCCGACGCGATTTTTGCGAGTTCGTCCGCCTCCTCGTTGTACCTGCGGGGTACGTGGTTAAGCTCGAGGCCATAGAACTTGTCTTCGAGGGCTCGTACGGCGTTGCAGTAGGCCTCCATTTTGTCATCGTGACAACTCGCATTCTTCATGACTTGGTCAATCACGAGCTGCGAGTCCCCCCTGACGTCGAGGCGTTTGATGCCTGTCTCAATGGCGATTCGGAGGCCGCAAAGAAGGGCCTCGTACTCCGCCATGTTGTTCGACGCGGGGAAATGCAGGCGTACCGCGTATCTCATGTGCTCCCCGAGGGGTGAGATGAAGAGCAGGCCCGCGCCCGCTCCTGTTTTCATCACCGACCCGTCGAAGTAGAGGGTCCAGCATTCGGTCTGGATTTGCGGCGGCGGCAGTTGTGTGTCCGTCCATTCGGCGACGAAATCCGCCAGGATTTGGGACTTGATTGCCTTGCACGGCGCATAGGCGAGCGTCTCGCCCATCAATTCCACAGACCACTTGGCGATTCTGCCCGCCGCGTCCGGGTTGCGGATGATCTCACCCAACGGGAACGAGGAGACCACCGTGACCGGGTGGGCCTCGAAGTAGTGCCGGAGCTTGCGCCGCGCGAGCACTACCGCGTAGAGCAGCTTCTGGATCTGTGGGTACCGTGCCTTGGTCTCGGATAGCACTTCGCTGATGTAGTACACGGGCCTCTGGACTGGTAGGGTGTGCCCCTCCTCTGTACGCTCTACCACGATGACGGCGCTGACCACCTGAGTGGTCGCGGCGACGTAGAGGTACAGAGGCTCGCCATCCTGGGGCGGCGTTAAGATTGGCGCGTGGGCGAGCGTCGCCTTGAGTTTGTCAAGCGCCTCCTGGGCCTCGGCGGTCCAGGAGAAGCGCTCGTGTTTCTTCAGGAGTCGGTAGAGGGGTAATCCCTTCTCGCCGAGCCGCGAGATGAAGCGGCTCAAGGCGGCGAGGCACCCCAACACCTTCTGGACCCCCTTGAGGTCTCGAATCGGGCCCATCCGTTCGAGGGCCGCGACCTTCTCGGGGTTGGGCTCGATGCCCCGCTGGGAAACTATGTATCCCAGCAGCATGCCTCGCGGCACTCCGAAGACGCACTTCTCGAGGTTCAGCTTCACCCCGTTGGCTCGCAGGCAATCGAATGCCACGCGCAGGTTGCTAACCAGGTCGTCCACCTTCCTGGTTTTCACGACTATGTCGTCTACGTAAGCCTCAACGGTTCGCCCGATGTGGTCCCCGAAGACGTGCTGCATACATCGCTGGTATGTAGCGTCCGCGTTTCGGAGGCCAAACGGCATCGTTACGTAGCAGAATATTCCGAACGGCGTGATGAACGAAGTCGCAAGCTGGTCGGACTCCTTCATCTTTATTTGGTGGTACCCGGAATAGGCATCGAGGAAACACAATAGTTCACACCCTGCAGTTGAGTCAACGATTTGATCGATTCGTGGCAAAGGAAAAGAAACTTTGGGACATGCTTTATTCAAACTAGTGTAATCCACACACATCCGCCACTTCCCATTCTTTTTCTTAACTAGTACAGGATTAGCTAGCCACGTAGGGTGAAAAACTTCCTTGATGAACCCGGCCTCGAGGAGCTTCCGCAGCTCTACTCCGATCGCCCGGCGCCGCTCTTCGTCAAAGCGGCGCAGCCGTTGTTGCACGGCTCGGGAGTGAGGTAGGATATCAAGGGAGTGCTCGGCGACCTCCCTCGGGATGCCTGGCATATCCGAGGGGCTCCACGCGAAGATATCGGCGTTGGCGCGGAGAAAGTCGACGAGCACCACTTCCTATTTCGGGTCGATGGTAGAACTTGAGAGCCAGGTGTGGTTCGAGGACCGGTGGATGGTCGCTTCCTGGTGTGATGAGTGATTGACAACGTGGTGTGGACTGATTCTTGGCTAAGTATTGCAGGTGCAGGTTGCGGCTTGACTGGTGCAGGTGCAGGTGAAGAACAAGCGTGAAAGGTCGTTGCCGGTGAGGCCTCCAGGTGTGGAGAAGACAAGTAGGCTTGGTTCGAGGGACCCGGTGGCCAGCGGGGTCAAGTGCGGGCCGCATGGTGGCAAGAACGGCAAGATGAAGTCATGGACGGTTTCTTGGTTGAGCCTCAAAACCAAGGTCGAGCCGGGACTACGTGGGAGCCGAGTCATGAGTGGTGATTGGCGGAGGCTACACCGAGTTCGCGGGGTTTCCGGTGGTTCACCAGAAAACCACTGGGTTCCTTGGTTGATCCACAAAGCCAAGACCGAAGAACCGAAGACGGAGGTGCAGCAGCTCCAGACCGGTCTGACCGGTGGGTCTGACCGGTCTGACCGGTGGGTACCGGTCTGACCGGTGAGGAGAACCGGTCTGACCGGTGTGCGACGACGCAGTCCGGAATCTTCGAAGCGGAGGACACGCGTCGGGATCGCAAGGCTTGCGTCGAGGCTAAGCAAGTTTGCGGTCGCTGGGCATCCGTCCGATGGTGCGAAGACAAAGACTTCCAATTTCGCCCTCGAGGGGCATGTATCCCTAGTTAGCTAGTAAGGGTATTTTAGTCTTTCGGTTGCCTCCATATAACCCAAGTGGTGAGAGGATGGCAGCCATCTCTTGGAACCCTAGCTCATTTGGTTTTCCTATTTTCCTTCCTTTTTCTTAGGATTTTCGTAGGACTAGCTTGAGAGCTTCATGGTGAGATCTTGTGAGAGGGAAGGATGATCGGGCGGCAAGCTAGACCTTGTATGAACCTCTTTGGTATGTATAGATGATTCGGCGTGGTTCCTCAAGGCTTGGATGTGTCTTTCCCGTTTCTCCTTTTTGGTGATTTTCGGAGCCCTTTCTTGGCGATTTTCTTGGAGCGATTTCGAGACCTTTCTCTTTGGGATTTGGTGGGGGATGTATGCATGAACCCTTCGTGGTTCTTTTCCCTTTGATTCCCCTTCCAAATCCGTGAGCAAAGGGGCTCGATTTTGGGGTTTTCGTGGCTCTAGGGTTAGAGGCGTTCTTGGTGGGATTTCTTCGATTACTCTTGATTTGACAAGTTTTGGTGGACCAAATCTTGGCTATGGAGTACCCATGAGGTGTTCCTACTATCCCCAAAGTCTTGTGCAAAACCGTGGAGCGAATCGGGAGATCGGGAGTTGGATTTGGAGGAGTTGACTCGCGGGCGCTGTTCTTCCCGAGCTGCCCAGGCACGACCGGTCTGACCGGTGCTCTTGACCGGTCTGACCGGTGCTAGCCCTTGGTGGGTTTTTGTCTCGGGGAACAGCCTTGTCCGTGTGGTTTTGTCCCGTGGTCCTGCTGTTCAGTTCTTGGAGTGTTTGGAGTTGTTTTGCTAGGATTTGTGAGGGGTTCTTCTTCCTCACAGGTTGTGTTTCGTGGTGATTTTTGTTCCAGGGCCTAGAGGACTCACTGAGGCTTCCTGGAACGTTTGCTGTGCGGCTGCTGTAGCCACCGGCCTGACCGGCTCTGTCCACCGGTCTGACCGGTGTCACCGGTCTGACCGGCGCAGGCCATCGGTCGGACCGGTGTAGCACAGGCAGCAAGCCGTGCAAGTTTCCGCTGTGTGTTTTGGTGAGTTTTGGCTAGGAAGGTTGAGTGTTGGTTCCTAGGACCAGTAGCACTCTAGTGGCTGCGTGGTCTTGACCAACTTGGGTAGTTGGGTCGGAGACGTGAGTTGGAAGCCGTGTTCGTCTTGTTGGAGTTCCCATCTCCTTCGAGAAGAATTTTTATCGGCTCCCATTCACTCCCCCCCTCTCTGGTTCGCCTAATCGGTCCTTCAGAACTGACCCTCAACACCTTGCCCTCGGGGGCTGCAGGGTCGAGGGGCACCTCCTTCGTTTGTTCGGCAGCCTCGAAACTGCCCACGTGCTTGGCGGAGGAGTCGGGGCCCTCGTTGGCCAGCTTCTCCATGTCCGCGACAAACGTTTCATCGAGCGCCAGGGCCTCAGCGTGCTCGACGCACTCGACGTCGCAGTCAAATGCGTGCTCGATCGACGAGCCCACGGTGATTACGCCTTTTGGCCCCGGCATCTTCATCTTGAGGTAAGTGTAGTTCGGGACCGCCATGAACTTGGCATAGCACGGACGGCCAAGGATGGCGTGGTACGCGCCCCGGAACCCCACTACCTCAAAGGTGAGGACCTCCTTGCGGAAGTTGTCCGGTGTGCCGAACCAGACCGGCAGGTCGATCTGCCCGAGGGGCTGGACGCGCTTGCCTGGCGCGACGCCATGGAACGGCGCCGTGCTGGGCCGCAGCTGGTCCAACCCAATCCCCATCAGCCGTAGGGTGTGGGCGTAGAGGATGTTGAGGCTGCTGCTGCCGTCCATCAGCACCTTGGAAAACCGCGTGTTGCCGATGATGGGATCGACGACCAGCGGGTACTGGCCCGGGTTGGGGATGCGGTTCGGGTGGTCCTCGCGGCTGAAGGTGATGGCGTCCTCCGACCAGTCGAGGAAGGAAGGAGGTGCCCTCTCCGCGGCGAGGACCTCGTGCCGCTCTCGCTTGCGCCGGTTGGTGGACATGTCCACCGTCGGTCCCCCGAAGATGAAGAAGACGTTCTCCACCGCGGGGAAGCCATCAGCGTCTCCGCCACCCCCATCCTTCTTGGCCTCGTCCTCCTTCGCGGCGACGCGGCGGTAGTACTTCTTGAGCATGTCGCACTGCTCGAGGGTGTGGTTGACTGGGGTCTTGTGGTACGGGCAGGGCTTCTTCAACATATCATCGAATACGCCGGGGCCTCGAGGGGCCCCTCGAGGGCCCTTTCGAGCCGACCCGCGGGTCAACTGCGAGGGCCTCGTCCCCGCCGTCGTCGCGCCCCTGCGCGCGCGCCTCGTGGCGCGGCTTCTTGCCCTTCTTGCCCCGCTTGTGTTTATGCTGGGGCTCCTTGGACTTGCTGCCCTCCGCGGGCGCGTCGTCCACGCGCTTGCCCTTCTTGCCGTCGAAGATGGCCCCCACTGCCTCCTCTCCGGAGGCGAAGCTGGTGGCGATGTCGAACAGCTCGTTGGAGTCGACCGGCGGGCTCCTCCCGAGCTCGCGCACGAGGTCCCGACAGGTCGTGCCTTCAAGGAAGGCGTGCACGATCTCGGACTGAGCAACGCTCGGGACCTCAGTACAGTGCTTTGAAAAGCGCTGTATGAAGTCCCGGAGCGACTCGCCGGGCTTCTGGGTGCACGCTCGCAGGTCCCAGGAGTTCCCAGGGCGCACATATGTGCCCTGGAAGTTCCCCACGAACGTGCGGACTAAGTCATCCCAGCTGTGGATCTGGCTGGGCGGTAGGTGCTCGAGCCATGTTCTGGCCGAGTCCGCAAGGTGCAGCGGCAGATTGCGGATGATCACCGCATCGGTGGTGGCTCCGCCCAGCTGGCAAGCCAGACGGTAGTCGTTGAGCCACACACGAGGGTCCGTCTCCCCCGTGTACTTGTCGATGGTGGTGGGCTGGCGGAAACGCTGGGGGAAACTCGCCGCACGGATTTCCCGACTGAACACTCGGGTTCCCGGGGGTTCCGGTGTTGGCGAGCGGTCCTCCCGGCTGTCGTAGCGGCCACCTCGTCGAGGGTGGTAGCCCGCCTCCGCTCGCGCCTCCGCGTCGCCCTTTCGCTTGGCGTTCAGGACGTTGCGGGCGTCTCCGTCGTGGGCCTCGCCGCGCGTGTCAAGGATCCGCTCCTTGACAGGCGTCTTGCCCTGGTTTGGCGGCTGCTCCGCCGCGCCGTCCACGTGGACGGATGCCTCCTGGTCCTTCGCGCCGCCGTCGCCCCGCGCGCTGGACTGGTTGCGCATGCGGGACGCGGAGCTCTCGGCCTGCTGCATGGCCGCTTGCTCGATGAGAGTCTGCGCCTCGCGGCGCAGGTTACGTGCCTCGGGTGTCGATGGCTCGGGCATGGCCCGAAGTAGTGTTGCCGCCGCAATGAGTTTTTGGCTGGCACGAAGTGGCGTGTGTGGGTCGTTCACGTTAAAGTTGGCATTGATGCGCTCGCAGGCTTGCTTCCCGGCTTCTCGGGCGCCTTCGCCGCGCGCCGAGGCTTCCCCTGCGATAGTTGCACGCAGGAGCCGCACCTGCCGGTACTCTTCCGCGAGCTTCGCCTCGAGCTCGCGTGCCTGGGCCAGCTGCGCATTGATGTCCGCATTGCCCGCTGGTGGGGCCGGTGGCGGGTTCGGCTCCGGATGCTGGGCCGCGTTCCCGTCGCCCGCTCCGTTTGCGCCGTCAGCTTGCTCGTTGGCGGCGATAACGAAGCACTCGCGCGAGGGGTCATAGCTCCCCTCGCTGGAGTCGTCGGAGTAACCGAACCAGTAGTCCGCGGCATCAAGGAATCGCCGGAAAACCACAGGGTCCGGTACGCCGGAGAAGTCCCACTCTGCGTAGCCATGCGAGGTTGAGGGCGGTAGTTCGCTGGGCGAGCCGTGGTACGACTCGTCGTTGGTGGTGGCGATGAGGTTCCGGATTGACAGCAAGTGATGGCCCGGGAGATCCTCGTACGCGGCCATGTCGGTGCTGACGGATGAGGCGTACGCCGCAGCAGGGTTGCGCATCCCGTGGGGAAACTGCGGCCCCGCGGCCACGTGCTCCCCCGTAGGGTGCGCCGCCGTGTCGCTCGGCGGGGGTGCGTCGTTCCGGGCCGCCTCGCGCGTTGCCCGGCGTCGCTCCGTGCGCGCCTGGCGCGAGCGCTGACCTGGGCGTTTGCGGCGTCGGGGCGTCGAGGCGCTCGCGGCAGCCACCCGGGTGGGTGCCGGAGCGTCAGTAGCAGGCGTGACGGGCATTGGGCCCGGCCCAGTCGACCGCCACGGGTGGAGTTCGTCGAAGTTGGTGAGGCGCATGAGGTAGCCGTTCCCTGTGGCCTGAAAGTTCAGGCTCCCAAACCGGATTTCGAATCCAGCGGGGAGAGGGTCCGAGCTGCCCATGGCGTACCTCTGGGACGTCATCTCGGTACGAATCACCATCGAGAATGCTGGTGAGGGGTCGATCACAGCGCGAGAGCCCCTACCTGGCGCGCCAACTGTCGGTGCGGAAAGTAGTCCCGACACTAACTAGTAAGTTACGCTGTGATCAGCCTCTCGATGGTCGGTGCAAACGACAACACAGGGGACACAAGTTTATCCTGGTTCCGGCCGGGGCCGTACGTCCAGCAGTGGTGTGCTCGAGGCACTGTATTGCGTTGCACCGTGGTGCTTGCAGAGGGGAGCTACAAGCGGGGCGGGAGAGGAGGCCGGACCTCCAGGTCCCTGAGGTTTTGATTGAGGCGAGTGCCAATATCGTGGTGAAGGCAGAAAGCGTGTGGGTTAGTGCTCTCCGTCGTTGTCCTCCTGCGGCCAGGGGACTGCCCCTCCTTTTATAGGCCAAGGAGGAGGCAGTTTACAGGCGTGCCGCACTGTTCTAGCTACGTGTGATGGCATGGCGGACAGTGCGACGGAGTGGATGGCCGTCCTGGCGAATCTTGCTTCTGGCGGAGCGTGATGGCGTGCCCTGTATCCGTCCAGGAGCGGCTTCGAGGGTGGCGGCGTAGAAACTTCCCGTGTGGTCGTCGTCCGTACGCTGACTCGAGGGTGCGGCTGACGGGAGGTCGTAAGGGGCACAGCCGCGGGCGTGGCGGTGTCTTGTCGCCCCGCACTCCCACAGCGTCGGGGATGGCGCTGCAGTGCCCGGGATGGCGTCGTGATGGCGGGGATGGCCGCGCAGGACTGACGATGACGGAGGTGACGCGCCTCACTGGTCAGGCGTCATGGTGTGGCCCTGGGCAGGCGCGGAGCAGGCGCCCGTCCCCTTTTCGAGGGTTCTGCCGTCCTCTTTCGAGGGTGCGGCGCGTTGGCCGTACGAGAGTGGATGGCGCAGTGTCGCGGAGCTGACACTGGCCTTGCCGCACAGTGGTGGGGATGGCCTCACCGGGAGAGTTTGCAGAACAGCGCCGGAATATGATTCCCGGGCGTGTCAGAGGGACGGCATGGCGTGGATTCGTCTTTGACCCGGGCGCCTGCAAGTGTTAGAACATTAAACGCCCCTGTCGGGGGAGCAGGTGCGGGGGCGGTGAGCCCGTGAGGGCCTCGAGCGAGGCGGAGTCTCACCCGAGGGGGCGACCGACCCTCGAGCGAGGCGGAGTCTCACCCGAGGGGGCGACCGACCCTCGAGCGAGGCGGAGTCTCGTTAGCGCGACGCTGCGCCCCTCGAGCGAAGCGGAGTTTCGCCCGGGGGTGGCTGGGCCGACTGTTCTGGTGGGCCGCTGGGGCCACCAGGGTTGTGGGCCCGGCCGCTGGGCCGTGACTGTCTTGAGCGTGTTTTAGGTTTGTGAATTCGTTGTGTTTTAGTTTTTGCGAAAGTGAATGGGTTTCCCCCGGTTTTTCAGGGGACCCTTATGGCTGTCCCCGACACTACACAAAAATGACAATATCAGCCTAGCAAAACATAAATCAATTATACAGAGAAATATATAACTATCTTGTAGTCAAACTTTCTCCTACAGCTCAAACATGACAAAAACATCATCTAGCCCAAAGATGAGCATTTCTGGATCAGCAGAATTTAAACTAAAAATTTAAATCTTTAAACAAGCATATCTCTGAAACATAAACTTAGACAGTTTCTAAAATCATGATAAATTTATCAGAAGCAGAAATAAATATTTCACAACAGTACACAAAAGTTTAGCCACAAAATCTATTTAAACAAATCTACACAAATCATTTACTCAGATCGAGTGTAATTACAAAATAAATCATAACTAAAGATTCCTTCAGTAACTTTGTGCAAGATTTGGATACAAGCCTACACAAGACATCACAAACAACACATCCAAAACTCAGAACCAGATCAGTAGTACAGTTCAAGTTATGACAAATTACAATCAAACTAAATTTGAATTTTAGTTCAAACAATACACATCAAAACTATATACAAGCTTTCTAGAAAAGGTAGATTTCAACACAGGGTGACCAACAAATTTAGTTTTGCATTTTTATGATTTTTCTACGATTTTTTATGAATTTTACAAGATTCAGCCAAAAACTACCAAAGTTTGAAGAATCTATTTACAGAGAAGTCCCTGGAAAGATTTAAGAGTCCACAGATATGCCCTCGAGTATAACAAGGAGGTCCCTGGTTTTACATTTATGCCCCTGGAAAGAATTTTCTTCTCGCAATGCGACCCTTTGCCGGATTGGCGGCTCGGGTGGCCGGATTCCGGTGATGTCCTCGCCGGACTCAGCCAGGGAAGAGGTGGGGAAGGGGCTATACCGAGCATTTTTAGCCCGGCCTGAACCAGGCCCGCCCATGGACCTTACTGGATGGGCGTGGGCAGAGATCTTGAATCCCGCAAAAAAAAATCTTAGCCCGAGCCCGGCCCGAAATGTTGTTTTTAGCTATTTTACACTATAAAATGTGCGGGCGGCCCGCCCAAGCCCGGCCCGAAAACTGAGACCCGACGCGTCCCATGGGACGGTCATGGGCAGAAATTTCTCAGCCTGAAAAAACCGGGTTTTTTTGGCCCGGTCCGAACCCGGCCCGACCCGTGGAATGCTCAGGTTTAGAGGGGGCTGGGGCTCATCAGGGCTCGGTTGGTGGCCGGAGTTGGGGTCGGGGCGGTGCCGGTGAGCGCGGGTGGCGGAGCCGTGCAGCGGCGGCTGCTGGAGCTCGTGCTCCGACGAACTGGCCGGCGATGCTCAGTACTGCGCGGCACGAAAAGCTTCCGTGGTGTTGTGGGGAGGTGGAGGAGAACTCATTTGGGAAAAAAAACAGCACCGAGGTGAAGCTCGCCTGCGGCGGCAGCTATGGCGGACGGTGGCGGCAGGCATAGGCGAGCGGCGGCGGTGCTGTGTGCGCGACGCCAGGCAGGGCCTTTTATAGGCAGTGTGAACGACGACTTGGAGACCAAGGCAATGCCAAGGAAGCCAGGCGGTCATGGCGACGTGCGGGGCGGAGTACCGCGGCGACGGGGTTGGTTGGGCGGCGGTGGACGGCGCGACGCAGCCCGTGTGCGCGTGGCGCGTGGCGGCAGGGGATAGGCGCGGATGGCGGAAAGGCGTAGGGCGGGCCCACCGCGCGCACGTGGGGGAGCGTGCCCCCTCGTCGTTCGGGCCCAGCCAGTGGCGTGGCGTGTGGTTGGCACTGTCGGCGCGCGGCGTCGCGCGGGTGCGCGAGCTCCAGAGCGCTCGTGCACAGAAGCGTTTCAGCCATGCACTGTTTGACCGAATTTTTCTCAAACTTTTGTAACTACAGTGCACCAAGGTGTATATACCAAAGTTGTAGATCTCTTGACCCTCTACAACTTTTACAAAGGCTCATGGGTGTTTTACTCGACGGTTTGAGCATAAACTACAGGTCAAGTTGGAGATTTTCTCGGCGCCGGCAAAATGCAGTTTCTGCCGTTAACCATGTTTTTGACTAATTTCCACTCAAAATTTAAAATGTTGCCAATTATGAAAATTGTGTCCCATGAAAAGATGCACAACTTTTGTATTGGCCGATTTTGAAGTGTTTACGTGAAATTTGGAGAACATGGCAAAAGTTCCAAAAAGGGTAGGGAGTTCAAGAGTTTGACCAAGGTTCTATAGGGGTTTGTCCAAGGTTCACTTGTGTGATTAGGGACTAATGTTCATGTTGACTAGGGTTTTGAAGTGGTGACCAAAGGTTGACCAAGAGTTTGACCAAAGACAAAGGGTTTGACTTGGTCACCAAGATCATTAGCATCAATGAACACTAATTAAGAACCTGGGGCGTCACATTAGTTCATGATCCCCATCCGAATCTAAACCACCAGGGTCAACCCCGTGTGGACTGTTCAGAACTAAACCTCTGACAGTGTGTGAGTTCCACATTTGGGCAAAGTTCTCCTACTACATGTGCGAACAAATTTCAAACCGCACAAGTGCGGTCATTTTGGGACGGAGGAAGTATGTGCAGGATGCGTATGAACTGAGGATGCACTTTTTAATACACCTGCTGACTTGCAAGAAGAACCAATATGCATGCAACATACCTAAAGTTCTACACTGGCCTCGCACATGGAAAATGATGAGTTGTTATAGCATTTGCTATTTATTGTAAGAAAAAACCGTATTGACATGTTGAAGTTTTTCCCATCGTGTTTGACATGTATTTTGCTACTAAAATTTGTCTTAAATAATTTATGTATTTTTCTTACAATGTTTTTAAAAAATATTTTTTTTCAAAACTTGTATGCCCGTAGCAACGTACGACCTTTGCCTGATGATCACCTAATACATGCTAACTGGTGGTTAATACTGATTTGTTCTGAGAGAAAAATATAGTTGAGTGACTGATGGTTGACGCTGTCTCGTTTTGAGAGAAAAATCTGATGAGCCAGACAAATATAGATAGTCCGGAACTCTCTGGAAGCAAAAGAACGGAAAAGTGGAGCAAAATATCTCAACGAAAAAACGAACAGATAAAAATAGGACCGACAGACACGTGTCGTAGCCGCGAGATGACAAATGGGCCCAGAAAAGTGTACTGTCTCCTAGATTTCCAACTGCGGAAACTCTATTATATTCTAGATTCTTCTCCACCGTCTCACCCGCGCCAACGCCGCGCCGCGCGCACAGCCCCTCCTCCCCCTTTCCGAACCTTCCATGGCCTTCTAGACTTCTCCCACCGGCACATAAAGCCATCCTTCTCCCCTCCTCACTCCACGCTCCAAGAAACACACGAACACCTGAGCAATCCACAAAGCATCCAAAGCGATTGGGAGAAGGAGACCAAGATCCTCGGCGGCGAGATGGACGCGAGGCTGTTCGGGCAGGAGATTCCTCTGATGGTGGCGCTGCAGCACCTGCTGGACGTCCCCGACGGCGACGCCGGCGCGGGCGGCGACAAGGCCGGCGCCGCCGCGGCGGGCGGCGGGCCCACGCGCACCTACGTCCGCGACGCGCGCGCCATGGCGGCGACCCCTGCCGACGTGAAGGAGCTGCCCGGCTCGTACGCGTTCGTGGTGGACATGCCGGGGCTGGGCACGGGCGACATCAAGGTGCAGGTGGAGGACGAGCGGGTGCTGGTGATCAGCGGCGAGCGGCGCCGGGAGGGGCGCGAGGACGCCAAGTACCTGCGGATGGAGCGCCGGATGGGCAAGTTCATGCGCCAGTTCGTGCTCCCGGACAACGCCGACATGGACAAGATCTCCGCCGTCTGCAAGGACGGCGTGCTGACTGTGACCGTGGAGAAGCTGCCGCCGCCGGAGCCCAAGAAACCCAAGACCATCGAGGTCAAGATCGCCTGAGGATGAGCGAGGATGGATCATCGATCGAGCCTAATAAGTTCAGGACTTCAGGGTAATGCCAGTGAGTTGTGCCCAGTGTTGAGGCCAAGCCAGCCATGCCGTAGTAGTATTGCTTCTGAGTGCTCGACTGCTTGTTTGCTTCTGTCTATCTACCACCTACCTATGCAATGTGTGTCTACTTGCTTTTGTTCGAGGCTTCAAGCCATGCCGGGTTTGAAGCTTTGTAATGCAGAAGCGAATGTCCTGATGCTTTTTCTGAATGAATAAGTTTTATGTTCTTCATCTTCTGTCTCGGTAACCTTTTCTACCGAAATGCCGCAATGAATTAAATCGTCAAAATTTAACCAATTATGTTGGGATAGAAGGGAAAGAAGGGGTCAACTTAAGCATCGTACTGGAGTATGAACCAATTCAAAGCAAAATCAGGTGTAACTTTCGATAAAGAATAAAGAATTTCAATATCCAGCAAGTTTTGCATTCAAATCTTTGCGCATCTCTGTCTCGGTTACCTCTTCTCCCAAAAGGGCTGTGTCTCAGACGAGTAAAATCGTCAAAACATAACCGAATACGTTCGGATAGAATCGACACTAGCATTATGAAACAATTCAAAGCAAAACCGAGAGTAACTGTAACTTGCCATAAAAAAACATGGAATTCCAATCTGCCCAACAAGTTACATTCGGGTGTAGTGCAATCACGAATTTGACATGCTATCTCACGCACCAAAAATCTAACTTAATCTGAATCGAGGTAACAGCTGCGGGTCACTACAGTTGCGTTCATGATCTCTGGTCAGGAACCATCAGAAAACAGGTTAGGTGCTGGGCGTGCCCGTCGTTCTTCTCCTTCCTTTGGACACAGCATGGTGCGTTCCTGAGCTAACCATCACCGGCATACAAATCCCTTTCTGATATCTTGTGCAGTACATTTGTCGACATATATGGAGACACATATCCACGGACCTGGATTTAAAAGAGGATGAAACTTGATAAAACAGCAGAGTAGCCAGGGTTGAGATGGGTTTGCATCTTAAACAAGTCTTGTGTCTTTCTGCTTGCAACTATGAGTATCAAAGCTTTATCCCTTGGGAAATTGCCTAACATCTCAAATAAGTTTTAAGTTTTATTTATGATTACAACTTCTTTCTTGATAAGCAATATGTGATTCTTAGAACACATGCAGGTAGCTACTCTAAAATCTCCTTGACAGAATCTTGTGTCCCCTCTATGTAAAACAGCAAGCCTAGGAAAAAAAAATGTTACCTGCAAAAGATTAGTTGGTATCTCAATGAGTCCCTGCTGCAAGAGATCTACGCTTTGCAGATGTTCGAGAGGGACAGGCGTTATTACATATAACAGGCCTTTTTGAATGTCAACGCCTCTTACAATGCCTGCACAAGTACATAACATTGTTATTATTTGCGTGAATACAACATAGATATCAGAGAAAAAATTGCATTCTGAGCTGCTGAAACCACATTATTTAGATATCTAGATTAACTCCCCCCAGCTGCAGATTTCAATAACCAGAAATATGAATTCACAGGCCAATTCTGGGTCCCACTCCCAAATGAGTTAGCTATCCTGATTTAAGATGTTTATGCAGTGACATTGAACAACAAAATAAAAGGGCATCCCAGAAAGATTACCTAGCCCAACACAGTTAGGGGTTGATCTGGTGGCATCAGATGCACTGGAAACTGCCAAACCAACTATTGTTGCATTCAGACAACGCCATATCTCACCAGCAGGTACCTGGGCAAAGAGTTAACGTTGTTGATGTCTAGGATTTTCACCAGCCATAGACATACGTGTATACTACTATCACATTTTCTGCCTTTACAATCACAGAGAACTCTACATAGATGTTGATAATGTATTTTTTGTCAACAGTTAACTGGTGACACAAAAAACAATGGCAAGAGCATGTAGCAGCAAGGTCAAAATGCTATTGTATTTGCATCTCTAGTCAATGATCATCTGTTTGAAACTTTGTTTACAAGTTGAAATAAATTATAGGAATTGTCTGAAAATGTTTGGCTTCAGGTGCCTTAATTATTGGACATTTCATCATAAAAAGGAAAGGCAAGCGACTAATCATGTCATTTTATTCAAAACTTACGTTGAACTCCGAAAAAATGTGAATACGAAGCAATGGGAAAGCTCACTGACCTCGTGATGAAGATGCATAACTGTCACATCTGAAAATGGTACTTGATAAGGTGGAAGTGAAGCTAGGGCATAAGCAAGTTCCTTATTAGTTGATAGAGATATGTTGCTCGGAAAACATTGCTTCAAGTACTCCACAAGTTGGCGTTCACGCGTCGCACAGGAATCTTTCATAATTAGCAACCTTGATAACACAGAGATGATGTTAGCCATTGCTTTCTTAGAAGCTTATGTCATCACTTTCTGTGAAAATATACACAAACTCATCAACTGCAGGCTACGTGCAAGCTGATGCATCTTATCAGTATGAAATAAAGTATTAAGTTTATACAACGATTATAACTTTAAAAGAAGACACTTAAATTAAATAAGTGAAGTTATTAACAGATAGCAACACGACAATTCGTCACTAGAAAACAATCCTGGTAGGAAACACAAGGATTTGGACACAAATTAAGCATTCTATACAAACCAGACTTAAAAGCAGTATAAAACTGCTGGGAAGTATGGAATGCATTAACAAGGTAGAGACATGTAACAACATAGCTGTATTAATGGGGTGCAATCACTATCATGTGCAGAACAGCAAAATGTTCCTACGCACAAGCTTACATCAATATTTCCAAATACGAGAAAGACTATTTCAGTTTGTTTTACTTTAAACTGGGAAAAGATTACTTACGATCTATTCAAGGCATCACGAAATGCAGCATTGATGTTAATCATCTTAGGCCCTGTTTGCTCACCATCTTGCCAAAACATTCCATCAGGGAGATTCTTGCTCCCCATTGTGATGCGTATCTGAACAACAATTGTGGGACAGATATATCTTAACATCTCTACGAGCATATCAAAACCAGCACCTGCAATAACAAATAGAAATACAAAAAGAAAAATGTCATATTTTCACTGAAACAAGTGTGCGGTCACTGGTAAGACAAAGCAAATCAACTTTGGAATGACCAAGAGATACCTTTTACCCAGCCAGGAGTGTTGACAATTAGAGGCAGCATTTCATTCTCATTGCACCGATATTTTCCAACAAAGTAGTCATACAAATGGAATAGACAATTCAGATATGCTTCTGGATCTCTTTTTGAAGAAATGTCACCAAAGAAGCAGCACCTGATTGAATTTGAATATAAAAATAGGAATACATGGCATTAGTGAAAACCAAGCGAGGATAGCATAAGTTTGAAAGTCCTGACAAAACAATAGCCCGGGTGAAATCTTAAAAATTACGTGGTGGCACTAACACGATACTACAGTTGTTTCAGTAATCTCTTTCAATGAAAAAATCCTACAACAAAAATTGTGTGCAAATTTCGGAAGTGAAGAAATCAAAATTAAATTGCCACCCTACAAGCTAATCAAAGCTTGATATCCTAAAACACAAATGAGATTCGACACCTTTCAGCTTCCCGTAGACTTGGGTTCAGCAAATCTGCACAAAAGCCAACAACCAACTTAAGGACAATCGCCTCAACCAGCACCCAGTCCTCACACGCTTATATACGAACCTGCGATAGCTTCCTCGACGACGTGGAACGAGAGGCACCCCGGCGGCGCGAACTCCGGCTGCCCCACGTCGGTGTCCAGATAACCAACCTTCCCGTACCTGCAGAGCACCACGGCGCCAGAAAGTTAAGAGAGCCACCAGCATCGCCAACGGACTCTTCAGGGAGAGGGCTAGGATTGTGCTATGCAGTGGCTTGCCTGGGGAGCAGCGCGTTGAGGAGGATGCGGGAGAAGGTGGACTTGCCGCTGTTCTTGGGTCCGCACACAACGACGACCGGAGGCGTGGGGTCTGAGGAGACGAGCGTCACGGCGGAGGCCCAGTCCGGCGGGACCACCGCCTCGGTGCGGGGCGCCGGCGAAGAGGGGCGCGGCGGTGTCCGCGTCGGCGTCGCGCCACTCGCGCGGGCGCCGGCCATGTCCTCGCTGTGGTTTCGCGAGCAGCAGAGCGGCGGCGCGACTCTACTTCTCTCGGGCGCAATCTTGTCCGTTTAAGTTCGACATCGGACGGCAGGCACACAACGGGCCGTGCGTTTCTCTAGGCCTTTGCGCGTGCGCAGCCCAGTGAAGATTCCTTGGGCTCATCCGGAAAAGAGCGAGTTGGGCTGTATATATATGTAGTAGTAGGCCAACATGAAAATGATTACTTGGGCTCGGCCCATTTCCTTGAGACAAATTCAGAATTTTTTTTGTTTTTTTAACGGGAAAAAAGATCGTCTTGCAGTTCAAGTACGCTGTTCATGAAAAATCATGTAGCAGTTCTCTTACGTGTATTCTAGCCAAAAGTCAAGTCCTTGTACATTGCTGTAATTTTACGGAATGACATTCCAGCTAAACCATTTCTGAAATGTCATTCCAGATTCCAGCTAGCCAAAAATTATTTGCTCGTACTGTTGCACGCGGCAGTATTACTTGTGCTAAGTACAGTAACTCTCTACCAAATTGCCACAGGGATGGAAGCTTTCAAATTTTAACTCCCCCAGGTGATCAGCTGTTCTGAGATTTCTCACACGTACGTGTCCCCAAGCAAGCATCACCGTCGACGTCGTCCCCGGCGTCGCAGAGGAACAGCAAGACGAACCCACCGGCAGTGACCAGAACCGCCATGCCGTAGACGAGCAGTGCAAGCGGCGGCGGCATCGCCGGCGCCACGCGGCAGGCGAACATGCCCGTCAGCGCCGTCGACAGCACCCAGACACAAACCCTGAGCCGCCCTCTCGCCTCGGCGGTGGGCGCCGCCGCCTCGTCGTGCCTGCCGAGGCAGAGGAAGAGCAGGGCGAGGGCGCCGTGCGCGGCCGCGACGAAGGCCAGGTGCCGCGGCTCGCGCTCCCGCGCGGCGCGCGCGAGGTGGGCGGCCGCGAGCACCAGGAAGGCAACGTGCGGGAGCAGGACGCCGAGGCGCGAGCTCTTCTTCTTCGTCATCATCCGCTGCGGCGGCGTCGGCCTTGTCGCCTGCTTGCAGTTGCAGCCGTCGTCCATGGCCATCTCTGTGGTGTGTGTGCTCCTGTGTCTGCGCCTTGTCTTGGCATCGGTGACGCAGAACACAGCCGAATTTATAGTACCTTGCTGAGAGGGTGGAAGCATAGGCGACGTCGTTGGCGGGGGGTTCGATCTAAACGAGGAGGACGTTGACCCAGGTCCACTTCTTGCTTTCACCAAATTTCAGATACAAAGGGTAAAAAATGAGCGGAGATTAGCAAGTGTTGTTTCACCAAATTACAGTAGTTAACAAGGAGCAAATAAACAAAGCAGTCAACAGAGACCTGCTGCTTCTCCTCCGAGTGATTAACAACAAGGAAATTTCACGGCCTTGCTACTCGCATCACCGGCCGCGTTATCTCGAAATTGATTAATTGACGAGATTAATTGCCGAAAGCTTCTGTTTGACTTGCTTTGTCCAGTATACCGAGGTCAGCGGTCGTAGCGTATAAACCATCTTTGGGATCACTGGAAATGGCGCTGCATATTCCCCAGTGATTTCCTCGCATCGTTTACGCTGCTTCTCGTGGCAAGAGATCTTTTTATTTTATTTTATGTTATGTCATCTCCGGTGAAGATGCTGATCGAGAGGAACATAGTAGTTTTATTTTAGTCAACAAGCTCAGGCGTGCCAACGGATTAGAACAGCTGACAATTTCAACCTGCAAATTAACCTAGTTGGTTTCGGTTGAGAAATCATCACGTTTTTAGCACCCAAAGATGACTTTGCTGAACATGGCAATAAGAATCCCTTCAGGCTGCAGTTGCTTCGCATGACATTTTACATTGTTTGCAGTTGAAGAGCAAAGAGTAATTACATTCCTACTTGAGGCCTTGAGGGTTTTACATTTTACATTTCTCTAAGTTTTCATGAGAACATAAATTAAAGCATCAAGTGGTAGCCACAAATAATAACTTGAGATGTACCGAACTTCGGTACCATATGGTGCCATTTTTCACACCTAGATATATAAAAATAGAAGTTTGATATTCCTTCCTTCGACAAAATGATATTACCTCCATCCTCAAGGATACGATGTTTATGACAAGTAAATTAGTTCATTACTTCTTGTATGTTTTGAAGGACCGTGCAAGAGGCTCTAGATGCAAGTGGTAATATTTGAATAATTTTTGGGCAACTCTTTTAGTTCATTTTCTATCACATTCTCTTTGTCTTTAAATTCAGATTAGTGATACTTATTCCAAGTAGGGTAGTAACTCTTTTTTACTCTTGGCTGTTCATTTGAACCAAGGGAAAGTTTAAATTTAATCTTTACAAACGAGTCCTAAAGTCTGAAACCAAGTTGTAGCATTAACAGGAGGTCTACAGTTAAAGAAAGAATAATATGAATTATTCATTAACTGGATTACATATTTACATTACAGGGCACACCATGTGATCTTTGCTTCATGAAAGAATGTACACAATTATTATTTGAAATGATAAAAAGAATAAAAGAATAACGAGATTTCCAATCTCCACGATATGTTGGCATGTTGCCGTACACGAGGGCGCGGGTGTAAGCACATGGTTCATCTAAACCTTCTCCTCCGGGGACAGCACGTGCGAAGTCGTCGCCGGACGGTGGCCGGCGTCAGCCTGCCCACGGCCGGCCTCCGCGTCGTCGCAGCAGCCCCCGGCGTCCTTGCTGAAGAAAAGGAAGTAGAACCCGAGCCCGAGGACCACCGCGGTGAACCCCCACACGACCAGCTTCAGCTCCAGCCTCGGCATGGCGTCGGCGACGCGCGCCGCGAACGTGTTGGCCAGCGCCACCGAGACGCCCCACACGGCGATCCTGAGCCACCGGCGCTCGGCCACCCTGGCGGCGGGGTCCCGCCGCAGGTTCTCGAGCCTGGCGACGCAGCCCACGAGCAGGGCGAGGAGGGAGTAGGTGACGAGCACGAATGCGAGGTCGCGCCCGCGGTGGCGCGCGCGGTACGCCGCGAACGCGAAGTTGCCGGTGACGGCGAGGGCGAGGGCCACGGCGAGCGCGCAGCGCACAGGGCGGCGCCATCCCCCGCTCTGCTGGGCCCGCGTCATCTGATCGCCCAGCTGATGCGACGGCGGCACCGGTGGTTCTTGCGCGACGGTGAACACAGGCTCCATGGACGGCGGCGACTGGAAATCTGGAATGGCTTTGTGATCTCGAGAAGTTCAGAGAGCTCGTAGCTGCTGTTGGATCGATGTCGACGGAGTGTTGCGGACTTGCAGTTGCAGGTGCTGTTTGTTACTACTTTGCTGCATTGAGAGCTTTTATAGGGTCAGACGATCGGCATGGCCGCCGGGACAAGTCAGTGAAGTTTCAGGGAAAGCGCAGAGAACAAGTGGCGTGGTGTTATGCTCAAACGCGTTGTTCTCCGCGTCCCTATCTGAAATTCTGAATGTGACAATAGACTATTCAAGATAGAACTCAATATTTTTTTTTGCGAGGTACAAAGTAAATCAATAGCTAGAGCACCTTGGTTTCAAATTCTACCTTCCAGGCTTCCACATGAATTTCAGAGCTTGGAAGAAACAGTTCAATTTCCGTAGAAATGGAGAAAACATTTCTACCGAGGCCTCCTAGTGAGTAACACACGACCCACCACTTTCAAAGTTGCAAATTTGCTAGACTTTCTTGCTCATTAACACCCATTCCCTTAATACAAGATCCGCCAAGTATCTGAAACTGACTGTCATTAGACCAAGCGAGTCAACGAGAAGGATCTAATTTTCTTCTGGATGTTGTTGGCAAAGAATGGCATTCAGGCAATATGCCAGGCACAGCGCCCTTTCATTTCGAACCCCAGACGTTTAAAATGTGAATATTTGGGACATGTGTTTTGTACAAGGGACGCTTCAGGATTTTACAAAAGTTGCACATCACAAGATACACAAATGACGCCCAGTCTGATTTTGCAAAACTGAATCCGCGATGGCAAAAAAATAAATTGAAAAATTACAAGCCTCACTGGTACCAAAAAGACACAGAATATACGTCCAGCTGAGTCATAAGACAGATCATAAGTGCCTAAGACAAGATGCTGAATTTGCGGACCAAAATCGTGAGTGCATGAAGATGAATGTCTTTTCGGACTGATTACAGGAGCATTAAGGGGGCAACTATACTGATGTTTCGTGATGTTCGATAACACTAATGTCCCTTGAGTTGACCATGAAATCTGATCCTTCCGGATCCAATGTTAACAATCCTGGCACTTTGCCTACTTCGCCTTCTTGATAAGAGTTGAGGTACGGAATTCAGCGTCGTCCTTAATGAAGCTCCACCAGAGATATGTGAGTGGAATGGTACTCGCATGCCACAGTGAGTGGGCATCTGCATAGCCCATGTACGGAGGAAAGTCGTAGAGTTCAAGAAGCATAGCCAGCGCTCCACCAAAAACAACTGTCCAAAGTTTGAGCCGTGATGGATGTCGGGTTACACCAGCCCAGATCGCCCATGTAAGAAGTTGAACCACAGCCATCGCCACACAAACTTTCATGTTCCACCCTGACAAAAGATTCATCAGATAAACTTCGGAGTAGCATGTCTAAAATTGCACAGATACAACCAGGTTGTGTGAAACAAAACTGAGTAAAACCAATACTTTTCTGTTGTTCAATAATGAGTAATGGCAACATTTTGTAATTGCTTTTTTTAACAGATATATAGCTGTACATAGAGGAGGTATATGGTTGTGTTATACAAAAGACACATGAGCGGTTGAAGACTGGTAAATCTTTGAAAATAAGCAATTGAAATATTGGTGAGATTGATCTTTGTGTAGTGACAGCAAATGGTTCAGCAAGCAACTTTACCATAGTCGAGCTCGTAGAAGTTAAGATACAAGATGTGTGTTGTAACAAACGCCAAAATAGGGGCCGCAAACATCACCCTGGTAGCCTCATCCTTGACATTGAAAGCCCTTAGCAGTGAAAGGATTAAAGAGTACCCAAGCAGGGCAACAGCTGAAGAGTAGTCCAATTTCTCAGTCAAGTCGATATCTCTATAGAATAAGAATGATGAATTAGATATCGCATATTACAGCAGTGTCTCCAAGTTGCAGAATATCAAAGGCTTTGGAAAAGGAAAAGTTCATACCTAGTGTGGAAGATAGAGCTCCAGAACCATGCATTCATTGATAAGATTGCATAGATATGCCATAAGCTAGTGTATTCATAATAAGTTCTCTTGGTCTGGGGTCTAAGAGGCAATTTGTACTTCACTAGAAGAAAAAATGAAAGCCAGCCAGTGAAATGCATCAATAGGTTGACGGCAGATAGTGCAGCTGAAAGAGGTTCCTGACGAAGGATGTCAAAGTTAACTGAGATGTCGACAAAAACTAGGGCTATAAATAGCAGTTTCACTGTGGATCATTTCAGCATAAGACATACCTGGAAGACAGAAATACGTAAGAACGGCCATTTTCCGTGATATTTAACAGGGTTCAGACCAAGTGACTGGCGTTCACCTTCTCTCTGCATCATGCAGAAGTAACGACAGTCTGTCCAACAGCTCAGCTGTTTCCACTGCATGTAGATTTGCTCCTGGTTGTACCAAGAACCTCCAACAGATGTGTCATTCTCTTTGTTCTGGCAGTGGCTGACGATATTCTCCCCAATAATGCCTGTAGTTTGACACTCCTTCACGCAAGTTCTGAAAGAGCAGGATAAAGACATAAGCTTCTAAATAGTAGGAAGTTTTAAGTAATTCACCACAACAAAGGGTAATAAATAATCTCAACATGACATCAACAAGGATGGACTCACAATGTGACACTTTTGTGCATATTTTATCTAAGGCAAATGGGAAACCAGGACTACTAAATTCATTTTCAAATTCCAAGAGTGTTATCAGTATTAGCATCTGCAATATGAAAAGAACCTACATGAAATAAGTACGGCAAACATGCAAACAAGAATATAATAGTCACAAAAGGCAAAAGGAATTAGAAAATTTCACAATAGTGATAAAAAAGACATTAACATACATAGTTGCTCCTCACAATGTGGCATATATCTACTTAAACATGAAATTTGGAGATTCGGAGAACATAATAACATTACAGGTGCATGTACCCTCTTGTCACATACTCACATGAACTGGTTATGCTGCTTTTTAGTCCACATATGCATGGGTTGAACTTCGAAGAAAGCTTTACATGCACAGTTTTAGTCATCTAATAACTGCATGTGAGGTAATACAGTGAAAATCCTACAAGCCATGCAATAGCATCAGCAGTTCACCGGGACCATTGCCATGAAAGGTCAGATAAGAACTTTCCTCCTAAGCACTAGTGTGTGACATCCCGACCCAAGGCTCAATAGGATTGATAAGGATACTCATACCAACAAATTGCAACTTCTTTTCCGGAAGCTCATCTCAAAAAACTCCAAAGTTAAGCGTGCTTGGCTTGGAGCGATGGGTGACCGACCGGGAAGTCCTTCCCGGGTGCGCATGAGTGAGGACAAAGTGCGCAGAAAAGACATGTGTTGGTCTGTGAGGATATTCTTGGGGTCCTAGAGAGCTGCCAGGCGTAGGCGAACCCGGCCTCGGGGAGGCGGGTCGTTACAAATGGTATCAGAGCCGACTCTCGCGGTTTCACGGGCGCGTGTGGTTGCAGTTGCGCAGGCATGGTGTGCATGGCTGGTGTGGACCCTGAGTGGTCACACAGCATGGCACATGCGCTGGCACTAGACCCACGGACGTGGCCAAGAGAGGACGTTCCTGGCTTGGGGTTGATCGACGAGGACGTCGATCTTCTAAGGGGGGTGTATGTGACATCCCGACCCAAGGCTCAATAGGATTGATAAGGATACTCATACCAACAAGTTGCAACTTCTTTTACGGAAGCCCATCTCAAAAAACTCCAAAGTTAAGCGTGCTTGGCTTGGAGCGATGGGTGACCGACCGGGAAGTCCTTCCCGGGTGCGCATGAGTGAGGACAAAGTGCGCAGAAAAGACATGTGTTGGTCTGTGAGGATATTCTTGGGGTCCTAGAGAGCTGCCAGGCGTAGGCGAGCCTGGCCTCGGGGATGCGGGTCGTTACATAGTGATTGTTTTTTTTTTAAAAAAAATGGATGTTGATAGTTATTCTGCATTAGATTCTATTGTCAGAACCAGCTCCGTCAGAAGACCTAAAGACCATGCAGACTCAAACCTTTCTGTATTATCATGGGATTGAACAAACCAAGAACAATTGAGCATGCCAGAATCTGCAACAAGCTGATTACTCCTACAAATTTTGCAACCAAGCAAATGTGAAAAGGTCACTGTACATTGTAACTGAATATGGCTGAACTGATTAATCCATGGGACAAATAAGCAAGAGGTATTGAATGTTCAGGGATTTGAAAAAGGAGTAACGTGCCTATGGTGGTCAACAAGGGGTTAATGAAATCTCTCCCTGAAAGAGCATAGATATATAGAGACCTACGTGGGCACAAAATGACTCAATTTATCTTGGTGTGATCCTCAAGATCCCAGGGCAGCAGGGACAATTTTTTTCCTGAATGACAGTTATTATGAATAATGTAGTCTTATTAAGCATGGCGTAACAGGGATTAACTGCATTTCTAGTTAAGTTTATCCAATAGTGCTTCATGTCTCTTCCACTTCATTAAGATTCAGCTCTTTTACTATTAAAATGTGATCAATTTTGGAGGAGCTTTGTTCACTTTCAGTATAGCAAACTAGGTAGCACAGGGTTAGCCATCGATCACAATTCAAACAGTAACACATCTTTGCACAACAAGTGGAGCACCAGTGATTTATGGTAATAGCTACTAAATAAAAAGGACAAATTTCCGAACGACGAACAACCTCTGAAAAAAATATATAAAGGCCAATAAGAAAAAACAATCCAACCTCTCTGCAAAGAAATATTGAGAGATCCATAGCCTAGTCCCCGTATAAGGGCTCTAGTCCCTAGACACACCAGGATTTGTTTCATGTCTTAGGCATAGAAAATAATTCGCACAAGAATACATTAAACTACTGGAAATCAGTCAAAATCGAAGAACCACACTAAGATGCGTCTCACCTGTACCGCGGATCAATATCCCCGAGGCTGGCCTCGACAGAGCCGAGCACCAAACCAAGCGCAATAAGGGAAGCCAATCGAACAACCCAGTCGCCTCCACCCATCGCGGCGGACGCGCCCTGGATCCTGGCGACAATCTTTTAGCGGAAAAAATCGAAGTTAGTGGGCACAATACACACGCGTAACTGGGTCAGATCCGAATACTAGTAGCTTGGGTGCTTGGTTTAGCGCAGCGGGAGGGGAAGGGGCGTACCTGTCGTCGCCGGCGAAGAGTCCAACGAAGACCTGGCGAAGGGCGCCGCCGCTCGCTCAGCCGTCGGCGACCAGGAAAGAAGGCACGCGTTTTTCACTTTCACCGTTTATAACGGCCCAGCCCACGTGCTTGGGCTGAGAGTTTTAGTTGGAGGGAAAAATGCTATCGTGGCCAAGTGGCCCAAGCGGACGCGAGCGCTCAACGTGGGCTGGGTGAGAGACGTTAGATAAACAAATCATCTTTAAAAATACATAATAAATTTATATATAATATTCTTTTAAGATCCATCAATAGTAGTTGGCACTCATAAATATATTTTTGAAAGAATTTATTATCAAGATTTTTTACGTTAGCTAACATTTTTTAGATGTACCAACATTTCTCTTTAACCTTTTTTTACACTCATCAACATTATTGCTCAACAATTTTTTACATGCACCAACTTTTTGTATTCCTTAACATTTTCAATATTCATATTTTTTTTGCGTAAAAGAATCTACTATATTTGTGTGTGCCATTATAGACCAGCTAATGGATATTATTGGATTATAGATGTTTAGTTATCTATCTTTAAGAAGATAGATAGGAGATAAGGGTAAGACAAGCGGCGAAAATACTATATATGGCACCCATATTGACAAGTTGTAACTTCTTTTTCAAAGCTCATCTCGAAAAAAATTTTGAGGTTAAGTGTGCTTGGTATTAAGCAATTTTGGGATGGGTGACCAATCGGAAAGTTCTTCCCAAGTACACACGAGTGAGGATAAAGTGTGCAAAAAAAAAAACTTGTGCTGATCTATGAGAGTTGTTAGGTGTAAGCGGACCCACTTGAGGAACTCCTTTTCCGAAAACTCATGTTAAAAAAACTCTGAGGTTAAACGCAAAATGACACATACGTTTGCACTTGACACAGACATTTCTGGTTTGGAGTTGACCTATGAGGAGGATTTTGCGGATACAAATTTTGCAGATTTCCTGCCGACTGTTTTGAGAAAAGAAAAAAAAAACAGTCGTGCGAGATCGCCACGTAGTTTGACTATCACTGTCGTCCCCTTCCTCAAGCCGGGCGGGGGGAGCCGCGCGATGACTCGTCGCATCCACATCCCGCGGTTCCCGATCGACTTGCAGGGTTGCGTTGCGTGCTCGGATTGTGTATTTGTGTGGAAGGAAGAAGCAGACAACGGGCAACCACCTCCCCGCGCCCACGGCGGCACGGCCACCCCTCTCGCCTCGTGCTCCTTCCTCCTCCTCGTCGCTGGCCGTCTCCCTCAAGACCGGACTCGCCTCCCGTCGTCTTCCCCGCGTCGCGTCGCGCCACGACACCCGACGGATCCCAATTCTCAACCAAGGTTGCGTGCTCGCCTTGCGGACACGACGTACAAAACGGAAACGGAACTTCAACTACCCGCGGCGCCCCCGTCCCTCTCGCCGAGGAGTCATCCACTGCTGATCATCTTCCCTTCCACGAAAAGCCCATTTCCCGTCGACTCCAAGGGGACCTGATCCGTCGTCTATCACGATCATCCCAGCGGCGGCGATGGCGTCCGCCTCTCTCCCGGCGGCGGCTCCCGGCCGCGCGGCGCTGCTCAAGGCCTTCGAGGAGTCCCGCACGGGGGTGCGCGGCCTCGTGGAATCCGGCGTCTCCTCCGTCCCGGAGATCTTCCGCCACCCGGACCCCTACGCCTCCATCCCGCTCGCCCCGCCCGGCGCCTCCATCCCCGTCGTCGACCTCTCCCTCCCGTTCCCCGACGCCGCCGCCGCCGCCGAGGCCGCCCGCACCTGGGGCTTCTTCCACCTCGTGAACCACCACCGCGCCCTCCCCGACTCCCTCGCCGCCGGCGACGACTACCCCGCGCGCGCCCTCGCCGCGGTGCGCGCCTTCAACGAGCTCCCGCCCGCGGAGCGCGCGCCCCACTACGGCCGCGCCGTAGACGGCGGGGTCAACTACTCCACCAACGTCGACCTGTACAACTCCCCGGCGGCCAGCTGGCGCGACACCATCCAGGTCATGCTGGGGCCCAACCGCCGGCCCGACCTCGCGTCCCGGATCCCCGCCGCCTGCAGCGCCGAGCTGCTCGAGTGGGAGTCGCGCGCCACCGCCACCGCGCGAGCCGTCATGGGGCTCCTCTCCGAGGGGCTCGGCCTCGGCGCCGCCGCGCTGGAGGAGGCGTCCTGCCTCGAGGGGAAGGTCATGGCGTGCCACTACTACCCGCACTGCCCCGAGCCGGAGCGCACCATGGGCATCGTCCCGCACACCGACCCCGGCGTGCTCACCGTGCTCGCGCAGGATGAGATCGGCGGCCTGCAGGTGAAGCACCAGGACGAGGACGGCAGGCCCTGCTGGGTCGACGTCAAGCCCGTGCCCGGAGCGCTCGTCATCAACGTCGGCGACCTCTTGCAGGTAACAATCAGATTGCTTGCTGATCAACAATAAGACGCTCATGCCATGATCTCATCGACAACATTATTTAATCCTGATGACTCTCATTTTCATCAGATAATGTCTAATAACAAGTACCCGAGCGTTGAGCACCGGGTGACCATGAACACGAACAAGGAACCCAGGGTTTCGATCGCCGTCTTCCTCAGTCCTGGGAAGAGAGGGGCCTCGAATTTGTACGGACCGTTGCCACAACTGGTATCGTCGGAGAACCCACCCAAGTACAGGAATTTCACCATTGAGGAGTTCTACGGGACCTTCTTCTCACGAGACCTTGCGAGCAAAGCTCTAACTGATCACTTCAAGCTGTAATCTTGCCGGTGACTGCCTAGTGTAGTGTCTACCCAGAAAGTTCTGACCTGTGTACTAGTAGTGTAGACGTGTGTGTGGTTGCTTGTAATTGTAAGGAAATTGTTCTGCCTCATAGCAATCGTATCGAGCGAATTCACAAGTTGTTTTGCACCAAGCAGAGTAGCATGGCCACCGGGGCCACACCGCCAGCGGCGTGGCTTCAGCCGCGCGCGGTGCGACCGTAGACCGCCCACACGGGAGCAAACTGAGCGGCCCGCACGGGAGGGAACTGAGCGCTTCCACCTGGACCTGCCGACCTGGTCACCCACCCTTTCTGGGATTTTTTTTAATTTTAACCTTTTCTAAAATTATTTATAAAAAAACCCTCGCAACCATTATTTGCACCGGGTGACCCTTTTGCCTGTGCCTAGCCGTGTGGCGCGGCGCAGTGGCGCGGCAGAGGTGCCATGCTGGCGCGGCGGGGGCCGACGGTCAACCCGGCGCTGGCGTGGGCCTGGTGCTGCCGCGCCACCCCACCTGGCGCGGCTTCCCTTTCTTCCTCCTCCCTTTCTTTCTCCCCCAGCCCGACCCGCCGCCTGCAGAACCGCCGTAGCCCCCCCTTACGGCCCCAAATCCGTCGATTTGGGGTGCGAAAAGTGAGGGAAATCGATCTCAGCATCTTTGGGAAGGTATTATCCTACTTTTCTCCCCTCCTTTACCGTTTTACTTGGGAGATCGGAGTTGATTTAGGTGACCTAGGGTTAGCTCTTTAGACCCATTGCAATTTTGTTTAGTAAATGATGATTAGTTCATACACATTAGTAACTCTGTCTGTGTTATTGACGTGTAGAACATGTTGCATGATTCGATTTAGTGTTGTTTGTGGTGGAAATGTTTAGTGTACATGATAATAGGTGAAGGTACATGGTTACATGTTTATTAGTGGGAATACCCAACAATTTTGACAAAGAATATAGTATGCCTAGTGTCTATATAGATATATATATAACTTAGTGAGATAAATTGTTTGTTTGTTAGGTATTTGTACTTCAAAATTCTCGTTAGGCATTTGTATTTATAAAATGTCTAGTTAAATTATATGTAGTTATGAGACATCAGGTCCATGAAGTTGTTTAAATTTTGTAGATGGATTGTTTAGTTCACATGTTTCATGAGGGCATAGTTAAAGAAAATGTAGAGTTTGAGAATATGACAGAGGTAGTGAAAACATTTGATGGTCCGCCAACCTTTAAGGATGTAGTTGATTGTGCAATAGTGAAGTATGGACTTGGATTGCATGAGGTGACATTTAGAGGTTGTTTTGATTGTGGGAAGGCTAGAGCTCATTATGTTTTCATGAGCTTATCGAGCGAAGAAAATTGGAATCAGTATAAAAAGGTAGTTAGGCAAGCTAATGTGTCATGTCTGGAGGTTGTGTTAGATATTACTCGTGAACCTAATAATGTTAACATGAATGAGGAAGTCCTGTTGGAGGTTCAAAATGGTACACAAGAGTCTACAATTGTAGAGGACGACTTTGGTTCGGGGGAACCTCGTCAGGAGCTTGGGATGTTGAATGATGATTTTCTCAACGATTGTTCTGAGCGAGAAGAAGAAACCATGGATGAGGATGATTTATCTGACAGCTCTGAAGAAGGTGAGTCTGAAGATGAGTCTGATGAGGAGGATGTGGAAGTGCAAATTGATGCCAATGCAGAAGCGGCTGGAGCACTCCTTGGTTTGCGTGTGGTTGACGTGGATAGTGATGAACATGATGATGTTGGAGGGCCACATACAACCGTGCCAAGAGAAGTGCACATAAGTAGGCCGCCGGTTCACACTAGAATCGGTGACAGTGGACAAAAGTACCTAGACCGCCCTTGAACACTAGAATGGGTGAGAGTGATCAACACAACCTAGCTCAATATGATGTTGTGATCCCTTCTGTTCGCAATGATAGAGACTTAAGCAGGATTGATAGAGCCATTTGTGATTCTACTATGTTGTTCACGGAAGGATTACCGTTTAGTAGGCAGCCTGTGATACATAAGGGAATGATGTTTGACTCACTTGAGTAGCCGATGTTTTTCTTAGCTGACTACGTAGTGAAGAATTATAGGCCTTTCACTGTTGTTCATTCGGACAGGAATCTTAGGTATGATGTCATTTGCAAGCAAGGGTGCCTGTGGCGTGTATGGTCATGCCTGCAAAGAGGGACAGGGAAATGGAAGATTACAGCTGTTTCGGAACCTCACACATGTCGTTCGAGTCAGGTGAAGGGAGTTCACGCACAACTGACAGCTACATACATTGGAAGGCGTATCTTAGGCCTTGTTCGTGCTGATAGTGATGTGACGGACACTAGTCTGATCGAAATCATATTGTTGTTCTCAGGATATCGTGTTAAGTATTCTAAGGCATGACGGGCTAAGCAACATGCTATTACTCTGGTTTAGGGTGACAAAATCCTAGGGTCTTGAGGGCCATGAGCCACTACAATCCTGGGGTTAAATGGTTCCCTTACATGATCGGGTTGCGTGTTCGTGACAGTTGTGTTTTCAAACCCGTCCTACTACGGATTTTTTTGGTGCTTTACACAATGTGAAGTGGCTTTCCAACACTGTCGTCCGGTGATACTTGTAGACGGAACCTTCTTGACCGGCAAGTACAGAGGTACACTCATGATGGTAGTTGCTGTAGATCCTGAACAACAGCTTATGCCTTTAGCTTTTGCTTTGCCCGAGAGTGAGAACGATGACAGTTGGTCATGGTTCATGAGGCTCGTTCGCATTAACATACTTGGTCGAACACGACAGGTATGTATGATCTCAGATCGGCACCATGACCTCATAAAATATGCGAGCGAGCACATGGATGGGTATCCACCACTTGTTCATAGGTGGTGCATGAGGCACTTTGCCGCCAACATGTGGCGTCGTCAAAGGAACAAGGAGGTAATAGGAAAATTGAAGTTACTATGCTCAGTACATACTGAGGACAAATTTGAGGAACTATACAAAGACTTAGAGAAGGACTTAAACGAGGCTGATAAAGACTAGTTGGAGTTTGAAATGCAGGATAAGGACAAATGGGCCCAAGCTTATGATGAGGGAGGTATGCGTTGGGGTATCATGACAACAAACTATGATGAAAGTGTGAACAATGTATTTAAGGGGATCCAAAGTAGACCCGTATCGGGCATTATTGAATACTCATTTGAAAAATACAACACATATTTTGTGGAAAGATGGCGGAAGGCACGTGATCAGTTGGATAATGGGTGTAAAATAGGATCCTTTGCAGATGACAAGCTGTATGATGCTGGTTTAAGATCCGTGAACCAGCTTCCAGAAGCATACGGGCCAGATAGAATGATTTATTCTATTAGAGGTTCTGCTACTACTAATGTTGGAGGGGAGAGTCATGGGGTCGACACTATAGAGTGGACCTTTGGCACGGTTCATGCAGCTGTAACGGTCCTCAATTGTTGCATCTTCCTTGTTCGCACTTGATGACAGCATGCACGGCTAGAGGTCTAGACTATCAAAATCCCATGTTCTTGTCTCCTTTGTTCTTGAGAGAACACACTATTGAGATTTGGGATTCCAGCTTTGAGCCCTACCTTGATCCGTCTCAATGTCCTGCATACGATGGCCCTGAGTACATGCCACTGCCATCTTTGAAGAAAAAGAAAAAGGGTAGGAGGCAAAAGAAGCGTTTGAAAGGGGACATGGACGAGTGCTAAGGAAGGCTTGCCGCTGATTATGACTTCAGCGATTTTGAATTTGATGGGGATAAGACAACATATCTTTGCTCAAAATGTCACAAGTCAGTTAAACAGTGTAAGTGCTGGAAAAAAAATCAAAGGGCAAGAAACCATCGGGGACAAATAGAAGCAAGAGTGCTTCGAACTCGAGGGTAGTTGTCGAGGTAATTTGTTTGTAGCAAATAAATTATAAAATTATGCATGTTATATTCTTTGACACCGTCCTTTGATGATATTGCTTTATACTTAACTTCATATTTTGGAACATCATTACTAACTACATTTGAATTCTTTTTTCAGGATGACGCACCTAGTGTACCCGCTCCTTGAGGCTGCCTACGATAGCAACCATCGTGGACACCTTATTGCCGACCTCCACGCGGTATTTACAAAATGTTGGTCATTTCCTTTGCATTGGTCATGTTTTTTCATTACACAATGTTCATGTTGGTAATTTTATTATTTTCAGGACTTGAAGCCGTTGAGGGTGCGAGAGCATTATCCACTTCCTTGGGACGAGTGATACACGCCGTACTTGGCTAGAGCGGGCTTCTTGGACATTACTCTCGTGGTGGTTCGTGGGCTTCCTATGATGGACGGGCCACTATTGTCGGCCTTGGTGGATCGATGGCATCCGGAGACTCACTCTTTCCACCTACCTAGCGGGGAGATGGCGGTCACCATGCAGGATTCGGCCATGATCCTTGGTCTTCCACTCGAGGGGCTGCTAGTGAGTGGGATCATTCAGAGTGTTGGTTGGCGTGACATGGTGGAGTTACACATTGGGGTGAGGCCACAAGATGCTGATGAGGGGGATGTGTCGAAGAAGACCTCTGGTGTGAACACAGTGTGGTTGAGGGACCACTTCACCGTATGCCCCCCTGGAGCTGCAGCTGCTGTTGTAGAGAGGCACACTCGTGTTTGGTTGTGGCACTTTGTGGCCACGTTCTTGCTACCTGATGCAGCTGGAAACACGGTGTCTTGGATGGTTCTGCCACTTTTGGGTCAGGCTTGGGATAATATCCGTGGCTACAGTTGGGGTTCGGCGGTTCTGGCATGGTTGTATAGACAGTTATGTGATGCCTGTAGGCGTAGTGGACAGGACGCGAACCTTGGTGGATGCGCTTACTTGCTGCAAATTTGGATTTGGGAGCGTATTCCAGTAGGTCGACCACATCGTGGACCTGTCGAGGTATGTAGAAACTATTTTTCTTTGTTCGTACTTCAATTACATGATATTGAGTTCTGACTTGTGCATTTTTGTGATTTTGGTTGCAGCCATGGAATCGACAGGATTCTCGCCCCACATTTGGATATGTGTGGAAGACGGCTACAACGGTACGTGGTCCTCCAAGGAGGAGATACAAGTTCTACACAAACGAGTTGGATTGTCTTACCCAGACACAGGTAAAAAATCATGCCTACCAGCTTTTGTTCATTTTCAAAATTATAATTCCTGAAATATTCTCTAAGTATCCTCTCTTTGTGTAGGTGGAGTGGCTACCATACAACCGCGACTTTCCTGAGCACGTCCAGTTTTTAGCCATGTGTTACAGAGACAGACTTTTGTGGAGGTCAACGGTGCCACTCATCATATACTATGTTGTTGAGTGACATTTGCCTAACAGGGTGCTACGTCAGTTCGGGAGGGTACAACTGTCGCCTCCTGAACTTGTATCCACTGTTCCAACATTGCACAAGTAAGAATTCTACTCCATGCAAGTTTCATTATTCACACTTGGCATATGTTTGTTTGTAAATAATGTGACAATCAATTTGGTATTTCAGGGTCAACAGGCAAAACAGGCACAAGGAGAATGATTGGATGGTGAAGCGTGCACGGTACTTAGACCTTTGGAACAATCGATAGAGGATGGATCCTCAAGACGGCCCTGCTTGGCGTGCTGGAGCACATAGGGAGTACCTTCGATGGTACCACACCTCTACAAGAACAAGGATCAAGCCAGTTTTGACGGACGAGCACATTGAAGATGCCCCCTCTGACTCGGACGACGACATAGCGGATGAGTACGACACCCTAACACGTGTGGGAACACAGCCTGAGCGAGCACCTTTACACGACTACTTTGTAATTTTATTCTCTCTAAGTTTTGTTTCATCAATTCATTATCTCAAAATCTATAGCTTAACATGTTTTTTAGGGACAACAACTTGCAAGGCTTGCCAACGAGGCAGGAGTGGCCACGGAACATGCAAGTGCATCCGAAGGTGGAGCCCTACGAAACTTTGTTGAGGTACCATTAGTTTCCATAAATTGTCTGTTTTGCCGTTCAGTATTGAGTATGTACTGAATTTATACCAAATGCATGGTGCAGAGGGTCCGAAGAAGCTGTAGACGTATGGCAATGAAGTTGAACTGCATGTCGGCCCCAGATGTTGCCCACGGCGGCAATGGCTAGGGCACTTCTTCTGGATCCCGTTGTACTCTGGTCCACCACGGGGCAAGAAGCATGTCACGGACCCCATCTCGTACCAGCGCTCGCACGGCATCTGCATCTGCAGGTCAAGTTGGTGCTAGTGGCAGCCATGCTCGTGGCAAGGAAATTGCCACCCCAGAGCCAAGTGATGAGGAGGATGGAGACGACTCCTCAGATGCACACGCCAGTGAGGATGCAGACCCCACGTACCAGTCAGAGATTCTGATGGATGAGCTCTTTGATGCCCCACATGCTACTCAGACACAAGGACAGTCGAGCCAGGTAATTAATCTAATTACATTCTTACTAGAATCATTTTGGTTTCATATCACATTTCAGATTGACATGTCTTATATTTGCAGGCCGGTGCACCTCCTGCCAAGAAAGCCCGTCGCCGTCGTGCTCGTGACCAAACTGACATTAGCAGTGCCAATGTGTTGGACACAGAACTGGGAAGGGATAGGCAACCTAAACAAATCTTTAACCCTTAGGACCAAATCCGTTGTTGTCGTTGACGTTATGGACTATATAGAAGTTTGTGTATGCTGCACTATGTTGGACTATGTTCGAATTGCTATGATGTTGGACTTTGTATGTTAGGATTGCATCGTGTGGTGGATTGAAAATGAATGTTGGACTATGTATGTCATTTGTGGCGTTGGATGGCATGGTGGCCACTTGATTGGCATTTGAATGTTGGCCATTTGCAGGTGCGTAGGGAAGAAGAGAGGGCAACAGAAACCCGCAAAAACATTTCTGTCCAGGCGCTGCCTAGGCTTGCCGCGCCAGGCGGCACGATGCGGTAGAGTGTACCAGACGCGCCAACTGTGGTGGTGCGACAAACCTGGGCAACTTGGGAACCCTGGGAAACCAGTTATCCAGGCTTGCCGCGCCATGCGGCTCGGCGCGGCAGGGCCGGCACCTCAGCGCACATGTCAGGATTGCCACGCCACCGTGGATGGCGCGGCAGCCACGAGTTGCCGCGCCGGCTAGTTTGAATTCCATGTTTTGCCGTGAATTCATACCGGTGGCAGGTGACGAGTGGCGCGACATCCCATTCCTGTCACGCCACGTCCAGCAGCGCGGCAGCCTGTTCCAGCCGCGCCAGGAGGGAAGGCGCGACAAGTCGGACCCCACACTCTGTTGCGTCGCCGGGCCTACCATGACGTTTGCATGGCCACCTTTGCCGCGCCAGTGGTCGTGGCGCGGTAGGGGCGAGCCACCGCGCCGGCTGTTTGAAATTTATGTTTTGCCATCAAATTGTACTGGTGGCGGCACGCAGTAGGCGCGGTAGAGCGTTGTTGCCGCGCCATGCATGATGGCGCGGCAGAGTTGTTTCCCCGCACCAAGGGTTGTGGTGCGGCAAAGCCGCCATTCCTATTTATAGGTGTTGCTCACCTCCACTCCCTCCACTCGTGCCTCACTTCCAATCCTCACTTCCTCACCTCCAATCATGTACGTGTTTTTACCACCAACTACTAAATCCAAGATGGGGTCCGGATACAGAGGATTCATGGACGTGAGGAGGGAGATGCAAGCAATGGAGGGGGCATACCCTAATGATCCCAACAGATCCATACTCAATTTCAACTACCGTCCTAAGGATGAGATCCCCCTGAGTGTCACTATGGCATGAATGCGGGATGTAAGGTCTCCTTTGAAGATGAAACGTATGGAAGGCGTTACTGGTATTGTCAAAACATAGATGAAGCAAAAAAGGAGCTGGCAGCATCGATAGTAAGTGATATCATTAGATAACATTCGAACGACTTGGTGATGTTGAATTCTGATTTTTCATTTGTGTGGCCTATAATGTAGGGAAGCAGTAGATGTGTTGCTCCAAAGGTCAGGAGGGTGTGCAACTTTGAGAAGTGGATCGATGACTTCATCAGTGGTCCGGATGCCGCGCGTTTGGCAAAGAGGAAGGAGATGGAAGATGACTCGACCAGAGAAGCACGTTTGAAGAAGGAATTAGATGCCATGAAAAAGAGAAGTGGTGAATGATTGATGTTATGTATCGCAGGTGCCATTGCTAGTTCATTTATTCAACAAGACATGTTAGGATTAGTATTGGCACATGTGTCGTACATGCCACTGCAAACTTGTGTGATTTAAATTCCCTAAGGCGTGCTACGATTAGTATTGGCACATGTGCCATGCATGCCACTGCAAACTTAAGTGATTTCTATTCCCTAAGGCATGCTAGGATTAGTTTTGGCACATGTGCCATGCATGCCACTGCAAACTTGTTATGTGAAGGCACTATCAAATGAAGTAGCAATGGCCAGGGTGTTCTCAAAAGAATTGTCGTGCTAGATGTTGACGATATGATGGCTCACTGAAAAGCCTAGAGATTCGTACTTCCATAGACTTTTCAGTATTTCCAGTTGAAATGATGGCTCACTGCTGGTTGCATAAGCTTTTTTCAGGGTGTTGTCAAATCAAAACGGGTACATGACATGGTGCATCACTGAAAAGGCTATGGATTCCAAGCAGGCTAAGTTTGACGAGGGGGTTGCCAATTCAAATGTTGTAGCATGGGTACATAAGAAACACAAAGTTGCAAATGGCACGTTAGCAAAGCTCATAATCTTCCTAAATATGCGTCGTTTGCGAGTCCAAACATGCCTTAGGGAAATTAAGAAAACGATTGCAACACTCATAATCTAATGGGATGAGTATTGTCCGGACATCATAGAGCCTCCCGAATGCTGGGACAACATGTAGTAGTACCCAAATGGGGGTGGAGGTGGGGGTGAAGATGGTGGGGGTGGAGTTGACGGTGGAGTCTTCTTCTTGTGGCATGTGTAGGTGCATAGCACGTCCTCGCTAGATGGTGGATCAGGAGGAGTCAGTGCCTCAGCGAGCTCATGCTTCAGCTTCTCGATGCGTCTTCTAGGTACGTGATGTACTCTTCATATGGATGAATAGCTGGCGGATCGACCCATGTCACGAAACCGTAGTTGTTAGGGTCATTCGAGTACTGCAAATACCAATAGTATGTAACTTATAAAAAAATTGATCGAAAAACTCATGTGCCAGTCTTGCTTACCCACGCACGTGGACAGTGCCAAAAGCGACAACCGGAGTAGTAAAGCCCAACTCCCTAGTAAACTTGCATTACACACAACTCATTGTGCATGCATCTGGGCCACTTCACTGGTTTGTTGGAATCGTACAGCCTCACATCATGCAAGGATCGGAAAGAACTCTTCTCTCTTGGTGGGAAGTACTCCTTACACTCTGGATCTTGTTCGGTCCACAAGTCTGGACCAAGAGAAGTATCCATTGCTGCTTGTTGTGAACAACAATGGTGGAAGTGAAGGGTGACATATATAGGGAAAGAGAAGAGGTGGTGGGCCATTCGATCCATGGGGGAACACAAATCCGAAGAAACACACCCTACCCTAGGATATCCCCTACCCTACTACATGGGCTGTGAGTCTGAGAAAACACAACATGCCCTACTACATGGCCTGTCAGGTTTCTCATCACGCAGTGTTCTCATTGGAGATTCGTACATTGGCATTGATTTCATAGGGCTCCCGTCTGAAGTGGCAAAAAGAATTTCTTGCAGATGAGCATCAACATTACCACCAACATGGATCATAGATAAAACGTCCATTCACACAACATTGGCCAATACAAATTGTCACTACTACCTCACACATAACAAAATGTTCAATTAATACAACACAACGAAACACAAATGTTCATTGACAAATAGTCCACTACAACACATGCAATTACCACTTGAGGTCTATTCCTCATCCTCCTACAATCCTCTTACCTTTTCTGTCCGCTTGTGCCTGTCTTCCCGCTTCATCCCTTCCCTCTCCAACGCCCGCATTGACCACACCCCCAGGCAAGTCCGTAGCCAAGTCCCCTACAACGGCCGCATTCCCCCTCTGCCTCGACCTCTCCATCGATGCATTCCACTCCTCTTCCTTTTTCCTCCTCTTCTCACTCTTCTCCTCAGTAGTCAGCGGACGTATCCCCCGTTCTAAGAACTTCTGCTTGTTACGACGCCAATATGCCACAACCTTCTCGTACTTGTAGTAACCAACTACAAATTCTAGCTGCGCTCCTGTTTCACGAACCATTTCATCACAAATTAGACCACTAAGATCCTCAGCTTCCAGTAAGGGGACTTCGTGTTTTGCTCTTATCTTGTTTCTAATATTTTCAGTATCTAACCGCCTCCGAGGTTCAGAAGTGCGGCCCAACTGTAACATTAACTCATGTCGACCACGAAATTGCTCCCAGTCACAAGTCCTTCCCTCCTGAACAAACGAATACCGTATCATACATAATGAAATCACAATGAAGACAACAACAATTGTGGTAACAAAACCAAATAATGAGGCCACAAGATGCTCACCCAATAGTCTCCATAAGCGTTGCCACAAAACATTCCAAAACCAAGCTCGGATGGCACAACACCTTCTGTGGCTAGTATCCCGCACTTGCACCGTGAAGGTGGATAGCTCAAGCACGGCCACGGCTTCGTCCCGGACTCGAAGTCTTTCACTTGAGCTTCGGTTGGCCACTCAAATCTTCGTCCATGTATGTATTCATTGAAGTCACAACTAGGCCACCCACTTTAAATTCCAATGATAAGAACTCAAATTAGCAATGCACAAATATACAACTCAAATGATAAGAACTTAAATTAGCCATGCACAGATATAGAACTCAAATGATAAGACCAATATGAAATTTACTTACAAGAGTCTTTAGCGAGCAACAAAAGAATGATGTAAACTTTCTCGGGGCTTCAATGTTTGGCCGTTGAAGATATGCACGCACTCCACAATGACACAATAGAGGGTTCTTAACTCGCTCAATGGCAGCCAACTGCTCCTCCTCATAGGTCATCGGTGGAGGATTGGGTGGAGGCGGAACCCATCATTGAAACTGATCATATGGCTTCAACACATGTCTGGCATATGGGAACAAACGTATCCTAGGATCAAACTTGTCAGGCCCATCTATCCACTGCAAGAAACAACAAGGAGTTGAGGGAGCAGAGGAGCGGAGAGCAGCTGGCTTCGTTGGGGACGAAAGATGGCAGCAGCCATGGGCAAACTCCCGTCGGAGTCGGTGATCGACTGAGCATTTTTCAGACCGGGTCAGGCTAAAAAAACTTAGTTATTTCGGGCTGAGAAAATCCTGCTCATGATCATCCCACGGGACGTGTCGGGGCTCAATTTTTGGGCCGGGTCCGGGCTTGGGCGGGCCGCCCGCACATTTTATAGTGTAAAATAGCTAAAACAGCATTTCGGGCGGGGCTCGGGCCAAGATTTTTTTTCTCGGGCTGCAAGATCCGTGCCCACACCCGTCTAGTAAGGTCCGTGGATGGGTTCAGGCCGGGCTAAAAATGCTCAGGTATAATTGAGAAGAAGGGAGAGAGAGCGTCAAATGAGCTAGATAAATGGTTTGTTTCGGCTCAGAATAAAGTTAGATCTCTCTGCTTCATCCGCACAAAATAGTGAAAGCCGATGTAAAAGAAAAAACATTGTTAAATCTTCTCTTCTTAATACAATGATGTGCAGCTCTCCTGCGCATTCGAGAAAAAAGAAAGATTTGTTGATTCCTCCAAAGATCAAACAAATCAAGCACACCTGCCAGCTAGCAGTACGCTTGGCGAGCTGGCACTTGACCTTCTGTAATATGACGACCAATGTCCCTTGCAAAGCGACCTCAAGAACCAAGTAATTTATTCTGAGATCTGACTTTTGTGCGGATGTAAATGTGGAAATCCCTCAGTAAGCGACACCCTCTCTTGTTTCCCCTTGCCGGCGGCCGGCATAGGAGAAGGGCACGAGCGGGGCCTCAATGTCACCATCTTGATCCACTGCAACACTCTTCTTGGTTCTTCATCTCTCCCCTCCAAATCAGGGAGGAGATCCCTAGGTTCTAAAAAACATAGATACGGATGATCCCTAGGTTCCTTTTATAATATTAATATGTGTATGTTGTTAGCACTACTATGCTAAATTATGTTAGGTAGAAGTCGAGTGATTTCCTATCACTCGCGAGATATAGGATTATTGAATATTCATGGTTAAATGCTGGAAATCAATTGTTAGTATGATAAAGTAGGAGATGAGAATGCTTATCGTCCGTATCAATTAAGGATCGTTTTTATGTTGGCCCTATTCAATCAAGTTTGAATAGTACTAATCGCATGCTGGTAGTATGATGTAGTGGAAATCAGTAAACCTATGTACCTTAATACACACTAGGAGATTGAGCTTCATACCAACTTCTTCATTAGGTTCTTGCGATGGCTGACCAACACTGGTACTGGTGCGGGACTAGTACTTGAGGGTCGTAGGGTAGTTCAAATGCTTAGCGTTCATTAAGAGAACGATTGCCATGTGTGGCTCGATGGGACATGCATTCATTGTGTGATTAGGTTTTTCCATGCATGGATATAAATCAGATCAATTTGTTGTACCTCTTGAATTAGAGAACCTTGATCACTAAGTCACAATATAGTAAAGGACTGATTAATGATGATCCACAATGTTGTTTGCCTAGTCAATTATTTTTCCATATGGATTTGTTTTTATGATTTTTCTGCAAACATAGAAACTAGTTGTTCTCATTTTAAACATGACGGTAAGATTTGAAGGTAAGGATATACTCTAGTAGCTTTATGGAAAAACCAATTCTAAATTCAAAAGCCTTGCATGTTAGAAGTCGGCTAAGTATATACCACTAGTCGGATAACTCTTGTTGAGTATTAGTTGAGGTTGTTGTTAAATAATTAAAATTTATTAAGGTTTTGAGAATATAAAGTTTTGTTCTTGTTGTGCTAAGTTCATTCGCTTTGAAGTTGCTGGATCAAATGCTTAGTCCTTTGCCATGCCAGGATTGCACATTTGTGGGCTGAAGTGTGTAATACATCATTCGTTGTTCTATATTGTAACGGAATTCATAATCAACACTTGGGTAATTTTCGTTTTGATGCGTCGATCGATTTTTCTTATGGTTGCTTGCCATGCTGGCCCAACACGCAAGCTACCCTACTACTTATGTGTGACCCGCTAGTGCTACTAGCGTGCAAGAGAACAAACTAAAAGACATCTAGGCCCTAAGTGGGGTTTTGGTGTATTGAATGTCAACTAGATTAAAGGTCTAATGACTTTGTTAAGCATGTGAGCAGGTTGTAACATATAAATAACAAAGCATGGTATGTCTCATTAAACATCTATATGTGAAGACAAGCTATTGTTGAACAAGATGAGTTGAGGAATGAATTATCGCCTCACATTGTGAAATGGCTCTATATAAGGTTGAAAGACATGAGTTGTGATATGTGTGATCCCATGGTGTATATTTGATATATAACAAGCTAATGAAGGTGAAGATAGAGACATAATGATATTAGAATATTGGATGATCTCTAAATAAATTGGAAGGCATGATCTCAGATTCTCAATTGGATTTCACTCTTGATATTGAATCAAAACTAAACTCAAAATGGTAATGAATGAATGATGAAATCAAGCAAGGGATTAGCAACGAGGTACTAAGCAAGGCTTGGCCAAGTAGTGACTTGCATCATGAACCTAGCTAGGGTGAAGTGGCTATAGCTTGGAGAATTTTGAGGTATCAAGTCGAGCCTAACCGAGTGTAGTAATGAGGACACATCAAATGATGTTTGGATCATGTGAAGGGTGACTTGGCATCTAGAATTGGATTTCATTCATATATGTTGATCCAAGTCACTAGCTCAAGGTTGAAGTGCTCAAATCAATGATACATTGATGGATGGATCTCTCAAGTGGATATATTAATCAAGTATGGCTATTCATGAAGATGAAGCTCAAGTGTTTTAATATTGCATTTATATTTGACCTTGAGTATTATCAAGAGGGATGCATCACAAGGAGTCTTGAAAATGTCTCAGTGCTCAAGTAACCCATGTGAGGTGTTGAGAGACACAAAAACCACACATACACGTTTTCGGGTTTGGCCTTGTGTCAAACCTGGTGGCACCGGTTTCGAGAAACTGGTGGCACCGGTTTTGTGTCAGCCGGCCCAACGGCTAGTGGTTTGAAATCTCGGTGGCACCAAGTTTGGGAACTCGGTGGCACCGATTTTCCCTGAGTTTGCAACAACTAGTTTTTGGGGAGTTGGGTATTTATACCCCTTGGTCCCTACTGTTGTAAGCTGATATTCTTGAGGTTGCTGGTGTGCATCCTTGCTAAGCCAAAGCCATTCTAGCTCCCCCAACCCCTCTTTGTGAGGTTGTTTGATCTTTGTAGATCTAGTGAGTTGGGTGGTAGAGAGAAGCCTTTGTGAGCAATCAGAGAGGACTTGAATCCCTTGAGCACTGTTGGACGTCGTCAAGCTTGTGTGAAGCATTTGTTACTCTTGGAGGGTTGCCTCCTAGATGGCTAGGCGTTGTCCATAAGCTTCCAAGGTGTGGTGAGCTGTGGGACAGTTTGTGAAGGTCTTGCTTCGCCTCCAAAAGGGAAGAAACTATCTAGTGGATCCGGGAAAGGGTTGAGTGCAACCCGGCTTCGGTAGGAGAAGCACCCAACGGAGACTAGGATTCACATTGTGGTGAATTTGAACTTCGGTAAAACAAATACTTGTGTCTCTGGTCTACCTCTCTTTTATCTTGCTCTACCTTTCTAGCTTGCTCTAGGTGTATTTGTGATCTACTTGGTTGTTAGTGTTTTTGGAGTGCATGTACTTTATCTACCATCTAAGAAACACTCCTTAGATTACTCACCAAGTGGACTTCAGCTACAAGCAAGCAAACAAGAAAGAATTCAAAGAGGGGGTCACTGCCAGGCAAATCTGGTGGCACCAGATTTGCAAAACCGGTGGCACCAGTTTTGGGCAGTGTGCATATTCCGCTGCGCAGGTGCTTGTCCAGAGACTCTAGAGATTTTTCCAGAGACTCCGGACTTTCTAGAGTATCCGGACAAAACTCCGGAGTATTCGGGTTTCAGCGATAAAATTGTTTTAAGAGGTGATTTTCAGGTTGCGCCTATTCACCCCCCTCTAGGTGACACCAAGATCCTTTCAATTGGTATTAGAGCTTGGTGCTCTGATTCGAGCTTAACCGCTTGGAGTTTAAAGATGTCAACTACGTGTGAGGTATCGTTTAAGTCACTACGGTTTGATGGCTCAAACTACTTTTTTTGATCTGCTCATGTTCTTCATGTATTAAATACTTGGGGCCCTTCATTTGAACGAGTTGTGGTCGCTAGCATCCTTCCTGATGAGTTTGATAGTGAGGACATGTCCAATCTATCAAAAGCGGAAAAGGGTTGTGTGCTCCGCAACTCCTACATTATTAACATCATGTACAAAAATCTGAGCAAGGTTATTCAAGAGTTCATCTTCAATCATGAAGACATTTGTGATGATGCACATCATATTTGGGTGGCACTAAAGGACATGTATACAAGTGCCGATGATGAAGATGACGACGAAGAAGAGGATGAGTCACTAGAGGAGTGCTCAACACCAACATCTTGCATTCCTCCTCTAGTGACTTCAACCATGAAGCAAAAGAGCTACAACATCACTGTCACTGACTCTAACCAAGCAAACCCAGTGGCACTAGATCTAGAAACCGGTGACACTGGTTTGGGCAGTGAGCAGGGCTGTAGTGCTTCGTCAAGCATCAACACAACACCTCTTCAACCCAATGAAGTAAGCACTGCTCCTAGTCAATCTTCTTTGGATACTAACATTTCCTCTTGTCATCTAGCAAGCATCAATAAGAAGAAAGAAAATGAGAAAGAAAAGTTTGATTTTGAGCTTGACAAGATGACAAAGAAAGATAAGAAGAATGTATTGGAGCTAATCAAGAGAGTAAGAAGACAAGGTGATTAGCTTACAAGACAACAAGCATATCGTGACTCCTTTGAAAAGGAGTTGAAAAAACTTAAGGAGTCAAATGCCTCCTTGTCTACAAAGTGCAAGGAGGATATTACCAAGGCATATGCTTGTGCTACTAACTCTCTATCTTGTGCAGCATCCTTGGAAAAGGACAAGCTCTCAAGGATTAACTTGAGGAAATCACTAGTAAGTTTTTGAAACTATAAGGCACTCACAAAGAACTTGAATATTCTTATGAGAAGCTTGTAGAGTCACACACTTTGGACAAATGAGGTTATGGTAAACTTGGTAAAATCATATACACCTCATTCTATCACTTGCACATGTGCTCAAGTAAAAAAATGACATATCTTGTGCTAACCCATGTGGCCCAAAGGGAAAACCTTCTTGGTATGATCAACTAACTGCAGAATCTTGTGACGACTTCATTGCTTAAGAAAAGGATGATCTCATGCAAGAAATAGAAAGACTAAAGAAAGAAGTAGCTAAGTTCAAGGGAAAAGAAAAGGTGTAACCTTCTCAAGATAACCGTGAACCCATAGTGAAGAAACTTGAGAATAGAACAAGCGTCACTAGATCTATCTCTCAACAAAGCCACAAGATCAGCAACAAGAAGAATCTAGATCACATCAAGTGCTACAAGTGCTCACACTGGGAACACTATGAATCCATGTGCTCATTCAAGGAAGAAGACCATTCAAATTAGTCAAAGAGACAAAGAAGTCTTGCTCAAAGAAGATGTTTTGAATGTCATAAAAAAGGGCACAAGATTGAAGTTTGGACCAACCAGCCAAAGGTTCCCTCAGGGAAACCCTGTGGCACTGGTTTCTCCTGAGAAACCCCACATCAAGCTCAACAAGGGATCTCTGAAGGCTCAAGCAAACTTCAAAGAGAAGAATGGCACAAGATCAAACACAAGATTTGCTACACTTGTCGTCAAAAAAGACATCTTGGTAAGGATTGTCAAAATAGTAAGAATCCTAAGCCTAATCATTTCCATAATCAAAATACTTTTTTTCTTTTCTTAACCAGCAAGTTCTTGCGCCTATTGTGTTCTGTAGTATGTGCATGTATCACCTACAATACCATCTTATGAATTTTGATTGTTGCAGTTAACTTTTTCAGTTAATTTTTTTCTTCTAGATGTGCACATCACTATTCGGCTGATTTTGCTATCGTCTGCGGCAACTGTTTCCTACACCCAAGCAATGCTATGTGGCATGATTTGAATGACTAGGAAAAAAATTCGACTCATGCATTAAAATAACTCGAATGTTGAGTAGTCATTCTCTGTTGTAATTTATTTTATATACTGAATGTAAATTATTTTTGTATTTTAACTTGGTTTGTAAACATAATTGCACCGCACTCGTATCTTAATCTGTAAACGATGTTATGTTTGTAGTATTTTTGCTAACTTTCGAGTGAGACTAGTGTTTTTTTATATTGTCTTATTGATAATTGCATGCTGTCAAATTAAATCGTTAAGTTTATGAGCCGAATGTGTTTAAATGATGGTCATTACGTTAATGTAAATTTTAATGTGATGGTTCTGTCACAAGAGCTACAGTAAATCAAAAGTGAATAGTGGGAGGCGGGAGCCATGCTGGAGATGGAGTAGGCAGGTGACATGCGGGAGCCATATTAGACATGGAGTAGGCAGGCGACAGTGGAGAAACCAAACGCGAATAGGGTGGTCGTGGCACAACATGAGAAGTTGATATAGGAGATGGAGTAGGCAGGCGATAGTAGAGAAACCAAAAGCGAATAGGGTGGTCGTGGCGCAGCATGAGGAGTTGTTCTATATCAGATTACGCCGTTCATCGACATGCTTTTATCTCCCCTCTGTTCCAATTAATTATCATCCGAAAATCATGCTGCCCTCGCAAGCATATTTCTCGAACCACACTTAATAAAAGGACATAGCGAGTAGGATGCAATCTACATGGTTTAGGAATCACTATAGATTGATGTGTTAATGTTGCAGGTGCCCTTAATTAGTAACTACCTCGAGCCCACTCATCTATCATGCTCATGCTTGAATTAAGAATTGAATGACATGCATGGCAAGGGGGTGGCACGCGTACACTCGAACATTAGAAGAGCGATGGTTGTGCTAAAAATCTAAATCCTGCAAACTTCATGATAAATATCTGTGTCTATGTCTAGACTATTCTGATTTTCACCGCTCTACAGAGCTTTGCTATTCGCAAGCGGTGGGCTTTTCAGTTTGCAAACGTTTAAGTTAGAATTGACCTCTTTATAAAGAAAATTTAGAATTGACCTGTTCATTTACCGTATCATTATTACGTCACTATGTCTTGTTGCGATTCATGAGGAAGGTTAAAGATGTGGAGAAACTTTTTTTTTGAAGAAAATAAAAGAACATGAATTAAAGATGTGATTTATCTTTGAAGGCGCCCGTGTGGAGGAGAAGAAAGGACGAATAAAAGGAGATAACGAAAGTACTAGCCCAAACAACACATTAGGAAGTCCTCACCATGCAGAACACGCGAGCGGTGGTCGGCTTTTGTCCATGTCCATGGCACCCCCCTCCGCCGTCTCTCTCTGGACTATTTGTGCTCCTCCGTTGTCTTCCCCGGCCGTCACTTCCGATCCGGCGATTCTAGAGAGGAAGACTAAACACGGGGACACAGAAGAGTCGCCAACAAACACGGCACCACCGTACCATTTTTCGCGATCAAGTGTGCAATCGACGAACTGCTACGCCTACGCGAATGCGATCGTTTCAAAAAAAATCTATCGGCCGGGAACCAACGGAAATCAATCGTCCACGTATCTCACAGTATACATACCCCCGCGCGCCCACCCCGCTCCAAGCAGCTCGACCCAACGGCGATGGCCATAGCGTCCGCATCCTCCCTTCCAGCGCCCGCGCTCGTTCCACGCAACTCCATCTCCAAGAAGTTCCACCCAAGGGCGGCGACTGCTTCACGCAGGTCCATCTCCATGCAGCTCGATTCAACGCCGGCGATGGCGTCCGCGCCGCAGGCCGCCGGCCGGGCCGCGCTCCTCAAGGCCTTCGACGAGTCCCGCACGGGCGTGCGCGGCCTCGTGGAGTCCGGCGTCTCGTCCGTCCCGGAGATCTTCCGCCACCCGGACCCTTACGCCTCCATCCCGCTCGCCGCGCCCGGCGTCTCCATCCCCGTCGTCGACCTCTCCCTCCCGTTCCACGTCGCCGCCGCGGCCGCCACCGAGGCCGCACGCACCTGGGGCTTCTTCCACCTCGTCAACTACGAACCCAAGGACGGCGACGGCGGCTACCCCGCGCGCGCCCTTGCCGCGGTGCGCGCCTTCAACGAGCTCCCGGCCGCCGAGCGCGCCGCCCACTACAGCCGCCCCGTCGACGGCGGGGTCAACTACTTCACCAACATCGACCTGTACACGTCCTCGGCGGCCAGCTGGCGCGACAGCATCCAGATCACGCTCGGGCCCAGCCAGTACCGCCTGCCCGACCTCGCCGCCCGGATCCCCGCCGTCTGCAGCGCCGAGCTGCTCGAGTGGGAGGCGCGCGCCACCGCGGCGGCGCGCTCCGTGATGGCGCTCCTCTCCGACGGGCTCGGGCTCGGCGCCGCCGCGCTGGAGGAGGCGTCCTGCCTCGAGGGGAGGGTCATGGCGTGCCACTACTACCCGCACTGCCCCGAGCCGGAGCGCACCATGGGCGTCGTCCCGCACACGGACCCCATCGTGCTCACCGTGCTGGTGCAGGACGAGATCGGCGGCCTGCAGGTGAAGCACCAGGACGAGGAAGGGAGGAGCTGCTGGGTTGACGTCAAGCCCGTGCCCGGAGCGCTCGTCATCAACGTCGGCGACCTCTTGCAGGTACAATCGTGTCGTATTCGTATACTGTACATGCGACGATCGATCAGGCTGTTCTGTTCAAATAAAGGCTGTCGGCTGTCCCACAAAAATATAGTACACGTGATTCTTATCTTTATAAGATTATTTCATCTCGTAAATTTCTTAGATTTGAATTAAACTAAATATTTTTATATTTGCTGTTGTAGTTTGTCATAGTACTTAACCATTATGCGTGGTGTGACTCTAGGGAGTTTTTTTTTTGTTGTTGAGCAGATTTAAAATGCCATGCCATGATCTCATCTAACATGTCCCCTACCATGTTCTTTCGTCAGATAATGTCTAATGACAAGTACGTGAGCGTCGAGCACCGGGTGACCATGAACACGCACAAGGAGCCCAGGGTTTCAATCGCTACCTTCTTCAGTCCTGGGAAGAGGGGCACTCCATTCGGGCCGTTACCAGAGCTGGTTTCTTCGGATAACCCACCCAAGTACAGGGATTTCACCATGGAAGAGTTCTTTGGTATCGTCTTACCACGAAAAATTGCGACCAAAGTTCCGATTGATCACTTCAAGCTGTAATTGGTATGGTGGTGACTGTCAGTCTACCTAAAAACTGACGAACATAGGAGTGTATAATTTGCTACAATAGTTATTTAAGAAAAAAATGCTACAATAGTTGTTTCCTGCTTTCGCCCTGATGCCAAGTGACCAACATGTGCATTTATCGTGCTTACTCTACCCTCTCCATTCGTTTTAAATTATTTGTCGTTTTAACTTTTCTAGATACAAATCTTTTTTATGTATTTAGATATAAATATATGTCTAGGTGCATAACAAAAAGAATGTATCTAAAAAAGTTAAAATGACGAGTAATTTGGGATGGAGGAAGTAGCAAACCAAACTGTATAATGTAGGGGAGTTGCGTTTGTCCGATTGTTTGTGTTGTGGATAACAAGAAGCCCACTCAACCAATCAGCCAAACTAATCAAGCCAAATTTGAAAAGAATAAACGAAAAAATGCTTAAATGTGGCTAAAATGTCTTGTATTTTAGGATAAATTTTTGAATGCCTGGATGCTCTGTATTGACAATTAAGAGGTCAAGGCAGGATAAGTGGATAAGTTTGAGTTGCACAGCTTATTAGACTCTCCCCTCCGGCGGAGGCCGACGGTCACCTTGGCCGGGGCCTTGCTCATCGTTGTATCGCTCGGCGGCGTCGCAGCCGCTGACGCAGCAAATGAGCAGCGCGAGGAGGTACGGTAGTAGGCAAATGAGCAGCGCGAGGAGGTACGGTAGTACGCGACGAGGACGAAGGCGAGGTCGCGCCCGCGGAGGTGCCAACGACTTAGCTAGCCAGGGAAGAAGCTGGACCAAGCTTCTTTGCGCTGCAAATCTCTTCAAACTAGCCTTTCAGTTTCTAGAGTCCTCAATTAGGAAACTAAAAGATTGAAAATAGATTACATCATTACAAACTGAAACAGCTTCAAATAAAGTTCCAAATCCATACACAGCTTCGAATAGTCCAAATGCTCACACAGTCACACTACCACGGTTATGTCCAATACTAAGAAGTTCAGAGACATACAAACTAGTAGTACTATGAAATACCAGAACCTCCAACACTTTGAAATTCCGAGCCACTGGAGCCTACTATACCATACGAGCTCCATATTGGGATAAACGGCCACGGAACTTTTCACCATTGGCTATTTATTTCAGTGAAGGGATGAACCATATGAGCTGGTCTCGCTGGGGGCGACGGTAGTGGTCATTGCGGCCCGGGCCGATCGCAAGGGTTTCAACAAGCTCCTTTGTACCATGCTCAAGGTTGAAGGCGCACAGGTTGTTGTGGATGTCGATGAAGTAGATGCAGTTTGCTTTGAGGTTGGGGTGGTCCTTGGCCAGGAAACAGAACGAGTTGTAGTGGCTCACAAACAGTGCAAAATCCCCAATGTTATCGATTTCAACCCAGGAAAAGGACTCCTTGTCAAATATCCAAACAGCAAACTTATTCTGACTCTGGCGCTTAACCCTTATCAGATCACCAGCTGGGGTCTCTACCAGACAGCGAAACCTCCACTGATGTGTCATCTCCTCATCCGGCCATGCCCGGGGCGGCTCAGCCCACACCTCAACTGTACCATACATATCACACGTGTACAGCCGACCTTTATGCTTGATGATGTCATCCAAAATGTGTTTTGATTCAACCGATGACCAGTTATTATATCCCTTTCGTGTTATTTTATAACCTTTCTGGTCACCGTAGAGGACAGCAACAATAAAGTTCCTCTCATTCATTTCAAGCAACTTGGCCTTAGAGAAGATCTTGCGTCCTATTGGAGGGAGTTGGATCTGTCTGCCACTGATGGGGTTAACCAGCTGCATGGTTCCATAAGTTTGACAGAAGTATATAAGCCATCCATTCAAAGAACCAACTGGGGCCCAGACAGATTCAAAAAATGAGGCAGTGCTAGGGAGACGGATGTTTTGATTCTTCCTCTCGGGAATGCAGAAAAACTGAGCACCAAGCGGGGTAGGATTTGGGGGCAGCATCAACCATGGGTCCACCCTTGGACAGTATGACACATCCTTGCAGACATGGTTCCAAGATGTGCAGACAGCACGAAATCTGATATAATCAGGAACAGCAAGCTTCTTTATTATTAGACCAACAATATCAGTTTGAAGAGCGGCCCAATCTGCCATGCCACTAGACATAATTTCTAGGCGCCTGAAATATTAACCTTGTATCAGTAGGCATAATGAGTCATGCAGTACAACATACTCCCTCCGATTCAAATTGTAGTCGTTTTGGCTTTTCTAGGTTCATACATACTATTATGCATCCAGACATATACCATACCTAGGTGCATAGCAAAAACTATGCACCTAAAAAAAAGCCAAACGATCTATAATTTGGGACAGGAGTAATAAAGATATTAGTGACAAGTTTGTGAACCGGGTAGAAAATAACACAAATGTTATCACCATTCGGTATCCAATCCACTTGAACCGAGTTAAATTCACATTATATTTCTGATAGAGATAGATACAACTAAAGAGCAGCAGATATATAGGTGCCATGAAAACCATTTGACAGCTGCTCTCATTTATATCTGGGCTGTTATTGAAAAATAGAAAAGTACACGACTTTAAAAATACGCAATCTGTTAATCTTAAAATCAAATAGGCAAGACAAAAATTGACAATCAATCATGAAGCTTAATATATGAGCATGCCGGTTTAATGCATGCTTTTCAAAGCAAACCTTGTTTTTTGACTCCTTTCTATTAGAACAAATCAATAAAAAGCATGTGCTAAGTACATTTTAATATCTTACAATCAAACAAGAGCAGGCTCAAGACTGAAACAAATCAGAATTACATCCAATGACAGAAAAAATGTAACTTAACCAAGTCTGTGTACTCATTAATAGTGGGCCCTTAAGTATGTGAGAACAGTACCTTGACATCTTTGCAGACATGCCAGTCACTATTAACCAGTTAGTTGCTGTAGAAGTCCAAACTTGATAACAGAGGTGCCAAAGTATCTTAGAACTTCAGCAGAGTGAGAAGGAGAGAGTATGTCCTGTTGCTTTAAGACAAGTGACAGCATCAATAATCAGAACTGACTGAAGAGCAGTAAAAAAATAATTATCGCTTCAGCACTCAAATGCTTGAAGTAAGGAGGACCATTGCCCTCTATTACCGTTAAAAAAAGTATTCATTCATGAATAATTCATATGTTTCTATCATCAGCATTCAACTGCAATGGCACAACATACAGTCAATTTATTCTTTTCCAAACACATATCATACCTGCACCCAATATTTCCTACACAAGTAAATAAAACCTTGCAATGTTAGCAGTCCAAAGTATGAAACAATCTAGTCTTTATGGTTTATATTCCAAACCATACAAGAGGATATACTAGATGGTAACCAAACTCAATTGGCCAAAGGATGAGGTGATAGGTACCATCACATTAAAAATTAAGGATCAAGTTGTTGAAGATGATAATTTCCTGGCAGCTAATCGCCGATCAGGTGGCCTCTGTAGCTACCTAGGCAGTTAATTACAGAGCCTATGTGACTTATGTTAGATGGTGATAAGCTGCTGCTCTAAGGATGTTTTTTTGTTGGACCATTAGAGGACTACAGCAGGAACCAACTTCTAATGAGCATCCTGACACAAACGATGAACAAATCACTCCAATCCTTTGGACCAAACACTGGAACCTAAGCATGATTACACCAACGCAAGATGAAGAACTCAAGACGCTTAATATCCCCCCAACTCCAAGGCTCCAAACCCTACATAACCCCCAATCGACCACCTCAACACAACGTCTCCGCCGCCCAAAACCATGATCGGCACCGCACGACTCCGGATCGATCCACTGATCGTCAAGCAACACTAAACCCGAATCAATAAACTCCCAATAAATCTCGAAATCGACCGATCAAACGGTCTGCACACCGCATGGAACCAATAATCGGTGGGGGAGAGAGAGAGGACGGCGTCGGATCTCGCCTCACCGCGGCGATCGACAGCGATTGCGGGAGCCGCGGGGGCGGACGAGCGGAGGATGCGGTGGGGATCTCCGGGGAAGAGCAGGGCGACGAGGTGGGGTGGTGGGGGATTTCCGGGCGATTTCTCGGGGAAGCCGCGGCACGGAGAGAGGCCGGGATTGGAGATCGGTTTCCAGCAATGGGGCCGCCCGAGTGACTTGTCTTTGTCTCTTTGACAAGTACTATGCCCAGTAGATTTGGTCCCACGTGTGATCCACGGTGGGTTTTTTTTTTCTTTTCTCTCCCAACTTTATGCAGTGGCATTGGCCCAACTTTATGCAGTGGCATTGGCTAAAGATGATAAATGACATACTCCCTCCGTTCTTAAAAAAATATGACATAATTAACTTTTTACTTCAACTTTGATCATTAATATATTATGCAAAAATTAGTTAACTAAACTAAAATATATATCATTATATCTATAATTCAATATACTTTAAATTTAATTTGTTAGTTTATCGATTTGCAAAAAAAATATATAGAAATGACGAATAGTCAAACGAACGAAAAAAGTCAATAATGTCATATATTTAAGAACATAAGTAGTATGTCGGGTCAATGACATGTGGGCCCTGAGGTACACTTGCATCCTCACGTCAAATTTCGTTTTCCAACTTTAAGTCACGTCAAATTTCGTTTTCCAACTTTACGTCTCTTTTGGGGTCCTACTTTGATAACACTAACTTCACGCTAAAATCTATGCCAGACTAGTCATCGCCATATACTTAATTAATGAATATTTGGGTGGCATAGACAAGATAGGATTTCTTATATATACAAATAATTTGTCCCAAGCAAGTCAATTAATTTGAAAAATATAACACGGTGATTGGTGCCTAATGAACATCGTACACTTGTCGCGTGATGGTGGTGCTGTAGCACTGCTTGATAATATTCTAAAATTGAGATCTTACATTATTTTTTCGAGTTATGACTTATGAGACTCAAACAAAGAATTACGTATATAAACCAATTCACTGCAAACAAAACAATTGAGAAAACATTGTAAACATAGCTTGTTGGGAATATTAGATTATGCATATAAATGCATACCATCAAATGAGCAAAACTGGGAACAATATGTCAGATCTGATAGCAAGACATTAGACAAAGAAGACAGTATCTCAATCAGCTGGGTACACATACTTCACTAACAAACAGGATACATGATTTTCCAAATCAACACACATTGCATACAGCAGCCCTAATTGTAAACTAACATATAACAAAAACTCTGTATGAACACCTTTTTCATCTGGCAGCAAGTGCAAGCATGGGTGAAATCATTCCTTGAATCCCCTGCAACGTGTGCTGTATCTGGAACTCTTCTCCAACCATTCTCTTGAGATTCCTGATGTGCATCCTCAGCTTATCATCAGATCGGATATCCTCCTCTCGCATCTCCACAACCTTGTTTGCCACACCCAACAAGAACCTTGCATACCTTGGCAATGTCGCATTGCGGCGAAGGAACTCAAGCAACAGCCCAAGTTCTGTTGTATCAAAATTCCCAATGCATCTCACCAGCTTTCTCCTTGCAACCAACTCCTCCATCACAGCCACAGCGCTTCTTGGATTGTTCTTAACCAAAGTGGAAAGCAGAGCCTCTTTGTGCCTGAACTTTCTGAGCAACTTATCATGCTCTGCAATTTTAAGCTTCTTAGGCTTCTCAATAACAAAGTCACCCTCCTTAGCCTTCTCATTCTGTCCACGGAGGAAGTACCTGAAGTAATTTGGCTTCAACACTGGCTTCTCAGGCTCAGGCGACACCCAATCAATCTCACCACTGCCAGCCTTGTTCCCTTCATCCTCCTCGTCAACAGTCTTCTTCTTCCTCTTGCCCATATAAATCTTCCCTTTTGCAGACCCAGCCACCAGCACAGTGCCACAGGGCGAACAAGCCACAGACAGGAGCGGCTGCGGGTGCCGCAACGAGTGTGTGATCTTAAGCTCCCCAAAATCAAAGCACTTCACATACCCATCAATGCCCGCACTAAGCAGCCGCGTCTCCCCAGTGGTGGCCATCTTCCCAAGCGCCAGCGCCATCACTGTCTTGACATGGCTCTCGACAGAGTGCACAAGGCGGCCACCCCCAATGACGTCCCAAATCTTGACCACGTTCCCTCCGGCCGTGGCCAGCAGCCCGCCGGACGGCAGGAACAGCACGCTCTCCACCAATTCCCCATGGGAGAAGGACAGAGACGGCCCCGCGTTCCCCGTGCGGGCATCCCACAATTTGACGCTGCGGTCATAGGAGCCGGTGGCGAAGAGGTTGTGGTCGGCCGGGGAGGCCGCGCCGCCGCGGATGTAGTCCTTGTGGGCTGCGGGGACGGTGAAGACAGGCGTCTCCGAGGGCACGTCCCAGTAGGTGAGGAGCGCGTCGTCTCCGGCGGTGAGGAGGTGGAGCTTGTCCCCGCCGGCAACCGGGTACCGGACGACGCGGGTCTCGGCGGCGTGGGCGCGGAGCGTGCGGAGGGCGGCGCCCGCCGCGGGCTTGTCGGCGCGGAAGACGCGGACGACGCCCCTCTTGTCGCCGGCGGCGAGGAGGGCGCCGTCGCAGCGGAAGGAGGGGGAGAAGGCGAGGTCGCCGGCGACGGAGACCCGGCGGAGCGACTGGAGCGGGTCGCCCGAGAAGAGGTGCAGCGAGGTGGACCACGCGGCGGCGAGGGTCGGGGTGGCGGCGGCGGGGGCGAAGGTGAGGTCGGTGACGGGGAAGTCCGCGCCGGAGACGAGCTCGGAGGAGCGGAAGGCGCGCCAGTAGGAGCCGTCCAGGGAGGCGCGCGCGGCCGCGCGCCGGGAGGGGAGGAGAGCCTGGTGCGGCGCCGCGGGGAAGAAAGGCTTGGAGGTGTCGGCGGCCGCCATGGTTGCTACGGCGGCGGCGAATTGGGTGTGGGTGTGTGGGAGAAACCTCCGTACGGGGCGGGGGGAGTGGAAGGGTTTATGGGTTTGGTACTGGGCCGGTGCGAGGAAACTAGACGCTCGTATCTTTCGGCCCGGTAATGAATGAATGTACGAAACTCCTTCGTCCAAATCGGCAGGTGGGCTCCAGGAGGAAGTTGGCCCACAAAGATTCTGGGCCTGGGCTGGGGCGACGGAGCGGCCCTCCCGCGCTGCCGCAATCGATTTCGATTCGCAGCAATCTGGCGCGCGCACGGGGCCAATAGTTGGCGCCACGCGCCCACGTCGCCGCCACATGCTGCTTCTTCCCCAGCGAAAACACAAAATTTCCCCCGCGACGCGCCGCGGCCGAAACACACCGCCGATTCGAAATTTCAAAACCAAAAAACAGGAGACGACGTCCGCCTGTCGCCTCCCATTTCAACTTCCCACCGAACCGAAGTGTTCCTCAGATTCCTCCGCGCCCTCCCCCTCCAACATTTCGCGAAAATATTTTCGTGCTCGCGAGATCTTAAAACCCGTCTTCCCCTCCGCTCCGAATTCCCGCGCCCAAAAGGTTTCTCTCCTCACCCCAACCAAATCCCCAACCTCGAGCCAATCCGTCCCGCCGCCCGCCGTCCATGGAGATCGCCGAGAACGGCCTTGCGAGCGGCAGCGTCCGCGACCTGCCGCCCTCGAAGCGATTCAAGTACGTCGGCGCCCAGCTCGGGTCGGCTCCGTGCGTCCTGCTCCCGGCCAAGAAGCGCGTGTTCCCGCCGCCGGCGGCGGCGGAGGAGGCCACCGTCTCCGTTTGCCTCCCGGTGAAGAAGAGGGCGATTGTGGCGCCCCGCCCGGAGGCGCAGACGGCGGCCGTCCCCGTCTGCCTCCCGGCGAAGAAGAGAGCCATTGTGGCGCCGCCGCCGGAAGATGCGGCCCCGGTGTGCCTCCCCGCCAAGAAGCTCCCCTGTGTGCCGCCAGCGGATGCGGTCTTGCCGGAATGCCTTCCTGCCAAGGAACGCGTGGGCGCACCGCCGCCGCCGGATGCGGTCGCTTCGACCTGCGTCCTGGCCAAGAAGCGTGTCCACGCGCCGGCGTCTCGGGACGCCGCCGCCAGTTCTGTCCCGTTGTGCCGACCGGCCAACGGCCGCGTGTGCACGGCGGCGCCTGCGGGTACGGTTGCGTTGACCTGCGGCGTGCCCAAGAAGCGCATCCCTGAGCCAGGGCCTCGGCAGGACGCCGTGCGTTCTGTCCCGGTGTGCCTACCGGCCAACAAGCGCGTGATGCCGCCTCCGTCCGTGGAGGCAGACGGCGCTCGGTTCGGCACTGCTAAAGAAGCCAGGCCTCAAGGATCCAATAAACACATTGGCGGCGCCATCAATCCTAGAGTGGCGAATGGCGCTGAAGGTTGCTCGAGAGGTAAAGAGTTGAAGAAACCTGAGAAGCCTGTCAATCCTAAAGGAATCAAGGAGCAAGTATCCATGAAACCAGTCAAGCCCAGATCTCCAAGTAAATCCAAAGTTCTGGAGAAGAAAGCCAGCAAGGTCGTCAATGGCAAGCAGTCTGAAGTTGTTGCTGAAGTGCGCGAGAAATCTGACAAATCAGTCAATGCCAAAGGAGCAACACTCAAAGAGGAGTCGAGGAATGGACCTGCTGAAGGTCGTGCGAGTGGCAAAGAGATCAAGAAACCTGAGAAGCACATCAATCCTATAGGAACCAAGGAGCAAGTGTCAATCAAACCAAGCAAGAGCAAGCAGTCTGAATTTGTTGACGAGGCGGCTGATGCCAAGGGAGCAGCCCCGAAAGCGGAGCAGAGGACTGGAGCTGATGAAGTGGCGGAAGAGCGAGAGCAAGAAGCCGTGGAGGAGGATGACGGCGTGCTCTGCGCCGTGTGCGGGAGCACCGACGGCGACCCGTCGGACCCCATCGTGTTCTGCGACGGGTGCGACCTCATGGTGCACGTCTCCTGCTATGGCAACCCGCTCGCGCAGGCCATCCCCGACGGCGACTGGTTCTGCTCTCTCTGCTCCGCCAAGAAGGGCAAGCCGGCGGCGCTCCCGAGCTGCTGCCTCTGCCCGGCGAGGGGCGGCGCGATGAAGCGCACGACGGAGGGGCAGTGGGCGCACATCTCTTGCGCGCTGCTCGTTCCGGAGGTGTTCTTCCGGGACCCCGACGGCCGGGACGGCGTCGACTGCTCCCGCGTGCCGGCCCACCGGTTCGCCAAGCACTGCTACATCTGCGAGAGCAACAACGGGTGCGCGCTCGAGTGCTCTCAGCCCAAGTGCAGCCTCGGTTTTCATGTCACCTGCGGCCTCGACGCCGGTCTGTGTATCGAATACCGGGAGGGGAAGAGCGGCGCCATCGTCGCCGGATTCTGCAGGGAGCACACCGAGCTGTGGGAAAAGGTAAAATCATGCATAACCTCTATTACTTGTGGAAATCAATGTTACTCATGTTTTGTAGTAACTTGGCAATATCGCAATAGCATTGTAATGAAAAGTTTTCTGTCTGGATTTGTGTTGTTACAGCAACAACTGACAGGCAAGTACAAGATTGTGGCAAGAGGGCAGGAATGATGAGGAGAGGACGAAGATTTATGTTGCTGCTAATTGCTTTGTAACTGGAGATTCGCTTATTGTTATTACTTGTTAGGATTTATGATCTCTCCTATGGTTTAGTTTTCATTCTGCTTTGCTAAGTTGTAGAAAGTCTAGCGATTTATGTTAAGAGAAGTTTAATAAATTGTTATTTTGTACCTTAGAAATTTGAGAATTTCCAGGTCTGATTTGTCGTTCAGTTTTTTAATTTCCCCATTTACCTCCAGTCTCCAGATCAAGATCAGGAGTGCTAATGACAGGAGGTTAAATGCAGAGCTGAGCTTCAGATCTAGATTTGGAATCATATTGTACTCCAAGAGCTGTGTAAATTAATTCAGCAAGTCAATTGCGGATTTGTGGTTTCAACTTTCAACATTATGCCATTCCATCTGAAAAAAAAAACAGAAAGTATGTCAAATGTATGTATTTTCTGCTTTTTCTTTGGAAGGATCGAAACATAGGACCATGGCCCATGGGCTTGTGGTACAGTTATCGGAGCCCATCAGCCGATTGCACGGCCCAAACCACGCATTAACGAGCCTCATCACTGAACATTTGAGTATTTGACGTATACCTTCGCCGTGACCCGTGAGATGTGAGATGCGTTTGCAATAGAATAGTAGATTATGCAGTTGCCGCCAAGCATGAACTCGCCTTGTCTTCTTCCTCCATGATTAGCTAAATAACTAGAAAAACGGAGGGCGCGGCGTTGCCGCGCCATCATGAGTTGGCCAGTGGTGTTTTTGTGTGAGGTACTGAGGTCCACGATGTGTAAATATGAGCAAAAGGTATAGGTTTAGTGTGGTGGCATGGCGAGGTTTTTATTGTTGTGAGAATATTGATGATCACTGATTTTTAGATTCCTTTATCATGCTTAATGGTGTGCAGATGCATAATATTAAAGAACTTTTTAAGTATGCAGTTCATTCACAATTACACATCATAGTATCATGTATACAAATTAGAAGCAGGAGAATGTTACTTTGCGTTGTTGGTCTTCCATAAACAATATTAGGAATTTAATCTTCTTGACTTTCAGTAGGAAAAACGTTAGAAAGTTTGAGGCTTTGCAGTCAGCAGTCCTAACTGGAAATGGACATTTATACATGATACAAGATCATACGTAAAGCATGTTACAATTGTTTAATGGACAATATAAAATAAATATATTACTGCGAACTGAATCTCATCAATTCATATTCGATTTTAGGGTATATGTTTGAAATGGAATACTACAATAAATATACCCTTAGCAACATTTTCAGGTTGCCTAAACCCAACGTTGAAGCCTTCCTGGGCATTCCTTCAGCCTTTCATCCATATAGCCCATCCAGGATAAAATTGGAACCAAATTATTTAATGCCTACTGTCCTCTAGTACTGCAGAAGAATAAATAGAATTAGCAATTGCACCCTAAATACACTCTAGTATATATCTTATGAAATCGGTTCTGCCTGTGGATCCATTCTTTCTTTTAAGTTAGCAGCATGTCCAGGAGATTCTGTGACAAAATGGAAGAAATGATCTCTCAATTTTATTTTCGGCAGAAATAAACTAATTATAATAAGAGGACATGTCTAGCCATTGGAACATCCCATCAATACTCAATTCATTTAGACTACCCCCATTAAACCATTATGTAGAGCAGAATTACAATAATATAAAAGCTGTTAATCTGATTTTCAGTCAGGAAAAGCACTGAAGTAGACACACTAACATATTGGACATGTTCTTTCAATACTTCCCAATTCATAACTAAGTTATGCTGCATGGCAATTCCAATGGCAGCCAAGCTAGTAGCAGTGTGCCGTACAAAACAACATTCTGTATTGCATACATGATCTACGCAAATGCCTAATGTAAGTTCAATTGGTCCCTCTTCACACATTATCATGTGACTAATAAGTAGTATATTAATTATTGAGCATAACACAAGGTTGAGTCCAGCACATATTTCTATTTTTTATTTTAATTGACGACATGATCTTTTAATGGACCCAGCCAACTATTATAGATTGCCTATACAAACTTAACAAATATATGCAGTGAGATTATACACCTACTCTTATTTTGAGTGGGTTTTGGAGGCAACCAAACAAATCTATGCAGTGAGATTATATGTAGGTTCAGCTTATGTATTGCACGTTATTCGATTATATGCGTATATATAATCAAAGTTAACAAGGTAGAATTTCAGAAGTATAGAGACAGAATGTTGCTAGTCAAGATTGATCCTTTCAATGTACTACATATGTAGCTCCTACGTTGCTATAAAACTAAGAAAAGATGGATAGGTATTAGGTAGTAAATTTTCTTCCATGAATTGTTCATATGTTGTTGTTTAGACTTCAGACTATTTTTTTATGAAAAAGAAATTCTTTTGCTTAATGCAATAAGCTTATAAGCAAATGTCAATTTAAACAGCAAATTCAATGTTATTTTGATAGAGACATGACCTCTAAATTACTTTTTGTCTCTGCTCTTACCAGATATGGAAAAGACCCTGAACATCAGACCTGGGTGAAGTATTCAAGTATCTGTTACATGAGGCACTCGACAATCATTTAATTGCTTGCCTTTTGCTGATTATGGACACATTTTTTTAGCGTCACACGTCTCAGTTTCTGCCTCATCTGATGTTTTGCACTGCAGCAAAAGAAAAAAAATGACAAACAGCTGCTGAGTATTTTGTCGAACACGTTGTGAGCATCTCGGCGTCGGCACGGCATCGGCAACGGCAAGTCCTGAGTCCAGCAACCAGATGGGGGGACTTTGGTTCTGTTTCTGTATGTAAGTTTGTACCTGACGCCGGCATGAGCGCTACGCAACAGGCCGCTCGCCGCCATTGCCATCGCGGACACCTGCTTCCCTCCCTCTGGTCGCTGGCGGCGAGCTCCACCGTCCTACTGCCAGCGTGACCGGCATCCGTGCCGCAAGAGTGGCTTGAGCCCACGACTATGCGGACGAGACGGGGACGACGAGCGGCCTGCTGGTACCGAAGGCGCAGGGCGTGCCGCGGACCAAGCGGGCAGTCAGACGAGACGTCGGGGTGGAGGAGGGAGGGGCGACGGGCACGTCTAGTTTGCGGGCGCCCGCAAGTTTCTTCCGGTCCGGTCGATTTCCGACCAGGTCCCGCACGTGGTCCCACTGTCAGCCGTCCGCACGAAAAGTCCTGCGCGCACCGAAAGTCCACTGCTGACGTCACCAGCACGTGGGTGTCCAATGGCCAGCGATGCAACCAAAAACAGAAAAATAGTTTTGATAGAATCTAAGAGTTTTTGACAAATGTTTCATGAAAAACTTTTAGAAAAAATATTCAGCAGAAAACTTATGGAAAGAAATATGAGAAAAATCTGAAACAAAATTTTGGAGAAAAGGTTCAGAAAAAATATGACAAACTTTTGGTAAGAAAAAAATTTTGAAGAAAAAGTTAAGGAGAAAACTTTTGGAAAGAAATATGACAAAAACTTTTGGAAAGAAACAAATTTAAACAAACTTTACGAAAAAAGTCAACAAAAATAAAAAAGTTTTTCAAAAAAAGATTTTTTTCTAAAAACTTTTGTTAAATTTCTTTTCTGAAAACTTTTATCAACAAACATAAAACTTTTTGATAAAGATTTTGCAAAAACAAAATCCAGAAATTTCCAAGAAAAAAACTTCATCTCCATCCTCACCGTGGCCCACTGCTTCCCCGAGGCCGCAGCTCGCCGGGGAGCTCGCTTGGCCGGCCGCTCCCCTGAGGTCGCGGCTCGCCGGAAGTTTCGCGCGCCCCGTCGCTCCCCCGAGGCAGCGCCTCGCCGGGCAGCTCGCGCCCTGCCGCTTTCTCGGGGTCGCAGCTCGCCGGGGAGCTTGCTCGGCCCGCCGCTCCTCCGGGGTCGCGGCTCACCGAGGAGTGCTCCACTGCGCCCACCGCACGGCAGCTCGCCGTGAGCTCGCCCCTCCCTCCGTCCCGCTGCGATTCGATCCGGAAAAGAAAGAGAAAGAGAAAGAGAAGGAGGAAGGAAAAAGCCTGCGCTGCTCGCCTGCGATGGTGATAATGTTGTGTGGGCCCCGCCCATGTGTGCGACCATTGAGAGCTAGAGCACACGGTGTATTTGACCGGGAAAAGCAGAAGTCACGGGCGATGGTAGATTCAACATTGCGGAGGGGCGACGCCGGCAGTCCCGGCACGGCAGGTGGAGAGACGAAGGGACAGGCGGTTCTGGACGATTCGTGAGTGCCTGGACACACCTTAACGGGTGAGGAATCCGCATCGACCCGCAATCGAAGGGTAGATATCGCGAGCTGGGCGGATCCGACGGCCGGAGAGTTAGCAGGTGACGTGGACCCGCTACCCAGCCAGGGAATCAACCCAGCTTTCGTATTTTAAAGATAACAATCCGATCTCTGTCCCTTGCCAATGGGCAACTTGGGCGACCAAACAGCGTGCCGGTTCTGCCCTCCATGTGCTCTACAAACACTATTCAACTCTATCAGCACATTATCCAAAAAAAAACTCTATCAGCAAAAGTTCCTTTTGTCCGATTTGTGAAGAAGACATTTTATGCATTGCGTTTTTCTGCAGGCTCATTTTGGTCCGTTTTGCAAACGGTGCAAATTCCGCTCCCCTTTGCTCTCCACTCTCACCCTCTTTCTCAAATTGGAGAAATCACAGCCGTCCTTATTGAGTTGGATCCCGGTCATGCTACCACAGCGATAATCACCACGATCTTACTATGATAATTAATCCACCGGTAACCACACATTCCATTAGGACTCGGTGGTCACATCTATTTTCTTAACAGGATCATGTGAAACAGGCATGCTTGCATGTCACTGTCACCTAGCATCATCCCAGTCAATTACATGATTGGTACGCAAGCACAAGCACGTCTGGTAGTACTGAGTACTAACACTTCGGATAGCGTTAGGAGAGGTTTTTGCTAGAACAATGGCTTGCCCATCATCTATTGTGTTTATGTGTTAAAAAATCAGGTCACATCGGCATTTATATGCCTCGCAAAAAATAAAATAAAATAAAATAAAATCTCGAACCTTCTACTCTCTTTTGATTGATTTTAAGGAGAGACCATCTCAAAGGATTAAGGGTCTGATTGATTTTGGTTATTCTTACCGAGCCAAAATCAAAGCTGGTCAAAATTAGGACAAAAAATTTTGGTATCCATTTGGTTTGGTGCCAATGTATCAACCAATACTTTTCAACTCTTTGATTTTGAAGAAGTTTCTATTAACTTACCTTAAATTTGATTACAAATATTAACATGCCTGTAGCGAACATGGCCTCATATGCTATTTGTTCAAAGCTTAATTTTGGTGATTAATGACAACATGATCAATGGGACTAACCATATTGTCTAACATGTCTTTGTAGACACTTCTAGGTCTCAAAGATGCAAAAATACCATATGCCAAAATGAGAAGATAGTATATTTTTCAAGGGTAAAAACCGCGAAAGAAAAAGAAAAGAAAAGAAAAGCCACCGTCGAATGAACCGACGGTACCCTTGGAAGAGGCGTCGGTGCAAGCACAGGATGAAGCGGTACACTGCGTGAAGACTGGAGTTTACTTGATGATCACCGGATCAACCGACGCCCTCATTTCTAGATGCGCCGGATGAATCAAGAAATCAAGCAAGCAGGAATCAACAGCACCGGATGAACCGACGGTGTAGCAGCGGTTCATCCGACGGCCGTGTGTTTGCTAACAGAGACGTTCGGGCGCAAAGTTCTTCAGCACCGGATGAACCGATGGTATAAGGTTTTGAGCGACGGTTCATCCGATGGCTGCGAAGAAGCTAACAGTAAGGTTTCTGGCATGGAATCCTTTAGCACCGGATGAACCGACGGTAGGAGAAGGAAGCCGTCGGTGCAAGCGTCGGAGCAATTGTATCAGAGGATCTCAACGGATATGTGACGTGGAGGGGCACCGGATGAACCGCTGCCCTGGAATTCAATAGCATCGGTTCATCCGGTGGTATGAATTTCTGCAGCTTTTAGCCAACGGCTCTTTGGACGTCTTGGGCTATTTATACCCTCTCTACTCACCTATTTGGAGTTGCTGGATTGTGTGGAAGTGCAGAGGAGTTCAAGACACATTGAAGATCATATCCAATCCATCCAAGTGCTAGATTGTTCATCAATAGACTTGCACATGCTTTGTGTGTGTGCTTAGTGCTAGGTTTAGCTTAAAGCTAAGTGAGTGCAAGGTGTGCCTACCTTGTGAGGTGATTCTCGAGTGGATCAAGTTGTACGAGGTGCGCCGGAAGCCTTGGAGCCTAGGTGGCTCTCCGGCAAACGTCTTCGACCCTCCGGCTTGATGTGGAGCGGCGATGACACTTTGTGCGGGGGACGTGGAGACCCTCTTCCCTTGGTGGAGAAGCTCCTTAGTGGAGGCGGCATCAAGGTGACCAATGGAGCTTGGCAAGTGCCTTCGTGGCAAGTCAAGTGGTGCTTTTGGGAAAGACTTAGTGACCGGGAAGCAATACTCTTGTGTAGAGTGCTTCAACAACGTGGACTAGGGGTGGCTTAGTGCCTACCGATACCACGGGATAAATCGTGTGTCAAGAGTTTGCTTCCTCTCATCCCCTTTACATTTCTGTATTACTCTCTTGCAATCTTTGCTTGTCTTTACTTTCCTAGAGTCGTATCTTACTAGGATTGGCTATATGTTGCAAAATTTGTTTTGGTACGGGAGTTTCACACTAGAACAACCTTAAATGCACATCTAGATAGTATGTTCTAGTTTATCATTGATGCAAATAGTGATAAACCATAGGATAAGTTTTTAAGTTGCCTAATTCACCCCCCACTTAGGCTACGAGCATCCGATTCCTTACAATGCCAAGTTTTGACAATGAACCAATTGATAGCCAAAATTTCTAGGCATTTCATAATTTTGATTGGTCAAAATTGACGAGTTATTCTGAATAGCCTTTAAATAGTTTTACAAAATAGGAAAAGTGTACGTCATCGGGGGATTGGGCACTATTCGGCGAAAATAGCAAAAAAGAGTAGCGGACACCTGACAGACACCCACCTCCTCTTGGAAGCGACGCAACGAACAAGCAAAGCCGTGGTAAAAAACTGCGGTGGAGAGAGGAGAGGCGAAGGGCGAGCGGCTCCCATCCACTCCGAGCTTTCATCAGAGGCTTCCATGGTCTGAATCGAAAAGAAAGCCCTCGCGCTTTCTCCGCTTCCTTTTCTTTTTTATTTGAAGGGAATTTCTCCGCTTCCTTCCTTGCACTCCAACCCCAGCGCGGGGAGGAAGAGGAAGGACTTGGCGGCGCTGTCCCCCGCCCCGAAACGCTCTCTACCCCTTGTTGCCAGACCGCGGCGCGTGCTGCTGCTGCTTCTTGCCCTCCACGGTAAGTCTGACCCCCCGATGCTCCGTCCGTTGCTTGCCGTGCGGGTGAGTTTCTTGGGTGATTGGATCCCTTTTGGGTCGGGGTTTCGTAGGATTCGTGGGGATCGTGTGTTCCCGTTCCGGATTTGTAGCGTGGAGGTTTATTTGATTCGAGCTGTAGGTTTGAACTTAGCAATCGTTGTCTGTGGTGGGACGAGGAATCGAATCTGGGAGGGAGGACCTCCTTTTGTGGGGGTGTTTGTTGGCTGTTAGGCTCGAATGGTCGGTCAGTTCGTAGTGTTATCCTGGTGAGTTCAATATGTTCGATGAAATTACTGACCCATGTTATCCGAGGAACTATTGCGACGGTCATAATTCAGGATTAAAGCTTGCAGACTAGCAGCAATTGGGGTTGCAAACTTGCATTCTGAAACTCTGAATGCAGGATAGGCTACATAAGTTTGGGCACAGACGAAATTTAGCCCACTGTCATTGTGAAGACTAGAATAGGAGCCATGCAGTTCCTTCTATTGTATTGGCACTTTATTTTTTGTTTTGTTGGTAGAATTCAACTCGAGTTTCAGTCATGTGTTCCATGGTCTGCACTAGCTCTAAGACTATAACTAATAGACATTATGCTTGAATGTGTTCTGACAGAACAGGGAAATCACATGTTTATATGAGGAGTAATCCCTTGCTTTGAATTCTGTAATGACAATAGAAGACAGTACTATGCTATGTTATCCCACTATTTAACTTTTGTGTACTGATGTTTGAAAATTTAGATATGGCACCTGCTGATGCAGCACTAATTTCTATCATTTTTCTATCCATAGCCAAGGAGTTTAGGAACTGCGCATGCATTTGTTCCTATGAGCCTATCTGTTTATGCAAATTTTCATGCCTTTGTTCTACCAATTTACTCATACATGTACTTAAACAGAAATCTTATACATGTTCTTGCTCTCCATTGCAGTATCATGAGCATCCTTGGAAACTTGCATGCTTGACGTACCCTGCTGCTTTCATTATGAAAAATTATTGCTATTAAATTTGTTGAAGTATTCACATCAGGGAGGAATCTGTTGGTCAGTTATTGGTATCAAGGCCTCTGGCACTTTCCTTGCAGAATAGCTATAGAACCAATGGGAGAAGGTAATGTTTATATTGTTTGTCGTGAATCGATTATCTGTAGCTGCCTGTCCTTTGTAGCTGGGTATCTTATTGGAAACTTTGCAACCTCATCACCTTCGTTCTTGTGAATTTGTGGTTTTCCTTAACCTTCAAAACAGGATGTTGGTATACTTGCCAAGTAAAAACATCAGAATTATATAAGCTAACTTCATTCGAATATATAAAGTCTGGTCCATACTTGTGAAAAAAAATTCTTTCAAAAAAATACTTGTGAAAATATGCCACTTTCAGGACAGGACATAGGTATGCTTGCGCTATACATTATATTAGATTGCGCTAGCTGATCATATTCTTTCCTTGCTCTGCACAGCACACTCGGATGAATTTTGCCATTGCCAGGGGTGTGTTGGCAAATATACACTACTCAGAGATGAAGAAAACCCACGGTTGGCAATCTTTGAGAGGCGCCTTCCTTGCTGTGGTTGTGGGATAGGATGGTTGTCGTAAGTATGCTTTATTACCTCCTATCAACTTTGGTTCAAAATTCTCCATTTAACATGCTTCTATTGCAGTTTTCTTTTAGGTTTCTTGTGCCCATTGATTTGGTACTTTGCAGCCACTCTTTACTGCTGCAAGTACTACAACAAGGATCCTCGAGAGCGCCCTGGTCTTGCTGCCTCGGCTGTTGCGGTTAGTCCTAATCCCTGAAAATGTTACTTTCCAGCATGAAAACAAATAGGTATCTTATGTGTTCACCTGTGGAAGTGCAGCTATTCATGCCTAAAAAACATCACATGCCCTTGTAGCTGATATGCATTGAACTGTGCAGCTTTTGTTTGGCTGTAAGCATATCATTTCGTCTATGATGCAAAACTTGAAATATAAACGATTGAAGAGGGTGGACATGGTGACACGCCATTTCTTTAGAGTTTATATCTTATGCCAGTGAACTTGATTGCTTGAGGCTGATACAGTTCGATTCCGTCTGACATCTTGATTTCCATCCTTACTTGCAGGCACTCATCTTCACAGTTCTGGCAATCATCACCCTTGCCGTGATGCTGATAATATGCGCATACAAGTAACATCCAGATCATGGAAAACAGGGCACTTGGACCCGTCATTGGTAGCTAAGGCGTTCAGAAGGAACTTGTGGTTTGAGTGATAGCATGTCTTTACAGCCATCCTTCTTGTATCACTTTAGCAAGTTCTTGATCGAACTGTAGCTACTATCACAGGTGGTTCCTCTGTTTTCGGTTGACCTATTGGCTGCCGTTGTTCATCAATGAGGATGTTCATTACTTCATCGCAAGTTTTTTGCTCTGTTTTCGAAGAGCTTGCCACTTCGTTCAGTACCACCACCTCAAGAGGGTTCGAAGTTAGTAATCAAAGGACAAATCACGAGCTTTCTATGTTTTCTCGCGTAATTGATCTCTCAAGCCAGGGCTGATGATGGTTTGGTTTACGCTGGAATGACGAGTTTGATAATGAAAACGTATCCGCATCTCAGTGACGTGGCCCCAGAGCTCATTCGCCATTTTCGAATGTTATGGTTTTAAACAATATAAACATATTCTGCGATGGTACCATGTCAAATATTTAAGAATAGCAGATTCCTATGTTACCGCAGTAATATTGGTTTTTAAATTCGTGAATTTCTAATATATTTTAAACTGCATTTAATGGATATCTACATGTTTGCTAAGAAATCATAGAATTTTGACTTAACATATTTTCTTCTACTCAAATTTACATAATATTTCTACTTTTTTTATTTAAGTAGGAGAGTTGCCAGAGACAAAAATAAATACAACTATATTATACCACACAACACGATTACATGTCTAGTTACATAGTGAAATTTATGTATCTAAAAAAATTGAAACAAATAGTATTTTGGGAGGGAGTATAAATTTTACCGGTGGCCGGTCTCATCTTGATGCGGGACCTACATGAGTTGTTGAAGATAATCACTTGCTCGAGCTTCAATGTTGTGATGTGTGATGTGTTGTACTCCCTCCTTCCTTTTTTATTTGACGTTGCATAGTTCAAAATTGAACTAATCGGCGTCATCTAAATGAGAACAGAGGGAGTAGTACTCAGGGTCAAGGTACCCCAAGGTGCCTGCCGGATGAGTGGTGACATGGGTCCTGAACTCATCTGAAAACTCCTTCATGAGCCCAAAGTCAGCAATGTTCAAATCAGCACTTGTTACACTGACATTTCTTGCACTGCTTTCTACTGATGAGCTGTAGTAGCTCATTGCACGAGACACCTCTAGCTCCAAACATTCTTTCAGCCCCGCCACAACGTCCGCCATTGCTGGTCGTGTCCGTGATGGCTCTTCTTTGCACTGCAGTGCCAACTCTGAAACCTTCCAAACAGAGTTGACGTCATACTCCTTCTCCATCCTCTGGTCAGCAATGCTCTCGATGTCGCCCTCGGAAAGCTTCTCGCGCACCCACTGAGCAATGTGGATGCTCTCGGTGTCACTGATGGGGACTGCTGGAGGCTGGCCTGTGACAAGCTCTAGTAACACGACGCCGAAGCTGTACACATCGCTCTTTTCACTTAGCTGTGATGTGTTGTAGTATTCAGGGTCAAGGTACCCCAAGGTGCCTGCCGGATGAGTGGTGATATGGGTCCTGAACTCATCTGAAAACTCCTTCATGAGCCCAAAGTCAGCTATCTTCGCTTTGAGATTAGCTGATAGCAGAATATTCTGTGTCTTCACATCCCTATGGATCAGCGGCGGTTGGCATGATTTGTGTAGATACTCCAATCCTGCACCAAATGTGGGAGCCAGTGTGATTGTTTGACCTTACTAGAATACATTTCTTGTTAGTTAATGTTTCTTAGAATTCTTATATCTTACAAACCTTGGGCAGAGTCGAGAGCAATCTTGAGACGTTGATGCCAAGTGAGTGGTGTAGCTGCAGAGGCCTCTCCTGTGATGGATGGTCACATGCCACAACAAAACGGTTACAGCAAGGTCTGTGCAAAACGGTTGCAGAAGTGAGAACCAGAAGTGTAGTTTCTGAGAAGAAGGGTGTTGCTGACTTGCCTCTTAGACGGCCCTCTAGGCTTCCTCCTTCCATGTATTCATAGACAAGGGCCAGATGTTTCTTGTCCTTGCAATATCCTATCAAGGAAACCAGGTTTCTGTGGTGAACTCTAGTCAAGTGCTGAGCCTGAAATATGCAACAAGAACACTTGTATCAGTTTTCAATGCACACGGAGCATAAATTACAACTAAACCGCTTTACCTCAGCTAAAAATTCTTTATCCCCCTGGGAGGATGTTTTTGAACACATCTTGATGGCGGCTGGACTTCCATTCTCCAAATAGCCCAGGAACACACCACCAAACCCACCTCGCCCTATTTCTTCTCTGAAGTTAGATGTCATAACCTTCAGTTCCTTGTGGGTGAACTGTCTACTCTGAAATGCATTCACCCTACCTTGTTGGCTGTTAAGCCTTGAGTTGTTTGCCATCCATGCATCTAGAACCGAACCATATATTAATGTTATAACAATCTTCAGCTAATACAAACTTATTGTTTCCTTGATGAAATTTACCTTTTCTTTTTCTCATGATTCGGAAGATAAGAAATGCTGCCACAAACAGTAGAGTTGCGACGACTGCTATTGGAACAGATATTGCAATGACAAGTGTTCTGTTGCTTTTCTTACAGGTAGAAGCACCATTATCACACAGATTCGTGTTGTTACCAGTCCTAGCATTGGAGTAACACTGCCTGAGTTAATTAAATTTAGACAAGGAAAATTTGGCAACGTACTTAATTCGTTGATTCAAGTAGCAGGAGTTGAGTTTTTTTGCCCCTTTCTAGTTAATTGTCCACTGATCCTTTATGAAAGAGTGCATGATCCTTCTCAAAAGAGCCTCTTTGGATGAAGTGAGCTCTCGAAATAAAAAAGTTTAGTACGCGATGCGAACCTTAACACAAGGGATCCATTTTGTTGCTTCTCTAGTAGAATTGCAGGTACAGGTCCAACGAATTTATTGCTTGACAAATCACTGCAGAAACTCTGTACATGTTTACCATGTTGAAGCCACTTGCAAACTGATATTAGGTGCACTGAAATACTTACAGGAATTTCAATGATGGCATCCGCGCTAGAAAATCTGGCACGCGACCAGACAGACTATTATTTGACAGATCCCTGGAATTATATACAGATCTCATGAAAATACTAGATAGCCTCATAGACATGAGAAACGATTAGTAGAAGTTAAATGTCCTGCTACTTTAATTAATTTTCCAAACACTAAATTTGTAGCTAAATATATTATAAGTATGGAGGTAGAGAACCTTAAGGAGTTAAATTATTAATGTATAAAGAGCAGCATCTTGTATCCTCATATTGGGAACTTACAGATGTTGGAGGGATTTTAGATATCCAAATGAAGGATCAACATCACCAGTCAACCCACAAGATGATAAGTGCCTGGAGAAAATCCACAGGAAGGTTAACACCCTTATATGTAAATATATTTCTTTGTAGTTATTTAGCATCGATGTTATTAGTCTATAATGCTATTGAATTATTGTAGAATTCTTGTAAGTGTACTACTTACAGAGCTGTTATCCATGCAGGGCCAGATGATGAAAAACTGCAGTTCAAGTCATCCCAAGCATATGCTTTTGGGGCACAAGGATCACCCATCCAGTTTTTCTTCACTGCATACTTTGTGCGAATCGTTATCATGGCCTTAGCTGTTCATATGGGTAAAAACGAAGGTAACTGAAATTCTAATTGGGATTAAGATCGTTGACATTTGTATAAAAAACTACACATTCAAAGACATGTCTCAAAATGCTACACACTTTAGAACACTCCTTATTTTGAAAAACTACAACTTTTGTGTCATGCGTTTTAGAAAACTACACATATAAGGAGACCGTGTTTCAGAAAACTACACATTAGGGGGCATGTATGAACACAAGGTGACACTAATAGTGTAGTTTTTTTTATACAATAGCCATAAATGCCGCTAGTATTTTAAATCTACTCTTCCCAAAATGACCAAATGCACACAGGCCAATGCAAGAAGCTCTGCGAAGTATTTACTTGCTGTCAAAATTTGTCTATCCCTATGTAAACAACACAAGGGCATTAAAAGAGGTTGGTTTTTGCAAGTAACTGACAACATTTTGATGAAGTGAAAGTGTTAAACAGATACCATCCATGTCATTCGTCATAGGCTCAGCCATTGGCTTCACTGTGTATATCTCGAAAGCATTCAGGATGGGTGGATGCGTGGCCTCCGGTGTGGCAACAAGCGAGAAGCTGTGCCGGCGTGCCCCCTGCACCATCCTTCTCACAGCCTCTGCCGAAAGGTACCTCGGTGTGAAGCCCCGGCTGCCATTCCATGTAGCGTCGTCCACAAGGATATCAAACTGCCGCAGGGCATTGCGCGGCAATCTCTGAACTTCTGCGAAGTAGAGCAGTAGAAGGAATGTCGAGTTGTTACTGTTCGAGGCCGGATCTGGGCTCCAGGTGATGTCGATTCGGGTTCCATTCATTGGAGTGGCAGCGCTCTGCAGTATCTTCGTTGGCTCGTCGAAGTTGCTGACGCCTGAGACGTCGACAGTTTCCGTGGTGGTTACGTTGGTCAGTGCAGAGACATCGCCGTATCTTTGCCAGCCGCGGTCATATTTATCAGTGGGGTAACTTTTGGTTTCAAGAAACAGAAATTATGTGTTAAGAACGAGGCCTATCTGCAACTGCAAGAGAGTTTGGGAGTCAGTGCTGGAACAATCACAATCAAGCTCACCTGAACAGTTGATCGCCAGGCCAGAAATGATATCGGTTGAAACTAAATGCGGCTGATGGCCGGGGAACCCTGAGCAGAACTAGTGACTGGTTGACAGTGGCCTCCGGGTACATGGTGGCGCCGAGCGGCTTCAGGTCAAGCCCAGAGATGAATGGTGTACCCAACCCTGTATTCACCAAGCACACCTGCACATGCGCATGTCCTGTCAATCAGTCAGTTTGCACTCTCGATCGGTAGCTATTTCTTGCAGAGAAATCAGACAGGGACATGAAGAGATCGATCGACTAGCCTGCAAGGAGTCTCCCGGCGACACGGTCACCACCTCGGTGCTGTAGGTGTTGGTGGCGAGGAGTTGCAGGGTGGTCCACCAGCGGTTGGCGCCGAGGTGGATGTCGAAGACGGGAGGCTCGTCGAGCCCGTCGTAGTTGCCGTAGAAGAAGCTGGCCTTGACGAGGTACTTCCCGCCCGGCGTAACCGGCCGGAGCGTGTAGCAGCTCCGCGCGCCGGCGCCGCCGGGGAAGTAGCGAAGGGTTCGGTGCCTGTCGTGCAGGTTGGCCCCGACGTACGTCGGTTTGACGCCGGCGGTGAGCCCCGGGTCGTCGGTGATGAAGCCGGCGTCGGAGACGTAGACGATGCTCGGGATAGACCGGTCGGGGTAGGTCTGGTCCGCGGGGATGCCGCAGTCGATGCTGATGAAATCTGGCCAGGGATCAGAAACGCGAGCGATCCACATCATCAGAGCTCAGCTCGGTCTTAAGAAGGGAAATCTGGCCAGTTTGGATGAAATCTGGCAGCTTGATGTGTGTCGTGGAGGGGAAGAGTAAGAGTTACCATATGCTGATTCATGAACTCAATTACCTGCAGAACCGGGCTGGCCATGGATGACAGTGATAAGCGCCGATGCTGCTGCCAAGCATACAAGGCCCAAGAACAACTGCAAAGCAGGAGAGGGAGCCATGAAGGGGATCTCTCTCCCTCTCTCCCAAGTCCCAACGAAACGAAGCGAAGAAGTCCCTAACCAACTGCCTATACCAGCGAAACAAAGAAGTTCAAGAAGCCGGTCATCGATGCGAGACAGTTGGTATAGATTTAAGTACACAGCAAGGAAGAAGGGGCGACGGCAATGCATGGCCAATTAAGAATCTGCTGGCTTCCCCATTTTCTTCACGTACGGTTTTTATATCTTGCCGGCGTATCTCCAGCAGTCCAGTTAGCGCGTTAGATGGTCATAACGGCGAGCACTTGTAAACCAAACCAGCAGGTTTTATTAGGAGGTGCAGAAAAATTTCAGCTATTCGCTGCTGAATTCTTCGGTCAACTTAATGTACATACCCTTCCGTTTCCGTTTCAAATGTAGGTGCGGTTTTGACTTTTCTAAATCCATATACATATAATTCTGCATCTAGAGAAACACTATATTTAAGTTATGACCATCAGGGAAATTGATTCAAATCTCTGATCCTTAATGAAAGCCATCAGGGATTTGAATCAAAGGTCTAATAGGTTGTCTCATTCACTGACATGTGATTTGGGGCGATTCCATTGACCACTTATAAAATGAGTTATCTTTTAATTTGTTTCATATAGTAATTCAAAACTTCCTAATTTGTGCATAAAACAAAGAAAAATTTCGAGTTGCGTGACAATGGCAAGTTTGCCCAATGATGTAGAAGTAGTTTGTAGCCTAGTCCTAAGTTTTACGTAGTGATACTATTGGTTGGTTTGCGCAAAACAACAACCTATTGTAGCGAACATGGCCTCATATGCCATTTGTTCAAGTTTGTTTTTGGTGATTAATGACAACATGATCAATGGGACTAACCATATTGTTTAGCATGTCTTTGTAGACGCTTTTAGGTTCCAAGGATGTAAAAATACCATATGCCAAAATGAGAAGATAGTGTATATTTCAAGGGTCAAAACCGTGAAAGAAGAAGAAAAGAATTGTCACCGTCAGATAAACCGACGGTAGCCTTGTAGCAAGCGTCGATGCAAGCAACGGATGAAATGGTATACTGCCTGAAGACAGGAGTTATCTTGAAGAGCACCGGATGAACCGACAGAGGGTTTTTTAGTTGCACCGGACGATTGATCAGAGAAGAAGCAGATGGGTCAGTAGCGCCAGATGAACCAACGGTCCATTGGAAGGCACCATCAGTCTATCCGATGATCAGAGAAATCAAGGCAGAGACGCTCGGAGAAAAGTTGCTTCAGCACCGGATGAACCGACGGTGGTTGCATCGGTTCATCCGATGGCCTTGAAGAAGCTAACAGAGAGGTTATGGTCGCGAAGTCTTCAACACCGGATGAAACGACGGTGCATCGGTCGAAGCGTCGGATGAATGACGTCAGCAGAATTCAACGGTCCAGTGCGGTGGAAGGCAACGGCTAGTAGCACCGGATGAACTGGTACACTGCCTGAAGACAGGAGTTATCTTGAAGAGCACCGGATGAACCGACGGCGGCCTTGTAGCAAGCGTCGGTGCAAGCAACGGATGAAATGGTACACTGCCTGAAGACAGGAGTTATCTTGAAGAGCACCGGATGAACCGACGGCGGGTTTTTTAGTTGCATCGGACGATTGATCAGAGAAGAAGCAGATGGGTCAGTAGCGCCGGATGAACCGACGGTCCATTGGAAGGCACCGTCGGTCTATCTGATGATCAGAGAAATCAAGACAGAGACGCTCGGAGAAAAGTTGCTTCAGCACCGGATGAACCGACGGTGGTTGCATCGGTTCATCCGACGGCCTTGAAGAAGCTAACAGAGAGGTTATGGTCGCGAAGTCTTCAACACCGGACGAAATGACGGTGCGTCGGTCAAAGCGTCAGATGAATGACGTCAGCAGAATTCAACGGTCCAGTGCGGTGGAAGGCAACAGCTAGTAGCACCGGATGAACCGACGACCAGGAAAAGCATAGCGTCAGATCATCCGATGGTACTATTTTCTGCAGCTTTGGCCCAACGGCTAGTTTGATGCCTTGGCCTATTTATACCCTTTCCACCCCGTCATTTGGAGTTCCTGGAGTGTGTGGAAGTGCAGAGGAGTTCAAGACTCATAGAAGATCATATCCAAGCCAGCCAAGTGCTAAATTGCTCATCTATATACTTGCACATGCTTTGTGTGTGTGCTTAGTGTTAGGTTTAGCTTAGAGCTAAGTGAGTGCAAGGTGTGCCTACCTTGTGAGGTGATTCTCGAGTGGATCAAGTTGTACGAGGTGTGCCGGAAGCCTTGGAGCCTAGGTGGCTCTCCGGCAAACGTTTTCGACCCTCCAACTTGGTGTGGAGCGGCGAGGACACTTTGTGCGGGGGACGTGGAGACCCCCTTCCCTTGGTGGAGAAGCTCCTTAGTGGAGGCGGCATCAAGGTGACCAAGGGAGCTTGGCGAGTGCCTTCGTGGCGAGCCTTTGTGGCAAGTCAAGTGGTGTTCTTGGGAGAGACTTGGTGACCGGGAAGCAATACTCTTGTGTAGAGTGCTTCAACAACGTGGACTAGGGGTGGCTTAGTGCCTACCGATACCACGAGATAAATCGCGTGTCAAGAGTTTGCTTCCTCTCATCCCCCTTTACATTTCCGCATTACATTCTTGCAATCCTTGTTTGCCTTTACTTTCCTAGAGTAGTATCTTGATAGGATTGGTTATAGGTTGCAAAACTTGTTTTGGGATGGGAGTTTCACACTAGAACAACCTTAGATGCACATCTAGATAGTATGTTCTAGTTTATGTTTTATGCATTTAGTGATAAGCCATAGGGTAAGTTTTTAAGTTACCTAATTCACCCCCTCCCCCTCTTAGGCTACGAGCATCCGATTATTTACAAGTGGTATTAGAGCCGGGACTCACTTCCTTCACAAGAATACGCCAATTCGATTGGCAATTTGTGAAAACCGACTCATTGGATCGGTTAGGCTTCACCGCCTAGTGAGTTGCTCTTTAGAGGATGAAAGGGGTGGATACCTTAGGTTTGGCTCCACATTTCGATGGCACGGGCTACTCTCGTTGGAAGGTCCTCATGGAAGCCTATTTACAAGCTAAGAATCTTGATGTTTGGAGGGTCACCAACGAGGGTGTTAGAAATGGTACTAGGAAGGAGAAGCAATTTGATGTTATTGCAAAGAGTATCATTTTATCCTCTCTAGATGTAGGTATTTTCAATAGAGTTTTTACTAGTGAAAATGTTCATGTGCTATGGAATACCATCAAGGAACAAAATGAGGGTTCAAAAGAAGTTGCTAATGAACGCTATGGTTGTCTCCTTGAGGAATTCAATAGCTTTAAGCAACTTGAGAATGAAAATGCCGAATCTATGTACTCACGCCTAAATGTTCTTGTCAATGAGATTAATGCTTTAGGTGTGAAGGACATCACGGACATGAACATGAACCGCAAGATCCTTCAAAGTCTCCGGAAGCCCGATTATGACTTGGTGAAAGCTATCATCTATGAGAAGAAGCTTGAAGAGTTGAAGCCTTCTCAAATCTTGAGCAAGATCATGGCACATGAATTTCAAATCATGCCCAAGTCCAAGAGAGCTTCCAAGGATGAACTCAAGGAAGAACCAAAAGTTGAGCTCAAGGCAACACCCCAAGAACCATCTTCTCCAACCGCAAACCATGTTCTCTCAAGCCGACAAGAAAGCTCAAGCGAAGATGATGATGGTGATGACGATGAAGGCTCCTCAAGTGATGAAGAGGTCGAGTCGATGGTTGCCATGCACATGAAGAAAATCTTCAAGTATGTGAAGAAAGTCAACATGTATGGCTACAACATTCACTTGAGAGAAGGGCGTCATCATCAACACATCAAGTTCACCAAGATCAAGCGCAAGCCCAAGAAGAAGGTGGTCAAGGAGAGGAAGCCAAAGCAAGAAGCACTCACCGCCATCCGTGAGTGGATAAGTGGTGGAGAATCAAGTTCTTGTAGCTCAAGTGATGATTCAAGCAAGAACTTCACCACCCGCTTCATGCAAGGTCCCCTATCATCATCACACTTGTTCCTTATGGCCGAAGGTATGGAAAGCAATGTAAGTGATGATGAATCTGATGACACCTCAATTGATGATCTTGTTGAGCTAGTAAATGAGCAAAAAGGGATGCTAGAAAAACAAGCTAATGAAATTAAAGAATTCAATGCTCTCAATGATCTTAGTGTCACCCTTGCTACAAATTATGAACATTTGTTGTGCAAATTCCACTTGCTTAGCAAGGAGTGTGATGAGCTAAAATCTAAGCTTGAGAACATTAAGATTAAAACTAGTGATCCCTTTGAGCTTAATGAATCATCTATCCCTTGTGCAATTCCTATCTCCAAGGTAGATGCTTCAACTTCTTGCATTGATTTAATTGATGAATCTTACTCACCATCTTGCAATGAGAATGTTGTGATTATGAGGATGAAGAATGATGAGCTCAAGCAAGAAGTAAAATGGCTCCGAGAGAGGCTGATTAGCTTGATGGGCAAGGGCAAGAACAATGGGGAACAAGTAGAAGCCTCCCAAGACATGAAGAGCAATGTCCAACCTTCTCAAGATAACCGTGATCACATGGTGAAGAAGCTTGAGAAGGGATCAACCGTGACTTGCTACAAGTGTCATGAAGAAGGGCACAAGTTCTACAAATGCTCTCAATTTATCAAGAAGATGGACAAGGGTGAGAAGAAGAAGATGAACACCACCATCAAGAGCTCTCTCATCTACACCAAGCCCAACCGCAAGAACAAGACCTAGAGCAACTCTTATGTCATTAAGAAGAAGGATAATGGCAAGGTGGTTGCACACAAGGTTGGGAAGATGAAGGAGTGGGGTTGGAACCAACCCATTTGGGTGCCCAAGGAAGTCATCACCAACATGAAGGGGCCTCAAGTGGTTTGGGTTCCTAAGGCCACGTGAAGACCTTAAGTTCGGGGACTTGGGAGGCTTGGCACAAAGAAGATGAGAAGATTCAAGTCTAGAAGCCAAGCTTGCAAGATTGGACATGTGTTGCCCAAGTTCCCCGGTTAAGGTAATGGAAATTATAACTCATCTTATGTATCATTGTAGCTCCATTGCCTTGTTTAGGTTGCATTTGTTGCTATGCCTAGTTGTTTACATATGGTAGGTTGCTTGTGTCATGTACTAACCCATGAACAACCTACATGGTTTGATTAGTGTGTAGGAAAGCTACACTTGTTTCTTTCATGATGCATGTTTTCATATATATCTCTTTGCATCATGAGCAAGCTATAGGGTTAGCTTCCCTTTTGTTGTCATAAACAATGTGCATACATTTGGTTGGTGATTCAAACACTAAATGCACACATTTAGGGAGAGCTCATCCTATGGTTTGTTTGTGGGACTAATGTTGTTTCAAGCTTATCTTGTGTAGTCCCTAGGTGATGCGTTCCGGTGCGGTGTTTCATTCTAAGAGAATGCCATTTCACTCTAAATGTGATCTAATATCTTGAAGAGAGTGAATATAGCAATATGAGCTTCATGCTATTGAGTCATGTCCTTACGAGCTTATGTCTCTATATAAGTTCAAAGGCAATGTACTCATACATTCCTAATCCTTGTGGTACTCCAAGTGTCTTCTTTGCAAGCCTCTTTCAAAGTGGTGTCATCTCCAAGTGATATCATTTTCAAGTGGCTTATCTCAATGTGGTGCCAACAGGGTAGAAGAGGAACTACCCCCGGAGGTATGCAATGCTCAAAATCTACAAGTGGTAATGTTACAAGAACTCTCTTGTCTTATCTCTTGTCTTTTAAAGCTACCTCCTTGCATGATATGCTCTAAGCTTCCTTATCTTACAAATGTTTGTAGTTGTACACTTGATTTTCACACTATCATTTTGTGCACACGCTTAGGGGGAGCTTAGTTTGTATCATGCTAGCCTCATGAGCTTATGATCCACCTTAGTTATTCGCACATGTGGTATCTTCATTGATATCATACATATGGATCATGGTTCATGCGGTTTTCTCCCTTGTATTTAACATTTTTCTTTGAGCTATGATTGCTAGGACTTGCTAATTTCCTTTGGAGATCTTTTTGTTTTGGACACTTTTTGGAGATTTTATTCCAAAGGGGGAGAATTTGGAGCCAAAGCAAGCCAATGTTTCCAAAGGGGAAGTAGCAAGCTATATGTGAAGAGAAGATCATGAAAAAGGGAGAACACATCTAGGGGGAGTTGGATGATGGTAAGCATCCAAGCAAGTGTAAGTAGTTCAATTTTGTCAATTTTTGCAAATTTATACTTGCTTTGATTGTGTTGTCATAAATCACCAAAAAGGGAGAGATTGTAGCGAACATGGCCTCATATGCCATTTGTTCAAGTTTGTTTTTTGTGATTAATGACAACATGATCAATGGGACTAACCATATTGTTCAGCATGTCTTTGTAGACACTTCTAGGTCCTAAGGATGCAAAAATACCATATGCCAAAATGAAAAGATAGTGTATATTTCAAGGGTCAAAACCGTGGAAGAAGAAGAAAAGAAATGTCACCGTCGGATAAACCGACGGTAGCCTTGTAGCAAGTGTCGGTGAAGCAACGGATGAAATGGTACACTGCCTGAAGACAGGAGTTATCTTGAAGAGCACCGGATGAACCGACGGCGGGTTTTTTAGTTGCACCAGACGATTGATCAGAGAAGAAGCAGATGGGTCAGTAGCGCCGGATGAACCGACGGTCCATTGGAAGGCACCATCGGTCTATTCGATGATCAGAGAAATCAAGACAGAGACGCTCGGAGAAAAGTTGCTTCAGCACCGGATGAACCGACAGTGGTTGCATCGGTTCATCTGACGGCCTTGAAGAAGCTAACAGAGAGGTTATGGTCATGAAGTCTTCAGCACCGGATGAAACGACGGTGCGTCGGTCAAAGCGTCGGATGAATGATGTCAGCAGAATTCAACGGTCCAGTGCGGTGGAAGACAACGGCTAGTAGCACCGGATGAACCGACACCCAGGAAAAGCATAGCGTCGGATCATCCGATGGTACTATTTTCTACAGCTTTGGCCCAACGGCTAGTTTGATGCCTTGGCCTATTTATACCCCTTCCACCCCGTCATTTGGAGTTGCTGGAGTGTGTGGAAGTGCAGAGGACTTCAAGACTCATAGAAGATTATATCCAAGCCATCCAAGTGCTAAATTTCTCATCTATAGACTTGCACATGCTTTGTGTGTGTGCTTAGTGTTAGGTTTAGCTTAGAGCTAAGTGAGTGCAAGGTGTGCCTACCTTGTGAGGTGATTTTCGAGTGGATCAAGTTGTACGAGGTGTGCCGGAAGCCTTGGAGCCTAGGTGGCTCTCCGGTAAACGTCTTCGACCCTCCGGCTTGGTGTGGAGCGGCGAGGACACTTTGTGCGGGGGACGTGGAGACCCCCTTCCCTTGGTGGAGAAGCTCCTTAGTGGAGACGGCATCAAGGTGACCAAGGGAGCTTGGCGAGTGCCTTCGTGGCAAGTCAAGTGGTGCTCTTGGGAGAGACTTGGTGACCGGGAAGCAATACTCTTGTGTAGAGTGCTTCAACAACGTGGACTATGGGTGGTTTAGTGCCTACCGATACCACGAGATAAATCGCGTGTCAAGAGTTTGCTTCCTCTCATCCCCCTTTACATTTCCGCATTACATTCTTGCAATCCTTGTTTGCCTTTACTTTCCTAGAGTAGTATCTTGCTAGGATTGGCTATAGGTTGCAAAACTTGTTTTGGGATGGGAGTTTCACACTAGAACAACCTTAGATGCACATCTAGATAGTATGTTCTAGTTTATGTTTTATGCATTTAGTGATAAGCCATAGAGTAAGTTTTTAAGTTGCCTAATTCACCCCTTCCCCCTCTTAGGCTATGAGCATCCGATTTCTTACACCTATTTACTAGCTCTCTCTTCACGTCAGCTAATATCATGTGTGATAGTGTATGAGATGACATATATGACAGTCGATGCATAGAAATTTACTTTTACTATATAGTTCTTGGCTAAATGAGGTACTCTAAATTGAACTAATCAGTGTCATATATAAAAGCAAGGATGGAGTACTAAGCAAAAGTGTAGGTGATGAAGTGACAATGCCGAAGAACTTTTGCTAGGGTGAAGAAGCTATCGCTTCGTGGATATGAACTTCGAGGTACTAATCAAGCAATGAGAAGTAAAGCAATAGTGAAGGTGTCAAATCATTATTTTGGAGCAAATGATGAAATTAAAGTGGCCCATTGATGAAACATGTAGTCTTGAGATCACACCGCGTGAAAGATCCAAAGTTACTAGCTCAAGGTGGAGTTGTTGAAGCCATACAATGTTGAAAGCCCTCAAAATTATGATCACGATAAAGTAACAACATGTTTGAAGTAAATAAGTAATACAACCTCAAGTGGTAAATTTGTTGTTCTATTTAATTTTGAATATAGGTATGTCATTCTGGCAGGGATCCTTATGAAAGTGTAGCTTAGATAAATTTACTCATTGTTGGCACCTTTTTCGGGGCCAACAAGCATGCAGGGGCAGCTGTCGCAACGCCTCTGCGTCGTCACCGGTCAGACCTGTGAAGGTCACCGGTCAGACCTGTGTGCACCGGTTAGACATATGAGTGCACCGGTCAGACCTGTGCCACCGGGGTAAACTGGTGAGAGACCTCCGAACGTCGCCCGGGCAGGACCCCGTCGGGGCGGCACACGCAGGGTTGCTCTAGGGTCGGCAAGGCCACCTAGAACGCCTTCAGATGTCGCGGAGACTGTTGGTGGTCGATTTCTGTCAACCAAGAACACTTGTTATGTTATAGTTTGGATTTCATTTTGGAACTAACCCGCCACTAGGCATACTAATGATATAACAAGTTCATTGTTGGATGTGTGTTTTGGAGTTTAATGTTTACGCAGGAATTCATGCACTAAATGAGAAGAAATACATTCGGTTCGGAGGACGATTTACATGATGATCAAGAGGCTCTGACCGTGCGTGAACTTGACTCCAAAGGTGGCAAGGACCAATGAGCTTCGAAGAAGAATCTCCGAGGACCAAGATGAAAAGACCGGAAGATCATGCATAAACACCCCTTAACTTGGTCGTGGAGATAACGACGTCCAAAGCCCATACCCAAAGGAGGAAAAACCCCAAAGTGCAAGAAACAACACGTGGCAAAAGACGGAGGCGAACTGGGCTGAAAGTGGGCCAGACCGGCCGGCCCAGGCCGGCCGGCCCACCCCCTCTCTGCCTCGGTTCGCCGCCGCCTTTCTTCGGTGATATATTCGCGGAACCCTAATTGTTTGGAGAGAGGAGCCATTCGCGAAAGACGACCAGAGAAGCCTCGGGAGATCAAACACAAGGAAGAGGGTTGATCGAGAGGGTGAAGATCGAGGAGGATCATCACCTAGGTCAACGGAGGCTACCACGAGGAAGGAGGACGCCGGGGCCTTGCCACAGCGTCGCCAGAGTTGAAGGACACCGAGAGACGGACTCCATCGGGGGCATCCACCATGTTCAATGGTGCCATGCCTAGCGTCTTGATGGGGGTAAAGTAATCGTTTGTCCATGGAGTTGTAATGGATCTTGACATGTAGTCACCCACTCTTTGTTTGGATCTTTGTCTATCATACCTTCATGTTGATGATGCTTACTGTTTAAGGTTAGCTACCATTGCCATCGGGGTTGCTCCCATAGATCACGTCAACATACCATATTCATTAGGGTTAGAGATGATTACCTTCGCGTAGTGACAAGTACGAGGGAAGGGAAACGCTTAACTCTTTGTTCACACCCTTAGATAGATTGGATCGGGGTTTTACCATGTTTTGGGTGATTGCATCTGAAGTACCTAGACTCCATGGGCATACGTCTTTCATACTCGTGAACACCTCTCTCTTTCTCTTTAACATAATCTAGGGTTAGTTTGTCTTTACTTTGTAGATTAATCTTTACATCATAAAGTCCCTAATCAACTAAGTTAGTGTTAGGTTAAATGCAAGTAATTCCCTTGCTCTGTGGATTGACAAGAACCTAGGGGGTCCCCTCCCTTGGTGAAAAAGGCACCAAGTCACTCCGTGGACTTGCAGTGAAGTTGAACGCGGTTTTGAACCGTCAACAAGCCCCTTTTTCTGGCGTCGTTGCCGGGGAGCAAGCCAGTTTACTTCATTTAATCTCTCATTGATTTTGTTGATTACTAACATCTAACTTTTGTGTTCTAGAAAACCACACTCTTTTGTTTTTGTTTTTAATTGTCTAGATGGCGCTTGTTGGAAATCCTTTGGAGGAACCGGAAAAATCACTAAGAGACTATGCCAGCCCTCAATGTGAGGGCATCAAGGTACAAGAGTCGGATTCGATTCTTGAAGCGACAAGGTACGAAATTAGAGTTCTGATCATCAAGATGGCAGCAACTAATCCGTTCCGAGGGATGGAGACGGACAATCCATATAGACATTGTCGACCGGGCATCCCTGGGCCCACCACACATGTGGGCCATACCCAGGAGATAAGAACCTGTACTCCTGGACTACTCAATTAGTGGGCCACGGTGCTGGTACCGTGGACCACAAAGCAAGACAAGGCGGACAAGGACTTGTACTGAGACTAGGATAGCTTTCCATACCTTGTATAGGCTATTCCGAGTCCTACTCGAATAGTACTCTTGTACCAATCCGACTTGTAACCCTGCCTCCCGTGGCATATAAGGCGAGGCAGGGACCCCTCTCAAAACATACGCAATCAATACAGAGCCACGCAGCATACATGACATAGGGTATTATGCACATTGCGGCCCGAACCTGTCTAATTGTGTGTCCCGTGTCTCACCATCGTGTTCCTAATCTCGGCGAGTCCCACCGCACAGTCTACTACTTCGGGTACCCTGTTGTAGGCTCAGTGTCTACAACACTGACAGCTGGCACGCCAGGTAGGGGATCTCATCATTGATCCGCTGGCGAACTCGATGGCTCTTGTCATCATCAAGCCAACCGTCGCTTTCCAGAAAGGCGACATCTTCGTTTTTGGCTCTTGGGTTTGCATTGCTGACGGCACCGAATCGTTCTTGCGTTTTTTGGCATCAACTCCGGAGTCAAAGCTCAAGTCCTCGACACTTACGCAAGCTTCGATGGAGGAACTCGTCGAAAATTTCGGCGAAATTTTGCTCTCTGACCCACTCAGAGAACTCAAGTCGGAGTCCGAGTACAACTCGACTTCGTCTCCTATTCAGCCTGAGTTGCTCTCTCCAGCTTCACAGCTTGCGCTCAGCCTGGATAACTTTCCAACACTACCTCTCTTCGGCCATCGCCATGTCAGTGCCGCTTACCAAGCCGCGCTAAAGCGCCTCATGTGCCCTGGCTCGAAAATCGTGCTCGAGTACTCTTCGGATTCGGAAGTCAACCTCGACTACTTTGATTCGGATTAATCTGAGTTCGAGATCGACTACGGTTCGGATTCTACTGAAGCACAACAACTGACTGGCTCTGCTCAAGGACTGGTGATCACATAAGCACCTGAGGGTAGATTCATCTACTGGCCTGAGCATGTGCCTGCTGATCTCGCCTTGGATGATCAAGAGCGCTTTATCGCTTGTCTCGACAACTTACCCTTCCAGGAAGGTGCCAAGCTTGTTGATTATGACACTGATACTGAGCTCATTGAGAGTACGGGTACTCACTCATCTTACCGAGAAGTTTTCGTCGTCGATGCATCTACTCCGCAAGGGCATCGTGCCAATTATCGCTTTCCGGATGATGTATCTGATGATGAACTCTCTGTCAATGCTCCCGCTGATGAAACCGCGAAGGCCAAGACTGCACGTCATCAACGCAATACTGATCGTGCAACCCTTCGTTGGGAACTCGCGGAAGCTCTACCTACCCGTAATCTTCAAGAGGCTCTGGATGCGGTAGCTACTCGTCAATATCGCACTCCAGAGGAAGCTATTAATGCGATCAACTTGCTTGGTCGCTCTATGCCTCGTGACAGGGCGGCTGCTGAAGTCGCAAAGCTGGCTGAACTAGCCTACACTATGCTACGTCAAAATACCAGTACTCCTAGTCACCATGGCAGTAGTGGAGGTGCTCATCGCACCACGCCCACTCCTCAACGTACACGTCCGGAAGCTAGCAACAGAGGCAAGGGTGATTATGGTAGTGTCAATAGCAAGTCGAGAGACTCTCGTACAATAATCAACGCCAGACGTGCTGAACGCGAGAAGCAAAAGGATGTTTATTCTTATTCTTTTCCTGCTTTCTCCGCTCGACTTCAAGCTCTGCTTCTTCCGGAGAAATTCAAGCCTTACGGTATTTCCAAATATGATGGCAAGCAAGATCCAAGGCAGTGGTTGCGCTGTTATGCTCTGTCCATCACTAATGTCGGGGGCAATGATGATACTAAATGTATCTATTTCCCTTTTGTTCTGGAGCAAGAGCCCCTTACATGGTTCGAGTCTCTCAAACGCGGCTCCATCGACAATTGGGGACAACTCAAGCAACACTTCACCAACAACTTCGCGGGTTCTCTGGGCCGTCATGGTACTCGAATGGACCTTGCCCTAATCAAGCAAAAACAAGGCGAGACTCTTCGCGAGTACATGCACTGTTTCTTTGAAAAAAGGGCTACTGTTGTTGATGTTACCGAGAAAGAAGTCATCGATACCTTCCAGGATGGTTTTCATGACGACAGGCTTTTCCAAGACTTCGGTCGCGCTCGCCCAGCTAACATCACCAAGCTCAAGGAGATGATCACATATTGGGCGGATGAGGAAGATAAAGCTCGGAATCAGTTCAAGCATCTTCGTAACAACCAGAACAATAACAACAATAATAATAATGCTGGTGGAAGCAACAGTGGCAAGCAACAACAGGGCAATCGCACGGGTAATAACTACTCGAGCAATCCTAATCGCAAGCGCAAGCCCGACAACACTGTTGCAGCCATGGAAACTACTGCCAAGCCTGAAGATGATTCTCACTGGGCAACATTGACCAAGCAGAAATGCCCATGGCACCTAGAGGGTGATCATACTACAGAGCAGTGTTACCAACTTCGCCGTGCGTTGAAGAATACACTAGAGCCAACGCACCCAAACCCAAGGTTTCGTAAACACAAGGGGAAGAAGGCTAACACAGACAAAGACACTAGGTTTCAACACCCCTCCAACACTGTTAATGTCATATTTTGTGGGATTCCAACCAAGCGCATACAGAAACTTGCACTTAGGGAGATTATGTCCATTCAACCAGCAGCTCCAACTTTTCTAAAGTGGTCTGAAATCCCCATTACTTTCTCCAAGGCGGATCAATGGACTAGTTTCTCTGAGCCGGGACGATATCCTCTCATTCTGGATCCAGTGGTGGCAGGCTCCAGACTTACCAAGGTTCTTATTGATGGTGGCAGTGGTCTCAATGTCCTATTTGCCACGACCTTGAAGAAGATGGGCCTGGATATCACCAATATGCTTACCAAGACCAACTCACCGTTCTATGGTATCATCCCGGGCAACGCAACTGTTTCTTTGGGTTCAGTTGTACTACCCGTTACCTTCGGGACTAAGGATCACTACCGCACTGAGTACATTAAGTTCGAGGTTGCTGACTTCGAGACTTCTTACCATGCCATCCTTGGCAGACCTGGTCTCGCCAAATTCATGGCTATTCCACATTATGTGTACCTTGTACTCAAGATGCCGAGCCCCAAACGAGTTCTTTCATTGCAAGGGGATTTGAAGCGTTCTTACGACTGCGACACTAAAGCCGTAGAACTTGCTTCAACAACTCAAGTACCCAATGCTATGATGGAAGTCTTCGTTGCAGCCAAAAAGCTTGCTCCGAGCGAGCTGGAGGTTCCTGAGAAGATGAATAACAACAACAAGCCTGTACCGACAGGTGATGTCCTGCTCAAAGCCATTGACCTTGGTACTGGTGACAGCAGCAAGGAGACCATGATCAGTGCACAGCTTGATCCTAAATAGGAAGAGACGCTCGTCAACTTCCTTCGGGCTAACCGTGATATCTTTGCATGGAAGCCATCTGACATGCCAGGTGTGCCCAGGAGGTTGATCGAGCACTCACTCAACGTCGATCCTAACGCTACCCCCAAAAAGACAACACCTTCGTCACTTTGCTGATGACCGCAGGGCTGCTATCAAGAAAGAGCTTGCCAAACTACTCGCGGCTGGCTTCATCCGGGAAGTCTTTCACCCGCAATGGCTTGCTAACCCTGTGCTTGTCAGAATGAAGAACTCTAATGATTGGAGGATGTGTGTCGACTACACTGATCTCAACAAGCATTGCCCCAAGGATCCTTTTGGGTTGCCGCGGATTGATCAAGTCATTGATTCCACGGCGGGTTGTGCTTTACTCTGTTTCCTCGATTGCTACTCTGGCTATCATCAAATTGCAATCAAGGAATCTGATCAAGAGAAGACCGCATTCATCACCCCGTTTGGTGCTTATTGTTACACAACAATGTCCTTCGGGTTGAAAAATACTAGTGCTACTTATCAAAGAGCTATCCAAGCGTGCTTCAAGAGGCAGCTTCACAGGAACGTGGAAGCATACATGGATGACATCATTGTAAAGACTAGGGATCCAGACATGCTTATCACGGATCTTGAGGAAACTTTTGCTTCGCTACGGGAGTACCAATGGAAGCTCAACCCCAACAAATGCGTCTTTGGCGTATCGTCAGGAAAACTACTCGGGTTCATCATTAGCCATCGTGGCATCGAAGCAAACCCCGAGAAGATTACTGCCATCTCCAATATGCAAGCTCCGACTACTATCAAAGATGTCCAGAAGCTTACTGGATGTATGGCATCACTCAATCGCTTCATCTCACGACTTGGAGAATGGGGTCTACCTTTCTTCAAGCTACTCAAGTGACAGGAGAAGTTTACATGGACAACTGAAGCTGATCAAGCTCTTTCTCAGCTCAAGAAGTTCTTATCCAAGCCTCCAGTCCTTACAGCTCCTCTGCCCAATGAAGAGCTCTTGCTCTACATTCCTGCGACTACTAATGTTGTCAGTACTGCTATTGTCGTTGAATGGCAGGAGGAAGGTCACGGCTACCCTGTCCAGAGGCCGGTTTATTTCGTTAGTGAAGTACTTTCAGAGTCCAAGGCTCGTTACCCTCCGGTACAGAAGCTACTCTATGCGGTCCTGATCACTTCACGGAAGCTCCGCCACTATTTCGACGAGTACAACATTTCTGTGGTTACTAGCTACCCGCTTGGCAAGATATTGCACAACCGGGATTCCACAGGAAGGATTTCTAAATGGGATGTAGAGCTTGGGGCTCTATCGCTCGAGTTCAAGTCTCGCACTGCTATCAAGTCTCATGCTTTGGTTGATTTCATGGCCGAGTGGCGGGAAAATCAAGTCCCAACTCCAATTGAGCGTCCAGAACATTGGGTCATGTACTTTGATGGTTCCCTCAAGTTGGAAGGCGCTGGTGTCAGGGTACTTTTGATTTCTCCCAAGGGCGAGCAACTCAAATATGTTTTGCAGATCTTTTGGAAGGTCTCAAACAATGAAGCCGAATATGAAGCTCTACTGCATGGTCTTCGCCTTGCAGCCTCTCTTAGCATTACACGATTACTTGTCTATGGTGATTCTTTGGTAGTCATCAATCAAGTCAACGATTCTTGGGATCGTAATGCTGAGAACATGGATGCATACTGTCAGGAGGTACGCAAACTTGAGAACAAATTTCATGGTCTCAAGTTCCATCATGTTATTCGCGACAACAATGTTGCTGCGGATGTCTTGTCGAAGCTGGGATCTACACGAGCTCAAGTGCCAGCTGGAATCTTTGTTCACGAACTCCACAAGCCATCAATTCCAAAGCAATCATCTGCACCTGCGACTACTTCAGTTCAACCTGATCGAGAAGTGCTTATGATTGATGTGGACTGGAGAACTCTTTTCATCGACTACATTAAACATCAGTTGATTCCTAAAGACAAGTCAGAAGCCGAGCGCATCTCACGTCATGTCAAGGCTTATGCTCTAGTCAGAGATCAACTCTACAAGCGAGGCGCAAGTTCTGATGTACTCAGGAAGTGCGTTTCTCATGAAGAAGGCAAGGAAATCTTGGAGGAGACACACAAAGGAATCTGTGGTAATCACGCTTCTTCCCGCACTTTGGTGGGAAAAGTATTCATACGTGCTTTCTACTGGCCTACAGCTCTTGCTGATGCAGAGGAACTAGTCAGGAAATGCCATGGATGCCAATTCTTCGTCAAGCAACAACACGTTCCAGCCTATAAGCTCATCACGATACCACCAACTTGACCTTTCGCTTGCTGGGGGCTGGATATGATTGGTCCTCTCCCAAATACGCCAGGGGGATTCAACAAAGTTCTGGTGGCTATCGACAAGTTTACCAAGTGGATTGAGGTCAAGCCTGTTACCAGCCCCAAGGCTGATAAAGTCCTCGACTTCTTGGACGAAATCGTACATCGCTATGGTTTCTCTAATCGCATTATCACAGACCTGGGTTCGAATTTCAACAATCTCCAGTTTTGGGAGTACTGTGAGAACAGTGGAATTGACGTCCGGTACGTCTCCGTCGCTCATCCACGTGCCAATGGCCAAGTGGAACGCGCCAATGGGATGGTACTCGACGCTCTCAAAAAGCGATTGTATGATGCTGCAAACACCAAAGGCGGCAAGTGGATCAAGAAACTACCTAATGCACTCTGGGGGCTACGTACTCAGCCTACTACTCCCATAGGGCAGTCACCCTATTTCCTGGTCTATGGCTCTGAAGCCGTCTTGCCTGCTGATGTCATGTGGTTTTCTCCGGCAGTTGATCAGTACGAAGAAGGTGTAGCTGAAGAAACAAGACAGACAGATGTCGACAGTCTCGAGGAAGCTTGCTGCAATGCACTCATTCAATCAACTCGATATCTTGAGAAAATCCGCCGCTACCATGACCGCAACGTTAAGGAACGCTCCTTCAACGTTGGTGATTTAGTCCTTCGTCGTATTCAGAACACGACAGGGCTACACAAACTCAACTCGTCGTGGGAAGGTCGTTTCTCTGTTGCAAAGGTTACCAGCCCAGGCTCGTATCGTCTCCAAACTCTTGAAGGCGAAGAAGTCGACAACTCTTAGAACATCGACCAGCTTTGTCACTTCTACCCGTAGGGGGTCTCAACAACTCTCTCCAGACAGCTACGGCTGTAAACAACCCGTAGGGGGTCTCAATGACTCTCTCCAGGCAGCTTCGGTTGCAACCACTCAACAAGACAGCTATAGTTGTCACTACTCGTAGGGGGTCTTAACAACCCTCTCCAGACAGTTTCGGCTGTATCTACTCGTGGCTTCAGCTGTGATCACTCGTAGGGGATCATGATAATCCTCTCCAGGCAGTCTCATTCTGCGACCTCGTAGGGAGTCATGATAACTCTCTCCAGACGACTCCGTGTCGTATAGAGCAATAAGTGGCACATGTTGTCCATGTCTCTATTTCTAATAAGAGGCTTCGGCCTAGAGTAACACCCTTCATGGTAGGGTCTCATTGGAACTCTCATACAAGTTGCTGCTACAGCAAGGATGAGTTCACCACACTGTCCCCTACGGTCTTACTCGTTCTTCAGAACATCCTTGTGAGTACTCTCTCACTAGGCTTATAGCCTCAAAGGTACTAAAGACATTGTAAACTCTGTACAATGTGTTCAGTAATAAAGTTGTTATCCTATATATCGACTTGTTACTGTCCTTTGCTTATTTCACAACAAAGCCTTCTTTTACGCTGCTACAGCTAAGGTGTTCAACTCGTTGTGAATAAGTTAATGTTCTTTGGAACATCTTTACGAGTACTCTCTCACTAGGCTCATAGCCTCAGAGGTACTTAAGACATTGTAAACTTTGTACAATGTGTTTAGTAAAAAGTTGCTATTCTATATCGACTTGTTACTGTCCTTTGCTTATTTCATAACAAAACCTTCTTTTACACTGCTATAGCTAAGGTGTTCAACTCGTTGTGATTAAGCTAATGTTCTTCGCAACATATCTACGGTTGAGTACTTCTACTCGAGTACCGTATCCCTTTTTGCAGCCATACACTCATCATCAACTCGAGTACTTAGCACACACACAAGCATACAAGGGATCCAGATAATTTACTTACTCAAGTTTTCAATTATATTACATAAACACTTGTTTGGAATTACATTTGTTTTTCCCTAGTGTTTATCCTACAGGTACATCTACCGGAGATCTATGAACTTGGAGACTGCTTCCGCGATTGGAGATGTTTGTTGCATCAACTCATTCAGCCTGTCATCGGTGCAATCTCCAGATCTCCTGTTCATGATGACCGTCAGATCTGCCTCGGCGTAGAACGACTTGATGAAGCTCAAGACTTGATTGGGAATAGTACAAGCCAGCCTCTGAGCATACTCCAAGATCTTCTTTGGTGTGTCTTTCAACCGCTCTACAAGTGGACGCGGCTGAACTCCAGCAACCCTGAGCTCGAAGAGATTTGCCACTGGCTCGGATGCTTCTGTCAAGGCTTTCGATTCTGCGTGCAGGCCTTCGAATTCTTCAATTTTGATCTTGAGCGACTGCATACAAGTCAACAAGTCATTCCAGCTGGCAATGCGAATCTCCATTTCACGCTCAAGTTCCAGGCACCGCACCTTATAATCAGCTTCAAGATCCATGCGTGTTGCTTCTTCATGATTATAGGCCAGCTGCCAGTCCAGAGCCTTGTTCTTGAACTTCTCAACTTCTTCAGTCAGATCTGCAAAAGATCAAGACTACTTATCAGAAGGTAGTATGCATGGAAAAAGTACTCTATGATGAATTCAGAAAGGGAGACTACCTTTGTTCTTCTGGCGCAGGGACTTGTTCTTCCCAATAATGTCATCCTTCTGAGCCGTCAGCTTTTGGATTTCATTGTGGTACTCTGCGGCGTTACCATCAAGCTTCTCTTGCAGCTTCAGAGACAAGGCTTTCTGCTCCTTGAGTTGTTCTCTGAGCTGCAAGACTTCTTCGATGTCTGTCGCGTGCTGCTCCAGCAGACGAGTCTTGCGCTTCGACTGCTTGACTACTTCCTGCAAGAGCAAATCAATTAAAAGGTCAGGGACAAGATATCTTTGGCTAAAAAGTGCTCTACAAGAGACTACAACTTACCGCGAAGAGTTTCTCAACACTGCGGAACATCTCGGCATGCGCCTGCAAGTTATCTTCATCTAGGCATGAGTCGTCATACGGCATTAAGTCTTCAGCCTTGGATTGAGTACTCGCGCTCGCCTCCGAGTACATCGCAGCGTTGCGCAGAGGAGTCAGATCTTCAATTATTGGCTCGTGCGGCACTATGCGGTCCTCTGGGTTGTGTTCAAGTGCCAGCCATACGTCTGTCTGACGCACGGGGGCTTCAGCAACGGGGATTTCTTCATGGCGCAGTTTAGCTTCTAGATCAACCTCCAGGCCTTCATTAACCACAGCTTCAATGTCCTCGAGTTGCTGAGCCCTGGGCTTGGAAGCCACCTCCACTGCTGCCTTGACTACACTGCTCTAAAGGAAGCGTAGTGCTTGTGCGGCGTCAGCTTCAGCGGCTACTTCTTGGGGCTCTGGAAGCACATCGTCTTGTTGTTCTTGAGGGTTCTGATCTTCTTCGGCAAGACTACTTCCAGAGGCTCCCCACTTCACATCAGTGGATTTACTGCATCAACAAGTTAGTCAGTATATTCAAGATTAACAACAATAAGAAGTACTCGAGTACTTGGGTACTTACAGAGCAGCTCGAGGCACTACAACCTTTGGCCCCAGCATATCAAAAAATGAAGACGCCGCCGGCACCATTGGCACACTTTCCACCGGCGGCACACTTCCTGGTCCTGCAGCCTCTTGTTGCTCACGCGTCATCGTCTCAACGGTTGACGCTGGAACCACCTCGGGTTCTGTTGGTCTTGCTGGGCTACTCGAGGGTACGTTGGCTGCACTCTCGATAACCTGCAAGTCAAAAATTCAAGGCATTACAACAGAGAGCAAGTATTCAACATATTATTGACTACTTAAGTTCTCAACACTCACCGTAATGGATGGCAGACCTGTGATTTCTTCACAGCCCGCTTCCCCACCGTGGCCTTTTCTTCCATGGCGGCAGCGTTACATTATCTGCAAGAGATGATGCCGACCTCTTCATTGCTCCCGTAGAGAGACCACTGGGGATTGGCGCCCCAGAGTACCCGTAACGGATTTTCACTTCAAAGCGTTGTTGAAGTGTCTGGCCGTCATCGTCACTCGAGGAGGCGCCCTCCACCAAGACTTCTTTTTCTTCTTCTCCTTGAGCAGATCGACTACTCTTGGGGCCTTGAGCCTCGACATCTATTGGTTCTCCCTCTGGCGCTTGTAGTGGATCCTGGGGACGAGGAGGAGGGTTGGAAACAAACTTCAAGACATCCTCCTGCGAAACAGAGCAAAAGTTAGCTTCACGACTACTTCTAATAAGTACTTGGGGGCTAGTTCTTGGAAACTCACCAGACGCGGAGGGTTGTCAGCACTATACTCTTGGACAGCTACATGAATTATGTGAAGATTATTGAAGATCTTCTGCAGTCTCTCCATCACGAGATCATCGCTGATCTCTTCTGAAGACAGCCTTGAGCCATCATCAGCTCCAGTGTACTCGAACCCTAGATGCTCCCGGTGCATCAAGGGTTGTACTCGCCGCTTCATGAAGCTAAAGGCTACTCTCTCAGCAGTCAAGCCTTACGCCTTCTTCTGCGCAATCTTCGCCAGTAGTTCTGGAATCTGAATGCACTCTTGCATTGATGTCTCATCCTTCCAGAGCCTATCATATACCGGTGCAAACATGCTTGGCTTCGGTAGCTGAGGCGGGGCGTTGTCGATGTAGAACCACTTGGTCTTCCAGTCTTGATTCGAATCAATCAAGTCGTACTTAAAGTACAACTCCTGTGCCTTCTGGCGCATCTGGAGACCGGCTCCACCGACTACTACCGGGAAGTTCGCATTGGGCTGCGGCTTCAGGCGGAATATCTTCCTAAACAGAGCCCAATGTGGGCGGATTCCAAGGAAGGCTTCGCAGAAGTGCACATACACTACGATCTGGAAGATGCTGTTCGGATTTAGATGCATGTGCTCCAGTTTGAAGAAGTCGAGGAAGCCCCTGAAGAAATTCGATGATGGCAGTGTCAATCCACGCTCGACGAAATGGTCGAACATCGGGATCTCATCTGGAGTTTTCTCCATTGGCCACACATCTCTAGTGGCAGAGCTCCATCCAGCGATTGCTTTCTCGCGCAGTAGCCCAACGGCTTCGAGGGCCTTGACATCATCTTCCCTCATCTTGGATTTCTTCCAAGAGATAGCTTGACTTGGTGGCTTCGTACTTGGGCTCCGGCAACTGATTTTTGCCGCGGCCGGACTTCCTCTTCTGACCCTTGGACGGCGCTGGCTTCATCCTTCCAGTTACGAGGGTTTTCTTTCGCATTGGCTTGAGGGCTGCGAGGGGGTGAAGATGCGCGCTCTTGGCGGCGTGGACGCTCGAAATCTGTGGCGACTGCGGGTGCTAAGGCTCTTTTTCTGGATCTAAGGGTGAATGGGAGCAGTGAAACCCTAAAGGATACCCCTTCGGGTATTTATAAAACCTAAACCCTAACGGTTCGACCTGGTGACCCTTCGTATTCAACAGATTGGTTTCACACAGGCAAAATTTTTGACTAAGTCAGAGGACTTAAATCCAAGACCTGCTCGGCTCCATCTCGGGGGCTCGACTACTCGATGGAATTGGATTTTACTCAGCTACAGTTCACTGAATTCAGGCCACTATTATACAGTCAGATTGGATCCTTCAATTCGAGAAAGTACTCGACTCAAGGCTCGGGGGCTCCGTGCCACGTGTCCTTCAGTTTTTCTCAGGATTTTACGGGATTATTTGACGAAGACTACAGATTGACCCTCAGCTTCAATTGTCAATTCAAACTAAGGCTTGGGGGCTACATCCATATAGGATGCGATTTTTTCAAATCGCATTCCTATATAATTTCTTCGGATTTTCTACGGATTTTTCGGAGCAAGATCAAAGACTAGAAGATTGACCCTCAGCTTGAGTCCTGGATTCGACCTAAGGCTCGGGGGCTACATTCCATATGGAATGCGATTTTAGTAATCGCATTTTCCATATGGATCTTTGATGCAAAGATTTCAAGAACGAAGCGGGTATTATTGAAGACCTTCAAAGGAAGTACTCGGGGACGCTTGGGAACAACTCGAGAAGACTTCAAGACTACTCGTGGAGTTAGCTGGAGTACCTTCCAGCCTCGTGATGATTCAGGTACTATTGAAGATTGAAGCTTGTGGAACTCGAGGACGCTTGGGAACTACTCGCAGAGACCTTCAAGACTACTTGGAAGCATCACACTCGACTACAAAGTACTCGGGGGTTTGTCGACCGGGCATCCCTGGGCCCACCACACATGTGGGCCATACCCAGGAGATAAGAACCTGTACTCCTGGACTACTCGATTAGTGGGCCGCGGTGCTGGTACCGTGGACCACAAGGCAAGACAAGGCGGACAAGGACTTGTACTGAGACTACGATAGCTTTCCATACCTTGTATAGGCTATTCCGAGTCCTACTCGAATAGTACTCTTGTACCAATCCGACTTGTAACCCTGCCTCCCGTGGCATATAAGACGAGGCAGGGACCCCTCTCAAAACATACGCAATCAATACAGAGCCACGCAGCATACAGGACGTAGGGTATTATGCACATTGTGGCCCGAACCTGTCTAATTGTGTGCCCTGTGTCTCACCATCGTGTTCCTGATCTCAGCGAGCCCCACCGCACAATCTACTACTTCGGGTACCCCGTTGTAGGCTCGGTGTCTAAAACACTGACAGACATATCCAGCGCTTCACGACATTGTGCAATACGGTGTGACAAGAGGGAGTTCCCGACACTTGGTTTAAATGGAATCTTTTCCCTACTCACTTGCCGATGAAGCAACAAAATGGTATTCATTTGCGTCTTTCGGAGCCGAGGGAAATTGGGATCAATTGGTAAAGAAATTTTGTGCTAAGTTCTTCCCTATAACCAAGATTCAACATATAAGGATGCAAGTGATGACTTTCAAGCAAGGAGAAGAAGAGGGGATTGATCAAGCGTGGAATTGATTCAACGAACTAGTTGAACAAGGACCAAGACTCGGATTCCCGGGTGACGTACTATTGCATACATTCTTTTTTCCCTAATCCCTAGTTGCATGGAATACGTTCAAATGTGTGCAGGAGGAGGTCTCATGGAGAAAACACTCACGGAAGCTGCCAAACTTCTACAAAAAATAAGTAAAGCAGCAGCCATGCGAAGAGATTGGGAAATACGACTTTCGGGAAAGCCGGAATGCGACACAAGTGTGGCACCCCTTGCTGCAATTTTCAGAAATACGGCTCCGGAAGAGAAGAAAGAGGAACCAATCCTTGAAAAGCAACTAGAACTATCCCGGAGAGTGATCACGCCGAGACAAGCAAAGCAAATGAAAGAACTATGTCAAGCGCGAAGCCACTAAGGGAGTTTGAGCAAATGGATTGGATCCCACTTGATGTTGGAGAAATCTTTGACAAGAGGAGACCGTTCCCTAATCAAAAAGGGATGACAAAAGCTTTGGAGATAGACTTTCCGCCGGAAAAACAAGTGGAACACTCATACAACATAGAGACAACCGGGGAGGTCCTTCAAAAACTCTTTAGCGAAGAAGAAGTTGATCCGGACCATGTGGCCGAAGCTAAAAGAACCATGGGAATCAAACAAGAGGCGTCACCATTTGCCCGCCTCACTGAAATTTTTGCCATAGGATCTGATGAAGAAGAGAAGACATCGCCGCGTATAGATTGCAAGGTTAACAACATTAATTGCAAGGTGTTATGCGACATTGGAGCACAAGTAAGTGCCTTGTCTTCTAAGATTTTTGATGCAATTCATGATTATACCATTGACCTAGTTCCAACCTCTACTAAATTAATTATGGGAGATGGTAGAATTGTTAAACCTCTAGGTATTGCTTGTGACCTAGAGGTTTTAATTTCCGAAAAATGCATTCCAACCGATTTCTTCATTGTTAATGTCTACTATGATAAGAATGATCATGTAATTCTTGGTAGACCTTTTCTTAAGTTGGTTAATGCCGTTTTAGATGTCGGAAAAGGAAAAGTAACTATTAATCTTGATGGAAATAATCACACATACAATTTCCTTCCCGCTTCTAGAATTGCCTCACCCCTACTTCTTGATGACGAAGAGGTAGGGAGCCTTCGTTTTGTTGAAACTTTCAGGGATCCGCTACAAAGAGCTATGGAGAATCAATCTAATGATGAGTTGGATGAAGAGCTAGCGGAAGCAACCAAGGGACTAGAACCGCAAGACGGAAGCTTAGAGGAGGATAAATTTGAAGACCTTGGAGAAATTGTACATGAGGAACCACAACCACCGGAGGTGGATCTTAAGCCATTGCCCAAAGGATTGAAATATGAATTTTTGGGGCCAGACAAGACTTATCCCGTGATTGTGAGTGATGAATTGAGTCCCGAGGAGAATGCTATGTTGCTGAATTTATTGAAGAAGCACAAGAAAGTGATGGGATATTCGATAAATGATATTAAAGGACTCAGCCCAGCATTTTGCACTCACCGCATACCTATGGAGGATCAATGCAAGCCTGTAGTGGACCATCAAAGGAGGTTAACCCATGCCATGCGAGAGGTAGTGAAGAAGGAGGTTATCAAGTTGTTGGATGCCGGAATAATCTACCCGGTGCCGCATAGCGAATGGGTGAGCCCCGTACATTGTGTGCCTAAGAAAGGAGGTTTGACCGTGGTGAAGAATGAGAAGAATGAATTGATACCGCAAAGAACCATGACCGGATGGAGGATGTGTATTGACTATCGGAAATTGAACAAAGCAACGAAGAAAGATCACTTCCCCCTACCGTTCATCGACGAGATGCTTAAGAGGTTAGCAAATCATGCATATTTTTGCTTTCTTGATGGGTACTCGGGGTTCATGCAAATACCTATTCACCCGGATGATCAACATAAGACAACATTCACATGCCCTTATGGAACATTTGTGTATAGAAGAATGCCTTTCGATTTATGCAATGCTCCAGCCTCTTTTCAACGATGTGTGATGGCGGTATTTTCGGAGTTCATCGAGGAAATTGTTGAAGTATTTATGGATGATTTCTCCGTTTATGGTAAATCTTTTAAGGATTGCTTGGCAAACTTGGATAAAGTTCTCACTAAATGTTCGGAGGTTGATTTGGTGCTAAATTGGGAGAAGTGTCACTTTATGGTGAAACAAGGTACAGTGTTGGGACATGTGATATCCGAGAGAGGGATTGAGGTGGACAAAGCCAAGGTTGAAATGGTTGAAAAACTTCCACCCCCAACAGATGTCAAATTTTTGAGGAGTTTCTTAGGCCATGCGGGATTTTATAGAAGATTCATCAAGGATTTCTCAAAAATTACCAAGCCATTGACTAATCTTCTCCAAAAAGATGTGCCATTCAATTTCAATGAGAAGTGCTTAGCGGCATTCCGGACATTGAAGAGAGCTCTCGTAACCGCACCCATCATCCAACCGCCCGATTGGAATCAACCTTTTGAGATAATGTGCGACGCTAGTGACTATGCTGTTGGAGCGGTGTTGGGACAAAGGAAAGAAGGCAAGGTACATGCTATTTACTATGCTAGAAAAACCCTCAACGGAGCTCAATTAAATTATGCAACAATGGAGAAGGAATTGCTCGCCGTAGTTTTTGCCTTTGAAAAATTCAGATCATATATTGTGAATTCTAAGGTGATTGTCTACACCGATCATGCGGCGATCAAGTATCTCTTGTCTAAAAAAGATGCCAAACCAAGGTTGATTCGATGGATTCTTCTCTTGCAAGAATTTGATGTGGAAATTAGAGACAAAAAGGGGGTGGAAAATGTTGTGGCCGACCATTTATCAAGGATGAATCGTGAGGATGATAAAGAGCCTATTGAGATAAGATGAGAGATGATCATCTCTATCACATCCTTGACAAAGATACTTGGATGATCAACATTATTCGAGCCATACGAAAAATGCCACTTGATCATTTGGATAGGAACGCTCAAAGGAGAGTGATCGCCGAGAGCCAAAAATATTATTGGGATGCACCTTACCTCTTTAGACTTGGAGCGGATGGAGTCTTACGAAGGTGTATACCAAGAGATGAAAGAGGTGAAATATTGAGAAAGTGTCACTCAGACGAATATGGAGGACACTATGGACATTTTAGGACTCAAGCAACGGTATGGGCTAGTGGATTTTATTGGTCGGAGATGCATGAAGATTCGAAAAGGTATGTTGCTTCTTGTCCGTAATGTCAAAGAACGGGGAATATAAATCAAAGAAATGTTATGCCCTTGAATTACAACTTGCAAATTGATCTATTCGACGTATGGGGGATTGACTTCATGGGACCTTTCACTAGTTCAAATGGATATGAGCATATTTTGGTTATGGTTGATTATGTATCCAAATGGGTGGAGGCTATCCCTTGTCGAAGAGCTTCAATGGAAGAATCCATATCCATGATCAAAAATACTATATTCCCACACTATGGAGTCCCGCGAGTATTGATAAGTGATGGAGGAACACACTTCACGGGAAATAGCTTCAGAAAATGCTTGTCCAAGTTGGGGATTGAGCATAGAGTGGCTACGACTTACCACCCACAAACCAATGGTCAAGCGGAAACTTCAAATAGGCAGCTCAAGAGCATTCTTAACAAGACCATTGAAAAGGGAGGTAAAGATTGGTCAAAGAAATTAGATGGAGCATTGTGGGCATATCGGACGGCATACAAGACACCCATAGGTATGACACCATATCAATTTGTCTATGGTAAATCGTGTCACTTACCTTTGGAGTTAGAACATAAAGAATATTGGGCAATCAAAGAGATGAATCTTGACTTTGATGCCGCGGGAATCAAACAGAAAATTCAAATAAGTGAATTAGAAGAGATGAGGCTCAAAGCTTATGAGAGTGCAACCATCTACAAACAAAGAATGAAGAGATGGTATGATAAAAGGCTTTGAGCAAAGGAATTCAAAGAAGGTGACAAGGTTCTCCTCTATAATTCAAGGTTCAAAATATTCGGGAAAGGAAAATTGAAGAGCAAATGGGATGGACCGTACATCGTTCACTCGGTCTCGCCAAGTGGAGCGGTCACAATCATGGACGTGAAAGGAGATCAATATGTGGTTAATGGTCAATGGTTAAAGGTTTTTCTTGAACAAGACATCGTGCCCATCGACTACATTGATATATATCACATGGAGGACGAGCCCGAGCGTCAAGCCTAAGAGTAAAACGAGGTAAATTTTCTGTAAATATGTTTTTGTTTTTATTTTCATATTTATTTCGAGTCCTTTTTCATAATTTTTAGTTGGACCCTACCACCACCTAGGCTAGTATTCACGAAACACCGAGGGCCGCGAAAGTTGGGCCGCGGGGGCCCAAAATAGGGGGTAGGCCGGCCGGCCCATGCCGACCGGCCCACCACCTCCTTTCGCCCGTTTTCGCTCGTTCTTCTCTGGGACACGGTTCAGTGCATTTCCTTTTCATGTCTTCTCTTTTTGGGGGTGACAAAAATAAGTAAGGGAGGGTTTCAGCCGAATCTTTTCAGGGATATTTAAGGATGTCTGGGGAGCTCGAGGTTTGCATCTCAATTGCGATCTCCAACCTCCACGAAAGCACCCAAGCACCCATGGCATCCTCGAGCAGCACCAAGGACAAGGAGGAGGTGAAGGCGACCATGGAAGAAGAAGTACGCCTCCCCTCTCCAACCCCGGCGACGGAGGAGCTTCGCCGGTGCGAGGTGCCAAAACCCAAGAAGCAAGTGAAGAGAACCGCGAGGATTCAATGCGGAGGGCGTGGTCCAAGAGGGCGCGTCGCCAGCCCAAATCCCTGGGTTGAGGAGAAGAAGGAGAAGCCCGCTTCTCCCGTTCGCCGCTCAGAGAGGCTCCTTGGGAAGAAGAGGAAGGACTACAAGGAGAAGACCCCCGAGCCGACAGATTTCTACAAAGATAGTGATTACTCCGATGATCGAAGCCCTAGCTCGTGGGCAGCCGGCGGAAGAGACGACAACGATCTCTACGTTTGGGAGGAGGTGCCCAAGGAGGAGCCGGAGGAGCATCCGGAAGGGCAAGGCGAAGGAGGCAACCCAGGCGGCGGTAATAATCCGGATGGTGGAGACCATGGAGATGATGATCCGGAGGAAGAGCACAATGTGTGTTGCGCGGCATGCCGCAACGCCATTGCGGAGCTCTTCTCATCCCTTGATGAGTGTTTCCACACCATCAACGTCATGCAACAACGAATTGAGAATTGGGAGCGCATGGCGGAAGATGACTTCAAGTACCTCAACGCAACATAAGGAAGCTCTTCGGGATGAATAAAAATTTCAAGAAGAAGGAGTGGTGCAACTCATGCGGAAAGTACCACTAGGTGTCGTAGTTAGAAAGTTCTCTCCCCTTGTGCCTTTTGTAAAGTTACGACGAGGACGTCGTAAGATCTAAGCGTGGGGGGGGGAGCTAGCTAGCTACCTTTTTAAATTTTTGCTTAAAGTGGTGTGAGAGTCTAGTCTTTAATTTTTGAGTCAAGTGTGAGAGTGTGTGAGTCTTTGTTTTATCTTTTTAGCTTGAAAGAGTCTTAAATTAGCGTTGAGTCAAAGAAAAAAAGAAATAAAAAGTGTCTTATGCAAAGTCTCATATTTCTTTTCTTGTTATATCTTTTATTTATCTTTCTTATTTGAGCATGAGCTTTTTGATTAATTGTTTACTGTGGTGCTTAGTGGAAACCTACCTTTGTAAAGTACCCATGCTCAAAATTTAATCTAGGACTTTGCTTCGTCCATGCTCTTAGTATTGCTAACTTTGGAGATTTTATTTCTGAAAATTAAGAAAAAACACCTTGCTATGAAGGTTAGCAAGTTCTTTCTCCAAGTTGAGAGTGATATCTATCCTATGCAAAGCCTTTACATACATACATGAGCTCCACCATAAGTGTTGATTATCATGATGAGTTAAGTTAGGATTTTACTCTCTTGGGAGGTCTAATTTCAAGCAATGATCATGTCCTTGACATATACCTTTTGTTGCTAGCCTCTTCATGTATTCGGTAACGGGAATTTCACATTGAAATGCCCCGTACATCGCCTGATTCCTTACCCAAACCTATATACATCTTTTTATCATCCTACTCCTTGAACACAACCCATATTCAAAGATTCATTCAATCTTTAGGCATGTTTATATTTAAAATTCAGATTGTGATCATGTTCGAAAGTTGAGCGAAAAGCATGGGAGAAGGAGGTAAAGAGGTGGAAAGAAAAGAAAAAAATGTGTATGTGTGTAGTGCGCACACAAGAAAAAAAGGGAAGAAAAAGAAAAAAAAGAGAAAAAAGATGAAAGAAGGAAAAGAAAAGAAAGAAAATCCAAGGCAAGGCAAGAAAGGTGAAGTGAGGGATGACAAGTCAAGTGAAGACCAAATGAAGTGCAAGGAAGGATGCCACGATGTTAGGAACGAATCTTATTCCATACCATGTGCAATCCGACATCGAGGACATCATTAGTGCCTTGAAGTCATTTTTCTTTTTCCCTTTGCACATGTCCACCAATCTAAATCTTCTCATCCTTGACACCCCTACATTATGGTTAATTCTCATGATCATTGGCTTGGAAGGTGAACAACCACTAGAGGATTTTCCTAGCTTGACAACACTTGTGCTAACTTCACTAGCCACACCTATAGCTCCACTTACATCACATATGAGAGACTTGTGGGAGGTGAGAGTTTATAAAATTGTCTAGGATAGCCACCTTATTGAGTTACATGAAAGAACTTGGAGAAGGGCTTTGTCTAATGCTTTGTGCAGGAATTTTATTTTTTAAAGTGCAAAAACCCTCCAAAGGAAGTAAGAAAGCAAGTGTGGATGAAGTTGAAGCTCTCTAGTGAAAAGGTAAGAGTTGTGGGGTAAGTCTTGAATTGGTAGTTTCTAAACGCCCATGTTTACATTATGATTTTTGTTTCATGTCTCTTATATTAAAGATGAATGATTGACTAACTTGAAAGGAAGGATTTGACGAAGCATGTTTTCAAACTCCATGGATGATCAACTTTTGAGCAACTTGCTCGAGGACGCACAAGATCTAAGCATGGGGGGATGTTGGCGGTCGATTTCCGTCAACCAAGAACACTTGTTATGTTATAGTTTGGATTTCATTTTGGAACTAACCCGCTACTAGGCATACTAATGATATAACAAGTTCATCGTTGGATGTGTGTTTTGGAGTTTAATGTTTATGCAGGAATTCATGCACTAAATGAGAAGAAATACATTCAGTTCGGAGGACGATTTACATGATGATCAAGAGGCTCCGACCGTGTGTGAACTTGACTCCAAAGGTGGCAAGGACCAATGAGCTTCGAAGAAGAATCTCCGAGGACCAAGATGAAAAGACCAGAAGATCATGCATAAACACCCCTTAACTTGGTCGCGGAGATAACGACGTCCAAAGCCCATATCCGAAGGAGGAAAAAACCCCAAAGTGCAAGAAACAACACGTGGCAAAAGACGGAGGCGAACTGGGCCGAAAGTGGGCCAGACCGGCCGGCCCACCCCTCTATGCCTCGGTTCGCCGCTGCCTTTCTTCGGTGATATATTTGCGGAACCCTAATTGTTTGGAGAGAGAAGCCATTCGCGAAAGACGACCAGAGAAGCCTCGGGAGATCAAACACAAGGAAGAGGGTTGATCGAGAGGGTGAAGATTGAGGAGGATCATCACCTAGGTCAACGGAGGCTACCACGAGGAAGGAGGACGCCGGGGCCTTGCCACGGCGCCGCCGGAGTTGAAGGACACCGAGAGACGGACTCCATCGGAGGCATCCACCATGTTCAACGGTGCCATGCCTAGCGTCTTGATGGGGTAAAGTAATCGTTTGTCCATGGAGTTGTAATGGATCTTGACATGTAGTCACCCACTCTTTGTTTGGATCTTTGTCTATCATACCTTCATGTTGATGATGCTTAATGTTTAAGGTTAACTACCATTGCCATCGGGGTTGCTCCTGTAGATCACATCAACATACCGTGTTCATTAGGGTTAGAGACGATTACCTTCGCGTAGTGACAAGTACGAGGGAAGGGAAACGCTTAACTCTTTGTTCACACCCTTAGATAGATTGGATCGGGGTTTTACCATGTTTTGGGTGATTACATCTCAAGTACCTAGACTCCATGGGCATACGTCTTCCATACTCGTGAACACCTCTCTCTTTCTCTTTAACATAATCTAGGGTTAGTTTGTCTTTACTTTGTAGATTAATCTTTACATCATAAAGTCCCTAATCAACTAAGTTAGTGTTAGGTTAAACGCAAGTAATTCCCATGCTCCGTGGATTGACAAGAACCTAGGGGGTCCCCTCCCTTGGTGAAAAAGGTACCAAGTCACTCCGTGGACTTGTGGTGAAGTTGAACGCGGTTTTGAACCGTCAACAGAGACGAAGGAAGAACAGCAAGTAGTAGATTGAAAAAGCTAGGAAGAGATAAAAGTAAATACGAAACAAATAAAGGTAAATTGTATTGATCGATTGGATGATGAACCTCAATCGGTCGTGACCCTTTATATTTATAGGGTGGGGAAGTCTTACCCCGCAAGGAAATCCTTTTACAAGCCTAAATCTGTCAGGACTCCTTGTTTTGGTTCGGACGCGGGGGCACCGGTCTGACCGGTGTGGCTTGCCGGACTGGCTATAGTGGTCAGGACCGGTCAGACCGGTGTGAGCGACCGGTCAGACCGGTCTGTCCTGCCTGGTTGGCCTTGTGCCAATTTTGAGTGTCAACATATGCCCCCTGTTTTTTGGGAAAGTATACGTGCCAAAAAATACTTTTCTAAACTAAAAAAAACTTCGGACGATGTCCATCAAACACCGGCCGTATACATGTTTGCTCAAGTCGAGGTCGACGCCTGCTTTGGCCTCCACTCCTTTCGGGTCTGTGTTGACTTAGCTGGCCTCTCTTCAGATGGTTGTTCCATTGCTCCTCGCTTACGTAATCTTTGCAGTCTCCTCTTTTGAGTGTGGGATAAGCCCGAGGGACACCACCTCGGCTGCATACCTTTAGAGTGTTGCTCATTGTTATCTTCACCTGCCTTAATTTTAGTACATACATTACTTTGAACCAGATTGCTACTACAAGCAACCGGTCTTGGCAATGCACCACTTGGATATACAATAGGACATTGGATCATATATGGTTTCATGTACATACTACTATAATCAGCAGGTGAGTAATAATAAGGATAATACCAAGAACATGGCATAACTGGTCCAACAAAAGGATATGATGCAGGTGCAGGTTTACCTTGTTGGTGATACATACCGTCATGTCTTGGTGGTGCTTTTACACCCTTTGCACCATTCGGCAGATTTCTTCGATTCCTAGCAGCTCCCTTCCTTTTATACTTGGCCAGGAGCTCTTCAAAACTCGGCCTTGCTCTTTTCTTGGGCTTGGAGCATTTTGATGTTTTCTGGGGACATCGGTCAGACCGGTCGGTACACCGGTCAGACCGGCATGTGCACCGGTCAGACCGGTCGACGCTTTGCCGGTCTTCTCTGTCTTGTTTTGCCCCCCAAGCGTTGAAGTCTTCGCTGAAGTCTTGGGGATCTCCTCCAGAAGTACCTTCTTGTCAGGTCTTTGTTCTCCAATGATCACGTTCTTTCCCTTTGCCTTTTCAGCTTGATCTGGTCAAATAAGCACCTTAGGATTTGACATCTCAAGAACATTCACAAAAGCATTAGTAGGGAAAGGATTTTCGTCGACTTGCATCTCATGGAATTTTAAACGACCTTCATTAATGGCCGATTGTATTTGCCGATGAAAAGTATTACAATCATTGGTAGCATGAGAAAAAGAATGATGAAATTTACAATATGCACGTCTTTTTAATTGATCAAGAGGTGGTATAGTGTGAGTTATTTTAATTTTACCTGACTTAAGCAATTCATCAAATATTTTATCACACTTAGCCACATCAAAAGTAAATTTCATCTCTCCCCGACTCTTATGAGACGGCTTTAGAGAAGCACAAGTCTCTGCTTTATCATTAGTTGACCATGTAAATTCAGCGGCACACACTTCTTTACTCTCATCGTCCGATGAGTCATACTCTATCATATGTATATTAGGACGATCAGACTTGAACCGATTATCTTTACTTTGGCTTTCTTGAGCTAAAGCTCTTGTTAAAACTTGAGCAACATTAGCAAATTCATGACCATCTAGTTTTTCTCTAATATGGGATCGCAAACCATTAAAAGCTAATTCAGCAAGATCCCTTTCGGAGATAACAAGACTATAACAACGGTTTTTTGTTTCTCTAAATCTTCTAATGTAATTAGTAACAGGCTCATCATGCTTTTGCCTAACCGATGTTAAATGACTCAACCTTAACTCATTATCCCCACTATAAAAGTGATCATGAAATTTTTGCTCTAGTTGTTGCCAAGTATGAATAGAGTTAACAGGTAATGAAGCAAACCATGAAAAAGCATTACCAGTTAAAGATAAAGAAAATAGACACACTTTTATTTCTTCTATGGCACTAGCTTCTCCTAATTGAGCAAGATATTAACTAACATGCTCCCAAGTAGTTTTGCTATCATCCTCATTAAACTTTATGAATTCAGGACAACGCCAACTAGCAGGATAGGGAACCGAATCAAAGTTAGAAGGATACGGTTTTTGATACGAATAATTTTTATATTTTACTTCTATCCCATAGTCATCTCTCATTTGTTTAGCAAGATTAGCTTTAAACCTATTGATGACTTCTTGTATAGTGGTTGGCATTGGCGTAGTTGAAGCGTTTAATCGCAACACATTAGCTTGTGTAGATGGGTTTAGGGAATTGTGCTGCAAACGGCTATTAGGTTGTGTATTAGGAACAAAACCATACCCAGTGCCTGTTCCAAAAGGAATCATAAACGGAATACCATGAGCTACTATAGTATTACCAGATCAGCCAGAAGCAGCCTAAACGGGAGGTACAGTAACTAAAGGCTTCGGAGAAGAAGGGTATAGCACCACGGTGCCGTCACCGGTCTGACCGGTTGGACCCATCGGTCTGACCGGTCTGTACTGACCAGACGGCGGTGGTGGTGTTTGTCCCACGAAATAGTTCAACAGCATACCATATTGAGGATTAAACATGGGTGCAGCCGATGTACTAGCAGATGGGATCTGAGGTGACACAGTTTTAGAAATAGATGCTTCATCATCACCTTCCTCTACACGTTTACCAAGACTCTTATCTACCATGTTTTGCATATTTTCAATCATTGCTAAACGAAAATTATCCATGACAGTAGTAAGGTCATTGGCAGTAACAAAAGAGGACGGAGACGTTGACGTGCTTACAGTGATTGCTACCTCAAGTGGTGGAGCGTCGGTGATCTCCTTGACTTTCTTCACCTTGCCTTCACGATTCTTCTTGAAGTGCGACAGATAGTGAAGCCGATCTCGCCCAGCATGTTCCTTCATGAGATCTTCTAGAACTTGACGACGTTGTTCAGCTTGTTTCTTCATGAAGTTCTCCATGGCTTGGCGATCTTCAGGCGAGAGCTCCACATCATCGACGCTGATGACGTTGTCTTGATCAAGTTCAGTCCTCGAGCCCATTGCGCCGGAGTTAGATAGATCGGTTAAAATAGCCAGATCTTCGTCCCCAGCGGAGTCGCCAATTTGTTGGCACCTTTTTCGGGGCCAACAAGCATGCAGGGGCAGCTGTCGCAACGCCTCTGCGTCGTCACCGGTCAGACCTGAGTGCACCGGTCAGACCCATGAGTGCACCGATCAGACCTGTGCCACCGGGGTAAACCGGCGAGAGACCTCTGAACGTCGCCCGGGCAGGATCCCGTCAGGGCGGCGCACGCAGGGTTGCTCTAGGGTCGGCAAGGCCACCTAGAACGCCTTCAGACGTCACGGAGACGAAGGAAGAACATCAAGTAGTAGATTGGAAAAGCTAGGAAGAGATAAAAGTAAATACGAGACAAATAAAGGTAAATTGTATTGATCGATTAGATGATGGACCTCAATCGGCCGTGACCCTTTATATTTATAGGGTGGGGAAGTCTTACCCTGCAAGGAAATCATTTTACAAACCTAAATCTATCAGGACTCCTTGTTTTGGTTCGGACGCGGGGGCACCGGTCTGACCGGTCAAGGGCACCGGTCTGACCGTTGTGGCTTGCCGGACCGCCTACAGCGGTCAGGACCGGTCAGACCGGTGTGAGCGACCGGTCAGACCGGTCTGTCCTGCCTGGTCGGCCTTATGCCAATTTCGAGTGTCAACAATTACACAAATTTCATATCTCCAAACTATACAATTTGTTGAGACTCAAATTCAAAAATTGACCCAAACACTACACATGCAGTACGTATAACCCAAACTATAAAAGTACTACACACGCCCTAATCACATTTACAGGAAGGACTTCACATCTCGATCGTAAACACACACCACACTGTCTTGTTGTCGTCGTTCTTAAAACCTACTTGGATGGGTTTCCGCCTACCCAACCGAAGCCCATCCTTCTGCAGTACTTACTCTAAAAGAACTGTCAGTGTGGCACGAAGGCGAACGACTGCACAACACGGTCAAATGTTTCAGTGTTCCAGTGTTTCCTCGCTGTTGCGTTATACACTTTGTGAGTGTATATCTACTCGTAACATTCCTTTTTACACACGTACCGGAAAACGTACCTGATTTCCATTGTTAGTCTGAAAAGGCTCTGCATACCAGTTTGATGCATGAAAAGTCAGAGAACAAAGTTGCACTCCTAAAATGACTATAGGAATACAGAAGATCGACATGGCTAGGTTAATTATTTTGGAACCAAGAGGACCAAAAGACTTAAGTCTGCAAAGTTGGACTCACAAAGATTTATATGTAAAGTTTGCGCAGTTTCTTCAACGAACTTACATATATCTATAAGTTTAACCGACAAAAATGTAAGTCCATATCACGTTTGCAGTTATAGATTTTCAACTGACTTTTGTAGTTTCAGTAAACCTTGGTGAGAATTGGACTGACAAAAAAAAATTCAAAACGAAGAAGGCAAAAATCTTCAAAGAGAGACAATTCTTTTAGTTTTGGGCCTTCGTTATGAATGCCACTCATACTATTCTGTGGTAATTGATGTGTCCTGGGCCTTCTTCGTCTACAGACAGACAGGCCGGGCTATGCATGTCGTGTCGATGCGGAAATCTTATATACGTTCGGAAGATTTTTCCTTATGAAACTATAACCCACAAGAAGTCAAAATAACAGTTCATCTAGCCCAACAACTAACCTTAGCACTACCTCCTCCAATCAAAATTTTCTATTTTGATAGTCTTATTTGAGTTGCCACTTCGTATTTGACGTAGATGAATGATTAATTCCCGTGCAGAATAACTTTTTTAGAAATATAATTGGTACATGTATGTGATTACATTAATACCGAGGTGCATGTATATGATAACAAAGATAAAAATAATGACATGATTTATGAGATGATAGGTAGAGTTCATTCTCCTTGGTCATTACGCCAAGGTGAAATAGTCCTATCATAATGGAGGGAGTAACTAGTGAGGCTCCATTCAACATTTTTAATAAACTAGTAAGGTGCACGTGCGACACGCACGTGTTTTAAGAAAATTATTATTTAGCACTTGTTATTTTTCATGAAACATGCATCGTACTACCGATTTCTTTTTTTAATTAAAACTTATTAAGTACTCTCTCTCTGTCTCAAAATAATTATTTACTTAAGTTTATCTTAAGTTAAACTATTTTAAGTTTAACCAAGTTTACAACAAAGAGTATCAATATTTATCGGTATGCTATATTTCATAAGGAACCTACTAAAATTTGTTAGACATAAAAAATATTGATATATCTTTAAATAAATTTGGTCAAACATAAAAGGTGGAATTTCACTCATCGAAGAATCCAATGCATGAAACCTCACGCTTGGTGTAGTTAATCAAATCGGTTTATTTTTCTAGAATCATACACGTTTTCTTTATTTTTTTAAAAAATGTAGCATGGTCCTAACGGTATGGTAAAATTACTATCTATTATCTTTTTTTCGGGTATTACCATCTATTATCTGCTCATGTCATTTGTTCATTTTTATACTACAAACTTTTTTAGTTTTTATTTACAAAATTACACTATCAAAGGTTGGTCTGCGGGCTCAAAAAAATCAAAAGCTTATTATCCGCCTGATGATGATCGAGCGGCTGTAGCAAAAGTGATTGAGCCGACCTCAAGACTCTTGCGTTTGAGGAATTTGAGGAGGAGTAACGTGGGCAAACATGTCACGTGGCGGGAGCAGCAGACACGGTCGTGGGTACCCTGCGCGAGTAAGACGGAGGAAACTTGGGTGGGTCCTAAGGCTGGACAAAAAACTCGAAACTCGTTAGCTCGCTCGACTCGCAGTAACTCGACTCGACTCGGCTCGATAGGAAAACGAGTCGAGCCAAGCCTAAGTATTAGCTCGTTAGTATAACAAGCCGAGCTGAGCTAACTCGCGAGCTGCTCACGGGCTCAACGAGCTGAGCATTCAAGAAAAAGGCCGCAGCCACCAAAGTTGCCATCCAAGAAAAAAGCCGCACCCACCATGTTGCCGTAGGTCGACTCACGACCCACAACCCATCTTCCCTAACAGACCAGTCCACACGTAGCCCATAGAAAAACAAAACCCTAACTCCCTATGCATCTCAGCCGCACGCACAGCATAGGCGCATCTGGCCTCTTGGTCGTCCGCCGCACACACAGCTGCACAGGCAATGAGGCACAACACAGCTCCGACACTTGCCGCTCGCCGCCGCAATCTCACGATTCGCGACTGCAGCTCGCGCGCGAGACGCGACGCAGCGATGACGGGGTCGTGTACGACGTGGACGGGGTGAGCACGACGACGGTGGCCGCGACCAATGCATCTCCGGACGATTCCTGCGCATGGAGGCCGCGAGGGAATTTTTTTTCCGGTTCCTATCCGAGATGAAATTAGGTGGGCCCGCCAAGCGGGTACGGCGGGTGGGTAGATGCGGGGTGGGTGACAAAAACAATTCGTTTTTGGCAGAAACGCTCTCCAAATTGCGATTTTTATGATTATTCCACCTTTTTGGTCATCATCCAACTTGACGGGTGGGTCCGACGTGAGGGGTAAGACGGATCCAAATTAGGTGAGAATTGTTTTCAATTGTTTTCGCTCTTTATAGTATATATAGATAGATAGATATTAAATATATATATCGCCTTTGTAGCAACCCATTGGACTATATATTTGCTAGTAAAAATAAAAACAGTCATATGAGTATCTGACGTACGTCCTACTAATTTGTGCAAAATTCATCGCTTCAAATTCTTTCCTCCCTCTCGGATTGGCATTGCAAGAGTCATCTGACGATGAACAGAGCCTGGCTGCTAAGGAATTCGTTTCCGAGTCAGAGTTTAGCTTACTACCTTTTAGCGGCGTCCGTGTAGAGTCCAAGTTCTAATTCTGAAGTATACTATGCTCTAGTCTTGGGCACTCTTATTGGTTGGGCGGGTACACACGCGGTGGGTGACAAAAGAATTACGTTTTTGGCAGAAACGTTTTCCAAATTACGATTTTTCGGTCATTCATAGTCCTTCCACCCTATCCGCTTCCAAAAACACATGACAGGTGGGTCCGGCGTGAGAGGTACGGTGGACCCAATTTAGGTGAGAAAAGTTTTGAATTGTCTTCGCTCCTTATAGTATAGATTAAAAATATTGACCAATATTCCAATATTTTTTTCAACTTTTTTCAGAAATTAACATTTTCTAGAAAATGTTAGACCACCATTTTTTCAGGAAATGTTGGACCACCATTTTTTCAACTTTTTTCAATCTTTCCAGAAAATGTTGAACCAATTAAATTTCAAACTTCTTTAGAAAATGTTGGAGTAACATTTTTTAGAAAATATTGAACAAAAAACGTGGGACCAACTTTTTCAAAAAGAAATATTGAGAGTTTTAACATTCTTCTCCAACGGTCCGGCCGATGAGCTCCGCAGCCGCTGACGGCAGTGCGACGGTCGGACGGTGCGCCCGCCGGCCCCGAGCAGCTGCGGGCGTGTGTGCGGCGAGCTAATAGAGGCCGCGACGGCGCTCTGGCCGCATGGAAGGCTGCAACAGCACTCCAGAAACTGGCCACACTATGGTCGCGCGAGGGCGGCGGCAGAGCAAGCAGGGCGACACAGGTCCCACACGGGGGTGTGGTGGGTTGTTGTTGAGTTTATATAGTTTCAACTCATTCTATCTTCCCTCTTCCGGAAGATTTATA